>CM038146.1:214049217-215405961 GCA_021437245.1 Aegilops speltoides | reverse complement strand
AGACTTGGTCACTCGGCGATCCACAATTCCTCTTGGATGCTCTAGACCTTGGCCCTAACCGTGCGGAAGAAGCCACGATCTTCAAAGGTAACAAGCGTCGGATCCACGAGATCAATTTCTTGATGATGCTCAATCACTTGGGGTTTTGTGGGTTTGGTTTGGGATTTTCCTCACTTGATGATTTTCGCTCAAAGTCCTCGGAGGATGGGTTGCTCTCAAATGACAAGTGTCAAGTTCTCTCGGGCAGCCAACCAACTAGTGGTTGTAGAGGCGGCTATTTATAGCCTAGGGAGCAGCCGACATGATAAGACATAAATGCCCTTCAATGATATGACCGTTAGGTGGATAAGATATTTTGGTCGCCGTGTATGACACGCGACAGTGAGTCGAAATTTGACTCTCAAAGTCCTCGGGGCTATCATGTTCCTCCTTGTGTAGGCAATTCGCCTTTGGCGAATTCCTAACTCCTCGATCGAGCAAAGTCATCGGTGACGGAAGAACTGCGTCTCATCCTTTGAAGAATTTGACTAAAGCGTATGAGATTTCAATGGCTTCACTCGAAGGATTGGTAGGTGTAGGATTTTGAGTTGAGCATCACATGGAAATTTTTCCTTAGTATTTCCTCGACCCCTTTAACGATGCGGTGTTTCCTATGACTCAAGAAAGAAAATGAAACTACGAAAACAAAAGTCTTCACGCTTCATATTCCTCGAATGAATATCAAGTCTTCATGGTCACACCAATTTCTTCACTTTCAAAGTCTTGAGAAAGTCTTGAGAATATCAAAGTCTTGATCGAAGAACTTCATTTTTAGAATTCGACTTTCTCTGTAAATATCAAACTCCTCATAGACTTATAGACACTGTGTACACTCACAAGCGCATCAGTTACTTAACCTATAAGTCTTCAATACACCAAAATCACTAAGGGCACTAGATGCACTTACAATCTCCCCTTTTGGTGATTGATGACAACATAGGTTAAGTTTTCAACGAGGATAAACATATGAAGTGTAAATCTGATATTGAGGAATTTGATTGCAAGATATAGAAGAACTCCCCACGAATATGTGCATAATGAGAATTTGCTTTTGAGGCAATGCACATTTGAAGAATTGAATCATGGAGATCTCCCCTATATCTTGTAATTCATACGCATTTGATATATATACTATGAAGAATTTGAAATGCATGATGAAATATGGTGCTGATGAGATTGACATCGTGCAATAGTATTAACTAGGAATAAGCATGCGAATATCACATCAAAAGTTTCGAGCTCAAATATCACATTGAGCTTAGTGCTTCAAAAGCATCGAGCATAACACGTATCAAAATCGAGCATCAAGCGTATCGAAGCACGATCAAAAGTATCGAGCATAGTGCAAAGTCGGCACAATGCACCGTTCAAAAGTATCGAGGCACCATCGGTTTAAGATTACAACTCGATCCAATAAAAGTTTGGAAGAGCGAGTTGTAACTTAATAATAAAACACCCATAGTATAAACCGGCTTGAAGACTAACTCAGATTTCTCCCCTTTGTCATCAAATGACCAAAAGGATCGGCGAGGACTACGCATACTGAAGATATTCAAGTTGATGGAGGCGCCCGGCGTTATCGGGTTGGATGTTGAAGTAGGGCTGCCGCGATGTCGTCTAAATCTTCATATTCATCGGTTTCGCGATGAAGAATAAGAAGCTAGCCACCAAATCAGGAACTTTGACTCTCTTGAATTTCTTGGAGGTGGTGCGGACCGGTCATAAGCTTCACGAAGACCCATAGTCTTCAATTCTTCCATGGAATAGACATGATTAAGAACAGCCAGTGCGGTTGAGGGTTTCATGAAGGTAGTCTTGGTTTTCTTCCTTTGCATTATCGTTGAGGTCATGTTGTGAAGAATTGCAGCAAATTGGCGCTTCACCCATTTCGATTGCGTTCAACCTTGATGAAGGCGAGGAGTAACTCACGATCGGTCATCACCACAGGGCGATTGCTTGAGGCTGTTGCTTGGTTGAGGTATTTTGGCGGTGTCATGCGTTGCGAGAATCGTCATTGGTGGAGTAAGATGCAGCCTTGCGAAATTGACCATCAATGGGCGAGTGCCTTCATCAATTACAGTTGCTGCCTTGCCCTTGTCATCGAGATGATGAAATTGGTAAACGAGGACTTCAATGGGCGGCGAGGAAGCTGCCATGGTTGAGTGTCGCCTTGTAGTTCGGTGAAGATCTTGCCCTTATGAATCTCATGATCCAAAGGCGCATATGGCTTCAGCTCAAAAGGTGACATTGCAACATTGGCGAGTCCTCATGAAGAAATCATGGAAGTTGTGAGGCGCCATGAATGATATTGCATGTTCTTCATGATGCCAGCGACATCTTCTTCATTTGAGTCGTGGCCTTTGATGGGACTCATTGTCTTCGTCAAGATTCTATAAACAGTCAGAGGCACATCTGACAAATCCTTGACGAGAATTTGGTTCGAGGGCTTGTCACGGCCGGTGGCTTCATAAGCACTTGCATAAAGTGATTAGGCAGTTCACGGTCATTGTAAATGCAGCGTCTGATTCATGGGGAGGATCAAGAGGAAGGACACGAAGCAATTGAGTTCTTGGTGCCTTGTAGTGAGTATTCTCGTCATCAATCCAGTACCCATGAATTGATGTCTTGACATCTCCGGTGATGTGCGAGGTGGCATAGAAGCGAAGAATGAGTTCTTCATTCGATCCACATATATCGGTCTGAGAAATTCAGCAGCCTGCATCGTGAAGAACACGAATCTTGGCTCGAAGCAGCGGTGATTCCATATCCACATGAGGAATATGCTCATGGTGAAGATCTTGTCCTTGTCAAATAGCGAGGAATAGAAGTTTGCTTGTGTTGGAG
This sequence comes from Aegilops speltoides, assembly GCA_021437245.1. Taxonomy (NCBI): domain Eukaryota; kingdom Viridiplantae; phylum Streptophyta; class Magnoliopsida; order Poales; family Poaceae; genus Aegilops; species Aegilops speltoides. Next base: position 215,403,078 of record CM038146.1, on the reverse strand, counting down.
TCGAGCGTCTTTTCCTCATTGGCGAGTCATAAGTTATAGCGATGAAGAACACGTGCTCGAAAAAAGTCTTCAGCCTTGAATTTTTGCTTGCTTGAGAATGGATTCTTTGGCTTGGGAGAGGAATATCGGTGATTTGCGGCACAACCTCTAGAATCGCGATCTCGGGTTCTTGAGTTGAGAATTTCTGGTTCCTCTCCTTGTGCGGTTTGAGGATCGGCGGTGGGTTCTTGGCGCTAGTGGCTGGAATCTCTTCGTTGACAGAGCGATGTGGGATGAGTTTCTTGAGCCCATTTGAGCAGTTGTGGCGGGGACGGAGGAACTTGTTGAAGCGGAGTGAAGAGAGGAGTATTGGGATCTTGACTTTCCCAAAGTCATCGTTCATCACTGGTGTAGTGCACCCAATATCACGTCTTCATCTTCTTTTCAATTTCCTCAACACCTGCCTCTTGACAATGAATTGAGGCATGGGTGAGAAGCAACAGGAGTTGAAGGAAGCTTCCACTTCAATTTCTTCATCAAGCTGTTACGAAGTAGCAGATTGATTTTCTTCATCGATCCGCTTGGGATCGTGTATTCTTCTCCATAAGGAACAATTTCCTTAGATGACATGGAGGAAATGGGAATGGCATCAATAGGATTTTCAATCGAGCTGGTCATTGGCTTCATTTTCTTCGTGGCGAAGAATTTGGCCTTGGTGATGCCTTCCTTTTCTTCTTTGCAGCTCGTTCTGCAGCCTTTGTCTTCTTCACTTCATAGGCGGAAGGAAGAATTGGAGTTGGTGTTGGCGGGAGGAGGCTGAGGATTGTGGTACAGTTTCTTGAGCTGGCCAGTGCGATTGCCTGTTTCCTTGATTCTTGAGCGCACCACTAGTGGATGCCACAGGAATTTCTTGGTGTTGGAATGGAGTCATCAGCCACGGAACTTGTGTTCTCATCGGCCTGCTGAAAGTCATCAGCGATCTTGGCATGTTCTTCAGCGAGTGGCAGATTCTTGACTGAGGATTTTCTTGTTGCGATGGGCTGCAGCAGTTGACATTTTCTTCGTCAGTGGCGAATCTCACCTTGGCTCCTTGCCAATCGGCATTATAAGCATCGAAATCCTTCTTGGGGCTTGAATTTCAGATTGAGCTTTGAGAAGTTCTTGAGAGTCAAGTTGATGATGTTCTTCCTCGAAGCTTCTCCTTTCGGCTTTTGCTCTCTTCAATTCACGAGCCTTTTCAAATTTCCATTTCTCTTGAGAGATGAAATGGTTGACATATGACTTTGACCGAGTCGATGGCAGATCCGGAATGGGAGTGTTTGGATCTGATGCCCAGGTCAATGAAGTCGAGGATCTTCTTGGATCAAAAGCGAGAGCACACTTGTTCTTTTGGCTCTAGCGGCCTTGGTCGATCTGTCTCGATGATTTCTTCAAGTTCTTCATCGGAGGCTTCATCATCGGAGGAGCGTCAAATGCAACTGTTTCTTCTTTGGACTTGGCGAGGACCGCGTCCGGCGGTTGCTTTGTCTTGATGAGTGGGGCTGTTGAGGACATTGGTGCGGTGAGAACTTCTTTGAGACACGAAGCAATTGAGAAACCTGAGTCCTTTGACAAGTAGCAAGATGCACAGTGTTGAGGACTTGGAGGGAGCTGCTGAGGATTTTGAATGAGCAGCGATCTGAGAATTTGCCGTGAGTAGCGTGAGGAGGCTGGGCCGTGGTGGCGTGCGGTGAAGCACTTGGCTTGCGTGCGAGCTTCTTGGCATTGATTTCCTCGGCTTGACCGAGGGCTCGGCAACGGCAATGGCAGCAGAATCCTCATTGAATTTCCTCACTTGCCTCCTTGGCTGTCTTGCCAATTTGGCTTGGCGCTGGACCATTCTTGGGAAAGTCTTCACCACTCTTGATGCTAGTGGGATCAGCGACTTGGCAGTGCCAAAGGAGCTCTTGGGCATGGAGGGTTCAAGCGAATTTCCTCATGTACTTGGGAGTAACATAGCGGTATTCCCTCCATTCTCGTGCCCATCTTCTTTCTATCCTCTGTATCGCACTTTGCGCTGATTTTTAGTCTCCTTGCCAAATTTGGATTCATCGGTGTGCGATAGTCTTTGTATATTTCCTCGGGAATCTCAAAAGCGATCATGACTTCGGTTTCTTTCCTCCCTTCTGCGGTCTCTTGCCTTACGCCATTTTCTTGGTGAGAATTTGAACAATAGAGCACTCTGAAGAAGTATGCAGATTTTCTTCAAGGCGCTGCAAATGAGTTAAGTTGATGAGAACCTAGTGATTCAGCGGCGGACATGAGTACTGTGAGCGAGTGTAGGTGCGAGGAATTTGGAGAGGTCATATCGTTCTCGGAAGATTTTTCAAAAGAAGCAAGTTTTGAGAATTTGACAGTTGAGCCTTGAGGAATTTCACTAAGCGTTTTGTCTTAGGTTCGAGTTATACAGATTGAAAATCCGCACAATTGAGGAATCTTGAAGAAATGAATGCTTAGAGATAAATCAAGAACATATAGTGTGTGAGGTGTTCATATGTGAAGATTTGAAGAGCAAAAACACCTTTGAAGATTTTCGGAAAGATTTGAGAATCAGCGAGTAATAAAAGTGACTTTTAATTACGGCTGAAGAACACGACGAGCAGAGATGAGCTGTAGTGAAGTTAAATCACGTTAGATCTCCACGCCCTAACTTGGCGGAGGAGACAGCTACGGCGGCGGAGTGAAGATTTCGCGACGGCGTGAAGTCTGACGGCGATGAGTCGGCGGTGAAGCTTTTCCTCACCGGCGATGGAGTAGTGGCGGCGCTAGGGTTTGAGAGAGCTCGGCGAGGCAGCGATCGGCGGAGTAAATGAAGTGAGGAGGGTAAAGGGGTATTTATAGCCACGGTGAAAAACTGTTAGCCGAAGATTTTGGACGAACATGCCCTGCCCTTTCTCCTTCCGCGACGTGTGTCACCCACGTCTTGTCGAGATGAGATCGTGTAAGATCGTGGGTGATTAAACTAATACATCGTGGGATCGGAGCGGTTTGGCGGTAAAACGAAAATTTGGATAAGATTTGTTTAAAAGTTTAGTTCGCAATTTCTTGATTTGTCAAGGACCGGTGAAGACTTTGAGCAGTTTCAATCGAACGCACATGAAGAATTTGTGAATAGATTGGATTGAGTATAGCATAGAGGGAAGGGTCGATCACATTCACTTAGCGAAATCACAACTTGAAGAAATAGCAATAAGTGAATCTTGTAGAGGACATAAACTCATATATATATATATAGCCAATGAAGAAAAGCAGCGGAAACATTGAAGATTTTGCAAAGTTGAAGAATTTGAAAAAGCGAGGAATTTCAAAATGAGGAAAAACTCAAATTGAAGATTTTCAACTTTTGTGGTGGCGTAGCCCACCGTATAAGAATGATGATTTCAGACACCGCGTACAATTGTCGTAGGGTTCTGAGAATCAAATTCTTCATTAATTTCTTCACACTTAGAATGTTATTCTTCATTGATTGAGGAACAACGTTTCTTCATGTGTTGCACATCTAAGTCATCAATTATGCATAAGGGTTAGGATGTGTGTCCTTTTCAAGAACATTCGAAGATTCTAAGATATTTAGCTCACACGCAACTTGCTAAATCTCTTCTCATCCAAGGGCTTGGTGAAGATATCAGCTAGCTGTTCTTGATCTTCACATGCTCGATGGAGATATCGCCCTTCAACACATGATCACGAAGAAAATGATGGCGAATCTGGATGTGCTTAGTCTTGAGTCTTGGCTGGGTTGTGAGCAATCTTGATGGCACTCTCATTGTCGCGGAGGAGGCACATTCTTCACGTTAGCGCCATAGTCCTTGAGGTTTGCTTCATCCAGCGATTGAGCACTGACATGAGCCGGCAGCAATGTATTCAACTTGTGATGAAGCGGTGATATGCGATTCTGTTTCTTGAGGACCAACGGACCAAAGATCGTCAGAAATGACAAGTGCGGATGTTGACTTGCGGTCCACGATCACTGACATAGTCAGTCGAGAATATCAATGAGATCAAAAGCGAGCCCTTGGGGTACCATAATCCTAGTGTTGGTGTGTGAGCTAGATATCGAAGAATATGCTTCACAGCCTTATGGTGTGATTCCTTGGTGCAGCTTGAAATCGGGCACACATGCAAACACTAAGCATTATATCTGGCCTAGATGCACATAAGTACAATAAAGAACCAATCATGGGCGGTATACCTTGTGATCGAAGTCAATACCATTTTCATCGATTGCATAGATGGCCATTTGTGGGCATAGGAATTTTAGCGCCTTTGCAATCTTGCATGCGAATTTCCTCGATTACATCTTTGAGGTATTTCTCTGAGATATGAATATGCCATTCTTGCTCTTGTGAATTTGAAGACCTAAGAAGAATTTCAACTCTCCCATCATAGACATTTGATATTCTTCACTCATCATATAGGCAAATTCATCACTATATCGTTGGTTAGTACAGCCAAGATAATATCATCAACATATATTTGGCACACAAACAGTTCACCATCATATGATTTAGTAAATAGAGTAGGGTCAAGTGAACGGGTGTGAAGCCATTCTTCACGAAGAATTCCTTGATTGTGTCATACCACGCCGAGGGGCTTGCTTGAGGCCATAGAGAGCCTTATTGAGTCTGAAGACTTTGTCGGGATTCTTGGGATCTTCAAAACACAGGGGTTGAGCAACATATACTTCTTCCTCAAGCTTACCATTGAGGAATGCACTTTTCACATCCATTTGATATAAGATGATATCATGATGGTTAGCATAGGCAAGTAAAATCGAATAGCCTCAAGTCTAGCAGCAGTGCAAAAGTTTCATCGAAATCAATTCCTTGACACTGTGTGTAGCCTTGAGCTACTAGTCGTGCCTTATTCCTCACCACAAGGCCATTTTCATCTTGCTTGTTGCGGTAGATCCACTTTGTGCCAATGATATTATGCTTGCGAGGATCAGGCGATTGACCAATTCGAGACATTGTTCAGCTCGAGCTGATGTAATTCTTCTTGCATAGCTTTGAATCCACCGGCTCGAAATGCTTCATCTACCTTAGTGGGCTCTGAGATAGAGACAAAAGCATAGTGCCCACAAAAGTTAGATAAGTGTGAGGCTTTTGAGTGGGTGAGAGGACTGGTCTTGCTGATGTCATCGATGATCTTCTCCACTTGCACTTCTTTTGCAGCGTGGATGAGTGGGTTGTCTTTGAGGATTTTGATCAGCATTTTCTTGACACCATTTTCCTCATCATGTTCTTGAGTGCATCAGCTCGGCGTTCTTCATGAACAGGAATGAATTCTTGATGATTCTTGATGGGAATGACATCCTCGGTTGCCTTGAGCTTGATAGCATCCTCGGTGCTGGTTCATCTAACACAGAAGGTAGGTGCTCTCTTTGCGAGCCATTAGTTTCATCGAACCGCACATCTCTGATGTCGACAATCTTGTGAAGAACAATGTTGAAGACTACTGTAGGTGTCTGAGTCCTTCGTAACCAAGCATAAAACCTTCATGTGCTTTCGGTGCAAATTTAGAGTTGTGGTGAGGATCTCTAATCCAACATTTAGCACCGAAGACTTTGAAATAACTCACATTGGGTTTCTTGTCAGTGAGGAGTTCATAGGCAGTCTTCTTGAAGAATTTGTGAAGATATACTCTGTTGATGATGTGGCAGGCAGTATCAATTGCATCAATCCAAAAACATTGAGGCGTTTGTATTCATCAAGCATAGTCGAGCCATCTCAACAAGAGTTACATTCTTGCGCTCCACAGCGCCATTCTGCTTTGAGGAGTATAAGGGCGAGATAATTCATGAGTAATACCAAGTTCATCAAGATAGGCATCAAGACCAGAATTCTTGAACTCAGTTCCATTGTCACTTCTGATATGCTTGATCTTCACACCAAAGTTGGTTGAAGCCCTCGAGGAAAATCGTTTGAAGACTTCACGCACTTCATGTTTGTAAGTAACAATGTGTACCCATGTATATCGAGAATAATCATCAACAATGACAAAACCATATAGAGATGCATCATTAGTATTGCTGAATAATGATTAGGTCGAAGAGGTCCATGTGAAGCAATTGAATGGACGGGTAGTGGTCATGATAGTCTTTCTTTGGATGCTTGGCCTTGGTCATTTTCGGCTTCACATGCTCCGCATAAGTGATCCTTGAGAATTTGACATTCTCAATGCCAATGACATGCTTCTTCTTCCATAGCGTGTTCAAATTCCTCATGCTGCATGACCAAGTCGTCGATGCCATAGCCAGATATACGAAGCTTTTGCAAGTAGACACATGGCTGGTTGTGGTCTGTAGAAATCAACAATATCTGAGATCTCCTCTCCTAAAGCCTTGAAGACTTTGGAATTGTCGACTTCCATAATCACAACACAGCGATATTTGCCAAAGACAACAACCATATCAAGATCACAAAGCATTGAGGCTGACATGAGATTGTATCCTAAGGACTCAACAAGCATGACTTTGTCCATGTGCTTATCCTTAGAGATAGCAACCTTACCAAGACCCAATACGACTTTTGCCTTTGTCGGCAAATATGATATGCTTGAGGTGGCGGTGATAAAGGAGCATCCATCAATAGATTCTTGTCACCGGTCATGTGATTTGTACATCCACTATCGAGGACCCATTCGGTGGTTTTGGGTTGATCATCCTGCGAGATGAATTAGTGTAACTTACAATCTCATATGCTTCATCGGTGAAGAATATGATATCAAGTTCATCGGATGAATTTCATCAAGCGATAAGCAGATATAGCGATATGAGGGCGTGTGAAATGAAAGTTCATTTCATCATGATTCGCTGCGTCCTTTCGAGCATATTATCGGGTCCCGACAAATTCTTGAGCGTTAGAAATGCGTGCGGAGACTGACCCTAGAAGGATTAGTTCTTTTCTTCACCACCCACATCGGAGGGGTGGCAAAGAGTTCATCATCCTGCGAGCACCATGTGAGAAAGGTGGCAAAGATGCCAAACCATTTAAGCTTAGCATGAGAGGGGTTAGGGTAAGCATATGAATAAGCGAGTAATTCTTGAGGACTTATGAACATAATGGTTTGAAGAATAATGCACATATTCATAGCCCTTAGCTTTACCTGCGAGGCAGATTTGTTATACGATGATAATCATATGAGGACTTTGATCCAGTTGAGAATTTGATCCTCGTGAAGAATTTGGTCCATATGAGGACTTGGATCCATATGAAGAATTTGGTCCATATGAAGAATTTGATCTGGGGTTCCGTTTCTTCACGGTGGTGTCATGAGGACATTCACTGAAGACTTTCAACACAGCTTTTGGGAACCAGATTTTCTTCATAGGGAACCGTTCTGCGATTAGTGCCAACATATCTAGCAAATACTTCACCATTCGATTTTTGAGCAGTTTATAGTTGGAGTCAAATGACTCATCGGAAGAATGAGGAGATTCACATGTAAAGCGGATAAGTTAGATGGATCAGCTGGAGGTCCCTTTGCGACAACCCATGAGGTTTTGGGATCTTGCTCGGGCTTCAATATGTTCCATCGGCATTGAGTTTCCTCTCAAAGGCAATACCCTCTTTCCTAGGGTTTTGTTGAGGATCTGCTTTTGAGCACATCACAAAGTGTCGATGCCCTTTGAGGCTTTTGTACATGCTGTCATGTACAATTCCTTCAACCTGCATTGTCGGTGATACTAGCAATGTCCTCGGATGAGAATTAGTGATAGCGAGGATGAAGAATTTGTAACAGTTGAAGCATTTGAACATTGGTGAAGAATTAGCGATTCACGTTCAATGCACTTTAAGCATGGAGGAACAAATTCTTCACGAGAAGCTGATTTGTTGAGCTAGTAATGAATCGCGCTCATACGAAGATCTTCATAACACACTCTTAGCTTTTCAAGATCGCCTTTCTTTGAATAGCTTCAAGAAAGCTTCTCATTGTCTTGCTTTTCTTGAAGAAATTCATAAGAAAGTTTCTCATGATCGGACAAGAGAGTTATGATGACCTTGAAGGTTATCATACTTAGGCTGAAGTCTCTGAAGATTTTCGATCGGGGCTTTAGTCGATCCATTTCTTCACCCAACATATCATCACTTTTATCTAGCATGTTTTGAACCTTTTCAAGAGCCGTTGTTGTTTCACAGCAATTTTAGCAAGTTTAGAGTAGCTAGGCTTAAGATCCTCATCGATTCATTTTCACTAGAATCGGAGGGTTGTATTTGAGTACCTTAGCTGCTTTTGCCATGAAGCAATAGGTGGGGCGTAGCCATCATTATCTTCATCGGGCTTGTCGGTGGAATCAGTTTCTTGATGTTGAAGATGGACTTCTTGCGAAAGTAATAACAGCGGCCGGACTTCGCCACACGGACTTCAGATTCTTGATTCCTCCTCTTCATCATTTTCCTCAGATTCAACTTGAGTCCATTTCCTTGCCAATGAATGCAGAGCTTTCTTGGAGCTGCCCTTCTTGTGAGATGAGGACTTTGATGGTTTTGAAGGCGAAGATTTTGATGATTTCTTCTTCTTCTTCATATCATCGAATTGTAGTCCTTGTATTTCTTCTTCTTCATTTCCTTTTCCCATTGAGGACAATCTTGAATATAGTGACCGGGCTTCTTGCATTTGTGGCAAAGTCTTCTCTTGTAGTCCTTTGGATGAAGAATCATTTCCTCTTGAGGATTTTCCAAAATGACCACGTCTTGTGAACTTTGGAATTTCTTCACAAGGAGAGCTAGATCTGGCTCGGTTCTTGAGGATCACCAAGGCTACTACGAGAATCCTCACATTGAGTCGGACACAACCTTAGCCTTGAGGGCACGTGGTTTGCCATAGTTTGAGCCATAGAGATCTCTCTTTTGACAATTTGGAACTTCGTGAGTGTTAAGCCTTTCGAGGATATCAGCGAGGATCAAGCGACTTGTAGTCGACACATTCTTGTATCATCGGTCCCGAGTATCAAATGAGGAATCAAGCGATCTTAGCGGTTTCTTCACAACTTCATGATCGGTGATGTCGGTGGCACGAGGGCTTGAAGCTCATTTGAAATGTCGATGAAGCGATCGAAGTTTGTTGGACATTTTAGTTGTCGAGTCTTTTGAAGCGGTTGAAGAGATTCGAAGAACATCAACTCGAGAGTCACGCTGAGTTGAGACTCCTTCATTTACTTTGGACAGCCTATCCCGGATAAGCTTGGCGGTTTCCAAAGCACTCACTCTTCCATCTTGTCCTTTGCTCGGATGGCCACAGATGATATTCTTCACTTGAGAGTCGAGTTGTTTGAATCTCTTCACATCGATGGCGGTTAGTGTTTGATGTGGCGAGGACACCATTTTCCACAACATACCGAGATCATTATCAATTGCCTCAAGATGCATTAGCATCTTGTTCTTCGATAAGGGTAGTCCGTTCCATCAAGGTAGGACACCCGGCGAGACCTTGATCATACTGCGGTCGACATAACTAGAACTCGGTGGTTAAACCAAAATCACCGAGAACAAGGAGTACCTTGCTCGATACCAATTGAAAGTCGTTATATCGACTAGAGGGGGTGAATAGGCGATTTTATGAAATTCTTCACTAAGGAATTTGCGGTGAGAAATTCCTTAGCGAAGAACTATTCTGACGGAATATGTACTCGAGGTAAACATAACAGATTACACACATAATCGGCATGATGAAATGAAGACTAGAGCAGAACGGAAGCGTAAACACGGGATAACAAGATGAAGACAAAGCGGTGAAGAAATTGGGCGAGGAATTTGTGAAAGTCTTGATCAAAGTCTTCAAGGACGAGATATGAACAACATACAACACAGAATGAGAAATGGATGAGTTGAGGAAATAGAACCCGTCGGTTGGTGAAGACAATGATTTGGTAGACCAGTTCAAGCTGCTGTCTCGGTTATGCGTCTGGTTGGGCGGTGAGTATTTAAACTCGAGGACACAGTCCGGACACCCGATCTCGAGCGCAACTTCGGGACACCAGTCCTCACCGTATTCTCCTTGAACTAAGACCACGAGGCCTCGTCCAATCACTCGTGGTAAGTCTTGGTGACTTCAAACCTTCACAGACTTGGTCACTCGGCGATCCACAATTCCTCTTGGATGCTCTAGACCTTGGCGCCTAACCGTGCGGAAGAAGCACAGATCTTCAAAGGTAACAAGCGTCGGATCCATGCAGGATCAATTTCTTGATGATGCTCAATCACTTGGGGTTTTAATGGGTTTGGTTTGGGATTTTCCTCACTTGATGATTTTCGCTCAAAGTCCTCGGAGGATGGGTTGCTCTCAAATGACAAGTGTCAAGTTCTCTCGGGCAGCCAACAAACTAGTGGTTGTAGGCGGCTATTTATAGCCTAGGGAGCAGCCCGACATGATAAGAAATAAATGCCCTTCAATGATATGACCGTTAGGTGGATAAGATATTTTGGTCATGGTTGTATGACAACGCGTGACGATCGGAAATTTGACTCTCAAAGTCCTCGAGGGCTATCATGTTCCTCCTTTGTGTAGGCAATTCGCTTTGGCGAATTCCTAACTCCTCGATCGAACAAAGTCATCGATGACGGAAGAACTGCGTCTCATCCTTTGAAGAATTTGGTGAAGCTGTATGAGATTTCAATGGCTTCACTCGAAGGGATTGGTAGGTGTAGAGATTTTGAGTTGAGCATCACATGGAAAATTTTCCTTAGTATTTCCTCGACCCCCTTTAACGATGCGGTGTTTCCTATGACTCAAGAAAGAAAATGAAACTACGAAAACAAAAGTCTTCACGCTTCATATTCCTCGAATGAATATCAAGTCTTCATGGTCACACCAATTTCTTCACTTTCAAAGTCTTGAAAGTCTTGAGAATATCAAAGTCTTGATCGAAGAACTTCATTTTTAGGCGTCGACTTTCTCTGTAAATATCAAACTCCTCATAGACTTATAGACCTGTGTACACTCACAAACGCATCAGTTACTTAACCTATAAGTCTTCAATACACCAAAATCACTAAGGGGCACTAGATGCACTTACACAAACCACTGTTCATAAGGCGTCGTCTAACGGATTTTGATGGTGCCCTATTTAACATGAATGCGGCCGTCTCTAAAGCATAACCCCAAAATGATAGCAGTAAATCAGTAAGAGACATCATAGATTGCACCATATCTAGTAAAGTACAATTACAACGTTCGGACACACCATTTCGTTGTGGTGTTCCGGGTGGCGTGAGTTGTGAAACTATTCCGCGTTGCTTCAAATGTAAACCAAACTCGTAACTCAAATATTCTCCTCCACGGCCAGATCATAGAAATTTTATTTTCTTGTTACGATGATTTTCCACTTCACTCTGAAATTCTTTGAACTTTTCAAATGTTTCAGACTTCTGTTTCATCAAGTAGATATACCCATATCTGCTCAATTCATCTGTGAAGGTGACAAAATAACAATATCCGCCGCGAGCCTCAATATTCGTTGGACCACATACATCAGTATGTATGATTTCCAACAAATCAGTTGCTCGCTCCATAGTTCCGAAGAACGGCGTTTTAGTCATCTTGCCCATGAGGCACGATTCACAAGTACCAAGTGATTCATAATCAAGTGATTCGAAGTCCATCGTATGGAGTTTCTTCATCGCTTTACACCAATATGACCCAAACGGCAGTGCCACAAATAAGTTGCACTATCATTATCAACTCTACATCTTTTGGCTTCAACATTATGAATATGTGTATCACTACTATCGAGATTTAATAAAAATACACCACTCCTTAAGGGTGCATGACCATAAAAGATATAACTCATATAAATAGAACAACCATTATTCTCTGATTTAAATGAATAATCGTCTCGCATCAAACAAGATCCAGATATAATGTTCATGCTCAACGCTGGCACCAAATAACAATTATTTAGGTCTAAAACTAATCCCGATGGTAGATGTAGAGCTAGCATGCCAACCGCGATCACATCGACTTTGGAACCATTTTCCACGCGCATCGTCACCTCGTCCTTAGCCAATCTTAAGCAATCCGTAGTCCTGTTTGAGTTGCAAATATTAGCAACAAAACCGATTATCAAATACCCGGTGCTCTGCGAGCATTAGTAAGGTACACATCAATAACATGTATATCACATATACCTTTGTTCACCTTGCCATCCTTCTTATCCGCCAAATACTTGGGGCGAGTTCCACTTCGATGTCGATCGCTTGTAGTAGAAGCACTTTCGATCTCGGGCTTAGGTCAAGATTTGGGTTTCTTCTCTTGAGTTGCAACTTGTTTGTTGTTCTTCTTGAAATTCCCTTCTTCTTCCCTTTGCACTTTTCTTGGCTGGTGGTCTTATTGACCATCAACACTTGATGCTCCTTCTTGATTTCTACCTCCAGCTTTCGGCATTGCGAAGAGCTCGGGAATAGTCTTGTCCATCCCTTGCATATTATAGTTCATCACGAAGCTCTTGTAGCTTGGTGGCGATGATTGAAGAATTACATCAATGACACTATCATCGGGAAGATTAACTCCCGGTTGAATCAAGTGATTATTATACCCATACATTTTGAGTATGTGTTCCTTGACAGAACTATTCTCCTCCATCTTACAGCTATAGAACTTATTGGAGACTTCATATCTCTCAATCCGGGCATTTGCTTGAAATATTAACTTCAACTCTGGAACATCGATATTCTCCATGATGTTCAAAAGCGTCGTTGAAGACCGGTTCCAAGCCGTAAAGCATAGCACCTTGAACTATCGAGTAGTCATCAGCTTTGCTCTGCGGATGCTCTTAACGTCGTCGATTGCATCTGCGATGAGGCACAACACCAGCGGTGCTTCGGGGCGTAATTCTTACATGCTGCAATGAGGATAATCCTCGAGATTCGGACCCGATCCGTGTAGTTGCTACCATCATCTTTCAACTTAACTTTCTCAAGGAGCATTAAAATTCAACGGAACAACAACACGAGCCATCTATCTACAACAAACATAGACAAGCAAAATACTATCGGTACTAAGTTCATGATAAATTTAAGTTCAATTAATCATATTACTTAAGAACTCCCACTTAGGCAGACATCTCTCTAGTCATCTAAGTGATCACGTGATCCAAATCACCTAAACCATGTCCGATCATCACGTGAGATGGAGTAGTTTCAATGGTGAACATCACTATGTTGATCATATCTACTATATGATTCACGTTCGACCTTTCGGTCTCCGTGTTCCGAGGCCATACCTGTATATGCTAGGCTCGTCAAGTTTAACCTGAGTATTCTGCGTGTGCAACTATTTTGCACCCGTTGTATTTGAACATAGAGCCTATCACACCCGATCATCACGTGGTGTCTCAGCACGAAAAACTTTCGCAACGGTGCATACTCAGGGAGAACACTTCTTGATAATTAGTGAGAGATCATCTTAAAATGCTACCGTCAATCAAAGCAAGATAAGATGCATAAAGGATAAACATCGCATGCAATCAATATAAGTGATATGATATGGCCATCATCATCTTGTGCTTATGATCTCCATCTCCGAAGCACCGTCGTGATCACCATCGTCATCGGCGCGACACCTTGATCCCCACCGTAGCATCGTTGTCGTTACGCCATATATTGCTTCTACGACTATTGCTACCGCTTAGTGATAAAGTAAAGCAATTACAGGGCATTTGCATTTCATACAATAAAGCGACAACCATATGGCTCCTGCCAGTTGCCGATAAGTTCGGTTACAAAACATAATCATCTCATACAATAAAATATAGCATCACGTCTTGACCATATCACATCACAATATGCCATGCAAAAACAAGTTAGACGTCCTCTACTTTGTTGTTGCAAATTTTACGTGGCTGCTACGGGCTGAGCAAGAACCGTTCTTACCTACGCACCAAAACAACAATGATAGTTCGTCAAGTTAGTGTTGTTTTAACCTTCTCAAGGACTGGGCGTAGCAACACTCGGTTCAACTAAAGTTGGAGAAACAGACACCCGCCAGCCACCTATGTGCAAAGCACGTCGGTAGAACCGGTCTCGCATAAGCGTACGCGTAATGTTGGTCCGGGCCGCTTCATCAACAATACCGCCCGAACCAAAGTATGACATCTTTGGTAGCGGTATGACTTATATTGCCCATGAGGAGTCTGGACTAGGGGTGTGGGACAGCGAACTATCATCGTCGCGGACTCCAAGACTCTGAAGATAAAGATTGAATACTCCGTCCCGTGTCCGGATGGGACTTTCCTTGGCGTGGAAGGCAAGCTTGGCGTCTGGATATGTAGATCTCCTACCATTGTAACCGACTACTGTGTAACCTAGCCCTCTCCGGTGTCTATATAAGCCGGAGGGCTTTAATCCGTGGGACATAACCTCCATTACAACAATCATACCATAGGCTAGCTTCTAGGGTTTAGCCTCTTTGATCTCGTGGTAGATCCACTCTTGTACTACCCATATCATCAATATTAATCAAGCGGGGCGTGAGGTTTTACCTCCATCAAGAGGGCCGAACACAGGTAAAACATCGTGTCCCTCGTCTCCTGTTACCATCCGCCTGAGCGAACAGTTCGGGACCCCCTACGAGATCCGCGGTTTGACACCGACATTGGTGCTTTCATTGAGAGTTCCTGCGTATGCGTCACCAATAGGCTCGATGGATTCTTGATCAACAACGCTGTCGAGGTGAGACTCTTCTCCCAGACAGATCTTCGTATTTGGCGGCCGCGCTGCGGGCTAATTCACTTGGCCATCTGGAGGCAGATCAAAAGCTTCGCCCCGGCGTCGGTCGGTTGAGCCTAAACTTCACAGCCGACATCCGCGGGGACTCGATCCTCGACGGGCTCGAGCCATAGCCGGGCGTGCCGCACCATCACGATGGGCATGATCTAGCTCTGCCGCTGGGCGGTGCCTTGGTAGCGCTTTGCGAATCCGCTCGGCCCTTAGTTGAACGATCGCCCGGATCGAGACCGGTGGCTGGACACCGCCTCGGGGCTGCAACTTCCAGCGAAGTTGGGCGAACATTGCTTGTCCCTTGCAAAGCTTCGTGACTCCGAGGTGCGGACTCCTGCGGACTCCGAACCTCCGCGCCCATCAATCAAATCTGATTGGGCGCCGGTCATGGAGTTCACCGCCGCGGACATCTTCAACACTCGCCCTTTGGCGACATCCTAAATTGCTAAAACATCTCTCGCTATCCGGGAGACCTGGCGAGATCATGGCGAGGATGGTTGAGATCTGCAGACGACGAAGAAATTCAAAGCCCACCCACCACCCACTTTGTAGCCCTTGTCGGCGATCTAACAGACATGCTAGACTATGACTCCGAAGACATCGGCGGTATGGGCGGCGATGCGGAGGCGATCAAAACCAGCACCTACGAGGCCTTTGGAAGACCACCCCAACACATAGCGTATACATGGTGGATACCTAAAAGGAAGCGATACTTGAGGACCAGCGGGGGCGGCAAAGATAATCCGGCGATAAACAACCAAAGCGGCGGCGTAAGCGCGCCCTAAATCCGCCTCGACAACAACGGCGCTCCTCATGACCAAGCAATAGAGCAGGGCAAAAGCGGTGGGCAGCGAACATGCGGACAAGCAACCGTCCGAACCGGACGAATCGGATAATCAATCCATGCCGGCGAAACCAACATCCGATCGACCTCACGCGGACACACGCGGAGAATAAAACCCGGAAAAGACTTCGTCGCCACAGCAAGAAGTTTGAAGAAGGAAAAGCGAAGCTCAAAACAGCGGAAGATATACTCGAGAATGAGGTGGAGCAAAGTGCTCAAAACAGCGAACAATACGGCAATGGCCATCAATCAAGAAACTACCGAGCGCAAGCTCTTGCGAGAATTTGTGAGGAGACCATAGAGCCCCCACGGTCAAAAAACAAAGAGGCGCTGGTGGGATAGATGACGAGATGATAAGCCAAAATCTAAAAGCGGCACCGCACACAGGCCGACTAATGACCTTGGAAAAGCAGATGGCCCAGCCGAGTCCATTCTGGGCCAAAGAAGAGGGCCCAGGAAGCAACACAACACGCCAAGTGTCCAGAAGACAGCGGTACACCCAAATCTGGTATTGCACACCCACTATGTTTCACCAATGAGGTCTTTGGATCATGAATTCCTAGCGGGGTTTAAACCCATAAACATAGAGGCCTCTGACGGAACAACAGACCACAGAGTGCGGATGAGGATTATATACTACACATACACATGGCTAGGAGGCGATCTCACGCCATAAAATATTTACCCCTCAAGCTCAAAGGGCCAGCCGTCATTGGCTCAAAAGCCTCCCGAGAAAACTTTGTTGGAAGTTGGGAAGAGCTTGAGGGCGTTTGAAACAAATTTTCAAGGGACTTATGTCCGCCCTCCGGATCTGAGATGATTTAAGTCATATAACTCAACAGCCGGAGAGTCGGCGCGATACTGGAACCGGTTCCTTACTAAAAAGAACCAAATAGTCATTGTCCGGACCTTGAGGCCTTAGCAGCTTTTAAACACAGCGTCCAGGGCGAATGGCTCGCCGAGCACCTCGGCCAAGAGAAGCCGAGGACAATGTCGTGCTAACAAGCCTCATTACCGCTTTTGTCTTTGGGGAAGATAGTTGGTGGCAAGATCAGCACCAGCGATCCAAGTACATCCGAGATCGAGAGATGGAAGCGAAAAATCACGGCGTAAAAAGATCAGCGCGGAATAAAGAAAAAGCCCAAGAACACGGCGGTCGGCGCCCGGATTCAACTTCGTGGCCAAACAACAAAACACTTGCCTCTTCACGGACAACGGTGATGAGCTATCAACAAGCAAAATCTTGGGTCGGATATGTCAAATCCACAGTACCCGGAAGGCACGCAAACCACACCCACGAGATTGTTGGGTTTTCAAACAGTCCGGCCGATTAAGCGCCGAACACAAGGGCTCGGCGCATCAGCGAGGATGATGATAAACCCCACCAGTGAGCACCGGAAAACAAAAGACTTTCCACAAGAAGTCAAAGCGGTAAACTCACTTCATGTGACAATAAGGAAAAATCGGCACCGCTAAGATGGGTCCCTTACGGTCCACCCAATGAGCGTCAAGATTGGATGTCAAAATCAATAACTTTCGACCACATGGATTATTCCAGAAGTGTCCGGAATACAGGATGGACTGCTCTGATATTGGATCCTATAATTGACGGACTACAATTTATAATCCTGATGGACGGAGGCAGCGATCTAAACCTGATATATCCAAACACAATCCGCAAGTTGGAGATAGACCGTACTAAAATTCGACATAGCCACACTTCCTTTAAAGGAGTGACGCCAGGTGATGGAGTCATGTACCTAGGGTAGGGTCATAGACCTGATCTAAATACCTTACCCAAGGGCACCCTTAGAAGAGATCACCTTCCGATCGACCTCGAGGATCCCTCGTGACTTGAAGGACTCGACCATGAAGATTCACTCGACCACGGAAGGCCAAGAAGCACTCTGTCTTTTGTGATGCGTAATTAAGTAGACTTTATGGTAGTTAAGACACTTTATGTGGGGGTTACGATGCGCCCAGACTTAATGTACTTTAAACCCTTCATTCGTGGGGTGGCGGGGGTCTGGCGCCTCTATATAAGCCACCCCCCTCCACAGGCGAAGGGTTCGCACCCCTGTAACTCATATACACATAATCCACTCGACCGCCTCGGGCTCCGAGGGCGTGGGGCTTTTACTTCCTCAGAAGGGCTGAACTTCGTACATCTCTTGTGTTTACAACCTCTCCATAGCTAGGACCTTGCCTCTCCATACCTACCCCCATTCTCTTGTCGGACTTAGAACCACGGCGGTTGGTGCCCACCATGGGGCGGTGTTTTAGCGATTTTTTGGAGAAGTTGCGATTCTTCAGTACTTTCATCATGGTTCTTGCTGGAGTTTTGGTGAGGGCGCGAGATCCGTCTCGGCGCTCTCACCTTCATCACCAAGCGACTCTGCTTGGCTCGGGAGGCTCCACTCGGCGTTGATGCACTCCCGTCAGCGGTGCAGCGCATTTTCGCGCATGTGTCATGGCGTTCTGCTGCGACAATCGTCGACCCGTGTCGATCGACTCCCCTATCAGCCACCCTCCGGTCTCCCTTGGTATAAGCGCTCTGGTGATCGAGGCTCCGGTGATGGGTGAGGCCTGTGATGGCTCGCGGACAACCACCGCCCAAGTTGCGGCAATCGAGCCCGGCGAATCTCTCTACGGCTTATTCGATCTGTCGGTAGCTCGGTAGAGGCGCATCCGAAGTCGCGATAGCGATGATCCGTGGCGGAAATCGATGGTCAGCGGACGCGATCCTCTGGCCGCCCATGAGGCGGGGCAGGCGGAAGCGATCCGTGCGGGACCACGAAGAGTACCAGCCGAGCCACTCGACTCTCTGAGAGGAAGAGCCGCGCGAGAACATGGATGCCCTACACACTCCCATCGCGGGAGAAACCCCGAGGCTCGCGCCTTGGAGGAGCACGTTTAGCCAATTTGGTTGAGCAGCGCTCGTATGGAGAACCTTCAGCGAGCACTCGGCGGCGCATGTGTGCAACGAGTTCCAGCATGTCGAACTCTTCCGCCCGACTCGGGTATATCGAACCCCAATGCAGAATTTAGCAGCTGCAACCCGTATAGCGAGTCCATCAGCCCTCTCGGTCGGGCTGGGAGGCAATCTGAATCGAAGATTTGCTCCGGGCGGCGAGGAGACCAGAATTCAGCCGTGTCGCGATCAGCGCAGCGAATTCCTGATCGATCTGTCGCTGCGAATCTGATTCGATCGTCTCATAGTCCCAGATCGCCTCCAGCGGCGTGAAGGGCCGAGAATCGGCGAGACCGATCGAGAACCGACCGGCCGAGATGATAGGCGTCAGTGCCACTTCCCTCGAGGGGTGGGTCTTACGCTCCTCATGACAAGATGATGACGTCAACTTCGATTGTGGGGCGAAGAGCTCGGTCGACCCGAGGAACTAAGCTGACGCGCGATCCATTATCGTGCAAGGCTTGGTCGACGAAAGCAGAGCCCATCGGGGGACCCGGCGAGATCGCCCAAGCGATCGAGTGCATGTTTACGGCCCGAATGTTTCAGCGAGGGCTATCGAGCGCGATGATTCCCCCAATTTCAGGTTGGCGGCGAAATTGACAAGTTCCTTTGGTGAGTCTAAGCACGAAACAACGAGGACTACTGAGTGGCGGTTCAGATTGGTGGTGGGAATAGCGAGGTGGCCATGAAGCATTTGCCCCTCATGTTGGAAGGTTACGCGGGCGTGGTTGAATCGGTTGTTGGAAATATGCCTAGAGGCAATAATAAAAGTATTATTATATTTCATTGTTCATGATAATTGTCTTTTTGTTCATGCTATAAGCTGTATTATCCGGAAATCGTAATGCGTGTGAACACATAGACCACAATATGTCCCTAGTGAGCCTCTATTTGACTAGCTCGTTGTGATCAGCAGATAGTCATGGTTTCTGACTATGGACATTGGATGTAGTTGATAACGGGATCACACCATTAGGAGAATGATGTGATGGACAAGACCCAATCCTAAGCATAGCACAAAGATCGTGTAGTTCGTTTGCTAGAGCTTTGCCAATGTCAAGTATCTCTTCCTTCGACCATGAGATCGTGTAACTCCGGATACCGTAGGAGTGCCTTGGGTGTATCAAGCGTCTAGCGTGGCGGCTGACTATAAAGGTGCATTACGGTATCTCGAAAGTATCTGTTGGGTTGACACGGATCGAGACTAGGATTTGTCACTCCGTATGGCGGAGAGGTATCTCTGGGCCCTTTCGGTAATGCATCATCATAATGAGCTCAAGGTGACCAAGCTGTTGTACGGGATCATGCATTCTGATGCGAGTAAAGTGACTTGCGATATGAGACTGAACAAGGTATTGGGATACCGGCGATCGAGTCTCGGGCAAATAACGTACCGATTGACAAAGGAATTGTATCTGAGGTTTTGATCGAATCCTCGACGCCGTGGTTCAACCGATGAAATCATCGAGGAGGATGTGGGATCAACATGGGTATCCAGATCCGCTGTTGGTTATTGCCGAGTCGTCTCGGTCATGTCTGCGTGTCTCCCGAACCGTAGGGTCTACACATAAGGTTCGGTGGCGCTAGGGTTATTAGGAAGACTAGTATGTGACTACCGAATGTTGTTTGGAGTCCGGATGAGATCCCGAGCGTCACGAGGAGTTCGGAATGGTGGGAGGTGAAGTTTTATATATGGGAAGTTGTCATACGGAGCCGAAAGTTTGGGGTCTATCGGTAATGTCTGGGGCCACGGAGGAGTTCGAGGTCCACGGGAGGGCCACCCCTCGGAGAGTCCTATGGGCATAAAGGGAGGATCCAGCCCCTAGAGGGCTGGGCGCGCCCCCTTGGGCCCATGCGCCTGGGGTTGAGGGGAAACCACGAGGCGGCCCCTTGGCAGGGGCAAGCCTCCCTCCTGACGCCGCCCCCTCTAGATTCCATCTAGAGGGGCATTACTGCCCTTCCCCTATAAATAGAGGGGTGGGGAAGGGCTCTTGTACCCATCTCCAGGCGCAGCCCTCCCTCCCAACACCTCTCCTCCTCCGTTGGCGCTTGGCGAAGCCTGTGGGAATCTTCTTTGCACCAACACCACCACGCCGTCGTCTTTGCCGTTGGGCGATCTTCCTCAAACTTTCCTTCCCCTTGCTGGATCAAGAAGGAGGAGGCGTCTCCCGTCCGTCGTGTGTTGAGCGGAGGTGTTGTCCGTTCGGCACTTGGACATCGGTGATTGAATCACGT
Organism: Aegilops speltoides; assembly: GCA_021437245.1. Taxonomy (NCBI): domain Eukaryota; kingdom Viridiplantae; phylum Streptophyta; class Magnoliopsida; order Poales; family Poaceae; genus Aegilops; species Aegilops speltoides. The sequence continues at coordinate 215,382,293 of CM038146.1, read as the reverse complement.
CGAGTGCGACTCCATCATCACCATCACCTTGCAAGCTTCATACGCGATCTACAAGTGGTATGTAGATGCAAACTCTCTCCCATGACTCGTTGCTTAGATGAACTCATAGATGGATCTTGGTGAAACTTAGGAAATTTTTAATTTTCTGCAGCGTTCTAACATCGATTACCTCCTACCAGCATTTACACTTGGGAAGATCTGTCTCGAGTGTTCGTCGGAACGTTTGAAGGAACTTATGGCGACCAGCTGGATTGGCGGAGTTGCAAGTCGTGTGTGCGAAGAAGAATGAGACTCTCGAGAGTATATTGAGAGATGGATCACTTTGCATCATCCGTGGAGAAGCGTGTCGATCATCGAGCGATCTGCACCTTCAAGGATGGTGTCAAGAACCGAGAATTGAGTTTGAAGTTTGGTCGAACCGGAGACATGACCACTGAGTCGGATGATGGAGATTGCTACCAAGTATGCCAGCGGCGAAGAAGACCGACTCGAGCGGCAAGTACAAGCCTAGTCGATCGGAGAAGAAACACCGATCGGAAGCGAAGCGGAAGGCTGAACCGGCAGCTCTGGAGAGGCTCTGGCGTGACTTCGAGGAAAGTTCAAGGAAAACCAAAGGATCACGGAACCCTAAGAAGGTAAAGGATAAAGAAGGAGCGGCGTGATGGATATGCGTGTCACATCCACGAAGAAAGATGAAGAGGGCAATATCATTTACCCAAAGCATACCACTCGCCGATGTCGACTCTGATCCAGCGGTTTCAAGGAAAGCGGTCAGGACAAGGAAAGGAGTCGGACAAGGCGAACAAAGAGGGCGGTGAGGAGGATATCCGCATGTCAACTCCACTTTGATGATCTTCGCGGATGTGGAAAACAAGAGCCGGTGAAGGTCATTAATCGTGAGGTGAACATGGTTGCCCAGCAAAACCAAGTTATCGAGATGGTCCCAAACACCCATCACATTCGACCAATCGATCACCGGCTCATATTGCCACCCACAGGAGGCAAGCTTTGGTGGTCGACCCGGTTGTCGAAGGCACTTTCGGTAGCGAAAGTCTTGATGGATGGTGGTAGTGGGCTGAACTTGTTGTATCTGAACCTGCTTGAAAGGAATGGGCATTCGATGTCGGTGAGCACCGATAACATGATCTTTCATGGAGTTATACCGGGAAAGAAAGCCGAGTCACTTTCGGCCAAATAGCTCTGGATGTGGTGTTTGGTGATTCAAAACATTTTCGCAAAGAGAAGTTGGCGTTTGAGGTCGTGGATTTTCGAGGCGTACCACGCCATTTTGGGAGGCCAGCTACGCATACGGTTCATGGCTCGACCATGTTATGTGTACCTCAAACTAAAGATGCGGCCCCAAAGGGTGAACAACATCACGGTGATCGGAAAAAGCGAAGAGTGCTTTCGGAAGGGCTCAAGATTGCGATTCGGTGCAGCGGTCGAGTTGAAGAATATAAGCAAAGCACAGATCCGAGTGATTTCTGCGATCAAAGCCGCCACAGAATCGCATTTGATCGTCCGGTGAGGCGAAGCCTGTCCACATTCACCCGACCAACCCCAATGCAGCCCGACCCACATCTCCACAACACTTTCGACCGAAATAGGAAGAAGCGCTCATCCAGTTCCTCCGTGAGCGGGACATTTTGCATGGAAGCCGGTGACATGCGGGTGTTCAGGGGTGGCTGAGCATCGCCTTAGAGTCGACTCATCAGCAAAACCAGTTAAAGCGTCTTGGCGGTCCGCCGTCGAGAAGAAAGGCTATTGGTGAGAAGTGGCTCATTGTTGGCGGCAGGATTTATCGAGAGATATACCACTCGAGTGGCTTGCTAATGTAGTCATGGTCCCTCGGAAGGACAAATCCTCGAATGTGCATTGATTTCAAGCACATCAATCAGACCTGCCGAAAGATCATTCCTCTCCCTCGCATAGATCAAATTGTTGACTCGACCGCGGGATGCGAGATTGTCTTTTCTAGGCGCCTATTCGGGTAGCACCAGATCCGTCATGCGGACCCGATGAGATAAAACAGCTTTCATCACTCCATTGGTGCTTACGCTATATCACCATGCCATTCGGCCTCAAGAATGCGGCGCCACATTTATGCGAATGATTGAAATGTTTACTCACTCAAAGCGATCGGAATGTGGGCGTATATGGATGATATCGTGGTCAAGTCACGAAAAGGTTCCGACCTGCTCGTGACCTCGCGAAACATTTGCCAACCTCGGAAGGTATGATATCAAGCTCAATCCATCAAAGTGCACATTCGGAGTTCACGGTGGCAAGTTACTCGGTTTTCGTTTCGGCGAGGATCGATGCTAATCCGAGAAGATCGGCACTATTCTCCGAATGAAAGCATACATGCGAGTGCGATGTCGAGCTTCTTGGATGCTTGGCGCATTAAGTCGATTCATCTCACGACTCGGTGAAAAGGCATTGCCTCTTTACGGCCGATGAAGAAAGCGGACAAGTTTGAGTGGACTCGAGGCGATGCAGCGTTTGCCGAGCTAAAAGCTCTGCTCTCCATCCGGCCGGTGCTTGCTGCTCCAATTAGCAAAGAGCCTCTGTTGCTTTATATCGCAGCCACAGGACAAGTCGTCGATCTGATGCTTACGGATCGGCGGGAAGAAGAAGGAAAAGCCTTCAAAGTTCAGCGCCCGATGTATTATTTGTATGAAATTTTGACTCCATCAAGCAAAGATACCCTCATTATCGAAGCTTGTGTATGGGATATACATGACCACGAAGAAAGTTGCTCATTATTTCTCGATCATTCCATCACGATCGTCGTGACGCTCCACTTCGAGATTTTGCTGTGAGAGATGCAAGCGGTCGAGTGGCCAAATGGGCGATTGAACTTCTTCCCTTGATATCAAGTTCGAGGCAAAAGCCATTAAGTCGAGCAATAGCTGATTTCCTCGCCGAGTGGATTGACAACGACAACCGGTGAGGTTCACTCGGAGCATTGGACCATGTTCTTTGATGGCTCTAAGATGTTGAATGGTTCGGTCTTTGGGGTTGTCTGGTTTCCCCGGAGGAGATAAGCTCGGATATGTGCTCTAGATTCACTTTGATTGCTCCAACAATGAGGCGAGTATGAGGCCCTCTTATACGGATTGCGCATGGCCATTTCACTTGGCGTCCGTCGCTTTGATGGTCTATGGCGATTCAGATTTAGTGGTCGACCAAGTGATGAAGGAGTGGGACATGAAGCCCAGCCATATTTGGATCTTTGCAATGCGATGAGGAAGCTGGAAAAAAGAAGTTTGAGGGTTAGAGCTCCATCATATACCCGGTGAAAAATCAAGCGGTGATGATCGGCAAAGATAGGTTCAAGAGAAGCCATTTTGAGTGGCGTGTTCTTGGAGCATATTCATACTCCGTCGATTAAGGAAGACCCTTTCTTGAAGAAACCCGCAACCCAAGAGTGCCACGGATCCGGTGAGGTAGAAGTCCCAGCGGTGGTCGACTTGGTTATGGAGATCTTGGTAGTCACACCCGACTGGACGATTCCATATATCGCGTATATTCTGAGAAAAGAGCTCCTAGAGGATGAGGAAGAGGCTCGACAGATCGTCCGTCGATCCAAGGCCTTTACCGTTATCAAAGGACAACTGTATAGAGAGAGCGCGACTGGAGTTGGTCAAATGTACATAACGCCAGAAGAAGGTCGAATCATTCTCAATGATATCCATTCGGGGACCTGTGGTCATCATGCGTCCTCTCGGACCATCGTGGCCAAAGCATACCGAGCCGGATTTTACTGGCCAAAGGTGAATGAGATGGCAAAGGAAATAGTGGACAAGTGCGAAGGATGTCGGTTCTACTCAAATATGTCACACAAGCTGCGTCGACTCGAAGACCATTCCACTCGTCGGCCTTTCGCGGTATGGGGGTTGGACATGGTGGGTCCCTTGAGAACAGGTCGAAGTGGTTTCCGCATGTCTTGGTGGCGATCGACAAGTTCACCAAATGGATTGAGGCTAAGCCAATCAAGAACCTTGGCGTCGATCTCTTTGTTAGTTTCATCGAGGCGATATTGAGATATGGAGTCCCGCACAGCATCATTACGGATAATGGGTCGAACTTTGACTCGGAGGAATTCAGGATTTACGCAACTCTCAAGGCACACGAGTCGACTACGCTTGATCGCCCATCCGCGATCGAATGGACAAGCGAGTGAGCCAATGGCACGATCCTCAAAGTTGAAACCCGGTGATCGTGATCTCAAGCATGCGGCTGGAGCATGGGTCGACGAACTTCCCTCGGTGCTTTGGGGACTGCGGACCACACCCAATCGGTCGACGGAAGAACTCCATTCTTCTTGGTCTCGGGGCTGAAGCAGTCTTACCGAGTGACCTTCTTCACAATGCTCCTCGAGTTGAACTCTACAAGTAGAAGCTGAACAAAGCGCTGACGGGGCCTTGATCGACCTTTTAGAGGAAGAAAGGGAGATGGCTTTGATCCGATCGACCATCTACCAACAAGACTTGCGTCGCTTCCGAGCCAGAAATGTGAGGGGTCGAGCCTTCCAGGAAGGGGATTTAGTTCTTCAAGTGGATCAGCAGAAACAGCACAAGCTCGCTCCTTCTTGGGAAGGGCCCTTCACCGTCACCAAGGTTCTCCACAATGGGGCGTACCGTCTCTACAACGTCGAACACAATATCAGCCAGGCCCGAGCTTGGGCAGCGGAACTACTCCGCCCATTTACATAAGTTTATCACTCGGATGAGTTGTAATAAAATATACATAGTTCATGGATTACAAAATAATAATATCATAATTTCTCCATAATTTTGTCACTTTTTATTTGTCAATAAAATTTTCCCTCGGTGGGTGACTTAGCCACGAATCCGTTTAGCCTAAGTTTATAAAAAATCCTTACGGTGGTGAGCGGACTCCCACTCGGAGGCTTAGCTGCGAATCCGTTTAGCCTAAGTTTAAATAAAATCCTACCAGTGGTGAGCGGACTCCCACTCGGAGGCTTAACTGCAGTCAAGTACTCGCCTAAGTTATAAAAATCCTCACAGTGGTAAGCGGGCGTCCACTCGGGGCTTACTTGCAGTCAAGTACTCGCTTAAGTTATAAAAATCCTGCCGAGTGGCGAGGCAGACTCCCACTCGGGGGCTTAAGCTGTAGTTTAAACACTCGCCTAAGTACAGTAATGCGCTCATAAGGAGGACAAGGTGCAGGTCATTGCGACCCTCTCCTCTGAGCTCGCCACAAATACAACGTCTTCATAAGGAGGGCGAGGTGCAGGTCGTGCGACCCTCTCCTCGAGCTCGCCATAAGTACAATGTCTTTCATAAGGAGGGGCGAGGTATAGGTCATTGCGACCCTCTCCTCTGAGCTCGCCACAAATACAACATGCACTCATAAGGAGGGGCCGAGGTGCAGGTCATTGCGACCCTCTCCTCGAGCTCGCCATAAGTACAATGTCGCTCGCAAGGAGGGCGAGGTGCAGGTCATTGCGACCCTCTCCTCGAGCTCGCCACAAATACAACATCTTGGTCGTAAGGAGGGGCCGAGGTGCAGGTCATTGCGACCCTCTCCTCGAGCTCGCCACAAGTACAATGTGCGGTCGTGGGAGGAGGAGGTGCAGGTCGTGTGACCCTCTCCTCGAGCTCGCCACAAGTACAGCGTGAAAATCCTCCGAGTGAAGAGCAAACCTCTCACTCGGGGCTTAGCTGCAGCCAGTGCTGCGCCTAAGATATAAAAATCCTACGAGTGAAGAGCAAACCTCCCACTCGGGGCTTAGCTGCAGCCAGTGCTGCGCCTAAGATATAAAAATCCTACAGTGAAGAGCAAACCTCTCACTCGGGGCTTAGCTGCAGCCAGTGCTGCGCCTAAGATATAAAAATCCTACAGAGTGAAGAGCAAACCTCTCACTCGGGGCTTAAGCTGCAGCCAGTGCTCTCTAAGATATAAAAATCCTACAGAGTGAAGAGCAAACCTCTCACTCGGGGCTTAGCTGCAACCAGTGCTCGCCTAAGTTATAAAAATCCTGCAGAGTGAAGAGCAAACCTCTCACTCGGGGCTTAGCTGCAACCAGCGCTCACCTAAGTGAATTAAGGAATAAAGTCATTGCGGTGGCGTCTTGCTTTAAACCTGCAAAAAGACATTTCGAGCCAAAAGCAATCATATTCAAACATCAAATCCAAGTTCGGATCGATACCTAAAGGAACCGAAAGTGCTCGAGCGCTAAGCTGTTAAGGTTTATCGGTTACAAAATCACTCGACATACCGAGGCAAATTTAAAGTGTCGAGCTTAAAGAAGTTTTACCCCTCTGTGGAGGCTAGAAGATACTGTGAACTCATCAAGGTCAATTTAAATCTGCGATCCAAGTGGCAGCAGCGATGAAGGTTTCCATGAAGGACACGAAGTCGTGTTTCTTGGTGTTAGCCACCGAAGAGCCTTGACTTGTCTTCTCGCGCATCCTTGCGATGGACTCGGGCGGAACCGCGAGCAACATCGGCTCCGCAGCTAGCGGAAGATTTTTTCCACTCCTGCACTCGACCGAGGCTGTGTTTAGTCGAGCCATCGGCGACTTCGAGGTCGTTGCAGGTGTCTCCTAGGCGAGCATGGTGTCGATGCGAAGTGGCGACCTTCAGCCTTGCAAGATAATCAGCGGCAGCTGCAATGCGAGACTCGAGTCGGAACACATTCATGGCAATTCATCGTTCACGGAGAGTTGGCGGGGTCAGGTTTGGTTCGGCCGACTAGTTTCCTCTTCAAAGTTTTGGCAAAATTCGCAAGGACAATCACCGAGTCAAGGCAATGGTGAATGGAAAGATCCTTTGTTGAAAATGATTGTCGAGAGTAAAGGGTTACCTTGAGCATAAGTAACAACTTCTTGGCAAGTCCACTCGGGAAGGCCTCGGATCATTTTTCTTCGGTCAAGTGACTGATCTTGTCGGTCGAGCAGCTTTGTCGATTTTCGGTTGGTGACTTCCTTGTTAGCAATACCAAGAGCAGCTTTCAGATTAGTATTTTCTTCTTGAGCTTGGTGGTGAAGCTAACTTCTCGTCGGCAAGCTTGATCTTCTCAACTAGCTCAATGTCTTTTTCTTACGGGCCTCCTTCACCTTACACGCAAGTTCTGACAAGATCAGATTTTGAAACAAATGAAGGGAAAAAGCGATCGTCGAGGTCTCACCAAAGCAGACATTTGGTCTCCTCCTTTGCCTTCGTCGATTCTCTGAACCAACGAGATCCAGCTCGAGCTGAATGTGCTTGTTTTCCAGCTCGGTGTAACGAGCATAAAGGTCACATGATTTCTGCGAAGAACCAATCGGCAAAATGTCAAGGATAATTCACTTCCGAGTGGATAAGAGAAAATCATGCGTTTCTAAGACTACGGCCGAATACAAACATTGACCGTAGTCTCGGGGACTACACCGATGGGTGCACTCAGCGCCCCCACTAGTTCTATTAAAGGCGAGTCGATCGATCGACCCACAAAAAAAACAACAAGGCGTATTCTTTAGGCGTAATCGGCGCCGGCGATCGACCACGATCTCGGGGACTACACCGGTGGGTGCACTCAGCGTGCCCCTACGGTTTGAAAATCCATTACGCCTCGGTCAAGCAGCGGAAAGACTTTACTTATAAAGCCTAAGACCATTGCGGCGATCGACCTTATATGGGGACTACACCCAGCGGGTGCACTCAGCGTGCCCCCGCTACCAAAGAGTTTTCAATCGACACACCCAGTGGGTGACTGCCGTGGATTCCGGAAAGAAAAGTTTTTTGATAACATATCCTAACAGAACAAGCGATGGTCGACTGACCTGAACATTGCTTTGAAGGGCGGAGCTGGCGTCGTAAGCTGCTTGACTTGCTTCCCGGATGGCCTTCACCTGCTCCATCATGACCCCTGCTTGGCGTATCGCTTCCTTGCGCTAGCTTGGTCCTACGGGGCGTGGTGCGTCGTGAAGAGAGAAGGTTGTGCGGCACTTTCGGCGAAGCGGGATGAGCACTCGTCAGCGGCACGCGAAAGACACGGTGTGTCGGTGGTGTTCTCCTCCTCCGCGATCGAGTCTCGGCGCGGTCACATCTGTGCCACCTGCGGCGTGGGCGCTTTCCTGCTCCTCCTGTATACGTGGTTCCTCATCGTCATCGTCATCCGGAAGAGTGATAACGACATTGGATGAGACTACAGAAAAGAATCAGAATTAGGGACGAAGAGTCAATCGACTAAAAACAGAATTAAGAGTATAGTACTAGGGTTTGAGGTTGCCGCATCCTCCATCTCATGGTCGTCAGCCCTGGCTGAGGTCTCGGAAGTAGCAGCTGCAATCCCAAAGAATCAGTCGGTTAACTCAAGTGTCAATCAGAGACAAAGCTCGCGCAAAACAAGAAGACTTAAGCAGCATGTTTACCCGGATATGGTGGGGATGGACACCTTCATCTTCGGCAGGAGCTTGGTCGGCTTTGACGGGGCCACCCTCATTGCTTGGCGCCTTTTCGATCGGCACGGAGAAGTGGGCGAGGGCGCTTAGTCGGCTAGCGGCGACCGCAGCTCCTTGCCACGTTCGATCCGGGGTCATGGGCAAGCTTCGACCGCCTTTCCGAGCGCAGTGGTACGACCTCCTCCTCCTCCTCTTCTTCTTCTTCCTCATCGTCATCATCGTCATCATCATCCTTGGCGGCATCTGAGTCCCACTCCTCCTGGCTCTCGCCCCTTCGCTTCTCCCTCTTGATCGGAACTGTGCTCCATTGGGCATCGAAATCTGATTACTGTGAGGGCACGATAGACATCAAGGCAAAGATCAATTGACCAATTTGCGGAGAAAGCAGAAATAAATATGACAAGAATACAATGGAAGATAGGCGGACATACCTTATGCAGGGGCATTTGTGATGGTCGAGTGGAGAATCATACGGCTCCACGGGGATTATCCTTGTTCGATGATCGCGGCCATCCACCTTTCCAGCGTGGCATCGTCGATCGCTTACAGGTGGATCCGAGTCTCATCTTGATTCAGCATACAACCACATGCAATGGCTCCGGGCGAAGAGGCTGAATCGTCGTCTAAGAAAAACCTCCAAGAGATCCATACCGATTACTCCCTCTCGAACCAAGCTGAACTACCGTTCCATCAGCATCTTCCGTCGGCTCTCTCCTCCGGAATCACCTTGATGAAGAAGGTTTGTTCACTCGGTCCATAGTGGCGGGGAGTCCACTCATTGCCCGACATCGGCTCATTACAGCGATAGAACCAGGTCATTGCCAGCCTCTGGTGACTTCGGGGAACGTCATGGCTAGGAAGGTGCTCTTGTTCCTCATCTGGATCCCCAGACCTCCACACATCTGGACAACTTGGGTTTTTTCATCGCCTGGGCTCGCCTTCTTCACGGTCTGAGAGCGACACGTGAATATGTGCTTGAACAAGCCCCAGTGTGGTCGACAGCCCAGAAAATTCTCACACATGGACACAAACGCGGCAAGATAGGCGATAGAATTCGGGGTGAAGTGGTGAAGTTGCGCTCAAAAAGTTCAAGAAACCACGGAAGAAAACACTCGGTGGCAAAGAAAATCCATGATCGGCGTGGGTAGCGAGCACGCACTCACCCTCTTCCGGTTGGGGCTGCCACTCTTTCCCGGAAGCCTTGCGGCTCCGTGGGGATCGAACCGTCGTTAGCCATGTCGAGAGATCCTTCTTCGTGATGGTCGGCGGATCAATCTCCACAGACCCGGCCGTTCGGCGAGCGAGATCAAGGCGAAGACCCGCCACGGTGGTGGTTCTCCCGCCGCCTTCTCCGTCGCCGGCGCCTTCTTGTAGCGTTCGGCGCTGCCGTCTTCTCCTTCACCATGGCTGCGGCGAGATCGCGAGGAGAGGTTGTGCGGAGGCGAGAGCGGTAGCGTTGGGAGGAGGCGAGGAGAGCGAGAGAGGAATCACGAGCCTTTGTTCAAAAACCCTCGCGGCGCATTTATAAGATCCCTTCGAGTGGATGGCAGGTGGGCCGGTCGACCTAATCATATCGAAGCGATCGGCGTGGACACGATCGTGGCGAAAAAAGCAGCGAGAATCGGCGTCTATGCCCTATCCCATCCGGCGCGAGTCCGCCCGCTTCACGTGCTTCCCCAAATTTCATATCCCGAGAATCCATGAGCGGCGGATCGGTCTGTCGGGGCAGGGATTTCTGCGATCCGTCGCTCGGAAATTGTCAAAGTCCAAAAGATCACTCGACGAAAGAAAAAGAATGGATCGAGTCGACTAAAGAAAAGTTGCTAAGCTATCGACAAAGAGGTTATTGGTCCAAGACAGCGCATGGCCCGCACACAAAAGCCAGTCGGAAACAACGTCAACTCCTTCCTCACTCAAGCCTCAATCCATTCGGGGGCTAATGATGGAGTCATGTACCTAGGGTAGGGTCATAGACCTGATCTAAATACCTTACCCAAGGGCACCCTTAGAAGAGATCACCTTCCAGTCGACCTACGAGGATCCCACTCGACTGACTTGAAGGTCTCGACCATGAAGATTCACTCGACCACCAGAAGGCCAAGAAGCACTCCGTACTGCAACGGTCTGTAATTTAGTAGACTTTATGGTAGTTAAGACACTTTATGTGGGGGTTACGATGCGCCCAGACTTAATGTACTTTAAACCCTTCATTCGTGGGGTGGCGGGGTCTGGCGCACTCTATATAAGCCACCCCCCCTCCACAGCGAAGGGTTCGCACCCTGTAACTCATATACACATAATCCACTCGACCGCCTCGGGCTCCGAGGCGTAGGGATTTTACTTCCTCAGAAGGGCACTGAACTTCGTACATCTCTTGTGTTTACAACTTCTCCATAGCTAGGACCTTGCCTCTCCATACCTACCCCCCATTCTACTGTCAGACTTAGAACCACGACACCAGGCCCTTACGCCAAATGTGCAGGCTCCTTATTACTAGAAGTTGTGTTCAGGTCACCGAACAACTTCCGACGCGAAAAATTAATCTTTCATCTCGCCCCGTTCAAAAGTAGCTATCAAGCACTATTGGGACGTGAAGCTTTTGTCGCTTCAGCGCCATACCACATTCAGCGTCTCTTACACTTAAAATGCCGGTCCACGTGGCATCATTTCATTACAGGGTCATTTAAAGACCCGGACACGGCTAAACGAGTCCGGCATAAATAAACTAGGGGCTCCTAGCCGCACCCCTTCACAAGGGCTGTGCATTTAAGCAACAACGAGCTCATATAGACTACGCTTTACTTATTTATATTTTTCATATACCTTTTTTTGCGATTTCCTTTCAAACTAAGTTCCTCTCTTTTATAGATGAACAACGTGCACACCGTCGAGGATAATGGCACTGCGGAACACGGTAGCGAGCGTGCGGTGAGGGACCCGTCGCAAGGATTCTTTTGATTAAGACCTGCGTAAACCTTTTCTTGTCTCTTGTTGTTATAATCCCTGGTTTCTCATTATAACAGAGTGGAGCTGTCGTTTTGGCATCGGCGCGTCGAGAGGACCTTGCCGTACACGGACACTAGGGGCTTAGGGTATTGTTCTTCCAATCATTATAAAGACCGAACACCTTAGGGAGTGTTCGGCATCTCGAGATTAGGCCTTATATGCATCAGCTCGAATCATGTCTTTGGTCAAATGTTGGGTTTGCCCGGCTCACGTGTTTTGCTGCCTTCGTTCCGTATCATCGGCTAACGCGGCACCGGAGAACTCTGCGATTGTGCCGCATGATTAATTTGGCGAAACACCTCGATGAAAGCGGCCGGATTGTCATGATCTGATGAGAGCGGCCAACCACTCGTCGACAATCGGAATGTTTAGAATTCCCCGCTTTGTGAAGGACCGTTTCGGTCGAGCACACAGCGCCCAATTCGGAGGCGCGGTGCCCCGAGGCTATATCGTAGCCCACCCTCGAACTCAATGGCTAAGTGAAAGTGATAAAGCATTATAGTCCGGTTGCCTTGTTTGCTACACTACCACCTCCTCAGCAGGGTGAGGCGTCGGATTAAGAGTGACAATGCGCTATTTTTGCGAACACCCCGCACCTTGTGCGTGGGGCTGAAGCCAAAGACTGCCATCTTCGGGTTATACACGTATACATAAGCGGCCGCATAGGAGATATTTCAATACATGGAGCGCACAAGTATAAGCGATTACATCATAACCATTGTTTTACAAAATACAACATTCATTTGAGCGTGACATTTTTGAACCTGCGACTCTATTACGAGCACCACGCATAACTTCCCCAAAATAGTGCTCGGCGGGTAACGGCTTTCGTCCGAACCACAGGTTGCAACAGCGGTGGCATCCATCTCCGTCAATGTGCCTTCACACGGGCAAGGGCCATCCGCACCTTCTATGCAGGCCGACCGCTTCATCTCCTTGATATGCGACACCGCCCCAAGAAATTGCTGCGATAAGCCAAAATAGCTCGTCGCCTTGGGCCTCTACGGCGGACATGAGTCACGATATCCGTCATGGCAAGTCCGGACAACCTGTTCAGCTCAGCCCATTCGGCCAACCGATCGGTCGTGAGTGAGCGATCCGGACTATGGAATTGAGACCAAAATAGCTCTTAGTCTTGTGATCGCCGACTCGGAAGTACTGCGGCATCCACCGCACTTGCCGCTAAGTCCATATATGGATCCTCCGGACCCCACAGCTGGCCAAGCTGGGCATAATTTGGATCCGTAAACCGGTGACGTAGCAGAAAAGGCTTGCCAGCCACAATATCTCCAGCTTGACGCAGTTCCTCCTTCATAGCCCGCATTGCAGAACGGGCATCCTTGGCCTTGGCGGTGGCCTTCCCCAAGTCTTCCCGCTCCGATAGGTGCTCCTTTTCAAGAGCCTCATTGCGGTCGGCAGTGTGCAGCCCTTTCGGCTTCTAACTCTTCGGCCGCCCTCGAGGCAGCCGCATCACTCCTTCTGGCTTGCTCCTTGGCTTGAGTAAGTTCTGCCCGAAGGCTCTCAACAGCAGCAGCACCATCTGCGTCAAGCATAAATATTGTAAGAGGTGGGCTTTGACTCGCTTAAACAGGTGACTGCGGAGAGACAACTTACCTTGCGACTCGTCAAGTCGCTTGTTGACTAGCGTGATGTCCGCATCCGCCACATCGAGCTACCGCATTAATTCGGCAACTCCATCGGTCCGGCTGGCCCGGATTTTCCGCCACGCATAGGAAAGGCGACACTCAATACCTGCGATTTTGATCCTCGGCGCGCTGTCGCGCCGACAACCTACCGAGTCTCGGGGCTACTATCTATCTGAGCGCATTTTCATGTGCAAAACTGTCGAAAAGCGCGTCGTTTTCGTACCTCAAACCCGCCCGACAAACTTCGGCGGCATTATGCAATCCGCTTTCGCGAGCGAAATCCTTCCTATCACCATGCTCATCAATGCATGGTGATCTTCGAACAGACGCCCTCTCAGCGGATCCTTGGCTGCCCGGCGAACACTAGTCGGCGCCGAACTCTTACGCTCTGCGGGCTCGGGGACACCCTCGTGGCGACACTTGAGCTCGTCCGCCCTATCCGGCAGTGCAGCGAGGCGGGCGTCTCGCTCTCCATCATCTCGGACGAAGATCCCCGAAGGCGAGCTCATCGAGAAGGTCGCAGATCCGAACTACAAGGTAAAATTTTGGTTATCCTCGAAACACAAATAAGGATGTTTCTTATTAATAAACTCCTTTTTCTACTCACAGCTCATTTGGAGGGCTGAAAAGATTGTGCGGTGGGGCCTCCCGGACGCGGGACCCTCCGGTGAAGATTTCTTCCCCGCTTAGGGGCTTGGGCCTCCGGGTCTTTGGGCGGTCCTCTTCTCCCCACGGAGGGAGGATTCTCGATCCCCCTTCTTCAGCGCCCCTTAGGCGAGGTGATAGCTCCTCTATTCTCCCCTTAGCCTTCTTACAAGGCGCGATCTCAACATTCGACCGGCCACGGGCTCAGTGCGGTCTCTGGGAGGCCGGACACCTTATCAGCCTTGCTTGCGCTACCCACTCGATGAAGGATAACGGGTTAAGAGGCGAATTATAGAAAAGCAAACAAATGGTGCGTCCGGACCTTGAGCTGCTTACACGAGTATCCGGCGATTGCGGCAGGCTGCATCCTCGGTCGATTCCGGACCGCCACTGCGGTCGAAGAACAACTTGTACATCTCCACGGGTGTCGTACCCATGAAGTGTTGGAGAATCCGTGGTCCCTCCGGATTGAACTCCCATAACCGGAGAGGACGACGTTTGCAGGGAAGAAGACGCCTGATTAGCATGACCTGCATCACCACGACCAGATCTATCTCCCTCGCTTGGAGGTCTCGAATCCGGCCCTGCAATAAGGGCACGTCTTTTGACGGACCCCAATTGAGCCCTTGGTTGACCCACGACATTAACCGTCGTGGAGGTCCCGGGCGGAATGAAGGCGGCGGCTTTTGCCTGCTGCCCTTCAGAGCGGTGATATAGAACCACTCCTGCTGCCACAAGCCAAGCTCCTCTTGGAAGGAGCCCTCGGGCCATGGGGCATCGGTCCTCCTGCTTATGACTGCCCCGCCGCACTCTGCTTGACGCCCCCCAATCATCTTCGGCTCTACATTGAATGTCTTCAGCCACAGGCCGAAGTGGGGGCGGCAGCGGAAGGAAGGCCATGACGATAATAAATGCGGAAATATGGACGATGGACTCGAGCCAAGTCATGAAAATCCAGCCCGTAGTAGAACATGAGCCCTCTCACGAAGGGATCCGTCGAAGCCTAAACCCGGCGGAGGTGGGATCTGAGCAGCGTACTCACGGGCTCGGGAGTGGGTATAGCCTGCCCTTGGGCGAGCAACTGTCTGAAATCTTGTAAGGCAGTGCCTTGGCCTCACACAGCTTTAGCCGTCCTCCTCCGTGGCGGAGGAGGGCATCCACCGACCCTAAAGGTGAAGCGGACATTGTTGAAGGTCCAAAGCACTCGAATCTGGGGCTCTGGGTGTTGGAACTTGGAGCAAGGAGAGGTTCGATGGAAGATTGAAGAAAAGCGAGCCTTGGTCTTATAAAGAGAATACCAAGAGCCGTCTCGTGACCGTTCGGGATTAGCCGATAGAGGAGGCATGGCGGCAGGCGGTTGGGTTACCACGCCCGTATTGATGAGAATCCGGAATAAGGGAACACGATCTCGCGCATCGACAAGGCGTGCCAAGAAGCTGCTGCCGCTAAAGCGCTAAGGCGGTATAATAAAAAATGATTCAAGTAAAGGCTTGGTAGTGGTGTGACGTCAGGCCGCAAAATACGTCAGCAGATTGAGCTTGTGTACATTTTATTCTCTCTACGGTGGAATGTGGAATTTATTTTGCAGAGCCGGACACTATCCTGGTGTTCACGATCTTCTCTGGATTATTTAAGGGAGGAACCCGCCTTGCAATGCCAAACATTATGCGCGCCGGACTCATCGTCATTGAAGCTAGGTTGAGGAGCTCTTGAGGAGTCTGGACTAGGGGTGTCCGGACAGCGGACTATCATCGTCGCGGACTCCAAGACTACGAAGATACAAGATTGAAGACTCCGTCCCGTGTCCGGATGGGACTATCCTTGGCGTGTAAGGCAAGCTTGGCGATACGGATATGTAGATCTCCTACCATTGTAACCGACTCTGTGTAACCCTAGCCCTCTCCGGTGTCTATATAAACCGGAGGGCTTGATCCGTGGACATAACCTCCATTACAACAATCATACCATAGGCTAGCTTCTAGGGTTTAGCCTCTTTGATCTCGTGGTAGATCCACTCTTGTACTACCCATATCATCAATATTAATCAAGCGGGGCGTGGGTTTTACCTCCATCAAGAGGGCCCAAACCTGGGTAAAACATCGTGTCCCTCGTCTCCTGTTACCATCCGCCTAGACGCACAGTTCGGGACCCCCTACCCGAGATCCGCCGGTTTTGACACCGACAGCCCACAACTCACTTGTGTTCTACTCGCACATATAACATCTACGCGTAAAACCTGGCTCGGATGCCACTGTTGGGGATCGTAGTAATTTCAAAAAAATTCCTACGCACACGCAAGATCATGGTGATGCATAGCAACGAGAGGGGAGAGTGTTGTCCACGTACCCTCGTAGACCGAAAGCGGAAGCGTTGGAACAAAGCGGTTGATATAGTCGTATATGTCCACGGCCCGACCGATCAAGCACCGAAACTACGGCACTGATACGTCTCTGTCGTTTCTACTTTTCCAAACACTTTTTCCCTTGTTTTGGACTCTAACTTGTATGATTTGAATGGAACTAACCGGATGATCTTTTTTTCAGAGAAGCGCCATGGTGTTGTTTTATGTGCAGAAAATAAAAGTTCTCAGAATGACCTAAAACTCCACGGAATATCTTAGAATAATTAATAAAAAAATCCTCGCCAAAGATGAAGGCCAGGGGGCCCACACCCTGTTCACGAGGGTGAGGCGCGCCCTCCCCTAGGTGCACCCCTACCTCGTGGGCCCCTGGTGGCCCTCGGCGTAACTCCAACTCCATATATTGGCTTTCGGGAGAAAAAAATCGAGAGAAAGTTTCATCGCGTTTTACGATCACGGAGCCGCCGCCAAGCCCTAATCTCTCTCGGGAGGCTGATCTCGAGTCCGTTCGGGGCTCGGGAGAGGATTCGTCGCCGTCGTCATCATCAACCATCCTCCATCACCAATTTCATGATGCTCCTTGCCATCGTGAGTAATTGCATCGTAGGCTTGCTGGGCGGTGATCATTGGATGAGATTTATCATGTGTCGAGTTAGTTTTGTTAGGGTTTGATCCTAGTATCCACTATGTTCGAGGCGATGTTGCTATGACTTTCCTATGCTTAATGCTTGTCTTTGGGGCCGAGTGCCATGATTTCAGATCTGAACCTATTATGTTTTCATGAATATATGTGTGTTCTAGATCCTATCTTGCAAGCCTATAGTTACCTACTATGTGTTATGATCCGGCAACCCAAGTGACAATAATCTGGACCACTCGGTGATGACCATAGTTTGAGGAGTTCATGTATTCACTATGTGCTAATGCTTTGTTCGGTTCTCTATTAAAGGAGGCCTTAATATCCCTTAGTTTCCAATAGGACCCGCTGCCACGGGAGGGTAGGACAAAAGATGTCATGCAAGTTCTTTTCCATAAGCATGTATGACTATATCGGAATACATGCCTACATTACATTGATGAGCTGGAGCTAGTTACATGTCACCCTATGTTATGGTTGTTACATGATGAACCACATCGGCATAATTATCCATCGCTAATCCGGTGCCTCTGAGTTTTCCATATCTGGTTTACGCTTATTTACTTTTCCATTGCTCTTTGTTACAATCACTACAAAATACCAAAAACATTACTTTTCTTGTCTTTACTTTTATTCTTGTCACCAACACTATCATATTACTTTGCTACTAAACACTTTGCTGCAGATACTAAGTTCGGTGTGGTTGAATTGACAACTCAGCTGCTAATACACGAGAATATTCTTTGGCTCCTTGTGTCGAATCAAAAATTTGGGTTGAATACTCTACCCTCGGCTGTGCGATCCCTATACTTGTGGGTTATCAAGACCTTTTTACGGCGCCGTTGCGGGTAGCATAGATCTATTCTCACGAGTCACTTGGGATTTATATCTATTGATCACTATGAAGAACTTGAAAGATGCTAAAACCAAGATTTTGCCCTCAACTACGAGGGAGGTAAGGAACTACCATCTAGCTCGCACTAGATTCTCATACATTATGAATAAGTTTGGGACACCTAAACCTACTACTGCTATTGATTACGATCGTGCATGTTATTGATGATGCCATACGCTATGCGCGATACTTATGATGAAACTACTTCTATGCTTGATACTCTTGTGCCACTCGGTGAATTTCTTGATGAGCAAATTGCTAGGTCTAGAAAGAAATTAATGAACTGAACACGGCGATGTTAGTGATGATGGGCCTATGCCTTCTATTCACGAGGGTTATCTTTTTAGTGCTAAATCTTTTGAAGCTATTGTTGCTTGCGGGACATTCTTGAGCGTAAGAGGTTGCTAACTAAGTGGAGTAGAGAATCTTTTAGAGCTAGGATGAGACCCGACCACCTTTTGCTACTTCACCTATCGTGTTCTGATTATGATTATTATTATATTCTTGTCGATCCAGATATAATTACTTTGGTTGAATCTGATCCTTTTTATGGCTATGAATCTGAAACTGTTGTGGCACATCTTGCTAAATTAAATGATATACTGCCCTGTTTACTAATAACCTGAGATCGCGCTACTTTTATATACTCAAAATATTTCCGTTCTCATTAAAGGGTGATGCTAAGAAATGGTTTAATTCTCTTAATCTCTGCTAAATATTTCCCTGCCCATAAGAAACAAGCTGCTTTGAGGGAAATATACAATTTTGTGCAAATTGAAGAAGAGAGTCTCCCACAAGCTTGGGGGAGGCTTCTCAAGTTATAATGCTTTTCTGATCATCCTCTTAAGAAACACGAAATATTTGATATCTTTTATAATGGACTAACCGATGCTTCTAGAGATTACGGATAGTTGTGCTGGTTCTCTTTTAGGAAAGAAGAACGGATGGCGCTGAACTTCTATTGAATAATATGTTGGCTAATGAAAATAATTGGGCACCTCTGAGCCAACTCTGAGCCAACTCCTAAGCCAGCTCCTGAGCCTATTCTTGAACCTATTCCTAAACCAACTCCGAAGAAGAGGTGTTCTATTTCTCGATCCGAAGATATGCAAGAGGCAAAGAAATCTATGAAAGAAAAAGGTATTAAAGCTGAAGATGTTAAGAATTTACCTCCTATTGAAGAAATACATGGTCTTAATTTATCGCATGTTGAAGAAGTATATGATCTCAATTACTTATTTACTGAAGAACCTCCCGATATCCCGACACAGGTAGTAAAGGTAAATTCTCTCTATAGATATGATAAAGCTGAAGTTCCTCCTACTAAAATTGCTAGTCAGTGCTTGGATGAGTTTGATGACTATATGTTTAAGCAAGATTACTTTAATGCTTATTTTGGTAGACAATTAAAACAGAATACCTTTATGATTAAACGCTTGAGTGATTATATCGCTGATATTAGAGGTGAACTTAAACTTGTTAGCAAACATGCTTCTATGGTTACCACTCAAGTAGAACAAGTACTTAAAGCTAAGAAAGAAGTGCTTGATGAAATGAATAGTAAGAAAAATGATTATGCTGTTAGAGTGGCTACTAGAACTGGTAAAATGACTCAGGAACCTTTGTATCCTGAAGGCCACCCTAAGAGAATCGAGCAAGATTTTCAGAGAAATAATATTGATATGCCTAGTTCTTCTAAGAGGAAGAAAAAGAAAAATGATAGGACTTTGCAAACTTCTAGTGAACCTATCGCTGAACCACCTGATAATCCAAATGATATCTCTATATGCGATCTTTGAAACACAATCAGGTGATGAACATGTACCTAGTGATAATGTTAATGATAATGTTCATGTTGATGCTCAACCAAGTAATGATAATGATGTAGAAGTTGAACCTGCTGTTGATCTTGATAACCCACAATCAAAGGATCAACGTTATGATAAAAGAGACTTTGTTGCTAGGAAACATGGTAAGGAAAGAGAACCATGGGTTCAGAAACCCATGCCTTTTCCTCCCAAACCATCCAAAAAAAGGGTGATGAGGATTTTGAGCGCTTTGCTGAAATGATTAGACCCATATTTTTGCGTATGCGATTAACTGATGTGCTCAAAACAAATCCTTATGCTAAGTATATGAAGGATATTATTACTAATAAAAGAAAGATACCTAAAGCTGAAATTTCCACCATGCTTGCTAATTATACTTTTGTAACGCCCCGAATCCGATGCGCCAGGTGTCCGTCAGTTATTCGCCGTCGTTGCCATGTCATTTGCTTGCGTGTTGCACCTTGCTATGTCATCATCTGCATTTCATATCATGTCATCATGTGCATTTCATTTTGCATACGTGTTCGTCTCATGCATCCGAGCATTTCCCCCGTTGTCCGTTTTGCAATCCGGCACTCCTATGCCCTCCAGCGTTCCCCTTTTGCCTCTTCTCTTGTGCGGGTGTTAAACTTTCTCGGAATAGCCGAGGTTTGCCATGCTGCCCTGGTATAGCACCGTGAACCGCTGTCAAGTTTCGTGCCATTTGGAGGTCATTTGATACTCAGCAGTTAGCAGGGTAACATAAAGCCCTCTTTGAGTTGCAGCCCAACACCCTTTCAAAGTGGCCCAAAACCCACCAAACTCCCTCCATGCTCTCGATCGTTCGATCACGATCGCGTGGCAGCCGCTCCTCATTTGGACTCTCCTAGCTCCCTCTATCTATAAATAACCCCTCCCCCCGAAATTCGCGGATCAAATCACAGGCGAAACCCTAAAAATTCCTCCCCGCGCCGCCGGACGCGTCCGTCCCTGCGGACACGTCGCCGCCCCCCCTCCGCGAATCACGTGCCGCCACCTGTCCCGCCGCCGCGTTCCACGCGCCGCCCGCCGCGGAGCCCATCCGAGGCCCGCGGGCCGATCCGAAGCTACCGCCCGCCCATGGAAGCGCCGCGCCGCCCGCCGACCTCGCCGCCGTATGCCGCGAACAGCGCCTCCGGCTCACGCCCGCGCGTCCGGCCTCAGCAGTCCCGCCTCCGGCGGGTGCCTCGCCGCCGCCGCTCCGGACCGTGCCCGCCGCCGTGCCGCCTCCTCGGCAGCGACCGCGCCCGCCATCGCGGGCGAGACCCTCCCCGCCGCCGCGCACGGAGCCGAGCTCCTCCGGCGCCCCGGAGCTCGCTCCGCCTCCCTCCGGCCTCCCTCCAGCGCGGATCCGGCCGGGATCCGCCGGATCCGGCGCCCCGACCTCTCTCCGGCGAACCCCGGCGCCATCTCCGGCGAGATCCGCCGCCGCCTCGTTTTCCGTGCGAACCCTAAGGTTGTTTTTCCCCTTCCCCGAAACTGCTAAGTCCCCAGGATTCTAACATTTTCGTGCATATTCATAGCATCACATCTCCGCACCCGTGGCTCCGTTTTGGGTGCATAATATGTCAAATTGTTCGCCTCGAAGAGTACATCATTTCATTCCATTGCGTCATTTGCATTTGAGCTCATATTGATGCCCGAAATGCTGTTGGAAGAGGGCTTCAGATCGTTAGTTCCAGAATCTTATCAGCTTGAGCTCTTTTGTCATTTTTGCCATGATTTATGTGTGCACCCTATGAACTTGAGTCCTACATGTGTGTTAAACTATGCCATGCCATCTTTCCAGGGGTGTTTGCCATGTATTTTTGTGATCTATGTGTTGACTAGAACAAGCATGCAAAGTAGTGATGATGATGTTGCTGATTTCAGGAACTTAGTGTTTTCACTAAGTCTTGTCCTGCTGTTATTTTTATGCCATATGTTCATGTTGTTAAAGAGAGATCTATGCCATTTTTGAGCATGATCAGTAAGAGTGTTTTGAACATATGGATGTGCTCTATCCATCCATGCCTTTGTTGGCATTTATGGAGTAGTCTAGCATGTCATTTTCGTGCTCTACTTTTGCTTGAAAATGTTTCCTGGCAGATTGTTTGCATGAGATTCAAATTTCACGAGGTCGTTGTAGTTGATCCGTGTATGCTATGATGTTGTTCTTGCCATGTATAGCTTCTATGCCATGTCTTTATGGGTGTATGCTTAGTTTATCATGAGATGCTCTGTAGTGAGTGCATCGAGCTCACGAACATGCCTACTCGTTATCTGTTTTTGCCATGTCCTGATATTTCACCAAGTCTGAAATCTGTAATAAAACTTGCAATGTTTACATGGGTGCCATCATTTCTTAGTGTCATTTTTGGCTTATGGTCAGTAAGGGACTATTGATCAATGCTTTGAGTAGAATCATGTCATGCCTTGTTTTGCTATTATAAGTTCCTGTAGCATGTTGTTTGCTTGCTCTAAACATGCCTTCCTGATGTTAATTCCTGGCATGTTAGTATTTTCACTAAGTCTGTGAACCTGATATTTTTTGCACTTTCACCATGCTTGTTTGAACATGTTATGATGTGATTTAGCCGTAGCTCAGTGTTCCTTTTTTGTTAAGCATCTCTTGTAGATCATCGCCATATGCTTTGTTTTTATGTTGGGGTGCTGTAGCATAATTTGTTGTTGCGTGCTAAGTAGCATCGGGCTGTTAAACGCAGATTTGCGTCATTCTTGTTTTGCTTGTCATTTGCAAACCGTGCATCCGATTCGGTGATCTTTATATCGATTTCACGAAATCATCCCATCTTTCAGCGGCATACTTGGTTTGCCAAGTTGATGCCAGTTCATCATTTTCCTTCCGGAGCATACATATGCATTGCATAACACATCTCGCATAGCATGTCATGTATTGCATCATATTGCTTGTGCATTGTTCCTTGTTTGATTGTGGTTCCGTTGCTTGTGTTCTTGCTTTGGGTAGAGCCGGAGGCGAGTGCGTGAGCGAGGAACCTGTTGAGAACGCCTCACGAGGATCAAGCCTTCGACAACTCGAGAACCTTGCGAGCAAGATGACCATACCCTCGAAATCACTTCTATCTTTGCTTGCTAGATGCTCGCTCTTTTGCTATGCCTTTGCTCGATGCCTACCATTTGCTTGTCAGCCTCCCAAATTGCCATGAACCTCTAACCTTTGACACCATTCCTAGCAAACCGTTGTTTGGCTATGTTACCGCTTTGCTCAGCCCTCTTATAGCGTTGTTAGTTGCGGTGAAGATGAAGTTTGTTCCTTGTTGGAACATGGAGATGTTGTTCCTTGTTGGAACATGTTTACTTACTGGGATATCACAATATATCTTATATTATTAATGCATCTATATACTTGGTAAAGGGTGGAAGGCTCGGCCTTATGCCTGGTGTCTTGTTCCACTCTTGCCGCCCTAGTTTCCGTCATACCGGTGTTATGTTCCCGGATTTTGCGTTCCTTACGCGGTCGGGTGATTTATGGGACCCCCCTGACAGTTCACTTTGAATAAAACTTGTCCAACAAGGCCCAACCTTGGTTTTACCATTTGCCTCACCTAGCCCTTTTTTTCCTTGGGTTTAGGAGCCCAAGGGTCATCTTTATTACCCCGGGCGGTGCTCGTTGTGAGTGTTGGTCCAAACCGTCGACCGCCGGTGGCCACCGGGAGCAACTCTGGGCTGGCCTACGGAAGTTTGGACAATCCGGTGTGCCACGAGAGCGAGATATGTGCAGCTCCTATCGGGATTTGTCGGCACATTGGTGACTTTGCTGGTCTTGTTTTACCATTGTCGAAATGTCTTGATGTACCGAGATACCGAGTCGATCGAAGTGTCTTGGGTGAAGGTCTATTCCTTCGATGATCGCGAGAGCTTGTCATGGGCTAAGTTGGGACACCCCTGCAGGGTATAAACTTTCGAGAGCCGTGCCCACGGTTATGTGGCAGATGGGAATTTGTTAATGTCCGATTGTAGAAAACCCAAAGTTGACCTTAATTAAAATACATCAACCGTGTGTGTAACCGTGATGGTCTGTTGGAGTTATGCTTGACGCAGGTTGCTATAGGATCACTTCTTGATCATACTTTTATCGTCCGTGCTTTGCCTTCTCTTCTCGCTCTCATTTGCGTATGTTAGCCACCATATATGCTAGTCGCTTGCTGCAGCTCCACCTCATGCCTTTACCTTACCCATAAGCTTAAATAGTCTTGATCTCGCGGGTGCGAGATTCTTTGAGTCCTCGTGGCTCACGGATACTTCAAAACCAGTTTGCGGTGCCTATGTTTCCGGCGGTGGCGCAACCAAGCTCAAGGAGGAGCTCGATGAAGATCTTGCCCTTTGTGTTGTTTCGTTCTAGTTGATCGATAGTGGAGCCCAGTTGGGGTCGATCGGGGACCTTTATGCATTTGGGGTTCTTCTTTTATTTTGGGTTCCGTAGTCGGACCTTGATTGTATCTGGATGATGTAATGTTTTATTCATGTAATTGTGTGAAGTGGCGATTGTAAGCCAACTATGTATCTCTTTTCCCTTATGTATTACATGGGTTGTGCGAAGATTACCTCACTTGCGACATTGCTTTCAATGCGGTTATGCCTCTAAGTCGTGCTCCGACACGTGGGAGATATAGCCGCATCGAGGGCGTTACAAGTTGGTAATCAGAGCCATCCCCGACCTTAGGAGCCCCACTGCTTGATCGTTTTTAGCGGCCGAGTTGTGTCTAGAAAAATTGTTTTGAGTCTTTTAGGAATTATATATCGGAGAGTTTAGGAATTCTTTTTACTCCCCAGTCCCTTTGACCTTCTGGTGAGGTATCCTGACGTAGAGTTTTGACTCTTCTCTTCTCAAATTTCACTAAAAAAAAATTTTAGGATCACGCGGGTATCTTAGAATCGTTCCGATGGTTTTATGATGACAACATTGTTCTTGGTGCCTCCTGTCATTTAGGGGTTGTGGCAGTGTCCCGGGGAGTTGAGCTCGAGGTGTTTTCGTCATAATTTTATCGTTGCGATTCTGGAATACACGAGTTTAATCGCCGACATCGAAAATCTCTTTTATGCAGTTGTTGGTGAGATAACCCGCTAACCCGATACTAAGGTGAGTGCGGGAGTATTGCCATGACTTCGTATAATGGATGCTTTTGAAGGTTGAGGTACATGATTTCGAAGGTTTCTTGGTTATGTGTTGACGGATGGATACAATTGGATGTAGGGATTGTTAGTTTGGGTGAGGTATATTGCTTCCTGTATCCCCAACACGGATTGCATAACTAGAAAGTTTGGGAGTTTCATAGGTGGGAATTCAAGTAGCTCTTAGGATATCTTTCCGACGGATGTATGATATGAAATTGGGGTTCGACGTCTAGTGGTCCGCCTATTCACGGTTGGTTTCTGATGGTCTCGTTGTGTCTTAAAGAGTCCTTGGCTATGCCGACTCGGGGGCGCTTTGTATGTCATGTGCCTTTGCCTTGTACATGATGGTCTTTGTCTGATTGAGCCCGTGTAGGCCCCACCACGAAAACTTCGGACGAAATCTCTATCATATGTTTGTTCGGCTTATTCGCAAGCCAGTCCTTTGTTTTGTTTTGAGTTGTGGTATTGAGTTGCTTCAATGCCAAGTGTCGATTCCATACCTTTCCGAAACGGTGTTCTCATACTCCGATGTGAATACCAATCCTTCTCGACAATCGAGATTGTCATGTCAATCCTTTCCAACCGGTGTGCTTCTCTTCAAGTGGATCCCATCATTCTCCCCATCTGCAAGGTCAATTCTAAGTTTTATCAATGGTGTTTGTTCCATCCATCCCAAGTTGTCTTTGTTTTCCCGCCCTCCCACCCTTTTTCTTCAAGGACTCATTTATTTTAATCAAGTATCCATTTATTCATGTGAAGCCACTTCACTCTTTTCAATCAATGTTCTTATCCGATGATTTCCCATGAAGATGCTCAACAGTTTCAAGTTCATCATCCTTCTTTGTTGTCTCTTCTCAGGTGGATCCTATTCAAGCTTTCGATATTCATCATATTCCTTTCCTCGTTTCTAATGTCTTCTCATACCGGTGCACCTCATTATCATTCTTCTTCTCGCTATTTGTTATTCCGGAGTGCTCAAGATATCTCGAAGATTCGTGTTTCCACTCTGCATTCATTCAAGCTCTTTCGAGATTGGTATCTCATTCAAGCCATTTAATTCAACCGGTGCAACATCTCTTTTAAATCATTTCCAATGGTGTTCCATTTGAGTGGGCCCTAACCCATAGGTCTTTTCCCAGGATCTTACCTGACTCTTCTATTTTCCCAGAGCTATCCTAAATTCTTCTCCAAGTTTGACGTAAGAATGAGTTATCATCAGTCAAATGCTTTTCTACAAGATCTTTCAAATTCTTTTCATAGTTGGCTCAACCTCTTCGTTTTTGATTCTTCCGGTGTGCCTCAATAATTCTTGGTGGTGTTTCGCGTTGTCATTCTCATCATTTGAAGACCGAAGAAGAGTTTCTCTTTAATCTTGCTCTATTCTCTTCAAGATTCATGGTGCTAGCTTGTTGCCATCCTCTCATAATTGTTTTCGATTGTGAGAATCTTTTCACCCATCCGGAGCATTTTAGGAGTCTTTTCAGTTTCATTCTTTGAAGCCCATCATCTCAGTATTATTCATTCAAGATTTCAGCTCTCGTTCTCCAAATCATACCGGTGCATCATTCAAGTATTCTCTAATCAGCTAGTGATCTATTCGTTCATTTGTATTTAAATTCCCTCAAGTATCTTCATTCGTTTTCCAATTCTTCCCAGTGATTTGTGCTTTTTCTACGTTCAATTTCAATTCTTACGGTGGTTCGTTCAAGATCTCTCTTCCTTGTTTATCATATCAATTCATTTCTTGTTCCAATCCTACCGGTGGTTCGTTGAAGACCTTCTCAAGTTTTTATATATCTCTTTTAATCCTTTCTACGAGAATAAGTAGTATGCCAAATCCGTTGATTGTCATCAATTTAATTGGTGAAGGATAAGCATAACATAATTCTTGTTCTTGTTCATCCAAGTGATTAATTCTTTATTTCGGAGGCCCTTAAATTTCTCAGTTTCATTTGTTTCATCTTCTCTTTTTCCCGGAGTTCCAAGCTCTAATTATCACGGAGATCCATCTAAATCATTGCAAGGCTTCACCTTCTGTTTTCAACTTCTCTTTCTTTCTATCATCCTTTTATTACCGGAGTTCTTCATGGAGGCTCTACATGGTGGTTCGTCAAGGATTCTTTTCATTCTTCAATTGTTCATCAAGATTTCTCTCAAAGTTATGATCTGTCAAGCCATACTTCAAAATAAACATGGTGCTCAACACATGTTTTGTTTTGAGGAGTTCAAGCATTCTTCATCTGGCATTCCGAAGTGCAATTCTTTCTACCTTATCTTCTGAGGTGGTGTTAGGTCATTCTTGACAATTTCCTTCATGTTTCATGATTCATATTGTTGTCAAGAATGAGGTATTTTAATCTATCAGTCTCTTCATTGGAGTTATTTTGGGTTATATTTCACCTAAGGCCTTCCCTAAGGAATGTTGCTATTTGTGGTGCTTATCAATGATCCAAGTTTTTCTCCTATACTCTCGGCGAAAGCAATTTTCATCTCTTCGTTAATCTCAAGCAAGCAATTGTTTCCGTTAGTGGCCGGTTGTCACCTCATGATGTTGAGATGTTTCCATAAGCCCACTACAAACTTATTCTTTTCGTTGTTGGTCTTCCAACAACTCTATTCTAACCTTCTTGCAAGGATGCCTTCCAAATTCAATTGTGGTAGAAGTTGTCATTTTCTTCTCCGTCCCTTTATTCCAATGATCTACTTCTATTCTTTCTTACGGAGGCATTGTGATGTTGCTCTTTTCACTCATCATCTCGATTGTGAGGATCGTGTTCTTTTCGTGCTTATCCATTTAACCGGAGTGTCGTGTCCTCTTTCAAGTTCTTTCATCTTATCAAGTTTTGCCTCTCTTTTCAACCTTAGTGCTGTCTGAAATCCTTCTTACCCATTGTGCCACTCTTTCAATAGTTCTGGAGGCAATGTGTTGTTCATTTCATCAAGTATCCTCTCATCTTGTCAAGTTCATGTTCTATTCCTTCCATGTTCAACCGGAGTGCTGCCCGAATTCTTCCCCTCTCATCTTGTTTTAACCGGAGTGGTTTCGAATTCTATCTTGTCCATTAAACTCTTGATTCATGTCTTTGCAACCTTCAAGTTCCCATAATGCTCCGTGTTCCTCTTTTCTAACAGATTGTTTGCAATCTCGTTCATCTCTGTTGTACTCTTTCTTTTAAATTGCTCAACCTCTCAAGGTTCTTTGGTTTCATTCATTGGTCAAAGAAGCAACTTAGTTTACCTCTTATCTTCCTCTTCCTTTTTCCTCTGGTGCCATCCTAGATCTCGGGACGAGATCCTCTCGTAGTGGTGGAGTGTTGTAACGCCCCGAATCCGATGCGCCAGGTGTCCGTTAGTTATTCGCCGTCGTTGCCATGTCATTTGCTTGCGTGTTGCACCTTGCTATGTCATCATCTGCATTTCATATCATGTCATCATGTGCATTTCATTTTGCATGCGTGTTCGTCTCATGCATCCGAGCATTTTCCCCGTTGTCCGTTTTGCAATCCGGCACTCCTATGCCCTCCAGCGTTCCCCTTTTGCCTCTTCTCTTGTGCGGGTGTTAAACTTTCTCGGAATAGCCCGAGGTTTGCCAAGCGGCCCTGGTATAGCACCGGTAGACCGCCTGTCAAGTTTCGTGCCATTTGGAGGTCGTTTGATACTCCAACGGTTAACCGGGTAACCGCAAAGCCCTCTTTGAGTTGCAGCCCAACACCCCTTTCAAAGTGGCCATAACCCACCAAACTCCCCTCCATGCTCTCGGTCGTTCGATCACGATCGCGTGGCCGAAAACCGCTCCTCATTTGGACTCTCCTAGCTCCCTCTATCTATAAATAACCCCTCCCCCCGAAATTCGCGGATCAAATCACAGGCGAAACCCTAAAAATTCCTCCCCGCGCCGCCGGACGCGTCCGTCCCCTGCCGGACACGTCCGCCGCCGCCCCCTCCGCGAATCACGTGCGCCACCTGTCCCGCCGCCCGGCGTTCCCGCGCGCCCGGCCCGCGGAGCCCATCCGGGCCAGCGGCCCGATCCGATCCGCCGCCCCCGCAAGCGCCGCCGCGCCGCCCGCCGACCTCGCCGCCCGGGCTTGCCGCCGCCCTTCCGGCCGCGCCGCCGAGCGACGCCTCCGGCTCGCGCCCGCGCGTCCGGCCTCCGCGGTCCCGCCTCGGCCGGTGCCTTGCCGCCGCCGCTCTGGCCGTGCCACCGCCGTGCCGCCTCCTCCGGCGGCGGCCGCGCCCGCCATCGCCGGGCGAGAGCCCTCCCGCAAGGCCGAGCCGAGCTCTCCGGCGCCGAGCTCGCTCCGCCTCCCTCCGCCTCCCTCGCGCGGATCCGGCGGGATCGCGCGGATCCGGCGCCCGACCTCTATCCGCGAACCAGCGCCATCTCCGCGAGATCCGCCGCCTCGTTTTCGTCACGAACCCTAAGGTTGTTTTCCCCTTCCCCGAAACTGCTAAGTCCCCAGGATTCTAACATTTTCGTGCATTTTTATAGCATCACATCTCCGCACCCGTGGCTCTGCTTTGGGCGTATAATATGTCAAATTGTTCGTCTCGAAGAGTACATAATTTCATTCCATTGCATCATTTGCATTTGAGCTCATCTTGATGCCCGAAATGCTATTGGAAGAGGGCTTCAGATCGTTAGTTCCAGAATCTTATCAGCTCGAGCTCTTTTGTCATTTTTGCCATGATTTATGTGTGCACTCTATGAACTTGAGTCCTACATGTGTGTTAAACTATGCCATGCCATCTTTCCAGGGGTGTTTGCCATGTATTTTTGTGATCTATGTGTTGACTAGAACAAGCATGCAAAGTAGTGATGATGATGTTGCTGATTTCAGGAACTTAGTGTTTTGAACATATGGATGTGCTCTATCCATCCATGCCTTTGTTGGCATTTATGGAGTAGTCTAGCATGTCATTTTCGTGCTCTACTTTTGCTTGAAAATGTTTCCTGGCAGATTGTTTGCATGAGATTCAATTTTCACGAGGTCGTTGTAGTTGATCCGTGTATGCTATGATGTTGTTCTTGCCATGTATAGCTTCTATGCCATGTCTTCTTGATGGTTGTATGCTTAGTTTATCATGAGATGCTCTGTAGTGAGTGCATCGAGCTCACGAACATGCCTACTCGTTATCTGTTTTTGCCATGTCCTGATATTTCACTAAGTCTGAAATCTGTAATAAAACTTGCAATGTTTACATGGGTGCCATCATTTCTTAGTGTCCTTTTTGCCTTATGGTCAGTAAGGGACTATTAATCAATGCTTTGAATAGAATCATGTCATGCCTTGTTTTGCTATTATAAGTTCCTGTAGCATGTTGTTTGCTTGCTCTAAACATGCCTTCCTAATGTTAATTCCTGGCATGTTAGTATTTTCACCAAGTCTGTGAACGTGATATTTTTTGCACTTTCACCATGCTTGTTTGAACATGTTATGATGTGATTTAGCCGTAGATCAGTGTTCCTTTTTTGTTAATAATCTCTTGTAGACCGCCGCCATATGCTTTGTTTTTATGTTGGGGTGCTGTAGCATAGTTTCTTGTTGCGTGCTAAGTAGCATCGGGCTGTTAAACGCAGATTTGCGTCATTCTTGTTTTGCTTGTCATTTGCAAACCGTGCATCCGATTCCGGTGATCTTTATATCGATTTCACCCGAAATCATCCCATCTTTCAGCGGCATACTTGGTTTGCCAAGTTGATGCCAGTTCATCATTTTCCTTCCGGAGCATACATATGCATTGCATAACACATCTCGCATAGCATGTCATGTATTGCATCATATTGCTTGTGCATTGTTCCTTGTTTGATTGTGGTTCCGTTGCTTGTGTTCTTGCTTTGGGTAGAGCCGGAGGCGAGTGCGTGAGCGAGGAACCTGTTGAGAACGCATCTCGAGGATCAAGCCTTCGACAACTCTGAGAACCTTGCAGGCAAGATGACCATACCCTCGAAATCACTTCTATCTTTGCTTGCTAGATGCTCGCTCTTTTGCTATGCCTTTGCTATGATGCCTACCATTTGCTTGTCAGCCTCCCAAATTGCCATGAACCTCTAACCTTTGACACCATTCCTAGCAAACCGTTGTTTGGCTATGTTACCGCTTTGCTCAGCCCCTCTTATAGCGTTGTTAGTTGTAGGTGAAGATGAAGTTTGTTCCTTGTTGGAACATGGAGATGTTGTTCCTTGTTGGAACATGTTTACTTACTGGGATATCACAATATATCTTATATTATTAATGCATCTATATACTTGGTAAAGGGTGGAAGGCTCGGCCTTATGCCTGGTGTCTTGTTCCACTCTTGTCGCCCTAGTTTCCATCATACGGTGTTATGTTCCCGGATTTTGCGTTCCTTTACGCGGTCGGGTGATTTATGGGACCCCCGACGGTTCGCTTTGAATAAAACTTGTCCAGCAAGGCCCAACCTTGGTTTTACCATTTGCCTCACCTAGCCCTTTTTTTCCCTTGGGTTTCGAGCCCAAGGGTCATCTTTATTACCCCGGGCGATGCTCGTTGTGAGTGTTGGTCCAAACCGTCGACCGCCGGTGGCTACCGGGGCAACTCTGGGCTGGCCTACGGAAGTTTGGACAATCCGGTGTGCCACGAGAACGAGATATGTGCAGCTCCTATCGATTTGTCGGCACATTCGGGCGGCTTTGCTGGTCTTGTTTTACCATTGTCGAAATGTCTTGATGTACGGGATACCGAGAGTCGATCGAAGTGTCTTGGGTGAAGGTATATTCCTTCGATGATCGCGAGAGCTTGTCATGGGCTAAGTTGGGACACCCTGCAGGTATAAACTTTCGAGAGCCGTGCAGCGGTTATGTGGCAGATGGGAATTTGTTAATGTCGGTTGTAGAAAACCCAAAGTTGACCTTAATTAAAATACATCAACCGTGTGTGTGTAACCGTGATGGTCTCTTTCGTGAGTCCGGGAAGTGAACTCTGATGTTGGAGTTATGCTTGCCTTGAGGTTGCTATAGGATCACTTCTTGATCATACTTTTATCGTCCGTGCTTTGCCTTCTCTTCTCGCTCTCATTTGCGTATGTTAGCCACCATATATGCTAGTCGCTGCTGCAGCTCCACCTCATGCCTTTACCTTACCCATAAGCTTAAATAGTCTTGATCTCGCGGGTGCGAGATTGCTGAGTCCTCGTGGCTCACGGATACTTCCAAAACCAGTTTGCGGTGCCTATGTTTCGGCGGGTGACACAACCAAGCTCAAGGAGGAGCTCGATGAAGATCTTGCCCTTTGTGTTGTTTCGTTCTAGTTGATCAGTAGTGGAGCCCAGTTGGGGTCGATCGGGGACCTTTGTCGCATTTGGGGTTCTTCTTTTATTTTGGGTTCCGTAGTCGGATATCTGGATGATGTAATGTTTTATTCATGTAATTGTGTGAAGTGGCGATTGTAAGCCAACTATGTATCTCTTTTCCCTTATGTATTACATGGGTTGTGCGAAGATTACCTCACTTGCGACATTGCTTTCAATGCGGTTATGCCTCTAAGTCGTGCTTCAACACGTGGGAGATATAGCCGCATCGAGGGCGTTACAACTTTTAAGGGTGGAATACCAAAGAAACTTGGAGATCCCGGAGTGCCTACTATACCATGCTCCATTAAGAGAAATTATGTTAAAACTGCTTTATGTGATCTTGGAGCCGGTGTTAGTGTTATGCCTCTCTCTTTATATCGTAGACTTCACTTGAATAAGTTGACACCTACTGAAATATCTTTGCATATGGCTGATAAATCAACTGCTATACTTGTCGGTATTTGTGAGGATGTGCCTGTTGTGGTTGCAAACATTACTATTTTAATGGACTTTGTTATTCTTGATATTCCGAGGATGATAGTATGTCTATTATTCTTGGAAGACCTTTCCTTAATCTGCGGGGCTGTTATTGATTGCAACAAAGGCAATGTCACTTTTCATGTTAATGGCAGCGAGCACACGGTGCATTTTCGAGAAACAACCTCAAGTTTATAGTATCAACTCTATTGGAAAAGTTCCATCGATTATATTTGGAGGTTTTGAATTTCCTCTCCCTCTGTCAAGAAAAAGTATGATATTCTTATTGTTGGGGATTTTCATATCCCGTTGAGGTAACTTAGTGTCATTGAAATTTCTCCGATTCGGGATTATTGGAATGAGTTTGTTAACAAGACTTGATCAACCTTGTTAGTGGGTTCATTTTGATGATCACGAGATGGATGAAACTAGAAGCACAACCTACATACCCTCTTTATATTTTTGTTATTTAGTAGAAATAAAGTAAAATATTATTTTTTCTCATTTCTGACTTATCCGTGCAATATAAAAATATCCGAAAATAAAAGTCCTCGAATGCCATGCAAATTTAATATGATTTTTTAGGAATATTTGAGAATTCTTGTGCAAAAATTACCACGGGGAGCTGCCACCTGGTCACGAGGGTGGAGGGCGCGCCCTACCCCCCTGGGCGCGCCCCCTGCCTCGTGGGCCAATGGTGGCCCTCCTCCACTTATTCCTGCACCCATCTTCTTCCTCTGCCTCACACAAACACGAAAAACCAACTCAAGCACGACTTCCAGCCCCTGTTGCTGTGATTTTCGATCTCCTTGCTCAAAGCACCTCTTGCAAAACTTCTTGGGGAGATTGTTCCTTGGTATGTGACTCCTCCATTGGTCCAATTAGTTTTTGTTCTAGAGCTTTATTCATTGCAAATTTGTGCTGCATAGGTGACCATGTTCTTGAGCTTGCATGTCAAATTTATATGGTTCCAAGTAGTTCTAATGCTTGATATAGGCCCTAGGAACTTGTGGGAGTTGTTGCTATCAATTTTATTGAAGTTGGTTCACTTTTATTTGAAGTTACTAAAAATTTCAGAAATTTTTCAGAGGAAACAATATGCTTAGGAGGATGTTCCAAGGTGGTCCTTCAAGGAAGCAAGGTCCCAGGCTTGCAATACGTGATGCTGACAAGGAACCACCAAGAGGCCTTTTCGTGAGGCCCTGTCAATGGCCCTCGAGAAAATTTTATGAATCAAGTGGGAATTAAAGAAGAATTCTACGCATATGTGTGTAATGCGCTCTTGAGGACTTTGAAGCTGATAAATGCCTGATGTCGTTACCTCACAAGTTCATTTGTGGGGAGGTTTGAGTTACAACCGGCGTAATTCTCCTTGGTCATGTTTGACCTTTATGACAAATCTTATACCATGGACTTAGAGGATTTCACTCTTGCATGCAAACTTCCATCTTGGGGTAGTATCTGGGATCCCCTAAATCTGAATATAGAGACTTTCTTGCTAGAATAAGCTGTGGGGAATCTAGAGATATAGCATGAGCCACTATAGGGAGCATTCAATTTCTGCTATACATTATTTTGCTCTCCTCATTGGTAGATGTATAACTGCTAAGGATGAAGCTTGTCACATGTGTGCCCCTGATCTCAGCATTCTTAGAAGTGCTGTGTTAGGAGACCAATCTTATCATTCGGGCACCATTGTAGCTCGTAGGTTGCATCAAAATAGGCATAGCGGAGATTTCTTTGGAGGAATATATGCAACCCGTTTAGCTAATTTTCTTGATGTAGACATTCGTGAGGGTTATATGGAGTTACCCTCTTCTTATTTAGATCTTGATTCTATGTTTTCCCACCAGTTCATTGAGAGGACTGGACCACCTTACCTGTATCGACTAATCTTTGACAGACGGCATGTGATCCGTGTTGCTCTTCCTACTCCTACCTTCTTTGATTTTTTGGAGAGAGGAAGATATATTATTACCAGAGAGGAGGCAGATGAGTACGAAAGGGGAGTGGAGGCTGCTCGACTCCACGCTACAGCTCAGGCGGTAATAGCCGTTGCGTCACGATACAACCCCAGCTTCACCTACGGATATCCGCCAGGCCATCCCTGGCAATAGACCAACTTAGGCCAAAAGCCTAAGCTTGGGGGAGTACGTATTTCCCACCGACATTACATTTATGTTCACACACACTCATTGCTAGATGTCGGTGCTCATACTTTTTCGCTGTAATATCCATGCTAGTTTAAATTTCTTTTTCCTGCTTTCTTCTTGTGTGTTTGTTAAACTTTAAGAAAACCAAAAAAAATTATTACTTAGTTTACTTTCCATGCTTGTAGCAGAATTAAAAAGAAAACCCAAAAATATTTCCCGTTCTTCTTTTGCTTGTTGGGAGCTTTCCCGTGTAAATAGTTTTTATTTCTTTTTCTTTCTTTTGGGGGTCGAGAAGACCATATTGAAAATGCTTAGTGGCTCTTTTATGCATGATTGATTATTTATACCTAGAGCCCATATTACTTGTCTTCTCTCTTGAGTTGAATGCTTGCGATTCAGCTTAGTCAATGCCGTGCACTCTTATTATTATACACACCGTTCGGTCGTGCAAGTGAAAGGCAATAATGATGATATATGATGGACTTATCGAGAAGAGAAAAGCTGGTATGAACTCGACCTGTCTTATTTTTGTAAATATGATGATTCATCATTCCTGATTCAGCTATTATGAAGTAAACATATTTGCAATGATATTTAGAGATTATAGTTGCTTGTGCCATGCTTGATTAGCTATGAGTTATAATAGTTTACCTTGTGTGCCAACATGCTATTAGAATGATTATGATGTGGTATGATGGGGTGGTATCCTCCTTTAAATGCATTGAGTGACTCGACTTGGCACATGTTCATGCATGTAGTTGAATCCAATCAACATAGCCTTCATGATATTTATGTTCATGGTGGATTATATCCTACTCATGCTTGTACTCGGTGTGAATTAATTTTAATGCATGTTTACGATTGTTGTCGCTCTCTCGATTGGTCGCTTCCAGTCTTTTGCTAGCCTTCACTGCACTAAGCGGGAATCTTGCTTGTGCATCAAACTCCTTAAACCCCAAAGTTATGCTATATGAGTCCACTATACCTTCCTATATGCGGTATTTACCTGCCGTTCCAAGTAAATTTGTATGTGCCAAACTCTAAACCGTCAAATAAACATTTTGTTTTACATGCTCAAATAGCTCATATGTCAACTAGAGCT
This sequence comes from Aegilops speltoides, assembly GCA_021437245.1. Lineage (NCBI taxonomy): Eukaryota > Viridiplantae > Streptophyta > Magnoliopsida > Poales > Poaceae > Aegilops > Aegilops speltoides. Next base: position 215,346,665 of record CM038146.1, on the reverse strand, counting down.
GCCCTTATCTTCCGTGTTAGGCGGGTTATTCTCAAGAGGAGTGGACTCCGCTCCTCATTCACGAGAAAATGGCTGGTATTCGGGATGCCCAGTCCCATGATCCAAAAAGATCAAAGCTACATCAAAATAACTGCAAACAAAACTCCCCTTGGGACCCATTGAATGTTGGAGGCACTCGTTGTTTCGAGCAAGCCATGGATTGCTGCTTGTGGAGGAGGGGGAGTATAAACTTTACCATTCTGTTTGGGAACCGCCTATAATCTATTTAGCATGGAAGATATCGTCGTCTTTTAGTTGTTATGTTGACAATGAAAGTATGCCGCTCAAAATATAATTTATCTCTATTTCAAAACCAAGCTCTGGAACCTCTACAAATCTCTGCTTCCCTCTGCGAAGGGCCTATCTATTTCCTTTTATGTTGAGTCATCACCCTTCTTATTAAAAAGCACCCGCTGGAGAGCACACTGTCGTTTGCATTCATTATTATTGGTTTATATTGGGTATGACTTGACTAGATCTCTTTTACCATGAATTACAATGTTTAGTCAGTCCTTGATCTTTAAAGGTGCTCTACATTTATGTTTTGCGGTCTCAGAAAGGGCTAGCGAGATACCATTTTGTTATATCATGTTATGATTATTTTGAGAAAGTGTTGTCATCCTAGTTTTATTATTATGGCTCGCTAGCTAATTATGCTATTGATATGAGTAACTGTGAGACCTACGTGTTATTGTGAGTATGGTTAGTTCATAATAATTGCTGAAACTTGAATGCTGGCTTTTCATGTTTACAACAACAAGAGCAAACAGAGTTTGTAAAAGTTTTCTTTTTCTCATTCAGTTTGTCATTTGAATTGCTTGAGGACAAGCAAGGGTTTAAGCTTGGGGAGTTGATCGTCTCCGTCGTATCTACTTTTCCAAACACTTTTGCCCTTGTTTTGGACTCTAACTTGTATGATTTGAATGGAACTAACCCGATCGACTTTGTTTTCAGTGAAGCGCCATGGTGTTGTTTTATGTGCAGAAAACAAAAGTTCTCGGAATGACCTGAAACTCCACGGAATATCTTAGAATAATTAATAAAAAATCCTCGCCAAAGATGAAGGCAAGGGGGCCCACACCCTGTTCACGACGGTGGGGGCGCGCTCCTCCCCCCTGGGCGTGCCCCCTACCTCGTGGGCCCCCTGGTGGCCCTCCGACGCCAACTCCGACTCCATATATTGGCTTTCGGGGAGAAAAAAATCAAAGAGAAAGTTTCATCGCGTTTTACGATACGGAGCCGCCGCCAAGCCCTAATCTCTCTCGGGAGGGCTGATCTGGAGTCCGTTCGGGGCTTCGGAGAGGGGGATTCGTCGCCGTCGTCATCATTAACCATCCTCCATCACCAATTTCATGATGCTCACCGCCGTGCGTGAGTAATTGCATCGTAGGCTTGCCGGACGGTGATGGGTTGGATGAGGTTTATCATGTAATCGAGTTAGTTTTGTTAGGGTTTGATCCCTAGTATCCATTATGTTCTGAGATTGATGTTGCTATGACTTTGCTATGCTTAATGCTTGTCACTAGGGCCCGAGTGCCATGATTTCATATCTGAACCTATTATGTTTTCATGAATATATGTGTGTTCTAGATCCTATCTTGCAAGCCTATAGTTACCTACTTGTGTTATGATCCGGCAACCCCGAAGTGACAATAATCGGGACCACTCCCGGTGATAACCATATTTTGAGGAGTTCATGTATTCACTATGTGCTAATGCTTTGTTCCGGTTCTCTATTAAAAGGAGGCCTTAATATCCCTTAGTTTCCAATAGGACCCCGCTGCCACGGGAGGGTAGGACAAAAGATGTCATGCAAGTTCTTTTCCATAAGCACGTATGACTATATCGGAATACATGCCTACATTACATTGATGAGCTGGAGCTAGTTACTGTGTCACCCTATGTTATGAGTGTTACATGATGAACCACATCCGCATAATTATCCATCGCTAATCCGGTGCCTACGAGTTTTCCATATCTTGGTTTACGCTTATTTACTTTTCCGTTGCTCTTGTTACAATCACTACAAAATACCAAAAACATTCTTTATTCTTGTCTTTACTTTTGTTACCTTACCACCACTATCATATTACTTTGCTACTAAACACTTTGCTGCAGATACTAAGTTTCCAGGTGTGGTTGAATTGACAACTCAGCTGCTAATACTTGAGAATATTCTTTGGCTCCCCTTGTGTCGAATCAACAAATTTGGGTTGAATACTCTACCCTCGAAAACTGTTGCGATCCCCTATACTTGTGGGTTATCAGGCACCTCCGAGTTCTAGTACACGTTCAGCTTGATTATGCCTCTAAGTCGTGCCTCAACACGTGGGAATATAGCCGCATCATGGGCGTTACAAGTTGGTAACCAGAGCCATCCCCGACTTAGGACCCCCTGCTTGATCGAATCGCTGACGTTGTTGAGTCTAGAACAAAATATTTTGAGTCTTAGGATTATATATATCGGAGAGTAGGATTCTTTTTACTCCTCAGCCCCTTCATCGCTCTGGTGAGGTCTCCTGATGTAGATGTTTTGACTTTCCTCTCCTCATTTTCACTAAAAAAAATTTAGGATCACGTGGGTATCTTGGGATCGTTCCGATATTCTTGTGACGAGAACATTGTTATTGGTGCCTCCTGACATTTAGGGGTTGTGGCAGTGTCCCGGAGAGTTGAGCTCCGAGGTGTTGTCATCACAATTTTATCGTTGCAGTTCTGGAACACCTGAGTTTCACCGACATCGAAAATCTCTTTTATGCAGCTAGTGGTAAGATAACCTCAACGCCACCTAGTACTGGGGCGGGAGTTCGAGAGTATTGCCTTCGCTAGTATAACGGATGCTTTTTGAAGGTTGAGGTACACGATTTCCGGAGTTTTCTTGCTTATGTGTTGATGGATGGATACAGCTGGATGTAGGGATTGTTAGTTTGGGTGAGATATATTGCTTCCCCTGTATCGCCAACACCGGATTGCATAACCAGAAAGTTTTGGGAGTTTATAGGTGGGAGTTCAAGTAGCTCTAGTTTTTTTCTTTTCGACAGATGGATGATATGAGTTTGGGGTTCGACGTCTAGTGGTCCGCCTATCCACAGTCGTTTTTATATAGGTCTCGTTGTGTCTTAAGAGTCCTTGGCTATGCTGGCTCGGGGACACTTCATAGGTCATGTGCACTGCCTTGTACATGATGGTGTTGTACGATCAAGCCTGTGTGGGCCCCACCACGAAAACTTCAGACGAAATCTCTATCATATGTTTGTTTCCGGCTTATTCTGCAAGCCAAATCCTTTGTTTTGTTTTCTTTGTGGTATTCGAGTTTCTTCGAAGTCAAATGTTGAATCCATACCTTTCCTAAACGGTTTTCTCATATTGCTCTATGAATACTAATCCTTCTTGATCATCGAGGTCATCATGTTAATTCTTTTCCAACCGGCGTGCTTCTCTTCAAGTGGATCCGATCATTTCAACATTTGCGAGATCAATTCTAAGTTTCTCAATGGTGTTTGTTTCATCCGTCCCAAGTTGTCTTTGTTTTCCCGCCCTCCCACCCTTTTCTTCAAGGGCTCATATATTTTAATCAAGTATCCATTTATTCATGTGAAGTCTCTTCACTCTTTTCAATCAATGTTCCGATCCGGTGATCCCTCATGAAGAAGCTCACGAGCTTCAAGTTCATCATTCTTAATTCTCGTATTCTTTTTCGGTGGATTTAACTCAAGCTTTCGGTGTTGATCATATCCCTTTCCTCGTTTCAAATGACATCCCATGCCGGTGCATCTCTTAATCATTCACCTCTCTCTATTCGTATCCGGAGTGCTAAAGATATCTCAGAAGAATCATGTTTCCATTCTTAATTTGTTCGAGTTATTTCGAGGTTTTTCTCTCATTCAAGCTATTTAATTCTACCGGCGCAACCTCTATTTCAAGCAATCCTTCAATGATGTTTCTTTCGATTTGGCCCTAACCCACAGATCTTTTCCCAGGATCTTACCTGACTATTCAATTTTTTTCCCGGAGCTATTCCCAAATTCATTTCAAAGTTTGATGTAAGAATGAATTATCATCAGTCATATTCCTTCTCAAAGATCGCTTTCAAAACATTTTCATCATTGGTTCAACCTTTCTAATTTTCATTCCGGAGTGCCTCAACAATTCATGGTGGTGTGATGCGAAGTTCAAGCTTGATGCCATCCTCTCATAATTGTTTTCGATTGTGAGAATTCTTTTCACCCATTCGGAGCAATTCAGGAGTCTTTTCATTTTGATTCGCCGGAGCCATTCATCTCAGAATTATTCATTCCAGCTTTCAGTTCTCGTTCTCCAAGTCTTACCGGTCCATCGTTCAAGTTTACTCTAGTCAGCTCATGATCTCTTTGTTCTCTTGTATCTAAATTCTGTCAAGTATCTTTATTCGTTTTCTAATTATTCCCGGTGAGTTGTGCCTTTGCTACGTTCATTTTCAATTCTTATGGTGGTTCGTCCAAGATTTCACTTCCTTCATTATCATATCAATTCATTCGTTGTTTCCAAATCCCACCGGTGGTTCCATCAATATCTTCTCAAGTTTGCGCTATATCTCTATCTTTAATCATTTTTCAATGAGAATAAGTACTATGCCAAATCCGTTGTATGTCATCAATTTAAATTGATGAAGGATAGGCATGACATAATTCTTATTCTTGTTTCATCCAAGTGATTAATTCTCATCTTCTGGAGATTGTTCATGATGAAGTAACTCTCGGTTCTAGTGTTTCATCTTTTCCTTTTCCAGAGTTCAAATTTCCTCGGCCATTTCATCGGGACCTCCATGTAAATCACTGCAAGGCTTTAATCTTATTATTTTCATCCTTTTATTCTATCTCATCATCCTTTTGTTTACCGGAGTTCTTCATGGTGGTTCATCATGGATTTAATTCATTCTTGAAGTGTTCTTCAAGATTCTTGTTGGAGGAGTTCAAGCATTCTTCATCTTGCATTCCGAAGTGCAATTCTCTCTATCTTATCTTTTGAGATGGCGTTATGTCATTCTTGATAATTTCCCTTCGCGTTTCATGATTCACAAGTTTTCAAGAGTGACATATGTAAATCCATCATTTTCTCTTTGTTCAAGAGATCTTTTCAACCATCAACCTCGTTGTTGCAGTTATCTTGGTACAAATTTCACCTAAAGCCTTCCCTAAGGAATGTTGATATTGTGGTGCTTATCAATGATCCAAGTTATCTCTCTATCATCTTGGTGGAAGATTTTTCATCTCGTTGGTGTTATCAACTATATTATTTGTTTCCGTAGTGGCAGAATTTTGCCTCAATTTTGAGAAGTTTTCCATAAGCCCACTACAAGCTTATTCGTTTCATTGTTGGTTTTCCAACAACTCCGTTATAACCTTCTTGGAAGGGTGCTTTCCAAGCTCATTTGTGGCAAAAGTTGGCATTTTCTTCTCCATTCTGTTATTCCAATGATCTATCTTCTATTCTTTCTTCCGGAGGCATTGTGATGGTGCTCTCTTCACTCATAATCTTGTTTTGTCAAGATCATGTTCTTCTCCATGCTTATCCATTTAACCGGAGTGTTGTGTCTATCATTCCTCTTTTAACCGGAGTCTCATCCAAGTGCTTTCTTTTTGTCGAGTTCATAATCTATTCCTTCCATTTCCGACCGGAGTGTCATCGTAATTGTTCTTTAATGTTCCTTGTACATCTCGTTTCAACCGGAGTGCTTGCATGTACTTCTTGTCCATTGCAACCATTTTCATATGTCTTTCAACCTACAAGGTTCTCGTAATGTTCCTTGTTTCTCTTTGCTAATGGAGTGTTTGCAAGCTTGTTCGTCTCCGTTGTATTCATTCTTTCCACTTTTTCAACCTCTCAAAGATCGTGATTTCACTCGTTTGTCAAAGAAGCAACTTTGTTTTACCTCTCCTCTTCCTTTTCCGCTTCTCTCCGGTGCCATCCTAGATCTCAGGATGAGATCCTCTTGTAGTGGTGGAGAGTTGTAACACCCCGGATGTAACTTTCCATAATTGTAACTCCAACTCTTGCCATTTCTGGCTATGTGATATGATATTTCCTTCGTGGTTGGGTTTTTGTCTTCGTTTTGCATTTTGGTCATGTCAGGCTTTTCATCTCATTGCTTCATGTGCATTGCAACATGCCGTCTTGCATCCCTTTTTAAAACTCAACTAAATAAACCGTATGGATCTTCGGTCCATTTAAGTCGAGGGATATTCACAATGGTGATTTCTCTTTAGAACATATACTCCCAATATTATTAGGGAGCTATAATAAATATTCCTTTAACTGGAAATCACCCATAATACATTTGCATTATTCTTCAACTCTTCTTTTATCCGACTCAACTTTCTATCCTTCCTTTTCGACCTTTTAGTAAAATTGAGTTGCAATTTTACTTCTCCATAAATGTTCCAAATCTGCCCATAAATCACATCTCGTGTGTAGGGTCACCCCCTATAATTTCAACCCATTTGGAGTTCATTTGAATGGGTTTCAAAATTCAAACTTGTCTGACTTAAATCCAACAGGTGTGGATTTTACTTCCTCTAAAAATCCTCAGTCTATTTTTGTCAAATTCCTCACATTTTTGTGAGTCCGGGAAAATAATCCCCATGTCCAACTTCTTTCCATAACCCTCTCTTTCTTTTCTTCTCTCTAATTCTTTTCTGTTAAAGAAAGTATGAGAGAGAGGGAGGAGAGAGACAACCCAGGCCAGCCCATCCATCCCCACAGCCCATCTAATCCCTATAACCACAGCCCGATCCCCTCTGTTCACTCTCTTCCTCCCCTCGCTCCCATCGGGCGCCGCCACGCACACGCACACACGCATCGCGCCCGATCCCCTCGCTCCCGCATCCGCGCGCCTCCAGCGGCTAACCCCACGCTCCTCCCTCACCGGAGAAGCAGACCAAGCCGGAGTCCCGTCAGCCTCCTCAACGCCGTCGCACCCCCGTCCATCAGGAACCGTGCCCTCGCCCCGTCCCCTACAGCCTCCCCTCCTCTGTGCCAAGGCCATGGCCTGGTTGGCCGACCCCGCCTGCCTCCCCTCGCCGTCGCACCCTCCTCCTTGCCTTGGAGCCCCGCGCCTCGTCCTCGTGTCTCCGGACTCGTCCCCGACCACAACAAGGCCGCCGCTCCGGTCAAGTTCCTCGCCGGATCCAGCGACCTCCGCCTTGAACCGCCGTCTCCGTTCTGTTCCGGTCCTTCTTCGCCCACGCCCTCCTCCACCAGCAACATCGCCGCCCCGCCGGACCTCCTTCCTCAACGCCAAATCCCACCATCGCCTCGGCCTCATCCAGGAGATGAGCGAACGCATCTTCCCCGGCATCGCCCTGTGCTGCCCTGCATTGAGCAGAGCTGCTGCTCGCTTGGACCACTGCCCTGTCAAGACGAAGACTTCTCTATACCAGGTTGCCTTGCTGGATCGTCGAGATTGTCTCGGATTGCGCCAAGTACAGGGGAGGCCTGTGCGTTTCCCTTGCTTCATACCCGTCTAATGGTCAAGACCCTCTGTTCGACTTCGTGTACAACTACATGGTGAGACGCCAAGTACCACGACTATATTCATTGCCCCGATGACATCGAGTACGACTACACACGATGATGCGCCAAGTACCTCTACCCATGACCCAAGAACGTCTACGACCCGTGTATAACTACCGTCGCCAAGACCGGACTGACAAGTACCCCGACAACATGTGTACCACTACCATCGACCCTCGAAGACTCTGTGGACGTCAAGTTCCTCACCGTGACCCCGAACATTTATGTCACCATGTACCACTACTCCCACGACGACCGTCCCAAGAACGTCTACTTCCTCTACATCGCACCAGCTCGTTCAGCCCCAAAACGCATGCTTAGAAGATATAAACCCAAGACGACGCCCGCGTACGAATGCAATCTTGTTCGTCTCCGTTGTATTCATTCTTTCAAGTTTTTCAACATCTCAAGGATCGTGGTTTCACTCGTTTGTCAAAGAAGCAACTTTGTTTTACCTCTCCTTTTCATTTTCCGCTTCTCTCCGGTGCCATCCTAGATCTCGGGATAAGATCCTCTTGTAGTGGTGGAGAGTTGTAACGCCCCGGATGTAACTTTCCATAATTGTAACTCCAACTTTTGCCATTTCCGTCTATGTGATATGATATTTCCTTCGTGGTTGGGTTTTTGTCTTCGTTTTGCATTTTGTTCATGTCAGGCTTTTCATCTCATTGCTTCATGTGCATTGCATCATGTCATCTTGCACCCCTTTTTAAAACTCAACTAAATAAACCGTATGGATCTTTGATCTATTTAAATCGAGGGATATTCACAATGGTGATTTCTCTTTAGAACATATACTCCCAATATTATTAGGGAGCTATAATAAATATTCCATTAACTGGAAATCACCCATAACACATTTAAATTATTCTTCAACTCTTCTTTTATCCGACTCAACTTTCTATCCTTCCTTTTCGACCTTTTAGCAGAGAAATGGTGACTTGAAGCAGAGAAATGAAGATATCAATGAAAGGGATCAACCTCTTCGAAAGGGCAGCCAAGACCGAGAAGACTCGTTTAGGTTTTTCGCTACCAGCACCTCCCCCCCCCCTTACTCCACCGCTTAAATCTCGGGACGAGATTTCTTGTAGTAGAGGAGAATTGTGACGCCCGGGTAATCAAGCTACAGTAACCCTGCGCTAATGATGCTATGTCACCTCGGTTACTGTTAATAAACTCGCATCACTTCGAAAACCAGTTCAAATTTCAAAATTAAAATAAAGGCAAACGATAAAGGTTTTCAAATATTAAAACTAAAATGTTCGGGCTGTGCCAAAAATGGCATAGGTATTTATAGTGCAGCAAACTCATTTTTAGAAATTGCCTAAATGATTTAAAAATGAAATAAAACAGAATAGAAATAAAATAAAAGAAAGGAAATACAAAAGAAAACAAGCTAACAAAAAAGGAAAACCCAGAGACCCATCGCCCAACAAGAGCCCAAACCAGGCCCACCGCCACCCCCCCACTCCCTTATCCACTCCCCTGGACCGAACCGACACCCCTCCCCCAAAATATCCCCTCTCCCCTGATTGGATCGGGATAGGGTGGAACCGCTCACCGCCGCCGCCCGATGCCGTCTCATCGCGACGCCGCACCGCCATCGCCGTTGCCGTTCACCGGAGGAGCCTAGCCGGAGCCCCTTCGCCTCGACTTCCCCTACTCCTCCCCGACCCTAACGTCGTCGATGCCGTCGACGCACGCCGCTGCGCCTCGTCATCACGTCGCCGTCGTCTTCGACCTCCTCCCCGAGCACGCTGCCTTGTCCCCTACAGCCCCCTGTGAGCCGCCACCCCCTCCTTCCTCTCCCTGCTTGTTGTATGGCGCCGCCGGCGGCGCCAGGCTGCGCCAGCGCCTCGCACATAGCCATAACCGTCTTCTTGCCGCCTCGCCTCCCCACACTGGCCGTGCCCCGGCCGCGCCCTCGACCCCGCCCTCCTCTCTCTCCGTCCCACCTTTCATGCTGTCAATATAGACACGCCGCGCCCGGCCTCGTCATGCCCGGACGGCGTCGCCCTCCACCGGGCGTCGCCTTGCCTTGCCTCGTCGTGTTCCCTGCGCTGTGTCCATGGTCGCCACGCCCTACCTCCCGAATCCGCGCGCACACGCCGGCTGGGCTCCTGCGCCTGCTTGCCGCTTGTGCGGTGGCGGGCGCCCGCCCGCCTCGCCCGCTCTGCGCCTCGCGGCGCCCCCTCGGCGCCTGTTGGCGCCGCCACCGTCAGACACCGCGCCCATTTGGCTGGCGCCCGTGCGCCCATTAACCCACCCCCGTTTGGCCCCTGGGGCCTATGGCGAATGGGCCCCACGCCTACGAACGCGTTTATAAAAAAGAGAATAAAAAAATATAATTGCTAAAATATTAATTAATTAATTAAAGAATTAATTAACTTAATTAATTCGGATTAGATTAACCTAATCATCTAGTTAATTCTAATTAACCCTGTTTAATTACTAAGAGACTATGACAAACGGGACCCACTAGTTAGTTTGACGGTCGGCGATCGATGATGGTGGGTTGTTGACTTTGACCGCCCCATCGGTCGACCTCTGCTTGGTAGGCGATTGACCAAGTCAATCGGGCCTCTTGATCGACCACCCAAGCCCATCTGTGGGTACACTTCTATGTACCCATAGCAATTTGACATTTAATTTCGAATTAAAAATAATTTGGAAAATGATTTAAAACTTTAAAAATCAACATAAAATAATCCGTAACTCGGATGAAAATACTTTGTACATGAAAGTTGCTCGAGCAGCGAGGCGAATCTAAATCTGAGCCGTTCGTCATGGCGCATCCCTAGCATAGTGAACCTGCAACATTTCACCTCCGGTTCATCTGCCCGAAAACGCGAAACACCGGGGATAATTTCCCGGATGTTTCCCCCCTTCGTCGGTATCACCTACTACCGCGATTGGGCACCCCTAGCATCACGCTTTGTCATGTCATGCATAGTCATGCTTTTGTTTGCATTGTATTTATTGTTTCTTCCCCATCTTCTCTCGCTAGACACCGAGACCGACGCCTGGCCGCTGCCCAATCACGACTCACGGGTTGACGATCCCTCCTTCTCGGTGAGCTTCGAGCAAGCCCCCCTTGATCACCGGATATCGCCTATTCTCCTCTATCTGCTTGCATTAGAGTAGTGTAGCATATTCTTGCTTTCAGTTAATCCTATCTCGATGCATAGCGACATTGTTGCTACATCTGTTGATACCTTACGCAATCCTAAATACTTAGTATAGGATGCTAGTTTATCATCATTGGCCCTACATTTTTGTCGACCGCCTTGCTATACTATTGGGCCGTGATCACTCGGGAGGTGATCACGGTATATACTATACATACATACATACATACTATACAGATGGTGACTAAAGTCGGGTCACTCGTTGAGTACCCATAAGTGATTACGATGAGGGGCTGAAAGGACAGGTGGCTCCATCCGGTAGAGGTGGGCACGGGTTCCCGACGGCCCCGATTGTTACTTTGTGGCGGAGTGGCAGGCAGGTTGAGACCACCTAGGAGGCAGTGGGCTGGCCTGTTCGGCGTTCATGGATACTTAACACGCTTAACGAGATCTTGGTATTTGACTGAGTCGGCCATTTGGTCTATCGTACTAACCATCTACTCGGGAGTAGTTATGAGTATCCCGTCGTGGTATCGGCGAAGCCTTCTTGGCGTCGGTGACGAGGCGTAGCGCCGGATTGGACTGGAACGCCTACTCTTGTATAAGGGAGGCTAGAGTGCGCTTCGGCCGCCCTCGCATAACGTCTTGGTGTGCAATGGGCGATGGGCCCGGACCTGCGGCAAGATAGGATTCAGACCGGCGTGTTGACCTCTCTGTTATGCCTAGGTGGGGCTGCGGCGTGTTGATCTTCCGAGGCGGGCATGACCGAGAAAGTGTGTCGGCCAAATGGGATCGGCGTGTTGGGTTATGTGGTGCACCCTGCAGGAAGTTTATCTATTGAATAGCCGTGTCCCTCGGTAAAGGGCGACCGGAGTTGTACCTTGACCTTATGACAACTAGAACCGGATACTTAATAAAACACACCCTTCCAAGTTCCACAGACAACCTGGTGATCGCTTTTCCACAGGGCGACGAGGGGAGGATCGCCGAGTAGGATTATGCTATGCAATGCTACTGGAGATGCTACTTGGAGATGCGAATTGGAGATGCTACTTGGAGGACTTCAATCTACTCTCTTCTACATCTTTGCAAGGCGGAGGCTGCGAGCGTAGTCTTCGATAGGACTAGCTATCCCCTCTTATTACGGCATTCTGCAGTTCGATTAATCGATATGGCCTCCTTACACATATACCCATGCATATGTAGTGTAGTTCCTTGCTTGCGAGTACTTTGAATGAGTACTCACGGTTGCTTTCTCCCCTTTCCCCCTTTTCTTACTTTACGGTTGTCGCAACCAGATCTTTGGAGTCGAGAGCCAGACGACACCGCCGGCAGCGACCCTACTACTAATGGAGGTGCCTACTACTACGTGCAGCCCGCCGGCGGCGACTCAGAGTAGTTAGGAGGATCGAGTGCGGGAGGCCTGCGCCTCTTCGTCTCAGATCCCGCTTTGTGCTAGCCTTCTTAAGGCAAACTTGTTTAACTTATGTCTGTACTCAGATATTGTTGCTTCCGCTGACTCTTCTATGATCGAGCACTTGTATTCGAGCTCTCGAGGCCCGTGGCTTGTGTTATGATGCTTGTATGACTTATTTATGTCTTAGAGTTGTGTTGTGATATCTTCCCGTGAGTCCCTGATCTTGATCGTACATATTTGCGTGCATGATTAGTGTACGATTGAATCGGGGGCGTCACAAGTTGGTATCAGAGCCGACTGCCTGTAGGAATCCCCCTTCCACACTCGTTGGCCGAAGTCGAGTCTAGAAATTGCAAAACTTTTACTAACATGGCTATGCGGCCCATGGGCCCACGTCGCCAATGGGTGGTACTAGGATCTTTTACTCCTCGACCTTTACTCTGGGATTCTGAACTCTCTTCTATTTGGGTTAAACGATTTTTACAAAAATCTAACTTTAGGTTCTCGAAAATACTTTCTCCCGGAGAGGCCCTTCAGTCCAGATGATGACCGACTGCACCAAAAGATTTCGAAGATACTCTCCGATTTTCTCTCGAGACCTTGTGCCCGTTGCCCTAGCAATTCCCTACCACCGAAATATTCCTATGGATAAATACTTACACCTGTCGTGCTTACTTTTATTCCCAGTCGATCTTGTTATTACAAGATACCCCGAGAATATTTTGTGCCTACTGCCTTGCAGTTCTTTGCCACCTGAATACCCCTAAGAATAATTTCTCGCACCTTTTGAGTATCCGCTCATCCCAGTTGTTCAGGTTTTTCACAAAAGTCTTTGAAATACTATTCAATCCTCCGAAAATCCTTAGCAGCTTCATTGCTCTGCAAATACTTGTCTACTAGCATTATGGATGCTTCCCATATATCTGGCAATATTCACTAGTATCTTTTGACACCGTCATTTTGATCCTATTGATTCAACATGTGTGAGAATGCACACAATCATCTATCAACCCTTCTAAATTATCTTTCCGACTCAGACATCATTTTTGAACATGAGCTGGTTCTTGACCAAACTATTTGTCGCCAATTGTGCCTCTGGGTTATCCAACTTATCCATCCTTGATCAGAGCGACTGCTTCTGATCCTTTGTTTTGGAAATCATAATTCCTTTGTTATCTAAGCATCAAATTATTTCGATGTTCTATAATATGATGCCCGTGCATTCTTTCTGGAATACCGATACTCACCTCAACTCCGTTGTGGATCGCCCGATCCATTGTTGGATTCCTATCCGACAGTGTCCTTCATATTCAATCATCTTGTGAGTTCTTCCCCTGATACATAGTGCCTTTGGTAAATTGTATCATCTGCTTGGCCAACCATGCTCTGCTTTTGAGCTAGTGGTATTTACTATTGAAGCTTGTGGTATATGTTTCCACGATACTCTGACGGCTTGAACCTATGCCTTCCTTTATATGTGTGAACTCGGAAGTTTTCACGAGTCATACTCATCTGGTATTTCACTAGGTAAAACTTTCAACACTAATGCGATTATCAAAGCGAGAAGTGAATGGAAGGTTATACATTGAAGAAGTGGGAGTCGACCTTGGACTTTGTGTTCATGCCCATGGACATGATGTAGATCCTATCATGGAAGCTTCTTGTAATAATAACTACTTCCTTGATATAATATCATTTGGAATCTATGAATTGATCCTTTGCAATCATGGATCCTACCATATTTTCTACTTGATTCCATTTCTCGGACAAGTTAAACCACTTGTCCTCTACAGATCAATGCACCCATCCAACCTCTATTTTGATCTACCTTCGAGTACTAACCCCCTAGTATCTCGAGGATATCAACCGATTGCACTACATCTTATGCATTTCTGATGAAGTAGTGCCTTTCCCCGTCATAGTCACTCCATGGGTTCTAGGTTGTCGTCAACCGAGGACACCGATTAGTGAATCGAATCGCCCCTGTGATTCAGTACTCCTAGTACATTGTGGATGAGAAGTTTAATACTCCATCACGGCATTCCTAGCCTGATCGGCTATATCCTTTTGTGCTAAATTTTAACTATACTACCTGGTCCTTTCTTCCCGGAGCACAATTTTCGACGATGAGCTAAGCGTACGTCGATTTTCCTCGTCATATCATTTCACCTTGAACAACAAGCTTGATTTCAAGTTTGTGTCGTACCCTTGGTTCCAATAACCTTTCGCTTCACCATTCATTTGACTTGATGTCATCGCCGATCGATTACATCTTGAAATCTCTCGACAAAGTGTGTCATGATCTTCATCAACCTTATGAGCTCTTCCAGGATATCAAGTGAGTTCATGATGAGAAATACCATCCCTGCCCTCGATTATCTGCGTTATCATCGGCCACTTTATTGCCTTCCCTCCAACACAAACTTGTTCGTGTTATGTGTCATACCTTGAGTTCCTTGCTATCCAGCATTTATTCTTCTTTACCTTGGAGTGTTACCATCTTTTATGTCGAGAATGTTGTGGGGATTGCTCCACCTCTTTGAAATTCTCGATATGATGATACTTCTCACCATCACCATTCTTCCTTGGTCCCCGTGTTGTTTTTTACCAGCATACCAATAGATGTTGTTTGAGTTCTGTACTTCTAGCAACCCTATTGCTTTGAAGTTAACAATCGACAGTTCGTTCTTGGACTGTTGATTATGGAATCGTCACTCTAACATTGGTCTTGCTGCCTAAGGTCATATTTCAGGCACACCTTTCAACTAATGATTGATGGTGTATGTTTTCCTAGAGCATACAACATTATATCATTTGAATTGACAAGTGTCATCTTCTTGATCACATTATTGTGGAAATCCATCCGTTTGGAATTCTCGATGAATTGTCGCTGAGCCCATCAGCCACCTTCTCATCCCCTCCTTGGTTTATTGATGAACTACTGTTTCAGGAACTCGCTCCCATAGTTCATTTCCCGAGAATCTTGCAATGTCATTTCGTTGATTTGTGTTGCACCTTTTCTTCTCGGACATCCTGAGTCTGAGGTATCATGACATCAATCGGATCTGAATCTTGGTCAGATATGATGGCCCGGACAACTTTCCAGGAGTTATGATGTTGGTCCTTTGATGACCCGGTAATATGACGTCATGCCTAGCACCCCCTGGCTGGAGGACCTATCATTATAATTTCTTTTGCAAGGATAACCATTCTTCCTGGAGAAATTGTAAGACTTATTCTATAAGTTGTTCCTGATGGATCCTTTGTGTTTCCAAAGTCTAATCTTCACCTGATGACCATGTCAATGCTATCTCGAAGCATGTCTATGGTACTCCGATTTTCAACAAGAACATTTGAAGCCCAATGCTAAATGTTTCTTGCTCAATTATCCAAACACCATTGTATGGGTAATGTCATGAAATTTCTCTCCCCTTTCCTAAAGGGTTCTCTACAATTATATCCTGTCATGGATATCATGCTCCGCTTGTCCTTGGGAAGGATATACCCCTGAATTATGTGTTTAAACACATTTTTCCTTTCCTTTGCTCTGTTTAATCTGATAATCGCATCTCCTTCCCATTGTTTTAGTCAACCTTCTGGAGGTTTATATGAGTTAAGCAGTAATAAGTCACTGCTTTTGTAAGCACCTCGGCATACAACTCTGTCAGTAAGAACCTGTTACTATTGTTGATAACATTTTGGTAACCATCGATGGGTGAGAACTTTGCCAATTTGTTCGCCTCGTTCAACAAGCAGGAAAATTGCTCTCTTCGTTCCCCGTCCTTGGTACCGACATTGTTGCCGGCATAGCTGACAAGCTATTCACTGACATGCCTCCCTGTCACGGCTGTGCAAGATGTCACCACCCTTCCTACTTTCAACCCACATGGTGGGCCCATAACCCACAGGTCCACTGGATCGAAGCCTGACTTCTTTACAACCCGAATTCTAATGTATCCTGGCACCTGGCTTCGCATGTGATTGACGAGCTAAATGCTATACCATTATTCATCCTGGAATCAAACACCATGTTATTCTTGTTGTTCAAACTCTCATTTCAGCTTCCGTATAGTCATCGAATGGTTGCCTACCCGTTTGAAACTATCGTACCATCGTATGTTGCACTCAACGAATTCACTAAAATACAACTCGTGGGGTACCTCGTGTATTTCCCATTGAGTTCACCGTCTGATGCCCAGCTTTGTGGAGATGCGTTCTTCCGGAGTATTTCCCCCTGGCTGCGTTCGTAGGACGATGGAGATCCCGAAGAAAGGATGACGACTCGATAATGGTGACTTGAAGCAGAGAAATGAAGATATCAATGAAAGGGATCAACCTCTTCGAAAGGGCAGCCAAGACCGAGAAGACTCGTTTAGGTTTTTCGCTACCAGCACCTCCCCCCCTTACTCCACCGCTTAAATCTCGGGACGAGATTTCTTGTAGTAGAGGAGAATTGTGACGCCCGGGTAATCAAGCTACAGTAACCCTGCGCTAATGATGCTATGTCACCTCGGTTACTGTTAATAAACTCGCATCACTTCGAAAACCAGTTCAAATTTCAAAATTAAAATAAAGGCAAACGATAAAGGTTTTCAAATATTAAAACTAAAATGTTCGGGCTGTGCCAAAAATGGCATAGGTAATTATAGTGCAACAAACTCATTTTTAGAAATTGCCTAAATGATTTAAAATGGAAATAAAACAGAATAGAAATAAAATAAAATAAAGGAAATACAAAATAGAAAACAAGCTAACAAAAAAAAGGAGAAAACCCAGCAGGCCACCGGCCCAACTGGGCAGGACCAAACCAGGCCCAGCCGGCCACTCCCCCCCACTCCCCTTATCCACTCCCCCAGACCCGAACCGACACCGACACCCCACTCCCCCCCCCCACGAAAATATCCCCCTCTCCCCCGATTGGATCGGGATCGGGGGGAACCGCTAACCGCCGCCGCCCGATGCCGTCTCACCGCGACGCCGCACCACCATCGCCGTTGCCGTTCACCGGAGGAGCCTAGCCGGAGCTCCTCCGCCTCGACTTCCCCTACTCCTCCCCGACCCTAACGTCGTCGATGCCGTCGAGGCACGCCGCTGCGCCTCGTCATCACGTCGCCGTCGTCTTCGACCTCCTCCCCGAGCACGCTGCCTTGTCCCCTACAGCCCCCTGTGAGCCGCCACCCCCTCCTTCCTCTCCCTGCTTGTTGTATGGCGCCGCCCCCGGCCGCATCGGCTGCGCCCGCGCCTTGCACATGGCCATAACCGTGCTGCTCCCGCTCCCCGCCTCCCCACACTGGCCGTGCCCCAGGCGCGCCCTCGACCCCGGCCCTCCCTCTCTCTCCGTCCCGCGCGCACTCGTGCTGTCAACCATAGACACGCCCGCGCCGGCCTCGTCATGCCCCGGACGGCGTCGCCCTCCGCCCGGGCCGTCGCCTTGCCTTGCCTCGTCGTGTTCCCTGCGCCTGTCCCGCGGTTGCCACGCCCTACCTCCCGAACCATACCGCGCCACTGGCTCCTCGCACCTGCTGCCGCTTGTGCGGTGGGCGGCGCCCAAGCCTCGCCCGCTCTGCGCCAAGGCTTGGCGCCCCTCGGCGCCCTCTTGGGCACCGGCCACCACATCCGCACACCCGCGCCCATTCGGGCTGGCGCCCGTGCGCCCATTAACCCGCCTCCGTTTGGCCCCTGGGGCCTATGACAGATGGGCCCCACGCCCCTGGAACGTTTTATAAAAAAAGAGAATAAAAAAATATAATTACTAAAATATTAATTAATTAATTAATTAAAGAATTAATTAACTTAATTAATTCGGATTAGATTAACCTAATCATCTAGTTAAGTCTAATTAACCCTGTTTAATTACTAAGAGACTATGACAAACGGGATCCACTAGTTAGTTTGACCGATCGGCGATCAATCTTGGGTGGGTTGTTGACCTCGACCGCCCCATCATTGACCTCTGCTTGGTCAGGCGATTGACCAAGTCAAGCTGGGCCTCTTTGTCGACCACCCAAGCCCATCTGTGGGTACACTTCTATGTACCCATAGCAATTTGACATTTAATTTCAAATTAAAAATAATTTAGAAAATGATTTAAAACTTTAAAAATCAACATAAAATAATCCGTAACTCGGATGAAAATACTTTGTACATGACAGTTGCTCAGAGCGACGAGACGAATCTGAATACGCAGCCCGTTCGTCCGCCGCGCATCCCTAGCATAGTGAACCCGCAACATTTCACCTCCGGTTCATCTGCCCGAAAACGCGAAACACCGGGGATACTTTCCCGGATGTTTCCCCCCTTCGTCGATATCACCTACTACCACGATTGGGCACCCCTAGCATCACGCTTTGTCATGTCATGCATAGTCATGCTTTTGTTTGCATTGTATTTATTGTTTCTTCCCCATCTTCTCTCGCTAGACACCGAGACCGACGCCGCTGCTGCCTAGTACGACTACGGTGTTGACGATCCCTCCTTCTCGGCTAAGCTTCCAGGCAAGCCCCCCCCCCTTGATCACCAGATATCGCCTATTCTCCTCTATACTGCTTGCATTAGAGTAGTGTAGCATGTTACTGCTTTCCATTAATCCTATCCTGATGCATAGCCTCACATTGTTGCTACATCTGTTGATACCTTACCTGCAATCCTAAATACTTAGTATAGGATGCTAGTTTATCATCATTGGCCCTACATTCTTGTCAGTCTGCCTTGCTATATTATTGGGCCGTGATCACTCGGGAGGTGATCACGGGTATATACTATACATACATACATACATACATACTATACAGATGGTGACTAAAGTCGGGTCAGCTCGTTGAGTACCCGCAAGTGATTCTGATGAGGGGGCTGAAAGGACAGGTGGCTCCATCCCGGTAGAGGTGGGCCTGGGTTCCCGACGGCCCCATTGTTACTTTTATGGCGGGCGGCAGGCAGGTTGAGACCACCTAGGAGGCAGTGGGCTGGCCTGCTCGGTGTTCGCGGATACTTAACACGCTTAACGAGATCTTGGTATTTGATCCGAGTCGGCCATTTGGTCTATATGACCGACCATCTACGCTGGAGTAGTTATTGGTATCCGGCATCGTGGTATCATCCAAAGCCTTCTTGACATCACGACGGGCGGCGCTACCGGATTGGACTGAACGCCTACTCTTGTATAATGGAGGCTAGGTGCGCTTCCGGCCGCCAAGTAACGTCTTGGTGTGCAATGGGCGATGGGCCTGCACCCTGCACGGCGCATAGGATTTAGACCGGCGTGTTGACCTCTCTGTTGTGCCTAGGTGGGCTGCGGCGTGTTGATCTTCCGAGGCGGGCATGACCCAGAAAGTGTGTCCGCCAAATGGGATCGAGCGTGTTGGGTTATGTGGTGCACCCCTGCAGGGAAGTTTATCTATTCGAATAGCCGTGTCCCTCAGTAAAAGGACGACCCGGAGATGTACCTTGACCTTGTGACAACTAGAACCGGATACTTAATAAAACACACACTTCCAAGTTCCACAGACAACCCGGTGATCGCTTTTCCATAGGGTGACGAGGGGAGGATCGCCGGGTAGGATTATGCTATGCAATTCTAATGGAGATGCTACTTGGAGATGCTACTTGGAGATGCTACTTGGAGAACTTCAATCTACTCTCTTCTACATGCTGCAAGACGGAGGCTGCCAGAAGCGTAGTCTTCGATAGGACTAGCTATCCCCCTCTTATTCTGGCATTCTGCAGTTCAGTCCACTGATATGGCCTCCTTACACATATACCCATGCATATGTATTGTAGTTCCTTGCTTGCGAGTACTTTGGATGAGTACTCACGGTTGCTTTCTCCCCCCTTCCCCCCTTTTCTTTCTTTACGGTTGTCGCGAACCAGATCTTTGGAATCCGAGAGCAGACGACACCGCCGACGATGACCCCTACTACATGGAGGTGCCTACTACTACGTGCAGCCCGCCAGCGATGACTAGGAGTAGTTAGGAGGATCCTGTGCGGGAGGCCTGCGCCTCTTCGATCTGATCCCGGTTTGTGCTAGCCTTCTTAAGGCAAACTTGTTTAACTTATGTCTGTACTCAGATATTGTTGCTTCCGCTGACTCGTCTATGATCGAGCACTTGTATTCGAGCCCTCGAGGCCCCTGGCTTGTGTTATGATGCTTGTATGACTTATTTATGTTTTAGAGTTGTGTTGTGATATCTTCCCGTGAGTCCCTGATCTTGATCGTACATATTTGCGTGCATGATTAGTGTACGATTGAATCGGGGGCGTCACAGGCCTGTGCTTTTCCGTTGCTTCATACACATCTAATGGTCAAGGCCCTCTGTTTGACTTTGTGTACAACTACATGGTGAGATGCCAAGTACCACGACTATAGTCGTTTCCCCGATGACATCGAGTATGACTACACACGGCGATGCGCCAAGTACCTGTACCCATGACCCGAGAATGTCTACGACCCGTTTATAACTACCGTCGCCAACACTGGAGTGACAAGTAGCCCGACAACATGTGTACCACTACCATCGACCCTCGAAGACTCCGTGGATGTCAAGTTCCTCGCCGTGGCCCCGAACATTTACGTCACCATGTACCACTACTCCCACGACGACTGTCCCGAGAACGTATACTTCCTCTACATCGCACAAACTCATTTAGCCCCAAAACGCATGCTTCAAAGGTATAAACACGAGACGACACCTGCGAACGAATGCAATCTTGTTCGTCTCCGTTTTATTCATTCTTTCAAGTTTTTCAACCTCTCAAGGATCGTGGTTTCACTTGTTTGTCAAAGAAGCAACTTTGTTTTACCTCTCCTCTTCCTTTTCCGCTTCTCTCCGGTGCCATCCTAGATCTCGGGATGAGATCCTCTTGTAGTGGTGGAGAGTTGTAACGCCCCAGATGTAACTTTCCATAATTGTAACTCCAACTTTAGCCATTTCCGGCTATGTGATATGATATTTCCTTCGTTGTTGGGTTTTGTCTTCGTTTTGCATTTTGTTCATGTCAGGCTTTTCATCTCATTGTTTCATGTGCATTGCATCATGTCATCTTGCACCCCTTTTTAAAACTCAAATAAATAAACTGTATGGATCTTCGGTCCATTTAAATCGATGGATATTCACAATGGTGATTTCTCTTTAGAACATATACTCCCAATATTATTAGGGAGCTATAATAAACATTCCATTAACTGGAAATCACCCATAACACATTTGCATTATTCTTCAACTCTTCTTTTATCCAACTCAACTTTCTCTCCTTCCTTTTTGACCTTTTAGTAAAATTGAGTTGCAATTTTACTTCTCCATAAATGTTCCAAATCTTCCCATAAATCACATCTGGTGTGTAGGGTCACCCCCAATAATTTCAACCCATTTGGAGTTCATTCGAATGGGTTTTGTAATTCAAACTTGTCTGAGTTAAATCCAACAGGTGTGGATTTTACTTCCTCTAAAAATCCTGAGTCTATTTTTGTCAAATTCCTCACATTTTCGTGACTCCGGGAAAATAATCCCCATGTCCAACTTCTTTCCCTAACCCTCTCTTTCTTTTCTTCTCTCTAATTCTTTTCTGTTAAAGAAAGTATGAGAGAGAGGGAGGAGAGAGACAACCCAGGCTGGCCCATCCATCCCCACAGCCCATCTAATCCCTATAACCCTAGCCTGATCCCCTTTGTTCACTCTCTTCCTCCACTCGCTCCCATCGAGCGTCGCCACGCACACGCACACCCGCATCGCACCCGATCCCCTCGCTCCCGCACCCGCGCGCCTCCAGCGCCCAACCCCGCGCTCCGCCCTCACCGGAGAAGCGGACCAGCCAGAGTCCTGTCAACCTCCTCAACACCATCGCGCCCCCGTCCATCAGGAACCGTGCCCTCGTCCCGTCCCATGCAGCCTCCCCTCCTCTGTGTCATCGCCTCCTCTGTGCCAAGGCCGCGGCCTTGTCGGCCGACCCCGCCTGCCTCCCCTCGCCGTCACGCCCTCCTCCTTGCCTTGGAGCCCCGCGCCTCGTCCTCGTGTCTCCGGACTCGTCCCCGGCCACAGTAAGGCCGCCGCTCTGGTCAAGTTACTCACCGGATCCGGCGACCTCCGCCTTGAACCGCCGTCTCCGTTCTGTTCTGGGCCTTCTCCGCCCACGCCCTCCTCCACCAGCAGCGTCGCCGCCTCGCCGAACCTCCTTCCTCAGTGCCATATCCCACCTTCGCCTCGGCCTCATCCAGGAGATGAGCGAACGCATCTTCCCTGGCATCGCCCCGTGCTACCCTGCATTGAGCAGAGCTACTGCTCGCTTGGACCGTTGCCCTGCCAAGACGAAGACTGCTCTGTACCACGTCGCCTCGCTGGATCGTTGGGATTGTCTCGGATTGCGCCAAGTACAGGTGAGGCATGTGCGTTTCCGTTGCTTCATACCCGTCTAATGGTCAAGGCCCTTTGTTCGACTTCGTGTACAACTACACGGTGAGACGCCAAGTACCATGAGAATAGTCGTTGCACCGATGACATCGAGTACGACTACACACGACGATGCGCCAAGTACCTCTACCCATGACCCGAGAACGTCTACAACCCGTGTACAACTACCGTCGCCAAGACCGGACTGACAAGTACCCCGACAACGTGTGTACCACTACCGTCGACCCTCGAAGACTCCGTGGAAGTCAAGTTCCTCGCCGTGACCCCGAACATTTACGTCACCGTGTACCACTACTCCCACGACGACCGTCCCGAGAACTTCTACTTCCTCTACATCATGCCAACTTGTTCAGCCCCAAAACGCACGCTTCAAAGGTATAAACCTGAGACGACGCCAGTGAACGAATGCATGTGTGTTGTATGAGATGCTCGTGTTTGCACCGCGTCCGAATTGTCGCTCTTTTACCAGGTCACCGACACGTGGGAACCCGGTATCTGGGATGACCCCAACATCTTTTGCATGTTCTGCACATCCACATCTTCGTTTGTACCGGTCGCTCAATGAGTTATCGAAACCGGAACGTTTCCATGGCATCGTTTTTGTCGCCGTGGCACCCAAATCTTTCTGCCATGGTGACCAAATGCTCCTTATCATCTTCATGTCAAATTTTTCATAAAAATCGCGTAAAACTTGTATATGTCATCCGCATCATGATAACAACATTTAATATGTCTAAAATTTATGTTTGCATGAAAATTGCTAAATGACATGGGGATTTTTCAGAATTGTTGTTTGTTGTTTCCGACCTCATTTAAACTGCCTAGATAGTTAGTTTAATTATGCTTCACCTCTTGCCATGTTTAACAACATTTAATATTGTTGTGTACCTAAGCAAGAGCGAACTAAATAACTCGAATGTGGTGTTTCGTCAATATGCAACTCGTTGCATATTGAGCTCCACTTAATTTGTAGTATTGTTTGTTGCACTTTGCCATGCCATGCCTCATTAAACTGGACATGCATCATACTTGGTTGCGCAGCATGCCTTGTTTATGCTTGTGTGTTTACCATGTTGTTTGCTTCTTTCCGGTTTGCTTCTCTCGTTAGCTTCGGTTTCGTTCCGGAGTTGTGAGGATTCGTTCGACTACGCCTGTTTGTCTTCTTCTTCGACTCGTTCATCTTCCTTGCGGGATCTCAGGCAAGATGACCATTACCCTCGATATCACTTCTATCTTTGCTTGCTAGTTGCTTCGTTCTATCGCTATGCTGTGTTACATATCACTTGTTTACCATGCCTCCCATTTTGCCATGTCAAGCCTCTAACTCACCTTCCTAGCAAACCGTTGTTTGGCTAAGTTACCACTTTTGCTCAGACCCTCTTATGGCGTTTTTAGTTGCAGGTGAAGTTGAAGATTTCTCCATGTTGGAACATGTTCATGTTGGGATATCACAATATCTCTTATTTTAATTAATGCATCTATATACTTGGTAAAGGGTGGAAGGCTCGGCCTTATGCTTGGTGTTTTGTTTCACTCTTGCCGCCTTAGTTTCCGTCATACCGGTGTTATGTTCCTTGATTTTGCGTTCCTTATGCGGTCGGGTTTATGGGAACCCCTTGATAGTTCGCCTTGAATAAAACTCCTCCAATAGGGCCCAACATTGGTTTTCCATTTGCCTAACAACCTATAACCCTCCCTTGGGGTCTGCAGCGCCGAGGGTCATCTTAATTTTAACCCTGTGGCTAGTGCTCCTCCGAGTGTTGGTTCGAAACGGGCAGACTGCAGGGCCACCGCGGGGAAACTCGAGGTCTGGTTTTACTCGTAGGCTGACCTATCCGTTGTGCCTTGAGAACGAGATATGTGCAGCTCCTATATGGATTTGTCGGCACAGTCGGGCGGTCTTGCTGGTCTTGTTTTACCATTGTTGAAATGTCTTGTAACCGGGATTCCGAGACTGATCGGGTCTTCTCGGGAGAAGGAATATCCTTCGTTGATTGTGAGAGCTTATGATGGTCTAAGTTGGGACACCCCTGCAGGGTATAAACTTTCGAGAGTCGTGCTCGCGGTTATGTGGCAGATGGGAATTTGTTAATATCCGGTTGTAGAGAACTTGACACTTAACTTAATTAAAATGCATCAATCGCGTGTGTAGCCGTGATGGTCTCTTTTCGTCGGAGTCCGGGAAGTGAACACAGCTCGGGTTATGTTTGAACATAAGTAGTCTTCAGGATCACTTCTTGATCACTTCTAGATGACGACCGTTGCGTAGTTTCTCTTCTTACTCTTGTACTCGCCTTTAGCCACCATATTTTTCTTATCAAATGCTGCAACTCCACCTCATTACCTTATCCTACCCATAAGCTTAAATAGTCTTGATCTCGCGGGTTTTGAGATTGTTGTGTCCTCATGACTCACAGATACTACCAAAACAGTTGCAGGTACCGATGATACCAGTGCAGGTGATGCCACCGAACTCAAGTGGGAGTTTGTTGAGGACCTTGGCCGTTACTATGTTTCATTTCTCGATGATTAGTAGTGGAGCCCAGTTGGGACGATCGGGGATCTAACATTTGGGGTTATCTTCTTTTCATTTGGATTTGGCCGTAGTCGGATTATGTGTGTACTCTGAATGATGTATGAATTATATGATCCTTGTGTGAAGTGGCGATTGTAAGCCAACACTATGTATCCCTTTCTTGTTCATTACATGGGATTGTGTGAAGATGACCCTTCTTGCGACAAAACCACAATGCGGTTATGCCTCTAAGTCGTGCCTCAACACGTGGGAGATATAGCCGCATCATGGGCGTTACACCTCAGCCTCATGAGGTGAGAGCTTGCATTGGAATCTCCACTCCTCAGGAGGCCACCTGGGGAGGCCGCTCCTTCCGGAGGTCTTGGTGTCGTCCGCCTCGTGAGGCTTGGCCCTTGCGAGGATCTTGTCTTGTTGACGCTGAAGATGGGTCGTACCAGGTCGTCGATGGAGCCACGCCAGGCAGCAGTAGGCAAGTCAGGTACCACAGTACCCGAGCGCCGATAATCTTGATCCTCTTTATCAATTATGTCCACCATACAAGATTCATGCCAAAATAGAGAGAAACGTCCACCCATACCATTACTATCCACACTTGCAAACCGTTAAGACCGAGCCCACCAAGAATTCTTCTCATTCTACATTCCTTCTGCATAGTTTCACACAAAAAACACCAGACTGGGGAATGCGACTTCACTAGGGTCACAAGCTTGCGAACTATCCGAGAATTCCCCCCTCCCCGGCACTTCCAACTTAGCAAATTCATTGTGACCGGCGGTCCTCCATCTCGGAGGCCACCTCAAGTAGCATGTCAGTTTCATATCCTCATTCATCCTGGCCCTATCTCCTTCCCTTGACAATGGGTTCCTTTCCTGGTGTGCAATTCGGTGGTGTTTTCATCAGTCCCCCATCGGCTGGTCCATTCTCCAAAAATAACACCGCATTCGACACTTTGACCACCAAGTTAGGGACCACCTATCCACGCACATTGATTGAACCATTACCTTTGGTCACCCATTTCCAAGCACTCTTCTCATCCTCCCCCATAGCAGCATCGCTAGCCGATATAATTGTTGGGGAACGTAGCATGCAATTTCAAAAAAATCCTACGCTGACGCAAGATCTATCTAGGAGATGCATAGCAACGACGGGGAGATAGTGTGTCTACATACCCTTGTAGACCAAAAGCGGAAGCGTTTGACAACGCAGTTGATGTAGTCGAACTTCTTCTAGCTCTGACCGATCAAGTACCGAACGTATGGCACCTCCGAGTTCTACACACGTTCAGCTCAATGACGTTCCTCGCCCTCTTAATCCAGCAAGGTATCGAGGAAATAGATGAGTTCCGTCAGCATGACGGTGTGGTGACGGTGATGATGAAGTGATCTGCACAGGGCTTCGCCTAAGCACCGCCACAATATGACTGGGGGTGTAAACTCTAGAGGGGGCGCCGCACACGGCTAACAATTGTTGTTCTATGTTGTAGGCACCCCCTTCCCCACATATATATTGGTTGGAGGGGAGGAGAGGCAGCCAAGGGGGCGCCCCAAGTAAGAGGAATCCTACTTGGGGTCCTCTCCCAAATCGACCAACCGCCCTCTCCTATTCCTATTCGGAGTAGGAAGGGAAGAGGGGGAAGGGGGAATCCTATTCCCTTTTTCCTTTCCGCCTTCCCCTTTCCTTCTCCAGTTTGGCCAGCACATATGGGCGTGGGGGCGCACCAGCCCCTATGTAGCTGGTGCATTTCCCTTCTTGGCCCATAAGGCCCAAATCCTTTGCAGGGGTGCCCGGAACCCCTTCCGGTGACCCGATAAGTACCCGATGCTTCCCGAAACACTTCTGGTGTCCGAATACCATCGTACTATATATCAATCTTTACCTCTCGACCATTTTGAGACTCCTTGTCATGTCTGTGATCTCATCCGATACTACGAACAACATTCGGTCACCAAATCACATAACTCATATAATACAATATCATCATCGAAAGTTAAGCGTGCAGACCCTACGGGTTCGAGAACTATGTAGACATGACCGAGACACCTCTCCAGTCAATGACCAATATCTAAACCTGGATGCTCATATTGGCTCCAACATATTCTATGAAGATCTTTATCGGTCGAACCGTTATGACAACATACGTTATTCCCTTTGTCATCGGTATGTTACTTGCGCGAGATTCGATCATCGGTATCTTCATACCTAGTTCAATCAAGTTACCGGCAAGTCTCTTTACTCGTTCCGTAATACATCATCCTGCAACTAACTCATTAGTCACTTTGCTTGCAAGGCTACTTATGATGTGTACTACCGAGAGGGCCCAGAGATACCTCTCCGGTACTCGGAGTGGCGAATCCTAATCTCGATCTATGCCAACCCAACAAACACCTTCGAAGATAACTGTTGATGTAGGGTAGAACCCTAGATACCCGATCTTTCATGATTAGAGCGGATTCTGCGATGAACACAAAGAACACGAGGTGAAAACACAAGGGGAACACGAGAGAATCACTCAAACCAACAAGATTCGACTACACATGCGCTAGATCCTTGAAACACGAAGAGATACACGATCCAAATCTAACAAAGGACGATACAAGTGACGGTAGTTCTTCTCCTTGAGGAGGTATTGTGGGGGTATTCCCATGAGGGGTCTAGAATCCGCTTGGGGGATCTTCTCCGAAGAGGTCGTGAGCTCCTATGGAGAAGTAACCAAGTGGATGAGCAAAGCTCTCATACAAAAATGAGCTAATCCTTTTCTAAACCTAGAAAAGAGGTGGATGGGTCGTTTATATAGGCAAAGGGGGCGAGGGGGTACATGGGCCTCGGCCAGACACGCGGGCGCAGGCGAGGAGCTGGATGATCCGGGCTTCAGGGACCCGGACGATCTGGGAGGTGGTCCGGACGTGGCGAAGATGTAGGCGGTGGTGGTGGCGGACCAGATGTCCGGAGGGGGGTCTGGACGTCTTGCTGGGGTCTGGATGATTTGGGGCACGTCCGGATGGTCCGGTTTCGGGGCGCAGTTTCGGTTGCTCTCGGGTGGCTTAGCCGGATTGTCCGGATCGGGGTCCGGATCGTTTGGGCTGTGTCCCGACCGTCCGGCCAGCCTGGGACTTGGTTGATTTCTTCTCCGTCTTCGCGTATGTCTTCCGCTTCCGATCCTCCTTGCTCCTTAGCTTCTCCATGGCTAACTCCTTGGTACCTGAGTATGCAAAGCGTCTCAGTTTGAGGTAGTAGCCATGTCTCATGTGATTCAAAAGTGAGTTGTGAGAGGAGTGATGTCACCTCGGTTTCGAGAGCTCTTGCACGTGCTCGTGTCATGGGCCCTAGGCACTTGGTGAGACGATGATAGGTCCATGGGGATGATCTTGGATGCTCCGCATCATCTCCCCCCTTGGGAAAGATCTGGCCTCAAATCTAAATCTTCATCACCATGGTAGGGAGAAAGATCCTTGACATTGAAGATATCGCTCACATTGTAATTGTCGCGTGGGATGTCGATCTTGTAGGCGTTGTTGTTACTGTAGTGTTCGAGCACCTTGAAGGGTCCATCGGCTCGTGGTAGAAGCTTGGACTTGTGTTCGTTGGGGAAGCGGCCCTTACGAAGGTGTAGCCATACAATGTCTTCAAATTTAATATCATTGGTTGCTTATTGATGTTGAGCTTGGCCGCTAGTCGTTGTACTTGGCGCTCGATGGTGTGCCTTGTATCTTCATGCATCTTCTTGAGGTAGCTCACTCGTGCATCCGCATCCATGTT
Source organism: Aegilops speltoides (assembly GCA_021437245.1). Lineage (NCBI taxonomy): Eukaryota > Viridiplantae > Streptophyta > Magnoliopsida > Poales > Poaceae > Aegilops > Aegilops speltoides. The sequence continues at coordinate 215,317,836 of CM038146.1, read as the reverse complement.
GATGCGCTATTGTAGTGGTAGAGGAAGAATGTCCAATGGGGAAAACGGCTTGAAACTGTAGACGACCTCGAAGGGGGACTTGCCAGTAGTCGAATGTCTTGCGCGCTTGTAGGCATACTCGGTGATGGGTAGACACTCCTCCCACTCCTTGATGTTCTTCTTGATCAACACGCGTAGTAGAGTGGAGAGTGTATGGTTCATGACCTCCGTTTGGCCGTCGGTTTGAGGATGGTATGCCGAGGAGAACAAGAGCTTGATTCCGAGATTGGCGCATAGAGTTTTCCAAAAGTAGCTCAAGAACATGATGTCAAGATACGAGACAATCGTCTTGGGCACACCATGGAGTCGCAAGGTTTCCCTAAAAACGAGATTTGCAACATGTGAGCATTGTCTATCTTGTTGCAAGGGATAAAAGGAGCCATCTTAGAGAATCGGTCCACAACAACAAACACAAGATGTCGGGGGAGACGACACCTATGGGGCCGGGGGAGGCCCCTTCGTGTGTTCGGTACGAGGGCGGAGGAGGCACGGAGAGCAGATCGAGGCGATGCGCGCGGGGCGAGGAGATTTTTACCCAGCTTCGGGGCTTCAATCTGCTCAATGGCTTTAATCTTGTCGGGTTGGCTTGATCCCCTCATGCGACATAAAGAACCCGAGAAGCTTGCCGAGGGCACTCCAAAGACGCACTTCTCGGGGTTCAACTTGTTGTATCTTGCGCAGGTTCTGAAATGTCTCTTCCAAATCTTGGATCAGCGTGTCCTTGCTCTTGCTCTTCACCACGATATCATCCATGTAAGCCTCTATATTTCTGTGGATCTGTGGTTCAAAAGCAGTATACACTACCCTTGCAAACGTTGATCCTGCATTCTTCAGTCCAAATGGCATGCGTATGAAGCAATAGGTGCCACATGGAGTGATAAACGCAGTCTTCTCTTCATCCTCTTTGGCCATAAAGATCTGGTGATAGCCCGAGTATGCATCAAGAAAGCAGAGTAGCTCACATCCGGCAGTGGAATCAACAATCTGGTCGATGCGCGGCAAAGGGAATGGATCCTTGGGACATGCTTTATTCACATCGGTGAAGTCTATACACAGCCTCCATTTCCCGTTGGCCTTGCGCACGACGACTGGGTTTGCTAACCACGTCGGATGGATCACACCTCTAACTAGGCCTGCTGCCTCTAGCTTCTTGATTTCTTCGCTGATGAATTCTTGGCGCCCACGGCTTGCTTCCTCACCTTCGCTGACGGGCGCGCGATGAGGGCAAACGGCGAGCTTGTGCTCAATTACCTTCACAGGAACACGGGGATGTCGATGGTTGCCATGCAAACACATCGACATTCGCCCGCAGAAAGCAACGAGCGCTTTCCTATTTGTCGTCAGCGTGGCATCGATGGTGAAGGTACCACGGTGCCGTCCTCCTGGCGGACACCTTCTTGGTTGCCGCGGAGCGCCATTCCTTTTATCCTTGCGGTGGAACTCGGCGGGCGTCCTCGACAAAGAGCGCAACACCGGAGGGTGCTGTTGTTGCGGAGTGGTTCCGGAGCGCTTGCCGGACTTGGTCTTCGTCTTCTTTCCCAGGAGCTTCAGCGGCAAGTGCATCCTTGTCGGCGCTGCTGCGCATCCCGTAGATCTTGTCGGTACAGATAAGCGCATCTTTCTTGTCGCCGTGGGCGGTGATGACGCTTATCGGTCCCGCATCTTGAGCACGCTAAGCATAATGGGAAGCAGCCATGAACTTGGCGAGAGCGGGGCGGCCGAGTATTCCGTTGTATGGCAACGGAATATCGGCGACGCCGAAAGTGACGCTTCGGTCCTGAAGTTGAGCTCCCGCCAAAGGTCACCGGCAGAGTGATCTTTCCTTGGGCCTGCTCCTTCCCGGTTGATTCCTTGAAAGAACCGGTCTCTTCGAGCTCGCCATCCGGGATTTGGAGTTTCTTGATCACAGCGAGAGGAGATCAAGTTCAGCCCGCCCCGCCGTCAACCAACATCTTGGTGACCTTGAGGTTGCGGATGGTGGGTGAGACCAGCATCGGCAAACACCCGACCGCGGTGGTGCGGTCGGGTGATCCTCAAGATCAAAATGATGGGCGTCTTTGGACCATTTGAGGAGCCCGCGACTCCATGGGCGGTTCTCACAGATTCACCTCACGTGCCCACCGCTTTAGTTGGCGGTGGGAGGTGTGTAACGAGGCTCCACCGTCCGCCGCACAGGACCTCCGTGGCCTTCGGAACTCCTGCTCCTTGTCATCCTCATCCTCTATGTCCTCGTCGCCGTCTTCTTCATCCTTGTCACGGCCCGGAAGGTCGATCACCTTGCCGCCGCTTGGCCTTGCCGGGGTCCTCCCGACCATTGAGCAGCCGCTTCTTGCTCGGTTCTCCGCCACCTTGGGCCCTCTCCTTGTCGCGCCTCTCGACTCAGCTTTTGCTGCTCGACGAGATAGTCGACGTGCTTGCGATTAGAGGTCGTGGCCCTTGGTGCGTGGATTTTGCAAGATTGCTTGCCGGGCCGCCTCGCTTGTCGGTTGCGCCACAGGCGAGCTCCTTGCCGGAGTTGCCAGCTGTGTTTGCTTGGCGGGAGCTTCTTTGCCGGACTTTTCGATGGCAAGCACCTGTTCCTTGTTCTTCTTCTCGAAAGTTCTGCCCGGGCGCTTCTTGTCGGGCGGCATCGTCGGAGTCGCTTCCTCCTGCGCCAGCATCCTCCCCGGGGAGCCTCCTCCCCTCTTCCGCGCGTGCGCATTTATCAGCCAGAGCATAAAGCTCGCTGACATCCCGGATCTTGGTCATCGCCATTTCTTCACGATCGGCGGTTACGCGACGTTCTCGTGGAACGCGATAACCGCGGCAGGTGGACGTCGTGGATGTTGTGTTGCACACGGCTGAAGCGTTGGATGTACTTGCGCAGGGATTCTCCTTCCATACGGGCCAAAATGTGGAGGTCACTCTCTCGTCGTGGGGTTTGTGGTCGCCGGTGAAGGCGCCAACAAACCGATGGCAAAGGTCCGCCCAGAAGAAATGGAGCCCTCCGCAGTGCATAAGCCAAGAACGAACGCTCGCCTAAGCACTGGCGGAAGTAGTTCGCCAGATTTTCGTCGCGCCCCGCAGCTCGCACGGCGATGGTGTGACACCGAGAAATTCCGAGGGTGCGTCTTGCCGCCGTATTTCTCCGCACGCGTCGGGCTTGAAATTCTTCATCTTTGGAGCCACCGACGCGCCGCAGCTCACGGGTGAACGCAGGACAGCTCGCCGCGTCACGCAAGTCGCTCGCTCGCCCGGGCGACGTGGCGCCCACAGTGCTCCCAGCCCTCTGGTCTGATTGTCGCCGAGTCTCTCGGCGGCGCGCGATCGTGGTTCGAGCGTCTTCTCGTCGCCGCTCGTCGAGGACCTGGCGTTGATCCCGACGAGCCCGCGGGTCCGACGATGCCGTGGAGCCGTCGTCGGCGTTGTTCCGGCGGGCGGCGTCTTTCGTTTCCGCGGCGGGGAGTGCACGGTAGTTGCACCCCCGGCGGTCTTGTCGCCGCCGGCCTTCGTCTTCTCGGCTTGCCGCGGCCGTGAGGCCGCAGGGTGCTGTTGACGGTCATTGTTGGCGAAGGCGACCAGGCTCTGGATGGTAGCCCTCCAGTCCTCGACCTTGTCCGCCGCTGGAGGGAAGTCGAGGAGCATTTGCGCTCTTGTGAGCGCTTCCGCAGGAGTGGAGGGAAGCGGGAGCGAGCGGTGCGGGGAGCGGGACGCGCTCGGGCTTCCAACAGTGTTAGAAGGAGCAGGGTCCTGCCCCGGCGCCTTCGCTTTGCCCGTGTCTGGACGGGGGTTCGGAACATCCCGCGAGCCTCCGGCGCGTCCCTGCTCCAGCAAACGGATACCACCTCCCGTGGTATGGCGCTGCTGGGTCGTCGTGCGCTGGGATGGACGTGGATCTACGGAGGCCGAGGCGCGGTCATCCGTCCTGTCCCTGGATCTGGTGGCACCGCGAGTACCCTCGCCGGTGTCCACCCTTCACTGGCGTCTCCTCCGCCCACACCGCTCCGGTGGCGGCGGGTGAGACGCAGACAGGTCTGCGACCCTCAAGCTCTCGTCTTGGGGCCATGGCGCAGATTGTCGACGGTCGCCGACGCGAAGCTGGAGAGGTTGATGAAGCGCGCCGCTGAACGCCGGATCAGTCCGCGACACCTCGACACTTTACTCGGGCGCGCCAGAGATGTCGGGGAGACAACACCTATGGGGCCGGGAGGCCTTCGTGTTCGCACGAGGCGGAGGAGGCACGGAGAGCAGATCGAGGCGTGCGCTGGGCGAGGAGATTTTACCCAGCCGGGCGCGATGGTCGCAGAAACCCTACTACTGCTTTGTGTTGTATTGTGCTCGGGAGCTTGAGAGCTACAGAGCAGCTACACCGAGCGTGGAGTTGCAATGGTTCAACCCCTTTACGTTGTGCATGGGCCTCCTTTTATAGGGCAAGGGTCACCGACAGTGTCAACGAGGAGAGAGGGGTAAAACGTAAAAGAGGTGGTAGTTGGAACAGTGCGGAACAAGGCGGCTACAAAGGCTTGAACAAGTGGATTCTACCTACTTTTGATGAGGGGACAAGAGCATTAAGTGCCCGTCGCGCCGCCCCTAAAAGCTCCCGCCCTTGCGTCTCCGTTTGCCACGGCGATGAAGCCACCACCGTGGAGTGCCACCGCACCTCCATGCAAGATGACCGCCGCCACGCTGCCTCGAGAGGGTCAAGGCGACGCAGGCGATGAGCTGGAGGCGGGCACGATCGTAGCGCTTCCCGGCAAGTACCTTGCCGGGTCTTGATCTTGCCGGCCCGGAGCTTGTCGGTTACGCAACTTGTCGCCTCGGCCCTCGCCGGGACGCGTATAGCGCCGAGGCGTGTCTTCTATGATGTGATCTTCTAGTCTCCCCGGCGAGCTCCTCTCGCCAGGGCCTTGTGTGGGTGATATGATCTTGAGCCTGGAACGGCCTTCCCGGCAAGCTCCTCTTGCCGGGGCCTTGATCTTCTATCTTGTACGCTTGTTCTTGAATGGTTTGGTGGAGTGGGAATGATCTCCCATGAGCATGTGGTAGATCCAGCCCGCGAAGAGCTGCGATCGCCCGTGCACAAGTTGGGGTGCTGAGGTACCCCTACCTTAGTACAGCGACACAAAATCATTGCCATTTCTAGTTCCAGGCAAACCAAGCACAAAATCCATGCTAATATCTTCTCATGGGTGATATGGAATTGGAAGTGGCATATGGAGACCATGGGATTGAGCTTTTGACTTAGCTTTGCGACATGTCGAACATCGGTTGGTGAAGCATGAAACGTCACGAAACATCTTGGGCCAAAAGTAGTTCTTAGAGAGCGTGGCGAATGTCTTGTCGCGTCCAAAGTGTCCCATTATGCCTCCTCCATGAGATTCTTGCAAAAGTAGCAAACGAAGAGAAGACTCGGGAATGCAAAGTTTATTAGCTCTCATAAGATAATCATCCTTGATGTAATAGCATTCCCAAGACGTATGCCTCAAACATTTGGCATATGGAATAGCAAAAGTAGGATCATGCGCATATAAGTCTTTTATGTGCTCAAAGCCAATAACATTCAATTCAAGTTGGGTAACAAGCATGCATCTACGGGGAAGCGCATCCGCCAAAACATTTTCCTTGCCCTTAATATACTTGATGACATAAGGAAAAGACTCGATGAACTCACTCCACTTAGCATGACTCTTGTTTAACTTAGTTTGACCCTTCAGATACTTAAGTGTTTCATAATTGGTGTCAATAATGAACTCATGAGGGTGGAGGTAACGCCCCCAAACATGTAGAACTCTCACTAATGCATATAGTTTTTTGTCATATATGGGATAATTGAGTTGCGCTCCGGAAACTTTCTCAATAAAGTAAGCTATGGGGCGCTTCTGTTGTATTAACACACCTCATATGTCATGCCCACTAGCATCACAATGGATCTCAAGTGGTTTGTCAAAGTTGGGTAATGCAAGCAAAGGGGCATGCATAAGCAAATTCTTAATCTCATTGAACGCGGTATCTTGAGATGGTCCCCAAACAAATGGCACATTTTTCTTACTCAAACCATAAAAAGGTAAAGCAATGGTGCTAAAATCCTTCACAAATCTATGGTAAAGTCTGACTAGACCAAGAAAACTACACACTTGTTGCAAGTTTGTGGGTTGGGGCCAAGTTTTAATAGCATTGATCTTAGATTTATCTACATGCACACCCTTAGAACATACTACAAAACCCAAGAAAACAAACTTATCAACACCGAAAAGGCATTTGTCCATGTTAGCATAAAGGCGCTCTTTCCTAAGGGTTTCTAACATGGTTCTAAGATGGGTGACATGATATTTGAGGGATTTGCTAAAGACAGGAATATCGTCAAAATAGACCACAACATATACACTAATGTATGGCCTAAGAACAAAATGCATAACTCACATGAAAGTACCGGGTGCTTCAGATAAACCCATTGGCAAAACAATCCATTCATATAAGCCAAATTTGGTCTTAAATGCGGTTTTCCATTTGTCACCTTCTTGTATGCGGATTTGGTAATAGCCACTCTTAAGATCAATCTTAGAGAAAATGGTGGCTCCACTAAGCTCATCTAGCATGTCGTATAAGTGTGGAATAGGGTAACAATATCTAACCATGATAGCATTGATGGGACGACAATCGGAGCACATGCGATAGGTACCATCTTTCTTAGGAACAAGGACTACCGGTACCGCACATGGGCTCAAGCTCTCTTGTACATGACCATTGTCGATGAGTTGTTGTACTTGCCGTTGGATCTCCTTGGTTTCCTAGGGTTTGACGCGGTAGGGTGCTTTGTTAGGAAGGGGGGCTCCAGGTATGAGGTTGATGCAGTTTTGATGCCTCGTAGAGGTGGTAGTCTCGGAGGTAGCTCATTGGGGAATACGTCTTGGAATTCCTGCAAAAGAGATGACAACACTAAAGGTAGATTGTGTGAGGTGTTAGTTTTAGGTGCCTCGTCCTTGCACAAGAGGACACAGTGCATCACACTTGATGTGTTCTCAAACACCTCTCTCATCTTGCTTTTGGTAGCAAAAAGGACTAGATTTTTGTTGTCGCTCATCATGGAGGCACTCATTTTGGGCTTGTGGCTCTCACTCCCTTTTTGGTGGTTCGCTCTCTCACTTTTCTCTCCAAGATGGGTGGTGGCTTGCTTGTCGGTGATCACTTGACTTCGTGACATAGGTCGTAGCATGTACTCCTTTCCTTTCATCTTGAAACTATAGTGAATGACGCCCGTTGTGGATGACGCCTCGGTCAAACTGCCATGGTCGTCCAAGAAGGAGGTGGCAAACAGACATCGGAACGATATCACACACCAAAGTGTCTTCATATTCTCTGATCTTGAAGAACACTTGCACCATATATGCTCGACGTGGATAGTGCAAAAGTCGCTTAGCCATTGGACCTTGTAAGGATGTGGGTGCTTCATCTTGATAAATTGGAGCTTGGAGCATAGTTCTTCACTTGCCAAGTTATGGCAACTCCCTCCATTGATGATGACCTTCACGGACCTTCCATTGATGTCGGCCTTGGTGTGGAAGATATGGAATCTTTGGTCTTCGTCTTGTTGATGTTGAAGAGTCAAAACTTTGGAGACAACAATAGCAGGGCTCGAATCTCCATCACAAAAGACTTGATCATCTTCATCCTCATTCACGCGTTGGTGCATGGCCACTTTCTCAAGGGCTTCCATTTCCTCTTCACTCATGGACTCATAGGTTCTGTCATCGTTGAGGATTGATGTCTACTACACAACCTTCTCCTTGTAGACGTTGTTGGGCTCATGAAAGTGCAGTGTTTGTAGGACAAGAGCAAATTTCCTCAAGTGGATGACCTAAGGTTTATCAATCCGTGGGAGGCTTAGGATGAAGATGGTCTCTCTCAAACAACCCTGCAACCAAATAACAAAGAGTCTCTTGTGTCCCCAACACACCCAATACAATGGTAAATTGTATAGGTGCACTAGTTTGGCGAAGAGATGGTGATACAAGTGCAATATGGATGGTAGATAAAGGTTTTTGTAATCTGAAAATATAGAAACAGCAAGGTAACTAATGATAAAAGTGAGCATAAACGGTATTGCAATGAAAGGAAACAAGGCATAGGGTTCATACTTTCACTAATGCAAGTTCTCTCAACAATAATAACATAGATAGATCATATAACAATCCCTCAACATGCAACAAAGAGTCACTCCAAAGCCACTAATAGCGGAGAACAAACGAAGAGATTATGGTAGGGTACGAAACCACCTCAAAGTTATTCTTTCGGATCAATCTATTCAAGAGTTCGTACTAGAATAACACCTTAAGACACAAATCAACCAAAACCCTAAGGGGTTATTCCATCTGTGCCCCCAATTCCTTAGTTGTGCTCAGTTTTCCCCACTCGCTCATTTTGCCTTGGTTTTGAGAAACTTTTCAGGGGCAAAAGTGAGGAAAATGTGAAGGCAAAAATTTTGAGTCATGGGGAAAAGTGAGTAAAAAGTTAACGAATGGGGAAAAGTGAGCACAACTAAGAGACGAGGGGCATAGATTTAAATAACCCAAACCCTAATGTCACCTAGATTTTCCATTGTCACCTCAAGTATCCGTGGGCATGATTATGCGATATTCATCACACAATCTCAGATTCATCTATTCAACCAACACAAAGTACTTTAAAGAGTGTCCCAAAGTTTCTACCGGAGAGTCAAGACAAAAATGTGTGCCAACCCCTATGCATAGGTTCATGGGCGGAACCCGCAAGTTGATCACCAAAACATACATCAAGTGGATCACGTGATATCCCATTGTCACCACAGATAAACATGGCAAGACATACATCAAGTGTTCTCAAATCCTTAAAGACTCAATCCGATAAGATAACTTCAAAGGGAAAACTCAATTCATCACAAGAGAATAGAGGGGGAGAAACATCATAAGATCCAACTATAATAGCAAAGCTCGCGATACATCAAGATCATGCCATAGAGAGAACACGAGAGAGAGATCAAACACATAGATACTGGTACATACCCTCAGCCCCGAGGGTGAACTACTCCCTCCTCGTCATGGAGAGCGCCGGGATGATGAAGATGGCCACCGGTGAGGGATCCCCCCCTCTGGCAGGGTGCCGCAATGGGCTCCCGAGAGGTTTTTGGTGGCTACAGAGGCTTGCGGTAGCGGAACTCCTGATCTATCTTCGTCTTTGATATTTTTAGGGTATGTGGACTTATATAGGCGAAAGAAGTCGGTCGGGGAGCCTCGAGGGACCCACAAGAGTGGAGGGCGTGCCCAGGGGGGTGGGCACGCCCCCCTATCTCGTGGCTTCCTTGATGCTTCCTTTACTTCAACTCCAAGTCTCCTGGGTCACGTTCTGTCGCGCGCGATGGGTGGCGCGGCACCTATGGGGCCGGGGCCCCTTCGTGTTCTGACGAGGGCGGAGGGCGCCATGGAGAGCAGATCGAGGCGATGCACGCTGGGATTTTACCCAGCCGGGCGCGATGGTCGCAGAAACCCCATCTTGCTGCATTGTGTTGTATTGTGTTGGAGCTTGAAGAACTACAATGGAAGCTACCCGGGCGTGGAATTGCAAATGAATCCAACCCACGCGAGAGTGGTGAATGATCGGAACCCCCACGCTGTGCATGGGCCTCCTTTTATAGGGCAAGGGTCACCCACGGTGTCAACGTGAGGTAGAGGGGTAAAAGCGTAAAAGAGGTGGTAGTTGGAGCACAAGGGAACAAGGCAATGCACAAAGGCTTGAACAAAGGATTCTACCTACTTTTGACAGAGGGGACAAGAGCATTAAATGCCCGCCGCCGCGCCCAAAAGCTCCCGCCATTGCGTCTCTGCTTGCCACGGGCGGCGCGGCCACCACCGTGGAGTGCCACCGACTCATGCAAAGCACAGACCACCCGCCACGCTGCGTCTCGAGAAGGCCGGAGGCGGCGCAGGCAGATGAGCTGGAGAGCTGGCACGTAGCATAGCTCCCGGCAAGCATCTTGCCGGGTCTTGATCTTGCCGGCCCGGAGCTTGTCGGGCTCTATGACTTGCCGCCTCGGTCTCGCCGGACGCGCATGGCGCCGAGGCGTGTCTTCGTGGTGTGATCTTCTAGTCTTCCGACGAGCTCCTCTCGCCGGGATCCGCAGGAGTGATGTAGTCTTGGGCTTGAATGGCCTTCCGCAAGCTCCTCTTGCCGGGTCTTGAGCTTCGTCTTGTACACTTTGTTCTTGAATGGCTTGGCGGAGCGGAGATGGTCTCCGCAAGCATTTGAGGGATCTAGCTGCTGGGAGCCTCACCGTCCGCGGCACGTTGGGGTACTGGGGTACTCTACCTTAGTACACCGACAGAGCCCCGGCCTGGGCCTATACACGGTGCCGAAGCGCTGTTGGGCCAGGCCCAAGACAAAGGCACGGCATGCGAGGCCCACGGCCGCCGAATCTGCTGCTTTGCATCTGTCGCCCCCCTCCCGCAACGGCACGCGCCGATTGCGGCGTCGTGGGAGACGTGGGCGGCGATGCAGCCTTTAAGGCGCCCACCCGTGATCGTGGCGCAGAGCGGGTCGCTTCACCCGCCGCTCGGCTCCGCCGCCACGCTGCCCTCATGCACGGGGTCGGGCGGCGAAGGTGGGAGACCGAGCCGCCACGGTGGAGGAGGCGAGTCGGCCCCGCCTCCGCCTTCCCGCTTGATTGGTCGGCGGGCGGTTGAGCCCCACCTCGCCTCTTTAAAAGGGGCGGAAGGGAAGCACAATGGCCACACTCATCCACTTCTCCTTTCATCTTCATCTTCTGCTCTTCTCGCCACCATGGAAGGAGGGAACCCCGGCTCTTCGACGGTGGCGGCGCGGGTCGCTTCAAGCAGCGCACCATTCCCATCTCTGCTCCCGTGCAGGCGGAGCCGCCACGAGAGGGAGAGGAGGGGTGGCCGCGGTCGAGGCCGAGGGCGGGCCGAGGCGGTCGAGGAGAGGCGGTCGTGGTGAGGAGCCTCCCCTCCTCCTCCGGCGTCTCGACCACGGCGCGATCCACACCGGAGATGACCCCGGGAGTTCTTCATCAAGCTTCGCCGGGCGCCTCGTCGCCGCCTCCGCTTGCCGCCCCGTCAGCGGACGCAATGGGGCCGGATCCGCCTGACGTGATGGAGTTACGCGATGAGGGGCTGCGGATCAGCGGCACTCGGGTGAGTGTCGTGTCCCCAGCCCCGGCGTGATGTTCTTCGACCGAGGGTGGAAGACGTCGCCGGATCCATAGCTTGACGGCGGGGTTCACCTCCATTTCAAGTTATTGGATGGTGACCTCCTCGCCGCCAAGGTCTTCGCGATTATGGAACCCGGTGCGCTGCTGTGTGGACAGCTCCTCGGATAGCGAAGGCTTCTCCCGAGCGAAAGTGATGAGGAGGAGAGCGACAGCGGCGGCGAGGGGATGGCGGGCCCGACTAGGCGCCGGACACCGCTGCCTCAAGGCCACCGCAACCCCATCTTCTGGGTTGCGGCCTCGAACTCCCCGGGCCGCCTCTTGGGCGGTTGGCGAGAGGCAGCAGAAGAGGAAGAGGGGAGTGGCGGCAATGCCGCACGCCGCAGCACGAGGGCGAGTAGCCTTCGAGAGCGTGCCGACGCCCCACTACCCTGCCTTCAAGCTCGCCTCCGACGCTGCCTCCGCCAAGCTCTGGCCGGCCCCGGGTGTTCTCTTAGTCTTCGGCGCCGTGGCTCTCGCATGGGCTTCAGGACTTGTCGCTGGCTCCCGAGCATGCGCTCCCCATGCCCATCACCTTGCGCAGCTCTGGCGCGTGGCGTCGCCACCGCCACGCCTTCTAGGCGCTCCTTCGCTTCTTTCCCGACAAGCTCCTCTTGCGGGTCTCCTCTCCCGCAAGCTTATCTTGCCGGGGCTCTTGACCTACCTCCTCGAACTCCCTGAACAGAGAAACAGAGAGGGATCACGGCACCTTATCTTTTCAAATTGTAAGCCCTCGGGCATTTTAGCTGCATTTAAGAACTTGTAATCCTCTCTATCATGTTTTTCATCCTCTATGGACTTGTACTAAATTGGATGTTTTAATGAAAAAGAAGGAAAGCTTGCCGGATCGAGTCTTTTACTTGATCATGCGTGCCTTGTGTGTTCTTACGCTTATCGGGAGCTTGCCGGGCGAACACGCTTAGCGATCATGGACAGCCCGCTGGTGGTGTCGCTTCCCAAGCAACCTTGTCGGGCTGGGCTATGACGTACTACCTGCTGAAGCAGGCTCGAAGCAAGATAGAGGTGCAGCGCACACTCGGGTTTGTTGAGCGGACTCGAAACAAACCAAGTAATGCAATCGGGCCACGACTCGGCTCCTCCACGCACGGGTTTTTACAAGACACGATCATTCAAAGACGCAGTCCCGCATCTCCGGTCCATGAGAGGATGCATGATGAGGATGAAAACTTATCTGAAATCAGAGCCCCGCAACACTAGCTTGCCGGAGACGAATCTCGATGCTCGAGCCCTCAATGAGGCTGGCTCGCCAAGAAGAACCTTGAGATCCGCGATTTCCCGGCGACTCGGCTTGCCGGCCCCAAAAGGGTGTGATCTTTTGGTTCCTCCTTGTTGCTGCAATTTTAGCCATGAAAATAGCCGACGAGATATGCAATTGCTCAACGCACGTGTATGTGCATGTGTATATAAATCTTGACTAGGCAATACGATGCCGGGCTTTGTCCTTCGATGTTTGTACTTCACGCTCTTGGGGAGCTTGCCGGGCGAACACGCTTGTCGCGGGACAGCCCGCTGGTGGTGTCGCTCCGCAAGCAACCTTGTCGGGCCAGTTATGACGCTTAACTTGTCGAGCGTGGCTCGAAGCAAGATAAGGGTGCTGCAGCACACTTGTGTTTGTTGAGCGACTCGAAACAAAACAAGCACGCAATCGGGCCACGACTTGGCTCCTCTTGCGCCCAAGTCTCTCATACGGATGACATTTCACGGCATGGCTCGCCACGTTATACCCCCGCCCTACACCCTTTGTGTGCTTCCACCCCACGCTTCTAGGTAACTTGCGGTGCTCAACACGCTTGCTGAGTGCGGAACATCGCAGCCCCGCTTATCGGTGTCGCCCGCAAGCAACCTTGCCGTGTCTAGTCGCGACGCACTTAACTTGTTGAGCAGACTCAAACTAAACGAGGGCGCTGGTTGGGCGCGACTCACTCTTAACTCGCTGAGTGTGTTCAAACAAAGCAAGGGTGCGACCATCCACAGCGAGCTCCTCCGCCGCACGGGTTTCGTGGTACAAAGGACTGACGACGCGAGGGATATAACATATAAAAGTATGAAATTAAAAGAGTGCTCGCACGAAGGCTCGAGCGACTTAGCTTTCTTCTTCCTTGCGCCGCTGGTGGAGCCCAATGGTGTGTCCTTGGCGGCAGCGCAGCACTCGGGAGGCGTTGCTTGCCGACGAACACCAAAGCTGTCCCCGCCGGGCTTATCGCTACCGAGGAGGTACGCTTGTCGGATGGAGCACGAGCCGCCCTGCCGGACTTAGAGCTCGATGGCGCGCCTTCGACGACATCGTAGCACCTGTGGATAGGCGCTGTCGGGCCGAGGGGAGCGGAGCGAAGCGGTGCGAGGAGCCGGATATACTCTGGTCCCTAACAATGTTAGGGGGAGCGTAACCCCGCTCGACCTTTTTTTCGCTTTACTCACGCATGGACGGCAGTCCGAGCGCCCCGCGAGCCCTCGCTTGCTTTTGCTCCGGTGGCGGATTCCACCTCTCGTGGTATGGCGCCGCTGGCTGCTATATCTGCCGGGACGGACGTGGATCTACGGAGGCCGAGGCGCGTCCTCCGCCCTGCCCTCGATCTGGCGGCACCGCGAAGCGCCCTCGCCGTGTCCACTCTTCCACCGGCTCCTCCTCCGCCGCCGCTCCGGTGGCGGCGGGGAAGACGGAGATGGGTCTGCGACTCAAGCTCTCGTCTTCGGGCCATGGCGCATTGTCGGCGAAGCCGCCGGCTGGAGAGGTTGATGAAGAACGGCCCGCTGAACGCCGGATCAGGTCCGCACAACCTCGACGCCTTCTACCGCGCGAAGAGATGTCGCGCGATGGGTGGCGCGGCACCTATGGGGCCGGGGCCCTTCGTGTGTTGGCACGAGGGCGGAGGGCGCGCGGAGAGCAGATCGAGGCGATGCACGCTGGGATTTTACCCAGCTTCGGCGCGATGGTCGCAGAAACCCCATCGCTGCATTGTGTTGTATTGTGTTCGGAGCTTGAAGAACTACATGGTAGCTACCGGGCGTGGGAATTGCAAATGAATCCAACCCACGCAAGAGTGGTGAATGATCGAACCCCCCACGCTGTGCATGGGCCTCCTTTATAGGGCAAGGGTCACCGACAGGTGTCAACGTGAGGTAGAGGGGTAAAAGCGTAAAAGAGGTGGTAGTTGGAACAAGGGAACAAAGGCAGCTACAAAGGCTTGAACAAAGGATTCTACCTACTTTTGACAGAGGGGACAAGAGCATTAAATGCCGTCGCCGTCGCCCCAAAAGCTCCCGCCATTGCGCTCCGCTTGCCACACGCGGCGGCCACCACGTGGAGTGCCACCGCACTCCTCATGCAGATGACCACCCGCCACGCGTCTCGAGAAGGCCGGAGGCGACGCGTGGGCAGATGAGCTGGAGCGGGCACGAGAGAGCTCCCCGGCAAGCATCTTGCCGGGTCTTGATCTTGCCGGCCCGGGAGCTTGTCGGGCTCTATGACTTGCGCTCCTCGGTCCTCGCCGACGCGCATGGCGCCGAGGCGTGTCTTCGTGGTGTGATCTTCTAGTCTTCCCGACGAGCTCCTCTCGCCGGGATCTGCAGGAGTGATGTAGTCTTGGGCTTGAATGGCCTTCCGGCAAGCTCCTCTTGCCGGGTCTTGAGCTTCTGTCTTGTACACTTTGTTCTTGAATGGCTTGGCGTGGAGCGGAGATGGTCTCCGGCAAGCATTTGAGGGATCTAGCTGCGGGGAGCCTCAGCTGTCCGTGCACAAGTTGGGGTACTGGGGTACCTCTACCTTAGTACACCGACACGTTCGTTCCAAAATTCACGCTCCCAAAGGTTTCATTCCGTTTGGACTCCATTTGATATTCCTTTTCTTCAAAATACTGAAACAGGCAATAAAACAGCAATATGGGCTGGGCCTCCGATTAGTAGGTTAGTCCCAAAAGTAATATAAAAGTGTATAATAAATCCCGTAATCATTCAAAACAGATAATAAAATAGCATGAATGCTTCATAAATTATAGATACGTTGGAGACGTATCAAGGATCATGGTGTGCTTGTTGGTGCACTCAGAGGACTTGTGGCCTCGGCCACCGCATGTGAAGCACTTAATGGAGCTTGTCTTGATGGTCTCATCGGTTGGAGTAGATGATGATGACGCTCTTATCTTGAAGGTGCTTGTAGTAGGGAGACGACTCGAAGTTGTAGAAGCCTTCTTGTAATTGGACTTGTCGTCGTTGCTTGGTGAAGCTTTTGTCGAGGTAGGAGTCATTGAAGCTTGGTGGTAGGAGGAGTCGTAGGCCTTGGAAGCAAACTTGGCATACTTGAAGTCATCTTGCACTTGACATTCCGCTTTGAGCTTGATGCACTAGCTTGATGAGGTTGGAGTAGGGTGGGAAATCGGCGATCTTCTTGCTAGGATGGTTGAGTCCGTTCAAGAAACGGGGCATAGTTTGCTCATCATCTTCCGTGACTTTGGCTCGTATCATGGAAATCTCCATTTCCTTGTAGTACTCTTCAACGGTCTTTGTCCCTTTCTTGAGGAGTTGGAGTTTCTTGTAGAGGTCGCGGTTGTAGTAGGTTGGGACAAAACACGCTCTCATGACATCCTTCATTTGCGCCCAAGTTGTGATGGGTGGTTCACCTCTTGCCTCACGACGCTCAGTGACTTGTTCCCACCATATGAGTACATAGTACTGGAACTCAAGGGATGCCATGGAGATCTTCTTCTCTTCCTCATAGTTGTGCAAACGAAAGATCTTGTCGACCTTCAATGCCCATGATCGGTACTCTTCAGGATCATTGCTTCTGTTGAACTTGGGCATGGTGAACTTTGAGCTTGCCGTAGCGTTGCCCTTCACTGTGTTCGGGATGGGGATGATGATGCCCTTGTCGTGGAGGATTGTCAACCTCATGTTGCTCTTGGCGAACTTGGGGTTCTTGTCGAGCTTCTGGTGGGGCTTGGGGAACTTGTCGAGGCAATCGAGCTTGATAGTTCCTCTCTTGGACTTCTTCATGAAGTGCTTCTTCTTCAGGCGTATGTCGGTTGCGATCAGCGAGGGCGCTTCTTGGAGGGCACGTTGCACCTCAAGTTCTTGGGCTTCACGCCGTTGTTGTTGTTGACGGGCAGCTTCGGTGTCTTGCTCCTCTTGGTGTTTTCGCGCTTGCTCTTCCTCTTGTTGGCATTGGCGTTGCCATTCTTGTGCTTGCCAGAAGGTAGCTTGGTTTTGGCAGTGTTAATGTTCTTGCGCAAGAAGTTGCTCTTGAGAATCGGTTCCATGTAGAGGATTGCAGTTTGCTTGACGTTCTCAGCGTGTGGCTTGCCGAAGAGTGTTCGACGTCGGTGTACTTGAGTGGTTGGAGGAGTGTCGACTCGAGCGGCTCCATCTTGAGTAGGATGAAGTGGTAGGAGAGCGGTTGATCAACAAGGCATGAATCTCATCCATTCTCGCATCATTCTCTTGTTTGTGTGTGTTGAGCTTGTTGTTGAAGTAGTCTCTCATTGCTTGTTATTCTTGATGCAAAGCTCGTTGTGCACCAAAAAGGTGGCTCATGTCGTTGTCTTGCTCGATGAAGAACGGGTTGGTAGAAGAACTAGGGATATCCATCATTCCAAGCAAATATGTGAGTGGGAGAAAGAGAAGAACTATACCAAATGTAACTTGAACAAAGTTGAAGATGGACCAATGATCACTCAAATGTGTAATAAGGAAATAGCATAATTGGTAACAGTTCTTGTCAGTTCTCACACCTACACAAATAAAGCCTTTTGGTGGAGCTTGGTTAGGATGGTGGCACAAAATATTATGCAATTGTTAGTAAGACTCAATGATGTTGAAAAGGATTCACAAATTTGCAAATGCAACACGTAGACCAATAGCAAGTAGTGGTACACGGAAACACACACGCAAAAAGATAAGTGGGGTTGTGCAAACCAAAAATGAGCGAAAAATGTGGAGTCCACAGAAAATTCTCTTGTTGCACAACACTGGAGAGACGCTAGCAGAGAGCACAATAAGTGGATACGAGACTTGTGCACAACCTGCTAAGCAAAAATGCAATAACTTCTATCCCAAGTATGCTATAAGTATGGTGTTTTTGTGGTATGATCCAAGATGATCGAATATGGCAATATTAATGTTGTATGATGCTATGATTCTTGCTTAAAAGCTCGTTGCTTATCTTTCTCTTTGGCTTAAAAGCTTGTTTGGCTCTTTCTCTTTTGAGCTCTTTTGATGGACACTTATGCAAAACTTCACGAACGAAGCTAGCAATTGTGTATATGCTATGAAAACTTTGTGACACAAGAGATGACACCAAGATATGGCCACCAAGATGATGATATGTAATGATCACTAATGTGCACAAGTACTGTTGCCGGCAATACTCAAAGGCTAGTCTCGATGGGTAAGTGACACCAAAATGGGATGTGGGATTATGAAGGCAATGGAAAGGAGTACACAAAGTGCCTTTGAGGTTACCGTCCTTGCTTACGGCCAAGGGTGTCAAGGTTGAGAATTGGTCGTCGTCGATGTTGAGTCCTTGGCGAAGATGAGCGGCGAGGATGTCGATGTCGAACCGTTCCTAGTTAGCCTCAACACCCTAGGAAATGATGAACCGCAACTCAAATTCTCAATACCAAAGACAAATGGTGGTACGGCTAGGTATGTTGAGGGGTTGGCGGAAGGTAGGAGGTGGTGGTCGAAGTGGGCATGCGGAGGTGTAGGTGGCGGTGGACAAAACTATAGAAAACACAGTTTTGGTAGAGGTAGCCAGATGATCCGGGCCAGGAGCCGGATGATCCGGGAAGGTCCGGATGATCCGGGTCAAGGTCCGGATGATCCGGGTAGGTCAACCTCGCATGGGGATGGCTCAGGATGAACTCAAAAACAGCGAGAAGGTCGAGGATTTCGTGGATTTTGGATGGATTTCAAGGGTGAGATGGTGGGGAAAGGTGAGATCCACTTGCAACACAATGAATTCATGGATCAAAATCAACAAAACTTCATCATACCAACAAATCACAAAAAAAAATTGCGGGCTATTTTTGTGGGGATTTTCTTATTAGGACGAAAAAATAACAAAATCAAGCTAGAAAACAAAGGGGGAAAGCTCCAAAATCGTGATCGATGTGGCTCATGATACCAAGATGATGTAGGGTAGAACCCTAGATGCCCGATCTTTCATGATTGGAGCGGATTCCGCGACGTACACGAAGAATACGAGGGGAAAACATGAGAGAATCACTCAAACCAACAAGATTCGATTACACATGTGCTAGATCCTCGAGACACAAAGAGATACACGATCCAAATCCAACAAAGGATGATACAAGTGACGGTAGTTCTTCTCCGTGAGGAGGTCTTGGGGGGGTCTTCCCGTGAGGGTTCTTGAATCCACTTGGGGGGTCTTCTCCAAAGAGGTTGTGAGCTCCAATGGAGAAGTAACTAAGTGGATGAGCAAAGCTCTCACACAAAAATGAGCTAATCCTTTGCTAAACCTAGAAAAGAGGTGGAGGGGTTGTTTATATAGGCGAAGGGAGCGAGGGGGTACATGGGCCTTGGCCCAACACGCGCGCGTAGGTGAGGATCCGGATGATCTACGCTTCAGGGACCCGGACAATCCGGGAGGTGGTCCGGACATGGCGAAAATGCAGGCAGTGGCGGCAGCAGCCCGGATGTCCGGAGGGAGGCCCAGACGTCCGGCTGGGATCCGGATGATCCAGGGCACGTCCGGATGGTCTAGCTTCGGGGCACAGTTTTGGTTGCTCTAGGGTGGCTTAGTCAGATTGTCCGGACCGTGGTCCGGTCATCCGAGCTGTCTCTGGATCGTCCGGGACCTCGTCTGGATTGTCCGGCTAGGCTGGGACTTGGCTGATTTCTTCTCCGTATTCGCGCATGTCTTCCGCTTCCGATCCTCCTTGCTCCTTAGCTTCTCCATGGCTAACTCCTTGGTACCTGAGTATGCAAAGCATCTCGTTTGAGGTAGTATCCATGTCTCATGTGATTCGAAAGGTAGTTGTGAGAGGAGTGATGTCACCTCGGTTTCGAGAGCTCTTGCACATGCTCGTGTCATGGGTCCCCTAGGCACTTGGTGAGACGATGATAGGTCCATGGGGTTGACCTTGGGATGCTCTGCATCACCTGTAGAGCATCTTTATAATCACCCAGTTACATTGTGAAGTTTGATAGCACATAAGGCATTCCTCCGGTTTCCGGGAGTTACATAATCTCATAGTCGAAGGAATATGTATTTGACATGAAGAAAGCGATAGCAATAAAACTAAACGATCAATATGCTATGCTAACGGATGGGTCTTGTCCATCACATCATTCTCCTAATGATGTGATCCCGTTCATCAAATGACAACACATGTCTATGGTTAGGAAACTTAACCATCTTTGATTAACAAGCTAGTCTAGTAGAGGCTTACTAGGGACATGGTGTTTTATCTATGTATCCACACATGTATTAAGTTTCTAGTTAATACAATTCTAGCATGAATGATAAACATTTATTATGATATAACAAAATATAAAATAACAACTTTATTATTGCCTCTAGGGCATATTTCCTTCAGTCTCCCACTTGCACTAGAGTCAATAACCTAGTTCACATCGGCATGTGATTTAACACCAATAGGTCAAATCTTTATGTGATTAACACCCATAGTTCACATCACCATGTGACCAACACCCAAAGGGTTTACTAGAGTCAATAATCTAGTTCACATCGCTATGTGATTAACACCCAAAGAGTACCAAGGTGTGATCATGTTTTGCTTGTGAGAGAAGTTTAGTCAACGGGTCTACCACATTCAGATCCGTATGTATTTTGCAAATTTCTATGTTTACAATGCTCTGCATGGAGCTACTCTAGCTAATTGCTCCCATGTTCAATACGTATCTATATTGAGACTTAGAGTCATCTAGATTAGTGTCAAAGCTTGCATCGACATAACTCTTTACGATGAACTCTTTATCACCTCACCGAGAAACATTTCCTTAGTCCTCTTAGGTAACTAAGAATAATTTTGACCATTGTCCAGTGATCTACTCCTGGATCACTATAGTACCCCCTTGCCAAACTCATGGCAAGGCACATAACAGATCTACACAGCATGGCATACTTTATGCTCCCTTCGTTCCTAAATATTTGTCTTTCTACAGATATCAACAAGTCACTACATACAGAGCAACACGAGTGAATCTACACTCTAAAATATGTCCATATACGTTCGTATTGGTAATCCATTTGAAATCTCTAAAAAGACAAATATTTAGGAACGGAGGGAGTAGAACCTATGGCTGAGGCATAGGGAATGACTTTCATTCTCTCTCTTCTGCCATGGTCGGGCTTTGAGTCTTACTCAACTTCACACTTTACAATACAGGCTAGAACTCCTTCTTTGACTGATCCATTTTGAACTTCTTCAAAATCTTGTCAAAGTGTGTGCTTTGTGAAAGTCCTATTAAGCGTCTCGATCTATCTCTATAGATCTTGATGCCCAATATATAAGTAGATTTACCGAGGTCTTTTATTGAAAAATACTTATTCAAGTATCCTTTTATGCTATCCAGAAATCTATATTATTTCCAATCAATAATTTGTCAACCACATATAATATCACAAATGTTACAGATCTCCCACTCACTTTCTTGTAAATACAGACTTCACCGAAAGTATATATAAAACCATATGCTTTGATCACCTCATCAAAGCATATATTCCAACTCTGAGATGCTTGCACCAGTCCATAGATGGATCGCTGGAGTTTCCACACCTTGTTAGCACCTTTAGGATCGACAAAACCTCCTGGTTGCATCATATACAACTCTTCTTAGAGAAATCTATTAAGGAATGCAGTTTTGACATCCATTTGCCAGATTTCATAATCATAAAATGCGGCAATTGCTAACATGGTTCAGTCAGACTTGAGCAATGCTACGGGTGAGAAAGTCTCATCATAGTCAACTCCTTGAACTTGTCGAAAACCTTTTGCGACAAGTCGAGCTTTATAGAAAGTAACATTACCATCAGTGTCAGTCTTCTTCTTGAAGATCCATTTATTCTCAATGGCTCACCGATCATTGGGCAAATCCACAAAAATCCACACTTTGTTCTCATACATGGATCCTATCTCAGATTTCATGGCCTCAAGCCATTTATCGGAATCTGGGCTCATCATAGCTTCTTCATAGTTCGTAGGTTTGTCGTGGTCTAGTAACATGACTTCCAGAACAGGATTACCGTACGACTCTGGTGCCGATCATGTTCTAGCTGACCTACGAGGTTCGGTAGTAACTTGATCTGAAGTTTCATGATCATCATGATTAGCTTCGTCTATAGCTGGTGTAGGCATCATGGGAACATACTTCTCTGACGAGCTACTTTCCAAATTGACAGAAGGTACAATTACCTCATCAAGTTCTACTTTCCTCCCACTCACTTCTTTCGGGAGAAACTCCTTCTCTAAAAAGGTTCCATTCTTGGCAACAAAGATCTTGCCTTTGGATTTGTGGTAGAAGGTGTACCCAATTGTTTCCATAGGGTATCTTATGAAGACGCACTTCATCGATTTGGGTTTGACCTTATCAGGCTGAAGCCTTTTGACATAAGTGTTGCAACCCCGAACTTTAAGAAATGACAACTTAGGTTTATTTCCAAACCACATTCATATGGTGTCATCCCAACGGATTTAGACGGTGCCCTATTTAACGTGAATGCATCTATCTCTAATGCATAACCCCAAAACGATAGTGGTAAATTGGTAAGAGACATCATAGATCACACCATATCTAATAAAGTATGCTTACGACGTTCGGACACACCATTACGCTGTGGTGTTCCAGGTGGCGTGAGTTGTGAAACAATTCCACATTTGTTTTAAATGAAGGCCAAACTCATTACTCAAATATTCGTCTCCGCGATTAGATCATAGAAACTTTATTTTCTTGTTACGATGATTCTCCACTTCACTCTGAAATTCTTTGAACTTTTCAAATGTTTCAGACTTGTGTTTCATCAAGTAGATATACCTATACCTACACAAATTATCTGTGAAGGTCAGAAAATAATGATACCTGCCACGTGCCTCAACACTCATTGAACCGCATACATCGGTATGTATTACTTCCAATAAGTCATTGGCTTGCTCCAATGTTCTGGAGAACGGAGTTTTAGTCATCTTGCCCATGAGGCATGGTTCGCAAGTATCAAATGATTCATAATCAAGTGATTCCAAAAGCCCATCTGCATGGAGTTTCTTCATGCGCTTTACACCAATATGACCTAAATGGCAGTGCCACAAGTATGTTGCACTATCATTCTCAACTTTGCATCTTTTGGCATCAACATTATGAATATGTGTATTACTACGATCGAGATTCAATAAACCATCCACATTGGGTGTATGACCATAGAAGGTTTTATTCATGTAAATAGAACAATAATTATTCTCTGTCTTAAATGAATAACAGTATTGCAATAAACATGATCCTATCTTGTTCATGCTCAACGCAAACACCAAATAACATTTATTTAGGTTCAACACTAATCCCTAAAGTATAGGGAGTGTGCGATGATGATCATATCAATCTTGGAACCACTTCCAACACACATCATCACTTCACCCTCAACTAGTCTCCATTTATTCTGCAACTCCTGTTTCGAGTTACTAATCTTAGCAACCGAACAGATATCAAATACCCAGAGGCTATTACGAGCACTAGTAAGGCACACATCAATAACATGTATATCAAATATACATTTGTTCACTTTGCCATCCTTCTTATCCACCAAATATTTGGGGTATTTCCGCTTCTAGTGACCATTTCCTTTGCAGTAGAAGCACTCAGTTTCAAGCTTAGGTCCAGCTTTGGGCTTCTTCACGGGAGTGACAACTTGCTCGCCATTCTTCTTGAAGTTCCCTTTCTTTCCCTTGCCCTTTTTCTTGAAACTAGTGTTCTTGTTTAACCATCAACACTTGATGCTCTTTCTTGATTTTTACCTTTGCCGATTTCAGCATCGCGAAAAGCTCGGGAATCATTTTCCTCATCCCTTGCATTTATTGTTCATCACGAAGTTCTAGTAGCTTTGTGATAGTGACTAGAGAACTCTGTCAATCACTATCTTATCTAGAAGATTAACTCCCACTTTATTCAAGCGATTGTAGTACCTAGACATTCTGAGCACATGCTCACTAGCTGATCTATTCTCCTCCATCTTGTAGGCAAAGTACTTGTCAGAGGTCTCATACCTCTCAACATGGGCACGAGTCTGAAATACCAATTTTAGCTCTTGGAACATCTCATATGCTCTGTGGCGTTCAAAACGTCTTTGAAGCCCCAATTTTATGCCGTAAAGCATGGTGCACTAAACTATCATGTAGTCATCATATCGAGCTTGCCAAACTTTCATAACGTCTGCATCTGCTCCTGCAATAGGTCTGTCACCTAGCAGTGCATCAAGGACATAATTCTTCTATGCAGCAATGAGGATAATCCTCAGATCACGAACCCAGTCCGCATCATTGCTACTATCATCTTTCAACTTAGTTTCCTCTAGGAACATATCAAAAAACATAGGGGGCTACAATGCGAGTTATTGATCACAACATAATTTGCAAATACTATTAGGACCAAGTTCATGATAAATTAAGTTAAATTAAACAAATTACTTAAGAACTCCCACCTATAAAGACATCCCTCAAGTCATCTAAATGATACATGATCCAAATCAATTAAACCATGTCCGATCATCATGTGAGATGGAGTAGTCATCAATGGTGAACATCTCTATGTTGATCATATCTACTATCTGATTCACGTTCAACCTTTCAGTCTCCAATGTTCTGAGGCCATGTATGTACATGTTAGGCTCGTCAAGTTTAACCCGAATATTCCGCATGTGCAAAACTGTCTTGCACCAGCTATATGTGAACGTAGAGCCTATCACACCCGATCATCACGTGGTGTCTCAGGACGAAGAACTATCGCAACGGTGCATACTCAGGGAGAACACTTATACACCTTGAAATTTTAGTTAAGGGATCATCTTATAATGCTATTATCGTACTAAGCAAAATAAGATGCATAAAAGATAAACATCACTGCAATCAAAATATGTGACATGATATGGCCATCATCATCTTGTGCTTTTTATCTCCACCTCCAAAGCATCGTCATGATCTCCATTGTCACCGGCTCGACACCTTGATCTCCAGCTGCCGGGGCGGTCTCTCTGTGGCCTCGAGCACCAATGGGGCAGGGGGCCCCTTCTAGTCCGGCAGGGGAGCGGAGGGCGTGCGCAGAGCAGATCGAGGTCGGGCGCGCGGGGGAGACGGGTGATTTTTACCCAGCTTCGGAGCTCTCCGGAGAGATAAAACTCCTACTGCTGCTTTGTGTTTTTATTTGATCTCGCTCGAGAGTGCGAGCGTATGGTGGTGTTGCGTGTGTCGAGTGGACCGAACCCCTTCTACGCAAGCGCATGGGCCTCCCTTTATAGTCTCAAGGGGCACCCACGGTGGCAGCGAGGAAGAGGGGGTAAATAGGTAAAACGCAGGTTGGTACAATGATAACAAAGTGTCCCCTACCTAACTCGACGGCAGGGTCAAGGGCATTTAATGCCCGGCCGGCCGCCTCTAACAAAGGCAGAGAAACGACCGCTAGGTGATCCACCGTTGCCACGATGGCGTCTCTGTCGGCTCCGCTACACCTCGCTCCGCATAGCTGCGCGCCGCCGCCACGTGCCTGGGATGGCCTCAGGGTGACACATCGCTGGATGCGCTGGAGTTTGGGTGTATGGTGGCAGCCCCGCTGCAGTAAACGCCTTTGCCGCGTCCTTTTTTTGTCGCTACCGCAAGCTTGCCGCCGTCCGGCCTTACCGGACGCTGGGCGTCGCGGCAAGCCTTCCAAACGCTTTGGTTGGCCTTCCGGCAAGCTCCTCTTGCCGGGCCGTTGTTCTCCCCGGCGAGCTTCTCTTGCCGGGATCTATGTCTTCTCAGTCGATACTTTGTTCTTGAATGGCGTAATGTAATGACAGAGGGTCTTGGCGGGCGTCTGCAAGCCTTGCCGCTGGGTGCTGCGATCGCCCGCAGACGAAGTTCGGGTACTAAGGTACCCCTACTTTAGTATACATCGACAGAGCCCCGGTCTGGGCCATACACGGTGCCGAAGCGTTGTTGGGCCAGGCCTGCATCAGCAGCACGGCACGCGTGGCTCGGGTCCCACAAAATCGGACTCCGGTCCACCGCGCCCTCTCAGAACGGCACGCGCCGATCGCGGCATCGTGGGAGACGTGGGTGGAGTGTGCGATTTTCAGGGCGTCCACCCCCGTGATCACGGGGCAGGGCGAGGTCACTTCATCCGTCGCCTCGGCTTCGCCTCCCCGCCACGCGGCTCCCATGCGCGTGGGGTCGGTGGCGGCAAAGGTGGGAAACTGAGCCGTCACGGGCGGAGACGGTGGGTCGGCCCGTGCCTCCGCCTCCCGTGCTCGATTGCTGCTGGGCGGCCGAGCCCCCACCTTGCTCCTTAAAAAGGGGGGAAGGGGAGTGCAAAAATCCCGCACTTCCTCCTTTTCCTCTTTCTTCAACTCGCTACTCTTCCTCCCATCGCCATGGAGGAGGGAACCCCTGGTCCTTCGTCGGTGGCGGCGAGGGTTGCCACCAGGCAGCGCGCCTCTCCCTATCCCGCGCCTGTGGTGGCGGAGCCGGCCATGAGGGAAAGAGGGAAGGGGCGAGGCCGTGGGCGAGGTCGAGGACGTGGCCGGAGTGCTCGGGGAAGAGGCGGCCGGGGCGGTGCGCCACCCCCGCCTCCGCCGGGCAGCCTCTCCTCGAGGCGGTCCAAACGGGGGGACGCACAGGAGTTCTTCGTCAAGCTGCGCCGAGCACCTCGTCGCCGCCTCGGCTTCCGGCCCCGCTTATGAAGCGATGGAACCGGACCCGCCCGAGATGTTGAGTTGCGCATGAGGGGCTGCGGATCAGCGGCACTCGAGTTAGTGTCGATCCCCAGCCCCGGCGTGATGTACTTCGATCGAGGGTGGAAGACGTCGCCCGCATCCACAGCTTGACGGCGGGGTTTACCCTCCATTTTAAGTTAATGGAGGCGACCTTCGCCGCCAAGGTCTTCGGGACTCCGCACCGGGCGAGATGGTGTGGACAGCTCCTCCGATAGCGAAGACTCCCCCTCGAGCGAGAGTGACGAGGAGGAGAGCGACAGCGACGACGACGGCGGCGGTGAGTCCGACTAGGCGTCGGCCGTCGCCAGTCGCCACCGGCGACCCCATCATCCGGTCGCCCGGCCTGAACTCCCCGGGCCGTCTCCTTGGGCGGTGGCGAGGGAGGCTGCGGAAGAGGAAGAGGGTGGCGGCAAGGCCGTCAAGTCGAGTACGAGGCGTGGTGCCTCGGCAGCTTGCCGACGCCCTGCCGCCTGCCTTCGAGCTCTACTTCCGCGCCTCCGCCTCCGCCAAGCCTCGGCCGCCCCCGGGTGTTCTCTTGGTGTCTTCCGCGCCAGTAGCTCACCTAGGCGCGCCTTTGCCCTTCCCGAAACATCTCTTGCCGGGCCTCCTTGACCTACCTCTCAAGAGAGAAACAAGAGAGGAATTACGGGCATCTTATCTCTTTTAATTTGTAAGCCTTCGGCCTTAGCTGCATTAAAACTTGTAATCCTCTCTTTCATGTTTTTCATCCTCTATGGACTTGTCTTGAATTGGGATGTTTTTAATGAAAAGAGGGAATGCTTGCCGGGTTATGTCCTTTACTTGATTCATGCCTTGTATGTTTCCACCCCACGCTTTTAGGAAACTTGCGGCGCAAGCACACTTGTTGAAAAGCGGAACGTCGACCTCGTCTTGGCGTTGTTGCTTCCGCAAGAAACCTTGTCGGGCGATTCGGCAAGACTTGTATCGTTGAGCGGACTCGAAAACAAATCAAGGGCTTAACTTGGCCGCGATTCGCTCCTCCGCGATGTGTTTTTCCATTCAAGGCACACTCGCTCAAGGACGCGCCTCGATTCCCCAAATCCATAAGAGGATGCATGATGAGGGATGAAAAACTTATCTGATATCACAGCCCCCGGCGACTCTGGCTCGCCGGGGATGAATCTTGGTATTTGCAGCCCCCGGCAACTCTGGCTCCGCCGAGACCCAGGTGCCGGCGCGCCTTTCTTTGCCCTTGTCGCTGGCGTCGCGGTCCCCGGGGGTCCTGGCTTGCCGTGAAGGAATTTTGGTATTCGCAGCCCCCAGCAACGCTGGTTCGCCGGGGCCCCGGTGCCGGCGCGCCCTTCGGTTCTTTCCTTGCTGCTGTTATTTCAGTTACGAAAACAACTTAGACAGCCGCGCATTAAGTTTTTGCGATGTAACTTTAGGTTGGGCAATGCAATGCTATGCTTCGCCCTTTGTATGTTTGTGCTCTACGCTTTTAGGGGACTTGCTGGTGAATACACGCTTGCTGAGTGCGGAACATCAGCAGTCATTTGGCGTGTTGTATCCGCAAGAAACCTTGTTGGGCTAGTTGCGGTAGCGCTTTCATCGTCGAGCGGACTCGAAAACAAATCAAGGGCTTAACTTAGCCACAAGTCGGCTCCTCTGCGTACAAGTTTCTCATACAAAGGGCGCCCCACGGCAAGGCTTGCTATGTTACATCCTCTACCCCATTACACCCTTGTATGTTTTACCCACGCTTTTAGGAAACTTGCGGGCGCTTAACACACTTGCCGAAAGCGGAACATCAAGAGACCACCTGGCGGTGTTGTATCCGCAAGAAACCTTGTCGGGCGATTGCTGGCAAGACTTTCATTGTTGAGCGGACTCGAAACAAAGCAAGGGCGCAACTTAACCATGAGTCGGTTCCTCCGCGCACGGGTTTCCCATACGAGGCATGAACGTTCAAGGAATATAACATAAAAGCTTAGAACTAAAAAGTGCTCTGTACTCAAGCTTGAGCGAATTAGCTTTTCCGTCTTCTGCGATCCGGCAAGGCCGCACTTCTCCCTTGATTTCCTCCCTTGTACGTTTTCACCCTCACGCTTTCAGGGAACCTGCCGGCGCAAGCACACTTGCTGAGCGCGGAACGTCAGCAGCCCGCTGGCGGTGTTGCCTCCGGCAGGAAGAACTCGTCGGGCTAGTTGCAGCACGCTTTCATCGTTGAGCGGACTCGAAACAGATCAAGGGTGCAACTTAGCCACGATTCGTCCCCTTTGCGCACAGGTTTTCCATACAAGGTACGAGCTTTCAAGGAATGCGACCCAAAAGTTTGAAACTGACTGTTCTCTTTACCCTACTGGCCGGTGGAGCTCGATGGCACGTCCTCGACGGCAACGCAGCACTCCGGAGAGGTGCGCTTGCCGGAGTAGGCACCAGAGCCGTTCTTGCCGGGCTTGGTCTTTGGTAGATCTGCCTTTGCCTTCTTGCACTTGCCGGTGGAGCTCGATGGTGCGTCCTCGACGGCAACGCAGCACTCCGGAGAGGCGCGCTTGCGGAGTGGGCATCAGAGCTGCTCTTGCCGGACTTGGCTTTCTTCTTCCCCCGGGGAGCTTCAGCGGCAAGTGGCTTGCACTCTGCCGCGGCTGCTGCTTCCCGGTAAATCTTGTCGGTGCAGATAAGTGCATCCTTCTTGTCACCTTGGACAGAAATGACACTTATCGGACCAGGCATCTTTAGCACATTGTATGCGTAGTGAGAGGCAGCCATGAACTTGGCAAGCAGTGGTCGGCCGAGTATCCCATTGTAGTGTAATGGGATATCAGCAACATCAAACGTGACCCTCTCTGTCCTGAAGTTCAGCTCGCTGCCAAATGTCACTGGCAGTGTGATCTTCCCCTTGGGCTTGCTCCTTCCCGGATTTATCCCTTGAAAGGTACCAGTTTCTTGAGCTCATTGCTGGGGATCTGGAGCTTCTTGAGCACCGCGGAGGAAATCAGGTTCAGGCCGGCCCCGCCGTCAACCAGCATCTTCGTGACCTTGAGGTTGCGGATTGTTGGTGAGACCAACATCGGCAAGCACCCGACCGCAGTGATGCGATCAGGGTGGTCCTCAACATCGAAGATGATGGGCGTCTTGACCACTTTGAGGCTCGCGCGACTCGACGGACGGCTGGCTGCTGCGTGCTCACCTCTCGCACCCACCGCTTGAGTTGGCGGTGCGAGGTGTGCGAGGCGCGCCGCCCGATGCACAACACCTCTGTTGCCTTCTGAAACTCTTGGTCATCAGTCTCATCTTCCTCCATCTCATCATCCTCATCTTCATCTTCGTCCTTGTCGCGGCCGCGAGGAGGCCTGTCTCCTTGCCGCGGCTTGGCCTTGCCGCGGTGCCCTCCCCGGGCGGGAAGCTTCTTGCCGGATCCTCCGCCACCTCCCTGGGCCCTCTCCTTGTCGCGGCGCTCGTATTCAGCTTTTTGCAGCTCCGCCATCTGCTCCACTTTCTTGCAGGTTTGGAGGTCATGGCCCTTGGTGCGGTGAATCTTGCAATATCGCTTGCGGAGCCATCACGCTTGTCGGTGGCTACCACAGCCTCGCCGAGTCATCGGCTTTGGCCTTGTCGAGCCGCCTCCGCTGCCGGAATGCTCGACAGCTAGCACATCCTTAGCCTTTCTCTCCTGTTGTTCCGCCGCGGTTCTTCCTTGCCGGGCGGCATCCTCACCGTCGAGATCCTTCGCTCCTGCAATCTCTCGGGATTTTCCTCCCCTCCTCGGCCCGTGCACACTTGTCGCGGCGAGCATAGAGCTCGTGACATCTCGATCTTGCACATCGCCATCTCCTCCCTCATCCTGCGATTCGCGACGTTCGATGGAACGCGCGGATAACCGCGCAGGTGGACGTGCGGGATGTTGCGCCGCACTGGCTGAATCTCAGTATGTACTTGCGAGGACTCTCCTCCTTCTCGACGAGCAGATGCAGATCGCTCTCCTCGCCATGGGGTTTGTGGTCACCGTGAAGGCGCCGACAAACCGATGACACAGTCAGCCCATGAAGAGATGGAGCCGTCCGGCAAGTGCATGAGCCAAGATCCGCGTTGGGCTTGAGCACCGCGGAAGTAATTGGCGAGATCTTCTCGTCGCGCCCTCCGCAGCCTGCACCGCGATGGTGTAGATCTTGAGGAACTCCGACGGATGTATCCCGCCATCGCATTCTCGCACGCCGGGCTTGAAGTTCTTGGTTTTGGGCCATCGGACTTGCCGCAGCTCACGAGGTGAACGCAAGGCAACCCGCAGCGACGACAAGTCGCTGGTTCCCGGTGTGTGCACATCGACAGCCGGCCCCGCGTGTTGGTCGATTGACATCGCGCTTCTCTTGATGCGAAAAGCGAAGCGTCTTCGTGTTGTCGTTCTTGGAGAACGTGGCGTTGATCACGGCGAAGTTCGCGGGTCCGGACGACGCGTGGAGTCGGCGTCGGGGTTGGTCCGCGAGCCGGCGATCTTAGTTTTCGGCAGGGAGTGCACGGAGGTGGCACCCCAGCCGGTCTTGTCGGCGTCGGCTTGCGCGGGCGCTTTGCCGGGCTTCGATGCGTTCGGTTGCCGGGCTTATCGCCGTTAAGCGGCCGATGAGGCTGTATATGGTCATCCTCGATCGCCGATCTTGTGTGGCACCGAGGGTAATCTAGAAGCTTGGCTCGCCGGCGCTTCTCTCGCTGTCTTAGGTGGCGGTGGCGACGAAGCGCGCGAGGAGCGGATGTGCTCGGACTCCCAATCGATCGGGAGGTGCGACACTCGCCCGGCGATCCGTACCACTCTCGCAAAGATCTTTGGCGTGCATCTCGACCTCGAACGTCCCGCGACCCACCAGCTTGGCCTTGCTCCAATGCGAGCACGGTGCTAGGAGCACCGGGGCGTTGTCGACCTTGCACCTCCTGGCAAGGGTGTGGTGTCTACACGGTCGCCGACGCTTGCGGGGCCTTGTTTTTGGACCTGGTGACGACGTGAGTCCCACCGTCGGCGCCCGCTCCTTCGCCGGCGTCGACTCCACCGCCCGCTTGCTCCGGCGGTGGTGGTAGAGTCGATGTAGACGGAGCAGCCACCTCCGAAGGCTTCTTCTTCGGTGGCATATTGATGAAGGCGTTGATGTAGCGCGCGCGGAGACCGGATCAGATGCTCACAACCTCGACGCGGCCCCTACCTGGCGCACCAAAGATGCCGGGGCGGTCTCTCTGTGGCCTCGAGCACCTATGGGGCGGGGGCCCTTCTAGTCCAAGCAGGGAGCGGAGGGCGGCGCAGAGCAGATCGAGGTTGGGCGCTGGGAGACGGGCGATTTTACCCAACTGAGCTCTCCGAGAGATAAAACTCCTCGCTGCTGCTTTGTGTTTTATTTGATCTCGCCAAGAGTGCGGCGCATGGTGGTGTTGCGTGTGTCGAGTGGACGAACCCCTTCTCGTGCGCATGGGCCTCCCTTTTATAGTCTCAAGGGGCACCCACAGTGGCAGCGTGGGAAGAGGGGTAAATAGGTAAAACGCAGGTTGGTACAACAAGGATGAACAAAGTGTCCCCTACCTAACTCTGACGGCAGGGGACAAGGGCATTTAATGCCCGTCCGGTCGCCCCAACAGTGCAGAGAAACGACCGTTAGGTGAGCCACCGGTTGCCACGATGGCGTCTCTGTCAGCTCCGCTTGCCACCTCGCTCCGCATGGCTGCGCAGCGCCTCGCCACGTGCCCCTGGGATGGCCCTGGGGTGACACGTCGCTGGATGCGCTGGAGTTTGGGTGTATGGTGGCAGCCCTGCCGCGGCAAACGCCTTGCCGCGGTCCTTTTCTTGTCGCGCCGGCAAGCTTGCCGGCCGTCGGGCCTTACCGGGACGCGCGGGGCGTCGCGGCAAGCCTTCTGAAAACGCCTTGGTTGGCCTTCCCGGCAAGCTCCTCTTGCCGGGGCCTTTGTTCTCCCCGGCGAGCTTCTCTTGCCGGGATCTGTGTCTTCTCAGTCGATACTTTGTTCTTGAATGGCAGTAACAGGTAATGACGGAGGGTCTTGGCGGGCGTCCGGCAAGCCTTGCCGCGGGGTGCTGCGACTGCCCGTGCACGAGTTCGGGGTACTAAGGTACCCCCTACTTTAGTACACCGACAGCAGCGTTGCGTCGTGGTCGTCTCGCCAACTATTACTTCTACAACTATCGCTACCGCATAGTGATAAAGTAAAGCAATTACATGGCGTTTGCATTTCATACAATAAAGAGACAACCATAAGGCTCCTGTCGGTTGCCGATAACTTTTACAAAACATGATCATCTCATACAATAACGTATATCACATCATGTCTTGACCATATCACATGACAACATGCCCTGCAAAAACAAGTTAGACGTCCTCTACTTTGTTGTTGCAAGTTTTACGTGGATGCTACGGGCTTGTAGCAAGAACTGTTCTTACCTACGGCACAAAACCACAACAGTGATTTATCAAGTTTGTTGTTTCAACCTTCAACAAGGACCGGCCGCAATCAAATTCGATTCAACTAAAAGTAGGAGAAACAGACACCCGCCAGCCACCTTTATGCAAAACTAGTTGCATGTCTGTCGGTGGAACCGGTCTCATGAACATGGTCATGTAAAGTTGGTCCTGGCCACTTCATCCAACAATACCGCCAAATCAAAATAAGACATTGGTAAGCAGCATGACGATCACCGCCCATAGCTCTTTGTGTTCTACTCGTGCATATCATCTACGCATAGACCTGGCTCGGATGCCACTGTTGGGGAACGTAGCATGCAACTTCAAAAAAAATTCTACGCTCGCGCAAGATCTATCTAGGAGATCCATAGCAACAAGGGGAGAGAGTGTGTGTCTGTGTACCCTCATAGACCGAAAGCGGAAGCGTTTGACAACGCGGTTGATGTAGTCGAACTTCTTCTAGCTCTGACCGATCAAGTATCGAACGTACGGCACCTCCGTGTTCTACACACGTTCATCTCAATGACGTTCCTTGCCCTCTTGATCCAGCAAGGTGTCGAGGAAGTAGATAAGTTCCATCAGCACGACGGCGTGGTGACGGTGATGGTGAAGTGATCCATGCAGGGACTTCGCCTAAGCACCACGACAATATGACCGGGGGTGTAAACTCTGGAGGGGGGCGCCGCACACGGCTAACAGTTGTTGTTCTTGTTGTAGACGCCCCCTTCCCCACATATATATAGGTTGGAGGGGAGGAGAGGCAGCCAAGGGGGCGCCCCAAGTGGGAGCAGTCCTACTTGGGTTAAGGAAATATGCCCTAGAGGCAATAATAAAGTTATTATTTATTTCCTCATATCATGATAAATGTTTATTATTCATGCTAGAATTGTATTAACCGGAAACATGATACATGTGTGAATACATAGACAAACATATAGTCACTAGTATGCCTCTACTTGACTAGCTCATTAATCAAAGATGGTTATGTTTCCTAACCATAGACATGTGTTGTCATTTGATTAATGGGATCACATCATTAGGAGAATGATGTGATTGACATGACCCATTCCGTTAGCCTAGCACTTGATCGTTTAGTATATTGCTATTGCTTTCTTCATGACTTATACAAGTTCCTATAACTATGAGAATTATGCAACTCCCGTTTACCGGAGGAACACTTTGGGTACTACCAAACGTCACAACATAACTGGGTGATTATAAAGGAGTACTACATGTGTCTCCGAAGGTACATGTTGAGTTGGCGTATTTCGAGATTAGGTTTTGTCACTCCGATTGTCGGAGAGGTATCTCTGGGCCCTCTCGGTAATGCACATGACAGTAAGCCTTGCAAGCAATGTGACCAATGAGTTGGTTACGAGATGATGCATTACGTAACGAGTAAAGAGACTTGCCGGTAACGAGATTGAACTAGGTATTGGATACCGACGATCGAATCTCGGGCAAGTAACATACCGATGACAAAGGGAACAACGTATATTGTTATGCGGTTTGACCGATAAAGATCTTGGTAGAATATGTAGGAACCAATATGGGCATCCAGGTCCCGCTATTGGTTATTGACCGAGAATAGTTCTAGGTCATGTCTACATAGTTCCCGAACCCGTAGGGTCCGCATGCTTAACGTTACGATGACAGTTTTATTATGAGTTTATAAGTTTTGATGTACCGTAGTTTGTTCGGAGTCCCGTATGTGATCACGGACGTGACGAGGACTCTCGAAATGGTCGAGACATAAATATTGATATATTGGACGACTATATTCGGACACCGGAAGTGTTTCGGGTGATTTCGGAGAAAACCGGAGTGCCGGAGGGTTATCGGAACCCCCCCCCCCCCCGGAGAGTAATGGGCCTTATGGGCCTTAGGGGAAAGGAGAGAGGGGCGGCCAGCATGGACCGCGCGCCCCTCCCCCCTCTGGTCCGAATTGGACTAGGAGGGGCGGCCCCTTCCTTCCCCTCCCCTTCCTTCCTCCTCCTAGTAGGAGTAGGAAAGGAGGAGTCCTACTCCTACTAGGAGGAGGATTCCTCCTCCCTGGCGCACCCCCTTGGGCCGGCCGGCCTCCCCCCTTGCTCCTTTAATATACGGGGGCAGGGGGCACCCCATAGACACACAAGTTGATCTACGGATCGTTCCTTAGCCGTGTGCGGTGCCCCCTCCACCATATTCCACCTCGGTCATATCGTCGCGGAGTTTAGGCGAAGCCCTGCGCCGGTAGAACATCATCATCGTCACCACGCCGTCGTGCTGACGGAACTCATCTATGGAGCTTTGCTGGATCGGAGCCCGGAGATCGTCATCGAGATGAACGTGTGCTGAACTCGGAGGTGCCGTACGTTCGGTGCTTGGATCGGTCGGATCGTGAAGACGTACGACTACATCAACCGCGTTGTGCTAACGCTTCCGCTTATGGTATACGAGGGTACATGGACAACACTCTCCCCTCTCGTTGCTATGCCATCACCCTGATCTTGCGTGTGTGTAGGAATTTTTTTGAAATTACTATGTTCCCCAACAGTGGCATCCGAGCCAGGTTTTATGCGTTGATGTTATATGCACGAGTAGAACACAAGTGAGTTGTGGGCGATACAAGTCATCTTGCTTACCAAAGATGTCATACTTTGGTTCGATGGTATTGTGAGATGAAGCGGCCGGACCGACATTACGCCAGACGCTTACGCGAGACTGGTTTCACCGTTACGAGCACTCGTGCTTAAAGGTGGCTGGCGGGTGTCATCTCTCACACTTTAGCTGAATCGAGTGTGGCTACGCCGGTCCTTGCGAAGGTTAAAACAGCACCAACTTGACGAACTATCGCTGTGGTTTTGATGCGTAGGTAAGAACGGTTCTTGCTAAAGCCCATAGCAGCCACGTAAAATTTGCAACAACAAAGTAGAGGACGCCTAACTTGTTTTTGCAGGACATGTTGTGATGTGATATGGTCAAGACGTGATGCTATATTTTATTGTATGAGATGATCATGTTTTGTAACCGGTTATCGGCAATGGTAGGAGCCATATGGTTGTCGCTTATTGTATGAAATGCAACGCATCTGTAATTGCTTTACTTTATCACTAAGCGGTAGCGATAGTCGTAGAAGCAATAGATGGCGTAACGACAACGATGCTACGATGGAAATCAAGGTGTCGCGCCGGTGACGATGGTGATCACGACGGTGATCACGACGGTGCTTCAAAGATGGAGATCACAAGCACAAGATGATGATGGCCATATCATATCACTTATATTGATTGCATGTGATGTTTATCCTTTATGCATCTTATCTTGCTTTGATTGACGGTAGCATTTTAAGATGATCTCTCACTAATAATCAAGAAGTGTTCTCCCGAGTATGCATCGTTGCGAAAGTTCTTCGTCTTTGAGACACCACGTGATGATCGGGTGTGATAGGCTCTACGTTCAAATACAACGGTGCAAAACAGTTGCACACGCGAATACTCAGTCATACTTGACGAGCCTAGCATATACAGATATGGCCTCGTAACACGGAGACCGAAAGGTCGAGCGAATCATATAGTAGATATGATCAACATAGTGATGTTCACCATTGAAACTACTCCATCTCACGTGATGATCGGACATGGTTTAGTTGATTTGGATCACGTGATCACTTAGATGACTAGAGAGATGTCATCTAAGTGGGAGTTCTTAAGTAATATGATTAATTGAACTTAAATTTATCATGAACTTAGTACCGATAGTATTTTGCTTGTCTATGTTTGTTTGTAGATAGATGGCTCGTCTTTGTTGTTCCGTTGAATTTTAATGCGTTCCTTGAGAAAGCAAAGTTGAAAGATGATGGTAGCAATTACACGGATCGGGTCGATAACTCGAGGATTATCCTCATTGCTGCACAAAAAGTTACATCCTGGAAGCACCGCTGGGTGCCAGCCTGCTGCCGATGCAACCGACGACGTTAAGAATGTCCGCGAGCAAAGCTGATGACTACTCGATAGTTCGATGTGCCATGCTTTACGGCTTAGAACCGGGTCTTCAACGACGTTTTGAACGTCATGGAGCATATGAGATGTTCCAGAGTTGAAGTTAATATTTCAAGCAAATGCCCGGATTGAGAGATATGAAGTCTCCAATAAGTTCCATAGCTGCAAGATGGAGGAGAATAGTTCGTCGGTGAACACATACTCAAAATGTCTGGGTATAATAATCACTTGATTCAACTGGGAGTTAATCTTCCCGATGATAGTGTCATTGATGTAATTCTTCAATCACGCCACCAAGCTACAAGAGCTTCGTGATGAACTATAATATGCAAGGAATGAACAAGACTATTCCCGAGCTCTTCGCAATGCTAAAAGCTGCGGAGGTAGAAATCAAGAAGGAGCATCAAGTGTTGATGGTTAACAAGACCACCAGTTTCAAGAAAAAGGGCAAAGGAAAGAAGAAGGGGAACTTCAAAAAGAACAGCAAACAAGTTGCTGCTCAAGAGAAGAAACCCAAGTCTGGACCTAAGCCCGAAATCGAGTGCTTCTACCGCAAGCGATCGACACCGAAGCGGAACTGCCCCAAGTATTTGGCGGATAAGAAGGATGGCAAAGTGAACAAAGGTATATGTGATATACATGTTATTGATGTGTACCTTACTAATGCTCGCAGAGCACTTTGGGTATTTGATATTGGTTACATTGCTAATATTTGCAACACAGGGACTACGGATTAAGCGAAGATTGGCTAAAGACGAGGTGACGATGCGCGTGGGAAATGGTTCCAAAGTCGATGTGATCGCGGTCGGCACGCTACCTCTACATCTACCATCGGGATTAGTTTTAGACCTAAATAATTGTTATTTGGTGCCAGCGTTAAGCATGAACATTATATCTGGATCTTGTTTGATGCGAGACGGTTATTCATTTAAATCAGAGAATAATGGTTGTTCTATTTATATGAGTAATATCTTTCATGGTCATGCACCCTTGAAGAGTGGTCTATTTTATTGAATCTCGATAGTAGTGATACACATATTCATAGTGTTGAAACCAAAAGATGCAGAGTTGATAACAATAGTGCAACTTATTTGTGTAATCGCCGTTTAGGTCATATCGATGTAAAGCGCATGAAGAAACTCCATCTCGATGGGCTTTTGGAATCACTTGATTATGAATCACTTGGTACTTGCGAACCGTGCCTTATGGGCAAGATGACTAAAATGCCGTTCTCCGGAACTATGGAGCGAGCAACTGATTTGTTGGAAATCATACATACTGATGTTTGTGGTCCAATGAATGTTGAGGCTCGCGGCGGATATCGTTATTTTCTCACCTTCACAGATGATTTGAGCAGATATGGGTATATCTACTTAATGAAACACAAATCTGAAACATTTGAAAAGTTCAAAGAGTTTCAGAGTGAAGTGGAAAATCATCGTAACAAGAAAATAAAGTTTCTACGATCTGATCGTGGAGGAGAATATTTGAGTTACGAGTTTGGTCTACACTTGAAACAATGCGGCATAGTTTCGCAACTCACGCCACCCGGAACACCACAACCAAATGGTGTGTCCGAACGTCGTCATCGTACTTTACTAGATATGGTGCGATCTATGATGTCTCTTACTGATTTACCGCTATCGTTTTGGGGTTATGCTTTAGAGACGGCCGCATTCACGTTAAATAGGGCACCATCAAAATCCGTTAAGACGACACCTTATGAACTGTGGTTTGGCAAGAAACCAAAGTTGTCGTTTCTTAAAGTTTGGGGCTGCGATGCTTATGTGAAGAAACTTCAACCAGATAAGCTCGAACCCAAATCGGAGAAATGTGTCTTCATAGGATACCCAAAAGAAACTATTGGGTATACCTTCTATCACAGATCTGAGGGCAAGATTTTTGTTGCTAAAATCAGATCCTTTCTAGAGAAGGAGTTTCTCTCGAAAGAAGTGAGTGGGAGGAAAGTAGAACTTGATGAGATAAGCGTATCTACTCCCTTAGTGGAAAGTAGTTCATCACAAGAACCGGTTCTGTGACAACTACACCAATTAGTGAGGAAGCTAATGATATTGATCATGAAAATTCAGATCAAGTTTCTCTTGAACCTCGTGGGTCTACAGAGTAAGATCCGCACTGAGTGGTACGGTAATCCTATTCGGAAGTCATGTTACTTGACCATGATGAACCTACGAACTATGAGGAAGCGATGATGAGCCCAGATTCCGCAAAATGGCTAGAGGCCGTGAAATCGAGATGGGATCCATGTATGAAAACAAAGTATGGACTTTGGTTGACTTGCCGATGATCGGCAAGCCATTGAGAATAAATGGATCTTTAAGAAGAAGACCGACGCCGAGGGTAATGTAGCTGTCTATAAAGCTCGACTTGTTGCGAAAGTTTTTCGACAAGTTCAAGGGTTGACTACGATGAGACTTTCTCACCCGAAGCGATGCTTAAGTCTGTCTCGAATCATGTTAGCTATTGTTGCATTTCATGATTATGAAATTTGGCAAATGGATGTCAAAACTGCATTCTTGAATGGATTTACGGAAGAAGAGTTGTATATGATGCAGCGGAAGGTTTTGTTGATCCAAAAGGTGCTAACAAAGTGTGCAAGCTCCAATGATCCATTTATGGACTGGTGCAAGCATCTCGGAGTTGGAATAAACGCTTTGATAGTGTGATCAAAGCATATGGTTTTATCTGAGACTTTTGGAGAAGCTTTGTATTTACAAGAAAGTGAGTGGGAGCTCAGTAGCATTTCGATATTATATGTAGATGACATATTATTAATTGGAAATGATATAGAATTCTGGATAGCATAAAGGGATACTTGAATAAAAGTTTTTCAATGAAAGACCTCGGTGAAGCTGCTTACATATTGGGCATCAAGATCTATAGAGATAGATCAAGACGCTTGATAGGACTTTCACAAAGCACATACCTTGATAAAATTTTGAAAAAGTTCAAAATGGATCAGGCAAAGAAAGGGTTCTTGCCCGTGCTTCAAGGTGTGAAGTTGAGTCAAACTCAATGCCCGACCACAGCAGAAGATAGAGAGAAAATGAAAGATGTTCCCTATGCTTCAGCCATAGGCTCTATCATGTATGCAATGATGTGTACCAGACCTGACGTATGCTTACCAATAAGCTTGGCAGGGAGGTGCCAAAGTAATCCAGTGGATCATCGACAGCGATCAAGAACATCTGAAATACGAAAAGGACTAAGGATATGTTTTCGATATGGAGGTGACAAAGAGCTAGTCGTAAATGGTTACGCCGATGCAAGCTTTGACATCGATCCGGACGATTCTAAATCGCAAACCGGATACATGTTTTTATTAAACGGTGGAGCTGTAAGTTGGTGCAGTTCTAAACAAAGCGTCGTGGCGGGATCTACATGTGAAGCGGAGTACATAGCTGCTTCAAGCGACAAATGAAGGAGTGCGGATGAAGGAGTTCATTTTCGATCTAGGTGTCATACCTAGTGCATCGGGACCAATGAAGATCTTCTGTGACAATACTGGTGCAATTGC
The DNA here is from genome assembly GCA_021437245.1 of Aegilops speltoides. Taxonomy (NCBI): domain Eukaryota; kingdom Viridiplantae; phylum Streptophyta; class Magnoliopsida; order Poales; family Poaceae; genus Aegilops; species Aegilops speltoides. The sequence continues at coordinate 215,277,704 of CM038146.1, read as the reverse complement.
CTTGGCAAAGGAATCCAGATTTCACAAGAGGACCAAGCACATCAAGAGACGCTTCAATTCCATTCGGGACCAAGTCCAAGTGGGAGACATAGAGATTTGCAAGATACATACGGATCTGAATGTTGCGAGACCCATTGACTAAGCCTCTCTCACGAGCAAAACATGATCAGCACCAAGACTCCATGGGTGTTAGAATCATTACTATGTAATCTAGATTATTGACTCTAGTGCAAGTGGGAGACTGAAGGAAATATGCCCTAGAGTCAATAATAAAGTTATTATTTATTTCCTCATATCATGATAAATGTTTATTATTCATGCTAGAATTGTATTAACCGGAAACATGATACATGTGTGAATACATAGACAAACATATAGTCACTAGTATGCCTCTACTTGACTAGCTCATAATCAAAGATGATTATGTTTCCTAACCATAGACATGTGTTGTCATTTGATTAATGGGATCACATCATTAGGAGAATGATGTGATTGGCATGACCCATTCCGTTAGCCTAGCACTTGATCGTTTAGTATATTGCTATTGCTTTCTTCATGACTTATACAAGTTCACGTAACTATGAGAATTATGCAACTCCGTTTACGGAGGAACACTTTGGGTACTACCAAAGCGTCACAGCGAATGGATGATTATAAAGGAGTACTACGGTGTCTCGAAGGTACATGTTGAGTTGGCGTATTTCGTGATTAGGTTTTGTCACTCCGATTGTCGGAGAGGTATCTCTGGGCCCTCTCGGTAATGCACATCACTATAAGCCTTGCAAGCAATGTGACCAATGAGTTGGTTACGAGATGATGCATTACGTAACGAGTAAAGAGACTTGTCGGTAACGAGATTGAACTAGGTATTGGATACCGACGATCGAATCTCGGGCAAGTAACATACCGATGACAAAGGGAACAACGTATGTTGTTATGCGGTTTGACCGATAAAGATCTTCGTAGAATATGTAGGAACCAAGATGGGCATCCAGGTCCCGCTATTTGTTATTGACCGAGACTAGTTCTAGGTCATGTCTACATAGTTCTCGAACCCGTAGGGTCCGCACGCTTAACGTTACGATGATAGTTTTATTATGAATTTATAAGTTTTGATGTACCGAAGTTTGTTCAGTGTCCCGGATGTGATCATGGACGTGACGAGGAGTCTCGAAATGGTCGAGACATAAATGTTGATATATTGACGACTATATTCGGACACGAAAGTGTTCGGGTGATTTGGAGAAACCGGAGTCTTGGGAGGTTACCAAAACCCCGGAGAGTAATGGGCCTTATGGGCCTTAGGGGAAAGGAGAGGCGGGCGGCATGGGCCGCGCCCCCCCTCCTGGTCGAATGGACTAGGAGGCGGCGCCCCCCCTTTCCTTCCCCCTCTCCCCCTTCCTTCCTCCTCCTAGTAGGAGTAGGAAAGGAGGAGTCCTACTCCTACTAGGAGGAGGATTCCTCCTCCTGGCCTTGCCTTGGGCGGCGGCCTCCCCTGCTCCTTTATATACGAGGCGGGGGCACCCATAGACACACACGTTGATCTACGGATCGTTCCTTAGCCGTGTCGGTGCCCCTCCACCATATTCCACCTCGGTCATGCGTCGCGGAGTTTAGCGAAGCCCGCCGCCGATAGAACATCATCATCGTCCTGCGCCGTCGTCTTGATGGAACTCATCTCCGAGCTTTCTTTGGATCGGAGCCCGGAGATCGTCATCGAGCTGAGCGTGTCTGAACTCGGAGGTGCCGTCGCTCGGTGCTTGGATCGGTCGGATCGTGAAGGCGACGACTACATCAACCAGCGTTGTGCTAACGCTTCGCTTACGGTCTCACGAGTGCGTGGACAACACTCTCCCTCTCATTGCTATGCCATCACCATGATCTTGCGTGTGCGTAGGAAATTTTTTGAAATTACTACGTTCCCCAACATTGGGGTCCTCTCCCAATTCGGCCAACCCCCCTCTTCTATTCCTATTCGGAGTAGGAAGGGAAGAGGGGGAAGGGGGAATCCTATTCCCTTTTTCCTTTCCTCCTTCCCCTTTCCTTCTCCAATTTGGCCAGCCCATATGGGGGCGCGCGCACCAGCCCCTATGTGGCTGGTGTGTTTCCCTTATTGGCCCATAAGGCCCATATCTTTTGTCGGGGGTGCCTGGAACCCCTTCCGGTGACCCGATAAGTACCCGGTGCTTCCCGAAACACTTCCGGTGTCCGAATACCATCGTCCTATATATCAATCTTTACCTCTCGACCATTTCGAGACTCCTCGTCATGTCCATGATCTCATCCTGGACTCCGAACTACATTCGGTCACCAAATCACATAACTCATATAATACAATATCGTCATCGAACGTTAAGCGTGCGGACCCTACGGGTTCGAGAACTAGATAGACATGACCGAGACACCTCTCCGGTTAATAACCAATAGCGGAACCTGGATGGTCATATTGGCTCCCACATATTCTACGAAGATCTTTATCGGTCAAACCGTTATAACAACATATGTTATTCCCTTTGTCATCGGTATGTTATTTGCCCGAGATTCGATCATCGGTATCTTCATACCTAGTTCAATATCGTTACCGGCAAGTCTATTTACTCATTCTGTAATACATCATCCTGCAACTAACTTATTAGTCACTTTGCTTGCAAGGCTTCTTATGATGTGTATTACTGAGAGGGCCCAGTGATACCTCTCCGATACTCAGAGTGACAAATCCTATTCTCGATCTATGCCAACCCAACAAATACTTTCAGAGATACCTGTAGAACAACTTTATAATCACCCAGTTACGTTGTGACATTTGATAGCACACAAGGCTTTCCTCCGGTATCCGGGAGTTGCGTAATCTCATAGTCGAAGGAATATGTATTTGACATGAAGAAAGCAATAGCAATAAAACTAAACGATTAATATGCTATGCTAACGGATGGGTCTTGTCCATCACATCATTCTCCTAATGATGTGATCCCGTTCATCAAATGACAACACATGTCTATGGTTAGGAAACTTAACCATCTTTGATTAACGAGCTAGTCTAGTAGAGGCTTACTTGGGACACAGTGTTTTGTCTATGTATCCACACAGGTATCAAGTTTCCGGTTAATAGAAGTCTAGCATGAATAATAAACATTTATCATGATATAAGGAAATATAAAATAACCACTTTATTATTGCCTCTAGGGCATGTTTCCTTCAATAATGTCGTCATTACTTGTGCCAGCATCCTCTCCTCTACCACGCCCCCCGTATGAAGCAGTTCTTCCTCCGCGCTCCCCTCTTCCTCCTGCACCTCTACCGCTCCCCTCTGTTATGCATATCAAAGGTACCACAGCCTCCTCTCTGTTGCGTCCATCCTCCTCCTCTACCACCCCTTGCACCTGCACCCGACGCCTCACCATTCCGATGTAACAATCACACCATTCACACGAGCTCGGGTCATGAATCCCATCCCCACACTCCTCCACAACATGCCCCATACAACCAAAGAAATAGCAAATATCGGTAGTTTCTCATATCTAACCGGATATCTCTTCCTCTCCTTCAAGGTAATTGGAACGAACCTAACCAACGGGTTATTCACATTAACAAAAACCCTTACCCTCAGAAAATTTGATGGATTGATCTTCTCTTCATTCACCACCATTGTAAAGGGGGGATCGCCTACTTTCTTCGCAACCTTCTCTGCTAACTCCTTTTTCCTCGTAAATCCATCCGGCGGCCCCTTGATCCTAGCCCACAAAGGGTACATGTTCAATGCATAGTCCGCCACATTGGTGTACCCATCATACTCAACCAGCACCACTAGATCTCTTCGAAACTGCCATGACCCTCCCTCCATAACTCGTTTCCAATCACCCAAACAATGGCACTGAGCCAAGAATAGATTTGGCCCCTTGATATTGAAGGTGACTCCCTGCGCACACGATTTTCTCATGGCATTCAAAAGCGATGCATGACTAAACGGCCTCATGGTATGAACCCTGAACAATGCAAGCCATCTCACTTCTTTGATCAACTCCTCTACCTCCCCTGAAAGATCTAGGTCTTCTTCTTCCTCACCATGCAAGTTCAAACCATCAAACATGTCCTCCAGATCTAGTTCCAGTCCAAATTGATCCCAGCCTTCCGCCTCCACTTCTTCCTCCCATTGCACCTCTTCCGATCCCTCCTCACGAACTCCCATATGGTCATCCTTCCTAGGCAGAACAGATTGCCCGCTGCCCGAACTCCCATCTACCCGCCGCTCCATATCCTGACTCCCCTCCAAACCTCCTTCAGCATCCTCCCCCCCCCGCGCTTCTCAATGAACCCGACGGATCCATGCATGCACGGATCGAGGACCCTCGTCAACTTGCTTCCGATCAGAACGAGCAAACACAAACGAATCTGGCGGTTTTACGTGGATTTGGTGTGGACTCTGGTGGCGTCGCCAGAGTAGGAGTAGACACTAGGAAAACCCTAGGGGGAAAAACTTAAAAATTGTTTCCTTCGCAAAGACTTTTTCTTTATAAGTTTCTTTGGTTTTGTAAATATAGTTTGTACCATTCATTTGAAAATCAATAAAAAAAAATGCAGCAGAGTCCTATTTTTTCTCTCAAAAGAAATTGCAAACATAAATAAAAAGGATGACTTTGCAAGACCTCTGGCCAAATTCATCTACATTATGGGACTGAGGGAGTATATAATAATTGGGTCGGGGGAAATGAGTTCTCATTACACCACTTCACATTTGTTTAGCACTTATCAGGTACCTTGACATGCCTTCTCGCGATGTAGTCAACAAGCAGCACATTTTATGCTGCGACGTAACACAGAGAAATGCAGTCGACTCAGTTACACATTTTTCGGTTCCTATTACACTCTGTACGTGTTGAGTCATTCATCTGATTTACGCCTCACGTGGTGACATCATCTGCTACTCAACTGTCGCTGTCAGTCTCTTCGGAAATCAAGTTTTGGTTCATGACAAACCTCAGACTGTCACCCTCTTCAAGCTCCCACTGCTTTCTGAGTTCGCCAATGGCTCTTGCTGCAGAGCTAGCTACAGCGGGATTGGAATCTTGAGCCAATCTCTGCAGTTAAAAGAAGGGTCGACCAATACTTAAGGAATCTGATAACGTCGAACGTACGAGCGCATGGCAAATCAAACGTTTTCGGTGGCAAGTTTAGTGACACGAGGATGGCAACTTTAGTTGGCATGCCAACTTCGTGCTTCAGTTTATTTTTTGACAGAAAATTGTGTGTCAACTAACTTGTCATCCTTGCATCACTAGAATTACCATCGAAAACGTTCGATTTGCCATGTGCTCGTACCTGACGTCAGGTACTTATCATTTTCGATATTTAAAGGAAAACACTGAAACAACTTAACTTTCCAAAGTAAAACCAATAACTACAGCTCATGTAATGATAAGTGAGAATTATATAGACAGGGCTTCCCTTTCAATGGATGAGGCTTTGATGGTGGAAAAGCGTACAAATAGATCCAATGGCTTGAAGCTTTCATGGTGAAGAAGCGTAAGAATAGATGACATCTTAAAAGAGAACTACATAATTGCCTATGGGTTGCGACGGGGGCATAAATATTCTACTCCCTCGGATCCATATTACTGTACTAAACCAGCGACAAGTAATATGGGTCGGAGGGAGTGTTAGATTAGCCTCTGATTCACATGCCCACATTAATTTGAGTAGCTGATTTTTTTGGTCTAGTCATATAGACTTGTAAAGTTGTAACGCTAGTTTTTCTATCAAATGCGTCGAGATGCATGTTTTGCGTTTTCTTCGGGGAAAAAATGTAAATTTTCTCAAAATTGCATGTCATGTCAAATGTCCGGAACATCACCTATTTACAATCTGACAGAGTAACAGAGCACAGATTGATTGGGGATCTCAGTGGTTCAAGCCACGTATAAGAAATTCAGACATGAAGAACCCAACAGTTATATGGTTCTCCTTTTGATAACAGATGAGGGATTTATGCTAACCTGTAATGCGCCCATCCCAGCATTCCCTAGGGTCCACATGGATGGAGCTGCAGCCAATGCATTAGCCAAAGCTTTCCTACAAGGAGCAAAAGAAAATAATTGACACTATTTCAACATATAACACCAAAATAGTATAAAACACAACACAGCTCAGTGGTCGGGCCACTGAGCTACAAAGGTTCGCAAATCATATTGTTAATCTTTGTTCTTCATTATCCAATTGTGAGAGGAATTGGGATGAATTTGAATTTGTGAGTCAACTAGTAAACTCTGTCCTTTCCTGCAGTAATTCTAGCAATCTACTTATTCATTTTAATTGCTTTTTGTAGATCCATACAAAGAAAAGGCTCACTCCGAGCTACCATCCGGCTCAAGTTCAAACCGGTCTCACCATGACCAGCAAGACCTCGAGCCCTCCCGCACTCCAAACCCTCCTTGCAGCAACAGACTACAAGACCGAATCCTAGAACGTGAACAAGGACACTGTGAAACTCAAGAGCAATGTGTGAATAAAAACCGTGAATGCTAAATGCGTCACGAAGAATAAAGATGCCATCAACAAGAAGAGTGTCACCTACAGGATGAAGAGCGCAATGCGCACCACCGAGAAGAAGCTCGTCAAGCCAATCAAGAAAATCAAGCGCATCAAGCTTCCAAACCCTCCTTGCGGCAACAGACTACAAGACCGAATCCTAGAACGTGAACGAGGACACTGTGAAACTCAAGAGCAACGTGTGAATAAAAACCGTGAATGCCAAATGCGTCGCGAAGAATAAAGGTGCCATCAACAAGAAGAGTGTCACCTACAGGATGAAGAGTGCAATGCGCACCACCGAGAAGAAGTTCGTCAAGCCAATCAAGAAAATCAAGCGCATCAAGCTCTTCGTGCTCAAAAACACGAATATGAAGAGCACACCCATCAAGCAAGAGAAGCAGACAAGAGGGAAAAGCTTGCCTTGAGCAACGACACAAGATGCGACGCATGGGAAATGCACCTTGCACTGATGGCCAACTGCACAATGAAGAGCATGAATAAAAACCACCGTCTCCATAACAAGAACAACGTTAACCTCACAACCATCATGAAGCAGAGGAAAGTATTGGCAAGCTCAAGTTCACGATGACTAAGTTATCCGGCGGCATTGACCCCGAGGAATACATATCATGAGCTCTCAAGGTGGACAAGATCTTCGAGTCCATGACTTCGACAAGCCGAAGGCGATTGCCATGGCCTCCCTCGAGTTCGATGAGAATGCACTCATATGGTGGGACAAGTACAAGAAATTTGACAAGAGAAAGGAGAAGCCCCCATTGCCACTTGGGATGCGAAGAAGCAAGTCATGAGAGCAAGATTTGTGCCCACACACTATAGACGCGACCTCTTCAAGAAGCTCCAAGTTCTCAAGCAAGGGACCAAGACCATTGAAGAGTACTACAAGGAGATGGAAATAGCAATGATCCACACTAATGGCAAGGAGTTTGATGAGCAAAACAATGGCACCCTAATCACCTCCTCAAGAAAATTGCGGGCTTTCAACCCTACAATAACTTGCGTGAGTTGGTACACCAAGCAACAAAGGAGGAATGTCAAGTCCAAGATGACATCAACTCTCAAGCTACACCAAGCATGGCGCCTTGTACTCGAGCTACACCCTCTATTGGTGCTCCTTTAAGCTGCAAAGCACCGCCGACTACTTCAAGTCGCCCTCCTACAAGTTCTTCCAAGCCTGGAACTACACCAAGTGCAAGTGCTCCAAGGGACTCTGCTGTCAAAACAAGCCAAATTGAATGCTTCACATGCAAAGGCCGCGGGCAGAAGTACTATGTGTTCCCACCAAGCGCATTATGGTGATCAATTGAGATGAAGAATACGAATCTATGAGTAAAGGACAATTGGAAGCTTTGCAACGTGTTGCTCAACATCAACAAGTAAACAAAGCCAAAGATGTTCATGTCTTTTGTGAGAATGACTCGAGCCCAGCTCTCCTTGTCTCCAAGATCTTAATTCCTGAACAAGAAGATGATAATGATCAACGTTGTCACGTCTTCCATACCAAGGCCTGTTGGAAATATGCCCTAGAGGCAATAATAAAACGGTTATTATTATATTTCCTTGTTCATGATAATTGTCTATCATTCATGCTATAATTGTATTGACCGGAGACCGTAATACATGTGTGAATACATAGACCACAACATGTCCCTAGTGAGCCTCTAGTTGACTAGCTCGTTGATCAACAGATGATCATGGTTTCCTGACTATGGACTTGGATGTCATTGATAACGGGATCACATCATTAGGAGAATGATGTGATGGACAAGACCCAATCCTAAGCATAGCACAAGATCGTGTAGTTCGTTTGCTAAAGCTTTTCTAATGTCAAGTATCATTTCCTTAGACCATGAGATCGTGCAACTCCCGGATACCGTAGGAATGCTTTGGGTGTACCAAACGTCATAACGTAACTGAGTGACTATAAAGGTGCACTACAGGTATCTCCGGAAGTGTATGTTGGGTTGGCACGAATCGAGAATGGAATTTGTCACTCCGTATGACGGAGAGGTATCTCTGGGCCTACTCGGTAATGCATCATCATAATGAGCTCAAGGTGACTAAGTAGTTGGTCATGGGATCATGCATTACGGAGCGAGTAAAGTGACTTGCGATGCGAGATTGAGCGAGGTATTGGGATACCGACGATCGAATCTCGGGCAAATAGCGTCATCGATTGACAAAGGGAATTGTATACGGGATTACTTGAATCCTCGATATCGTGGTTCATCCGATGAGATCATCGTGGAACATGTGGGCGCCAACATGGGTATCCAGATCCAGCTGTTGGTTATTGGCGAGAGCTGTCTCGGTCATGTATCGCATGATTCACGAACCCGTAGGGTCTACACATAAGGTTCGATGGCGCTAGGGTTATAAGGAAGATTTGTATGTGATTACGAATGTTGTTGAGTCCAGATGAGATCCCGGACGTCACGAGGAGTTCGGAATGGTCGGTGAAGATTTATATATGGGAAGTCATCATCGATCCTGGAAATATTGAGGTATCTGGGTATTATCTGGGACCACCGGAGGGTTCCGGGGTCCACGGGAGGTCCGCCTACCGGAGGGCCTTATGGGCTGTTGGTGGAAGGAACCAGCCCCTAAGTGGGCTGGGCGCCCCCCCCTTTGGGCCCATGCGCCTAGGGTTGGGGGGCTAAAGCGGCGCACTTGGCAGGGGCAAGCCCCCTCCTGGCCGCCGCCCCTCTAGATCTCATCTAGAGGGCGCGCCCCTTCCCCTTCTCCTATAAATAGAGGGGTGGAGGGAGGGTGCAACCACGACATCAAGGCGCAGCCCTCCTCCCAACACCTCTCCTCCTCCGCGTGAGCTTGGCGAAGCCCTGCTTGGGGCTCGCCACTCCATCACCACCAGGCCGTCGTGCTGCTGCTGGAGCCTTCTTCCTCAACCTCTCCCCCCCCCTTGCTGGATCAAGGCGCGGGAGACGTCACCGGATTGTACGTGTGTTGAACGCGGAGGTGCCGTTGTTCAGCGCTTAGATCGGAATCCACCGCGATCTGAATCGCTACGAGTACGACTCCTTCATCCGCGTTCTTGAAACGCTTCCGACTCACGATCTTCAAGGGTATGAAGATGCACTCCCCTCTCTCTCGTTGCTAGTTATTCCATAGATTGATCTTGGTGATGCGTAGAAAATTTTTAATTTCTACAACGATCCCCAACAAGGCCGGCATCAATGGAAGAACAACCAAAGTGATCATTGATGGCCACAGCTTGGCAAGTGAAGAACTTTGCTCCAAGTTGTGTTTCGAGTACAAGTGTCGTCCTCAACCAGAAAAGTTCTAGTGGAATAGTGACACCGGCACTATCAAGGTAGAGCACACTGTTAAATTATGATCGAAATTCTTCAGTATTGGACTAGACGTAGTACAAATGGTGTGGGCCTTTGCGGTCGTACCGACGCATACGAGTACAACTCGCTTACTTGTATTGCCCTCATATATGCTAGAGTTATGTCAAATATTGTGTACAAGGTAGGTTATAGTTGGACTCTTTGTAGTATTGTGTTTAGATAGGATATGGAGTCGTGTCCTAGTAGGACACTTGTATCCTAGGCCTCTCATATATAGCGGGGGTAGGCACACGATGTAACCTATGCCAACATAATAGCACATGCGCGCAAGGGGGAGCCGGAGGCGTGTGCCAGTGCCCGGGTGGCCGGTGTGCGGTTTTGTATCAGTGTCATGGGGAGGAGCGCCCATAGTCAGGCCCCGGGGATGTAGCCATACCGGTGAACCTTGTTAACAAATCTCGGTGTCGTGCTCGTGTGATTGCTTGATCCTCGGATGATCGACGGAGTGCCTCGTATTTATTCTAACAAGTGGTATCAGAGTTAGGTTGTTTGGAGGCTATGGATTGTTGATCTAGAGGAGAACATGTGGAAGTTGTCGATGAAATATAGCGAGATGCAATGAGCATGATTGGAGACATGGCAGTGGATGTTGTCGCGTCGGTGGATCAAGGTTGCTCTTGAAGATTTAGGAACGACGGCGTCGTGTTTGGAAATCAAAGCAATTCAATCAATAAGAAAGCAGATCAGAGGAAGGCGCGTATGCACAGAAGGCTAGACGTGCGGCGCTTGAACGATCGAACGGGCGAGCGTACGGGCGGCGGAATCGTGCAGCGGCGGCGTATAGATCGATACACTTTATTGGAAGCGGCGGCGGCGTCACGCTTGCGGGGTCCAGGAGCAGCTCGGACTATGAACCTGTGGACGTTGCCCACTAGCTGGCCCATGCATGTAGCCCAAGCGGGCTGCTGTGCTCGTGCAACTAGCGGGCGTACAAGTAGACGAACGAGTGTGAGCAGAGGGACCGAGGCTGAGGTGCGTGGTGTTTGGACTAAAAAAATTAGCACAAGGACCAAGAATCAGACCGTGATTGCTATCTGAGAAAAGGAAAGAAAGATAAGTCCAGAAGCTACGTGTCAACGTGTGATGGATTGGAGTTTGATTAGCGTCATTGATCCTTTGGTACGTGCACAATTGAAGGTTTTATATATGGGACTTTAGTTTATGTTCTCCTTTTGTTTGGTACATAGTTAGTGTATGGATGGCAGCCGCACTTGAGGATTTGACGAGTCTGGAGCGTGCTAAGCGGGATTATGCATATACATAGCGTCGGTTGATGCACATATGTGAGGGCCAGACACGATGCATGGTGGAGCATGATTGCGATCGGGTAAGTTCGGCTGGATCGGACTAGATAGACTGACGGATCGACGTGACTCGGTTGGGACAGAAGACGGTGGTGGGATCGGCGACAGCGACATAGGATCGTGATGCTGATGGTGACTGACTTCTGGGCGTGGAAACACGTGGTGCAGGCCTGAGGGCTTGTGTGGCTTCAACAAGACTATGGCGCGGGATTGATTCAAGGTGGTGTATACACGGAGCTTGAAGTCGATAAGGCGCATGGGTGGACTGATCATTTACCATAGAGTCATGTTGAAGGTGGAGCTAGAGTCTGGAAGACTTCACTCGATCTTGATTGAAGTGCGGCGTAAGTCGACAGAGAGTCGAAGCCTATTCGGGAAAAGCGAGTGACAAGCAGTTGATTTGGAGCCCAATGGTGCGATGGGCGTGAAACTTCGTCATCGATCGGTGATGATCGGTGGTACTCTGCGATGGGGGTTGAGTGGTGTGGGTACGCGACCCTTGAGAATCGGAAGGACGGCGGAGGCTCAACACGGTAATAGCGGCGGCGCGGTATGCAGGACATGGAGACGGGCAGGGCTCTGGTGGTCATACATATGGTGAGACAACTGCGAATTTGACTCGGGATGACTACAAGCAACGGTGAAATTCCTTCAAGTTTGGACAAGCGATCAAAAAAGGCGGTGATATTGAATTCGGGTAACTCTTATGTGTGACACCCAATATGTGAGTTGTTCACTTTCACGCAGGTCAGTGATTAGTGTGTGATGACGTTGGACGAATACTCTGGAAGTTGGGAGCACAAACTAGAGTAACAAGGAACTTAATTTTGCTCGAGTGTTGACTGTGGTCAAGAAAAAAAAAGGGACTACAAGTTGCAGGTGGAGTTATATGGAGTCTTTGGAGTAGCAGCGGTACTCATGGGATAAACTCAAGTCCAATATACATGGAAGTTTGATGCATTGATGAATTCAAAGTGGTGGAGAATATTCGCCAAGGTGTAGTTAGTTAGAGTTTTGTCGAATATTGTGTACAAGGTAGGTTACAGTTGGACTCTGAGTAGTATTGTGTTTAAATACAATATGGAGTCGTGTCCTAGTAGCACACTTGTATCCTAGGCCTCTCATATATAGCAGAGGTAGGCACACGATGTAACCTATGCCAACATAATAGCACAGGCACGCAAGGGGGAGCCGGCGGTGTGTACCAGCCGCCAGGCGGCGGTGTCTTGATATTATCTTGATGTCATGGGAAGGCGCCCATAGTCAGGCCCCGGGGATGTAGCCATATCGGTGAACCTCGTTAACAAATCTCGGTCTCATGCTCGTGTGATTGCTTGATCCTCGGATGATCGACGGAGTGCCTCAGATTTATTCTAACAATATATACCCATGTAGTCGTACCTAAAGACGGTCTGTCCTCTCGTGCTTGTAATACTCCTCCATTATAGTGATTGCGCCTTCGTGCATTCGTGGTTTTCTCCCGCAAAGGTTTTCACGTAAAAATCCGTGTGCTCTCGTGTCTCGTTTATTCCCGTTTTATCTAACAAAGATACGAGATTGAGACGAGAGAATTAGGGTTGCGCCTCCTGTGCGCCGCCGCCCGCTGCAAGTGGCCGAGACCGACTGGAAGATTCGCTTCGCACCGCTGCAGAAATCTAGCCTAGTCTCGTTTACCGGATCAAAGGCAGATTGTTTTTTGGTGCGCCGCTGTCAAGTAGCGTGCGAGCCGCCGAGCCGCAGTTGCTGCTGTCCCACGCGTGAATCAGTCACCACCCACCACGGTTTCAAGTTACGAGGAGATCAAACTCCGTTTGTCCGCTCGTTCCTCGGAGATTTCTCCCTTTTTCCCTCATGTTCTTCCTAAATCCGCCTCCAATTCACGAAGATCGGGCCACCCTAACGACTTGCACTGAAAAAAGTAAAAGCAGCTCCAGAACTAGTTTCGGCGGTTGTTCAAAAAAAAAAACTAGTTTCGGCGGGCGTTCTTTATAGAGTAAGTAAGGCACCCATGTGTGGGAGTCTTTAGTGATGTAACCAAAATGAAATTGTATGTTTTGATGCACGGACAAATTTGTGTTTCAATGAGATTCTGCAATAGCTTATTAGTCTAGAAGTTATAACTAATTATGAGAAGAACGTAAACTACAAATAGCACCTGGTTACAGATCAGATTAAAGAAAGGAAAATGCAGTAAAATAAAGTCACAAAATGCTGTTATGCACCTGGTATTAACATCTGGAGAGCTTGAACATTCAACTATCAAGGAAACACTCTTTTTCCCATCCATAGCATCCAGGTCAATAAGAGCCGCTACTAATAATTCAAGCTTCATAAACAGAAAAAAGATTATTGGAACATGAATATAGAAAAGTTCATGTTTTACATATGAGTTTAAACATGGTTCACCTCCTCAGGATTGGTGTAGTCGATACCATCAGCCTCAGATAAGGCAGATGCCATATTAAGATATGCATCCTGTGAACAAAAATATTAAGGACATGTTAGCAAAGCAACGACCATGCTGCTACAAGTAACAAGTTACTGAACATACAACCTCTATGGCAGCGATTTGATCAGTAGAAACTTCACGAGGGAACAACTTAAGAATCTTCCCATTTTTCTCCAGTGTGATGAACCTTGTCAAATTTGCAAGGGAAATGAACCATCCATTGGAAGTTTGCGAGTAAACATATAGTTTAAATAAGACTAATCCATAGTGAATACGCAATAGGGATAAGTTACTCCTTAAACATTATTTTGCTTTACGGAACTTTGCATCTACAATTCATAAGAAAAACTTACTGATATTGTAGTTTGGTTGCCATCATGTCATGAATATCCCGAACAAACTGTATTAAATATCATAATATTACATGCAAGTATAAGGAATTAAGGATCAATAAACAGGATGCCATTGATGTAATAGCTGCATGATAATTGGCAAGTAAGGATAATTGACTAAATTAGTTCGTATAATCCAGATCTAAACTATAAGTGATTGTTTTGCCCAATAAATGCCTTGTTCTTTTATCATGGACTAGGGTCACTAGGCATCACATATACTATTATCCAAGTGGCCAAGTATAAACAGCGAATCTCTTGGCTGGCTACTTGTCAATGTGCTCTCAGAGTGGCAGATCAAGATGGTAGCACACCAGACAAGCGATCTGTTAGAGTAGTATATATATGGTCATGTAGCCTTTTCTCCTTACCCCATTGTGTAAGGGGTTTTCTGCATATTTCCTGCACCGGTACTAGAGCCGGACGGCCGCCGCTGCTTCCTCTCCTATTCTGCTCCGGTGGAATCTTACCCATCCGTCCACGCCAGGTCCCGATCCGCCGCCCTGGCCTGAAGCATCCACGCCCGATGGCCTCCTCAGCACGGGTCGGGGCGATGCTTCTTATGGACGCCACAGCCGCCGCGTGGTCTGCAAGGTCGGGCAGACTTATCCGGCCACTGGCTGTTCGCCCGTGACGGCCCGCCCGAACCTGACGTGCGCATGCACAAGTATCCTCCCAATGTGTGCTTGTGCTTGTCCACTTGCGGCTGCTGCACCATCTTCCTCCGGTGCAGGCCCATGACATGGTGCACGAGCCTCCTCCACTTGCTGTCATCTGATCTGCGCCCGCCGCCTACTGATCTCGATCTGATTTGCGCCCGCCGCCTACATCTGATTTGCTCGGCGGCTGTGTTGGCTGTTTGACTGGTTACTTTCAGTAAAAAAAAGACAGAAAAAACAAAAAGGAAGCATAATGTTGTCGAGTACAAACCGTACAATTTCCTCTCCGCACTGTCCGCTGATTTTGGAAGGTGTACCCTACACTGATCCTGTCTCGCATATGCGCTTTTTCTTGGTGCTTGGTGCTCGTCAGCCTGTGACGCCGTCCGCTGCGGCGTCTTCCGCAGGTTGTGTTAGTCGCTACTCAGTGACTCTTCTCACGACCTCTGCACATGGTGACCGTCGCTCTACGTCGACTCCTCTTGCGACTTTCACTGATAGTGCTGGTGCATATGGCATCGTCGACTCCGCCTCACACATGCGTCTTCCATTGATGCTTGGTGCTTGTCTACAGACGGCCTCGTCTCCTCCACCGGTCATTGTGGATACTACTAGTCATGCTACACCGCCACATCTAGCGGCTTCCACAGGTGGTGGTGATCGCTTCTCTCCCGGTGCTCCCGGTGCTACTGTGTCGACTACTTCAGCTGTGTACTTCAGTGAGGAGGAGATTGCGCGACTTCACGCCCTGCTGGTTGCCTCCGACTCTCTATTGCTAGCCGCATCTACGTCGACCTCTTCAGTCGCGCCCCTGACCGAGCAGGAGATTGTGCGACTTCGATGCCTGCTAGCTCCATCTTCCAGTTCTCCATCGACAGGTTCTGCTGGTTCTGCTGCTGACTCTTCTGGCATTGTGAGACCACCTTCTACACAAGCAAGTACATCTCTGTGGATTCTTGATACTGGAGGATCTTTTCATATGACTCATGATTCATCCATTCTGTCCTGTACACGACCTCTCGATTCTCCTATTCATGTTCTTACTGTTGATGGAACCTCTCTCCCGGTTACTGCCTGAGGCATTCTTAGCACTTCATCTTTTCATGTTCCTGATGTTGCTCATGTTCCCCGACTTACCATGGAGCTCATTTCTGGTGGACAGCTTGTTAACTCTGGTTGTCGTGTCATTCTCGACTTTGACTCTTGTTCCTTTCTAGACCGTCATATTGGTACTCTCCTTGGTGCTGGCCCTCGACGTCGTGAATCTCAGGGTCTCTGGGAGCTTGACTGGCTTCATCTTCCATCCACTACTGCTGCCGCCAGTCTCTCGTCCTCTGGTGCCTTGTCTACCAGCTCTTTTCAGTAGTGGCATCATCGCCTTGGTCACCTATGTGGCTCTCGTCTCTCATCCTTAGTTCGATGTGGTCTTCTTGGATCTGTCTCCGGCGGTGTGTCTTTAGACTGTTAGGGTTGTCGGCTTGGTAAACAGGTCCAATTACCTTATCCTCACAGTGACACGGTGTCTCAGCGTTCTTTTGACCTTGTTCACTCTGATGTCTGGGGTCCAGCTCCCTTTGCCTCAAAAGGAGGTCATCGCTACTATATTATTTTTATAGATGATTTCTCTCGATGCACCTGGATATATTTTATGTCTTCTCGTAGTGAGGTCTTATCTATCTTTAAGTGTTTTGCTGCCATGGTTCACACTCAGTTCTCTACGCCTATTCGTGTGTTTCGTGCCGACTCTGCTGGAGAGTATATCTCCAAGATGTTGCGTAGAGTCCTTGCTGAGCAGGGTACTCTTGCCCAGTTCTCATGTCCTGGTGCTCATGCTCAGAATGGTGTGGCTGAGCGTAAGCACCGTCACCTTCTTGAGAAGGCTCGTGCGTTGATGATCGCCGCCTCTCTTCCACCTCACTTTTGGGCTGAGGCTGTCTCCACCTCCACCTATCTCATCAACCTTCAGCCATCCACTGCTCTACAGCCTGATTATTCGGCGCTTCGTTTGTTTGGTTGTGTTTGCTATGTTCTTCTTGCCCCTCGTGAACGCACCAAACTGTCCGCTCAGACTGTCGAGTGTGTCTTCTTAGGCTATAGGGATGAGCACAAGGGCTATCGTTGTTGGGATCCTATCAGTCGTCGGATGCGTATATTTTGGGAGGTGACTTTTGATGAGTCCCGTCCCTTCTACCCGCGTCCATCTTCATCGACCTTTGCAGTAGAGGACATCTCTTTCCTCACTTTTCCTGACACACCTATCACCCTCGTTGAGCCCTTGTCCATCCGTCATACTCCCCCTGCTTCTCCAACCATTGCACATCCAACTTCGCCATCTTCGATGGTTTCCTCACCTCGCTTGTCACATGATTATGCACCTTCCTCTCCGGTGACATCTCCCTCTCCCTCACATGAGTCTACCCCGATGGTTCCTCCTGGCATTCTTTCATCACTCTCTCACTTTTATACTCGTTGTCCACATGTTGTGGATGCATCTACTGATGCGCCATCTGCTTCTGATGTGCTATCCCCCTCCTCTCAGCCTACTTATGGCTTACATCCTCGTTTGCTTCCGCCTGTTGATCGTCTTGGTTTTCCAAGCGCTGGTGCTGCTGTTCTTGAGCCGACTTCTTATCGTCAAGCTGTTGTCCCGAATGGCAGTTTGCGACGGTAGAGGAGCTTGCTGCTCTTGAGTGCACCGGCACATGGGACCTTATTTCTTTTCCTCCTGGTGTTGGCCTAATCACTTGTAAGTGGGTCTACAAGGTTAAGACTCGCTCCGATGGATCTCTTGAGCGCTACAAAGCTCGTCTTGTAGCTCATGGTTTTCAGCAGGAGCATAGTCATGATTACGATGAGAATTTTGCTCCTGTGGCCCATATGACCACTATTCGCGCACTTCTTACCGTGGCCTATGTTCATCACTGGTCTGTGTCTCAGCTTGATGATAAGAATGCCTTTTTTAATGGTGAGATGCGTGAGGATGTTTACATGTAGCCCTCACCTGGGTATTCTGTTCCTGATGGCATGGTATGCCATCTTCGTCGCTCTCTCTCTATGGCCTTAAGCAAGCCCCTCGCGCCTGGTTTGATTGTTTTGCCTCTGTGGTGACTGCCGCTGGTTTTTCAGCGAGTGCTCATGATCCAGTGCCGTTTGTCCACCTTTTAGTCGTGGTCGGACTCTTCTTCTTCTCTATGTCGATGACATGATCATCACTGGCGACGACCCTCAGTATATTGCCTTTGTGAAGGCCCGTCTTAGTGAGCAGTTTCTTATGTCTGATCTTCGCCCTCTTCGACACTTTCTTTGGATAGAAGTCTCTTCTACCTCTGATGCCTTTTTTATTTCCCAGGAAAAGTATATCCAGGATCTTCTTGCTCGTGCTGCTCTTACGGATGAGCGCATTGTGGAGACTCCCATGGAGCTCAATGTTCACCTCTGTGATACTGATGGTGACCCCTTGTCTGATCCAACGTGTTATCGTCATCTTGTTGGGAGTCATGTCTATCTAGCTACCACTTGTTGGGATATCTCTTATCCAGTCCATGTCTTTGCTCCCACTTCGGTTCACTACAGTCACCTTCTTCGTGTTCTTCGCTATCTTCCTGGCACCATCTCTCACCGTCTGTTCTTTCCTCGTTCCAATTCGTTACAGCTTCAGGCTTATTCGGATGCTACGTGGGCTAGTGATCCATAGGATTGCCGTTTACTTTCTCCTTACTGTGTTTTCCTTGGTGGTTCTCTCATTGCCTGGAAGACGAAGAAACAGACCGCAGTTTCCCGTTCAAGTGTAGAGGCTGAGTTGCGAGCTATGGCTCTTTTGACGGCAGAGGTGACTTGGTTACGGTGGTTACTTCAGGATTTTGGTGTTTCTGACACTACTCCTACTCTGCTATTGCCAGACAGTACATGTGCTATTAGCATTGTGCGCGACCCTGTGAAGCATGAGCTCACCAAGCATATTGGTGTTGATGCTTTTTATGTGCGTGCTGGTGTGTGGGATTAGGTTATTGCTCTTCAGTATGTGCCTTCTGAGTTGCAGTTGGCGGATTTCTTTATGAAGGCCCAGACTAGAGCACAACATGGCTTCTATCTCTCCAAACTCAGTGTTGTTCATCCACCATGAGTTTGAGGGGGGTGGGTGGGTGTTAGAGTAGTATATATGGTCATGTAGCCTTTTCTCTTTACCCCATTGTATAAGGGGTTTTCTGCATATTTCCTGCACCTGTACATGTATATATACTGGCCTATGGCCCCATGGGAATACAAGTTGCATATTTCCTAACACGATCTACCCAGGTTCAGGCCCTCCTTGGAGAGGTAACACCCTACTCCTGCGTGTGGTGGTTGTATTGCTCGAGTGCTCATCACCGATCGATAAGATTGTTGGAGAGAGATGTTTCTCGGATTACAAATTCATGGTCACAGGCTAGTGTGTCTTGGATCTCTCCCTAGAAGGCACTAGCTTTCCTTATATACCTGGTCAAGCTAAGGTTACATGGCTCGGGTTAGACTAAAGGTGGGCTCGTGCCGCCAGACCGGGCCGGGCCATTTCATCCGTTTGTGGATCTCCCATTGCCTTGCATCTCAAGCTGGTGCGGCATCCAGCTGGCTCTTGGGCCCGAGTGGTTGACACAACCCACTCTAAGATGATGTGCTAGTCCCTTGCCTGGCCGACAGTGTTCGTGTGTCGTATCCTTGTCAATAGCCCCCAAGTTCAGCATGATCTTCCTGCTGGAAGGTCACCCCAGACTTGTTGAAATTCCTTCAAGAGAGAGGGAGAAAGGGGGGGTGTGGGAGAGAGAGAGAGAGAGAGAGAGAGAGAGAGAGAGAGAGAAACCCAACGTTACTCTGTCACATCTAGGCATGCGGTTGGAATCCCAAATCCTGAATGCCGCCTGGGAGACCCAAATAGGTCGCTTCCAGTGTTGTTTGTCCACCTTTTAGTCGTGGTCGGACTCTTCTTCTTCTCTATGTCGATGACATGATCATCACTGGAGACGACCCTAGGTATATTGCCTTTGTGAAGGCCCGTCTTAGTGAGCAGTTTCTTATGTCTGATCTTCACCCTCTTCGGCGCTTTCTTGGGATAGAAGTCTCTTCTACCTCTGATGCCTTATTTATTTCCCAGGAAAAGTATATCCAGGATCTTCTTGCTCGTGTTGCTCTTACTGATGCGCATTGTGGAGACTCGCATGGAGCTCAATGTTCACCTCCGTGATACTGATGGTGACCCCTTGTCTAATCCAACGTGTTATCGTCATCTTGTTGGGAGTCCTATCTATCTAGCTACCACTCGTTCGGATATCTCTTACCCAGTCCATATTTTGAGTCAGTTTGTCTCTGCTCCCACTTCGGTTCACTACAGTCACCTTCTTCGTGTTCTCCGCTATCTTCGTGGCACCATCTCTCACCGTCTGTTCTTTCCTCGCTCGAATTCGTTACAGCTTTAGGCTTATTTGGATGCTACGTGGGCTAGTGATCCATAGGATCTCTGTTCACTTTCTCCTTACTGTGTTTTCCTTGGTGGTTCTCTCATTGCCTGGAAGACGAAGAAACAGACCGCAGTTTCCCGTTCAAGTGTAGAGGCTGAGTTGCGAGCTATGGCTCTTTTGACGATAGAGGTGACTTGGTTACGGTGGTTACTTCAGGATTTTGGTGTTTCTGACACTACTCCTACTCTGCTATTGCCAGACAGTACATGTGCTATTAGCATTGTGCGCGACCCTGTGAAGCATGAGCTCACCAAGCATATTGGTGTTGATGCTTTTTATGTGCGTGCTGGTGTGTGGGATTAGGTTATTGCTCTTCAGTATGTGCCTTTTGAGTTGCAGTTGGCGGATTTCTTTACGAAGGCCCAGACTAGAGCACAACATGGCTTCTATCTCTCCAAACTTCGGTGTTGTTCATCCACCATGAGTTTGGCCTTGAGGGGGTGTTAGAGTAGTATATATGGTCATGTAGCCTTTTCTCTTTACCCCATTGTATAAGGGGTTTTCTGCATATTTCACACTTTTGTACATGTATATATCTTGGCCTATGGCCCCATGGGAATACAAGTTGCATATTTCCTAACACGATCTACCCGAGTTCAGGCCCTCCTTGGAGAGGTAACACCCTACTCACACTGTGGTGGTTGTATTGCTCGAGTGCTAAATCACCGATCAAGAAGATTGTTGGAGAGAGATGTTTCTCGGATTACAAATTCATGGTCACAGGCTAGTGTGTCTTGGATCTCTCCCTAGAAGGCACTAGCTTTCCTTATATACCTGGTCAAGCTAAGGTTACATGGCTCGGGTTAGACTAAAGGTGGGCTCGTGCCGCCAGACCGGGCCGGGCCATGTCATCCATATGTGGATCTCCCATTGCCTTGCATCTCAAGCTGGTGCGGCATCCAGCTAGCTCTTGGGCCCGAGTGGTTGACACAACCCACTCTAAGATGATGTGCTAGTCCCTTGCCTAGCCGATAGTGTTCGCGTGTCGTATCCTAGTCAATAGCCCCCAAGTTCAGCATGATCTTCCTGCTGGAAGGTCACCCCAGACTTCTTGAAATTCCTGCAAGAGAGAGGGAGAAAGGGGGGGGGGAGTGTGGGAGAGAGAGAGAGAGAGAGAGAGAGACCCAACGTTACTCTGTCACATCTAGGCATGTGGTTGGAATCCCAAATCCTGAATGCCGCCTGGGAGACCCAAATAGGTCGCTTCCAGCGCTGTTTGCCCACCTTTTAGTCGTGGTCGGACTCTTCTTCTTCTCTATGTCGATGACATGATCATCACTGGCGACGACCCTCAGTATATTGCCTTTGTGAAGGCCCGTCTTAGTGAGCAGTTTCTATGTCAGATCTTCGCCCTCTTCGGCACTTTCTTGGGATAGAAGTCTCTTCTACCTCTGATGCCTTTTTTATTTCCCAGGAAAAGTATATCCAGGATCTTCTTGCTCGTGCTGCTCTTACTGGTGAGCGCATTGTGGAGACTCCCATGGAGCTCAATGTTCACCTCCGTGATACTGATGGTGACCCCTTGTTTGATCCAACGTGTTATCGTCATCTTGTTGGGAGTCCTGTCTATCTAGCTACTACTCGTTTGGATATCTCTTATCCAGTCCCTATTTTGAGTCAGTTTGTCTCTGCTCCCACTTCGGTTCACTACAGCACCTTCTTCGTGTTCTCCGCTATCTTCGTGGCACCATCTCTCACCGTATGTTCTTTCCTCGCTCCAATTCGTTACAGCTTCAGGCTTATTCGGATGCTACGTGGGCTAGTGATCCATAGGATCGCCGTTCACTTTCTCCTTACTGTGTTTTCCTTGGTGGTTCTCTCATTGCCTGGAAGACGAAGAAACATACCGCAGTTTCCCGTTCAAGTGTAGAGGCTGAGTTGCGAGCTATGGCTCTTTTGACGGCAGAGGTGACTTGGTTACGGTGGTTACTTCAGGATTTTGGTGTTTCTGACACTACTCCTACTTTGCTATTGCCAGACAATACATGTGCTATTAGCATTGTGCGCGACCCTGTGAAGCATGAGCTCACCAAGCATATTGGTGTTGATGCTTTTTATGTGCGTGCTGGTGTGTTGGATTAGGTTATTGCTCTTCAGTATGTGCCTTTTGAGTTGCGGTTGGCGGATTTCTTCTGAAGGCCAGACTAGAGCACAACATGGCTTCTATCTCTCCAAACTCGGTGTTGTTCATCCACCATGAGTTTGGCTTGGGTGTTAGAGTAGTATATATGGTCATGTAGCCTTTTCTCTTTACCCCATTGTATAAGGGTTTTCGCATATTTCTTTTTGTACATGTATATATCTTGGCCTATGGCCCCATGGGAATACAAGTTGCATATTTCCTAACACGATCTACCCGAGTTGAGCCCTCCTTGGAGAGGTAACACCCTACTCACACCTGTGGTGGTTGTATTGCTCGAGTGCTCGTCACCGATCGAGAAGATTGTTGGAGAGAGATGTTTCTCGGATTACAAATTCATGGTCACAGGCTAGTGTGTCTTGGATCTCTCCCTGGAAGGCACTAGCTTTCCTTATATACCTGGTCAAGCTAAGGTTACATGGCTCGGGTTAGACTAAAGGTGGGCTCGTGCCGCCAGACCGGGCCGGGCCATGTCATCCGTATGTGGATCTCCCATTGCCTTGCATCTCAAGCTGGTGCGGCATCCAGCTGTCTCTTGGGCCCGAGTGGTTGACACAACCCACTCTAAGATGATGTGCTAGTCCCTTGCCTGGCCGACAGTGTTCGTGTGTCGTATCCTTGTCAATAGCCCCCAAGTTCAGCATGATTTTCCTGTTGGAAGGTCACACCAGACTTGTTGAAATTCCTGCAAGAGAGAGAGAGAAAGAGGGGGGAGTGTGTGTGGGAGAGAGAGAGAGAGAGAGAGAGAGAGACCCAACATTACTCTATCACATCTAGGCATGCGATTGGAATCCCAAATCCTGAATGCCGCCTGGGAGACCCAAATAGGTCGCTTCCAGGGCTAGGTGTGAAGCGAGAGAGAGAGAGAGAGAGAGAGAGAGAGAGACCCAACATTACTCTTTCACATCTAGGCATGCGGTTGGAATCCCAAATCCCGCCTGGGAGACCCAAATAGGTCGCTTCCAGGGCTAGGTGTGAAATTCCAGAGAGGAGAGAGAGAGAGAGAGAGAGAGAGAGAGAGAGAGAGAGAGAGAGAGACTTACTCTGTCACATCTAGGCATGCGGTTGGAATCCTGAATGTTGAATGACGCCTGGGAGACCCAAAAATGTCGCTTCCAGGGCTAGGTGTGAACGCCCGCAGCTTGCAAGGCTCGGATTTTGCACGGAGGCATGGTTCCCTAAGCGCCTCCTTAACCGTATTGCAGCAATTGGGCGCTGGGGCTAAAATTTTCGCGCCATATCGGCGGTTCTAGGTCAAATGGTCATGTGGAGGGAAAGATTCCCATTGTCCCCACCTCTCCAATTGACTGGTTGGGTTTGCACCAGTGCCCAATGCCAACCATTCATGGCGTCGTTGGAGCGTGACCTGTGTTCTATGAGGAAGTCGTCGAGAGTGATGCTCAACACATATAACACATAGTGTTGCCGCTTTCGAAGTTCCACGACTCCCAGTAGTCCGAGCCTTACCAAGTCCCTCCGACTCTGATTCCCGTCCTCTGGTCGAGTCGGGCTCTAGGAAGGTGGGAGAGTGACCCTCCTCTTTAGTTTATTCAAGTGGGAGTGAATGATTTACATGCCCATGGAGGGGCTTATATAGCCTATGGGTCCTTGACAAATAACCGATGCTACGCTTGAAAAGAGGTGGGAGGGTAGAACGAGGTAATCTTTGATCCATGAGTCCATGGGCTCCTAGTTGGGCTAGGAGGGGAGTTGTAGCCCATGGAAGTTAGATTTTGTCAACCATATGAAGGCTTTCTTGCTTGGGCTTTGGGCTTCTTTGGTCTTTTGCCTTCATCTTTGACTTGTTCTTTTATGTGCTCTCCTTCTTTTGACTTTTTGACCATAAAGACTTCCTTTGACTTTCATTGAGCAAGGTAGCTTGTCTGGAGCCATGGTAGCTCGCTTGGACTTTCGTTGACCTCTCTGACTTGTGTTGACTACTTTTGTTTTTTGTTGACCGGCCACGTGGATTGCTATGTAAGACTTATGTGGGACCCCCGGTATAACTTTAGTTATTACCTCAACAGTAAGATAATGTTAGAATGCCATATTAATTGATTCAATAAAAGCTGCAAGCTTGAGTAAGCAAAGGCTGAGAAACTATACAACGTGTTTGCAAAACTGAAGATAATTGATTTAGTGTTATTTCATTTTAAATTTTTTGTCCTGAGTGCAGGCTCAGTATATAATGAGTCCGCGGTTGGGGACGTACCCCAACTTAGCATAGACAAGAATGAGATATGGTCTGCTCCGTTTACTAAGAAAGAGGTGTTTGAGGCAGTCACACAAATGAAACACAATAAGGCTCCTGGTCCGGATGGTTTACCAGCAGAGTTTTATAAGAGATGCTGGCATATCATCAAGGATGACCTCATGCCTATGTTCCATGAATTGTTTAACGGCAACCTACAACTTTTTCACCTAAACTTTGGAACAATAACATTGTTGCCAAAGAAGGAGGAGGTTGTGCGCACTGAGCAGTTCAGGCTGATTTGCTTACTTAATGTGAGTTTCAAAATTTTCACTAAGGTAGCCATGAACAGGCTGGCGCAGATTGCCCATTCGGTTGTGCACCCAACAAAATCTGCGTTGATGCCGGGAAGACACATCCTAGAAGTGGTGATTGTCTTACACGAAACTCTGCATGAAATCCATTCAAAGAAACTTGATGGGGTTATCTTCAAAGTGGATTTCGGGAAAGCATACGATAAGGTCAAATGGCCTTTCCTCCAGCAGGCCTTACGCATGAAGGGGTTTGACAATGCCTGGAGGAAACGGGTCGACACCTTCAATCAAAAAGGCAGTGTTGGAATTAAAGTGAATGATGACATAGGTCAACAAGGGCTTACGACAGGAGGACCCGATGTCTCCTATTCTGTTCAACAAAGTAGTAGATATGTTGGCAGTCCTTATCGGTCGGGCCAAGGAGAATGGCCAAGTAGGAGGACTAGTTCTGCATCTGTGGATGTGGGAGTATCCATACTACAGTACGCTGATGATACTATTATATTCATGGAACATGATCTCGCAAAGGCTAGAAACATGAAGTAGTACTTTGCCTATTTGAACAATTGTCGGGACTGATAATTAATTTTAACAAGAGTGAATTGTTCTGTTTTGGGAGGGCCAAATAAGAACAAGATGCGTATAGATAACAGTTCGGATGTGAAATGGGTTCCCTACTATTCTCGTACCTAGGGATACCAATTCACCATCGGAAATTATCGAATAAGGAGTGAAAGTGCCTTGAAGACCGATTTGAGAAAAAACTAAGCTGCTGGAAGGGCAAGCTTATGTCATATGGGGGCCGGCTAGTGTTGATAAATTCAGTTCTAACTAGTATGCCGATGTTACTCTTATCTTTCTTTGAAGTGCCAGTTGGGGTACGGAAAAGATTAGATTTTTATCGATCTCGGTTTTTCTGGCAATGTGATGAAGTAAAAACGAAATACAAATTGTCCAGATGGGATATAATTTGCAAACCCAAAGACCAAGGTGGACTAGGCGTTGACAACTTAGAGGTTAAAAATAGATGCCTACTTAGCAAAAAGCTATTTAGGTTGTCTGTTGAGACCGAGGGTACATGGTTACAAATTTTGCGTAATAAGTACCTACAATCCAAGACATTGGCCCAGGTTACTGTAAGACCTAATGACTCGCCTTTCTGGAAGGGGTTAATGAAGACGAAAGAAGACCTTTTTCAGAGGGTGAAGTTTAACGTTGGTAATGGCAACGGTACTAGATTCTGGGAAGACACATGGTTAGGGGTGATGCCTTTAGCTCTACAATATCCCACGCTATATAATATTGTACAACGTAAGGAGGCCTACGTAGCTACAGTACTACAGCCGGTTCCACTAAACATTCAGTTCAGGAGGGCTTTAGTGGGGGAACGTTGGCTCTCTTGACTTCATCTGATGCGTAGGTTGATGTATTTTCAACTCTCGCACTAGCCACATACCATCCACTGGAAATTATCCATGAACGGTAAATCTATGTACTTGGACTTAATTAACTCTGGGCCAATAACGAGATCACTTCACATATGGAAGGTTAAAGTTCCGTTAAGAATCAAAATCTTCATGTGGTTTGTACACAAGTAAGTGATTTTAACCAAGGAGAACTTGATCAAGCGAAGATGGGTGGGTAGTTCACGATGTTTTTTTGTGACTAGAATGAAACCATAAAACACCTCTTTCTCGATTGTCCTCTGGCCAAACTACTTTGGCGCACGATACACATAGCCTTCAACATTAGCCCTCCAATTAGTATCGACACGTTACTTGGGACGTGGCTAACCGGAGTGGAATCAAATATTGCCGGACATATTCGGATAGGGATATGCGCACTACTTTGGGATATATGGAACTGCAAAAATGGTATCATCTTTAATAGGAAAAATTTCATCAACCTTTTGCAGGTTATATATAGAGCCACTGGTTGTATCTGTATGTGGTCGTTACTCACTCATGCGGACTCGAGGGAGCTTTTGCCTATTGGGTGCAACCGATGAGAGACGGTAGCACGGGTTATCTACAACCGGTATGGATGGCGATCCAATAATAGGATAGGTGTGTAGTCATCTAGGCCTATTTTTTGCCGGTTGTTGCAGTTTTTGTTTTATCTTTGTTCGTTTTATGCTCCTTCTGTGAGCCTTTACTCAACTTAAGACTTTGTTTTGGATCTTTAGTTAAATAAAATGGCTTCATGCATCATTCTGATGCAGAGGCCGGGGGATGTCCTCCTTTTCGAAAAGAAATAATAACAATAATCCGTTGCCAATTACACTTTATTTAACTTGTATGCTGTAACTATGTTAGATATCACATTCAATGTTGCATTAGCTAATTGTGATTTTTCAGTATATATTGTCATTAGTACATCTAATAATGATTAATGAGGAAAATTAGCAAGTATAAGGAGGTTCCAGTGGGCACTGATGGATTTACGCTACTACTCTGATATTAAACGTCACTGTGTGATGAAACCCACAGGATTTAAAGACATTAGAGCTATATGAACACTTAATTAAGCTACCTTTAAAGCCATGAAAGCATCCTCCATGGCACGTCGTCGAACAACCATGTCAGCTCGTCGCAGATCTGCCTGGGTTTGCAAATAGCTGTTGTATTAGATCAGCATGAAACCATGGATTAAACAGTAACATACTAATAGCATATTAGCATGGTTATTAAACAATTTAAACGGGTACTACAATGACATATATATGGGTGCAGCTTTATCGACAGTATGAATGAGAAACGTATGTTACTTAAATCTATTAACTACTTCCTACAAAATGAGTGAAGAAAGAATTTGTATAGACCTACCTCCAAAGCACCATCACTCCAATGTTGATCTGCTGCTTTCTTCAAGTCTGAATGAGCTCGCTCCTTCAATATCTGATTATGTACAGAGGTCAAATTAACATATTAGAAGTATAACGAAACCAATATAACTCATAGAAGGCATATGAAACATTCCATACGAACAGATCTAGTACATACTCTAGCAAAATTGGTTAGGTGGGCTGCCCGTTCCTTCACACTGTTATCAATCTTTCGGGTGTCCTTCCTTGCACGAGCTTTCAGGCAATCTTACATTTAGATGAGGAATTAAATCTTATGGAAGGAAAAACTTATAGCTTGTTATGTGAAAGAGCATGTACCATCAAGCTTGAGAAACCCCAATCCTAATACAGCAACATCCTTAGATGCACGTTTGTTCAACCTTGTGATGCCACTAAGAGTAAAAGGATTTCAGATATCAAAATTCAGAATAGCAATACAAATAAATACATTGTTTCTACCAAGGAAAACAATTACATGAGGGAATATCAATGATGCACAGGGAACAAGAGTACCGTGAAAGCAAAAGAATATCACTCTGAGCTCTTTCATTCACAAACTTTGCATCATTATAGACAAATTGGCACGCTTTAGACAACCCTTGAGTAGAATATAGTTTTTTTTCCTGAGCTGCAACTTGACTATCTGAAAAATGTGACATTCCTCTTGGATGCTCATCAAAATCCCTGCAACAGAAGATTAAGAATATGGAACTAAAAAATGACGAGCTATATCTGCTTAATGACCATGTGCAGTTTACCATATATGATTTTAGAATTCTGGTACAGAACTTCAGTTTATGTTGGAAGAAACTAGACATTTCTGAAAATCATGAAACTACTATATAAAACTAGAGGAAGTCTTCTTTGACACTGAAATTGTTTCTTAGTCTTCAGCTGACTGAGTTTAATATTACAAGTCGAAAAAATAGGATGAAGCATTATGATAGCAGGCGTTAGCTTTACGATAATATGTATTGCATGAGTTCAGTGTAAACGAAATAAACTACAGACAAAGTATTCAATATTATCTTTATTTTTCATGCTAACAAAGGTACATGGATTCTGACAGATTATTCGTTTGTGTGCGAATGTGTGTGTGTACCTGTAAGGATTGTTGCCATCTTCAGGAATATTGCACTCTTTAGTTTCACTGCCACTACGAGAACCATAAGAATGGCACCAAACATTCGGACCTTGTTGGAGTAGGTAACCATTGGACTTCGCATTCGTTTTCCAATGCCTATCGTTTGGAAAGGACCTGATGATATGATATCCGTTCATCCACTTCCTTACCTCTACCTCTAGTGGTAAACAATTCGATGCTACGCAGCGTAGTGCTTTCAGCTTACACGGCATTCTGTGTTTATCATTATAGCACACCCCACTAGATGCTATGGTACCAGATATTTGGCTAGCCATATGTGTCGAATCTGTATGTCTACTACAGATTATGAACCTTTGGCCCGAGAAAATCTCTATGCCTTCATTTAGCAGATTTTCAGCCAATTTGAAACGGATATTTCAGTACCTGATGTCAAAGGCATTAGTTTCACGTCAAAACAAATGAATACACATAGACCAAGAGTCTACTTTGCAGTGCACAAACTTATGTCTACATAATACAGGTACAGATGATCATTTCTAGACAAAATGAAAGAAAATAATAAATAATAAATGCATCAAAGGTGGCACATGGGGGATAATATAGGTGGTCGATGTCAGCAACTATATACTACTCCCTCCTCGAAAATAAGTGTCACAGTTTTGAGCTTGTTTTCAACTGGGGTTAGTTCAAAACTGCGACACTTTTTATGGAAAGGAGGTAGTATATATTGTTAGGTTGATCTCCTCCCGATCGAGCCCAACGACTCGCCGGGCCCTTGACTCGCGCCCTGGTCGGGGGCGCCCAACCAGTGTTATACTCCGTAGTTTCTTATTCTAATAACTGACGTGCATAGTATTGTCGGGATTACAGCTACATACGGAATGAAGTTGTACGCTTTGTGACACCATGAGAAATTATTTCTAGTTTAACATTTTTCTTTTGAGCCGCTAGTTTAACATTGTTGGGGGTGAACACATAGTGATTCACAAAGCAGACCCCAAAAACAACACTGGCCTCTCACAAATACAGTCTCACTCGAGAAACTGGCACACAAATCACACACGCTACCTGCAACACAGCACGCTCGGCAGTACGAACGACTATCATGGCATGCAGATGCAGGATCCATCGCTGTCTATGCCTAGCAAAGGAAACCACACAAAGGAAGTAGCGATGAGAAGGACAGCGCCTGCACTTACTGTTTCATGCGAAGGAGTTTGGAGACTGGGGAAGGACGAGAGGGAGGAGCAAGGGGGGAGGGAGATCAAGCGCGATAGTACAGGGAGCAAGGTAGGGGACGCTAAGGACGAACGAGTATGGGAGGGAGAATCCAGAGGCGCGGGGAGGCCACACATGTTGGGTGGCGAAGTGGCATGGCAGCCACCAGTTGTCCCTGCGGCGGGAGGGAAGCCAACGGGCTGGGACCGCGTTACTATGATCCGATATTCTATGGCCACGATTTCATTGCCCGTGACAACAGCTTGACGGTTAGAGCAACTCCAACTGCGAGACCCATTTCATCCGCCCACATCTGTTTAGGTCGGTCCGGACAAAAACGCCGGCCCAAAGCGCTGACCCATTCTCAAAATCCGTCCAGTTGGCGTTCGTGCAAACCCATTTCAAGTCCAAAATTGCGCCGGAAATGCGTCGGCGCGGACGCGATGCGGACACGCCGCGCTTCCCCTCAATGTCCGCTGCAGTCCCACTTGTCGAGCGCCCAACCACCACCCACGTCTTATTAAATGTCAGCACCTACCTCGGGGCCCACCTGGTAGTGTGTGGAAGGTCCGCGAGCCCGTCCTTTTTAATGGAAGCGTGCGGCGGGGCCGGCTTCATCCACTTCCAACGCCCGTCCACATCTGGCCACACTGTGCTCCCTCGCCGGCGACCAGGAACCCTAGCAAGCCCAAACCACCATGGGGTTATTTAGGTGGCGCAAGGGGAGGGGGAAGCTGACCCCCGGTGCGAGCTCTTCCCGCGGCTCGCCGGCTCTTCCGCCGCCGCCTCCTAGACGCGACTCGCCATCGGAGCGGCAGCGTCTGTACATACCAGGCCACTAGGCGCAGTGGCACTGGCAGTACCGCCGGCCACTGCAGTATCCGGAAGTCAACCTGCCTCATGGCTGGCATCTGGATCCGCAGCAGATCCCGATTCCGGCACTGCCACGCATGCCGCGGGCGCACGCCAAGGAGGTTCGCCGGCGGCGCGAGGCCCTCACTCCGGAGTAGTGGCGGATGCGTGCGTACGCGCCAGACTCCCCCAACTGGGAGCGCTGGTTCCCGCTAGAGCACGAGGAGGAGCGCCGCCAGGGCGTCCACGTCGACCACGACGTTCCTCCACCGCCGCCTGAGGTTCTGCCGCACGAGTAGGACGAAGAGGCGGCGTACCAAGCCGCCCTCGCACTACTAGGGAAAACCCTAGCAGTAGCGCGGGTTTAATGCCTATAAGTAGCGCGGGGAACCATGCTACTAGTAAGGCGCTACAGCTAAAGGTTAGCAGTAGCGTGGGTTAGACCACGCTACTGCTATATCGACTTACTAGTAGCGCTTTCTACAATGACCACTACTGGTAATTAGTAGTAGCGCTTCTCCCAACAGGCGCTACTATCATTATTCCGTATTTTACTTTTTTTATTTAATATTGTATTCATACACCTTTATACAAGTTTTCATACCGCAGCAATTTAGAGATGTTTTTACATCATAATGAGTTATTACATCACTGGGAGAAAGAACCTTGGACTAGTTTCAAGTGGATGGACATCCACTTGAAACTAATCAGGGGTTCTTTCACCCAATGATATAATAAATATCATCATCATCATATCATTAACAACTTATCATCATAATACATAATTGTCATATAACACATCCTCATGATCATCGTTTTCATCAATGAGACATCACATAGCAAGTTGGTCACTAGTCATAATCACAACTACTCCTCATCATCAACTCTCATAAACATATTGTACCTCATAGGACCTACTACATTCTCTTAGGACCTACTATATTCTCTTAGGTAAAATAATATAAAACAAGATTCTTGCCTTTCGCATAATGTTGCTTCCAAGAACCTCCTTACGACTATCCATACATTTTTTCCATTATTTGATTATCATGTGTTCACCGGTTTTAGAAATCCGGTATGGACAGGTGAGATTCATAGGATGACCTGGTTGTATGTTCAAAACATCAAGGCGACCATTCTGATACATCAAATGAGGCACATAATCCATCGGGATTTTCTGTTGAAAAACATAGTAATAACTTCATAGTTAGCAATGTAGTTCAGTTTTAGAAGTATGCAAAAGATGCAGGGATGTCGTAATAGTAAAAAAATCTTACCAAGGCATCTTCATGGAAGTTATCGTGGTTCAACACGTGCACTAGTGGCACGTATTGACCATAATGTGGATGCGTTTGATAATAGACATTGTAATTCTCAAGGTTAGTACAATATGCGACCAGATGATTTCTCTCCTGATAAGTTAACTCAGAGCCATCGGTGTAGTAGGTTCTGTCTACCATCTTCCACACATTAAGCTGCCAACTATTTTGAAATAAACAATATAAACTAGTTAATAACTATGTTTGAGAAACTCACATAGCGGTAGAATTGGAAGCGTATCAACAAGGACCCAAATGTCCAAATTGTCCACCTCGATGTCAAGATCACCAAGATCCATAATGACAAACATACCCTCTTGAAAATCATACATCTTGCAAAGTGCTTCCCAACCCGGGCAACCAAAATGGATACGCTCTCAGAATTGTATAGATTTACCTCAAAATCCATACCATGATGGGTCCTTAGGTTAATTTTCTTTGTTTCATTCCTCTCATGATCTTCAAAACCCATCCTCTCCAAGACATAGCGTCTTGCATGGCATGGGATAAGCTAGTCGAATTGTAAAAGACGAAAATTACACGTTGAAGTAGTAGAAGTTGAGCTTAATTACGAAAAAAACACTTTGCGTTGTAGCTTACCGTATCACAATTGAAGGCCTCCTCGAGCTTAATGCTGAAGCGCCTACCTTCTACCAAGTGAGGCCTGTCGCAGAAAACCCGGTTGTCGCCACACCAGGAGCACTCCCCGGGACCTTCTTCGTCCGTCGACATTTCCTATGTTCATAATTCAAAGATTAAACTTGAACAATTAAATATATGTACTACAAAAACTAAATTAGATCATTATTATTCATCACGGGTTGACTATCGGTCTGTCGAGTCTTTTCTTGAAAACTCTCAGCTCACGTGGTGTATATATTCGACCGTTAGTGATGGTAGCTCCTCCTTTCGTTCCCGAGTGCATTACACCGAATTGTCTAGCACACATGAACGAAGGAGAAGCTACCCCCAAGACAGCAGTCGGGATTCTTCATCCTCTCATATATAGTGGACACTCTCCCTCACTGATTCCTCTATGACATTTGTGACCGTCGGTGATGGTCGTTACTCCTCCTTCCCCTAGTGTATAACAAAGGTTTAGCACAAGGAGAAGAAGGAGAAACGTCCCCCACGACAACAGTCGGGATTCTTCGGCCTCAACAGACTTAAAAGTCAACCCGAAATATCGTTTAATTATCTTTCTAGAAAATCCAGGCCACTCGATATTTCCTACATATTCTAGCACAAGTCATGCCAAAATTCACGGAAAATTCCGGCATGGCCTTTGCTAAAAAAGGACATACGAGCGCCTAAAATTTGCCGAAACGGAAATTAATCAACACTCCGGCAAAACATAGGCAGGTGTATCTGCAAACATGACCGGCCACTTGGGCAACCACATATCCTATTTGAGTAACACAAGATATTCATGTTTTTATCTACATCATATCTTATAGGACTCATATTCACATGGAGATTTGGCTGGTCTCACCTCAAGGTCGGAGGGGGTCGGTGACGGGGACGACGTCGGGGATGATGGAGGGGCTCCTAGATTTCTGCAAAAACAAAACCCCTATAAGTTATCACTAATACATCCCGAATAGTATCATACATATAACATCACTAATACAACTAAAACCCTAGCGAACGACATGTATCAACGACGAGGATGCGGGATAGGCATCGTCGACGTCGATGCGGGAATAATTGCTTAAACTAAAAAAATAACAACAAATGTGACATGTTTAACTAGTTCTATTAATTCAACTAGTTCTTACTAAAAATAAACGTACTATAAATAAAAATTAACTAGTTTTTCTAAAAATAAACTAGTTCTTTCTAAAAATAAACTAGTTCAACTAGTTATATTAATTTTCTTACTAAAATACATTAGTTCTATTAATTCAACTAGTTCTTAATAAAAATAAACTAGTTCAACTAGTTTTATTAATTTACTTACTAATTATTTTAAACACTTACTAAAAATAGTAAAAAAACTACATTATACAATAGTAAAAAATACAGTAAAAAACAGAAAAAAAAGAGATGGAGGGAGGAGGGGAAGGGAGGAGGAAGGAGAGAGGAGGAGGGGAGGAGGCCGGTGGGATCGGAGGAGGGAGGGGGCGGGGGGAGGAGGAGGGGCGGCGGAGGAGGAGGAGGAGGGGCGATCAAGGAGGAGGAGGAGGCGGTGGGAGGAGGGTGGCCAGAGGAGGAGGGAGGAGGAGGAGGGAGGAGGGAGGAGGAGGGACGGAGGGAGTACCTCAGTGGAGGAGCAGCGCAGCGGCGGCAGACGACAGGTTCTGCGCGGGCGGGAGTGAGTGAGATGGAGAGTGAGTAAGAGGAGAGTGAGTGAGAGGGTCGGGCGCGTGGTGAGGATAAGGTAAGTAAGTAGTAGCGCATTTTCGAGATACGCGCTACTGCTATGGAATGTAGGAGTAGCGCTAGTTGCAGATACACGCTACTGCTAAGAGGGGCTAGCCATCTGCGCCTAGTACAAACATAGCAGCAGCGCATTTTCCTAGCACGCGCTACTGCTAAAGTAGTAGAAGCAGTGCGGTTTATTTAAAAACGCTACTACTAAGATCCTGTGTATAAGGTTTTCCCTAGTAGTGTCGAGCTAGCCCTGCAGTAGGCGCTGGAGGCGAGCAGGATCGAGGAGGAGGCCCAATGGGATGGGATGGACCGAGCCCTCGCCTTTTCGGCGGCAGGGCACTCCGTCCACGCGCCGCTCTACGACTCGCCTCCGCCCATCGTCGAGCCCAAGCCAGAGTCGGAGCCGAGGCGGAAGCGCTCGCCGCCTCCACCCACTTGGCCGGAGGAGTCCTACACGTGGACCGGCGGGTGCCGCGAGTGGGTGAGCGCGCCTCCGGTCCACTACGCCGTGACACCGGAGGAGGAGGCGGCCCACCTTGAGCGCTAGAAGGCGCACTGGCTCACCCAGGAGGCGGTCGACGGCGAGCGGCAGATGCTTTGGGAGCAGTAGCTGCGCCGCGACGTGGAGGCGCTACGGCTTGAGGAGGAGGAGCAGGAGGAAGAGCGTGCTCGGCTAGCGGCAATGTCGGCGCCCCTGCAGATGCCGAAGGAGGTTGCCCTGGAAGCGTACCAAGTGGTTGTGATGCCCCCGATTCAATCATACACTAATCATACTCGCAAATGTGTACGATCAAGATCAGGGACTCACGAGAAGATATCACAACACAAGTCTAGACACAAATTAAAACAATACAAGCTTTATATTACAAGCCAGGGGCCTCGAGGGCTCGAATACATCAGCTCGAATACAAACGAGTCAGAGGAAGCAACAATATCTGAGTATAGACATAAGTTAAACAAGTTTGCCTTAAGAAGGCTAGCACAAAAGCAACATTGATCGAAAAGGCAAGGCCTCCTGCCTGGGGGCCTCCTAACTACTCCTGGTCGTCGGTGTCCGCCACGTAGTAGTAGGAACCCTCGGGGTAGTAGTAGTCATCAGCGGTGGCGTCTGGATCCTGGGCTCCACCATCTGGTTGCAGCATCCGAGAAGAATGGAAAGAGGTGGAAAAAGGGAAGCAAAGCAACTGTGAGTACTCATCCAAAGTACTCGCAAGCAAGGATCTACACTACATATGCATCGGTGTCAATGAAATGGGTAGTATCTGTGGACTGAACTGCAGAATGCCAGAAGAGAAGGGGAAAGCCTAGCCTATCGAAGACTAGCATCTTCAAGCAGCTCCAAGCATCTTGCAGCATGCAGAAGAGTATAGAATAGCAGTTTATATTTAGCAAACATGTTGTAACATTAGCGCCCAAAGATCACTTCCTCGACTCCCTGCGAGGAAACAATCCCGGAGCCATCATTTCAGTTACATGCCTCAGCATTCAGTATCCAGTTCGAGTTGTATCGATCGGGATACAACTCCGAGTGTCCGTTACCGTAGGACAGGCTATCGATAGATGTTTTCTTCCTTGCAGGGGTGCACCAACTTACCCACCACACTCGATTAACTCCGAACGGACACACTTTTCTGGGTCATGCCCGGCCTCGGCCAAACAATACGCCACAACCCGACCTAGGCCTAATAGAGAGGTCAACACGCCGGTCTACATCCTAAGCGCGCAGGGGTCTCGAGCCCATCGCCTTTTGCACTCCTGCACGTTGTGAACGCGGCCGGTGAGTAGACCTAGCCCCCCTTATACAAGGCAAAGCGTTCCCGTCCAACACGGCGCGCGCCGCTCAGTTGCTGACGTCTAATAAGCTTCGGCTGATGCATACGACGCAGAACGCCCATACTATGCCATCGTGATGTGCTATTAGGCCAGAGGCCCCTCAGATTAAATATCCAAACCATTAATGTGTTGGTAGTGCGGTCACAAGCAGAGACTCATGAAAGATGTGACCCCGTCGCCCCGTCTCGAGGACTTGCGGCAAGGGCTAAGAATACCCAGCCACGCCTCGTATTCAACTCTCGGGTACCCTCCAGGTCAACCCGTCTCCACATCATTCGCGGGTACCCCTCAGGGTCGACCCACCTTTCCAAGTAACAGTTGTAAAGTCCAAGTATCCGTGTGTCCAAACACCAAGGGGAAACCCCGAGGAATCACCCTCGGTGGATTCCACTCGATGCAATCATCAAGTTGAACGTAGGAGGAACCACCCTCGAGGTTCACACTTGAGGGGTTGCACGACAGAGCCGTATTAGAAGTGGTTAAGGAGGAATCACCCTCGATGAACACAACCGAATAGCTACACTACAGAGATCTCATCAGGAGTGATGTATGAGGTACCACCCTGGGCACTCGATGGTAACTCTGCAGAGTCGAACAACAAAAGGGGCATGATGTGATGTGAGGTGTCGGGCTCTGGTCGTCGATCGCATTGATCGAGACATCGATGATGAAGCACGGGCAACAAGGACAAGGTGGGGGTCACTGATGGATCACTAACCAACCTATACTAAGTAGTTTAGGATAAGCAAGTAGGTAACAATAAGCATGTTACAAAAGCAGGCTATGCATCAGAATAGGAGCAATCAATTACAGTAGCAAAATCTAATGCAAGCATGAGAGAACGGAATGGGCGATATCGGGATGATCAAAAGGGGGGCTTGCCTGGAAGCTCCGCTGAAAAGGGAAGAAGGGTCGTCGTCGACGTAGTCGATCACAGGGGCTGCATCAGCCTCGGGGTCTACCGGAGAGAAGAGGGGGAAGAAAAATTAAATAAGAAGCAAGCATAGCATCACAAAGCATAACATGGCAATATGTTGTGCTGGGTGTGACCTAACCTATGGCTACATGTTATAGGTGAAGTGGAATTCAGCAGGAATGTTTTCCGGTTCGGACTAATGTCAGAGAGGATGACCGGAGGGGGAATGTTCCATGTTCAGATAGTTAGAGGCATCTGACAGGTAGACGAACCATTTATTCAGATTAGTCGAATTTTTCCGAGCAACTTTCATATATAAAACATTTTCATTCGAGCTACGGTTTATTTTATACGATTTTCTAAAGTTTTAAACATATTCTGGAATTATTAAATAACAAAAAAAAGAAATATGACGTCAGCATGACACGAGAATGACATCAACAGCCAGCTGGTCGGCTGGCCAGGTCAAAGCTGACCTGCGGGTGCAGTGGGACCCATTGGTCAGTGTGGCTATAACAGTGAATTAACTAATCTAACTAAACTAATTAGGGATGTGGGCCCCATATGTCAGTGAGACATTAGACTAATCTAATTACTTTTAATAAAAAACCGTTTTAATTGATGTATTAAATGGCGGGGCCCACTCGTCAGCGTCACAGAGATGCCCAGTCAGCACGTCGACTGGTCAAACCAGCCAACGGGGCCACCAGGGCCCACTGGTCAGCGACCCATGGAGCCACGTCGGCGTTGGAGAGAGCTCCGGCGACCAAAGACGACGGCGGCGCGCTTGGGAGGTGGTTGGGTTTCGCGCCCAGGGCACCATTTCTAGCGCGGCCGGGCTCGTTCGAACGAGAAGACGACGACGAGGCGATCTGGGGTGGTGGCAGAGGCTGCGGTGGACGGGAACATCGACGGCGAGCGGCGAGGCGGACACCGGACTTCGGTCGTCATTGGGATCGGGGCTGGGGTGCGTCAGCGGGCAAACCAAGCGGCTAGACGAGGCCTACGCGGTGCAGTGAGCGCGATGGTGGCACACACGGGACCATTTGGTCACCGTGGCCACCCCGGCGATGAGCAGAGGCGGCGGCGCATTTGGGAGGCTGTCGGGGTAGGTGATAAGGGGCTCGTGGAAGGACGAGTGCATGTGCGTCGTGCTCCTGGGAGCACAAGGAGCACGACGAAGACCTCCGGCGAGCGTGATAAGGGCCTTGGCCACGGCCATGAGCTCGTCGGCGCCGTATAGAGCTCGGAAGCGGCAGCAGCTAGCTACGGCACATAAAGATGCTAACGGAGGGGAGCAGGAGAAGGAGGAGCTCACCTAGCGGCACGCACGGTGGCCCTTGGAAGCTTAGGAGCAGTAGGAGTCGTCAGAGAGGAGGAAGATCTACGGCGGCCGAGGCGGAAGGGGTGGCTCGATCCGCACGTTGTAGAGCTTCCCGACTCCCGTTCGTGGACGAAGACAAAGCAGACAACGTCGGTGGAGGCGAGTGACACGACGGTGAGGCGAGGCGATGGTTGTGGCCACGCGTTTTACGGCGGCGAGTCCGTGGCGGCGCTCGGTAGTGGTGGATCTGGAGGGAGAGAGGGAAAGAGAGCGAGTGGGAGATTGAGGGGCAAAGTGGGGAGGCGCTAGGGTTCATCTGGGGCGGGGTGACCTAGTAGGCGCCGGGGAGCCGCCGGATGGCCGTCCTGTGGCCATCGGCAGCCATGGACGGCGCGCTCGTCCACCCAGCCCCTGGTGAACAGAGGTAGGGGACGGCAGGGTTAGGTGGGTCAGGCTGCACTGTTGCGCGGCTGGGCCAAGTGCACAGTGCAGCCTGGCCTTTTCTTTTTTCCTTTTTTTTTTAAATTTCTGTTTTTCTTTTACAGAAAGAGGTTTGTAATATTTTGGGTGCCAAAATGATTTGTGTATGATATGGAATTGTCCACATAAATACAATGCAATGTTTGGCACAACCACCAAAATTTGGAGGCCAGGGGATGCCATTTACATTTTTCACAATTAAATGACATTCAAAAATGCTGAAGTTGCAATGAAATAATTACTACTATCCATCTTAGCTAAATGGTGATGTTGTTCTCCTTACAATTAAATGTTATGGAATTTTGGCCAAATGATGGACTATTTTGCAGCAACTTTTGTCCAACTTCAAATTCACTTGCAAATTGAATTTGATGCCAAAGTGGAATTTCAAATGAGATTTTAATCAAAGGTGATTAAGCACTATTTGAAAAAAATGATTAGCTTAATCACAGAGGGTTACTGTAGCATGCCACTAGGGGTGTTACAAATCTCCTCCACTACAAGAAATCTCGTCCTGAGATTTAAGAGGTGGAGTAGGGGTAAAGACTCGGGAAGGACGGAGCTCAACACAAGATAGGTACGTGGGGACTATGTCGGTGAATGTGGCATAGAGGCATCTCTCGAGTTGAAATTCAAGAAAGTCATCGACAGCAAGGTGAGGTGCAATAAGAAGCTTCAACCTGGTAGACAATCGTTTGTTGCTTGAAACAAGGGGTGAAAGGGGTTCAGAGCAATGGGAATAAGTATTGCGTCTCATACCAGAATAGATCGCCTCTCGGAAGGCGGCTCGGGATTTTCATATGAAGCCAAGCGTGAGAAATAACCTTAGAAACAAGGGTGTACAGGAGAGTCAGGTTTCGATCTTGTGGAACTGTGGGTTATGGGCCCACCATGTGGGTTAAAAGCAAGAAGGCGCTAACATCTTGAACGGTCATGATAGCAAGGCAGGTCAGAGGATAGCCTGCTAGTTATGTTGGCAACAAATTTTGGTACCAAGGGCGTGGGACAAAGAGAACTATTTTCCTACTTGTAAGATGAGGCAGACCAATAGGCAAAGTTCTCATCCATCGGTGGTTACCGGAATGTCATCAACAATAGTAACAGGGTCTTACTAACAGAGTTGTACACCGACGCTACAGGAATCTGCTACTTTGCCATCTGCCACGGCGGACGGCAAAGGCATGGATGGCAGATGGCAAAGACCTTTGCCGTCAGCCGCGGACGACAAAAGGTGACGGCAAAGTAGGGGATGTCTAAGAGGTGCGTTGCCGTCTGCCTCGGGCAGCTAACGGCAAAGGGGCCTTTGCCATCAGCAGCAGACGGCAAAGAAGACGAACGACAAGAAATGCGTTGTTACTCCGTTAGGTGGTTAACGGCAGGCCTTTGCCGTCCGTTGCAGACGGCAAAGTTTTTCCGCCGACCCTTGTTGGCAAACCGACCAAATTAATTGACCTCCCGAAGCACTGATTGTTCGCCACGTGGCCTCTTTGCCGTTCGCTGGCGATGGCAAAGATCTCTTTGCCGTCGGTGGCGGCGGCAAAGATCCACATATTGTCTCTTTTTTCTGTTTTTTACTCCAACAATTTTCAAAGAAATATATATGACAGCAAATATATATCACATATCCAGCACATAAGTTTCATATCACATATCCAAACACATAAGTTTCATATCACATATCACATCGGTTTCACACATCGGTTTCATCCATACACATCGACTTCACATATCACATCTAGAACAAGAAGTTTCATACATAAGCAAAGCTAGAACAAGAAGTTTCATACAATGCAAGTTTCATACATAAGCAAGTTTCATCAAAGGAAAAGCAAGCACTCCATCATAGCAAGCTAGCTTCCATGAAGTGAATGAAATCTGCAAAATGGTAAATAAGAAAGTTAGAAATAGGTGAGTAGAACAAGAAGAAGACTAGAACAAGAAGTATATGTCATTTATGAGCTAACTTAGGTGAAATGGATCATATATGAGCTAACAAAGTTGAAATGGGTTGTTTATGAGCTAACTTAGTTGAAATGGATCATTTATGAGCTAACTTAGTTGAAATGGGTCATTTATGAGCTAACTAAGGTGAAGGGCATCGTTTTTGAGCTAAGTAAGGTGAAATGGATCGTTTTTGAGCTAACTTAGGTGAAATGGATCATTTATGAGCTTTTATGAGCTAACTTAGTTGAAATGGGTCGTTAATGACCTAACTTAGGTGAAATGGATCATTTAAGAGCTAATTTAGGTGAAATGGATCGTTTTAAGCTAACTTAGGTGAAATTGATCGTTTAGGAGCAAATCTAGGTGAAATGGGTCATTTTGGAGCTAACCTACGTGAAATGGGTCATTTTGGAGCTAACCTAGGTGAAATGGGTCATTTTGGAGCTAACCTAGGTGAAATGAGTCATTTTAAAGCTAACGTAGGTAAAATGGATCATTTACAAGCTAATCTACTAAAATGGGTCATTTTAGAGCTAACTTGGATACATTGGATCACTTGTAAGCTAACTAAGGTAAAATGAGTCATATTAGAGCTAACTTAGGTAAAATAGATCATTTATGAGCTAACTAAGTTAATTATGCAATTTTTGACATAAGTAAGCTTATTAAGTCATTTTGAAGGAAAAGAAGCTAACTCTAGGTCATTATGGTAAACATATTGGAGGAAATAAAGCTAAGTCTAAGTCTAGAGAAACTTACCGTGATCAGGGAGGTGTAGGAGCGGGCTGGCTCGTGCCGGTAGCTGGAGAAGGATCGTGCGATGCGTTTCTGGAGTTAAGCT
Organism: Aegilops speltoides; assembly: GCA_021437245.1. Taxonomy (NCBI): domain Eukaryota; kingdom Viridiplantae; phylum Streptophyta; class Magnoliopsida; order Poales; family Poaceae; genus Aegilops; species Aegilops speltoides. Next base: position 215,235,799 of record CM038146.1, on the reverse strand, counting down.
GCACCAAAGATCATTCCAATGTCTCGTTAGCATTATGACACTCAAATGTTAAGACTAGCAAGTAATGTCCATTCAAATTAAACTCACCGTGCTCCTGGAGCAATCAGCATCGGCGAGCGGTCGACTGACTTCTCGCACACTGATCGCACATTTGGTTTTCACAACAGAGTCATACTAGTTAGTAATGAGACTCAAATGTTAAGACTAGCAAGTAATCTGCAGAAGAAACTTACCACAAGGAGCTCATACATGGCCCTTGCACGCATGTCATTCCGTGCCCTCTCCTCCTCCAACATCTTTGTCGTCCTCTCCTCCAACTCCCATTGCCTCTCCGCCGCCTCCTTGAAGTTTCTCCATTCTATCTCTCTCACTCTGTATAGCAGCCTGCAACACCACTCACATGACCATTTGTAATCATTGATGGAAGCGCACACAATTTAATGGAGAAAGATAGCTGAGTACGTATAACTAACCTTGATGGCGAGTTGGATGGCCGTTCACGAGGCCTTATCTCAAAGCAATGAGCTCGATCGGGGCGCTTTGATCTCCGGGAGAGTGCTAGGACAACGGATAAGTCCATCTCCCATGGCTATGGAGCCATGGGACCTCCCGCCACCAGATATCATCAGCAACTCTGTATCAATGGGACCCTGGCTCGGGTTAATGTCCTCCCCTTTCCTCGCCTTCCCCTGATCTCTATATTGCACGAGCTTGTCGTGGGCGGAGATGTTGGTGAAGTTCTTTGGATCATCGAGGTCAGACGCAGAGAATGCCTTGACTTTCTTGTAAGAGCCAGTGTGGTCCATGGCATACAGGTCGTACACCTTTGGCACCTTATCCGCCTTATTGTAGCGTGCCTGAAAGAGAGAAACAAAGTAAATTAGTAATTAAAGGGCTAAAGCTAGCATGATGAATGAATTGCATGAATCATGAAGCAAACCACATACCCAGTTCCGCCCATACTGAAATAAGTTGGAGTTGCCTTGGTGGTGTGGCACACCTTCCATTTGGGCACGTTTGTCCTTGGCCTCGTTGTGGGTGGCCCGCCATTCTTTTGAGTACCACCCATCGACCAACACCTCCCAACAATCCATCCGATCCGCACACCATCTCTGAGGGGCCTAAGTTAGCAAATAGAAACTACAGCGCTACGGCTATGAATTACTAAATAAAGGAATTAAGTACAAGGCCTTAAGAATTACCTTCATGTACTGCTCCTTACTCAAGAACTTATCGCGTGTCACGCCCAATATGCGACCCTATCCAAAAGGAACTCGAAGGTCCCACAAAGGATAGACCCGCATATTGGAACGCTTTTGCAAGGTGGATATCATTACATCAACATTACATAATAGATGGGGATACATACAATACATACAATGTCACATGAATACAACAATACAACATACAAGAACAACATCTGACTACGGATGAATCATAAACAGAAACTCAAACAACATCCACCCTGCTAGCCCAGGCTGCCGACCTGGAACCTATCCCCTAATCGAAGAAGCAGAAGAAAACTCAACGCAAGCAAGCATCGCTCTCGCGTCATGATCATCGCATAGCCTGTACCTGCAACTGTTGGTGTAGTAATCTGTGAGCCACGAGGACTCAGCAATCCCATTACCATGGGTATCAAGACTAGCAAAGCTCAATGGGAAAGGAAGGGGTAAAGTGGTGAGGTTGTAGCAGCGACTAAGCATATATGGTGGCTAACATACGCAAATAAGAGCGAGAAGAGAAGCAAAGGAACGGTCGTCAACTAGTAATGATCAAGAGGTGATCCTGAACACCTACTTACGTCAAACATAACCCGAAACCGTGTTCACTTCCGGACTCCGCGAGAAGAGACCATCACGACTACACACGCGTTGATGCGTTTTATTTGGATCTGGTGTCAAGTTATCTACAACGGACATTAACAAATTCCCATCGCCACATAACCGCAGGCACGGCTCTCGAAAGTCTATACCTGCAGGGTGTCCCAACAGCCCATGACAAGCTCTCGCGATCAACGAAGGAATAGACCTTCTCCTAGGAAGACCCGATCGTCTCGGAATCCGGTTTACAAGACATTTCGACAATGGTAAAACAAGACCAGCAAAGCCGCCCGATCGCCGACAATCCCGATAGGAGCTGCACATATCTCGTTCTCGTGGCAACACGGATAAGTCAAGCTACGAGTAAAACCAGACTTGAGTTTCCCGAGGTGGCCTGCAGTCTGCTTTCGATTCGGACCAACACTTAGACAAGCAGCGGCGTGGGGCTATAATAAAGATGACCCTTGGGTTAATTACCCCCAAGGGAAAAGTAGGTGGTGGTGAGGCAAATGGTAAAACCAAGGTTGGGCCTTCTGGACAAGTTTTATTCAAAGCGAACCGTCGGGGTCCCATAAATCACCCGACGCGTTAGGAATGCAAAATCGGGAACATAACACCGGTATGGCGAAAACTAGGGCGGCAAGAGTGGAACAAAACACCAGGCATAAGGCCGAGCCTTCCACCCTTTACCAAATATATAGATGCATTAATAATATAAGAGATATTGTGATATCCCAACAAAATCCTATCCACCATGGAGAAATCTTCAACTTCACCTGCAACTAGCAACGCTATAAGAGGGACTGAGCAAAGCGGTAACATAGCCAATCAATGGTTTGCTAGGAAGGGTGTCAAAGGTTAGAGGTTCATGGCAATTTGGGGAGGCTTGAAGAACAAGTTATAGGAAGCGCAGCATAGCGAAAGAACGAAGCAACTAGCATAGCAATGATAGTAGTGAGATCCAGGGTAGCGGCCATCTTGCCTGAAATCCTGCTAGGAAGAAGAACGAGTCCATGGAGAAGATGAAGCCACGAAGGCGAACCACACGTGAGCGAGCGAATCCTCACGATCGCAACAAGCGGAACTATCGAGAAGAAACACACAACATGGTAAACACACCACACATGAACAAGACATGATGCACAACAAGCATGATGCATGGCAAAGCTACATGAAGCTACTCATGGCCAGAGATGATGCAAACAAGAACAACACATCAAGGCAAGTTTAAATGAGGCCGGGAACAACATATAACAAATCCGGTAAGTCCTCATATGCAAATTTAGAAATTGGTCCAGATCTGAATAAACATTATGTTCAAGTTGTTAAACAGCAAGTTAAGATGCACCAAGATGATCTACACGAAATTCTAGTCAAGTTACATATAAAGTTCATTAGATTCGGAGCTACGGCCTAGAAGATATGAGCAAAACAAGTTAAACATGGCATTGATGCAAAATGCATACAAGCATCAAGCAAACACACCAAAACAAGGATGCAACATGGTAATATGAAGCTACATGCAAAAACAAGCAAGTTTCATATAGAGCACACTCAAAACGGAGCAACGGTTCAACACATGCACACTATGCAAGTCATAGCAACAATCTGTCCATAACAGCAACTAGGCATCTTGCAAGCATCAAAACAACATGCTACAACATCCCCACGAAATAACGAAAGGCACGGGCATGAAGTACAGGTAAAGCACAACAAAACATGAACAATGAGCTATCTCCAGAAATCACTAGAACATGCTCCAAAACACATGGTAAGATTGCAAATAATAACAGTTTCAGACTTTAGCAGAAATAACATCAGGTTGCAATGTTTAGAGCTATCAAACAACATGTTACAAGAACATAACATGGCAAACAAAGGCATGACATGATACTACTAAATGCATAGATAAAGAGTCCCTTACTGAACATGAGCCAAAAAGTATCAAAAAATATGATGGCACCCATGTAAACATGGCAAGTTATATTACAGATTCATACATGGCAGGAACAACAATAAGTAGGCATGTTCGTGAGCTTGAACCACTCACTACAGAGCAATACATGGCATGGAAAGGCAACCAACAGTAAGAAGACATGTTTGTGAAGCTAAGTGTGGCAAGAGCAAGGTCATAGGGTGCATGGAACACTAGCAAACAATCATGAAAACATTGAACTTAATGTTAACAGGCTGACAGCAACATTTTCAAGCAAGTTTGGAGCAAGATTACAACAAGCTACAGTGGTCTATAAATGCAACCAGGGGCATGGATGGATAGAGCAAGACATGTAGATCAAAACATGTTTATAGAGCACCTCCAGATTATGCATAGAATGACTAGTAGAATCATGTTTACATAGCAACAAAATATAACAGAATCTGCCTAGCAAAACAGCAACAGCAAGTACCCTCCTTAACAAGCTCGATTCACTCACCACAAGTCATTGCATGACAAGATAAGCATAGCATCATCAAGAAGACATGTTTATGAAAAAAACCATGGCAAGAACAAGTCCATAGCATGCAAGGATGAACTATAGCAACCGTGGCTAAATTGAATAACAAGTAAACAATCTGCCAGGAGACATTTTGAAGCAAAAATAGAACACTCAAATGACATGCTAGACTACTCCATAATTGCAAACAAGGGCATGAATGGATAGACAATAACCATATGTTCAAAACACCCTTACTAAAGTATCTCTAAATATGCATGGATCTCTCAGTAGCATCAATTTTACATGGCATCAAAATAACAGCAGAATAGGGACTAAAATCAGCAATATCATGAAGCCTAGTTTGCATGCTTGTGCTAGTCTCCACATTGATCACAAAAATACATGGCATACACCCCTGGAAAGATGGCATGTCATATATCAAAACACATGAAGACATCAACCTCATAGGATGCACACATCAATCATGGCAAAAATGATAAATGAGCAAGTTATAACAGTTTCAGTAGATTAACATCAACATGCACTCTTCCAACAGCATTTCGGGCATCAAGATGAGCTCAAATGAAAATAATGCAATGGAATGAAATGAATTACTCGTCGAGACGAATAATTTGACATACTACACGCACAAAACGGAGCTACAGATGTAGAGATGTGATGGCATGAACATGGCATGAAAATTACCCAGAAACGGGGACTTAGTGGAATTTATAACTCCGGAGAAAGTCAACCCGGGACGGAGGTGTTCCCGGACGGAGGGATCCGGGATGGGGACGGCGTTTGGTTGACCGAACTGGTGGATCTGATCCACCTTCTTCTCCGGCGAGGTCGACGAACTCCGGCGAGGCGACGGCCTGTGGGGATGTACGGATGATGGGCGGCCGGCGGAGATGCGGGGTGCGGGCGCGAGGCCGTGGCGCTGGGTGACGACAGTGAGGTGGGGCGGCGCTCCGAGGGCGTGGCGCGGGGCGGCGGAGGCGGCGGCATGGGCGCGGGAGGCAGAGGCCTCGGGGCGGCGAGAGATCCCGGCGGCGGCGAAGCGGGCGGCGCCGCGAAGTCGCGGCAGAAGGGGAGATGGGCTGGGCAGCGGCGGCGGCGGCGAGGTGTGAGGCGGCGTTCGGGCGAGCATGCGGGCGGCGAACGGTGTGGGAATCTGGCGGGGCGGGGGCGCTGGCGCTATGGCGTCCATGGCGGCAGCGGGCAGAGCAGGCAGGCGGGCCCTTGGGCTCGCGGGCCATGGGCTTGCGCTGTGGGATCAGCGGCGGGACACGTGGCAGGCGCGGGTTCGTCCGGCGGAGCGGGCGGACGTGTCCGGACGGCGGGATGAAGTGTCCGGCGGCGCGAGGGGAGCGGGGCTAGGGTTTGGACTACGGGATTTTCGGAGGGGGAGGTGTTTATATAGGTAGAGGGAGCTAGGAGAGTCCAAATGAGGAGCGGTTTTCGGCCACGCGATCGTGATCGAACTACCGAGAGCATGGAGGGGAGTTAGATGGGTTTTGGTCCACTTTGGAAGGGGTGTTGGGCTGCAACAAAAGAGGGCTATGCGGTTACCCGGTTAACCGTTGGAGTATCAAACGACCTCCAAATGGCACGAAACTTGACAGGCGGTCTACCGGTGCTATACCAAGGCCGCTTGGCAAACCTCGGTCCATTCCGAGAACGTTTAACACCCACTCACAACGAGAGACAAAAGGGGAACGCCGAAGGGCATAGCAGTTCCGGATTGCAAAACGGACAACGGGGAAAATGCTCGGATGCATGAGACGAACACGAATGCGAAATGAGATGCACATGATGACATGATATGAAATGCAGATGATGACATGGCAAAAGGCAACACGCAAGCACATGACATGGCAATGACAGCGAATAACTGGAAGACACCTGGCGCATCGAATCCGGGGCGTTACAACACTCCTCCACTAACAAGAGATCTCGTCTCGAGATCTTAGGACCGAGACGGAAGGGAAAAAGGGATGAGGTGAAACAAGAATTCAAGAGAAGAAGCAAAGAATCGAGAGCACTCGAGAAGAGAGGAACGACGAGAATGACGAGAATCGAAAGCTCACGGAATCAGATAGACTATGAAACGACTCGTTCTAACCGGAGTGGTTAGAATGAGAAAAGAAATGAATAAGACTGAAAGGATTTAGGTAGCACTCCGGCTGAAAATGGGAGGATTAGAACGAACTTGAGAGGATGGAATGGTACTTGATGAACTCTTGAAAGAATGAATTAAATCATGAAGAATCGCCATGAAGTACTCCGGTAAAATAAAGGATGATGAGATAGAATGAAGGATGAAAGAATAAGATGAGCCTTGCGGTGATTTAGATGGAGGTTCCGACGAAATGGCTGAGGAAATTGAACTCCGGAAAAGAAAAGATGAAAACACTTGGAACTAGAATTTATTCATCAAGAACAAACTCCAAAGGCAAGGATTACTCACTCTGACGAAATAAGAATAAGATTTATTGTATGCTTATCCTTCATCAAATTAAATTGATGACAAGCAATGGATTTTGCATACTACTTATTCTTCTTGAAAAAGAATTGAGAAGTGACATATCGCAAACTTGAGAAGGTCTTCATGAACCACCGGTATGATTGGAAGAACGAATGAATAATATGATAAACAAGGAAAAAGAATCTTGAACGAACCACCGTAAGAATTCAAAAATTGAATGATGAAAGAGAATGAATCGCCGGGAAGAATTAGAAGAATAAATATGGTCGAGGGGATTTAGATGCAAAAGAACAAAGAGATCGTGAGCTGATTAAAGAACACTTGAACGAAGCACCGGGATAAATAGATAACGATAACTGGAATGATGGCCTCCGGTGAAAAGAAATGGAAAACAACTTCTGACATACTCTGGATGGATGAAAAGAATTTGCATGACTTGAAACAATTTGATAGGATAACATCGAGCTAGCACCGCGAATCTCCGGGAGAACGGACAAGATTTAGAGTAAAAACTCTTCTTCGGTCTTCAAATGGCGACGGAAAACAACACCAAAATATTGAGATACTCCGGGGAAATGAAAAGCGAAGAGGGTTGAGCCAACAATGAAAAGAATTTGAAATTGATCTTGGAGAAGGCATGTGACTGATGGAATCCATTCTTACGTCACACTTTGAAAAGAATTGGGAATAGCTCCGAAATAATTAGAAGTGTCAGGTAAGATCCTGGGGAAAAACCTGTGGGTTAGGGCCTACTGAAGGGATAACACCGTTGGAAAGGATTGTTGAACAGATAGATGATGCACCGGAATAATAGAATTATTTGAATGAGGTGACAACCTCGAATTAATTGGAACACTGATGAATCTCCTGATATGTCTTGAGCACTCCGGAAGGATAAACTGGCGAGAGGCGAACGAGTAGGGGAAACACTTGAGCCGAGTAAAAAGAATATAACCAACCCGAAAAACTAGAATTGAGTCCACCGGAAAAGAAAAAGAGATGAAGAATGTCCACCGAGACGAGAATTCACAGGTTGAAATGATTGACACAAGATTGAAGAGGCTCCACACGAATGAAATAGATGGTCGAAAGAGACTCAGACTCCGGGAAGAAAAGGGTGGGAGGGCGGGAAAAACAAAAGAAACTCGGAAGGGGAAATCGACGAATATCTTGAAGAGAAAACACCGGTTAAAATCATTGAGGAAAGAAGGCAAAGACTTCGCACGAGTAGGGTAGATACTCGATTACGGACTCCGGTTCAGATATAAAAAAGGGTGGGCGGGTGGGAAAAGAAGACAACTGAGGATTGAACTCGGCAAAGATGAAGAGGCTCAAGTCAACTTGACGAGAAATGCACCGGATGAAAGGAGCTGAGAACCAACGAACGGAAAACCAACTGCGTGAACCTAAAGAAAATTTTGAAGGGGAAGAGGAGAAATTCAAAACACCTACGTCAAGATTCCTTACCAGAGCGACGAAGAGGCTGAGGAGTAAAAAGAATTCCTACTCTCCGATATAACTAGACTCCGAAAATAGTTTTCTTCTAGACTCAACAACGGCCAAACTACACGATCAATCAAGGGGCTCCTAGGGTTGGTCGAGGCTCGATACCAACTTGAATCACGCCCAATATGCGACCCTATCCAAAAGGAACTCAAGGTCCCACCAAGGATAGACCCGCATATTGGGAACGCTTTTGCAAGGTGGATATCATTACATCAACATTACATAATAGATGGGGATACATACAATACATACAATGTCACATGAATACAACAATACAACATACAAGAACAACATCCGACTACGGATGAATCATAAATGAAACTCAAACAACATCCACCTCGCTAGCCCAGTCTGCCGACCGAACCTATCCCCTGATCGAAGAAGCAGAAGAAGAACTCAACGCAAGCAAGCATCGCTCTCGCGTCATGATCATCGCATAACCTGTACCTGCAACTGTTGGTGTAGTAATATTTGAGCCATGAGGACTCAACAATCCCATTACCATGGGTATCAAGACTAGCAAAGCTCAATGGGAAAGGAAGGGGTAAAGTGGTGAGGTTGCAGCAGCGACTAAGCATATATGGTGGCTAACATACGCAAATAAGAGCGAGAAGAGAAGCAAAGGAACGGTCGTCAACTAGTAATGATTAGGAGGTGATCCTGAACACCTACTTATGTCAAACATAACCCAGAAACCGTGTTCACTTCCCGGACTCCGCCGAGAAGAGACCATCACGGCTACACACGCGGTTGATGCATTTTATTTCGGATCTGGTGTCAAGTAATCTACAACCGGCCATTAACAAATTCCCATCTGCCACATAACCACGGGCACGGCTCTCGAAAGTCTATACCCTGCAGGGGTGTCCCAACTTAGCCCATGACAAGCTCTCGTGATCAACGAAGGAATAGACCTTCTCCCAGGAAGACCCGATCAATCTCGGAATCCCGGTTTACAAGACATTTCGACAATGGTAAAACAAGACCAGCAAAGCCGCCCGATCGCCGACAATCCCGATAGGAGCTGCACATATCTCGTTCTCGTGGCAACACCGGATAAGTCAAGCTACGAGTAAAACCGGACTTGAGTTTCCCGAGGTGGCCCTTGAGCTGCTCGATTCGGACCAACACTTAGACAAGCAATCGGCCCCGGGGCTATAATAAAGATGACCCTTGGGTTAATTACTCCCAAGGGAAAAGTAGGTGGTGGTGAGGCAAATGGTAAAACCAAGGTTGGGCCTTGCTGGACAAGTTTTATTCAAAGCGAACTGTCAGGGGGTCAAATAAATCACCCGACCGCGTTAGGAACGCAAAATCCAGGAACATAACACCGGTATGACGGAAACTAGGGCAGCAAAAGTGGAACAATACACCAGGCATAAGGCCGAGCCTTCCACCCTTTACCAAATATATAGATGCATTAATAATATAAGAGATATTGTGATATCCCAACAAAATCCTGTCCACCATGGAGAAATCTTCAACTTCACTTGCAACTAGCAACGCTATAAGAGGGGCTGAGCAAAGCGGTAACATAGCCAATCAATGGTTTGCTAGGAAGGGTGTCAAAGGTTAGAGGTTCATGGCAATTTGGGGAGGCTTGAAGAACAAGTTATAGGAAGCGCAGCATAGCGAAAGAACGAAGCAACTAGCATAGCAATGATAGTAGTGAGATCCAGGGTAGCGGTCATCTTGCCTGAAATCCTGCTAGGAAGAATAATGAGTCCATGGAGAAGATGAAGCCACGAAGACGAACCACACGTAGACGAACGAATCCTCACGATCACAACGAAACGGGAACTATCGAGAAGAAGCACACAACATGGTAAACACACCACACATGAACAAGACATGATGCACAACAAGCATGATGCATGGCAAAGCTACATGAAGCTACTCATGGCAAGAGATGATGCAAAAAAGAACAACACATCAAGGCAAGTTTAAATGAGGCCGGGAACAACATATAACAAATCCGGTAAGTCCTCGTATGCAAATTTCGGAATTGGTCCAGATCTGAATAAACATTATGTTCAAGTTGTTAAACAGCAAGTTAAGATGCACCAAGATGATCTACACGAAATTCTAGTCAAGTTACATATAAAGTTCATTAGATTCGGAGCTACGGCCTAGAAGATATGAGCAAAACAAGTTAAACATGGCATTGATGCAAAATGCATACAAGCATCAAGCAAACACACCAAAACAAGGATGCAACATGGTAATATGAAGCTACATGCAAAAACAAGCAAGTTTCATATAGAGCACACTCAAAACGGAGCAACGGTTCAACACATGCACACTATACAAGTCATAGCAACAATCTGTCCATAACAGCAACTAGGCATCTTGCAAGCATCAAAACAACATGGTACAACATCCCATCGAAATAACAAAAGGCATGGGCATGAAGTACAGGTAAAGCACAACAAAACATGAACACTGAGCTATCTCCAGAAATCACTAGAACATGCTCCAAAACACATGGTAAGATTGCAAATAATAACAGTTTCAGACTTTAGCAGAAATAACATCAGGTTGCAATGTTTAGAGCTATCAAACAACATGTTACAGGAACTTAACATGGCAAAAAAGGCATGGCATGATACTACTAAATGCATAGAACAAGAGTCCCTTACTGAACATGAGCCAAAAAGGATCAGAAAATATGATGGCACCCATGTAAACATGGCAAGTTATATTACAGATTCATACATGGCAGGAACAACAATAAGTAGGCATGTTCGTGAGCTTGAACCACTCACTACAGAGCAATACATGGCATGGCAAGGCAACCAACAGTAAGAAGACATGTTTGTGAAGCTAAGCATGGCAAGAGCAAGGTCATAGGGTGCATGGAACACTAGCAAACAATCATGAAAACATTGAACTTAATGTTAACAGGCTGACAGCAACATTTTCAAGCAAGTTTGGAGCAAGATTACAACAAGCTACAGTGGTCTATAAATGCAACCAGGGGCATGGATGGATAGAGCAAGACATGTAGATCAAAACATGTTAATAGAGCATCTCCAGATTATGCATAGAATGACTAGTAGAATCATGTTTACATAGCAACAAAATATAACAGAATCTGCCTAGCAAAACAGCAACAGCAAGTACCCTCCTTAACAAGCTCGATTCACTCACCACAAGTCATTGCATGACAAGATAATCATAGCATCATAAAGAAGACATGTTTATGAAACAAACCAAGGCAAGAACAAGTCCATAGCATGCAAGGATGAACTATAGCAACCGTGGCTAAATTGAATAACAAGTAAACAATCTGCCAGGAAACATTTTGAAGCAAAAATAGAGCATTCAAATGACATGCTAGACTACTCCATAATTGCAAACAAGGGCATGAATGGATATACAATAACCATATGGTCAAAACACCCTTACTAAAGTATCTCTAAATATGCATGGATCTCTCTGTAGCATCAATTTTACATGGCATCAAAATAACAGCAGAACAGGGACTAAAATCAGCAATATCACGAAGCCTAGTTTGCATGCTTGTTCTAGTCTCCACATTGATCACAAAAATACATGGCATACACCCCTGAAAAGATGGCATGGCATATATCAAAACACATGAAGACATCAACCTCATAGGATGCACACATCAATCATGGCAAAAATGATAAATGAGCAAGTTATAATAGTTTCAGCAGATTAACATCAACATGCACTCTTCCAACAGCATTTCGGGTATCAAGATGAGCTCAAATGAAAATGATTCAATGGAATTAAACTAAGTACTCGTTGAGACGAACAATTTGACATATTACACGCACAAAACGGAGCTACGGACGCAGAGATGTGATGGCATGAACATGGCATGAAAATTACCCAGAAACGGGGACTTAGTGGAATTTATACCTCCGGGAAAAGTCAACCCGGGACGGAGGCGTTCCGGGACGGATGGATCCGGGATGGGGACGGCGTTTGGTTGACCTAACTGGTGGATCTGATCCACCTTCTTTTCCAGCGAGGTCGACGAACTCCGGCGAGGCGGCGGCCTGCGGGGGAGGCACGGGATGACGGGGCGGCGCCGGGCGAGAGATGCGGGCGGCGGGCGCGAGGCCGTGGCGCTGGGTGACGACGGCGAGGCAGGGCGGCGCGCCCGGCGAGGCACGACGCTGGGCGGCGGAGGCGGCGGCGCTTGGCCATAGGAGGGAGGCGGAGGCTCGGGCGCGGCGTGGCGGAGATCCCGGCGGCGATGAAGCGCGGCGGCGCCATGGTCGCGGCGGCGGGAGATGGGCATGCGGGTAGCGGTGGGCGGCGAGGCAGCGAGGCGGCGGCGGCCGAGCATGCTGGCGGCGAACGGCGGCGGGGCCCCGACGCTGTGGCGCTGGGGCGTCTCGGCGGCGGCGCGGCGAGCTGGCAGGCGGGCCCCGCTGGCTCATGAGCCCATGGAGGCGCGTGGTGGGATCCGCGGTGGGGACACATGGCAGGCGCTTGGTTCGTCGGCGGAGCGGGCGGACGTGTCCGGACGGCGGATGAAGTGTCCCGGCCTTGAGGAGCCGGGCTAGGGTTTGGACTGCGGGATTTTCGGAGGGGGATGTGTTTATATAGGTAGAGGGAGCTAGGAGAGTCCAAATGAGGAGCGGTTTTCAGCCACGCGATCGTGATCGAACGACCGAGAGCATGGAGGGGAGTTAGATGGGTTTTGGGCCACTTTGGAAGGGGTGTTGGGCTGCAACAAAAGAGGGCTATGCGGTTACCCGGTTAACCGTTGGAGTATCAAACGACCTCCAAATGGCACGAAACTTGACAGCGGTTCACCGGTGCTATACCAAGGCCGCTGGCAAACCTCAGTCCATTCCGAGAACGTTTAACACCCACTCACAACGAGAGACAAAAGGGGAACGCCGGAGGGCATAGGAGTTCCGGATTGCAAAACGGACAACGGGGAAAATGCTCGGATGCATGAGACAAACACGAATGCGAAATGAGATGCACATGATGACATGATATGAAATGCAGATGATGACATGGCAAAAGGCAACACGCAAGCACATGACATGGCAATGACGGCGAATAACTTGAAGACACCTGGCGCATCGAATCCGGGGCGTTACATTGCGGCACTCCTGCTTGGACTTCTTGATACCATGGTCGGCGTAGTAGTCTCGAACAGACTGTACCCGAGCCTCATGCCGTAAGTTCTGAAGTAGGCGCTTGCACTCCTTGTGGATAACATCTGCCGCCTCCTCCTTGTATCCCTCCTCACACCTGTAGAATGTCTGCAATTAAATGAGACAATATTGATTAGTACAATTAATAACTAGCTAGTTGAAGATTTTTAATTGTGTAAAGGAGAAATTACCCAGAACTTTCTGATCACCATGTCTGCCCTTGTCTTGCACAAGACACCGTTGATAATCTCACCCGGCGGGGCCGGGGCAGCCAAGTAGTGCTCCTAACTCAATCCAACCTCTGGAAGCCGACCCTCACCAGGCAACGTGACAAACCCCGAAAAGTTTTGCCGAATCAGAACTCCAAGGACGGAGTTGGGCCGGCGGACACTTTAATGGTGGTCCCAACCCCTGCAGCATGACAAGGCCAACGCATTAGTTATTTGAAGAAACGTGAATGCAGAAGGTATAAAAAGATTAAATGCACTTACCTCTCCCCATTAGGGAAAATCAACCACCTTTGCTCGCGGGTCGCCGGCACGGACGGGAGCCGTGTAGCACCACGCTGGTAGACGTTGCCCCCCTCCTCCCCCTCCTCCTCAAAACCAGTCGGCTCCCCGCCATCATCAGCATGGTCAGTCGGCTCCACGCCATCATCACCGTGGCCACTCGGCTCCCCGCCATCATCAGTGTGGCCACTCGGCTCCTCAGGCTGACCCGACCAAGTACCCCATCCAGACGTGTGCTCCTCCGGGGTCTCGTGGGCCCAACTCTCATGGGCCGAAGGCCCGTCGACCCGAGGCTCGTGGGCCGAAGACCCGTGCACCGGAGGCTCGTGGACCAGAGTCCGTGTAGCCTCCTCCCACCCTAGCAGTCACGTGCTCGGGTGAAACAACTGGGGGCGGCGGCGAGGAAGGCGCCATAAGAGTCACCCTACCTCTCCCGCGACCACGTGCTCCACCTCGGCCCTTCTTCTTACCTCATCCCCTGCTGGGCATCACGGTCGACGAAGAAGGGCCCGACGGTGTCGCCATACTGTCCAGCAACGCTCGGCGGAGAGGTGCGTGTGGAATGGAAGACCTCACACTACGCGCCGACGAAGAAGGGGCCTCGGCGCGCTCCCGGCCAGCGCCCACCATCTTTGAACACTGCCATGATAAAGAATAAACGAAATTAGTACAACATGAAAAAATACCGACATGAATAATAATATGTATATCACTTAAGTGTATCATCATCAAGGGTCGGGTCGGGTCTCGGGGTCGGGTGTCGGGTCGGGTGCCGGGTCGGGTCGGGTGTCGTGTCGGTGTCGGGTCGGGGTGTCGGTGTCGGGTCGGGTGCCGTGTCGGTGTCGGGTCGGGTGTCGGGTCAAGCTCGGGTCGGGGTGCGGGTCGGGGCCGGGTGCCATGTCGGTGTCGGGTCGGGTGTCGGGTCGAGCTTAGGGTCGGGGTGTCGATGTCGGGTCGGGTCGGGTCTCGGTGTCGGGTGTTGGGTCAGTGCCGGGTCGGTCGGGTGCCGTGTCGGTGTCGGGGGTCGGGTGTCGGGTCAGGCTCGGGGTCGGGGTGTCGGTGTCGGGGTCGGGGTCGGGGTGTCGGGGTCGGGGTCTCGGGGTCGGGGTGTCGTGTCGGGGTGCCGGGTCGGGGTCGGGGTGCCCTGTCGGGTCGGGTTCCCCCCCTCTTTTTTCCTTTTCTTCTTCTTCCTCTTCTTCCTTTTCTTCCTTTTCTTCCTTTTCTTCCTTTTTTTCCTCCTTCTTCTTCTTCTTCTTATTCTTCTTCTTCCTCCTTTCCTTTTTCCTCTTCTTCTTCTCCTCCTCTCCTGTTTTCTTCTTCTTCTTCTTCTTCTTCTTCTTTTTTCTTCTCCTCCTCCTCTTCTTCTTCTTCCTTTCCTTTTTCCTCCTCTTCTTCTTCTTCTCCTGCTCTCCTGTTTTTTTCTTCTTCTTCTTTTTCTTTCCTAAAACTGAACTAAACCTAAATCTAATCTAAACATAAACCTAAAACTAAAAAAACAAAAAAAAAGGAAAAAACTAAATCTAAACCTAAAACTAAACTAAAACTAAACCTAAACCTAAAACTAAACCTAAAACTAAAATTAAAACTAAATCTAAACTAAAGATAAACCTAAAACTAAAAAAGCAGAAAAAAAGGAAAACAAAGGAGAGGTAGAGCTCACCAGGCCGGTGGAGGAGGCGGGCGGTCTGGGAGGCGGCGCCAGCCTGTGGTGGTGGTGGGGGGGAGGAGGCCGGGGCAGGCAGGCGGCGCGACGACACTGCAGCAATGTAGGGGCGACGGCGGGGCGGTGGAGCGAGCAGCGCTGGTGTCGTGGTGACAAGGCGGGAGGAGGGAGGCGTCGGGCGGGCGTTGGCGGTGCGGGCGGGGGGCTGGCTGGGGCTCAAGGCCAAGGCCGAGACGGGCGGGGGCCGGGCGACGGGCGCGGGCGACGGACGGGGGCGGGCGGCGGGGCGGTGGTCTGGCGATCAGGCTGCGGCGAGTGGTGGGGCGGCGGCGTGTGTCTGTGGAGAAGGGAGAGAGAGAGAGAGGGGTGGGGCGCCCGGCCGTTAGATATGTTTAATCTTTGCCGTCCGCCACCTTTGTCGTCGCTAATGTGCTCTTTGCCGTCGCTAGCGGACGGCAAAGAGGGGGGATTAAGTATTTTTAACCAGCTCTCGGTGGTTCTTCCTCTTTGCCGTCCGCTAGCGGACGACAAAGATTCTTTGCCGTCTGCTAGCGGACGGCAAAGAACTGACTGATAGCAAAGGCTTTCTTTGCCATCGGCTGTTCTTTGCCGTCGCGCTGTGTAGTCGATGGCAAGAGCTTCTTCGCCGTCCACTAGCTGACGACAAAGAGCTGGCAGATGGCAAAGTAGCTGATTCCAGTAGTGCGAGGTGCTTACTTAAGCAGGGATTTATCTCTGCTCAGACAAGTTGGATTACAAGAAAGGTAAAACAAAACAATGGAAAGGAAAATGTGATTATTATGATAATCAAACCAATGTAAAGGAAAGGTGTTTATACCCAAGTGTTAGAGTATATCTTTCCCAAGGAAAGGCAGAGCATGATAGGGCTCCAAGTATTTAACCATTTAGGCAAAGGGGCAAGAAATTTATGAGGTTTACCCATACAACGGTGTTTGGATAATTGATGAAGAACAGTTAGCGTTGCACTCCCAATGTTCTTGTTGATGATCGAAGTACCACACACATGCTTCGGGATAGTGTTGACATGGTCAGTAGGGAAAGGTCAGACTTCGCATACACAAAGGATCCATCGAAACAACTTATAAAATAAGTCATACAATTTCAGCAAGAAAAAAAATGATTTTGTGGCCGGCGGGCTTAGGAATAATACAAGGAAGATCGATGTAAGCTTAGCTCATTGTCGGAAATTGTGCTCTGAGAAGAAGGACCAGGTAGCACAGTGAAAAAAAATTAGTACGATAATGATATAGCTGATCAGGCTAGGAATGACTTGAAGGATTATTATACTCGTAAGCAGCGAAAATTACTTAGAGTTATAGAATCATAGTGCAGAATCGATTCACCTATCGGTGTTCTCAAGTGACTAATAACTCGGAACCCAAGGGAAATCCAAAATCGGCGAGAAGCAATACTAGAGGGTAATACTCGAAGGAAGATCAAAATAGAGGTTGCGGAGCTGCGTTTATCGGCAGAAGACAAGTGCTTTAACTTGTCTGAGAAATGGAATCAAGGAGAAAATATGGTCGGAACCACGATTGCAAAAGACCAGATCCATGATATATGATAGGGGAATAATTAATTTAAGAGAAGCTTCCATGATAAGATATACATCGTGTCCATGGGCATGAACACAAAGTTCAAGGTCGACTCCCACTTCTTCAATGTATAACCTTCCCTTCCCTTCTCGTTTTCGATGAAGTTGTAGTGTTGAAATTATATCTGGCAAAACACCAGAAGAGTATGACTCGTGAAAACTCTCGGGTTCAAACGGATTATGGGAGGCATAGGTTCAACCCATAGGGGAATCTTAGGAACCTATTCCACAAACTTCAGAAGTAAAGAACACAAGCTCGAAAGCAGAGCATGCTTGACAAAAGGAGAGGATACAATTACCAAAGGCATTATGTATCTGGGAAAGAACTCACAAGGTGATTAAATATGAAGTACACTTTCGGAAAAATCCAACAAGATATCTGGTGGTCCACAAGGGATCTGATGTGAGCACTGGTACTCAACCAGAAGAAGAAAGAATGCAAGGAGATCAGACTATAGAAACAACTGATTAATTCAAGCTTGAATGCAAAGGAATGATGATTTCCAGATCAAGGGATCGGAAGCAAAAGCTCTGATAAAGGATGTATAAGTTGAATAGAATTAGGTGTACAATCGACGACAATTTGATTGGTTGAGAACCAGCTCCTGTTCAAAATGACATCTGAGCCAGAAAGATAATTATAATGATCAACTGATGATTGCGGGCATTCGCACACATTGAATCAATGGACCCAAGATGATAAGGACAAAGGATGCCAATAAGATTACTAGACTTATGGGATTAACCATAATGCAAGCAAGCAAGAATTTCAACAACAATAGGATGTTGAGGATTTTTGGAAGATTGAATGGTATTTCGAAGACTCTCGTGAAGCACATGAACAACTGGGGATGAACAAATCCCTGATAATTGCGAGATGCGGAAAAGGAGCTGCATCACAACAGGCATAATGGATTCTCAAAATATCTGAAAGTATTACAGGGTATCTTACCAAAAAAAGATTAACGGGGAATGATTGTATGAATGGCAAGTGTATGTGGTTATCAATAGTGGGTTTATCGATGATATGGAGTTGCAACGACGAACGGCACAAGGGTTTCGGGAAACATCGAAGAGTATCTTCGAAATCTTCTGGTGCAGCAAGCCATCATCTGGACTGAAGGGGCTCTCCGGGAGAAAGTATTTTCAAGAACCTGAAGTTAGATTTTTGCAAAATCATTTAACCCGAATAGGAGAGAGATGAGAATCCTAGAGTATGGACGAGGAATAAAAGATCCTAATACCACCCAATGGTGACGTTGGCCCGTAAGACACACAACCATGTTAGTAAAAGTTTTTCAGTGACTACACTCAAGTTTGGCCAAGGAGTTGGAAAGGGGGCTACCTACAGGCAGTCGGCTGTGATACCAACTTGTGACGCCCCCGATTCAATTGTACACTAATCATACACGCAAATGTGTATGATCAAGATCAGGGACTCACGGGAAGATATCACAACACAACTCTAGACACAACTTAAAATAATACAAGCTTTATATTGCATGCCAGGGGCCTCGAGGGCTCGAATACATTAGCTCGAATACAATTGAGTCAGCGGAAGCAAAAATATTTGAGTAAAGACACAAGTTTGCCTTAAGAAGGCTAGCACAAAAGCAACATCGATCGAAAAGGCAAGGCCTCCTGCCTGGGAGCCTCCTAACTACTCCTGGTCGTCGGTGTCCGCCACGTAGTAGTAGGCACCCTCGGGGTAGTAGTAGTCATCGGCGGTGGCGTCTGGATCCTGGGCTCCACCATCTGGTTGTAGCATCCGAGAAGAATGGAAAGAGGTGGAAAAAGGGAAGCAAAGCAACCGTGAGTACTCATCCAAAGTACTCGCAAGCAAGGATCTACACTACATATGCATCAGTATCAATGAAATGGCCAATATCTATGGACTAAACTGCAGAATGCCAGAAGAGAAGGGGAAAGCCTACCCTATCGAAGACTAGCATCTTCAAGCAGCTCCAAGCATCTTGCAGCATTCAGAAGAGTATAGAATAGCAGTTTATATTTAGCAAACATGTTGTAACATTAGCGCCCAGAGATCACTTCCTCGACTCCCTGCGAGGAAACAATCCCTAAGCCATCATTTTCATTACATGCCTCAGCATTCAGTATCCAGTTCTAGTTGTATCGATCGGGATACAACTCCAAGTGTCCATTACCATAGGACAGACTATCGATAGATGTTTTCTTCCCTGCAGGGGTACACCAACTTACCCACCACGCTCGATTAACTCCGACCGGACACACTTTTCTTGGTCGTGCCCGGCCTCGGCCAAACAATACGCTGGAACCCGACCTAGGCCCAATAGAGAGGTCAACACACCGGTCTACATCCTAAGCGCGTAGGGGTCTCGAGCCCATCGCCCTTTGCACTCCTGAACGTTGCGAACGCGGCCAATGAGCAGACCTAGCCCCCCTTATACAAGGCGAGGTGTTCCAGTCCAACCTAGCGCGTGCCGCTCAGTCTCTGACGTCTAATAAGCTTCGGCTGATGCATACGACGCAGAACGCCCATACTATGCCCACATGATGGTTTGTGCTATCAGGCCAGGGGCCCCTCGGATCAAATATCCAAACCATTAATGTGTTGGTAGTGCGGTCACGAGGAGAGACTCACGAAAGATGTGACCCCGTTGCCTCGTCTCGAGGACTTGCGGCAAGGTCTAAGAATGCCCCACCACGCCTCGTATTCAACTCTCGGGTAACCTCCAGGTCAACCCGTCTCCACATCACTCGCAGGTACCCCTTAGGGTCGACCCGCCTTTCCAAGTAACAGTTGTAAATTCCAAGTATACGTGTGTCCAAACACCAAGGGGAAACCCCGAGGAATCACCCTCGGTGGATTCCACTCGATGCAATCATCAAGTTGAACGTAGGAGGAACCACCCTCGAGGTTCACACTTGAGGCGCTGCAACGAGCCGTGTCGAAGTGGTTAAGGAGGAATCACCCTCGATGACCACAACCGAATAGCTACACTACAGAGATCTCATCAGGAGTGATGTATGAGGTACCACCCTGGGCACTCGATGGTAACTCTACAGAGTCGAACAACAAAAGGGGCGTGATGTGATGTGAGGTGTTGGGCTCTGGTCGTCGATCACGTTGATCGAGTCGTCGATGATGAAGCAGGGGCAACAAGGACAAGGTGGGGGTTCACTGATGGGTCACTAACCAACCTATACTAAGCAGTTTAGGATAAGCAGGTAGGTAACAATAAGCATGTTACAAAAGTAGGCTATGCATCAGAATAGGAGCAATCAATTATAGTAGCAAAATCTAATGTAAGCATGAGAGAATGGAATGGGCGATATCGGGATGATCAAAAGGGGGGCTTGCCTGGAAGCTCCGCTGAAAAGGGAAGAAGGGTCATCATTGACGTAGTCGATCACAGGGGCAGCATCAGCCTCGGGGTCTACCGGAGAGAAGAGGGGGAAGAAACAATAAATATGAAGCAAGCATATCATCACAAAGCATAACATGGCAATATATTCTGCCGGGGGTGACCTAACGTATGGCTACACGTTATAGGTGAAGGGGGAATTCAACCGGGAATGTTTCCCGGTTCCGGACCTGTGTCAGACAAATGATCGGAGCAGGAATGTTCCATGTTCAGATAGTTAGAGGCATCTGACAGGTAAACGGACCGTGTATTCGGATTCGTTGGATTTTTCTGAGAAACTTTCATATATAAAACACTTTCATCCGAGCTACGTTTTATTTTATATGATTTTCTAAAGTTTTAAACATATTCTGGAACTAAAAAATAGAAAAAGAAATATGACGTCAGCATGACAGGGGAATGGCATCAGCAGGCAGCTGGTCGGCTGACCAGGTCAAAGCTGACCTGTGGGTCCAGTGTGACCCATTAGTCAGTGAGTGTGGCTATAACAGTGAATTAACTAATCTAACTAAACGAATTAGGGGTGTGGGCCCCATATGTCAGTGAGACATTAGACTAATCTAATTACTTTTAATAAAAAACGTTTTAATTGATGTATTAAGCGGCGGGGCCCACACGTCAGGGTCACAGAGACGCCCAGTTAGCATGTTAACTGGTCAAACCAGCCAATGGGGCCACCAAGGCCCACTGGCCAGCGACCCAGGGGCGGGACCCATGGAGCCACGTCGGCGTCGGCGCCGGAGAGAGCTCCGGCGACCAAAAACGACGGCGGCGCGCTTGGGAGGTGGTCGGGTTTTGCACACAGGGCGCCGTTTCTAGCGCGGCCGGGAACGAGAAGACGAGGGCGAGGCGATCTGGGGTGGTGGTAGAGTCTGCGGTGGCTGGGAACGTCGACAGCGAGCTGTGAGGTGGACACCGGACTTCGGTCGTCATCGGGATCGAGGCTGGGGTGCGTTTGCGGGTAAACCAAGTGTCTAGACGAGGCCTACGCGGTGCAGTGAGCGTGATGGTGGCGTGCATGGGACCATTTGGTCACCGTGGCCATGCCGACGATGGGCAGAGGCCGCGGCGCATTCGGGAGGCCGTCGGGGTAGGTGATAGGGGGCTCGGGGAAGGACGAGCACATGTGCGTCATGCTCCTGGGAGCACCAGGAGCACGGCGGAGACGTCAAGCGAGCGTGACAAGGGCCTTGGCCATGACCACGAGCTCGTCAGCGGCGTACAGAGCTCGGGTGCGGCAGCAGCTAGCTACGGCGCGTGAAGATGCTAACGGAGGGGAGCAGGAGAAGGAGGAGCTCACCTAGCGACACGCATGGTGGCCCTTGGAAGCTTAGGAGCAGCAGGAGTTGTCGGAGAGGAGGAAGATCGACGACGGCCGAGGCGGATGGCGGCGGCTCGATCCGCGCGTTATGGAGCTTCCCGACTCCCGTTCGTGGACGTAGACTAAGCAGACGACGTCGGCGGAGGCGAGGGACACGACGGTGAGGCGAGGAGATGGCTGTGGCCGCGTGTTTTACAGCGGCGAGTCCATGGCAGCACTCGGTAGCGGTGGATCTGGAGGGAGAGAGGGAAAGAGAGCGAGTGGGAGAGTGAGGGGCAAAGTGGGGAGGCGCTAGGGTTCGTCCAGGGCGGGGCGACCTAGTAGGCGCCGGGGAGCCGTCAGATGGCCGTCCCGTGGCCATCGGCAGCCACGGACGGCGCGCGCGCATCCACCCTGCCCCTGGTGAACAGAGGTAGGGGATGGCAGGGTTAGGTGGGCCGGGCTGCACTGTTGCGCAGCTGGGCCAAGTGCACAGTGCAGCATGGCCTTTTCTTTTCCTTTTTTTAATTTCTATTTTTCTTTTACAGAAAGGGGTTTGTAATATTTTGGGTGCCAAAATGATTTGTGTAAGATATGGGAATTGTCCGCATAAATACAATGCAATGTTTGGCACATCCACAAAACTTTGGAGGCCAGGGGATGCCATTTACATTTTTCAGAATTAAAATGACATTCAAAAATGATGAAGTTGCAATGAAATAATTGCTACTATCCATCTTAGCTGAATGGTGATGTTGTTTTCCTTAACAATTAAATGTTATGGAATTTTGGCTAAATGATGAACTATTTTGCAGCAACTTTTATCCAACTTCAAAATTCACTTGCAAATTGAATTTGATGCCAAAGTGGAATTTCAAATGAAATTTGAATCAAAGGTGATTAAGCACTGTTTGAAAAAAATGATTAGCTTAATCACAGAGGGTTACTGTAGCATGACATTAGGGGTGTTACAGCGGTGTTCGGGTGGGCTGGCCCTGCTCCCATCTTCATCGACCACACCAGCGCCAATGGCGATGTCAAGGGAATGGGCAAGGCGGAGGGCGTCTAGGCAGCGTGCGGGGGCAGACTTTTTTATGTTTCTAATAATGTTTAATTAGGTTTAATTGGACTTTGGCCGGCGGTTGACCGGCCACTTAAATGTTTAATTTTGTTTATTTCTATGACCTATTTTTTTCTATGCTGGCAAATTTGGGTCTGTCTCCCGTTGGGTGCACCTGCCGACCCATATGAAAATGCGGATGCGCACGTCCGCCTGGCCGACCCAAATAGACGAAAAGCAGATAAAACGCGCGTCCGTTTCGGTCGGCGCGTTAGAGTTGCTCTTAGGGCATCTCCCAACGCCGACCCCTAAGAGAATCTCCACTCGTTCGACGCCCCCAGGGAGTGAAATAGCACCTCCTGGATGCGAGCCGGCGTTATGTTCACCGTGGCGGCGGTCGGGTTCCCACCCGCCGGCCCAAGTTGGCCTCTAGACGCCCTTTATTTCGGCTAAAATTTGAAGAATTTTGGGCGAAATTAGGACGAAATTCATTCATATTTGTAAATAATTTAAAATACATGATTTAAACCCTAAAACTACGCCGCTCATCGCCCCGAGCCTTGTACATGTCGAGGAGCCTGTAGAAATTGGTGTAGTCGCCATCATCATCATCACCGTCGTCGTCGCCCCACACATCGCTGCCGTCCCTGCTGCAACCCTACCCTGGGTCACCGTGGCGGACATGGTTGGACAGCCCCGGCGCCTCCTCGTTGCTGTCGTCGAGGATGACGACGCTGCCCTCCTCACAGCCACGGGGCCGAGCAGAGATCTCCTGGAGGGCACGGCGCTGGTGCTCCATCTCCTCACGGACATGGTCGTCTGGCGCCCACTTCAGGTTGATTTCCTCATTGGCGGCCATGGCGAGGTGCTCCTGCTTGACGACAAGCAGCGTCACGGGCTCCATCTTTGGCCTAACTAGGCGAAGGTGGCCGCGGGAAGGAGGGGAAGGCTAGCGGCGGCGGCCCTTGTTTATGATGAGGTTGTTGCTGCGTTGGCGCATCGGCGTCTCTTGGGGCTCGGCCTTGACGGCGGCGAGCGGCATCCGTTCGCCAGAGGAGAGTGGTGTTCATGTGCCTGAGGAGTGGGAGTGTGAGCCGGAGGAAGACGACGACACGGTCGCCATGGGCCTTGGCAGCCACGAGCTGCCGCTCCAGTGTGAGAAGGACGACACCGGGTACTCCATCCCCAGCAAGTTGTCGCCCTCAATGTGCTCAGAGTGTTGGGGAACGTTGCATGGAAAACAAAAAAAAATTCTATGCACACGCAAGATCTTTCCATGGAGATGTATAGCTATGAGAGGGGGAGAGCATCGACACACACTGTAGATCACTAAGCGGAAGCTTTTATCAATGTGGTTGATGTAGTCGTAGTCTTCGCGGTCCGATCACGATCTAACCGATCTTGTGCCGAACGGACGGCACCTCCGAGTTTAGCACACGTGCTGCTCGATGATATATCCTCCTTCTTGATCCAGCAAGCGGGAGAGGAGAAGTAGATGGGATCACAACCAACATGACGACGTGGTGGTGATGGTGGTGGTGGAGCACTGACAGCGCTTTGCTAAGCGTCGCCGGGATGAGGTGATGAAACTACTGAGTAAAGGGAGAGAGAGGGGAGCCAAGGGCTTGGTGTGTCCTCTTGAGCGCCCCTCCCCTCTATATATAGGTGGAGGGGTGTGGGAATAGCCCCTCCAAGCCCTAGGGCGCAGCTAAGGGGGAGAGGACTTGGACTCCAAGTCCAATCCCATTCCTACTAGGACTCCTTCGTTTTTTGCCTTCCCTAGCCACATGGGCTTTTTAGGACTTGGTGCGCCTAGCCCAATAAGGCCAAGGAACCTCCCCACAGCCCATGCTAGACCTTGGGTCGTGGTGGATCCACTTGTGGACTTTCGGACCCCTCCAGAATCCTCCGGTACCTTCTGGAAGCTTCCCAGTACAATACCGAAAAAACTGCACCTTTTTCGGAATCCAAAATATGACTTCCCATATATAAACCTTTACATCTCGACCATTCCGAGACTCCTCGTGATGTTCGAGATCTCATCTAGGACTCCGAACAACATTTGGTTACCACTCATCAAATATCCCAATATTACTCTCGGGTCAACAAACGTTAAGCTTGCGACCTTGCGGCTTCGGGAATTATGTAGTCATGACCGAGACACCTCTTCGGTCAATAACCAATAGCGGGACCTGGACGCCCATATTGATTCCTACATATTCCACATAGATCTTTTATCGGTTGAACCTTTATGACAACATACGTAATTCACTTTTTCTGTCAGTATGTTACTTGCCCCGAGATTCGATCAGCAGTATCTTCATACCTAGTTCAATCTTGTTACTCGTAAGTCTCTTTGCTCGTTCTGTAATACATCATCTTACAACTAACTCATTAGTCACATTGCGTGCAAGCTTCTTGTGATGTGTATTACCGAGAGAGCCCAGAGATACCTCTCCGATATACGGAGTGACAAATCCCAATCTTGATTCACGTGAACTCAACAGACATCTTCGGAGATACCTCTAGAGCATCTTTATGATCACCCAGTTACGTTGTGACGTTTGATAGCACACAAGGTATTCCTTCAGTATCCGGGAGTTGCATGATCTCATGGTCGAAGAAACATGTATTTTACATTATGAAAGCAGTAGCTATAACTGAACGATCATATGCTATGCTAATAGTTGAGTCTTGTCTATCACATCATTTTCCTAATGATGTGATCCCATTATCAAAGGACAACTCATGTCTATGGTTAGGAAACCTTAACCATCTTTGATCAACTAGCTAGTCTAGTAGAGGCTCACTAGAGACACGATATTTGTTTATGTATTCCACACATGTATTTAAGTTTCCGGTCAGTACAATTCTAGCATGAATAATAAACCTTTATCATGAATAAGGAAATATAATAATAACAACTTTATTATTGCCTCTAGGGTATATTTCCATTAGTCTCCCACTTGCACTAGAGTCAATAATCTAGTTCACATTGCCATGTGATTAACACCTATAATTCACATTGCCATGTGACTAACACCCAAAGAGTTTACTAGATTCAATAATCTAGTTCACATTGCTATGTGATTAACACCCAAAGAGTTTTAAGGTATGATCATGTTTTGTTTGCAAGAGAGGTTTAGTAAATGGGTATGTCACATTCAGATCATGTATTTTGCAAATTTCTATGTCTACAATGCGCTGCATGGAGCTACTCTAGCTAATTGCTCCCATGTGCAATATGTCTCTAGATTGAGACTCAGAGTCATCCATATCGGTGTCAAAGCTTTCATCGACGTAACCTTTTATGACGAAATCTTTATCACCTCCATAATCGAGAAACATTTCCTTAGTCCTCTAAGGATAATTTTGACCGCTGTCGAGTGATCCACTCCTGGATTACTATTGTACCCCCTTGCCAAACTCATGGCAAGGCACACATCAAGTCTGGTACACAGCATGGCATACATAATAGAACCTATGGCTCAGGCATAGGGAATGACTTTCATTCTCTCTCTATCTTCTACCGTGGTCAGGCTTTGAGTCTTACTTAGCTTCACACCTTGCAACACAGGCAAGAACCCTTTCTTTGTCTAGTCCATTTTGAACTTCTTCAGAACTTTGCCGAGGTATGTGCTTTATGAAAGTCCTATTAACACTGGTACAACGAGGTGCTATACAAACGGTTTTTAACCCCTTTCCGCGACGACATTTGGAACCGTCACCAAGTGAGTGTGGGTGATGGGGGGGGGTCCTTCCCACACGACCTATAAACCGTCAGGGATAGGGAGCCAAGATGCATATACAGTACTCCTACTCGTTTGTGCTCACATTGCCATCGCAGTCATTATTCTGTCGTGCTACATTTATGATGCGTGATACATCACAAACGTTCATTATTATAGAACGTGTATGATAAGCAGACAATCATACACATTTGCTTTTCCCAAACCGTATGCGATAAATAATTAAGAAGATTAGCTAATCGTCGTACGAGTGTCAGATAGGATTACGAAATGTCGGACCATCATAACATCGTCGTACATGACAACTATTGCACACGCTATTCTATGGTGCAACATTTATGATGTATACTTCATCAGAAATAGTTCATCATCGCGAATCGTGTATGATAAGGCAACTATCACACACGTTTAGTTTGCCCGCACTGTTTGCGATATTATCTGACATTGCACAAGCTTTGCCAACGGCAACTATGTGCATGCTTGCACATGTTTCCTCTATGTGAACCCTGTCGGATTATGGTGTATATCGCAAACGTTTGTGTCTTACCAACTGTGTGTGCCGTAACGACTTGGAGAGTGTAATTTCACCATAATTTAATTGCCGCTATTTCAAATTGTACCGAATTTGAATTTGAATGTATGCTATAGCTTTATTCATATCCATCAAGTTCAAACAACCAATGCATTATCCGATTCATAGGTACATATGTTCAAGAATTACATAAGGACCAAATAAAGAATGATGAACTACAGTTGTATACTTGTACTATTAAAGAAAGTAAAGAAAGAGGTGAAATACATTCCGGTTGCTAAACAAGGTGAAGCGGAATGCCCATATTGTGCCCTCCTCCATGCAGAAGGCATGCATGACTCCAGTCCAACCCCTTGTAATGGCCGACCGCCCATCCCTTCACGATCTTCATGAAAACATCTAGATAATCATCGTGTTCTAGTAGAAATACTTTAACCTTTGCATGCTCACCGATCATGTAGTTTGATAGGTAATCTTGAGTAAACTGCTTTGGAAACCACTGCAAAGGAAAAAGATTCAGACATTGTCATCTAACACAACTCATTATGGGCAGTAAAAAGAAGGCTGCAGAGTTCTTACTTACCATCCTGTAGTTCGTTGTTGTTTTGGATAAAGTGTAAACAAATAGTTTAATTGCCATCTTTTGACCCATTTTACTAACAATCCTTATCAGCTCCTCCCTTGATGCTCATTCATCGATATCTCTTTTCCCCATACGCAGAAAGGGTCGAAGCGCAGATCTTAACCAATGACATATGTACCTAAAAGCACCAAGTTAATATTAGAAGCTAAACAACAATTGCATAATGACGTAGTACAACACTCTTTTATAATATCTTATAACATCCAATATACTCACATATTAGATGAATTAACATCTTATATTATGGCAGAAGGGAGTTTATTGCATTCTTACAAATTATCGGCTGATTAACTGCTGTTGTATCCATGGGTTAGAGTTAGTTTGAGCTAGTTCGGGCTCGAATAGCCCTAAAGTATATCCAAACATGAGGCTAGTTTGGGCTAGTTGCATTCCACCCACCCCAAAAAAATTATCCAACCCAAGAGGTGCTAATTGGAGCTAGTTCTCCTAGTGCATTTATTGTCAATCTAACCCTGTCATCCAAACATCTCTTTGGATGGAGTTAGTTCAGGGTTAGTCATGAGCTAGAAACTAACTCTAACCTCTAGCTAAGTTGAGTATCCATACAGGGCTGTGTTGTCGTTATTGTTGTTGTTGCTGCTGCTCTTCTATGTATATCTAGACATCATCAGAACATTAAGGTAACACTCTTGCTTGTTACTATGTAGCCTAGGATTGCATATTTAGACATTAAGTACGGTGCATGTTGCTATGTAGCCTCAGATATATTACATATGGCCCTAGCTAATCTAACGATAAATCGGTTACATATGGCCTATATGGTACCAGCTACCGATATCCTGAACAGTGAGTATATATAAGCCATGGGATGAATCTATCCTCGATGGAAAATAGTAGTTGTTCCCAAAATTGCCCTGTGTAGGTACATCGAGAGATAGGGCGGTGCGCTCGGTCCGGCGGGGACGCGCCCTGGTCGGAGGAGCAGTGAGGGAGGGGATCGACCGCGCGGGGAGGGTGGGCCGTCTTGCTGGGGTGGGCTAAAGCCCGGTGTGGCAAAGGGGTGGGGTGGCTTCTGTCTTTTCCTTTTTCCTTTCTTTTGCTCTTTTCTTTTTACAGAAAAAATGCTATGCAAAATTTGAGCTGTCAAAAGGAGTTCTATAAAATGTGGGACTTGGCCAAATAAATACATTACAATATTTGGCACCTGCCAAAAAAGTTTGGAGGACTTTGAATTGATTTGGATGTTTCACAAATGGAAAAGCATTTAAAAAATGCTGTTTTGGAACTGCTTTAATTCCCAGGGGAAATTAGCTATCTCAAATGATGTTGAATCACTCATGACATTTAGTTAGTGAAAAATTTGCAACCTAGCGAACATTTTTTGTTTTACTGTTTGGAGAAATAATTTATTTTGACTTTATTTTAAAATTGTATTTGAATTGGTTTTGAATCAAAGTGAGATTAGCAACAGTAACAACGATGACTTGCCATCATTAGTAGGGGATTATTGTAGCTTGATTATCCGGGCGTTACAAATCTCCTCCACTACAAGAAATCTCGTCCCGAGATTTAAGAGGTGGAGCAAGGGGGAAGCTATAAGGACGAATGTCTGAAAGGATCAGCATCCGGTAGTTATCTCAAGGAAGAATATTTTAGAAGCACCAGGATGTATCGAGAGTGCTATACAGAGATTCAACTAGTTTTAACCAGTTAGGCATCCAGCTGATGCATAAAATAGGTGATGAAGGGGTTCAGAGCAAAGAAGAAGAATGTTTCCTCTGATACCAAAATAAAACATGGTGAGGAAGTTAGCTCGTGTATTACATACGAAGTCGAGTGCCAAGAATATTTTGGAATCAAGGTTGTACAAGAGAGTCAGATTCCGATCCTGTGGAACTATGGGTTATGGGCCCACAATGTGGGTTAAAAAGTAGGAAGGGTGCTGACATCTTGTACAGTCCTGATAGCAAGGCATGTTAGAGGATAGTCTATCAGTTATATTGGCAACAACGTTGGTACCAAGGGCGAGGGACGAAGAGAGGCGAGGAGTCTGGACTAGGGGTGTCAGGATAGCGGTGTCATCATCGGCGGACTCAAGGCTATGAAGATACAAGATTGAAGACTTTGTCCGTGTCGGATGGGACTTTCCTTGGCGTGGAAGGCAAGCTTGGCGATACGGATATGTAGATCTCCTACCATTGTAACCGACTATGTGTAACCCTAGCCCTCTCCGGTGTCTATATAAACCGGAGGGCTTTAGTCCGTAGGACACACAACCATTACAACAATCATACCATAGGCTAGCTTCTAGGGTTTAGCCTCCTTGATCTCGTGGTAGATCCACTCTTGTACTACCCATATCATCAATATCAATCAAGCGGAGAAGGGTTTTACCTCCATCGAGAGGGCCCGAACACAGGTAAAAACACCGTGTCCCTTGTCTCCTGTTACCATCCGCCTAGGCGCACAGATTCGGGACCCCCTACCCAAGATCCGCGGTTTGACACCGACATTGGTGCTTTAATTGAGAGTTCCTCGTGTCGTCACCGATAGGCTTGATGGCTTCTTCAATCAACAACAACACAGTCCGGTGAGAATTTTACGCGGACAGATCTTCATGTTCGGCGGCTTTGCACTGCGGGCCAATTCACTTGGCCATCTGGAGTAGATCGAAAGTTACGCCCCTGGCCATCAGGTCAGGTTTGGAACCTTAAACTTCACGGCCGACATCCGCAGAGACTTGATCTTCGATGGATTCGAGCCACACCGAAGCGAGCCGCCTTGTCATGATGGGCATGATTTAGCTCTGCGCACGGACGGTACCGGAGGTCGCACATAAGTCGCTCCGACCCTAGTTGGAGCCGACCGCCTGGTCGAGGGCGGTGGTTGGACACGCCTCGGGGCTCAATCTCTACCGCGATGGAGCCGAACACTGACCCTGTCCCTGGCAAAGCTCGTGACTCCGAGGTGCCAGACTCCTTGCCGGACTCCGAACCTCCTGCGCCCCTGCCAACCGAACCTGATTGGGTGCCGATCATGTAGTTCACCGCTGCGGACATCTTTCAGGTCAGGACGGTTGGGATACGGATGACGAAGAAATTCAGAACCCACCCACCACCCACTATGTAGCCACTGTCGACGATCTAACCGACATGCTAGACTACGACTCCGAAGACATCGACGGTATGGACGACAATGCCGGAGACGACCAAGAACCAGCGCCTACGGGGCACTGGAAGACCACCTCGTCATACGACATATACATGGTGGACACCCCAAAGGATGGGGACGACGAAGAAGCAGCGGAGGCAGATTCCTCTAAGAAACAGCCCAAGCGCCGACGTTAGCGGCGCCGCTCTAAATCCCGCCACAACAAGAATGGGGATTCCGGCACCGGAGATAACAACACCCCAGAGAGTGCCGAAGACAACCCCCTTCAGCAATATTCCGCACGGGAGGACGGAGAAGCCAGCCCTCAAGAGAGAGCGGCAGACGAGGAGATAGAGGATGACAATTACATGCCTCCCTCCGGAGACGAGGCAAGCCTCAATGACGACGAATTTATCGTGCCCGAGGATCCCGTCGAACAAGAGCGTTTTAAACGCAGGCTAATGGCCACGGCGAACATCCTAAAGAAGAAGCAGCAACAGCTTCGAGCTGATCAAGACCTGCTGGCCGACAGATGGACCGAGGTCCTCGCGGCCGAAGAGTATGAACTCGAACGCCCCTCCAAAAGCTACCCAAAACGCAAGTTGCTCCCCCGATTAGAGGAGGAGGCATATAAACCTTCGTCACCAGCGCACAATACGGCAGACTGACCACCTCGTGGCCGCAATAGAGAGGCATCTAGGCCCTCCGCCAGAACTGTACCCCGGCACCGCTCGAAAAGCGCGAAGCCACGGGGGAATGCACCGGACTTGCGGGACATATTGGAGGACAAGGTAAGACAATCAAGATCTATCTACGGATCACGTGGGCGCCCCACGATCCACGACGACCACTGTCGCACCGGATACAGTAACTCCGGCCGGGCCGAACACAGCAGACAAAGCTCTCTTGAGCTACGTCGTGATATTGCCCAGTATAGAGGCGCCGCACACCCACTATGCTTCACAGATGAAGTAATGGATCATCAAATCCCCGAAGGGTTTAAACCCGTGAACATTGAGTCCTACGATGGCACAACAGACCCCGCGGTTTGGATTGAAGATTATCTCCTTCACATCCATATGGCCTGCGGTGACGATCTCCACGCCATCAAGTATCTCCCACTCAAGCTTAAAGGACCAGCTCGGCATTGGCTTAACAGCTTGCCCGCAGAGTCAATTGGGTGTTGGGAGGACCTGGAAGCCGCATTCCTCGACAACTTCCAGGGCACATATGTGCGACCACCAGACGCCGATGACCTAAGCCACATAATTCAGCAGCCAGACGAATCGGCCAGACAGTTCTGGACACGGTTCTTAACAAAGAAAAATCAAATCGTTGACTGTCCGGATGCAGAGGCCCTCGCAGCCTTCAAACATAACATCCGCGATGAGTGGCTGGCCCGGCACCTAGGACAGGAAAAGCCGAAATCCATGGCAGCCCTCACATCACTCATGACCCGCTTCTGTGCGGGAGAGGACAACTGGCTAGCTCACAGTAACAACCTCAGCAAAAATTCTAGCAGTCCGGACAACAAGGACCACAATGGTAGGTCGCGTCGCAACAAAAACAAACGCCGCGTTAACGGCGATAACACTGAGGATACGGCAGTCAACGCCGGATTCAGAGGCTCTAAACCCGGTCAGCGGAAAAAGCCATTCAAAAGAACTACTCTAGGTCCGTCCAATTTGGACCGAATACTCGACCGCTCTTGCCAGATACATGGCACCCCCGAAAAGCCAGCTAATCACACCAACAGAGATTGTTGGGTATTCAAGCAGGCGGGCAAGTTAATTGCCGAAAACAATGACAAGGGGCTGCATAGCGATGACGAGGAAGAGACCCGCCGCCGAACAAGAGAGGATGAAGGGTTTTCCCCACAAGTGCGGACGGTAAACATGATATACGCAACCCACATACCCAAGAGGGAGCGGAAGCGCACTTAGGGACGATATGCGATGGAGCGGTCGCTCAAGTTCAACCCATGGTCCTCTTGCCCGATCACTTTCGATCGAAGGACCACCCTACCGATATCCGCCATGGTGGATTCGCGCATTGGTTTTAGACCCAATCGTCGATGGATTTCACCTCACTAGAGTCCCGATGGACGGCGGCGGAGCCTGAACTCGCTTTATCGGGATACAAAGGCGCAAGATGGGCATAGACCCTCAAGGATTAAACCTACAAAGACGACCATCAAAGGCGTCATACCAGGTGTTGAGGCCAATTATGCAGCTCACCACACCGAAGTGGTCTTCGGATCCCGGATAATTTCAAGCGAGGAGTTAATCTTGACATAGTCCCGTTCCACAATGGCTATCACGCTCTGCTTTCGGACGAACCGCGTTTGCAAAATTCAACACGGTGCGCGTACACATACCTCAAGCTCAAGATGCGGGCCCTCGTGGAGTCATCACGGTCAATGAAAACATCAACGCTCCCTCCGAATGGAGAACACACACGCTCGCGCATGGCGAAATCTGAGCATCCTCTTAAGGCAATTCTCGAGTCCGCCGTTAAGCGACCGGACATGGCCAAACGCGCCGAGTAACATACATCAAGACCACAGCACGCCCGAGCATCGCAGAGCAATGCGGCCCCAACCCCAGCCCTTGCATGATTGCAAGACTAGCCCTTCTCGTACATCATTACACTCTGGAGATACCATGGGCATAGGGGGAGGGGCACGACCACGACAGGCCCAGAGTGCGGCTTAACCACATCAGGGGCTCCCAAGTGTGTCACTCTTTTTTCTTCTTTTTTATTTTTTCCACAGGACTCTGTTCACCAGAGGCCCTGTCCAGCAGTAGATCTGCCGAACTCACGATGCAACAGCCATGGAGGGACAATGGCTACGACGAACACCCAGGTGGTCTCCATTATGAGCATTAAATCTATTTAATACACCATTCCGCAGCCAACCCCTGGAGGGAGACAGTTTTAATAGTCTAACCCTTGCTTACCGCACTATTTGTATCGTTCTGCACCCATGGCAGAATTCCTTGAATAAACAATGCATCACCTTTTGTTTATAATTGCATTTCTTTTTTTACATATATGTTCATTTATGACATCTTGCACCCGTACATTTTGGTACGGCCGAATACACCAGGGGCTTATGTTCCCCGCATTATGGTGTGATATGTCCGAACACTTTCACAAGTGCGGCACCCCGAACTTATAGCATTATATGCATCGGCTCCGAATCATGTCTTGGGTCAATAGTTGGGTTTGCCCGGCTCCCATGTTTTGGTACCTTACGTTCCGTTCTATCGGCTAAGGTAGCACTGGAGAACCATCGCGATTGCGCCCGGTTGAGCTGGGCGGCGCCTCGGTGGAAAGCTAAAACTATTTGTCATGATAAGGCGAGAGCTGGTCGCTGTTCGAGAGGTCTTTTCGAGTCCCTAAAGACTTATGCCGCTTAGAGCGAGGAACCGGCTTCGTCGGCCCAGCGTGGATAGCGCCCGAACTCGGTCTTCGAATACTAGGGGCTTCGCCAAATTTAAAATTATAGAATTCTATGGCTAAGTGAGAGTGTTCAAGCATTATAAGTTCGGTTGCCTTGTTCGTTGTGTTGGCGCCTCCTAGATGGACCCAAAATGGGAACAAGAGTGCTCAAGTTTATCCCGAACACCCCAGCACTCGTGGCATGGGGGCTGATGCCGATGACTTGCCATCTCTCAGATTTAATAAACAGCCGCACTGAAGGTAATATTTTAAATCAATAAGCGTTGCTTAGCGCATATGAACAAAGTTTTCAGCGCCGAGGATAACACATTGCGAGTCTAGTCAAAATTACATCTTTGGGGCACTCATCCGCAATCTTGCGGGCACCCTTGAGACACTCTTATAATACATTTGGCGGCGATACTCCTTGCCCGCCGGGCGGCTGCGTCCGTCGAAGCTTCCACATGCCCCAAAGTGCACCTTTACGCGGGCAAGGGCTCGACGGCACCTTCAATGCGGCGGAGCGCTTAATGACTTCCACCCAAGGACACGCATCCACCAGCCGCCGCACCATGCCAAAGTAGCTCCCAGGCATGGCCTCTTCAGACACAAACCGGACTATGAGGCCCTTCATGGCCTTCTCGGCTACCTTGTGGAGCTCGACCAGCTGCTTCATTTGGTCGCTAAGGGCACCGGATGTCCGCCTCAAAGATCTTGGGACCGAAGACCTTCTCCGTTGAGCTCCTCTCCTCGGCCGGTAGAATCGGCGGCCTCGGACATCTTCTGAGGCAGATCTACAAACGCCTCTGGAGAGCTCGAATTTGGGTAAGTAATGTAATTCACATTCACATGCTTGCTTTGCATGAAAAATGCCTTACCCGCCGCTATTTTCTTCACCGCCTCAATCTCCTGAAGGGCCTTATGGGCCTCGTCCTTAGCAGCTTTGGCACTCTCAAGAGCCGAGGCAAGCTCGGACTCTCGAGTCTTCGAGTCGCGCTCCAAACTCTCATGCTTCTCCATGAGAGCACAGAGCTCTTGCCGCACCTCCGCCACCCGCCTCCTGCTTCTCTCGCTCCACCTGTTCGCGGCCGCATTGCGTTCGGCCGCGGACATGGCCTCCTTCGTGGTCGCCACTCGCTCGTGGGCCTGCGCAGCGCTCCATGTTATCCTTGTCATTTCATTGCAACCAAAATCCTTTTACAGAAGGTACAAATTTAGCACGGTGTTACTCACCTTCTTTGTCCTCGAGCTGCTTCTTGGCAAGGCCGAGCTCGTTCTCGCCCGCCGAGGTCTTGCTTCAAAGCACCGACCTCCGCATCAACGCGGCAGAGGTCGGCAGCGCAGCCTCGCAATCCCATATTGACATAATTTTTAGAACTCCTGCGTATATCTTTTTAGATCCTCATCCGCTTTTCTTTCCAACACCAAACCGAGCATCGAGGGGCTACTTGTCTATGCGGTATTACATTGCATATTTTAAAACTTCTTACCTCAAAGCCTGTTAGAAGGCTGCTGCAGGCTTCGGTCAGCCCGCCCTTGGCAAGCTGAACCTTCTGAATCACCGCACTCATGATAGTGCGGTGTTCTTCCTCGATGGAAGCGCCGTTGAGCGCCTCCAACAAGTTGTCCGGCGCCTTTGGTTGGACAGAGGCAGCTGGTGTCACGGTCTTGCCCTTCTTACAAAGGGGCCGCCTGCCGGACTCTGGAACCACTGCGGGTTCTGGCACGGAGTCCGACGCAAAGTCCAGGAGGATGCCTTGCGGCACCTCCGGAGCCTCCCCCTCCTAGCGGGTCCCCTCCTGGGATCCCACCTCGGCGCCCTCAGCATCACGAGGGGTGGAGGCGGTCGGAATGGAATCCACATCCGACGGAGCCAAGGACCCGCTCGATGAAGCGGGTAAATCCTCCTCGGCCGGACTGCAGGTTGTATGCGGCATTAGAAGGACACTACGCGGCACAAGGAAAAATTATAAATCACTCAGGAATCCGGATACTTACGATCTTGCCAGGGGCTTGGCCCTTGAGGGCCACTCCTCGTCACCGTCGTCGGTGTTGGCAGAGCAGTCCGGAGGAAGGGTCCTCCCCTTCTTGGACCCTTCGGCCTCCCTCGCCGGCGAAGCCTTCCTCTTCCTCTCCCCCCCTCTTGGGGAGAGTCCTCTTTGTCCTCCTCGTCTTCGGGGGAGGAGTCCGCCTCGGAGCCATCTGACGACGAGTCCGATACCACCTGGCGCCGGGAACTCTTTCGGGTTCCCGTGGCCTTCTTCTTGGCCTTCTTCTCCGGCACCACGTAAAGGGCCAAAACCAGCAGCCCCGTCAAACGGGTGTCCGCTGGGTCTTCGGGAAGGGGAGCCGGACAGTCTACCTTTCCGGACGTCCTCTGCCAGTCCTGTCAAAGGCATTGGGAGTATTAGATCCCACATAGAGTCAAACTATGAAAGAAAATAAGTGTCACATAGAGGATAACAAAGCTTACCTCGCCGGCCGGGCGCTTGGTGCTGAATCCGCGGTCTTCCGTCGCGGATGCGGGGGCTTCTCCGCCCTTGAACAGCACCCTCCAGGCAGCTTCGTACATCGTGTCAAAGAACCCGCTCAGGGTCCGGTGCTATGCCGGATCGAACTCCCACAAATTGAAGGCCCGCTGTTGGTAGGGGAGAATTCGACGGATGAGCATGACCTGGATCACATTGACAAGCTTAAGCTTCTTGTTCACAGAGGTCAGAGACAGGATCGAGTCTGTCGGCTCCTCCAACTGCCCCATAGCAAGCCCTTCTCTTTCCAGGAGGTGAGCTACATGGGGATACCAGATCTGAACTCAGGGGCCGCTGCCCATTTAGGGTCACGCGGCTCGGTGATGTAGAACCACCCCGATTGCCACCCCTTGACGGACTCCACGAAGGCCCCTCGAGCAGGTGAAGTTGGGCATTTGCCCACCATGGCGCCTCCGACTCCGCTTGATGCCCTTTACTACCTTCGCTTGACATTGAAGGTCTTTAGCCAAGTCGAAGTGGGGCGGATGCATAGGAAGGTTCGCGCACACGACGATAAACGCCGAGATGTTGAGGATGAAGTTTGGCGCCAGATCGTGGAAGTCCAGGCCGTAGTACTTCCAGGCCGTAGTAGTACATGAGCCCCCGGACGAAGGGATGCAATGGAAGCCCAGTCCGCGGAGGAAGTGGGGAAGGAATACGACCCTCTCAAGAGGCCTGGGGGTGGGGATGAGCTGCCCCTCGTCGGGCAGCCGATGCGCGATGTCACTGGAGAGGTATCCGGCGCCGCGCAGCTTCTCGATGTGCCCCTCCGTAACGGAAGAGGCCATCCACTTGCCTCCCGCTCCGGACATGGCTGGAGAAGGTTGTGACAAGATGTGCG
The DNA here is from genome assembly GCA_021437245.1 of Aegilops speltoides. Taxonomy (NCBI): domain Eukaryota; kingdom Viridiplantae; phylum Streptophyta; class Magnoliopsida; order Poales; family Poaceae; genus Aegilops; species Aegilops speltoides. The sequence goes on along the minus strand of CM038146.1, from coordinate 215,197,995 downwards.
GACTTGGGCGCTGGAGCTCGAGTGCGCAGAGATGGATAAGTAAAGGAGGAAGAAGGCGTAGGTAAAAAAGGTGGATCCTTATCCCTTATATATGGGCGGACGAAGACTATGCGTCCCCACCGGCCTGGTAAAACTCGCTTATCTCCCAAGCGCCACCATCAATGGCGCGGTTGGGTTACCCACGTCCGTATTGATGGGAATCCCGGAATAAGGAGAACACGATCTGTGCTTCGACAAGACGTGCCAAGGAAACCGCTTCGCTAAACGCGCTGAGGTGGTATAATAAAAAATGATTCAAGTAAAGGCTTGGTGATGGTGTGACATCATGCCACAAAATACGTCAGTAGATTGAACTTGTGTGCATATTATTCTCTCTATGGTGGAATGTGGAATTTATTTTGCAGAGCCGGACACTATCCCGGTGTTCACAAAATCTTCTATGAATTATTTGGAGGAGGAACCTGCCTTGCAATGCCGAACAATATGCGCGCCGGACCCATCGTCATTGAAGCCTGGTTCAGGGGCTACTGAGGGAGTCCTGGACTAGGGGGTGTCCGGATAGCCGGACTGTCATCATCGGCCGGACTCCAAGACTATGAAGATACAAGATTGAAGACTTCGTCCCGTGTCCGGATGGGACTTTCCTTGGCGTGGAAGGCAAGCTTGGCAATACGGATATGTAGATCTCCTACCATTGTAACCGACTCTGTGTAACCCTAGCCCTCTCCGGTGTCTATATAAACCAGAGGGATTTAGTCCGTAGGACACACAACCATTACAACAATCATACCATAGGCTAGCTTCTAGGGTTTAGCCTCCTTGATCTCGTGGTAGATCCACTCTTGTACTACACATATCATCAATATCAATCAAGCGAGAGTAGGGTTTTACCTCCATCGAGAGGGCCGAACACAGGTAAAAACATCGTGTCCCTTGTCTCCTGTTACCATCCGCCTAGACGCACAGTTCGGGACCCCCTACCCGAGATCCGCCGGTTTTGACACCGACAAGAACCATTTTCCTGCTCATTAAATGAGGCAGACCAACAGGCAAGGTTCTCGTCCATTGGTGGTTACCGGAATGTCATCACCAATAGTAACAGGGTCTTACTGATAGAGTTGTACACCGAGGTGTTTACATAAGTAGGGAATTATTACTTCTTATATCATATAGATCACAAGAAGGGTTAAACAAACCAACGGAAAGGAAAAATATGATTATCTAATCAAACCACTCAAATGAAAGGAAGATGTGTTTACACATAAGAGGTGGGAGTATATCCTTCCCAAGGAAAAGCGGAGCAGGATATATATGATAGTTCAGCAAGTTCAAAAGCATTTAGATAATGGGGAGAGGGAAGAATCATGATATTACCAATACAATGGTGTGAGGGTAATTGAATGGGAAACATTTTGTATTATGCTTCCGATGTTCTTGTTGATATTCGGAATACCACAGTCATGCTTCGATGCGGCAATGATATGGTGTCAAGTAAAGATTGGGTTCGAAGATCTCAAGAGATACCGAGAAAAAATTCCAAGATATCTCAGAATGTAAGGAATAACTAAGCACAACAAGGTCAGTGTTGGCATAAAGTCAAGGATGTCGTCGATGATATCACAAATCATCAAAGAGCAAGGATGTTATTTCTCAACATGAATTCGATTGACATCTCTGAAGAAATCAAAGTGTTGACAGTGATTACGACTAATTTTGTTGGGAGATTCTAGGAAGATGTCATCGAGCAGCGACGACAACAAACAAAAGCTTAAATGAAGTGAAAGGCCATGAGAACCACAGATTCGACACAAGCTCGAAATCAAACTTGTTGTTCGAGATGAAATGATAGGATGCGGAAGATGGACGCAAGATTTGCTCGTCGTCGGAAGATGCTCCAGGCATAAGGACCAGGTAGCATAGTTAAAAGTTGACACGATAAAAATATAGCCGATCAGGCTAGGAATAATGTGATGGGTTATGAAACTTCCTAATATCAGGTACTAGGTTTAATGCCGGATGGTAAATCGGAGTAGAGGTTGGACGGGGGGAATGATTTGCAGAGGATAAGTATTTTAACTTATTCGGTAAATGGAATCAAGGAGGAAATATGGTCAGAACCACGATTACAAAGGATCAATTCATAGACACAAGATGAGCTTGTACCAAAGAAATAATTATTTTTAGGAGTAGCTTCCATGATAAGTTCTACATCGGGTCCATGGGCATGAGCACAAGGGTTCAAGGTTGACTCCCACTTCTTCAATGCATAACCTTTCATTCACTCCTCGTTTTTCGAAGAAATTGTAGCGCAGAGGATTTACCTGGCAAAGTACCAGAAGAGTAAGACTCGTGAGAACTCTCGGGTTCACACGTATTATGTAAGGCAAAAGTTCAACCCATCAGGGTTTTTTTATGAATCTATACAACCATCAACCAAGCAAAAGATACGAGTTCAAAAGCAGAGTATTGGAGTCAATCAGATGAAGAAGGGGATGAAAAGGCATCGGCTTATAGAAACGTCTGAATGATTCGATGCTTGGGTACAAAGGAAATTATGATTTCAAGACTAAGGATCAGAAGCAGAGGCTCTGATCAAAAGATGAGTAAGTTGAATAGACTTAGAGGTGTACCCGATCAAATTTGGATTGGGCAAGAACCAACTCATATCTGGAAGGATGTCTGAGCCGGAAAGAAAATTTCCAAAGATTAATTGATAATTGCAAGTATTCACACACACGCTGAATCCATAGGAACATAATGACAATCACAAGGAATTCTAAAGAATATTGCTAGACATCTGGAATTAATCCTAATGCTAGCAGGCAAGGAGAATCAGTAGAAATATGCTACATAGGATTTTGATAGATTAGATAGCCTTTTCAGGTATTTTGGAAAGCAAATGAACAACTGGGGACGAACGAACCCCGATTAAGTGAATTATCCGTAGTGCAAAAAGAAGCTGCAAAGCAAAAGGCACAAAGGATTCTAGGAACAACGGAGAGTACTAGGGGTATCTTGAAATAACAGGAGCAACTAGGGATGAAGGTACAAGCGGCAAGGATGTTATTCACGGGTATTATTGGTGGTCAGGAACTGCAAGGCAGTTGACACAGTGTCTTGAGAAACATCAAGGAGTATCTGCAGAATCTTCTGGCGAAGCAAGTGATCATCGATTATGTCGGGGCTCTCCGGGAGGAAGTGGGTACGAGAGCCTAATGTTAGAGTTAGTAAAATGTTTAACCCGAATAGACGAGAGATCAGAGTCCCAGAGTATAGACGAGGAATAAAAGATCCTAATATCACCCAATCGCGACGTGGGCCCGTAAGACACACAGCCATATTAGTAAAAGTTTTTTTTGTAGTGACTAGACTCGACTTCGGCCAAGGAGTTGGAAAGGGGGCTACCTACAGGCAGTCAGCTCTGATACCAACTTGTGACCCCCTCGATTCAATCGTACACTAATCATACACGCAAATGTGTATGATCAAGAGCAAGGACTCACGGGAAGTTATCACAACACAACTCTAGACATAAATAAAATAATACAAGCTTTATATTAAAAGCCATAGGCCTCAAGTGCTCGAATACATAAGCTCAAATACACAAGAGTCAGTGGAAGCAACAACATCTGAGTACAGACATAGGTTAGACAAGTCTGCCTTAAGAAGGCTAGTACAAAAGCAACATCGATCAAAAAGGCAAGGCCTCTACCTGGGAGCCTCGTAACTACTCCTGGTTGTCGGCGGTCTCCACGTAGTAGTAGGCATCGACGGTGGCATCTGGCTCCTGGGCTCGACATCTGGTTGGATAAACCGAAAAGAAGAAGAAAGGGGGAAAAGGAGGAGCAAAGCAACCGTGAGTACTCATCCAAAGTACTCGCAAGCAAGGATCTACACTACATATGCATCGGTATCAATGAAATGGGCTGTATCTATGGACTGGACTGCAGAATGCCGGAAGAGAAGGGGAAAGCCTAGCCTATCGAAGATTAGCATCTTCAAGCAGCTCCAAGCATCTTGCAGCATCAGAAGAGATAAGAGTAGCATAAGGTAAAGTAGTAGTAGTGACATCAACCTCGGCCAGAGATCCTTTGTTGACTCCCTGCGAGAAAGCAATCCCAGAGCCATGCTATCCATTTCTCATAACAATCCATTTCTCATCATGAGTATCCAGTTCTAGTTGTATCGATCGGGATACAACTCCAAGTGTATGTTACTGTAGGACAGGCTATCGATAGATGTTTTCTTCCCTGCAGGGGTGCACCAACTTTCCCACCACACTCGATTAACTCCGGCCAGACACACTTTCCTGGGTCATGCCCGGCCTCAGCAAAACAATACGCCGCAACCCGACCTAGGCTTAATAGAGAAGTCAGCACGCCAGAATAACCCTATGCCCCTAGGGGTCATGGGCCATTGCCCCGGGAACTCCTGCACGTTGTGAACGCGGCCGGTGAGCAGACCTAGCTACCTCCTTAAAAAGGCAGGTGCTTACGGAGTCCAACCCGGCGCACGCCGCTCAGTCGCTGATGTCTATTAAGCTTCGGCTGATGCATACGAGGCAGAAAGCCCATACTATGACCACATGATGGTTAGTGCTATCAGGCCAGAGGCCCCTCGGATTAAATATCCAAATCATAGTGGATTAGGAACGCGCAGTAACAAGCAGAGACTGACGAAAGATGTGACCCCATTGCCCTATCTCGAGGACTTGCGGCAAGGGCTAGAAATTCTCTGCCACGCCTCGTAATTATCTCGCGGGCACCCTCTAGGTCAACCCGTCTCCACATCACGCGTAGGTACCCCTCAGGGTCGACCCACCTTTCCAAGTAATAGTTGTAAAGTCTAAGTATCTGTGTGTCCAAACATCAAGGGGAAAACCCAAGGAATCACCCCCGACGGATTCCACTCGATGTAATCATCAAGGTGAACGTAAGAGGATCCACCCTCAAGGTTCACACTTGAGGGGTTGCATGACAGAGTCATATCGGAAGTGGTTAAAGTGGAATCACCCTTGATGGCCACGACCAAGTAACTACACTACCAGGTTAACATCAGAAGTGCTGATGAGGTCTCACCCTCGGCACTCGATAGTAACCCACTAGTGTCGAGCAACTAAGGGGAAGTGATTTGTGGTGCCGGGGCCTGGTCTTCGATCCCGTTGATCGGGTCTTCGATTATGAAGCACGGGCAACAAGGACAAGGTGGGGGTCACTGATGGATCACTAACCAACCTATACTAACCAGTTTAGGATAAGCAGGTAAGGTAACAATAAGCAGGTTACAAAAGCAGGCTATGCATCAGAATAGCAGCAAACAATAAAAATAGCAAAATCTAATGTCGATGTAGTCGATCACAGGGGTAGCATCAGTCTCAGGGTCTATCGAAGAGAAGAGGGGGAAGAAATTGTAAATACAGAGCAAACAAGGCATCACAAAGCATAACAGGGCAATACGCAACGCTAGGAGTGTTCTAACATAGTGCTGCACGATACAGGTGAAGGGGGAATTCAACCGGGAAGGTATTCCCGATTCCGGGCCTGTGTCAGACAAATGACCGGAGGGGGAATATTCCATGTTCAGATAGTTAGAGGCATCTGACAGGTAAACGGACCGCGTATTACGATTCGTTGGATTTTTCTGAGCAACTTTCATGTATAAAGTTTTTCCATCCGAGCAGTGGCGTCGCCGGAGTTGGCCGGAGCAGCGCCGGCGAGCAGCGAGGGTGGCGGTCGCCCTCGGGTGACGATGAGGATGGTTGTACAGGGCACCAGAGAGCACGTGCAATGGTGCGTTCGGATACGCGAGTCGAGCAGCGATGACGGGTGGTGGTGTCAGCCGCCGAGGGGCACTATGGCGACGGCGGCCAGCTCACGAGCGCGGCCGGCATCAGGACTCATAGGGGTGGTGCTAGGGGGTAGTTCAGGGGGTGTGCATGTGTGCGCTATGCTCCTGTGAGCACTAGGAGCACGATGGTGGCCTCGGGCGCGGGCTGCGGCAGCGGTAGCCACGGCAGTGATGGAGCGGGGCGACGGCGAGCTAAGCTTCGCGGGGATGGCGACTGAGCCCTCTAGAGCGTAAAATAGAGGGAAGGAAGCAACACGGAGGCTCACCGAGTGGTAACAAAATGCCGACGACAGTTTAGGAGCAGCAGAGGTCGCCGGAGCCAGAGAAGAGAGGGGGCAGCTCGATCTGCTCGATGCGGAGCTTCCCGGCTCCAACCAGTAGCACTAGAGGTCGTGGCGGTCCACGGCGGTGCCGACGAGCTCGGCCAGGCCGCGTGGGAGGCACGGTGGCTGCTGAGACGACGAAGGGCGGCGGCGACGACAATGTGGGGCGGGCATCCAAGCAAGAGGGAGAGGCCAGAGGAAGAGGATCTGAGAGGGAGGGCTGCGAAGAGAGGGGGCGAATGGATCTGGGCGGAGGGCAGGTGAGTGGGGAGGGAGTCCGAGGCGTTGGGGCTGCCCTTATCCCTTGGCCGGCGACGTGGCAGTACGGGGCAACGTGCTCGGTCCGGCGGAGGCGCGCCCCGGTCATAGGAGCAGTGAGGGAGGGGATCGACCACGCAGGGAAGGTGGGCCGGCTTGCTGGGGTGGGCTAAAGCCCGGTGTGGCAAAGGGGTGGGGTGGCTTTTGTCTTTTCCTTTTTCCTCTCTTTTGCTCTTTTCTTTTTACAGAAAAAATGCTATGCAATATTTGAGCTGCCAAAAGGAGTTATGTAAAATGTGGGACTTGGCCAAATAATTACATTACAATATTTGGCACCTGCCACAAAAGTTTGGGAGGAGTTTGAATTGATTTGGATTTTTCACAAATGGAAAAGCATTTAAAAAATGCTGATTTGGAACTGCTTTAATTCCCAGGGGAAATTAGCTATCTCAAATGATGTTGAATCACTCATGACATTTAGTTAGTGAAAATTTGCAACCTAGCGAACATTTTTGTTTTACTGTTTGGAGAAATAATTTATTTTGACTTTATTTTAAAATTGAATTTGAATTGGTTTTGAATCAAAGTAAAATTAGCAACAGTAACAGTGATGACTTGGCATCATTAGTAGGGGATTACTATAGTTTGATTATCCAAGTGTTACAAGTCTCCTCCACTACAAGAAATCTCGTCCCGAGATTTAAGAGGTGGAGTAAGGGGGAAGCTATAAGGACGAATGTCTGAAAGGATCAGTATCTGGTAGTTATCTCAAGGAAGGAAATTTTAGAAGCACTAGGACGTATCGAGAGTGCTATACAGAGACTCAACTAGTTTTAACCAGGTAGGCATCCAGCTGATGCCTAAAATAGGTGATGAATGGGTTCAGAGCAAAGAAGAAGAATGTTGCCTCTGATACCGAAATGAAACATGGTGAGGAAGTTAGCTCGTGTATTACATAGAAAGCCGAGTGCCAAGAATATTTCAGAATCAAGGTTGTATAGGAGAGTCAGGTTCCGATCCTATGGAACTACGGGTTATGGGCCCACCATGTGTGTTAAAAAGTAGGAAGGGTGCTGACATCTTGTACAGTCCTGATAGCAAGGCATGTCAGAGGATAGTCTATCAGTTATATTGGCAACAACGTTGGTACCAAGGGCGAGGGATGAAGAGAACCATTTTCCTTCTTGTTAAACGAGGCGGACCAATAGGTAAGGTTCTCGTCCATCAGTGGTTATCAGAATGTCATCAACAATAGTAACATGGTCTTACTGATAGAGTTGTACACCAAGGTGTTTACATAAGCAGGGAATTATTACTTCTTATATCATATAGATCACAAGAAGGGTTAAACAAACCAACGGAAAGGAAAAGTATGATTATCAAATCAAACAACTCAAAGGAAAGGAAGATGTGTTTACACATAAGAGTTGGGAGTATATCCTTCCCAAGGAAAAGCGGAGCAGGATATACATGATAGGTCAGCAAGTTCAAAATCATTTAGATAATGGGGAGAGGGAAGAATCATGATATTACCCATATAACAGTGTGAGGGTAACTGAACGAGAAACATTTTGTATTATGCTTCCGTTGTTCTTGTTGATATTCGGAATAAAACAATCATGCTTCGATGAGGCAATTATATGGTGTCAAGTAAAGATTGTTTTCGAAGATCTCAAGAGATACCGAGAAACAGTTCCAAGATATCTCAAAATGTAAGGAATAACTAAGCACAACCAGGTCAGTGTTGGTAGAAGTCAAGGATGTCGTCGATGATATCACAAATCATTGAAGAGCAAGGATGGTATTTCTCAACGTGAATTTGATTGACATCTCTGAAGAAATCAAAGTGTTGACGGTGATCACGACAAATTTTGTCGGGAGATTCTAGGAAGATGTCATCGAGCAGCGACGACAACAAATGCTGGTGGGAACGACACCTATGAAATCACAAGAATCCCTACTATGGTTGCGGGGCGCGGGGTCGTGAGAAGAGAGGGATCAACATTCAGCACAAGCACACGGGTTGTTTACCCACGTTCAGGCCACGAGGATGCGTAATACCCTAGTCCTGCTTTGGTGTGTATATCCGTGTTCTTGGAGTTCTTGAGCTAGCTACGATGGGCGTAACTTGTCCAAGGGTTCGAATCCTTCTCCTGGATGCCTCGGTCCTCCTTTTATAGTTAAAGGGACCGCCACGGTGGCACACATGAGGTGGCATCGGTGTACAATGGCTAAGCTTATCGCTTGCCATTACGGGACAAGATGCATTTAATGTGCCGCTTAGGTGTCCTCCTCACTTTACCGCCGCTTCGCCCTGCTTTGACACGCGCCCGGGCCGGCGAGGCGGTCAGCGCCATGTAGGCCGGTAGGCTTCTGAGGTGGCGCAGTGGTAGGGCCTTCATGAAGATTTGCATGCCACCACGTAGGCATACGCTAAGTTGGCTTGGTAGCCTTACGTCGACACGTAGGTGCCTGCCTAGCTGGTGGTCTGGCAGCTGCATGGGAGTGGTGGTGGAAACTTGGCGGGCGTGGGCCTGGCTGTGGCCCCGTGGATGTCCTCGGCAAGGGCCGGGTCTTGCCGTTGTGTGGTGGTCGTCCCTGGCAAGGATCTTGCCGGGGGTCTTGTGGGTTTCCTCAGCAAGGATCTCGCCGAAGTTCGTCGTCTTCTAATTCCCATCTGATTTGGAGTACTTTCTTGTCTTCACAAAGATCTACATGCCATCATGGAGGTGCCTCCCGAGCCTTGGTCCCAACGTGGTTGGTGGTGTTGGAAAACCTGGGGCTAAAGTGTGGCGCGCTCCGCTGGCGTCGGGCAAGTTGCCCCGGCAAAGGTCTTGCCGGGGCCACGGAGGCCGCCTCGGCAAGGGTCTTGCCACGGGAGCCCACCTCGCCCTCTTGCTCTTCGTGTCTCTGTCTTGCCGTTGCTTTGACCATCTCGCGGTTTTGACTCCCTGCCCCTGCCTTGCTTAAGTGTTGCCGCAGGCGCGGCTCTGACTGCCCGTGCACAAGTAAAGGGGTACAAAGGAGTGACCCTACTTTAATACACCAACAGGAGCCCCCGGGTCTGGGCCACACATAAGCACAACGCGTTGTTGGGCTAGGCCCAAAACGGTGCGCGGGCAGGCGGTAACTTTTTTTTGCCGTCCGCTGCGCTTCCCCACGACCCGCATTGAATGCGCGACATGGGGGTCGTGCGTGACGTGGGGGGCATGTGTGGGGCGGTTGCTGTAGGCATGCGTCACATCGTAGTGAATGGTAAAGAGGCGGCCCACGCCTTCCCGATAAAAAGGAATAACCGTGGGTGCGCGGCTAATTTACCCTCTGCGCTTTCCCCAATCTCGGCATCGCCGTCCCCATCTTCTTCCTCCTCAAGCTTTCGCTCCTGCTCGCTACTGCTGTGCTCCCCACTGCCCTCGACCCCTTGCCCTCTTCCTAGCTGCCATGGCGCCTAAATTTGGCAAGGGCAAGGGCGTGGCCAAGGACACAAGGGAGAAGGAGATGCCGGAGAGTGAGGCGGTGGTGCGGCGGGCGCAGTTCGCCTATTTCATCCCGTCGTCAATCGAGGTCTTCGACCTCAGGGACTACTTCACACCTTTGTGGGGGGCGAAGACAGCGGCGCACCCTGCCACGCGCGCCCTCCCCGTGGATTGCAACAAGGGCGGCTCAAAAGTGTACCCATTCTTCGTCGACTTCTTCTTCTGCGGGCTCTGCCCCCCCTTTTCCGATTTCTTCAACGATGTCATGCACACTATTGGCTTTCATCTGTTGGATCTCACGCCGAATGCCGTGGCGGGCTGGGCGTGCTTTGCCCACCTCTGCGAGGGCTTCGCCGGGGTGGTTCCCAGCAGGGTGCTTTTCCGCCACTACTTCTCCCCCCGCATCCAACCTGGGGGTGCCCTTTCTGGGAGCGTCACCTAGATCTCGAGGGCCCAGGAGAAGGGAGCCTACCGAGAGGGTGCCACTAAGGAGAGGTGGAAGGAGTGGCAGGGCCTGTGGTGCTGGATCGTGGAGGAGAACCCACTGGAGTTCTGCCGGGGTGTTCGTCGGGAGGCGCTGCTCCGTGGCGCGGACTGGAGAAACCTTGACCCCGATGACAAGAAGTTTTCGATCGCCACCACCAGGATTTGCCGCCTAGGCCGGGCTCACCCTCGAGATGATTGCGGTGGATTTCATCCGTCGCCGAATCGCTCCGTTGCACAAGAAGGGGAGGCCGGCCTGGGATTTCAGAAATGCGGTCGACATCATGACGCTCTGCACCGGCCTGAAGCACAACCTCACGGTGATGGGGGACTCCTGGTATTGCCAGAGGCACTTCCAGCTCGACGTGTTTGCCGACGGTAAGGTGGAGAGGACCGGCAAGGCCGCGAAGTCCGGCAAGGTCAACAACACCCGGCAGGCAGACATCCTTGCTATCATTCCGGTCTTCAACGCGCACGGTCTTGACCCAGCCTGGGTCGAGCCCCCGGTACGCGAGGTGGAGGAGTTCTTTGACAACTTAGTTGAAGAACTCGATCACGATGAGCCGCTGCTCATCCAGGCCACCACCCAGGAGGAGTTGGACTACATTGCCGCCAGAGTGGTGGAGGCGGAGCTTGCCTGGGCTGCCGGCGACGCCAGCGGCATGGAGAACGAGGCCGTCGTGGCCGCAGAAGAGAAAGAGCTCGCCGAGCGGGTGAAGTCTGCCAGGGAGGTGGCCGGCGCCAGCACTGAGGCCCCCTCTGCCGAGGACGTGGCCGAGGAATCGTGCAAGGAGGAGGCCGGGGCCGACGCACCCTCGGCTACGAAGAAAAGACGCGTCCTGCGTCGGGCCAGCTCTGGCGAGCCGGTCTGATTTGGCAGGGCCAAGCCGCGACAAGGGGTTCAGTGGGAAGCCGTGCGCGTGACGAGGGCTGCGGCAGCGAAGAAGAAAGCCGCGGTGGCGAAGAAGAAAATGACCGCCTCTTCTTCATCCAAAAGCTACTGGACTCCATCGCCTTCCCCTCCTCCAGCAAATGTTAGCATGGAGGTTGCCTTCAAGTTTTCATCCCTCCACCCGAGGAGGAAGAGGAAGGCAGCAGAAGAGGAGGCGGAGGACAAGTAAGCCTTCTGCCCCTCGCCGTTTCCATCCTCTCCAGTCGTGCCGCCACCCTTGATTCGTTTTTGTCTCCGCAGGGAAATGGAGACGCTGGCCCAGCGGGCAGCAAAGAGGGCCAAGGCCTCGACGGGCAGCTAGCCCCCGGCGGGTACCTCAAAGGCGCCGCTGGTGGTAGAGAGCAGCCCGGACAGCAGCCTGCGGTGCAGCCCCCGACGCAGTCCCCAGCGTGCGTTCACCACTTTCTCCCCATCAACGTGCGCCGGGGTGTGCCTTTTTGGTACTGACCTTGTCGTGGCTACAGGAGGAGGGCAGCAGCAGGAGGAGCCACCATGGGCCACCCCCACCACGCCGCCCCCGTCGACCACACTGCCCCGAGGGGCATCCCCGGCAAGGGCACCAGACATCGAGCCCATGTACACGGAGGAGGAGGAGGTAGACTCGGGCACTGGTGGCCCTGCCCCGGCAACAGGTGTTGGCGGGGAGGGGGGCACTTCTTATCAGCCCGACACGGGTGAGTCATCTGATTTCCCTTACTCTTCTTCTTTTCTCTTTTGAATCTTGATCTTGGCCTTGCCTCATTTTCTTTTTCGGCATCTAGATCCCCCCTGGCGGACTAGGAGGACATCGACACCATCATCACGGATGTCGCCGCGGACGCCGTGGGCGAGGCTGACAAGGTCACCACCGAGGAGGCCGCCGAGACCGCGACCGAGTATGTTGCCAAGGGGTTTGCCGGAGAGACCGGCGAGGCTGCCACCGAGGAGGCTGGCAAGAGCACTGCTGAGGAGGCCGGCAAGGGCACCGCCAAGGAGGCCGACAAGGCCACCGCTGAGGAGGAGGTGATTGACGACCAACACTCCTCGCCCGCTGCCTCCGGCTCCGGCAAATATCTGAAGGGGAGAGATGACTTGTTCGTCCACCTCCCCGGCGGCGAGCACCAGGGTGCCGACCAAGGGGGAGGTGTTCGATGACGAAGTGCTCGCCACTGCTGGGCTCGAGGTCGTCAAGGAACATAGCGCCGCTGGTGGTGGCACCCAGGAGGAGCAGCTTCTTCGGGCCATGGATGCCAGCTTCTGGAAGCTGCAGGCGCTCCATCACGCCCGCCTGGACAAGGAGAAGTCCAGGGAGGCGGTGGCGGGCAAGGCGGAGGCAGACTTCGGGAAGCGCGTCGCCGAGGCGCAGGCCTGGTTCCACCAGGCCCACGAGGAGCTGAAGGCCGCCCAAGGCCAGCTGGCGGAGCGCGATCTAGAGCTTCTCTTGAAGCAGGCCGACATCGAGAAAGCCCAGGAGGCGGCAAGGGAGGAGACCTCCAAGGCCGAGGCCGCCCAGTCCTAGCGCCAGGACGAGCTGGGCTCTCAGGAGGAGGACCTCATCGCCCGTGAGGCGACGCTTGCCGCCACACTCCACGACAAGGACGAGGAGGTCGTGAAGCTTGCCGCGGCATGGACCCGGGAGCTGGAGCATAAGCATAAGGAAGCGCTTGATGCCCAAGCTCTGGCCCACGGCAACAAGGTGAAGGAGCTGGAGGCAGAGCGGGATGGCCTGAAGGCCAGGGCCGATCAGCTGGCGAAGGAGAAGGACACTGCCAACTGCGCCTTGACGGTGAAGCAGGACGATGTCCTGGCCAAGGCCTAGCAGCTCGCCCGCGCCAATGACTCCATCAAGGACCTGAAGCTGAAGCTGGGGGGTCTTGCGAAGACGCTTACGGAGGCCAGGACCCGGGAGGGAGCCCTGACCAAAAGCCTGGCGGAGGAGATGCAGCCGCGGAAGAACGATGTGGCCAACCACACGGATTTCGTGAAGGGCGAAGACCTCTGTATCAGCCTCCTTGCCGACGTCGCCAACAGGATCATCAAGCAGTTGGCCGACATCGGGATGCCGGACGTGAAGTATGCCCCGGAACCGAATGTGAGCCCCAACGCCAAGCTGACCCTGTTCTTCGAGGGCGTTCTTGGAGCCCTGGAACGATTCAACTCCAACTGTGCGAGCTCCCTGGCCAGCAAGCCCCGGACACTTTGCCAGGGTGCCATGACCAAGGTCCTTACCAAGCTGGCATACTGGAACCCCAAACTTGACTTCGACGCCGCGCTGGATAGTGATAACCCACAAGTGTAGGGGATCGCAACAGCTTTCGAGGGTAAAGTATTCAACCCAAATTTATCGATTCAACACAAGGGGAGCCAAAGAATATTCTTGAGTATTAGCAGTTGAGTTGTCAATTCAACCACACCTGGATAACTTAATATCTGGAGCAAAGTATTTAGTAGCAAAAGTGGTATGATAATAAAGGTAACGGTAGCAAAAGTAAAGATAAATGTTTTTGGGTTTTTGTAGTGATTGTAACAGTAGCAACGGAAAAGTAAATAAGCGAAGAACAATATGTGAAAAGCTCGTAGGCAATGGATTAGTGATGGATAATTATGCCGGATGTGATTCCTCATGTAGTAGCTATAACATAGGGTGACACAGAACTAGTTCCAATTCATCAATGTAATGTAGGCATGTATTTCGTAAATAGTCACACGTGCATATGGAAAAGAACTTGCATGCCATCTTTTGTCCTACCCTCCCGTGGAAGCGGGGTCCTAGCGGAAACTAAGGGATATTAAGGCCTCCTTTTAATAGACAACCGGAATAAAGCATTAGCACATAGTGAATACATGAACTCCTCAAACTACGGTCATCACCGAGAAGTATCACGATTATTGTAACTTCGGGGTTGTCGGATCAGAACACATAATAGGTGACTATAGACTTGCAAGATAGGATGAAGAACACACATATATTCATGAAAACATAATAGGTTCAGATCTGAGATCATGGCACTCGGGCCCTAGTGATAAGCATTAAGCATAGCAAAGTCATAGCAACATCAATCTCAGAACATAGTGGATACTAGGGATCAAACCCTAACAAAACTAACTTGATTACATGGTAAATCTCGTCCAACCCATCACCGTCTAGCAAGCATACGATGGAATTACTCACGCACGGCGGTGAGCATCGTGAAATTGGTGATGGGGGATGGTTGATGATGACGACAGTGACGAATCCCCCTCTTCGGAGCCCCGAACGGACTCCAGATCAGCCCTCCAGAGAGAGATTAGGGCTTGGCGGCGGCTCCGTGTCGTAAAACGCAATGAAACTTTCTCTCTGATTTTTTTCTCCCCGAACATGAATATATGGAGTTGGAGTTGAGGTCGGTGGAGGTCCAGGGGGCCCACGAGATAGGAGGGTGTGCCCCCTGTCTCGTGGGTAGCCTGTGGTCCGCCTGGTGTTGATTCTTTCGCCAAAAATTCTTATTAATTCCAAAAAGTGCCTCCGTGGATTTCCAGGACATTCGAGAACTTTTCTTTTCTACACATAAAACAACATCATGGCAGTTCTGCTGAAAACAGCGTCAGTCTGGGTTAGTTTCATTCAAATCATGCATGTTAGAGTCCAAAACAAGGGCAAACGTGTTTGGAAAAGTAGATACGTTGGAGACGTATCAACTCCCCCAAGCTTAAACCTTTGCTTGTCCTCAAGAAATTCAGTTGATAAACTGAAAGTGATAAAGAAAAACTTTTACAAACTCTGTTTGCTCTTGTTGTTGTAACATGAAAAGCCAGCATTCAAGTTTCAGCAAATATTATGAACTAACCATACTAACAATAACACCTAGGTCTCACAATTACTCATATCAATAGCATAATCAGCTAGCGAGCCATAATAATAAAACTCGGATGACAACACTTTCTCAAAATAATTATAACATGATATAACAAAATGGTATTTCGCTAGCCCTTTCTGAGACCGCAAAACATAAATGCAGAGCACCTTTAAAGATCAAGGACTGACTAAGCATTGTAATTCGTGGTAAAAGAGATCCACTCAAGTCATACCCAATATAAACCAATAGTAATGAATGCAAATGACAGTGTGCTCTCCAGCGGGTGCTTTTTAATAAGAAGGATGATGACTCAACATAAAAGTAAATAGATAGGCCCTTCGCAGAGGGAAGCAGGGATTTGTAGAGGTGCCAGAGCTCGATTTTAAAATAGAGATTGAATAACATTTTGTGCGGCATACTTTTGCTATCAACGCAACGACTATGAGATGGTTGTATCTTCCATACTACATGCATTATAGGCAGTTCCCAAACAAAATGGTAAAGGTTTATACTCCCCCATCCACCAACAAGCATCAATCCATGGCTTTCTCGAAACAACGAGTGCCTCCAACTAACAACAGCCCTGGGGGAGTTTTTTTAATTATTTTGATTTGCTTTGATCTTTTTGGATCATGGGACTGGGCATCCCAGTTACCGGCCCTTTCTCGTGAATGAGGAGCGGAGTCCACTCCTCATGAGAATAACCCACCTAGCATGGAAGATATAGGCAGCCCTAGTTGTAACATGAGCTGCTCGAGCATACAAAACAGAATTTCATTTAATGGTTTGGAGTTTGGCACATACAAATTTACTTGGAATGGCAGGTAAATACCGCATATAGGAAGGTATAGTGGACTCATATGGAACAACTTTGGGGTTTAAGGAGTTTGGATGCACAAGTAGTATTCCCGCTTAGTACAGGTGAAGGCTAGCTAAAGACTGGGGAGCGACCAACTGAGAGAGCGACAACAGTCGTAAACATGCATTAAAATTAATTCACACCGAATACAGGCATGAGTAGGATATAATCCACCATGAACATAAATATTGTGGAGGCTATGTTGATTTGATTCAACTACATGCGTGAACATGTGCCAAGTCGAGTCACTCAATTCATTCAAAGGAGGATACCATCCCATTATACCACATCATAATCA
Organism: Aegilops speltoides; assembly: GCA_021437245.1. Lineage (NCBI taxonomy): Eukaryota > Viridiplantae > Streptophyta > Magnoliopsida > Poales > Poaceae > Aegilops > Aegilops speltoides. The sequence continues at coordinate 215,181,684 of CM038146.1, read as the reverse complement.
TTCTAATAGCATGTTGGCACGCAAGGTAAACCATTATAACTCATAGCTAATCAAGCATGGCACAAGCAACTATAATCTCTAAATGTCATTGCAAATATGTTTACCTCACAATAGCTGACTCAGGAACGATGAACTCATCATATTTACAAAAACAAGAGAGGTCGAGTTCATACCAGCTTTTCTCATCTCAATAAGTCCATCATATATCGTCATTATTGCCTTTTGCTTGCACGACCGAACGATGCGTGTAATAATAAGAGTGCACGTGCATTGGACTAAGCTGGAATCTACAAGCATTCAACTCAAGAGAGAAGACAAGGTAATATGGGCTCTAAGTTAAATAAACAATCATGCATATAAGAGCCACTAAGCATTTTCAATATAGTCTTCTCGACCCCCAAAGGAAAGAAAAGAAAAGAAAACTATTTACACGGGAAAGCTCCCAACGAGTAAGAAGAAGGACAAGAAATCTTTTTGGGTTTTCATTTTAATTGCTACTATAGGCATGGAAATTAAACTAACTAATTTTTTGGTTTTTTTCTTAAAGTTTATCAAACACACAAGAAGAAAGCTAGAAAAAGAAATTTAAACTAGCATGGATAATACAATGAAATAGTATGAGCACCGATGACTAGTGTGTGAACATGAATGTAAAGTCGGTGAGAAATACGTACTCCCCCAAGCGTAGGCTTTTGGCCTAAGTTGGTCTAATACCAAGGACTGCCGCTACTCTCCTCAGTGTAATGGGAGGTGTAATCAGGATACCACTGGCTGGTCATCTTCGGATCCCACTGGACAGATGATGCACGATAAGGGTCCAGCTCAGGTTCCGGCTCAGGTTCAGGTTCTGGAGTAAAAGCTTGAGCTCGATGATTGTTCACCGCTTCCAGCGCGACAAGACAATTTTCTGCTGGCAAATCAAACAATAGAGGCGCAAGCAAAATAATAATCTCGAAGTGTTTCTTATTAATTCTAAGTTTATACAAGAGCATCTTCTCTTCATTGTCAACAATAAACATGTGTGCTACCATGCTCTTGTAATCTAAAATGTGAGTAGACAATTTTATCTCCTCCTCCTCATGGTGCCTAATGGGTATCTGAAAATATTTAGCAAGACGTGCAACATAGATACCTCCAAATATGGGGCCTTTTGTACGATTCAGGGCTAGCCGTTTAGCAACGACAACACCCATACTAAAAGTATTGCTTCCAAGCAAAGCATGTTGAAGAATGATAATATCAGGAACGCTCAAGTTTCCACTATTTCCACGACCAATCAAGCATCTACTAGCAAATATGGCAAAGTAGCGTAAAACAGGAAAGTGTATGCTAGAGACTTTTGCCTCAGAGCCCTTCTTTGGCTCCTCTACAGCTATAGTGTTAACAAAGCCACCCACATCTTCACGATGGGGTTCTCTAATTCTCCCTCATAAGGTATCCTACATACCATGCTAAAATGACGTAAAGACATTTCTTTGAACTCATCATATAAATGAAATGATACTGCAGGCGGTGACTTCTTAGGATAATAATAAAAGTTTTGCACGAAAGTATTGTTGAGTAAGAGATACTGATCGATTCGGTCGTTGATGAAACCGGTGAGGCCTGCAGTCTCGATTAAAGCATAAAAATCTTCATGAATGTCAGCTTCTTTCAAGAAATCCTCACACGTCCATTCACAAGACCGTACTTCCGCTAAGCGAGGGAGATTATACTTGCCTTTTTCCTTCTCTTTGGCTTGCTTTTCCTGAGAGCTTTGGCTCGAAGAGACCCTAAAAAGTTTCCTCAACGTTTTCTGAAAATTTCTGAAATTTTAGTAACTTCAAAATAAAAGTGAATAAAACTAAACAAGATTGATATCAACTACTCCTACAAGTGCCTAGAGCCTATATCACGCATTGGAATTGCTTGGGACCTCAAAAATTTAACATGCAAGCTCAAGAACATGGTTACCTATGCAGCAAAAATTTGCAATGAATAAAGCATTAGAACAAAAACTAATTGGACCAATGGAGGAGTCACATACCAAGCAACAATCTCCCAAAGCAGTTTTGTGAATGGAGCTTTGAGCTAAGAGATTGAAAATCGCAGCAAATTGAGCTAAAACTCGTGCTTGAACTGGATGGGGATTTTTTTGGGTAGAAGATGAAGTATGTCGGGCTGGCATAAGTGGAGGGGAGCCACCATGGGTCCACGAGACAGGGGGGCGCGCCCTATAGGGGGGGGGGCGCCCTCCACTCTCGTGGCCTGGTGCTTGCCCCTCCTGCAGTGATTTCAGTGCCTAAAATTGTCAGATATTCCAGAAAAAATCATACTAAATTTGCAGGGCATTTGGAGAATTTTTATTTTCAGACTATTTTTTATTGCACGGATAATTCAGAAAACAGACGGATAATACTATTTTTGCTTTATTTATTCTAAATAACAGAAAGTAAAAAGAAGGTACAGAAGGTTGTGCCTTCTAGTTTCGTCCATCTCGTGATCATCAAAATGAATCCACTAACAAGGTTGATCAAGTCTTGTTAACAAACTCATTCCAAATAACACGGAACCGGAGAAATTTCGAATAACACTAAGTTACCTCAACGGGGATATGAAAATCCCCAATAATAAGAATATCATACTTTTTCTTGACAGTAGGGAGAGGAAATTCAAAATCTCCAAAAATGATAGTTGGAACTTTTTCAATAGAATTGTTGCTATGAACTTGAGTTTGTTTCCTCGGAAAGTGTACCGTATGCTCATTACCATTAACATGAAAAGTGACATTGCCTTTGTTGCAATCAATAACAGCCCCTGCAGTATTAAGAAAAGGTCTACCAAGGATAATAGACATACTATCGTCCTTAGGAATATCAAGAATAACAAAGTCCGTTAAGATAGTGACATTTGCAACCACAACAGCACATCCTCACAAATACCGCAGTGTATAGCAGTTGATTTATCACCATTTGCAAAGATAGTTCAAGAGGTGTCAACTTATTCAATTCAAGTCTACGATATAAAGAGAGAGGCATAACACTAACACCGGCTCCAAGATCACATAAAGCAGTTCTAACATAATTTCTTTTAATGGAACAAGGCATAGTTGGTACACCCGGATCTCCAAGTTTCTTTGGTATTCCACCCTTAAAAGTGTAATTAGCAATCATGGTGGAAATTTCAGCTTCCGGTATCTTTCTTTTATTTGTGATGATATCCTTCATATACTTAGCGTAAGGATCCACTTTGAGCATATCAGTTAAGCACATACGTAAGAAAATAGGTCTAATCATTTCGGCAAAGCGCTCAAAATCCTCATCATCCTTTGACTTGGATGGTTTAGGAGGAAAGGGCATGAGTTTCTGAACCCATGGTTCTCTTTCTTTACCGTTCTTCCTAGCAACAAAATCTCTCTTATCATAACGTTGATTCTTTGATTGTGGATTATCAAGATCAACAACAGGTTCAATCTCTACATCATTGTTTTTGCTAGGTTGAGCATCAACATGAACATTATCATTAACATTATCACTAGGTTCATGTTCATCACCTGATTGTGTTTCAACATCAGAAATAGAAATATCATTGGGATTCTCAGGTGTGTCTACAGTAGGTTCAGTTGAAGCATGCAAAGTTCTATCTTTTTCTTTTTCTTCTTTTTAGAAGAACTAGGTGCCTCTAAATTATTTCTCTGAGAATCTTGCTCGATTCTCTTAGGGTGGCCTTCAGGATACAAACATTCCTGAGTCATTCTACCAGTTCTAGTAGCCACTCTAACAGCAAAGTCGTTTTTATTATTTAATTCATCAAGCAAATCATTCTGAGCTTGAAGTACTTGCTCAGCTTGAGTAGCAACCATAGAAGCATATTTGCTAACGAGGTGAAGTTCATCTTTAACTCTAGCCAGATTATCACTTACATGTCCTATCTCGAAAGCATTATTCTTTAACTCTCTACCAACATAAGCATTAAAACTTTCTTGTCTAGCCATAAAGTCATCAAATTCATCTAAGCATGTGCTATGAAATTTAGTAGAGGGGACTTCAACTTTATCATATCTATAGAGAGAATTTACCTTTACTACCTGTGTCGGGTTATCAAGACAATATGGTTCTTCAATAGGCGGTATATTAAGACCATGTATTTCTTCAATAGGAGGTAAATTCTTAACATCTTCAACCTTAATACCTTTTTCTTTCATTGATTTCTTTGCCTCTTGCATATCTTCCGGACTGAGAAATAAAACACCTCTCTTCTTCGGAGTGGGTTTAGGAATAGGCTCAGGAGTTGGCTCAATTGGTTCAGGAATTGCTCCAGGAATTGGCTCAGAAAGAGTCCAATTATTTTCATTAGTCAACATATTAATCAATAATATTTTAGCTTTGTCGACTGTTCTTTCCCTGAAAACACAACCAGCACAACTATCCAAGTAGTCCTTGGAAGCATCAGTTAGTCCATTATAAAAGATATCAAGTATTTCATTTTTCTTAAGAGGATGATCAGCAAAGCATTATAATCGGAGAAGCCTCCCCAAGCTTGTGGGAGACTCTCTTCTTTGATTTGCACAAAATTATATATTTCCGCAAGGCAGGTTGTTTCTTATGAGCAGGGAAATATTTAGCAGAGAAGTAATAAATCATATCCTGGGGACTACGCACACAACCAGGATCAAGAGAATTATACCAAGTCTTAGCATCACCCTTTAATGAGAACGGAAATATCTTAAGGATATAAAAATAGCGAGACTTCTCATCATTAGTAAACACGGTGGCTATATCATTCAACTTGGTAAGATGTGCCACAACAGTTTCAGATTCAAGGCCATAAAAAGGATCAGATTCTACTAAAGTAATAATCTCAGTATCAATAGAGAATTCACAATCCTTATCAGTAACACAGATAGGTGAAGTAGCAAAAGCATGGTCAGGTTTCATTCTAGCAATAAGAGACTGCTGCTTCCATTTAGCTAATAATTTTTTAAGATCATATCTATCATTGCAAGCAAAGATTTCCCTAGCAGCTTATTAATTCATAACATAACCCTTAGGAACAATAGGCAATACATAATCATTGGGAGAACCTTCATCATCACTATCATCATTAATAGGTTCTTCAGTATTTTCATTCCCGTAACTCTAGCAAGTTGTTCATCAAGAAATTCACCTAATGGCAAAGTAGTATCACGCACAGAAGTAGTTTCATCATGCATAGCGTATGGCATCATCAATAACATGCGACATATCGTAATTCATAGCAGTAGCAGGTTTAGGTGTCGCAAGCCTACTAATAACGGAAGGAGAATCTAGTGCAGAGCTAGATGGCAGTTCCTTACCTCCCCTCGTAGTTGAGGGCAAAATAGTAGTTCGATCGTCTTTCAAGTTCTTCATAGTGATCTACAGATATAAATCCCAAGTGACTTAGAGAATAGAGCTATGCTCCCTGGCAACGGCACCAGAAATTAGTCTTGATAACCCACAAGTGTAGGGGATCATAACAACTTTCAAGGGTAAAGTATTCAACCCAAATTTATTGATTCGACACAAGGGGAGCCGAAGAATATTCTTGAGTATTAGCAGTTGAGTTGTCAATTCAACCACACCTGGATAACTTAGTATCTGCATCAAAGTATTTAGTAGCAAAAGTGGTATGATAATAAAGGTAACGGTAGCAAAAGTAAAGATAAATGTTTTGGGGTTTTTGTAGTGATTGTAACAATAGCAACGAAAAAGTAAATAAGCGAAGAACAATATGTGTAAAGCTCGTAGGCAATGGATTAGTGATGGATAATTATGCCGGATGCGATTCCTCATGTAATAGCTATAACATAGGGTGACACAGAACTAGCTCCAATTCATCCATGTAATGTAGGGTTGTATTCCGTAAATAGTCACACGTGCTTATGGAAAAGAACTTGCATGACATCTTTTGTCCTACGCTCCCGTGGAAGCGGGGTCCTAGCGGAAACTAAGGGATATTAAGGCCTCCTTTTAATAGAGAACCGGAACAAAGCATTAGCACATAGTGAATACATGAACTCCTCAAACTACGGTCATCACCGAGAAGTATCGCGATTATTGTCACTTCAGGGTTGTCGGATCATAACACATAATAGGTGACTATAGACTTGCAAGATAGGATCAAGAACACACATATATTCATGAAAACATAATAGGTTCAGAACTGAAATCATGGCACTCGGGCCCTAGTGACAAGCATTAAGCATAGCAAAGTCATAGCAACATCAATCTCAAAACATAGTGGATACTAGGGATCAAACCCTAACAAAACTAACTTGATTACATGGTAAATCTCATCCAACCCATCACCGTCCAGCAAGCCTACGACGGAATTACTCACGCACGGTGGTGAGCATCATGAAATTGGTGATGGAGGATGGTTGATGATGACGACGGCGATGAATCCCCCTCTCTGGAGCCCCAAACGGATTCCAGATGAGCCCTCCCGAGAGAGATTAGGGCTTGGCGGCGGCTCCGTGTCGTAAAACACGATGAAACTTTCTCTCTGATTTTTTCTCCCCGAACTTGAATATATGGAGTTGGAGTTGAGGTTGGTGGAGGTCCAGGGGGCCGACGAGATAGGAGGCGCGCCTAGGGGGCGCCATCTCGTGGACAGCCTGTGGGCCCCCTGGTGTTGATTCTTTCGCCAAAAATTCTTATTAATTCCAAAAAGTGCCTCCGTGGATTTCCAGGACATTCCGAGAACTTTTCTTTTCTAGACATAAAACAACATCATGGCAGTTCTGCTGAAAACAGCATCAGTCCGGGTGAGTTTCATTCAAATCGTGCAAGTTAGAGTCCAAAACAAGGGCAAAAGTGTTTGGAAAAGTAGAAACGTTGGAGCCGTATCAGATAGCTTGCCGGACGATGCAGACCTCATGGTGCTCAAGGAGCGCATCGAGCCCATCATCAGCCGTGTCGGCGGAATTCAGAGGTTAGACGACCATCGCTGGGATTAGGCACCCCGTTTCTTGTTGCTGCTGCGAGTTCACTACCAAGACAATTCATATCTTTAGTTAGAACCACAGCAACAATTGATGTAATATAACTCTGTAGTGTTTTGAATCGATGCATGTTATTTCCCTCTTCAACCCCTCCTTGTATGTCCACCCAACGCCAATTGGGAAGGCTTGTCGGCACGTGAACCCAAACCGCAGAGCTTTGAAGGACGGATCCTTTAGCGGCCGGCAGGGTGTGCTTGCTGCTGTGCGAACCACCTTAATGTTCTCAGCGCGACCGCTCGAACTGTCGAGCGATCTCGAGACTGAACGAGAGCGTTGCCAATAGCGGAACGCCACCCTGCCGTTCTCGACGCAGCCGCTCGATCTGTTGACCGGACTCAAAACAGACCAAGGGCATTGCCAATAATGGAAGGGCCCCACTGCGTGCAGGTTTTTTATACAAAGGAAAGGTCTCCGAGGAGGATAACATTATACAAAAAGGAATTACTCAGAGTTTTTGCATGACTTAGCTTTCCTGTCGTCGTGCGAACGCTTGCTGCATCTGCTGACGGGGATGCTCTCTTGGTCGCCTTCTTCCTTGGAAGCCATGGCGAGAGAGAATGGCTGGGCTGACGGCCAAAACAGATTCTCACTACTAGCTTTTTCCCTACCTGGCACGCCAAAGATGTCGGTGGGAACGACACCTATGGGATCACAAGAATCCCGACTACAGTTGCGGGGCGTGGGGTCGTGAGAAGAGCAGGATCAGTAGTCAGCACAAGCACATGGTCGTTTACCCAGGTTTGGGCCATGAGGATGCGTAATACCCTAGTCTTGCTTTGGTGTGTATATCAGTGTTCTTGGAGTTCTTGAGCTAGCTACGATGGGCGTAACTTGTCCAAGGGTTCGAATCCTTCTCCTAGATGCCTCGGGCCTCCTTTTATAGTTAAGGGATCGCCACAGTGGCACACAGGACGTGTTATCGGTGTACAATGGCTAAGCTTATCGCTTGCCATTACGGGACAAGACGCATTTAATGTGCCCCTTAGGTGTCCCCCTCACTTTACCGCCGCTTCGCTCGGCTTTGACACGCGCCTGGGCCGGCGAGGCGGTCAATGCCATGTAGGCTGGCAGGCTGCTGAGGTGGCGTGGTGGTAGGGCCTTCACGAAGATTTGCATGCCACCACGTAGGCATAAGCTGAGTTGGCTTGGAAGCCTTACGTCGACACGCAGGTGCCTGCCTAGCTGGTGGGTTGGCAGCTGCATGGGAGCGGCGGTGGAAACTTGGCGGGCGTGGGCCTGGCTGTGGCCCCGTGGATGTCCTCGGCAAGGGCCTTGCCGGGGCCCCGACAAGGGTCTTGCCATGGTGCGGTGGTTGTCCCCGGCAATGTTCTTGCTGGGGGTCTTGTGGGTTTCCTCGGAAGGGATCTCGCCGAAGTTCGTCGTCTTCTAATCCTCATCTGATTTGGCATACTTTCTTGTCTTCACAAAGATCTGCATGCCATCATGGAGGTGGCTCCCGAGCCTTGGTCCCAACGTGGTTGGTGGTGTTGTAAAACCTAGGGCTCAAGGGTAGCGCACTCCACTGGCATCGGGCAAGTTGCCCCGGCAAAGGTCTTGCCGGGGCCGCGGAGGCCACCCTGGCAAGGGTCTTGCCAGGGGAGCCCACCTCGCCCTCTTGCTCTTCATGCCTCCGTCTTGGCGTTGCGTTGACCATCTCGCGGTTTTGACTCCCAGCCCCTGCCCCGCTTAAGTGTGGCCGCAGGCGCGGCTTTGACTGCCCGTGCACAAGTAAAGGGGTACAAAGGAGTGACCCTACTTTAGTACGCCGACAACAAACAAAAGGGTAGATGAAGTGAAAGGCCATGAGAACCTCGGATTCGACAGAAGCTCGAAATCAAACTTGTTGTTTGAGATGAAATGAGAGGATGCGAAAGATCGACGCAAGCTTTGCTCGTCGTCGGAAGTTGCTTTGGGCATAAGGACCAGGTAGCATAGTTAAAAGTTGACACGATAAAAATATAGCCGATCAGGCTAGGAATGATGTGATGGGTTATAAAACTTCCCAATATCAGGTACGAGGTGTAATGCCGAAAGGTAAATCGGAGTAGAGGTTGGACGGGGGGAATGATTTGCAGAGGATAAATTTTTCAACTTATCCGGTAAATGGAATCAAGGAAGAAATATGGTCGGAACCATGATTGCAAAGGATCAATTCGTAGATACAAGATGAGCTTGTACCAAAGAAATAATTATTTTTAGGAGCAGCTTCCATGATAAGTTCTACATCGGGTCCATGGGCATGAACACAAGGGTTCAAGGTCGACTCCCACTTCTTCAATGCATAACCTTTCATTCACTCCTCGTTTTTCGAAGAAATTGTAGTGCAGAGGATTTATCTGGCGAAGTACCAGAAGAGTAAGACTCGTGAGAACTCTCGGGTTCACACGGATTATGGAAGGCATAAGTTCAACCCATCGGGGCATTTTTACGAATCTATACAACCATCAACCAAGCAAAAGATACGAGTTCAAAAGTAGAGTATCAGAGTCAATCAGATGAAGAAGGGGATCCAAAGGCATCATCTTATAGAAACGTTTGAATGATTTGATGCTTTGGTACAAAGGAAATTATGATTTCAAGACGAAGGATCAGAAGCAGAGGCTCTGATCAAAAGATGAGTAAGTTGAATAGATTTAGATGTGTACCCGATCAAATCTTGATTGGGCAAGAACTAGCTCATATCTGGAAGGATGTCTAAGCCGGAAAGAAAATTTCCAAAGATTAATTGATAATTGCGAGTATTCGCACACACGCTGAATCCATAGGAACAGAATGACAATCACAAGGAATTCTAAAGCATATTACTAGACAAATGGAATTAATCCTAATGCTAGCAGGCAAGGAGAATCCAGAGCAATAGGCTACAGAGGATTTTGAAATATCAGATAGCCTTTTCAGGTATTTCGGAAAGCAAATGAACAACTGGGGACAAACGAACCCCGGTTAAGTGAATTATCCGTAGTGCAAAAAGAAGCTGCAAAGAAAAAGGCCAAAGGATTCTCGGAACAACGGAGAGTACTAGGGGTATCTTGAAATAACAGGAGCAAGTAGGGATGAAGGTACAAGCGGCAAGGATGTTATTCTCTGTGATTATCGGTGGTCAGGAACTGCAAGGCAGTTGACATAGTGTCTCGAGAAACATCGAGGAGTATCTGTAGAATCTTCTGGCGAAGCAAGCGATCATCAATAATGTTGGGGCTCTCCGGGAGGAAGTGGGTACGAGAGCCTAATGTCAGAGTTAGTAAAATGTTTAACCCGAATAGACGAGCGATCAGAGTCCGAGAGTATAGACGAGGAATAAAAGATCCTAATACCACCCAATGGCGATGTGGGCCAATAAGACACACAACCATGTTAGTAATTTTTTTGTAGTGACTAGACTCGACTTTGGTCAAGGAGTTGGAAAGGGGGTTACCTACAGGCAGTCGGCTCTGATACCAACTTGTGATGCCCTCGATTCAATCGTACACTAATCATACACGCAAATGTGTACGATCAAGATCAAGGACTCACGGGAAGATATCACAACACAACTCTAGACACAAATAAAATAATACAAGCTTTACATTACAAGTCATGGGTCTCGAGGGCTCGAATACATAAGCTCGAATACACAAGAGTCAGCGGAAGCAACAACATTTGAGTACAGACATAGGTTAGACAAGTCTGCCTTAAGAACGCTAGCACAAAAGCAACATCGATCGAAAAGGCAAGGCCTCCTGCCTGGGAGCCTCCTAACTACTCCTGGTTGTCGGCGGTCTCCATGTAGTAGTAGGCATCGATGGTGGCATCTGGTTCCTGGGCTCCGACATCTGGTTGCATTAACTGGAAAGAAGAAGAAAGGGGGAAAAGGGGGAGCAAAGCAACCATGAGTACTCATCCAAAGTACTCACAAGCAAGGATTTACACTACATATGCATTGATATCAATGAAATGGGCTGTATCTCTGGATTGGACTGCAGAATGCCAGAAGAGAAGGGTAAAGCATAGCCTATCGAAGACTAGCATCTTCAAGTAGCTCCAAGCATCTTGTAGCATCAGAGGAGATAAGAGTAGCATAAGGTAAAGTAGTAGTAGTAACATCAACCTCGGCCAGAGATCCTTTATCGACTCCCTGTGAGAAAGAAATCCCAGAGCCATACTATCCATTTCTCATCACAATCCATTTCTCATCATGAGTATCCAGTTCTAGTTGTATCGATTGGGATACAACTCCAAGTGTCCGTTACCGTAGGACACGGTATCGATAGATGTTTTCTTCCCTGCAGGGGTGCACCAACTTACCCACCATGCTCGATTAACTCCGTCCGGGCACACTTTCCTGGGTCATTCCCGGTCGCGGCCAAGACCTAGGCTTAATAGAGAGGTCAGCATACCAGACTAACCCTATGCCCCCAGGGGTCATGAGCCATCACCCTGTGAACTCCTGCATGTTGCGAACACGGCCAGTGAGCAGACCTAGGCAGGTGCTTATGCAGTCCAACACAGCGCGCGCCGCTCAGCCGCTGACGTCTATTAAGCTTCGGCTAATGCATATGACGCAGAAAGTCCATACTATGCCCACGTCATGGTTAGTGCTATCAGACCAGATGCCCCTCAGATCAAATATCCAAATCATATGGATTAGGAACGCGCGGTAACAAGCAGAGACTCACGAAAGATGTGACCCCGTTGCCCCGTCTCGAGGACTTGCGGCAAGGTCTAGGAATGACCGGCCACGCCTCATAATTATCTCGCGGGCAACCTCCAGGTTAATGATACATCTCCAACGTATCTATAATTTTTGATTGCTCCATGCTACTTTATCTACTGTTTTAGGCAATATTGGGCTTTATTATCCACTTTTATATTATTTTTGGGACTAACCTATTAACCGGAGGCCCATCCCAGATTTGCTGTTTTATGCCTATTTCAATGTTTCGAGGAAAAGGAATATCAGTCGGAGTCAAAACGGAACGAAATCAACTGGAGAAGTTATTTTTGGAAGGAAAGCCACCCGATGGACTTGGAGTGCACGTCAAGGAAGAAGGGAGGTGCCCACAAGGGTGGGGGCGCCCCCCCCGCCTCGCAGGCGCCGGTCCACCGACGTGCTTCTTTCACCCATATATACCTCGTGCCCTAAAACTTCCGGACGGAAGATAGATCGGGAGTTCTCGCCAAGAAAACCTCAGAGCCACCAAAACCTCTCGGGAGCCCGTTCGGCGCCGAGGGGGGATCCCATCACCGTGGCCATCTTCATCATCCCGGCGCTATCCATGACGGGGAGGTAGTAGTTCACCCTCGGGGCTGAGGGTATGTACCAGTAGCTATGTGTTTGATCTCTCTCTCTCGTGATCTCTCTCGTGTTCCATCTATGGCACGGTCTTGATGTATCCGAGCTTTGCTATTGTAGTTGGATCTTATGATGTTTCTTCCCCTCTACTCTCTTGTGATGAATTGAGTTTCCCCTTGGAAGTTATCTTATCGGATTGACTCTTTTATGAGAACTCTTGATGTATGTCTTGCCGTGATTATCTATGGTGACAATGGGATATCATGTGCCACTTGATGTATGTTTTGGTGATGAACTTGCGGGTTTCGTGACAATGGGAACCTATGCATAGGGGTTGGCACACATTCTTGACTCTCCGATAGAAACTTTGGGGCACTCTTTGAAGTACTTTTATGTTGGTTGGATGAATCTGAGATTGTGTGATGCATATCGTATAATCATGCCCACGGATACTTGAGGTGACAATGGAGTATCTAGGTGACATTAGGGTTTTGGTTGATTTGTATCGTAAGGTGTTATTCTAGTACGAACTCTTTTATAGATTGATCCGAAAGAATAACTTTGAGGTGGTTTCGCACCCTACCATAATCTCTATGTTTGTTCTCCGCTATTAGTGGCTTCGGAGTGACTCTTTGTGGCATGTTGAGGGCTTGTTATATTATCTATCTATGTTATTATTGTTGAGAGAACTTGCACTAGTGAAAGTATGAACCCTAGGCCTTGTTTCCTATCATTGCAATACCGTTTACGCTCACTTTTACCACTTGTTACCTTGGTGTTTTTATTATTTCAAATTACAAAAACCTATATCTACTATCTATTTTGCACTTGTATCACCAACTCTTCGCCGAACTAGTGCACCTATACAATTTACCATTGTATTAGGTGTGTTGGGGACACAAGAGACTCTTTGTTATTTGGTTGCAGGGTTGCTTGAGAGAGACCATCTTCATCCTACGCCTCCTACAGATTGATAAACCTTAGGTCATCCACTTGAGGGAAATTTGCTACTTTCCTACAAACCTGTGCACTTGCAGGCCCAACAACGTCTAGTAGACATCAAGCTCTTTTCTGGCACTGTTGCCAGGGAGGCTAGGTAAGTGAAGGTATATCTTTAGATCTTGCAATTGAATCTTTTTGTTTCTTGTTTTAACACTAGTTTAGTTTATAAAAGAAAACTATAAAAAAATGGAATTGAGTTTGTCTCATACGCTTCATCTTTTTAATATCTTTCGTGAGTATGATGGAAAAGAAAATTGTGCCAAAGTGTTAGAAGAAGAATGCATTAAAATGTTTGGCACTAAATCTTTGAATGATGAGCATGATTGCAATGTTGTTAGTATAAAATCCTTGAATATCCATAGTACTAATGATGATTGCTCTAGTCATGATGAAAATATATCTTATGAGCATGTCAACTTTTGTGGAGTGCATGTTTGCATGAACACACCAAATAGAGAAGATATATATTGCAAGAGGCATAAGTACTTAGAAACCAAATTTTTGCAAGAAGAGCTAGATGAATGTGCTGAAAGATTCAATATTTTTCATGCCCCTTTTGAATTTTGCAATGAACATGGTCATTTAAAGATCCAATGCTATTTGTTTCATGATCAAGTCGTGTCCAAATATTGTGATAATTTGATTACTCTTGAGCATCATAAAGAACTTAGCCTTCTTTTGGGTTATGAAGAAATGAAACGTATAACTAAGGATATTCCAAAATTTGCCCTTGATAAAGTTCTTCATTTTGATCTAGAGAAAATTTATATGTTTTGTGTGGAGAATTGCATTGAAAACTCTTATATTGCCAATTACATAAAGAAAAGAAAGCAAATAGAAGATGATGAGAATACTAATGAAAGGGAAGAGACTTCCCAATATCCTCCTATTATTTCTTATGATGAATCAGGTAATGAGGAGGAGCTTTCTATTCAACTAATCTCGTCAATAAGGAGCTCAAAGAGGAAGGTTGAACCCACACATAATATGAAGAAGAAAAAGAAAAGAAGGAGCAACAAAGGTAGAAAGGTATCCCTCCCAAATGATGTTGCTCCTACTACTCATTGTGATGATGATAATTGCTATACTATTGGTGCTATCAATATTTTTAATGATGAGAGTGATTATGCTTATGATATGAAAGGGCCCAAGCTTGGGGAAGCTATGTTTGATGAGGATGAAATATTTGAGAGTATATTTGCTGGAATTAATGTTTGTCCCAAGCTTGGGGATGCTATGTTTAATGAAGATGATATTTTTAGCATCCCAAGTTTTGATATGCAAAGTTGTTATGATGATAGCATGCCACCTACTTATGATAATTATATTGACGAAAGTGGATTTGGAAGAGTGTCAACTTTATTTAGTGATTCCACTGTCTTGGGAGAGGTTTCAATCGATTATGATGATAACAAAGTTGCTACTTATGATGATTATTGTGATGAAACTTATGGTATAAAAAGTAGTGATGATTATATTTACAAATCTTGTCATGATTATGATTACCCTTTTTTTGAACATTACTCTTTTAATGTGGAAACAATTTTTAGTGTTCAAGTCTCTTATGATACTCCCACTATTCCGAATGAGAAGAATTTTGCTTATGTGGAGAGTAGTAAAATTTCTATGCTTGTAGATCACGAAAAGAATGCTTTAGGTGCTGGTTATATTGTTGAATTCATTCATGATGCTACTGAAAATTATTATGAGGGAGGAACATATGCTTGTAGGAATTGCAATAATATCAAGTTTCCTCTCTATGTGCTTCAAGTTTTGAAGCTATGCTTGTTTTACCTCCCTATGCTAGTTGATTATCGTTCCCATAAGTTGTTTTCTCACAAAATCCCTATGCATAGGAAGTGGGTTAGACTTAAATGTGCTAGTCATATGCTTGATGATTCTCCCGTTATGATTCAATTCTTATCTTTTATGTGAGCATCATTGTCATCATCATGCCTAGCTAGAAAGGCATTCAAGAAAAGCGCTTGTTGGGAGACAACCCAATACTTATCCTTACTGTTTTTGTGTGTTCACATGATTATGCTACTGTAGTAATCATGTTTTATAGCTTTTGTTTCAATAAAGTGCCAAGTAAGACCTTTAGGATGGCTTACGGTGATAGTTGTGTTGATCCTCCTGAAAATCAGAAACTTTTGCAACCAGTAAATTAGTTTTGTTAATTCACAGAAACGAGGTTCTGATCTGATTCTTCTTTCCCTCGATTGGTACAAAAAATTTCTCGGACTTCCTAATTTGGTAGGATTTTTGTAGTTCCAGAAGTATACGTTTGATACAGATTGCTACAGACTGTTCTATTTTTGACAGATTCTGTTTTCTATGTGTTGTTTGCTTATTTTGATGCATCTATGGCTAGTATTAAGTGGTATGAACCATAGAGAAGTTGGAATACAGTAGATATTACACCAATATGAATTTGGAATGAGTTCATTACAGTACCATTGTGGTGGTTTTGTTTTCTTTCACTAATGGAGCTTATAAGATTTCCTGTTGAGTTTTGTGTTGTGAAGTTTTCAAGTTTTGGGCAAAGATTCGATGGACTATGGAATAAGGAGTGGCAAGAGCCTAAGCTTGGGGATGCCCAAGGCACCCCAAGGTAATATTCAAGGACAACCAAGAGCCTAAGCTTGGGGATGCCCCGGAAGGCATCCCCTCTTTCGTCTTCGTTCATTGGTAACTTTACTTGGAGCTATATTTTTATTCACCACATGATATGTGTTTTGCTTGGAGCCTCATTTTATCTTGTTAGTATTTGCTTGATGTTATTTAGAATAATGTTTTGCATCTTTAGTTTCAATAAAAAATGTCAAGGATAGCCTTTGCCATGCTTATTTTGCTAGTATACATGTTGCTGTTTGGAAACAGAAAGTTACCGCTGTTGCAAAAATTCCCTAGAAAAGTAATAGAGTGGTATAGTGTTGAATATTTTTGAATCTTGAGATATGATAAATTTATTACAGTGGGAATTTTAGTTCATAATTTTTGGAGTCAGGGAAGTATTGATACTCTTGCATTCTTTACAGACTGTACTCTTCTGACAGATTGCTATTATGGTTGCATTGTTTGCATATGTTTGCTTAATTAATGATTCTATTTGAGGATAGGAGTATTAAATATGCAGAGGCATTTAGTATTTAATGTGGAATAATAATTTTAGTGACTTGTTACAGTAGGAAATGATTAGGTTTTGCATTGGTTTATACTAACCTATCTCACGAGTTCTTGTTGAGTTTGTTGTGAATGAAGCTTTTGATAAAAAGAGAAACCATGATATGAGAGGAATTAAGGAGACACAAAAGTTCAAGCTTGGGGATGCCCAAGGCACCCCAAGATAATATTTCAAGAAGTCTCAAGCATCTAAGCTTGGGTATGCCCCGGTAGGCATCCCACCTTTCTTCTTCAACAACTATCGGTTAGTATCGGTTGAGCCTAAGTTTTTGCTTCTTCACATGAGTTGTGCTATCCTTGCAATGTAGTTTTCTTTAGCTTTGCTTGCTTTTTGAATAAAGTATCAAGATCTTAAATTATTAAATGAGAGACTGTCTTCGCATAGTTGCATAGTTATTTAGCTACTCATTGACCTTCACTTATATCTTTCGGAGTAGTTTGTCATTTGCTCTAGTGCATCACTTATACCTTTTAGAGCATGGTGGTAGTTTTATTTTGAAGAAATAGATGAACTCTCATACTTCACTTAGATTATTTTGAGAGTCGTTAATAGCATGGTAATTCTCTTAATATTAATATACTTGGTATTCAAGATATGTGAAACTTTCTTATGAGTGTGTTGAATACTAAGAAAATTTTGATACTTGATAATTGTTTTGAGATATGGAGGTAGTGTTATTAAAGTCATGCTAGTTGGATGATTATGAATTTAATGAATGCTTGTGTTGAAGTTAGCAAGTCCCGTAGCATGCACGTATGGTTAAAGTTGTGTAACAAATTTGAAACATGAAGTGTACCTGGCTTGTGCATCCTTATGAGTGGCGGTCGGGGACGAGCGATGGTCTTTTCCTACCAATCTATCCCCCTAGGAGCATGCGCGTAGTACTTGATTTTTGATGACTTCTAAATTTTTGCAATAAGTATATGAGTTCTTTTGACTAATGTTGAGTCCATGGATTATACACACTTTTACCTTTCTGCCTTTGCTAGCCTCTTGATGCCGTGCATTGCCCTTTCTCACCTTGAGAGTTGGTGCAAACTTCGCCGGTGCATTCCAAACCCCGTGATATGGTACGCTCTATCACACATAAACCTCCCTATATCTTCCTCAAAACAGCCACCATATCTACCTATTATGGCATTTCCATAGCCATTCCGAGATATATTGCCATGCAAATTTCCACCGTTCCGTTCATCATCATCATGACATACATTACTTTTGTCATATTGCCATTGCATGATCATGTAGTTGACATCGTATTTGTGGCAAAGCCACCATGCATTATTTTTCATACATGTCACTCTTGATTCATTGCACCATCCTGCATACATCACGGAGGCATTCATATAGAGTCATATCTTGTTCTAAGTTTCGAGTTGTAATCCTTATGTTGTAATCAATAGAAGTGTGATGATCATCATTATTAGAGCATTGCCCAAAAAAAGGCCAAAAGAAAAAAAGAAAGGCCCAAAAAAAGAAAATAAATAAAAAAGTACAATGCTACTATCTCTTTTTCCACACTTGTGCTTCAAAGTAGCACCTTGTTCTTCATGTAGTGAGTCTCATATATTGTGCTTCAAAGTAGCACCTTGTTCTTCATGTAGTGAGTCTCATAAAGTTGTCTTTTTATACTAGTGGGATTTTTTCATTATAGAACTTGGCTTGTATATTCCTACAATGGGCTTCCTCAAATGCCCTAGGTCTTCATGAGCAAGCGAGTTGGATGTACACCCACTAGTTTTCTTTTGTTGAGCATTCATAGCTCTAGTGCATCCGTTGCATGGCAATCCCTACTCCTCATGTTGACATCAATTGATGGGCATCTCCATAGCCCGTTGATTATCCTCGTCAATGTGAGACTTTCTCCTTTTTTGTCTTCTCAACAATCCCCATCATCATATTCTATTCCACCCATAGTGCTATATCCATGGCTCACGCTCATGTATTGCGTGAAGGTTGAAAAAGTTTGACATTATTTAAGTATGAAACAATTGCTTGGCTTGTCATCCGGGGTATAGAAGTTGGGAACATCTTTGCGTGATGAAAATGAAGCATGGCCTAACTATATGATTTTGTAGGGATGAACTTTCTTTTTCCATGCTATTTTGAGAAGACATGATTACTTTGATTAGTATGCTTGAAGTATTATTATTTTTATGTCAATATGAACTTTTGTCTTGAATCTTTCGGATCTGAATATTCATGCCACAATTAAGAAGATTTATATTGAAATTATGCCAAATTATCACTCCGCATCAAAAATTCTTTTTTATCATTTACCTACTCGAGGACGAGCAGGAATTAAGCTAGGGGATGCTTGATACGTCTCCAACGTATCTATAATTTTTGATTGCTCCACGCTACTTTATCTACTGTTTTAGGCAATATTGGGCTTTATTATCCACTTTTATATTATTTTTGGGACTAACCTATTAACCGGAGGCCCAGCCCAGATTTGCGGTTTTATGCCTATTTCAGTGTTTCAAGGAAAAGCAATATCACATGGAGTCAAAACGGAACGAAATCGACGGGAGAAGTTATTTTTGGAAGGAAAGCCACCCGATGGACTTGGAGTGCACGTCAGGGAAGAAGGGAGGTGCCCACAAGGGTGGGGGGCGTGCCCACCCCCCTGGGGCGCGCCCCCCTGCCTCGTGGCCCCCCCTTCGGTCCACCGACGTACTTCTTTCACCCATATATACCTACGTACCCTAAAACTTCTAGACCAGAAGATAGACCGGGAGTTCCGCCGCCGCAAGCCTCTGTAGCCACCAAAAACCTCTCGGGAGCGTTCTAGCGCCCTGCCGAACGGGGATCCCATCACCAGTGGCCATCTTCATCATCCTGGTGCTATCCATGACAGGGAGGGAGTAGTTCACCCTCGGGGCTGAGGGTATGTACCAGTAGCTATGTGTTTGATCTCTCTCTCTCGTGTTCTCTCTCGTGTTCCATCTATGGCATGATCTTGATGTATCCCGAGCTTTGCTATTATAGTTGGATCTTATGATGTTTCTTCCCCTCTACTATCTTGTGATGAATTGAGTTTCCCCTTTGAAGTTATCTTATCAGATTGAGTCTTTTATGAGAACACTTGATGTATGTCTTGCCGTGATTATCTGCGGTGACAATGGGATATCATGTGCCACTTGATGTATGTTTTGGTGATGAACTTGCGGGTTTCGTTACATTGGGAACCTATGCATAGGGGTTGGCACACGTTCTTGACTCTCCGATAGAAACTTTGGGGCACTCTTTGAAGTACTTTTATGTTGGTTGGATGAATCTGAGATTGTGTGATGCATATCGTATAATCATGACCACGGATACTTGAGGTGACAATGGAGTATCTAGGTGACATTAGGGTTTTGGTTGATTTGTATCTTAAGGTGTTATTCTAGTATGAACTCTTTTATCGATTGATCCGAAAGAATAACTTTGAGGTGGTTTCGTACCCTACCATAATCTCTATGTTTGTTCTCCGCTATTAGTGGCTTTGGAGTGACTCTTTGTTGCATGTTGAGGGCTTGTTATATTATTGTTGAGAGAACTTGCACTAGTGAAAGTATGAACCCTAGGCCTTGTTTCCTATCATTGCAATACCGTTTACGCTCACTTTTACCACCTGTTACCTTGGTGTTTCTATTATTTCAGATTACAAAAACCTATATCTACTATCTATTTTGCACTTGTATCACCAACTCTTAGCCGAACTAGTGCACCTATACAATTTACCATTGTATTAGGTGTGTTGGGGACACAAGAGACTCTTTGTTATTTGGTTGCAGGGTTGCTTGAGAGAGACCATCTTCATCCTACGCCTCCTACGGATTGATAAACCTTAGGTCATCCACTTGAGGGAAATTTGCTACTGTCCTACAAACCTGTGCACTTGCAGGCCCAACAATGTCTACAAGAAGAAGGTTGTGTAGTAGACATCAGTTAACCCGTCTCCACATCACTCGCGGGTACCTCTCAGGGTCGACCCGCCTTTCGAAGTAACAGTTGTAAAGTCCAAGTATCTGTGTGTCCAAACATCAACCCGAGGAATCACCCCCGGTGGATTCCACTCGATGTAATCATCAAGGAGAACATAAGAGGATCCACCCTCGAGGTTCACACTTGAGGGGTTGCATGACAGAGTCGTATCGGAAGTGGTTAAGGCGGAATCACCCTCGATGACCACGACCGAGTAACTACACTACCGGGTTAACATCAGAAGTGTTGATGAGGTCTCACCATCGGCACTCGATAGTAACCCAATAGTGTCAAGCAACTAAGGGGAAGTGATGTGCGGTGTCGGGGCCTGGTCTTCGATCCTGTTGATCGGGTCTTCGGTGATGAAGCAGGGGCAACAAGGACAAGGTGGGGGTCACTGATGGATCACTAACCAACCTATACTAAGCAGTTTACGATAAGCAGGTTACAAAAGCAGGCTATGCATCAGAATAGGAGCAATCAATAACAGTAGCAAAATCTAATGCAAGCATGAGAGAATGGAATAGGCGATATCGGGATGATCAAAGGGGGGCTTGCCTGGAAGCTCTATTGAAAAGTAAGAAGTGTCGTTGTCGACGTAGTCGATCACAGGGACATCATCGGTCTTGGGGTCTACCGGAGAGAAGAGGGGGAAGAAACAGTAAATATAGAGCAAACAAGGCATCACAAGGCATAACATGGCAATACGCAGTGCTAGGAGTGTTCTAACGTAGTGATGCACGATACAGGTGAAATTCAACCGGGAAGGTATTCCCGGTTCCGGGCCTGTGTCAGACAGATGATCAGAGGGGGAATGTTCCATGTTTAGATAGTTAGAGGCATCTGACAGGTTAACGGACCGCATATTCGGATTCGTTGGATTTTTGTAAGCAACCTTCATGTATAAAGTTTTTCCATCCGAGCTATGGTTTAATTTCTACGAATTTTCAAAGTTTTAAACATTTTCTGAAATGATTTAAATAACAGAAAAAAAGAGTTACTGCATCAGTATGACTTTAGCAATGCGTCAGCATTTGGCTGACCTGCATTTGGCTGTTAGCCTCTCTGGGTTAAATAGTGGGTTAAACTAATCTAATAGACTAATTACAGGGGTGGGCCCCATGTGTCAGTGACCATCTAACTACTAATTAAATAACAGATTTCAACTAGCAGTTTTCTTTATTTATAAAAACATTTAAGCTAGTGGGGCCCGCATGTCAGTGGGTTAGAGTGCCCAGTCAGCAGTCGACCCAGTCAACAGGGTCAACCGGGGCCCGTGGGGCCCAGTGGGAGTGTCACAGGGGGACCACTTGTGAGGCCACATCAGCGACAACTGGAGAAGCGACACCGGCAACCAAAACAGTGGCGGGGCTCGCCGGACTTCGCCGGAAATCGCGCACAGGGGTTCCTTTGGCGCGGGACTTGGTGCTTTCGAGCGGGCGCACTAAGGCACGTCGAATGGAAGCGGTGGCGTCGCCGGAGTTGGCCGGAGCGGCACCGGCAAGCGGCGAGGACGGCGGTCGCACTCGGGCGACGATGAGGATGGTGCTACGGGGCACCAGAGAGCGCGTTCGATGGTGCATTCGGACACGCGAGTCAAGCAGCGACGACTGGTGGTGGTGTCGGCCGCCGAGGGGCACTATGGCGACGGCGGCGAGCTCGCGAGCGGCGGCCGGCATCGGGACTCGTCGGGGCGGCGCTAGGGGGTACGTGAGGGGGTGTGCGTGTGTGTGTTGTGCTCCTAGGAGCACCAGGAGCACGATGGTGGCCTCGGGCGTGGGCTGCGGCAGCGGTAGCCACGACGGCGATGGAGCGGGGCGGCGGCGAGCTAAGCTTCGCGGGGATGGCGACTGAGCGTGCTAGAGCGTGAAAGAGAGAGAAGGAAGCAACGCGGAGGCTCGCCAAGTGGCAATGAAATGCCGGCGACAGTTTAGTATCAGAAGAGGTCGCCGGAGATGGAGAAGATTGCCGGAGCCCGAGAAGAGAGGGGGCGGCTCGATCTGCTCGTTGCAGAGCTTCCCGGCTCCAACCAGCGGCACTAGAGGTGGTGGCGGTCCACGGCGGTGCCGGCGAGCTCGGCCAGGCCGAGTGGGACACACGGTAGCTGTTGGGGATATTACCACTAGGTGTAAACCGGCCAAGATTGGGCCGGGTTAGCTCTGCTAGTGGTGTAGTTATGGAAAGGCCCAAGGCCTATAGTCGGTTTAGAGCTTGTAGCCATGAACCGGCCTGATATATGACTTGTATTGTAAGTTAGGAATAGAGAGATACCAACCGGGATACGAGTATGAACCGGTTGGGACTCGCAAACCGACAGGCGCCACTGTATATAAGGGACGACCGGCGGCGGTTCAAGACAGACAACCACAACTCGAGCCTAAGCGGCTTGTTTGCTCCTAGCCATCGAGACTACATCAATTCCATCACAACTAGACGAGGCTTTACCTTCATCGAAGGGCGAACTAGTATAAAACCCCGTGTCTTTGTGTCCGTTTTAACCCCTACAAGTAAACCCGTAGCGATGGCTCCACGACTAAGTCCTCATGCTAGGACATCTGCCGTGACAAATCCACGACAGTAGCCATGGAGACGACGAAGGGCGGCGGCGACGGCTATGTTGGGCGGGCACCCGAGCAAGAGGGAAAGGCCAGAGGAACGAGATCTGAGAGGGGGGGCTGCGAGGAGAGGGGGCGAATGGATCTGGGCGGAGGGCAGGTGAGTGGGGACGGAGTCCGAGGCGTCAGGGCTGCCCTTATCCCTTCGCCGGCGACGTGGTAGTAGGGGGCGGCGCGCTCGGTCCGGTGGGGACGCGCCCCGGTCGGAGGTGCAGTGAGGAAGGGTCGACCGCGCGGGGAAGGTGGGCCGGCTTGCTGGGGTGGGCTAAAGCCCGGTGTGGCAAAGGGGTGGGGTGGCTTCTCTCTTTTCCTTTTTCCTTTCTTTTGCTCTTTTCTTTTTACAGAAAAAAATTCTATGCAATATTTGAGCTGCCAAAAGGAGTTCTATAAAATGTGGGACTTGGCCAAATAAATAGATTACAATATTTGGCACCTGCCACCAAAGTTTGTGAGGAGTTTGAATTGATTTGGATTTTTCACAAATGGAAAAGCATTTAAAAAAATGCTGATTTGGAACTACTTTAATTCCCTGGGGAAATTAGTTATCTCAAATGATGTTGAATCACTCATGACATTTAGTTAGTGAAAATTTGCAACCTAGCGAACATTTTTGTTTACTGTTTGGAGAAATAATTTATTTTGACTTTATTTTAAAATTGAATTTGAATTGGTTTTGAATCAAAGTGAGATTAGCTATAGTAACAGTGATGACTTGGCATCATTAGTAGGGGATTACTGTAGCTTGATTATCTGGGCGTTACAGTTGTATACTTGTACTATTAAAGACAGTAAAGAAAGAGGCGAAATACATTCCGGTTGCTAAACAAGGTGAAGCGAATGCCCATATTGTGCCCTCTTCCATGCAGAAGGCACGCACGACTCCAGTCCAACCCCTTGTAATGGCCGACCGCCCATCCTTCACGATCTTCATGAAAACATCTAGATAATCATCGTGTTCTAGTAGAAATACTTTAACCTTTGCATGCCCACCGATCATGTAGTTTGATAGGTAATCTTGAGTAAACTGCTTTGGAAACCACTGCAAAGGAAAAAGATTCAGACATTGTCATGTAACACAACTCATTATGGGCAGTAAAAAGAAGGCTGCAGAGTTCTTACTTACCATCCCGCAGTTCGTTGTTGTCTTGGATAAAGTGTAAATAAATAGTTTAATTTCCATCTTTTGACCCATTTTACTGACAATCTTTATCAGCTTCCTCGCTTGATGCTCGTTCATCGATATTTCATTACCCCATACGCAGAAAGGGTCGAAGCGCGGATCTTTACCAATGACATATGTACCTAAAAGCACCAAGTTAATATTAGAAGCTAAACGACAATTGCATAATGACGTAGTACAACACTCTTTTATAATATCTTATAACATCCAATATACTCACATATTAGATGAATTAACATCTCATATTATGGGCCGAAAGGAGTTTATTGCATTCTTACAAATTACCGGCTGATTAACTGCTGCTATATCCATGGGTTAGAGTTAGTTTGAGCTAGTTCGGGCTCGAATAGCCCTAAAGTATATCCAAATATGAGGGCTAGTTTGAGCTAGTTGCATCTAACCCACCTAAAAAAATTATCCAACCCAAGA
Source organism: Aegilops speltoides (assembly GCA_021437245.1). Taxonomy (NCBI): domain Eukaryota; kingdom Viridiplantae; phylum Streptophyta; class Magnoliopsida; order Poales; family Poaceae; genus Aegilops; species Aegilops speltoides. Next base: position 215,157,024 of record CM038146.1, on the reverse strand, counting down.
GGTGCTAATTGGAGGTAGTTCTCCTAGTGCATTTATTGTCAATCTAACCCTATCATCAAAACTCCTATTTGGATGGAGTTAGTTCAAGGTTAGTCATGAGCTAGAAACTAACTCTAACCTCTAGCTAAGTTGAGTATCCATACAGGGCTGTGTTGTCGTTATTGTCGTTGCTGCTACTCTTCTATGTATATCTAGACATCATCAAAACATTAAGGTAACACTCTTCCTTGTTAATATGTAGCCTACGATTGCATATTTTTTAGACATTAAGTACAGTGCATGTTGCTGTGTACCCTCAGATATATTACATATGGCCCTAGTTAACCTAACGATAAATGGGCTACAGATATATTACATATGCCCCTAGTTAACCTAACGTTAAATGGGTTACAGATATATTCAGTTAAAAGTATGATTCACTGATTAGTCCCTTATCAGCCCCCGGCCTATATGGTACCAGCTACCGATATCCTGAACAGTGAGTATATATAAGCCATGGGATGAAACTAACCTCGATGGAAAACAACAGTCGTTCCCAAAAATTGCCCTGTGTAGGTACATCGAGAGATATGTTAAGCACAACAGGCTAAACATCAACTAAAATTATCCATGGCAGACAAAATAATCTCCAAAAGATAGCTTCAGTGTGCAGGTTTAAGCACGCTAGTAAAGCAAAACAAGTGGAAAGGTGTGTTAACTGCAACAGGCCTAACATTTAACAACAAGCAAACATAGTCATTCAAACTGGTATTGTGCCGGTCTAAGTATGCTGGTTATTGTTAAATAAAAATGGAAAGGCGTGTTAACTACAAGATGCAGCAACCAAATGTTGTCATTCATTGTGGTATTGTTGGTACTGGTATTGATGAAATTGAACTGCATAGTTCATACTTGCACATATAGAACATCACATTGTGAATAACTAGAATAAACAAGGCATACTATGAACAACTAAAGATAGCATTTGAAACTAGACATTAGCTAACTACAAAAAACCAAACAATCAAAAAACTTTAAAAGAGGCATATGCTAGCTATAACAGGCTTAACAACAAGCAAATATATGCATTCCTATCGGTATGTTTAAAACTGGATTGATGAAATGTACTGCACAGTAAATAATTGCACATATAGAGCATCACATTGTGAACAACTGAAATAAACAAGGCATACTGCAAACAACCAAATATAGCAATTAAAACTAGACATATTCTCACTACACGACAAAAAGGACTCGACAAAACAAATCATGGGTTTCCCCCTGTGAAGAGGCACGACAAAACAAATCATGGGTTTCCTCACTTGTCACAGATGGGCTCGTTCCCGTGGGAAGAGCATGGACCCTGGATGGGCTCCTTCCCCTTGGAAGAGCACGACTGTAGGAAGCCCTCCCTGATGTCGCAGACGGGCTCTTTCCCCTTGGAAGAGCAGATTGGCTCTTTCCCCTTGGAAGAGCCGGAGATTTTAATCACCTATGGATTCGCTTCAGTGGCGAAGCTGTTTCTGTGAATAAGCTTCACCACCGAAGTACACTTTGAGGTGCTTCAGGAAATTGCACTAAAAATGACCCAAATCCAGATTCAGCTTCACTGGCAAAGCTGATTTGAAATAGGTGTTTGTTTCGGATTCCAGATTCGGCTTCACTGGCAAAGCCGAATCTGGTCCAAGAATCCAAAAGAAACATGGCCATAGTGGTATTGTTGAAACTGGTACTGATGAAATTGAACTGCACAGTACATACTTGCACATATAGAACATCGCATTGTGAATAACTGGAATAAACAAGGCATACTACGAACAACCAAAGATAGCATTTCAAACTGGACATATGCTAACTACAAACAACAGAACAATCAAAAAACTTTAAAGAGGCATATGCTAGCTATAACAGGATTAACATCAAGCAAATATATCCATTCCTATCGGTATGTTTAAAACTGGATTGATAAAATGTACTGCACAGTAAATAATTGCACATACAGAGCATCACATTGTGAACAACTGAAATAAACAAGGCATACTGCAAACATCCAGATATAGCAATTAAAACTGGACATATTCTCACTACACTGCAAAAGGGACTCGACAAAACAAATCATGGGTTTCCCCCTGTGAAGAGGCACGTCAAAACAAATCATGGGTTTCCCCACAGGTAAACTTATGACCGAAGTCATTCCACACACTTCGTTTTTACAAAGCTTTTTGCCAATAAACGCCCATGATTTGCCCCTCTTCTAGCGCACGCATGGCCAAACTAGTCGGGCGGGAAGCTTGCGCGGTAAACTGCATAGTAGTGCGGGAACAGGCTCATCGACGATACACTTGGCGCCTCTTTGAGGCTACGCATGGTCAAACAAAATGCATGCGGCACGGTGTTGTCAAGCGTGCACTAGAATGCTCCGCTATGAATGCCGTGACAAGACGTGACACTTACAGGCCGGCCGACCCCTAGTTATTACAGCGGCCATTTAACCCTTGTGTCTCTTCAACCTTTCGATCACGCCCCACCATTGCAGGAAGCACACCCACCACAACAAATTCTTAGAGGGTATCCTGCGCGGCTCCAATGGCGCTCCGAGCGGCTGCCGACGACGAGTAGCAGTTCACCATGCATGCCGTGGTGGACACCCACAAAAGGTTCGTGGAGCTCTCGGTGGAGTACGCCAACAACCCAGTCTAGGTGGAGCACTCCATCCACATCATGGAGTTGTTGCTTGCGAAGGAGAAGTACAAGTTGGTCGGGTTCGACTTCGAGTACACCAGCGTTCGTGCTGGGTCTTGTCCCAAGGTCACCGTGGCCCAGATATGCATGCGCAACCACGTCCTCATCTACCTCTACCGCCTGGCCACAAGGCCTTGCGAGTGTTTCGCCAAGTTTTTCAATAGCCCCCACTACATGTTCGCTATGGTGGACATCACCAACTATGTAAAGGTGCTCAAGAATTCGGGCATCGCCTGCCAGAATATTGTCGACATCTAGGGCCAATACAAGATTTGGGGCACCAAGGAGCATGAGAAGGACTCACTGGTTCACCTCGCCGAGGCCATCATCGACCCCTACTACAGAGACATGAAGGATTCCCGCAACAAGGACAAGCGTGCCTAGCACTCGGCCTGGATGGAGAAACTCGACAAAGCTCACATTGTGTACACGGCCAAGGAGGCGTACACGAGCTACGACATGTACAAGCGAATCGTTAACATGAGGAAGTTCCTCCGTCCCAAAAATGGCCAGGGATCCAGCCGGAAGCAAAGCAATGGCAAGCGTCGTCGCAACAATAGGTAGATGATTAGATCCTCGTTTCTCGTAGTTTAGTATGCGTGTAATTGCTTACTTTGGTGTGTGGAAATATTATGTGTGTAGTCACTTGTGTAATTGTATGCTTAATTTGGTTCTGCAATGTTGTCTTTTTAAGTATATATGTTGATGCTCTGTAGATAGAGCAAATCACATCACACACGGACTAATAAATGGAACCCATCGGAGATGATTGAAAAAATCACTGACAATTATATACCAGCAATCGTTTGCTCACAACACACAAGGCTTGTTAACAGGAATCGTCTGCTTTGTTATCGGTCTTCCCACACATTTCTGCTTATAGACCTGTTTGCCGCATATCACACACATCTTGTTAAGTTGAACCGTTTCTTTTCTCTTGGCTCAACGCAAACAGTTCATCCGAATGAACTATATGTTGTATATCGCACACACCTTCATCTGGCTGACCGTTTCTTTTGTGTTGCCTAATCACAAACAGTTCATCCAAGTGGACCGTATGTTGTATATCACACACACCTTCATCTGGCTGCCCATTTCTTTTGTTCCTCCTCATCACACACGCCACAAAAATCTGAACCGTGTTTGATGCATCCGTCATAGCAAATGTTTTGCACCTTTCTTGACAATTTATTACAACATCGTTTGCGATTATTGCATCATAGACAGTTTTGTCGAAGGGTCTCTGAACGTAGTGTCACGTTAGCAGCATCGTGCAGTAGTGTAAGTGTCTTGATCTATCCCTATAGATCTTGATGCCTGATATGTAAGTAGCTTCACTGAGGTTTTTCATTGAAAAATTCTTATTCAAGTATCCTTTTATGCTATCCAGAAATTCTATATCATTTCCAGTCAACAATATGTCATCCACATATAATATCAGAAATTCTACAAAGCTCCCACTCACTTTCTTGTGAATACATGCTTCACCATAAGTCTGTATAAAACTATATGCTTCGATCCCCTCATTAAAGCATATATTCCAACTCCGAGATGCTTGCACTAGTCCATAGATGGATCGCTAGAGCTTGCACACTTTGTAGCACATTTAGGATCGACAAAAACCTTCTGGATGCATCATATACAACTGTTCTTTAAGAAATCCATTAAGGAATGCAGTTTTGACGTCCATTTGCCAGATTTCATAATCATAAAATGGGGCAATCACTAACATGATTCAGACAGACTTAAGCATCACTACTGGTGAGAAAGTCTCATCATAGTCACCCCTTGAACTTGTCAAAAATCTTTCGCGACAAGATGAACTTTATAGAAAGTGATATTACCATCAGCGTTTGTCTTCTTCTTGATGATCCAGTTATTCTCAATGGATTTCCGATCATCGGGCAAGTCCACCAAAGTCCATACTTTGTTCTCATACATGGATCCTATCTCAAATTTCATGCCTCAAGCTATTCATCGAAATCAGGGCTCATCATAACTTCTTCATAGTTCGTAGGTTTGCCATTGTCTAACAACATGACTTCCAGGACAGGATTACCGTACCACTCTGGTACGGAACATGTTTTGGTCGACCTACAATGCTTAGTAGTAACTTGATCTGAAGTTTCATGATCATTATCATTAGCTTCCTCTCTAGTCATTGTAGGCATCACGAGAATGGTTTTCTCTGATGTGCTACTTCACAATTCAAGAGTAGGTACAATTACCTCATCAAGTTCTACTTTCCTCCCACTCACTTCTTTCAAGAGAAACTCCTTCTCTAGAAAGGACCCATTCTTGGCAACAAAGATCTTGCCTTCGGATCTGTGGTAGAAGGTGTACCCAATAGTTTCCTTAGGGTATCCTATGAAGACACACTTCTCCGATTTAGGTTCGAGCTTGTCAAACTGAAGCCTTTTGACATAAGTGTCGCATCCCCAAACTTTAAGAAACGACATCTCAGGTTCCTTGTCAAACCATAGTTTATACAACATTGTCTCAACGGATTTAGACAATGCTCTATTTAACGTGAATGCGGCAGTCTCTAATGCATAGCCCCAAAATGATAAAGGCAAATCGGTAAGAGACATAGTAGAACGCACCATATCTAATAAAGTACGGTTACGACATTCGGACACACCATTACGCTGTGGTGTTCCAGGTGGCGTGAGTTGTGAAACAATTCCACATTGTCTTAAATGAAGGCCAAACTCGTAACTCAAATATTCGCCTCCGCGATCAGATTGTAGAAACCTTATTTTCTTGTTGCGGTGATTCTCCACTTCACTCTAAAATTCTTTGAACTTTTCAAGTGTTTCAGACTTGTGTTTCATCAAATCTATATACCTATACCTACTCATATCATCTATGAAGGTTAGAAAATAACGATACCCGCCTCGTGCCTTAACACTCATCGGACCACATACATCGGTATGTATTATTTCCAGTAAGTCATTAGCTCACTCCATTGTTCTAGAGAACAGAGTTCTAGTTATCTTACCCAAGAGGCATGTTTCGCAAGTATCAAATCATTCATGCTCAAGTGATTCCAAAAGTCCATCCGCATGGAGTTTCGTCATGCGCTTTACAAAAATATGACCTAAACGGCAGTGCCACAAGTATGTTCCACTATCATTATCAACTTTGCATCTTTTGGCATCAATATTATGAATATGTGTATAGCTACGATCGAGATTCAACAAGAATAGATCATTTATCAATGGTGCAGGACCATAAAAGATATTACTCATATAAATAGAACAACCATTATTCTCTAATTTAAATGAATAACCGTCTCGCAATAAACAAGATACATATATAATGTTCATGCTCAACGCTGGCACCAAATAAAAATTATTGAGGACTAAAAGTAATCCCAAAGGTAGATGTAGAGGTAGCGTGCCAACGGCGATCACATCAACCTTGGAACCATTCCGAACGAGCATCACCACCTTGTCCTTGGCCAATCTTCGTTTATTCTGCAGCTCCTGTTTTGAGTTGCAAATATGAGCAACTGAACCAGTATCAAATACCCAGGTGCTACTACGAGCATTGGTAAGGAACACATCAATAACAAGTATATCAAATATACCTTTGTTCACTTTGCATCCTCTCATCTGCCAAGTATATGGGGCAGTTCCACTTCCAGTGACCCCATTTCCCTTACAGTAGAAGCACTCAGTTTCAGGATTTGGTCTAGCTTTGGGCTTCTTCACGGGAGTGGCAACTTGCTTGCCATTCTTCTTGAAGTTCCTTTTCTTTCCTTTGCCCTTTTTCTTGAAACTAGTGGTCTTGTTAACCATCAACACTTGATGCTCCTTCTTGATTTCCACCTCTGCCGATTTCAGCATCGCAAAGAGCTCAGGAATCATTTTCGTCATCCCTTGCATAGTATAGTTCATCATGAAGCCTTTTTAGCTTGGTGGCAGTGACTGAAGAACTCTGTCAATAACACTCTCAACTTGAAGATCAATTCCGTCAAGTGGTTATGATACCCAGACATTTTGAGTATGTGTTCACTAACAGAACTGTTCTCCTCCATCTTGAAGCTATAGAACTTAATGGAGACTTTATATCTCTCAACCCGGGCATTAGCTTGAAATATCAACTTCATCTCTTGGAACATCTCATATGCTCTGTGGCGTTCAAAACGTCTTTGAAGTCCCGGTTCTAAGCCGTAAAGCATGGCACACTGAACTGTTGAGTAGTCATCAAATAAAGCCTGCCAGACGTTCATAACATCTGTCGTAGCTCCTGCAGCAGGTCTGTCACCTAGCGGTGCATGAAGGACATAATTCTTCTGTGCAGCAATGAGGATAATCCTCAAGTTACGGACCCAGCCCATGTAGTTGCTACCATCATCTTTCAACTTAGCTTTCTCTAGGAAAGCATTAAAATTCAGGGAACGGTAGCACGGGCCATTGATCTACAGCATAGATATGCAAAAACTATTAAGACTAGGTTCATGATAAATTAGGTTCAATTAATCAAATTACTAATGAACTCCCACTTAAATTAACATCCCTCAAGTTATCTAAGTGACACATGATCCAAATGAGCTAATCGATGTATGATCATCCCGTGAGATGGGGTAATCTTCAATGGTGAACATCTCTATGTTTATCATATCTACTATATGACTCACGTTCGACCTTTCCGTCTCCAGTGTTCCGAGACCATGTCTGTACATGCCAGGCTCGTCAAGTTTAACCCAAGTACTGTGCTTGTGCAAAACTGGCTTACACCCGTTTTATGTGAACGTAGAGTCTATCACACCCGACCATCATGAGGTTCTTCGAAACGACGAACTTTAGCAATGGTGCATACTCGGGGAGAACAATTTTATCTTGAAATTTATTGAAGGGATAATCTTATAATGCTACCGTCGTTCTGAGCAAAATAAGATGCATAAAGGATAAACTTAACATGCAATCAAAATATGTGACATGATATGGCCATCATCATCTTGTGCTTTTGATCTCCATCTCCAAAGCACTATCATGATCTCCATTGTCACCGGCTTGACACCTTGATCTCCATTGTTGCGTCGGAGTTGTCTCGCCAACTATTGCTAACGCATAACGATAAAGTAAAGTAATTACATGGCGCTTGTATTTCATACAATAATTAATAGACAACCCTAAGGCTCCTGCCGGTTGTCGATATTACAAAACATGATCATCTCATACAACAATGTATATCAAATCACGTCTTGACCATATCACGTCACAACATACCCTGCAAAACAAGTTAGACGTCCTCTACTTTGTTGTTGCAAGTTTTATGAGGCTGCTACGGGCAACAAGCAAGAACCGTTCTTACCTACGCAAAACCACAACGGTGATTTATCAAGTTTGCTGATTTAACCTTCTTCAAGGACTGGCCATAGTCAAATTTGATTCAACAAAACTAGGAGAAACAGACACCCGCCAGCCACCTTTATGCAAAACAAGTTGCATGCCAGTCGGTGTAACCGGTCTCATGTGCATGGAAATGTAAGGTTGGTCCGAGCTGCTTCATCGCACAATGCCGCTGAATCAAAATAAGACATCGATGGTAAGCAGTATGAACATCACCGCCCACAACTCCTTTGTGTTCTACTCGTGCCTATCATCTACGCATAGACCTGGCTCATGATGCCACTGTTGGGGAATGTTGCATGTAAAACAAAACAAAAAATCTACGCACACGCAATATCTGTCCATGGAGATGCATATCTATGAGAGGGGAAACATACCCTTGTATATCTCTAAGCGGAAGCGTTTATATCAATGTGGTTGATGCAGTCGTACTCTTCGCGATCCGATCACGATCCAACCGATTTAGTGCCAAACGGATGACACCTCCAAGTTTAGCACACATGCGTCTCGATGACGTCTCCTCCTTCTTGATCGAGCAAGCAAGAGAGGAGAAGTAGATGGGATCACAACCAACATTATGGCATGGTGGTTGAGCACCGACAACGCTTTGCTAAGCGTCGCCGGGACGAGGTGGTGGAACTACGGAGTAACGGGAGAGAGAGAGGGGCGCCAAGGGCTTGGTGTGTCCTCTTGGGCCGCCCCCTACCATCTATATATAGGTAGAGGAGAATCGGAAATAGCCCCGCCAAGCCCTAGGGCGCAGCTAAGGGGGAGAGGACTTGGACTCCAAGTCCAATCCTATTCCTACTAGGACTCCTTCCTTTTTTGCCTTCCCTAGCCACATGGGATTTTGAGGACTTGGTGCGCCAAGAACAATAAGGCCAGGGCGCCTCCCCGCAGGCCATGCTAGCACTTGGGTTGTCGTGGACCCACTTGTGGACTTCCGGGCCCATCCAGAATCCTCCAGAACCTTCTGGAAGCTTCCCAGTACAATACCGAAAAACCCGCAACTTTTTCCGAAATCAGAAATATGCCTTCCCATATATAAATCTTTACATCTAGATCATTTGGAGACTCCTCGTGATGTCCGGGATCTCATCCGGGACTCCGAACAACATTTGGTTACCACTCATCAAATATCCCAATACTACCCTAGCGTCAACGAACGTTACGTGTGCAACCCTGCGGCTTCGGGAATTATGTACTCATGACCGAGGCACCTCTCTGGTCAATAACCAATAGCAGGACCTGGATGCCCATATTGATGGCTACATATTCCACAGAGATCTTTTATCAATTGAACCTTTATGACAACATACGTAATTCCCGTTGTCTGTCGGTATGTTACTTGCCCGAGATTCGATCATCGGTATCTTGATACCTAGTTCAATCTCGTTACCCATAAGTCTCTTTACTCGTTCCGTAATACATCATCTTGCAATTAAATCCTTAGTCACTTTTCTTGCAAGCTTCTTGTGCTGTGTGTTACCGAGAGGCCCTGAGACACTACAAAAAAAGACACATCCATGACATTTTGGGCCAAACGATTTTTTTTCTGAACACGACGACGCATTCCGTTTCGACCCAGCCGGTTGGCTCTCCATGAACATGACAACGACGCTGTTTCTCTATTCCAACCCAGCCATGTACACGAGCCCTGGCCGTACGTATGCGCGAGTAGGCGTTCGAGACCCCGCCCGTATGTATGTACGTGGCCGTATTTTCTTTCTTGCACACTGGCCATTGTACGTACGTGTACATGCCTCTACTACGACACGTGCGCGCCTCTACATCCACCAGTATGTACGTACATGTTCGCGACCAGAATGACAACGCTACGTACGCTTCGGCCAGGTGGGTCCTGACTGTCAGGCACTTCCTTGCATGCCAAGATGTAGCTAGTGGGTCCCAGCAGTAAGGGGGTGAATCGTTTTTTTGCCTAGACGCACTTCCTTGTGTGCGAAGATGTAGCTGGTGGGTCCCAGCAGTTAGGGGGGAAACTTTTTTGGTGAAATACAGTGGCCTGCTGTCAGGTGGAGGAATAATTATTTTGCGCGTAATAAGGAGGCACTTCCTTGCGGTCGGCTTGGACCCAACTGTCAGTCTCTCCACGTACAGTACTCTTCCGATGGAAGTCGTTCGTTGACCACGTTGACCACGCCGCGCCGAGAGCACCAGGGCAGTGAACGATGGCGAGGCCTAGGAAGGGGACGACACGGAGCCGGGCAAGACGCGATAGTGGAAGCCCGCGCGGAGAGGAGTACAAGGGTTCACTGGTTCGGCTGCGGTGTGAGGTTGCCGTCGCCACAGAATAACAGGGGGTGTGGGTGAGTAGAGGGATGGCCTGGCCAGTGGTGGGAGTAGTAGGGGGCGGTCAGGCCTGATACGTCCATTTTGCATCATGCTTTTATATTGATATTTATTGCATTATGGGTTGTTATTATACGTTATGTCACAATACTTATGGCTATTCTCTCTTATTTTACAAAGTTTATCATGAAGAGGGAGAATGCCGGCAGCTCGAAAAGGAGCAAATATTGGAAACCTATTCTGCACATCTCCAAAAGTCTTGAAACTCCATGGAAATCATTTTTGGAATTAATAAAAAATTGAGCAAAGAAAGTACCAGAGGGGGCCCACACCCTAGCCACAAGGGTGGCGGGTGCGCCCACCCCTACTGGGCGCACCCCCTGCCTCGTGGGCCCCCTGGTGGCCCTCCGGTGCCCATCTTCTACTATATGAAGTCTCTTACCCTGGAAAAAATCATAAGCAAGCTTACGGGACTAAACTCCGCCGCCACGAGGCGGAACCTTGGCGGAACCAATCTAGGTCTTCGACGGAGCTGTTCTTCCGGGGAAACTTCCCTTCGGGTGGGGGAAATCATCACCATTGTCACCACCAACGATCCTCTCATCGGGAGGGGGTCAATCTCCATCAACATCTTCATCAGCACCATCTCCTCTCAAACCCTAGTTCATCTCTTGTATCCAATCTTGTTTCAAAACCACAAATTGGTACCTGTGGGTTGCTAGTAGTGTTGATTACTCGTTGTAGTTGATGCTAATTGGTTTATCTGGTGGAAGATCATATGTTCAGATCCTTAATGCATATTAATACTCCTCTGATCATGAACACGAATATGCTTTGTGAGTAGTTACTTTTGTTCCTGAGGACATGGGAGAAGTCTTGCTATTAGTAGTCATGTGAATTTGGGTTCGATATTTTGATGAGATGTATGTTGTCTCTCCTCTAGTGGTGTTATGTGAACGTCGACTACATGACACTTCACCATTATTGGGCCTAGAGGAAGGCATTGGGAAGTAATAAGTAGATGATGGGTTGCTAGAGTGACAGAAGCTTAAACCCTAGTTTCATGCTATGGTTAGGTTTACCTTAATACTTCTTTTATTGTTGCGGACGACTGCAATAGGGGTTAATCATAAGTGGGATGCTTGTCCAAGAAAGGGTAGTACACAAGCACCGGTCCACCCACATATCAAATTATCAAAGTAACGAATGCAAATCATATGAGCGTGATGAAAACTAGCTTGACGATAATTCCCATGTGTCCTCAGGAACGCTTTTCTCATTATAAGAAATTGTACAGGCTTGTAATTTGCTACAAAAAAGTATTGGGCCACCTTGCTGCACTTTATTTACTTTCATTTCTTGTTACCCGTTATAAATTATCTTATCACAAAACTATCTGTTACCTACAATTTCAGTGCTTGCAGAGAATACCTTACTGAAAACAGATTGTCATTTCCTTCTGCTCCTCGTTGGGTTCGACACTCTTACTTATCGAAAGGACAACGATAGATCCCCTATACTTGTGGGTCATCAAGACTCTTTTCTGGCGCCATTGCCGTGGAGTGAAGCGCCTTTGGTGAGTGGAACTTGGTAAGGAAACATTTATATAGTGTGCTGAAGTTTACTGTCACTTGTTACTATGGAAACTAATCCTTTGAGGGGCTTGTTCGGGGCATCTTCGCCCTGACCAATAGAGCAAAGAGTTGCTCCTCAACCTACTGAACCTACTGAAAATGTTTACTTTGAAATTCCTTTGGGTATGATATAGAAACTGCTAGCTAATCCCTTTGTAGGAGACGAAACATTGCATCCAGATTTACACCTTATCTATGTGGATGAAGTTTGTGGATTATTTAAGCTTGCAGGTATACCCGATGATGTGGTTAAGAGGAAGGTCTTCCCTTTATCTTTGAAGGTAGATGCATTGACATGGTATAGGCTATGTGATGATATGGGATCTTGGAACTATAAACGGTTGAAATTGGAATTTCACGAGAAGTTCTATCCTATGCATCTTGTTCATCGTGATCGTAATTATATATATAATTTTTGGCCTCGCGAAGGAGAAAGTATCGCTCAAGCTTGGGGGAGGCTTAAGTAAATGTTATATTCATGCCCCAATCATGAGCTCTCAAGAGATATGATTATTCAAAAAATTTATGCTCGGCTTTCTCTCAATGATCGCACCATGCTCGATACTTCCTGTGCTGGTCCTTATATGCTGAAGACTATTGAATTCAAGTGGGGCTTATTGGAAAGAATTAAACGCAACTTTGAAGATTGGGGTTCTAATGATGGTAAGGAGTCAGGTATGACACCTAAGTTTGATTGTGTTAAATCTTTTATGAATACCGATGCTTTTCGTGGATTTAGCGCTAAATATGGACTTTACTCTGAGATAGTAGCTTTTCTGTGAATCTTTTGCTACTCACGTTGATCTCCCTAAGGAGAAGTGGTTTAAATATAATTCCCCCATTGAAGTAAAAGTAGTTGCACCTGTTACAGTTGAAGAAAAGACTATCACTTATAATGATCCTATTATTCCTACTACTTATGTGGAGAAACCACCCTTCCCTGTTAGGATAAAGGATCATGCTAAAGCTTCAACTGTGGTTCGTAAAAGTAATACTAGAACATATACACCTCCTGAGCAAATTAAAGTTTAACTTAGTATTGCTATGGTTACAGATCTCTTGGTTGATAATATAGATGGGCATGTTATTTACTTCTGTGAGGAAGCTGCTAATATTGCTAAACCTAATGCTAAGATACATAGACCTGTTGTAGGCATGCCTATTATTTCTATTAAAATAGGAAATATTTGTTATCATGGCTTATGTGATATGGGTGCTTGTGCTAGTGCAATACCTATTTCCTTATATAATGAAATTATGCATGATATTGCACCCGTTGAGTTGGAAGATATTGATGTTACAATTAAGCTTGCCAATAGAGATACTATTTCACCATTTGGGATTGTTAGAGATGTTGAAGTCTTGCATGGGAAAGTTAAATATCCTGCTGATTTTCTTGTTCTTGGTTCCCCACAAGATAGCTTTTGTCCCATTATATTTGGTAGACCCTTCTTGAATACTGTTAATGTGAAGATTGATTGTGAAAAGGATGTTGTTACAATTGGCTTGGGGGATATGAAACATGAGTTTATTTTTGCCAAATTTCGTAGACAACTCCATGATAAAGAATTGCCTAGTAAAGATGAAATTATTGGTCTTGCTTCTATTGCCGTACCTCCTACTGATCCTTTAGAACAATATTTGCTAGACCATGAAAATGATATGTTTATGAATGCAAGAAGGGAGATAGATGAAGTATTCTTTTAATAGGGTCCTATTCTAAAACACAACTTGCCTGTTGAAATCCTAGGGGATCCCCCTCCACCCAAGGGTGATCCCGTGTTTGAGCTTAAACCTTTATCTGATAATCTTAAATATGCTTATCTTGATGAAAAGAAGATATATCATGTTATTATTAGTGCTAACCTTTCAGAGCAGGAAGAGGAAAGATTATTGAAAACTCTAAACAAGCACCGTTCTGCTATTGGATATACTCTCGATGATCTTAACGGCATTAGTACCACTCCATGCCAACACAAAATTAAATTGGACGAAGGCTCCAAGCCAGTTAGAGATCATCAATTACGGTTAAATCCTAGGATGAAAGAAGTGGTAAGAAAGGAAATACTAAAGCTCCTTGAGGTAGGTATAATTTATCCCATTGCTGATAGTGATTGGGTAAGTCCTGTCCATTGCGTCCCTAAGAAGGGAGGTATTACTATCGTTCCTAATGATAAAGATGAATTGATTCTGCAAAGAATTGTTACAGGTTATAGGATGGTAATTGATTTCCGTAAATTAAATAAAGCTACTAAGAAGATCATTACCCTTTACCTTTTATTAATCAGATGCTAGAAAGACTATCCAAACATACACATTTCTGTTTTCTAGATGGTTATTCTGGTTTCTCTCAAATACCTGTGTCAGCGGACGATCAATCAAAAACTACCTTTACTTGCCCTTCCGGTACTTTTGCTTATAGACGTATGCCATTTGGTTTATGTAATGCACCTGCTACATTTGAAACATGCATGATGGCTACATTCTCTGACTTTTGTGAAAAGATTTCTGAGGTATTCATGGATGACTTCTCCGTTTATGGATCCTCTTTTGATGATTGCTTGAGCAACCTTGATCGAGTATTGCAGAGATGTGAAGACACTAGTCTCGTCTTCAATTGGGAGAAGTGTCACTTTATGGTTAATGAAGGCATTGTCTTGGGGCATAAAATTTCTGAAAGAGGTATTAAAGTTGATAAAGCTAAAGTTGACGCTATTGAAAAGATGCCATGTCCCAAGGACATTAAAGGTATACGAAGTTTCCTTGCTCATGCCGGTTTTTATAGGAGGTTCGTTAAGGACTTTTCTAAAATCTCTAGGCCTCTTACTAATCTATTGCAAAAAGATATTCCTTTTGTCTTTGATGATGATTGTGTATAAGTATTTGAAATACTTAAGAAAGCTTTGATCACTGCACCTATTGTTTAGCCACCTGATTGGAATTTACCCTTTGAAATAATGTGTGGTGCTAGTGATTATGTTGTAGGTGCTGTTCTAGGGCAAAGAGTTGATAAGAGATTAAATGTTATCCAGTATGCTAGTAAAACTCTTGACACTGCCCAGAGAAATTATGCTACTACTGAAAAAGAATTCTTAGCAGTTGTATTTGCATGTGATAAGTTCAGACCTTATATTGTTGATTCTAAAGTAACTATTCACACTGATCATGCTGCTATTAAATATCTTATGGAAAAGAAAGATGCTAAACCTAGACTTATTAGATGGGTCCTCTTGCTTCAAGAATTTGATTTGCATATTATTGATAGAAAGGGAGCTGGCAACCCCATTGCAGACAACTTGTCTAGGTTAGAGAATGTTCTTGATGACCCACTACCTATTGATGATAGCTTTCCCGATGAACAATTAGCGGTCATAAATGCTTCTTGTACTGCTCCATGGTATGTTGATTACGCTATTTACATTGTTGCTAAATTTATACCACCTAGTTTCACATACTAGCAAAAGAAAAGGTTCTTTTATGATTTAAGACATTACTTCTGGGATGACCCACACCTTTATAAAGAAGGAGTAGATGGTGTTATTAGATGTCGTGTACCTGAGCATGAACAGGAACAGATCCTACGCAAGTGTCACTCCGAACCATATGGAGGACACCATGCTGGAGATAGAACTGCACATAAGGTATTGCAATCCAGTTTTTATTGGCCTACTCTCTTCAAAGATGCCCGTAAGTTTGTCTTGTCATGTGATGAATATCAAAGAATTAGTAATATTAGTAGACGTCAAGAAATGCCTATGAAATATTCTGTTGTTATTGAACCATTCGATGTTTGGGGCTTTGATTGCATGGGACCTTTTCCTGCCTCTAATGGATATATACATATTTTAGTTGATGTTGATTACGTTACTAAGTGGGTAGAAGCTATTCCAACTAGTAGTGCTGATCATAACACCTCTATTAAGATGCTTAAAGAAGTTATTTTTCTGAGGTTTGGAGTCCCTAGATACTTAATGACTGATGGTGGTTCACATTTTATTCATGGTGCTTTCCGTAAAATTCTTGCTAAGTATGATGTTAATCATAGAATTGCATCTCCTTATCACCCATAGTCTAGTGGTCAAGTAGATTTGAGTAATAGAGAGCTCAAATTAATTTTGCAAAAGACTGTTAATAGATCTTGAAAGAATTGGTCCAAGAAACTGGATGATGCATTGTGGGCCTATAGAACTGCATATAAAAATCCTATGGGTATGTCTCCGTATAAGATGGTATATGGAAAAGCATGTCACTTACCTCTCGAACTTGAACATAAGGCATATTGGGCTTTTAAAGAGCTCAACTATGATTTCAAACTTGCCGGTGAGAAGAGGTTATTTGATATTAGCTCACTTGATGAATGGAGAACCCAAGCATATGAGAATGCCAAGCTGTATAAAGAAAAAGTTAAAAGATGGGATGACGAAAGGATACAAAAGCGTGAATTTAATGTAGGTGATTATGTGTTGCTATTCAACTCCCGTTTATGATTTTTTACAGGAAAACTTCTCTCTAAATGGGAAGGTCATTACGTTATCGAGGAGGTCTACCGTTCTGGTGCCAGTTGTGCTCGGCGCCCTATGACAAGGAGAATATGAGTTGTTCTTTCACGGAAGAATCCTCATGTAAAGGGTACGACAGAAGCTTTTGCTTGAACCAACGCGTGAAACATGAGTTGTGCTCTTTGATTATATCTACGTCCGTCCTCTGTTGGCCTCAGTCATTGTACATCTTCTCAATAAAGGTTTTGTGCTCTACCACCCAAGGATTGACCACGTCTATGTGTTGTAGCGTGACTGGGTTTGCTCTTTCAAAGTCGACGAGTCGACCCTCAAAGTCGACATGCCTTTCGCGGCGACCCTCATGGTGACCCCATCCAGCGAGCCTGCTGAGGTGCCTGTTGATGGGCAGACCAACGGGGTCCTCGATGCCTAGATAATCTGTGCAGTAGGAGATGCACTCTTCGGTTAGAAAGCTCCTAGCTATGCTCCTTCTGGACGTGACATGTTGCGAACGTATCCTTTGATACACCATTCATCCTTTCGAACGGCATCATGCTGTGCAGGAACATCGGCCCGAGTTGGATGATATCCTCCATGATATGGACTAGCAGATGCACCATAACGTCGAAGAATGCGGGCGGGAAGTACATCCTAAGCTCGCATAGTATCACCACGATCTCTTCCTGTAGCCTTCTGAGTTGCCTCACTCCAACCGACTTCCAAGAGATGACGTCGAAAAAGTTGCATAGGCCAAATAGCATTTCACGGACATGCGCGTCCATGATCCCACGGATTGCAACTGGAAGTATATGTGTCATCAGCACGTGACAGTCGTGAGACTTCATCCCGCTGAACTGCTGCTTCGCTGGGTCTAGGTATCTGCTTATCTTCCCGCGTAACCGTAAGGAAGTTTTACTCTTACGAGGCAGGTGAAAAACTGCTCGATCTCCTCCTGACTTAGAGTGAAGCATGCAGGAGGGTAGTCATTTTCGGTCTTCTTGGCCTTTTTGCCTTTGCGACGACTTTCCGTGTCCTGCTTCGCCTCATCATCGTCATCATCATTACCGTGAAGCTCCTCCCTGATGCCCATTGATTTCAAGTCTGCCCTTGCTTTCGGCCCATCTTTGGTCCTCTCTGGCATGTTGAGCAGGGTACCAAGCAGACTCTCGCACACGTTCTTCGTGATATGCATGACATCAAGGTTGTGAGGCACACGGTGGATCTTCCAGTACGGCAAGTCCCAGAAAACAGACCTCGTTTTCCATACCTTCAGCAGCGGCTCTGGCGCCTTTTGCTTCTTTCCCGGCTCTGGCGCCTTTTGCTTCTTTCCGGCAGTGGGCAATCTTTCCAATTTTTCAACAGCTGGTCTATTTCCTCGTCGCTCCTCGTACGCGGGCGTCTTCGGGGTTCGGTTTCACCATCGAACAGATCCTTGCGTTTCCTCCACGGGTCATCGTCGCGAAGCCACCTTCGATGTCCCGTGAACACGGTTTTCGAAGACCCGGGATCTCTATCTAGCTGGCGATAAGTTGTGTCATCCATGCACCTGACGCATCCAGAAAATCTGTGGACCACCTGCCCCGCAAGATATCCGTAACCGAGATAGTCGTGCACCGTCGTGGCGGTCACGGCTCTCATAGGGAAATATTCTTTCTCTGCGGCGCCCCACGTATTGGTGGCGTTTTCCACAGCGTGTCTAGCTCCTCTTCAAAGCAGCCCCGGATCTGATTGATGTCATTCCCTGGTTGTTTTGGCCCTTCAATTAGCATACTCATGTGAATGTACTTCCTCTTCATGCACAACCAGGGGGGAAGGTTGTACATCCACACAAACACAGGCCAGGTGCTATGTGTGCTTCTCCGGCTGCCAAACAGATTGACTCCATCGGTGCTCGCGCCCAACAGGATGTTCCTTGGATCCTTCCCAAATTCTCGGTGTTCGAAGTTCAACGCTTGCCACTGGCACGCATCCTTTGGGTGACTCAGCATCTTGTCTTTTTTATTTATGTCCGGATCATTTGCGTCATCTTCTCGCTTCTTCTCCTCCCTATCCGCGTGCCAACGCAGGAGCTTTGCTACCTTAGGGTCCGCGAAATACCGCTGCAGACGAGGAGTGATCGGAAAGTAACACACCACTTTTCGAGGAGCTTTCTTCCTCTTCTTGTATCGAGTGACGCCACACACCGGACATATGGTAGACTCCGCGTGCTCGTCCCGATAAATGATGCAATTGTTCATGCACACATGGTATTTCACGTGCGGTAAATCCAGAGGACACACGATTTTCTTTGCCTCCTCGAAACTGGTCGGGCACTTGTTCCCCTTGGGAAGACGTTCGTGCCAGAATGACATGTTCTCGTCGAAGCATGCGTCGGTCATTTTGTGTTTTACCTTCATCTCCAGAGCCATGAGCATTACTTTCAGGCGGGTATCCTCGGGCCTGCATCCTTCATACAATGGAGTAACCGCGTCTATCTCCAGTTGATCCAGCTTGGCTTTCTCTCGGGCGGCAGCTCTTGCGTTATCCATCTGCTTGAGAAGCAGCTCTTGAATATGAGGATCCTGCACCAAGCCCATCGATGGTCCATCGTCGTCTGCTCCGATGTCATCTTCATATTCTTGATCATGCCCTTCGTCTACTCCGGCATCTTCCTCATCATCATCTCCAGCATCTTCTACATGATGACTGTGTATAGCATCACCATCGTGTTCATGTCCTGGAGATTCTTCGTCTTCTCGCCCGCCCGAGCCGCGGTGGTTGTATTGCTGCCCTTCCTCATTTCTTGCCCGGCCCCCATGGACGACTTCATAGTCATCTTCATCACCTTGCCACCGATAGCCATCCATGAAGCCACGCAAGAGCAGGTGGTCCCGCACCTGCCCGGAATCCGGGTCCGCAATAAGGCTCTTTAGCTGGCATCTTCTACACGGACATCTTATCTCCGTCTCGTTCTTTTGAAGCATCTCGGCCTTCGCAGAGATCAAAAACCTATTCACAATGCCTTCGGTCATCGTGCGGACCATGGTCGCCTGCGGGGTAGAGCAAAACGATATTTTAGAACCAAGAAAAAATTTGGCATGACTTTCCCTAAAAATAGGACCAAAAAGAATGCATAGTGCCAAAATTCCCGCCGAAACGGAAATGAATCAACATTCCGGCAAAATATTGGCAACTATCGCATTTCAAATACCGGTACCGGCAAACACAAACATACATGAAACACCACAAACATATGCAACACCACAAACATACATAGATCTAGCTAGGCCACAAAAAGTGCATGTGCACGTTGTTGGAGAGGGAGAACAACATAAAGATAGCTTCCTCCTTACTTACCTATCAAAAAAGGTAATTTAACCACTTAATTTGGATGAATCTATGGTGCAAATGAGGTGAGGAGGAGGAGGCAGCCGAGACAAACTTGGAGGGGGAGGTGGAGAATGAAGTGGGGAAAGTGAGTGGGTAGGTGGGCTTTCCAAAATATCTTGTTGGTCCCAGGTTAGTAATGGTGCACCACCTGCAAATGCGCCATTAGTAACCCTGGTTACTAATGGCGCACCTGTTGCTAGTGCACCATTAGTAGTTTTGCAAAAAAATAAAATATATATATATATTCTAATGGCGCACCGTGGCATAGTGCGCCATTACTAGTTTAAACTAGTAATGGCGCACAATGCTACGGTGCGCCATTAGTAGTTTTGCAAACAAAAAGAATAAAAAAAACAACAGTAGTGGTGCACTGTGTGGCCGGTGCGCCATTACTAGTTAGCACTAGTAATGGCGCACCGTGCCATGATGCACCATTAGTATGTTTGGAAAAAAAATGGTTACTAGTGGTGCACCATGTGCCTGGTGCGCCATTAGTGTCTTTCACACTAATGGCGCACCTGCACATGGTGCGCCACTGCTATATTGTAGCACACCACATGACAGGTGCGCCATTAGTGTCCATTTCATCTATAGCCCTTTTCCTAGTAGTGAAAGTTCAACAACTTCGAAGGCACAAATCCGAATGTGGTGAACGGTCAAAGAATCAAACATTATATCTTAGGTAATCCCATAAATGTTGAAATTAATATTATTGAAACCATAACCCCGGAGGAATACATAAGGGACACTTTCCAGAACATTTCAGACTCCGAAAAGTAATAGGTATGTGGTACGGTAAGTAAATCGACTCCAAAACAGTTCTAACGGCAATTTTTCTCCGTTTTGGAATATTTAAGAATTTAGGAAAATAATAAGTAGTCCGGGAAGGACACGAGGCCTCCACAATGGTGGAGGGCGCGCCCACCCTTACTGGGCGCGCCCCCTGCCTCGTGGGCACCTCGTGTGCCTTTCGGACTCCATTTTCTTGCACGTTACTTCTTTTGGTCGGTAAAAATTCATTATATAATCTCCCGAAGGTTTCGACCACCGTATCATGCAATAATCTTATGTTTTTGTTTCGAGCTGTCTTTCTAACAGATCTAGATCACCATGACGTCTCCAAGCGCTCCCAAGGACAAGTTTTTCGATAGGGTCATCAACCCCTATCTTGCGGAGGTGCTGCAACACCCTCAAACCATTGAGATGCGTGAGGGGGTGCTGCACATCCGCTATGTGGAGGGATCAAGGCGTACTAGAAGCATGGAGACAAAGCTCGAAGCTATGGAACAACAAGTTTTTAAGTGCCAAGGGATGGTGGAGCGTGGACTTAACGCCAACCAGATGATGATCGCGGAGTTCACCAACAACCACAAGCTGGACGCCAAGAACATTGGGGAGACCATCTTCAAGCTTCATGAGAAAATCGAGCACCTCCAAGCCCAGATCTATGACCTACAAAACCAAAACTGTGAGTATGAATATAGATTCAAGAGGATGAGTTTGGCTGCAGATTTGAGGATCCCGGAGACTCGATCATCCTTCTATGATGGTGAGCCTATGCCTTGGAAGACGGACGACAAGCCTACCTCCTCAACAACTCCTTCTTCACCACTCCCGAGGACATAATCACATGGGTATGGGCACTCCCCTTGGCAACTGCCAAGCTTGGGGGAGGTGCCCCGGTATCGTATCACCATCACACTCCTATCTTTACCGTTTTACTTAGTTCGATTCTTTTAGTGATATCTTGATCTAGTAGAATAAAGTTTCGGAATGAATTAGTTTTCAGTTTTGCTTTGTGATCTCTCTATGTAATCGAGTCCGTGAGCTATCTATAATAAAGATTAGTGTTGAGTCAAGGGCTTTGCTATCTTGCTATGATCTTGAGAAAATAAAAGAACAAAAAGAAATAAAAGAGTTCATATTGATCTTATGGATAGTAATGACTTCACATATAAAGAGTATGAGGCTTAAAAGTTGTTGAGAGTTGACAAACATGGTTTTGGTCATCGTTGCAATTAATAGGAAGTAATAAAGAAAGAGAGGTTTTCACATATAAATATACTATCTTGGACATCTTTTACGATTGTGAGCACTCATTAAAGTATGACATGCTAAAGAGTTGATGTTGGACAAGGAAGACAACGTAATGGGTTATGTTTTCTCACTTCTTAGTTAAAGTATATTGTCATGGATCGTCCAACATGTTGAGCTTGCCTTTCCCCCTCATGCTAGCCAAATTCCTTGCACCAAGTATAGATACTACTTGTGCTTCCAAATATCCTAAAACTCAGTTTTTGCCATGAGAGTCCAACATACCTACCTATGGATTGAGTAAGATCCTTCAAGTAAGTTGTCATGTTGGAAGCAATAAACATTGCTCTCTCAATATGTATGACTTATTAGTGCGGAGAAATAAAGATTTATATGATAGTATGATATGAAAGTAATAAAAGCGACGGACTGCATAATAAAGGTTCATATCACAAGTGGCAATATAAAGTGACGTTCTTTTGCATTAACATTTTGTGCATCCAACCCTAAAAGCACATGACAACCTCTGCTGCCCTCTGCGAAGGGCCTATCTTTTACTTTATGTCTTTATATTATGCTAGAGTCAAGGTGATCCTCACCTTTCCCTTTTTCATTTTATCCTTTGGCAGGCACCTCGTGTTGGAAAGATCCTGATATATATATCCAGTTGGATGTAAGTTAGCATGAACTATTATTGTTGACATCACCCAAAGGTGAATACGATGGGAGGCGAAATTATAAGCCCCTATCGTTCTCTGTGTCTGATTAAAACTCCATAACCATAAGTATTGCGTGAGTGTTAGCAATTGTAGAAGACTATATGATAGTTGAGTATGTGGACTTGCTGAAAAGCTCTATTCTTGACTCTTCCTGATATTGATAAATTGCAATTGTTTCAATGACTGAGATTATAGTTTGTTAGTTCTCAATGAAGTTTCTGAACCATACTTGACATTGTGAACAGATTGTTACTTGAGCATAAGAAATCATATGACAAAATCTATATATGTTGCTGTTATAAGAATGATCATGATGCCCTCATGTCCGTATTTTATTTTTATCGACACCTCTATCTCTAAACACGTGAACATATTTTTCGATATCGGCTTCCTCTTGAGGACAAGCGAGGTCTAAGCTTGGGGGAGTTGATACGTCCATTTTGCATCATGCTTTTATATCGATATTTATTGCATTATGGGCTACGTTATGTCACAATACTTATGGCTATTCTCTCTTATTTTACAAGGTTTATCATGAGGAGGTAGAACGCCGGTAGATGGAATTTTGGGCTGGAAAAGGAGCAAATGTTGGAAACCTATTCTGCACAGCTCCAAAAGTCCCGAAACTCCACAAAAGTCACTTTTGGAATTAATAAGAATTACTGAGCAAAGGAAGTATCAGAGGGGGCCCACACCCTGGCCACGAGGGCCCCCTAGTGGCACTCCGGTGCCCATCTTTTGCTATATGAAGTCTCTTACCCTGGAAAAAAAATCATAAGAAAGCTTACGGGATGAAACTCCACCGCCACGAGGCGGAACCTTGGTGGAACCAATCTAGGGCTCCGGCGGAGCTCTTCTGCCGGGGAAACTTCCCTCCGGGAGGGGGAAATCATCACCATCGTCATCACCAACAATCCACTCATTAGGAGGGGGTCAATCTCCATCAACATATTCATCAGCACCATCTCCTCTCAAACCCTAGTTCATCTCTTGTATCCAATCTTGTTTCAAAACCACAAATTGGTACCTGTGGGTTGCTAGTAGTGTTGATTACTCCTTGTAGTTGATGCTAATTGGTTTATCTGGTGGAAGATTATATGTTCAGATCCTTAATGCATATTAATACTCCTCTGATCATGAACATGAATATGCTTTGTGAGTAGTTACGTTTGTTCCTGAGGACATGGGAGAAGTCTTGCTATTAGTAGTCATGTGAATTTGGTATTCGTTCGATATTTTGATGAGATGTATGTTGTCTCTCCTCTAGTGGTGTTATGTGAACGTCGACTACATGACACTTCACCATTATTGGGCCTAGAGGAAGGCATTGGGAAGTAGTAAGTAGATGATGGGTTGCTAGAGTGACAGAAGCTTAAACCCTAGTTTATGTGTTGCTTCGTAAGGGGCTGATTTGGATCCACTAGTTTCATGCTATGGTTTGGTTTACCTTAATACTTCCTTTTGTAGTTGCGGATGCTTGCAATGGGGGTTAATCATAAGTGGGATTCTTGTCCAAGAAAGGGTAGTAACCAAGCACCGGTCCACCAACATATCAAATTATCAAAGTAACGAATGCGAATCATATGAACGTGATGAAAACTAGCTTGACGATAATTCCCATGTGTCCTCGGGAGTGCTTTTCTCATTATAAGAAATTGTCTAGGCTTGTACTATGCTACAAAAAAGGATTGGGCCACCTTGCTGCACTTTATTTACTTTCATTGGTTGTTACCCGTTACAAATTATCTTATCACAAAACTATTTGTTACCTACAATTTCAGTGCTTGCAGAGAATACCTTACTAAAACCGCTTGTCATTTCCTTCTACTCCTCGTTGGGTTCGACACTCTTACTTATCGAAAGGACCACGATAGATCCCTTATACTTGTGGGTCATCAAGGCCTCGGTGGCATCACAGCCGGCCACGGGAGGCAGGAGCACGTGGCACGACCGGCGTTGGTTTGGGTAATTTGGAGCAAGAAGACTAGAGGTTGAAGAAGCACTACGGCCGTTGGATGGACATCGTACGGTCACTGGAGCTAGAATCGTTCATATTGACTAAGTTGACAAAGCCCTCCATCCTCATCAACTTAGTTGGCCCACAAGTCATCCTCCCACTATGGTGGGTCCCAGTAGCATGGGGTATTCATTTGTTTGTGCGTAATAAGGAGGCACTTCCTTGCGTGCGAAGATATAGCTGGTGGGTCCGACCTATCAGCGGGGGGAACATTTTTTTCTCACGAAATACAGAGGCCCTTCCGGTGGGTCCCAACTGTCAGGTGGAGGAATCATTATTTTGCGCGTAATAAGGAGGCATTTGCTTATGTGCGGCCATGGATCCAGCTGTCAGCCTCTCCACGTACATTCCGCGTCTGATGGATGTCGTTCGTTTACCATGTTGACCAGGCCGCGCCGAGAGCATGATGGCGGTGGACGACGACGAGGCCTAGGAAGGGAACGGCACGGAGCCAGGGAAGACTCGGCAATGGTTGCCCATGCGATGGGGAGTATGAAGGTTTACTGGTCCGGCTGCCGTCGCCGGAAAATAACATGAGGTGTGGGTGAGTAGAGGAATGTCCTGGCCAGCAATGAAGTAGTTTGGGGCGGTGCGGCCTGTGCGGCAGGATAGCCGGCCACGGGAGGCGGGAGCAGGCAGTCCCACCAGCGCTGGTTTGGGCGGCTAGAGCAAGAAGATCAGATATTGAAGAAGCAGCACGGCCGTTGGATTAACATCCAACGGTCGCTGCTGCTAGAATCGTTTGTGGACTACGTTGACAAAGCCAAAGTACACGTCAACCTAGCAGACCCACAAGTCAGCCTCCAAATCTGTCCCGAATAGCATACAACCCAAAATTTCTAGCCAGATCAAATTAATTTGAAATCTAAATATACCTTAATTTAAATTCAATGAAATTTTACCCGCACAAAAATTATGAAATTTAAAATATCAAAATCCAAAAGAAAACAATATTTTGGAACTAATTGCCTGTTTGTTGTATTTTTTTCATTTTACAACCCATTTATTATTACTTATATCCCATTTATTATTACTTATAGCCCATTTTCTGGGCAAAATGCATCCATTTTCTGAGCAGGCGGTCCCGCCATCGCAGGTTTGGCTTTGGCAGCTCGAGGAAGAAGAGACTGAAGAAACACGATAGACGTTGAATGTCAATCCAACGGCCAAGGTTGGCACAATCATTTGTTGACTAAGCCGACACCAAGTAGCATAATTTTTTATATATAGGAAGAAAAGAAAAAACTGGGCTCGTTGGCCTGATAACATTCCCGAAACTACGACCGTTCGATCTTGTGTCACAACTAAAACTGCAAGGAAAATGCATTCGTCTGTTGTCCTCCTCCCAGGGAACGTTCGCCACATAAGTGACTAGAACCCTTGGTTTTCAACCGACAGGTCTTGGGTTCGAGTCCCAGGAACTCTCAATTTTTTCCTCCTTCCTTCCTCGCAAAAAGGGAAAGAAAATCAAAGACTTGGGAAGGCATATGATACGTCTCCAATGTATCTATAATTTTTGATTGTTCCATGCTATTATATTACCCGTTTTGGATGTTTATGGGATTTACTTTACACTTTTATATCATTTTTGGGACTAACCTACTAACCGGAGGCCCAACCCATATTGTTGTTTTCTTGCCTATTTCAGTGTTTTGAAGAAAAGGAATATCGAACGGAGTCCTAACGGAATGAAACCTTCGGGAGCATGATTTATGGAACGAACATGATCCGGGAGACTTGGAGTACAAGCCAAGGAAGCTTCAAGGAGGCCAGGAGATAGGAGGGCGTGCCCACCCCCCTAGGCGCGCCCCTGTCTCGTGGGCCCCTCGAGGCTCCCCCGACCGACTTCTTTCGCCTATATATTCCCATATACCCTAAAACCATCAAAACAAGATAGATCGGGAGTTCCGCCGCAAGCCTCTCAGAGCCACCAAAACCTCTCGGGAGCCTGCTCGGCACTCGCCGGGGGGGGATCCTCACCGTGGCCATCTTCATCATCCTGGCGCCTCCATGACGAGGAGGGAGTAGTTCACCCTCGGGGCTGAGGGTATGTACCAGTAGCTATGTGTTTGATCTCTCTCTCTCTCATGTTCTCTCTATGGCACGGTCTTGTTGTATCGCGAGCTTTGCTATTATAGTTGGATCTTATGATGTTTCTCCCCCTCTACTCTCTTGTGATGAATTGAGTTTTCCCTTTGAAGTTATCTTATCGGATTGAGTCTTTAATGATTTGAGAACACTTGATGTATGTCTTGCCGTGCTTATCTGTGGTGACAATGGGATATCACGTGATCCACTTGATGTATGTTTTGGTGATCAACTTGCGGGTTGCGCCCATGAACCTATGCATAGGGGTTGGCACATGTTTTCGTCTTGACTCTCCGGTAGAAACTTTGGGGCACTCTTTGAAGTACTTTGTGTTGGTTGAATAGATGAATCTGAGATTGTGTGATGCATATCGTATAATCATGCCCCCGGATACTTGAGGTGACAATGGAGTATCTAAGTGACATTAGGGTTTTGGTTGATTTGTGTCTTAAGGTGTTATTCTAGTATGAACTCTATGATAGATTGAACGGAAATAATAGCTTCATGTTATTTTACTACAGACTCTTGAATAGATAGAACGAAAGGATAACTTTGAGGTGGTTTCGTACCCTACCATAATCTCTTCGTTTGTTCTCCGCTATTAGTGGCTTTGGAGTGACTCTTTGTTGCATGTTGAGGGATAGTTATATGATCCAGTTATGTTATTATTGTTGAGAGAACTTGCATTAGTGAAAGTATGAACCTTAGGCCTTGTTTCCTACCATTGCAATACCGTTTACTCTCACTTTTATCATTAGTTACCTTGTTGTTTTTATATTTTCAGATTACAAAAATCTATATCTAACATCCATATTGCACTTGTATCACCATCTCTTCGCCGAACTAGTGCACCCATACAATTTACCATTGTATTGGGTGTGTTGGGGACACAAGAGACTCTTTGTTATTTGGTTGCAGGGTTGCTTGAGAGAGACCATCTTCATCCTACACCTCCCACGGATTGATAAACCTTAGGTCATACACTTGAGGGAAATTTGCTACTATCCTACAAACCTCTGCACTTGGTGGCCCAACAACGTCTACAAGAAGAAGGTTGTGTAGTAGTCATCAGTGTACAGAACAAGCTAGTGTACCAGTAAAGAGACGTTGCCAAGTTTTAGAAAAAAAGAGACGTGCTCCTGTAGCTGGTTCGAATCCAAACCTAGACTATGACTATATATGGTGCTATGCTACTCTGCAAGTAATGAAACTGACATATCCGACGTTCGCTTCTCCTCTTCTCTACTTACTCTGCTTAGCATCAGAAGCTCTGGCCGCAGCAACCATGTCCACTGGCTGCCCATCCACCTGCTCTTCAGCAGGAAACAACCAGATATGCGTCAAGTCGCCACCCTTACCATCGCCTGTGGGTCTCATCACACCCCCGCCGACACACGCACCGCAGCCGATTGCTCATCGCAACCCGCAGCCGTTGGTGTGGTGCCACTGCTGCAAATCACGCAGAGTCATCTATTGTGTCTCAACCACAATCCTCAACCCTGGCCAAGTCTTCTACAAATGCCCGAATCATGGGGTAATAATATGTTTATGTGTTGTTCTGCTACTTTAAGTTGCTGATTTTTTAATAGTTTGGTTGATGATCTTCCAATTTGATTCGTGCAGAAAAGGGAAGATTCATGTGATTTGTATTTCTGGGAAGTTGCTGATGTGGGGGAATGGAACAACGCTGATTATTTGGTTAGCTGAGGAATCCCAATGCCAGCAGGTTGGGGTGTTGGACAAGTAACTGAAGGAACGACAGAAGAGGAAGATGTAGAGCAGAAGGTTAAAGATGCAGTTCCTCTGATCAGGGCCAAGCATCAGCTGATGAACGGCCTTGAAAACAATGAGGAGATGAAAGAGCTTGTGAAGATAATGGGCAAAATCAATGTGCTCTGTAGGATGATTGTCTCTTTATTTGCAGTGTATGTAGCACTCGTGATGTATTCAGTGGCTATGACATGAGCACTTTGTTGAAACTAGTAATGAATGAAACCTGTGTAGCAGGTTGGGCGTAGTGTTGTGAACATCGAATGATTTCTATTAATGGAAATCAGGGGGTATCCCCTTTTGCTCATAAATAAATAAATAGCAAAGGCCCTGTCGGGTCAGCTTTGTTCTCATTCGAAGACGTCGAGCAAATTGCAGCCCAACAACAAACTATGTCATCAAACTCATGTTTCACAGCCAAATATGAGTACAACCAAACAACAATGTCATCATGTTTTAGTCGTCATACAATCACCAAATTACAAATCAGCATACATAACAAGTGATGTTCTCACAGCAAAATACTAAACAACATGTTCATCAGGTTTTAGTTGTCATAGTGTGGGGACCCCGACTCATAAGTCGTGATCACCGATTGCATGTGTACAGTGATCCCAGAGATCAATGCTCACTGAACACACAGAAGCTGAATAACAAGAGTCTTACATCCATACGTACCGTATTACGCAAGTATGACCATTATGGTCGAGTCTTGAGTATAACATTGCAGCGGAAATCTTCGTTGATAACTTGGACCCATGCCATCTGCCTTAACCCTACGGGCATTCTCGATTGGGAAGCGTCCTAGCTCGCATGTTCGTCACCGAAGTGTTCTTCATCACATCCTGTTCTTCCATGCCTGGTCAATTAAATAACCAGTGGCAAGCCAATGAGTACTTTGAATGTACTCGCAAGCAACCCATGTTTTGGTTCAAGATACAACAATGCTTGATATAGGTAAATTTTGCAGAAAGCTAGTTTTGAGTGCAATGACATGTTCAACAACTGTGTAAGGCACACATCAAGAGAATTCAAGTAACCATGAGGACAGGTTACAAATATCAACATAAATAGAGTGGGCACCAACCCATCTAACATAAATAGAGTGGGCACCAATCCATCTAACATAAATAGAGTGGGCACCAACCCATCTCAATCATGTCAAGTCCCTTGACTTGACCCAAGTCATCTTATCAACACACACGCTTGGTTTGTAAACAAAGTGGACGTAGCCCAAGAGCGGTTACCCAACTGTCCTTGACCGTGGACACGGCTATTCGAATAGTTTTACACTCTGCAGAGGTTGCACACTGCACTCCACAAGATCCGGGAACTTCCGTGTCACCACGACCAGCGGTACCTCAAGTACCGGGGTAAGCACCGATCACTACCTTTCCCTAGACGACACTAACATGGAGTCCACTGATTGGTAGTAACCCCGTGCCCAACATTTCACATCATAAAGTTGTGGAGCCTCGCTCCCATATTCATCACATACCACAAGCACGGGTACCAACGGTGTGTCCGATGCCTCGTGAAAACAGTCATGGCCACCCTACAGCACGACCCGCCCCGAGAGAGCGCACCAACAACTCTCCCATCACTAGTAATGCGGGCTCCAAGCTAGTATCAGTCTAGGTACTCAATAATGCCCTTTCCCATATAAGGGTAGAGTGGTTGCGCATGTAAGGTTGGAATAACGGTCGCAACTTCGACCAATCCGTTTTGAAAACAACACACACCTTCCTCGGTACACCACTTCGTCATCAAGTGGTTACCCATCTCATCATCTCCCTCGGGCATAAGTGGCACCCGACGGGGTTTTCGGAAAGTCCTTTGAAAATACTTCGTCTCCATCACCATGCATATTCCCGTCCCTTTTTGCGTAGCACTACTTTAGCATCCTATCTACTCCCACCGGCATAACCCTCATAAGAAGGTAGGGCCATGCACAATGCAAGTATCAACGAGGAAGTAACCGAGGCAACCAACCCACGTGGTTCACCATCTCATCGTGATTCCGATGCGACAATAATAAAGAGCTATATATGACATGCATAAAAAGGGTTCCATAGACATGGTCAAAGGGCTGCTTGCCTATTGTAACAAAGTCTTCCAGGTCTTCAAATGTCTCTGGCCCAACTCCGAGCATTCCGTCTACTTCGTCAAGTATCGTTGAAAGCAACCATAATAAGCAACACAACAAGGCAGGAAATACGTTTGCTCTAAAAATATGAGTTGGACTTTTCTGGGATGCCTCTGGTCATATGAGGGATGACCAAAGTGGTTCCATTAGGATTTGATCAATGGACATCTCTGAACATTTCAATATGATGGAACCTAGGGGTTTATGGATTTGCAAGAAGAGTACAGAAATATATTTTTAGAAAATGAGCAAAGATACCCATTTAACAAAGGATGAATTTAGAAGCATCTAGGATTTGGTTTCACTGGATTTGGAGTTCAAATGAATTTCTTATGAATTTGCAAAGTTGACAAACATGAAGAAATGGCTCATTATTTTGTGGGGCACAGAAGGTATTAAGAAAAATGTTCATAAACTAAGTTATGAACTTAGAAGTATCTAGGAATTTGAATCATGGCATTTGGATCAAAAATGGGGTTTTGATAAATATTTCTATAGTGGAAGTTTCTGGAAAAATGTGCAAATAGCACCATGTGATAGATCGTGATTTGTGGATCCCCTAGAAATTTGAATCATCAAATTTGGAGTTAATATGAATATTTGAGATATTTTACACATTTCTGGATATAGAAAAAGACAGAGGAAGTGGGGGGGGGGTCATACCTATACGCAAGACTGGCGCAAAGATAGCCCAGGCCAAGACTGGTCGCCCAATGCTCGCCACGTGGACGGTAGGGCCACATTGAAGGCGCCCAGGCGAAGTATGCCTTCGCTGCTGGGACGCGGGAAAAAGGCGAACACGCCTCCACTTGCTAGCGTGGCCCGGTGGCTGAGCCACTGACGAGCGGGGCCCGCCTGTAGGATCGTCCCCAACCTCCTGCGCAGCGTGACGGGAGACAGAGGGAGCGAGGCCGGACGGCGCCAGCGCTCTTCCCGGCGACTCCGGCCGTCCCCGGCGACGCTCGTCATACCTACGGACTCGGGAGGCCGAGCCGCACCCATCCATGGGCGCCATGCAGGCTGGGGAGGTCCAGGGCGACGGCAACCCTGACGCCGGCGGACGAGGCTTCAGGAGAAGATGGTTGCGGTGGCACGGGGAACCAGAGCAGGAGAAGATGAGCGGGGAAGCTCTGAAGGCCTGCTGCGGTCCTCCTGGTGGCCAAAGGATGGAAGGGGAGGCCCTGGTTTGCCGGAGCCGGGTGGTTGCCGACGACGACCACGGCAGCCATGGAGAGGCAAGGAGAGCACGAGGGGGATAGAGAGCTTGTCCGGGAGGTTGCTGGGAGGGACAGAGGGCCAAAGGAGTAGAGAGGGGGCTCGGGGGTGGCCTTAAATAGCCGCCCCGTAGCTCATGGTGGACGCGGCGCACGGGTGGCGGCGGCAACGGCTCGGGAGGCCAGGAGAGAGGGAGTTGGGTTGTCTACGGCATTCGTGGGCGTTGCGTAGGGTGCCAGGAAGAGAGAAAGGGAGCAGGGCGAGGCTCTGGTGCTCGCGCGTGCGAGGCCGAGCATTGGCCGAGCCAGGCGGCGTCGGGCACGAGCTGCAAGGGGTGAGAGAGAGAGGGAGAGAGAGGGGACTGCACGGCTGTTGTGTTGCGGACGTCGAGGACCTCGACTGGCGCGAGGGGGAGGCTCGAGGTGGTCGGGGGGACGCGACGTCAACGGTCGGGAGCGCGATGACGTGCTCCAGAGCGCGTCTTTGGCCGGCATCCGCGGCTTTTGCACGCGCACTCGCGTGTCCACTAGTGTCAAAGGCATGCAGAGGGAACAGACAAGGGGGAAGGTGGCATTGGATGCTCTGGAACCTGCCAGGAGTGAGAGAGGGATGAGAAGGGGAGGGAAAAGTGGTTGTCCAGAGAAGAAAAATGGGTCTCTGCCCCCCTCCATCATTTCCTCTCGGGCAGGGAAGCACACCAGAGGTAGAGGGGGACTAGGAGGGGCTGTGGTAAAAAGTTGAGCTCATGGAGAACAAGGAAAGAGGTGAAAACATCAACTTTTAAAAATTACCAGAAGGTGTTTGATGTTGGTTTGGGCAAGAGGATGATTTTCATTTGTCATGAGGCTCCACAGGGTGAAATGGAACGCATAATTAGGGCCTTCCACCCATTTTGAGCTCACTTGGGCAAAGTTGCCAATGCAACTTTTGTAAACCCTAGAAACCAGCAGAAATGGACTTTTCAAGATTTAGCCATGCAAATCTATTCTCCTTGATGCACCACTTGGTGTAGTGTCATCATTTGATCATGTGATCATGCTCACAAAAGTTGGAATCAATGAGAGAAAGTTTCCAATGTAGAGTTGTTCAAATTTGGTTCTGGACAGGAATGGTTTTGGGGCACTTTGACCAAGTTAAATTGTTCTCCAACTTGTGCCACTTGGTCTAGATGAATTATTAGACCATTTGAGCATGTTCACAAGGTTTGAGAACATTTGGACATGTTTCGCAATGTAAAGTTGCTCAAACTTCAAAATGGACAGAAATGGTTTTGAGGGGATTTGATGATGTTATCTTGTTCTCCAAGTCATGAGACTTGGCAAGATCATCTAATATGTCATATGTGACATGATAGAATTTTCTTGGAATTTTTGGAGAATATTTCCTTTGTAAATATTTCAAAAGCTTGAAATATCCAGAAAGGGTTTTTGAGGGATTTGACCAATATTTTGAACATGACCATGTGTTGAAACTCTTATATATGGAAAATATATGTCCACTGAGTTTCCCTAATTTTTGTCAAATATTTTTAAAACAATGAAATAATTTTTCCCTATTAAAGACCATTTCTGGCCTTAAGAAAGAGCTTTTAAATAAAAATAGGAAAATAACTTTCAAAATTATATTTTTGTGGTTTCGGGTATCCTATATCTAATAGGAGTCAAAT
This sequence comes from Aegilops speltoides, assembly GCA_021437245.1. Classification (NCBI taxonomy): domain Eukaryota; kingdom Viridiplantae; phylum Streptophyta; class Magnoliopsida; order Poales; family Poaceae; genus Aegilops; species Aegilops speltoides. The sequence goes on along the minus strand of CM038146.1, from coordinate 215,123,476 downwards.
ATATTTTTGAAAGATTTTACTACCCTTAATTAAGTATTTGCATTGCAAACCTCAATTCAGGGTTTTGAAAACTAAATTTAGAAAATACTTTTGGCCAAATTATTTTTGTAAGAAAATACTATATTGCACTATACACATGGCATGATCATTGGTTCAAGAGTTTGGAGCAAGGAGATGAAGTATAGGGGTTGGAGGATTTATTTGATTTCTAGAGCACTTTCAAACAGCAGGCAAACATTCAATCAAAGCAAAGACAAAACATTCAAAAGTTTTTGTCAAACCACATTTTAGCATGATTTATTGACTTAAGTGTTGTGCCATGAAAATCAGGGTGTGACAGACCTACCCCCCTTACAAGAATCTCGTCCCCGAGATTCCCAAACTAGGCGTGGAAAGGAGTATGGAAACTTGGATTTGGGGTAGTCTTCACGTCCTCATGCTGCTTCTGCTTCTGTTTGGTGCTCCATTGAACTTGAAGTACTTGATGGTGTGGCTTCGCGTATGACGTTCTTCTCGATCCAGGTTTCTAAGGGGTTTCTTGCGGTGGTCATATTGGACTGGAGGTCAATGGCTCGGTGATCGATGTCCTTGTTAGTGATTGGGCTAGTTAGGAAGTCGAAAACACTTCCGGAGTTGTGTCGTGTGGAAAAACATTGTGCACAGCGGGCGAGTCAGGTGGTAACTCCAGCTAATAACTGCCTTCTCTTCGTCTCGTAGCAATCTCGGAGGGGGTTGTTAAATCTTGGAGTGATCTTGAAGAAGGCTGATGAATCTTGGGCGAGCTTTCCTTTGACATGGAAGCGCTGGGTTCCTCTATCCGACACAATTTCCTTGGGAATGCCATGAATGCTCACGATTCGGTTGATGTAGAGACTGGCTAACTGGTTCCCCTTGTAGGTCGTCTTGACAGGAATGAAGTGGGGCACCTTGGTCAAATGGTCAACAATGACCTATATGGAGTCATGTCCCTTGCTTGACCTGGGTAAATCGGTGATGAAGTCCATCCCGACTTTGTCCCATTTCCATTCAGGCACCCTGAGGGGTTGCAACAATCCAGTGGGTCGCTGATGCTCAGCTTTGACTCTCTGGCATACGTCACACTTTGCAACATAGGTGGCAATCTCCCTTTTCATCCCATGCCACCAGAATCTTTCCTTCTGGTCTTGATACATCTAGGTTTCTCCAGGATGGATGGAATACGGGGTGTCGTGAGCTTCTTGCAAGATCAAATTCTTGAGCTCAATCTTGTTGGGGTACGCAAATGCGATCCCCAAACCACACGACTCCTTGCTCATCTTCTGTGAAACCTAGGGCTTTGCCCGCCTTGATCTTCCTCTTGGTGCCTCCAATACTCTCGTGTCCCTTCTGAGCTTCTTTAACATCATCCATCAGGGTCGGCTTGACTTCAAGGTTAGCTAAGAATCCTGGTGCAACCAGTTCCAACCCGAAGCTTTCAAGTTCTTCATACAAGGCGGGTAGCTTGTCCTTAAGCATAGCATTCAAGGAACAAGCCTTCCTGCTTAATGCATCTGCTACCACATTAGCCTTCCCAGGGTGGTATTGAACACTGAGGTCATAATCTTTGATCAACTCTAGCCATCTTCTTTGCCTCATGTTCAATTCCCTTTGAGTGAAAGTATACTTCAGACTTTTGTGATCCGTGTATATCTCACATCGCTTCCCTAAGAGGTAATGTCGCCATGTCTTCAGGGCATGAAACACTTCTGCTAGCTCAAGGACATGAGTAGCATAGTTATCTTCATGAGGCCGTAGTGCCTTCTTGCATCAGAACACCTCCTAGTCCGGTTCTTGACGCATTACAATATATCACAAACTCCTTGTGTATATCTGGTGTGGCCAGAACTGGGGCGGTGGTCAGTCTCTTCTTCAGCTCCTGGAAGCTCTCTTCGCACTTCGGCGTCCATTCGAACTGCTTGTCCTTCTTCAAGAGCTGAGTCATGGGTCGGGCAATGCTTGAGAATCCTTCAACGAACTTGCGGTAATATCCCGCGAGTCCGAGGAAGCTTCTGACTTCCTTCACATTGCTTGGGGATTGCCATTCAGTCACGGCTTCAATCTTAGCGGGATCGACTGACAATCCTTCTTCAGTTAAAACATGACCCAAGAATCCAACTTCACGCAGCCAAAATTCACACTTGCTGAACTTGGCATACAGTTGGTGCTCTCAAAGCTTGTCTAGGACCATCCTCAAGTGTCGCTCATGCTCTTCTTCCGTCTACGGGTGGACAAGTAGGTCACCAAATGATGATGACAACTATCTTTTCTAAGAACTCCATGAAGTCTATGGGGTACGTATAGTGGGCTGAGGCATTGGGGATGGTTACGGTTGAGTATTGGCCAAGGTCTTATCGATCTAGAGCCAAAGCCCAAGGTCAGGATCTGACCGTGTTGTGGCTTGGTAGGGCGTAAGGGTTTCAAGGATTCTAGTGTGCGAGTGAATGTTTATCATCCCATCCTTGAGCACAGTTCCTGAGATGCCGATAGTCTATCTAGTACTTTAAACAAATCACATCATATCACCAATAGCATCATTTTGCATAGGTCAACTCCAATCATCACTCATGTGATTCATATCCTCATGGCTCCTGAGAGGATGTCTAACAAAATCATACATGTCTACAATCCCCAAACTCATGAGTGTGGCTACCCCTAAAAATCCATGGGTAGAGCATACAAGCTTCCAAGCTGGAAATAAACAGGATAACCCAAGTGCTCATCCTACTATTCCAAGGTCCAAGATAAAGCACCTCTATCCTGAGGAAACACGTCGTAAGCCACTCCAAAATATTGTTTCCTTCCTATGAATCAACTCCAACAACTCATTAGCTACACCAATCATTACATGATCCAGTAGTTCTCCAAATCCAATCTCCAAGTTTATCGTCCACCGAAAAACATGGTATCATGATCGAGATCATCAGTCTAAATCCAATTTACTCCGAACCATGTAGACATACTCAGCATCTATATTCAACTAGAATCACCTACTAAAATTCAAATCCCTTGTCCAACGAGAATTCCTACATGTTCCCCCAAGTCATTTACGTAAAATCAACTGTCTCCTATCAATATCCCCTGGCTAAGATGAGTCCAAATACTTCCAACAATTTCAGGTTGCGGTCATAATTGTCCTATTAAATCCAATTTACTCAGGGGTAATGAAAGCTATGCTACTCTATAATCATGATCCCATGAAGTTCATCTACCAACATGGTAGCCTTATAATCCACCAAATAGTCTCATATAATTCCTCAAGTCATTGATATAAACTCATCAAGTCATTTGTCCTCTATTCCTATACCCTTAAATTGGTCTTCCCAATGGCATCGTCAGTTTTGGTGCTGTCTTAGGATGATAATGTGCTCGCTCACTATGTCCACTAGTTCCCTAATGAACCTAGTGATAAGCAAGGTTACGGAGGCTTAACAGGTTCTCTTGCAATTCTATGGCTTAAGCACATGGTTAAGGATTTGAGCTGGGGTATTTTGTGAAGTCCTGTACGGTCTAGGGATAGGGTTCTAGTCTTGAGGTGTAAACATACGGGGTTGTACTTGGTCGAGGAGGTTGTAGCAAAGGTCTTCAGTGCTTGTTGATCACCGAGGTGGAATCCTTGGTGATATTGTCTTGCTCGTCTTCAGTTGAGGAAAGAGATGAGAGGGAAAAGTAGCATAGAGGAGGGGAATGCCTAAAGGAGGTTCTATTGTGCAGGTGCAAACAAACAGGTGCAAAAAAAGGGCCAAACAAAAGAAACAAGGTGAGGAAGGTGATATAGTCGCATACTTGTCGCCTAGGGCAAAAGTGCGACCTATATCAAAACACAAACAAATAAAAACAAGCAACACACAATCATGGTTCTATTCGAACTATCATACGGACTCGACTGCGCATAGGGGGTACATGTCTCATCCTACCCTAGGGGTTCTCGGACTCATTAGTCGTGCCTTGTGCCTCATGCAGTCTTCTGAGTTTTCCTCAGGTGTTGCTACATCTCTTGTAGTTGTTCGATGAAACAATCCCGGTTGAGCTTGAAGAGTCTTCAACAACTTCTTGCCTGTTGAAGTGATGGGGTGAAGGTGGCTTCTCATAGCAGGCATTGACTCGGTCTTCTGTTGTCTTCTTAATCATGACGATCCCTTCTTGTCTTCTAAGGTGTCGAAGGTACTAAGTAGATAATCCTTTATGCAATGACATTAACAACGCATAATAGTGGTCCATCATGTCGGTTACGTTGATGAAAACTTCGACACCAAGAGCGGGGGATGAGGAGAACCGTTTTCCTGCTCACTATGGTGAGGCGGACCAAATGGCTAGGTTCTCATCCATCGGTGGTTGCCGATACAACAACGGTAGTGACATGGTTACTCTATTAGCGATGTATATCATGATCTTGCATATTCTATGCCCTGACCATCGTAGGCTAAGATTGCATCATCTTGGCGCAGTGTCAAGGGTGTCACCATCTCCTGGGTCTTCAGGTCCTCATTCCTCGAGGATGTATCTTCTGTTGGTATCGTCTTGTTGTGATGTCGCCAATCTTGTGTTCATGAGGTGTAGGTGAGTGTCTGGCAAGGCATCTTCCTTCTTGATTATCCATGAGGATTATAAGGAATCCAGTGGTCACGGGCATAAGGGTTCTAGCGACCAAAGGTTTGAAGGGGAAGAGTTTAATAAGGAAAGTATACCTTAGTTTTCGAAAAAAAAACTGAGAAGGGAAGAGAAGTACGGATAGTTTTGAAAACTAGTAGTAGTTTGCAGTTTTACCCTAACTAATGACCATGCTAACTAAGGCTTCCTACAGTCAGGATGGCTCTGATACCAGCTCTGTGGGGACCCCGACTCATAAGTCGTGATCACCGATTGCACGCGTGTCTGATGATCCCGAGATCAATGCTCACCGAACACACGAAGCTGAATAACAAGAGTCTTACATCCATACGCATCAGACACGCAAGTATGACCATTATGGTCGAGTCTTGAGTATAACATTGCAGCGGAAATCTTCGTCGATAACTTGGACCCATGCCATCTGCCTTAACCCTACAGGCATTGTGACTGGGAAGTGTCCTAGCTCGCATGTTCGTCACCGAAGTGTTCTTCATCACATCCTATTCTTCCATGCCTAGTCAATTAAATAACCAGTGGCAAGCCAATGAGTACTTTGAATGTACTCGCAAGCAACCCATGTTTTGGTTCAAGATACAACAATGCTTGATATAGGTAAATTTTTCAGAAAGCTAGTTTTGAGTGCAATGACATGTTCAACAACTGTTTAAGGCATGCATCAAGAGAATTCAAGTAACCATGAGGACAGGTTACAGATATCAACATAAATAGAGTGGGCACCAACCCATCTAACATAAATAGAGTGGGCACCAACCCATCTAACATAAATAGAGTGGGCACCAACCCATCTCAATCATGTCAAGTCCCTTGACTTGACCCAAGTCATCTTATCAACACACACGCTTGGTTTGTAAACAAGTGGACGTAGCCCAAGAGCGGTTACCCAACTGTCCTTGATCGTGGACACGGCTATTCAATAGTTTTACACTGCAGAGGTTGCACACTGCACTCCACAAGATCCGGGAACTTCCGTGTCACCACGACCGCGGTACCTCAAGTACCCGGTAAGCACCCGATCACTACCTTTCCCTAGACGACACTAACATGGAGTCCACTCGATTGGTAGTAACCCCCGTGCCCAACATTTCACATCATAAAGTTGTGGAGCCTCGCTCCCATATTCATCACATACCACAAGCACGGGGTACCAACGGTGTGTCTGGTGCCCTATGAAAACAGTCATGGCCGCCCTACCTGGCACGACCCCGTCCCGAGAGAGCGCACCAACAACTCTCCCGTCACTAGTAATGCGGGCTCCAAGCTAGTATCGGTCTAGGTACTCAATAATTCCCTTTCCTATATAAGGGTAGAGTGGTTGCGCATGTAAGGTTGGAATAACGGTCGCAACTTCGACCAATCCGTTTTGAAAACAACACACACCTTCCTCGGTACACCACTTCGTCATCAAGTGGTTACCCATCTCATCATCTCCCTCGGGCATAAGTGGCACCCAACGGGGTTTTCGGAAAGTCCTTTGAAAATACTTTGTCTCCATCACCATGCATATTCCCGTCCCTTTTTGCGTAGCACTACTTTAGCATCCTATCTACTCCCACCGGCATAACCCTCATAAGAAGGTATGGCCATGCAAAATGCAAGTATCAACGAGGAAGTAACCGAGGCAACCAACCCACGTGGTTCACCATCTCATCGTGGTTCCGATGCAACAATAATAAAGAGCTATATATGACATGCATAAAAAGGGTTCCGTAGACATGGTCAAAGGGCTGCTTGCCTGTTGTAACAAAGTCTTCGAGGTCTTCAAATGTCTCTGGCCCAACTCCGAGCATTCCGTCTACTTCGTCATCTATCGTTGAAAGCAACCATAATAAGCAACACAACAAGGCAGGAAATAAATGTGCTCTAAAATATGAGTTGTACTTTTCTGGGATACCTCTGGTCATATGAGGGATGACCAAAGTAGTTCCATTAGGATTTGATCAATGGACATCTCTGAACATTTCAATATGATGGAATCAAGGGGTTTATGGATTTGCAAGAAGTGTACAGAAATATATTTTTAGAAAATGAGCAAAGATACCCATTTAACAAAGGATGAATTTAGAAGCATCTAGGATTTGGTTTCACTGGATTTGGAGTTCAAATGAATTTCTTATGAATTTGCAAAGTTGACAAACATGAAGAAATGGCTCATTATTTTGTGGGGCACAGAAGGTATTAAGAAAAATGTTCATAAACTAAGTTATGAACTTAGAAGTATCTAGCAATTTGAATCATGGCATTTGGATCAAAAATGGGCTCTCTGTGATTTTCTAAAGTTTATCACAGAATTAAGAAAATGGGGTTTTGATAAATATTTCTATAGTGGAAGTTTCTGGAAAAATGTGCAAATAGCACCTTGTGATAGATCGTGATTTGTGGATCCCCTAGAAATTTGAATCATCAAATTTGGAGTTAATATGAATATTTGGGATATTTTACACACTTTTGGAAATAGAAAAAGACAGAGGAAGTGGGGGGGTTCATACCTATATCACAAGACTGGCGCAAAGATAGCGCCAAGAATAAGACCGGGCCGCCCAGCTGCTCGCCACGCGGACGGTAGGGCCACGTTGAAGGCGCCCAGGCGAAGTACGCCTTCGCTGCTGGGACGCGGGAAAAAGGCGAACGCGCCTCCACTTGCCAGCGTGGCCCGGTGGCTGAGCCACTGACGAGCGGGGCCCGCCTGTAGGAACGTCCCCAACCTCCTACGCGGCGCGACGGGAGACAGAGGGAGCGAGGCCGGACGGTGCCGGCGCTCTTCCCGGCGACTCCGGCCGTCCCCGGCGACACTCGGCATACCTACGGACTCGGGAGGCCGAGCCGCACCCATCCATGGGCGCCACGCAGGCTGGGGAGGTCCAGGGCGATGGCGACCCTGACGCCGGCGGACGAGGCTTCAGGAGAAGATGGTTGCGGTGGCACGGGGCACCAGAGCAGGAGAAGATGAGCGGGGAAGCTCCGAAGGCCTGCTGCAGTCCTCCTGGTGGCCAAAGGATGGAAGGGGAGGCCCTGGTTTGCCGGAGCCGGGTGGTTGCCGACGGCGACCATGGCAGCCATGGAGAGGCAAGGAGAGCACGAGGGGGATAGAGAGCTTGTCCGGGAGGTTGCTGGGAGGGAGAGAGGGCCAAAGGAGTAGAGAGGGGGCTCGTGGTGGCCTTAAATAGCCGCCCCGTAGCTCATGGTGGACGCGGCGCACGGGTGGCCGCAGCAACGGCTCGGGAGGCCAGGAGAGAGGGAGTGGGGTTGTCTACGGCGTTCGTGGGCGTCACGTAGGGTGCCAGGAAGAGAGAGAGAGGGAGCCGGGCGAGGCTTTGGTGCTCGCGCGTGCGAGGCCGAGCATTGGCCGAGCCGGGCGGCGTCGGGCACGAGCTGCAGGGGGTGAGAGAGAGAGAGGGAGAGAGAGGGGACTGAACGGCTGTCGTGTTGCGGACGTCGAGGACCTCGACTGGCGCGAGGGGGAGGCTCGAGGTGGTCGGGGACGCGCGCCAACGGTCGAGGAGCGCGATGACGGCTCCAGAGCGTGTTTGGCCGGCATCCGCGGCTTTTATGCTGCAGACGCAAGGTCCACTAGTGTCAAAGGCATGCAGAGGGAATAAACAAGGGGGAAGGTGGCATTGGATGCTCTGGAACCTGCCAGGAGTGAGAGAGAGATGAGAAGGGGAGGGAAAAGTGGCTGTCCAGAGAAGAAAAATGGGTCTCTGCCCCCCTCCATCATTTCCTCTCGGGCAGGGAAGCACACCAGAGGTAGAGGGGGACTAGGAGGGGCTGTGGTAAAAAGTTGAGCTCATGGAGAACAAGGAAAGAGGTGAAAACATCAACTTTTAAAAATTACCAGAAGGTGTTTGATGTTGGTTTGGGCAAGAGGATGATTTTCATTTGTCATGAGGCTCCACAGGGTGAAATGGAACACATAATTAGGGCCTTCCACCCATTTTGAGCTCACTTGGGCAAAGTTGCCAATGCAACTTTTGTAAACCCTAGAAACCAGCAGAAATGGACTTTTCAAGATGTAGCCATGCAAATCTATTCTCCTTGATGCACCACTTGGTGTAGTGTCATCATTTGATCATGTGATCATGCTCACAAAAGTTGGAATCAAGGAGAGAAAGTTTCCAATGTAGAGTTGTTCAAATTTGGTTCTGGACAGGAATAGTTTTGGGGCACTTTGACCAAGTTAAATTGTTCTCCAACTTGTGTCACTTGGTGTAGATGAATTATTAGACCATTTGAGCATGTTCACAAGATTTGAGAACATTTGGACATGTTTGGCAATGTAAAGTTGCTCAAACTTCAAAATGGACAGAAATGGTTTTGAGGGGATTTGATGATGTTATCTTGTTCTCCAAGTCATGAGACTTGGCAAGATCATCTAATATGTCATATGTGACATGATAGAATTTTCTTCGAAATTTTGGAGAATATTTCCTTTGTAAATATTTCAAAAGCTTGAAATATCCAGAAAGGGTTTTTGAGGGATTTGACCAATATTTTGAACATGACCATGTGTTGAAACTCTTATATATGGAAAATATATGTCCACTGAGTTTCCCTAATTTTTGTCAAATATTTTTAAAACAATGAAATAATTTTTCCCTATTAAAGACCATTTCTGGCCTTAAGAAAGAGCTTTTAAATAAAATAGGAAAATAACTTTCAAAATTATATTTTTGTGGTTTCTGGGTATCCTATATCTAATAGGAGTCAAATATATTTTTGGAAAGATTTTCACTACCCTTAATTAAGTATTTGCAGTGCAAACCTCAATTCAGGGTTTTTGGAAAACTTAATTTAGAAAATACTTTTTGGCCAAATTATTTTTGTAAGAAAATACTATATTGCACTATACACATGGCATGATCATTGGTTTAAGAGTTTGGAGCAAGGAGATGAAGTATAGGGGTTGGAGGATTTATTTGATTTCTAGAGCACTTGCAAACAGCAGGCAAACATTCAATCAAAGCAAAGACAAAACATTCAAAAGTTTTTGTCAAACCACATTTTAGCATGATTTATTGACTTAAGTGTTGTGCCATGAAAGTCAGGGTGTGACACATAGCAAACACAATTTCACATAGTAGATAAAAAATGTCTTCTGACAGGCAAATACGACAAAAGCAATGTAATCATCATCCGCAGCAGCAGCATCAACATCTTCGCCATGTGTATCAGTCTGAATCGTAATTCCCCATGGTGTCATCTTCTTCTTCGTCCTCAACGTCCTCGAACGTTGGCTTCTTCTTGATCAACTCTTGTATGTCCACAACATGACAGGCAATCTTTTCGCCGGCGTCATTCACGTGATGGTTCTCAATGATATTAGGAACATCTGTGTTATCTTGTACATCAGGAGTAGTGTAAGCATCTTCTTGTTGTGCAACTTCATTAAACGAATTCCTCTGCTCAAACCTTTGCAATACTCTCCAGTCATCGGTACGTGAAAATGTGTCTTCCAAGAAAAATATCTGTGTTGCTTGATTTGCCAAAATAAAAGGCTCATTGGTCTGGTATGCCGCCTTGACATTGATGGATTTGAAATAATCATCAGCTCTAGATTTTGCGACCCTGGAAAACAGGTTATACCAATGACAGCACAACAGAACCACACACCGATGATCCTTGAAACTAGAGATATACTGCAACTGAACAATGTCTGTTGTGTTAGCATACATTTCAGTTGTCTCTTTGTCATACGTATCCGTGCTCATGATGGCACTGTTTTGTGTCTTCCTGCCTTTGTCTCATGCAAGGGTGTTGTAGCGCACATCTCCAACAACGCAAGATTCATAATGTCTTACCCGAGTATCAGGACCCATTGCTAGTGAGTAAAGGGCATCATCAACTGCCTGCCCATCCTCCCGCATCTTCTTAACCTATGGTTAGAAAATAGACAAGCTGATCATCTTAGGTACTCAATATATTAAAAAACTGACACTACAATTCAACAGCTTACATGGCTCTTGAACCATTTCGCAAATCCTGCCATAACCAGTTTGTCAATGTTTCTTGGATTTTGAGGCAGTAAATCCTTTTTGTAGATGCTGCACAACATAGTGATCGCGTCAAACATCTAATATATAAGAATGTGCTGCAAGTTTAGTAGATTATGATGTATAAGATGCAGTACTTAGCACTTACTTGATGTAAGGTAGTATCTCAGGACAATTATTCAACACATACCAAACCATTTTGTCCAAATCTTTAGGTTTGTCCTCTTGTCGACTCTTCCCTATAACTCGAATAGAATAATCAAAAACATTGAGCCCGGGATTGTCTTCACCCACCTCTTTGCTAGGCTGATCAGCTGTTTCAATGTATTTTGAGCAGAATGTCAACGCTTCTATAGAAATGTAGGCCTCTGCAATGGAACCCTCGGGTCTAGCTCTGTTCCTAACATAGCACTTGAAAGTGCCTAGCTGCCTTTCAATAGGGTACATCTAGCCATACTGTACTAGACCTCTAAGTAGTGCCTCATCAGGTAGATGAACTACCAAATGCACCATCACATCAAAGAAGGCTGGAGGATATATCTTCTCAAGGTCGCATAGGATAGTTGGTATCTTGTCTCTAAGACGCTCCAAAGCATCTATCCTGATAATTCTCCGCAGAGTTCCTCAAGAATTGTCCCAACTCGCAATCGCTCAGATAAGTCGTATGCCCAATCCGCTAAGGATAATAGGTAAAACCCTTTGAAGTAGGATGTGGCAGTCATGAGTTTTCAACCCTTGTACCTTGTTTCCATCTCCACTGACTCTCCTTTCAGGGTTGGAAGCAAATCCATGTGGGAGTCTCACACGTGACAGGACCTCGTAGAATTCCTTTCTTTTTTCCTTGTCCAAGACGTACACAGCTAGTGCCATATCCTGTGGTTTACCTTCATCTTGCACCTGCAAAACCTATGTGATACCCAGGTGTGTCAAATCAATCATTTTAAGGTATCTTTCGTCTTGCCTTCAATATTAAGAAGTGTGCCTATAATGCTATCACATATATTTTTCTCGATGTGCATCACATCAAGATTATGCCACATATCCAAATCTTTCCAATACTCAAAGTCCCACAAATCTCTCTTCTGCCCTGCCATGCTTCCTTTTCCCGCTACCATTACCAGGATGGTTTCCTAGTGTAATATGCCTGACCTTCTCTAATTCCACTTGCGACTCATCGGCGGTGAGACTCTTTGGCGCATCACGGTTTTCATGCTTTGCATTGAACATATGTCTTCGATATTTTCTAGGATGCGGCTTGTCCTTGGCAAGGAAACGGCGGTGTACAATGTAACAGATCTTGCTAAGTATTGCATATGACAGCGGATTATTGTCACAGCAAACACATGCATTGTAACCATGTGTCATTCGCCCTGACATAGTGCCCAAAGCCGGGTAATCATGGATGCACCAAATTATAACAACACAGAGAAAGAAATCAGCTGGTGGGCTGCTATATAGGTCTCGAGTGAGAACACCCCTCCATAGTTGTTGCAGTTCCTCCACAACAGGCTCCATGAACAAATCAAAATCCTTTCCAGGACTTTTTGGACCTGGGATGAGCAAGGCCATCATGTAGTTTGATTCTTTGGTGCAGACATTTGGAGGCATGTTGTAAGGGATAACAAGCACTAGCCAAATGCTATATGTGGCGCTCTGGTGGCCAAATGGGTTAAATCCATCTGAAGCTAAGACAAGTCTACTGTTTCTCGGGTCAGCAGCAAACTTTTTGTGTTTATGATTGAAGCTTTTCCACTCACTACCATGAGATGGATGACTCATTACATTCTAATATCTGTACTCCTGGTTCCTAGAATGCCACAGTACATCCTCTCTTGTTTCAGCATCATGAAACAACCTCTGCAATCTTGGCATAATTGGAAAATGTCACATAGCATTATGAGGAATCCTCGTCACAGCATCACCATCTTTCCATCTTGATGATTTGCATTTCGGGCATTCACTTAAGTTGGCATAATCCTTCCGGAACAGAACACAATTATTCTTACAAACATGGATCATATCATATCCAATTCCAACTGCACGAAGGAAATTCTTCATTTTACTGTAGGTGTGTGGCAGCTCAGACGCATCTGGGAAAGATTTGTGGAAAGCAGCCAACATCGCATCGAATGATTTGTTGGTCATCCTCTCAGATGTGTTCAGCTTGAGAGGATGGAATGATACTTGATGAAGACATGACACAAGACCTCCGGGAAGAATTGAAAGAGTTGAATGAAAAGAACGGAGAGGAAAATGACAACTTGTGCCACGAATGAAATTGTAAGCATCTTTAGAAGGAAGGTTTAAACGGAGTTGTTGAGAAAATCAACAATGAAAAGAATAATCTTGTTGTGGTCTTATAGGTAACATCTCAAGATCATAAGGTGATAACCGGCCACAAACAGAAATGATTGGATAACTGAGAAGAACGAAGAAATGCAAAACTCCACTTCAAAAGAATACAGAGAATTAATTGCACTTCGAGACGCGAGAAGAAAATATACTTGAACTCCTCCAACAAGAATCTTGATGAACTCTTGAAGAATGACTTAAATCATGAAGAACCACCATGAAAAACTCCGGTGTCAAAAGGATGGTTAGATAGAATGAAGGATGAAAGAATAAGATTAAAGCCTTGCGATGATTTAGATGGAGCTTCGCGACAAGACAAGCGAGAAGGCTTCGAACTCCGGAAAAGAAAAGACTAAACGCTTTGAACCGAGAGATTATTTATGATGAACAGTCCCCGAAGGAAGGAATTAATCAACTTGACCATGATGAAATGAGAATAAGAATTATGTTATGATTATCCTCCACCAATTAAATTGATGCGAAGCAATGGATTTGCATACTACTTATCCTTCTTGAAAAGGATTGAGAAGTGACATATCGCAAACTTGAGAAGGTCTTCATGAATCACCGGTAGGATTGAAAGAAAGAATGAATTAAAATGATAACCAACGAAAAGGAATCCGAAGGAACCACCGTAAGAATTAGAAAATGACTAATGAAAGAGAATGAATCACTGGGAATAATTAGAAGAACAAATATGCTAGAGGGGATTTAGATGCAAAAGAACGAAGAGATAACAAGCTGATTAAAGAATACTTGATAGATACGCCGGGATAAATGGATAGCGATAGCTGGAATGTGAGGACGAAGAATTCTTCTGGAATGATGGCCTTCAGTGAAAAGAAACAGAAATCAACTCCTGAAACACTCCGGATAGGTGAGAAAAGGAATATCTGACAAATGAAATAATTCGAGAGGATAGCATAAAGCTAGAACCACGAACCTCTGGGGGAACGGACAAGATTTAAGAGAAATTCTTCTTCGGTCTTCAAATGTTGAGAAAGGCGACGAGACACCATCAAAATTGTTGAGGTACTCTGGGAGAATGAAAAGCAAAGAGGTTGAGGCAACAATGAAAATGATTTGAAATCGATCTTGGAAAAGATCTGACTGATGAAATTCATCCTTACGTCAAACTCCAAAAAGAATTTGAAAATAGCTCCGGGAAATTAGAAAAGTCAGGTAAGATCCTGGGAAAAGACCTGTGGGTTAGGGACCAATAAAAGAAAACACCGTTGGAAAGGATTGTTGAAGAGATAGATGATGCACCGGAACAATTAAGATATTTGAATAAGGTGACAACCTCGAATTAATTCAAACACAGACGAATCTCCTGAGATGTCTTCCGAACTCCGGAATGATAAATTGGCGAGAGGCAAGAACGAGTAAGGAGAACACTTGATCCAAGGAAAAGAATGCGATCAACACCGAAAAACTTGAATTTGAATCCACCGGAAAAGAAAAGAGATGAAGAATGTCAAACAAAAGAGAATTCACCGGTTGGAATAATTGAGGGAAGACTAAAGAGACTCCGTACGAATGAAATTGATGCTCGAAACAGACTCAGGCTCTGGGAAGAAGAGGGTGGGAGGGCGAGAAAACAAAGGAAACTTGGAAGGGGGAACTGACGAATATCTTGAAGAGAAAACACCGGTTGAAATCATTGAGGAAAGAAAGCAAAGACTTCGCATGAGTAGGATGGATACTCGATTACAGACTCCGACTCCGAGAAAGAAAGGGTGGGTGGGTGGGAAAAAGAAAACAACTGAGGATTGAACTCAAAGATGAAGAGGCTCGAGTCAACTTGACGAGAAATGCACCGGATGAAAAGAGCTGAGAACCAACGATCAGAAAACCAACTGCGTGATCCTAAAGAAAAAGTTTGAATGGGAAGAGGAGTAAATCAAAACACCTATGAGGGAGTCCTGGACTAGGGGGTGTCCGAATAGCTGAACTATCATCATTGGCCGGACTCCAAGACTATGAAGATACAAGATTGAAGACTTCGTCCCGTGTCCGGATGGGACTTTCCTTGGCGTGGAAGGCAAGCTTGGCAATACGGATATGTAGATCTCCTACCATTGTAACCGACTCTGTGTATCCCTAGCCCTCTCTGGTGTCTATATAAACCGGAGGGTTTTAGTCCATAGGACAGAACAACAATCATACCATAGGCTAGCTTCTAGGGTTTAGCCTCCTTGATCTCGTGGTAGATCTACTCTTGTACTACCCATATCATCAATATCAATGAAGCAGGAGTAGGGTTTTACCTCCATTGAGAGGGCCCGAACCTGGGTAAAAATAGTGTCCCTTGTCTCTTGTTACCATCCGCCTAGACACACAGTTCGGGACCCCCTACCCGAGATCCGCCGATTTTGACACCGACATTGGTGCTTTCATTGAGAGTTCCTCTGTGTCGTCACCTATAGGCCCGATGGCTCCTTCGATCATCAACAACAATGCGATCCAGGGTGAGAATTTTCTCCCCGACAGATCTTCAGATTCGGGCGGTTTTGCATCGCGGCCAATTCGCTGGCCATCCTGGAGCAGATTGAAAGCTACGCCCCTGGCCATCAGGTCAGATTTGGAAGTTTGAACTTCACGGCCGACATCCGCGGAGACTTGTTCCTCGACGGATTCGAGCCACAGCCGAGCGTGCCGCACAGTCACGATGGGCATGATTTAGCTCTGCTGCCGGACAGTGCCCTGGAGGCCGCACACGGGTCCGCTCCGACCCTTAACCCGGAGCCGACTGTGCCAATCGAGGATGGGTGGCTAGACACCGCCTCGGGGGCTGCTACCTCTATGACGATGGAGCCGAATACCAACCTTGTCCCTTGTGAAACCCATGACTCCGAGGTGCCGGACTCCTCGCCGGACTCCGAACCTCCCGCGCCCCTACCAATCGAATCTGATTGGGCGCCGATCATGGAGTTCACCGCTGCGGACATCTTTCAGCACTCGCCTTTTGGCGACATCCTGAATTCACTAAAGCATCTCTCGTTATCAGGAGAAGCCCACCCACCACCCACTTTGTAGCCACTGTCGACGATCTAACTGACATGCTAGACTTCGACTCTGAAGACATCGACAGTATGGACGACGATGCCGGAGACGACCAACCAGAGCCTACGGGGCACTGGAAAGCCACCTCTTCATATGACATATACATGGTGGACATCCCAAAGGATGGGAACGGTGAAGGAACAGCGGAGGCAGACCCCTCCAAGAAACAGCCTAAGCGACGGCATCAGCGGCGCCGCTCTAAATCCCGCCACAGCAAGAATGGAGATTCCGGCACCGGAGACAATAACACCCCTGACAAGGTCGAAGACAACCCTCCAAAGAAGATTCAGCACGGGAGGATGGAGAAGCCAGCCCTCACGAGAGAGCGGTAGACGAAGAGGTAGAGGACGATAATTACATGCCTCCCTCCGGAGATGAGGCAAGCCTCGACGACGACGAATTCGTCGTGACTGAGGATCCCGTCGAACAAGAGCGTTTTAAACATAGGCTTATGGCCACGGCGAGCAGCCTCAAGAAAAAGCAGCAACAGCTTAGAGCTGATCAAGATCTGCTAGCCGACAGATGGACCGAAGTCCTTGCGGCCGAAGAGCATGAACTCGAACGCCCCTCCAAAAGCTACCCCAAACGCAAGTTGCTGCCCCGGTTAGAGGAGGAAGCATATAAACCTACATCACCAGCGCACAATACGGCCGACCGGCCACCTCGTGGCCGTGACAGAGAGGCCTCTAGGCCTTCCACTAAAGTTGTACCACGGCATTACTTGAAAAGTACAAAGCCACGGGGGAATACGCCGGACTTGCGAGACATATTGGAGGATAAGGCAAGACAATTAAGACCGATCTACGGATCACGTGGGCGCCCCCCGACACGGACGACAGCCGTCGCGCCGGATACAGTAATTCTGGCCGGGCCGAACACAGTAGACAAAGCTCGCTTGAGCTATGTCGTGATATAGCCCAATGTAGAGGCGCCGCACACCCACTATGCTTCATAGACGAAGTAATGGATCATCAAATCCCCGAAGGGTTTAAACCCGTGAACATTGAATCCTACGATGGCACAACAGACCCCGCGGTTTGGATCGAAGACTATCTCCTTCATATCCACATGGCCCGCGGCGACGATCTTCACGCCATCAAATACCTCCCACTCAACCTTAAAGGCCCAGCTCGGCATTGGCTTAACAGCCTGCCAGCAGAATCAATTGGGTGTTGGGAGGACCTGGAAGCCGCATTCCTTGATTACTTCTAGGGCACATTTGTGCAACCACCAGACGCTGATGACCTAAGCCACATAATTCAGCAGCCAGACGAATCGCCGATAATTCGGACACGGTTCTAACCAAGAAAAATCAAATCGCCGACCGTCCGGTGCAGAGGCCCCGCAGCCTTCAAACACAACATCCGCGACGAGTGGCTTGCCCGGCACCTAGGACAGAAAAGCCGAAATCCATGGCAGCCCTCAAGATCACTCATGACCCGCTTCTGCGGGAGAGGACAGCTGGCTAGCCCGCAGTAACAACCTCAACAAAAATCCTGGCAGTCCGGATACCAAGGACCGCAATGGCAGGTCACGTCGCAACAAGCAAAAATGCCGCATTAACGGCGATAATATTGAGGATACGGCAGTCAACGCCGGATTTAGAGGCTCCAAACCCGGTCAGCGGAAAAAGCCATTCAAAAGAACTACTGGGTCCGTCCAATTTGGACCGAATACTCGACCGCTCGTGCCAGATACACGGCACCCCCGAAAAGCCAGCTAACCACACCAACAGGGATTGTTGGGTATTCAAGCAGGCAGGCAAGTTAATTGCCGAAAACAATGACAAGGGGCTGCATAGCGATGACGAGGAAGAGACCCGGCCGCCGAACAATAGAGGAAAGAGGGGTTTCCTCCAGCAAGTGCGGATGGTGAACATGATATGCGCAACCCACATACCCAAAAGGGAGCGGAAGCGTGCACTCAGGGACGTATACGCGATGGAGCCAGTCGCCCCAAAGTTCAACCCATGGTCCTCCTGTCCGATCACTTCTGATCGAAGGGACCACCCCACCGGCATCCGCCATGGCGGGTTCGCCGCATTGGTTCAAGACCCAATCGTCGATGGGTTTCACCTCACTAGAGTCCTAATGGACGGCGGCAAGAGCTGAACTCGCTTACCAGATACAAAGGCGCAAAATGGGCATAGAACCCTCAAGGATTAAACCCACAAAGACGACCTTCAAGGGCGCCATACCGTGTAGAGGCCAATTGTACAGGCTCGATTACATCGAAGTGGTCTTCGGATCCCGGATAACTTCCGGCGAGAGTTAATCTTCGACATAGTTCCGTTCTGCAGCGGCTATCATGCACTGCTCGGACGAACCGCGTTTGCAAAGTTCAATGCGGTGCCGCACTACGCATACCTCAAGCTCAAGATGCTAGGCCCTCGAGGAGTCATCACGGTCAACGGAAACACTGAACGCTCCCTCCGAACAGAGGAACACACAGCGGCCCTCGCGGCAGAAGTGCAGAGCAGCCTCTTAAGGCAATTCTCGAGTCCGGCCGTTAAGAGACCGGACACCGCCAAGCGCGCCCGGGGTTACCTACAACAAGACCACCTGGCATGTTCCGAGCACGCGTAGCAATGCGGCCCCAACCCCAGCCCTTGCAAAATTGCAAAACCAGTACTTCGCGTACATAATTACGCTCTGGAGATACCATGGGCATAGGGGGAGGGGCACTACCACGGCAGGCCCAGAGTGCGGCTCAACCACACCAGGGGCTCCCAAGTGTGTCATCCTTTTTCTTTCTTTTTTCATTTATCCTCAGGACTCCATTTACCAGAGGCCCTGTCCGGTAGCAGACCTGCCGAACTCACGATGCAACAGCCAGGAAAGGAGAAAAGCTACGACGAGTATCCAGGTGGTCTCCATTATGAGCATTATACCTGTTTTATACACCATTCCGCAGCCTACCCCTGGAGGGGGACATGCTAAATAGTTCCACCCCTTGCTTACCGCACTATTTGTATCGTTCTACATTCACAGCAGTATTATTTGAACAAACAATGCATCGCTTTCTGCCTATAATTGCATTCCTTTTTATATACATATGTTCATTTATGACTTGATTGCATCCGTACACTTTGGTACGGCTAAATACACCAGGGGCTTAAGTTCCCCACATCATGGTGTGATAAGTCCAAACACTTTCACAAGTGCGGCACCCCGAACTTATTGCATTATATGCATCGGCTTCGAATCATGTCTTGGGTCAATAGTTGGCTTTGCCCGGCTCCCATGTTTTGGTACCTTACGTTCCGTTATATCGGCTAAGGTAGCACTGGGAGAACCACTGCGATTGTGCCCCAGTTGAGCTGGGCGAGCACCTCAGTGAAGAAAGCTAAAACTAAACATCATGATGAGGCGAGAGCCGGTCGCTGTTCGAGAGGTTTTTTCGAGTCCCTAAAGACTTATGCCGCTTAGAGCGAGGAACCGGCTTTGTCCGGCCCAGGCGTGGATAGCGCCCCGAATTCGGCCTTTCGAACATTAGGGGCTTCGCCGAAATTTAAAATTAAAGAATTCTATAGCTAAGTGAGAGTGTTCAAGCACTATAAGTTCGATTGCCTTGTTCTTTGTGTTGAGCGCCTCCATAGATGGACCCAAAAATGGGAACAAGAGCGCTCAAGTTTATCCCGAACACCCCAAAGACTGTGGCATGGGGGCGCGGTTTACGACTTGCCATTTCTCAGATTTGATAAACGGACGCACAGAAGGTAATATTCTAAATTAACAAGCGTTGCTTAGTGCATATGAACAAAGTTTTCAGCGCACAGGATAACAAAATGCGAGTCTACTCAAATATTACATCTTTGGAGCACTCACCCGCAATAATGCGGGCACCCTTCAAGACACCCTTATAATACGTCTCGGGTGAGCGATACTCCTTGCCCGGCAAGTGGCGATCCGTCACAAGCTTCTCAAAGATCCATCTTGCTCCCAGCACTTTAGCACGGGCAAGGGCCCAACGGCACCTTCGATGCAAAGCGGAGTGCTTGATGACTTCAACCCGTGGACACGATCCACCAGCCGCCGACCAGTGCCAAAGTAGCTCCTGTGCATGGCCTCTTTGAGCCATAGCCGAACTATAAGGCCCTTCATGGCCTGTTCGCCACCTTAGGAGCTCGACCAGCTGCTTCAGCTGGTCGCTAAGGGCGCCGGATGTCCGCCTAGCATACCGAGACGAGAACACCTTCTCCGCCGAGCTCCCTCCTCGGCTCAGAAAGCGGCAGCGTCGGACACGCCAATGGGCAGATCTGCGAATGCTCCCGGAGAGCTCTGAATCGGGTAAGTAATGTAATTCACTTTTACATGCTTGCTTTGCATGAAGAATGCCTTACCCGCCGCTATCTTCTTCAATTCCTCGACGATCGGAGGGCCTTGTGGGCTTGCCTTATGCTTTGGCGCCTAAAGAGCCGACGAAGCTCGGACTCGAGTCTTCGAGTCACGCCCAAATTCTCGTGTTTTTCCACGAGCCTAGAGCTCTTGCTGTACCTCCGCCACCCGCGCCTCCCCGCTTCTCGCTTTGGCGCGTTCTCGGGTCAGATTGCATTTGGCAGCGGACACCGCCTCCTTCGTAGTCGCCACTGCTCAGTAGCCCATGGAGTACCCATGTTATCCTTGTCATTTCTCTTGCAACCAAATCCTTTTCTATAAGGTACAACTTTAATACGGTGTTACTCACCTTCCTTGTCCTCGAGCTGCTTCTTGGCACGGCCGAGCTCGCTCTCGACCGCCGAGGCTCTGCTTCAAGTCTCGACCTCCGCATTAGGCGGCAGAGGTCAGCAAGAGCCTCGCATTCCCATATTGACATATTTTTTAAGACTCCTGCACAGATATCTTTTAGATCCTCATCCGCTTTTCTTTTCTCAACACCAAACCGAGCATCAGGCTACTGTCTATGCGGTATTATATTACATATCTTAAAACTCTTACCTCAAAACCTGTTAGAAGGCTGTCTGAGTTTTGGTCAGCCCGCTTTGGCGAGCCGAACTTTTCAATCACCGCACTCATGACAAGGCGGTGTTCTTTCTTGATGGAAGCGCCGTTGAGCGCCCCAGCAAGTTATCCGCGCCCCAGCTTGACGGAGGCGCGGTGTCACAGTCTTGCCCTTCTTACAAAGGGGCCGCCCACGGACTCGGGACCACCGCAGTTCCGGCGGAGTCCGTCCAAAGTCCGGAGGTTGCCTGCTGGCACCTCCGGGGCCTCCACCTCCGGTGGGTCCTTCCGGGATCCCACCTCGGCGCCGCCAAGATCGCGAGGGTGGAGGCGGTCGGAAGAGAATCCACATCCGACATGCCCAAGGACCCGCTCGACGAAGCGGGAAGATCCTCCTTAGGCGGACTACAGGGTTATATGCGGCATTAGAAAGACACCATGCGACATAACGAAAAATTATGAGTTATTCAGGAGTCCGGATACTTACGATCTCGCCAGGGGCTTGGCCCTTGAGGGCCACCCCTCGCCGCCATCTCGGCGGTGGCGAACAGTCCGGGAAGGGTCCTTCCTTCTGATCTTTTCGCCTCCCTGCTGGGGAGGCCTTCCTCTTCTTCTCTCTTCACCGGGAGAGGCCTCTTCTTCTCCTCCTCATTCTCGTGGGAGGAGTCCACCTCGGAGTCATCGGACGATGAATCCGATAACACCTGGCGCCGGGAACTCCTCCGGGTTCCCGTGGCCTTCTTCTCTGGCACCACGTAAAGTGCCGGGACCAGCAGCCCTGTTAGACGGGCATCCACTGGGTCTTCTGGAAGGGGAGCCGGATAGTTAACCTGTCCGGACGTCTTCTGCCAGGCCTGTTAAAGGTATTGGGAGTTTAGATCCCGCATAGAGTCAAACTATGAAAAGCAAGTGTCCCATAAAGGATAACATGGCTTACCTCGCCAGCTGGACGCTGCGAGCTGAATCCGCAATCTTCAGTAGCGGATGCGGGGGCCTCAGCGCCCTTGAATAGCACCCTCCAGGCATCTACGTACGTAGTGTCGAAGAGGCCGCCAGGTTTGGTGTCAGGCCGGATCGAACTCCCACAAATTGAAGTCCCGCTGTTGGTGGGAGAATCCGCAGATGAGCATGACTCGATCACGCTGACAAGCTTGAGCTTCTTGTTCACTAGGGTTTGGAGACAGGATTGGAGTCAGGTCAGCTCCACCGAACTACCCCACAGCAGACCCTTCTCTTCCGTGAAGTGAGCCACACGGGATGCCAGATCTGAATTCGGGACCGCTGCCCATTCAGGTCACGCTGCTCGGTGATGTAGAACCACCCCGATTGCCACCCTTTGATGGTTTCCACAAAGGCGCCTCGAGCCAAGTGACGCTGGGCATCTTGCCCACCATGGCGCCTCCAAGACTCCGCTATTGCCCTTCACAACCTTCGCTTGACATTGAAGGTCTTAGCCACAAGTCGGGTGGGGCTGGATGCAGAGGAAGGTTTCGCACACCCACGATAAACGCCGAGATGTTGAGGGTGAAATTCGGGGCCGATCATGGAAATCTAGGCCGAGTAGAACATGAGCCCTCGGACAAAGGGGTGGAGTGGGAAGCCCAGTCCACGGAGGAAATGGGGAAGGAATACCACCCTCTCCTGGGGCCCGGGGGTGGGGATGAGCTGCCCCTCGTCGGGGAGCCAGTGCGCGATATCGCTGGACAAATATCCGGCATTGTGCAGCTTCTTGATGTGCCCTTCCGTAACAGAAAGGCCATCCACTTGCCTCCCGCTCTGGACATGGCTGGAGAAGGTTAAGGTGAGATGTGCGGACTTGGGCGCTGGAGCTCGAGTGCGCGAAGATGGACAAGCAAAGGAGGAAGAAGGCGTAGGTAAAAAGATGGATCCTTATCCCCTTAGATATGGGCGGATGGAACTATGCGTCCCCACCAGCCTGGTAAAACTCGCTTATCTCCCAAGCGCCACAATCAATGGCGCGGTTGGGTTAACTACGTCCGTATTGATGAGAATCCCGGGATAAGGGGACACGATGTCTGCTTCGACAAGACGTGCCAAGGAAACCGCTTCGCTAAACGCGCTGAGGTGGAATAATAAAAACGATTCAAGTAAAGGCTTGGTGGTGGTGTGACATCACACCACAAAATACGTCAGCAGATTGAGCTTGTGTAAATATTATTCTCTCTACGGTGGTATGCAGAGCCGGACACTATCCTGGCATTCACAATCTTCTGCGAATTATTCGGAGGAGGAACCCTCCTCGCAATGCCGAAGACAATATGCGCGCCGGACTCGTCGTCATTGAAGCCTGGTTCGTGGGCTACCGAGGAGTCTCGACTAGGGGTGTCCGGATAGCCGAACTATCATCATTGGCCGGACTCCAAGACTATGAAGATACAAGATTGAAGACTTCGCCCGTGTCCGGATGGGACTTTCCTTAGCGTGGAAGGCAAGCTTGGCAAGACGGATATGTAGATCTCCTACCATTGTAACCGACTCTGTAACCCTAGCCCTCTCCAGATCTATATAAACCGGAGGGTTTTAGTCCATAGGACGTAACAACAATCATACCATAGGCTAGCTTCTAGGTTTAGCCTCCTTGATCTCGTGGTAGATCTACTCTTGTACTACCCATATCATCAATATCAATCAAGCAGAGTAGGGTTTTACCTCCATCCGAGGGCCCCAACACGGGTAAAAACATCGTGTCCCTTGTCTCCTGTTACCATCCACCTAGACGCACAGTTCGGGACCCCCTACCCGAGAGCCGCCGGTTTTGACACCGACAACCTACGTCAAGATTCCTCACCAGAGCGACGAAGGGGCAGAGGAGTAAAAAGAATTCCTACTCTCCGGTATAACTAAACTCCGAAAACAATTTTTCTTCTAGACTCGACAACGGCCAAACTACACGATCAAACAAGGGGGCTCCTAAGGTCGATCGAGGCTCTGATACCAACTTGTCACGCCCAATATGCGATACTATCCTAAAGAGACTCAAGGTCCCAACAAGGATAGAACCGCATATTGATACGCTTTTGCAAGGTGGATATCATTACATCAACATTACATAATGTCGGTAGATTAAGGTAGGGGTACCTCAAGACTTAACTTGTGCACGGGCAGCCCCAGCCCCGCAACCAGATCCATCAAATGCTTGCCGGAGATCATCTCCGCTCCACACCAAGCCGCTCAAGAACAAAGTATATAAGATAGAAACTCAAGACCCCGCAAGAGGAGCTTGCCGGAAGGCCATTCCGTGCTCAAGGCCACGCATCCTACAGATCCCCGGCGAGAGGAGCTCGCCGGGAGGACCAAGATCACATCACAGGTCACGCTGGCGGCGCTGCGCCCGGGCGAGGACCCGGGGCGGTAAGTCACAGAGCCCGACAAGCCCCCGGCCCGAAGATCAAGGCCCCTGCAAGGAGCTTGCCGGGAGAGCTGTGCTACGTGCCCGCACTCCCAGCTCATTTGCCCACGCGCCGCCTCCACCTTCTCCAGAGACGCTGGCGGGTGGTCAGGCTGCATGAAGAATGCGGTGGCACTCCACGGTGGTGGCTACGCCGCGGGCGAAAAGAAGACGAATGGCGGAGCTTTTTGGGCGACGGCGACGGCATTTAATGCCCTTGTCCCCCTCTCTCAAAAGTAGGTAGAAAGCATCGAGCTGCACCGCTGTTCCGACTATTCCAACTACCACCTCTTTACGTTTTTACCCTCTACTCACGCTGACACTGCCGGTGACCCCTTGCCCTATAAAAGGAGGCCCATGCACAACGAGAGGGGTTCCAACCGGTCGCTATTCTCGCGAGGAGGTTCGGGCGAATAGCTATCCTCTCGAGGGTTTCGTGACACCACTCCACCGCTTTTGCTCGTGATTCTCGAGCAAGATCAAATACAACACAATGCAGCAAGAGGGTTTACGCGACGATCGCGCCCGGCTGGGTAAAATCCCGCCGCCGCCGATCCGCTCTCGCGCAGCCTCCGCCTGCGTCAACACACGAAGGGGCCCTGCCCCATAGGTGCCGCGCCACCCATCCGCCGCGACATCTTCGGGCGCGCTGTAGGGGCGCCGAGGTTGTGCGAACTGATCCGCGTTCGCCAAAGACTCTTCATCAACCCTCCAGCCGTCGCCAGCTTCATCGACAATCGCGCATGGCCTCAAGACGAGAGCTGAGGGTCGCAGACCCATCTCTCGTCTTCCCGCCGCCGGAGCCGACGGCAAAGGAGGAGACGCTGTGGAAGGGTGGACACCGTGAGGGTGCTCGCGTGCCACCAGATCCAAGGACGGGCGAGGACCACGCCGCCTCCGAGACCCACGCCCGCCTCAGCGCACCACAACCCAGCGCGGCGCGTGCCACAGAAGATGGTGCCCGCATGCCGGGCTAGAACATGCCGGGTTTCGCGGGATGCTCCGGACCGCCGTCCGAGCATGAGCAAAGCGAAGTGCCGGACAAGACCTGCGCCTCTTATCGCTACTAAGAGTCCGAGCACGCCTGCTCGCGCCGCCGCCCCGCTCCCCTGCGCCCGCAAGCGATTCCTCGAGCGCTACGCAGCCGCCGAGGACGCGCCATCGAGCTCTAAGTCCGCGAGGACGGGTTTAGTGCTTACTCCGACGAGCGCAGCTCGAACGCCTAAGCCCGGGCGAAGACAGCTCTAGCGTTCGCTCCGCAAATGCACCTCCCCGAGTGCTGCGCCGCCAGAACGCACTATTGGGCACCTCCAGCGGTGCGAAGAAACAAGAAAAAGAAAGCTAAGTCGCCGCGCCGCGCGAGCACTCCTTAATATCATGCTTTTATTCGTTATATCCCTCTCGATTTGTCGCTTGTGCCCAAACCTGCACGCCGAGGAGCTGCTTGTGGATAGCCGCACCTTACTTCGCTTCAACACACTCAACGAGTAAAAGAGCGAAGCGGCGACCAGCTTCGCACCTCGCTTGCTCGAGTCCGCTCAGCAAGTTAAGTTGCCGCGAACTAGACACGCAAGGTTGCTTGCGGAAGCGACGCCACCAGCGGCTGCCGATGTCCCAGATCAGCAAGCGTTAAGCGCCGCAAGTTCCTCGGCTGTAAGGCTAAAGCGCACAAAGGATGCTGGGTAGAGGGTGTAATGTTGCAAGCCTTGCCGTGAGATGCCCTTGGTATGGGAGGCTTGGGCGCAAGAGGAACCAAGTCGGGCCCGATTACGCATTTGTTTTGTTTCCGAGTCCGCTCAACAAACACAAGTGTGCTGCAGCACCTTATCTTGCTTCCGAGCCACGCCAGCAAGTTAAGCGTCAGAATCGGCCCGACAAGGTTGCTTGCCGGAAGCAACACCGCTAGCGGGCTGTCCCGCTGCAAGCGTGTTCGCCCGACAAGCTCCCCAAGAGCGAGAGCACAAACATACGGCGACAGAGCCCGCATCGACAGCATAGTCAAGATTTATATACACATACATGTGCATTGAGCAATCGATATCTACCTCAGCTATTTTCATGGCTAAAATTGCAGCAACAAGGAGAACCAAAAGACCACACCAGCGCTTAGGATCCGGCAAGCCCGGTCGCCGGGCTGCGACGCTAAGGCTCTCCTCGGCAAGCCAGCCCACTGGGCCGCGAACGCTAAGATTCGCCTCCGCAAGCTAGAGTTGCCGGGGCTGCTATTTCAGATAAGTTTTTCATCCTCGTCATGCATCCTCTCATGGACGGGGAGATGCGGATCGTGCTTTGAACGATCGTGTCTTGTAAAACCGTGACGTGGAGGAACCGAAGTCGTGGCCCGCTTATGTGCTTGGTTTGTTTCCGAGTCCGCCAACAAACCCAAGTGTGCCGCTGCACTCTACCTTGCTTCCGAGCCTGCTCAAGAAGATAGACGCCGCGAATCGCCCGACAAGGTTGCTTGCCGGGAGTGACACCACCAGCGGGCTGTCCCGCGGTCGCTAAGCGTGTTCGCCCCGGCAAGCTCCCCGATAGCGTAAGCACATACAAGGCACGCAGTCAAGTAAAAGACTCAGTCCGGCAAGCTTTCCCCTCTTTTCATTAAAAACATCCAATTTAATACAAGTCCGTAGAGGATGAAAAACATGACAGAGAGGATTTCAAGTTCTTAAATACAGC
The DNA here is from genome assembly GCA_021437245.1 of Aegilops speltoides. Taxonomy (NCBI): domain Eukaryota; kingdom Viridiplantae; phylum Streptophyta; class Magnoliopsida; order Poales; family Poaceae; genus Aegilops; species Aegilops speltoides. The sequence continues at coordinate 215,096,396 of CM038146.1, read as the reverse complement.
TAATGCCCGAGGGCTTACAATCTGAAAAGATAAGGTGCCCGTGATCCCTCTCCTGTTTTTTGTTCAGAGTTCGTGAGGTAGGTCAGGAGCCCCGGCAAGACAGGCTTGCTGGAGAGAAGACCCTGCAAGAAGAGCTTGTCGGGAAGGGCGAAGGAGCGACTAGGAGGCGTGGCGGAGACGCCGCTGCGTGCCCAGAGCTGCGCAAGGTGACGGGCATGGGGAACGATGCCCGGAGAGCCAGCTGCAGCCCTCAAGCCCGCCAAGAGCCACGGGCGCCGAAGACCCCAAGAGAACACTCGGGGCCCGCCAGAGCTTGGCGGAGTCGGAGGCGAGGAGGCGAGCTTGAAGACGGGTAGTGGGACGCCAAGACGCTATCGGCTACTCGCCTGCGTGCCGCGACGAACGGCCTTGCCGCCCTCCTCTCTTCTCTTCCGCAGCCTCCCACGCCCGCCGGCAAGAAGACGGCCCCGGAGTTCAGAGCCCGCAACCCGAAGAAGGGGTTGCCGGTGGCCGCGAGGCAGCGGTGTCCGACGCCTAGTCGGGCCCGCCATCCCCTCGCCGCCGCTGCCGCTCCCTCCTCGCCACTCGCCGAGGAGGGGCCTTCGCTATCCGAGGAGCTGTCCACACAGCAGCGCACCCGGTTCCATAGTCGCCAAGACCTTGACGGCGAGGAGATCACCATCCAATAACTTGGAATGGAGGGTGAACCCCGCCGTCAAGCTATGGATCCGGCGAATGTCTTCCACCCTCGGTCGAAGAACATCACGCCGGGCTGGGGACACGACACTCACCCGAAAGTGCCGCTGATCCCGCAGCCCCTCGCGCGTAGCTCCATCACGCCGGGTGGGTCCGTCCCATCGCGTCCGCGAACGGGACCGGCAGCCGGAGGCGGCGGCGAGGCGCCTGCGCGGCTTGATGAAGAACTCCTGTGGGTCATCTCCGGTGTGGACCGCGCCGTGGTCGAGACGCCGGGGAGACAGGGAGGCACGCCGCCACGGCCGCCTCTCCCCGACCGCCTCGGCCACGCCGACCTCGTCCGCGACCACGCCCTTCCTCTCCTCTCGTGGACGGCTCCACCACCACGGGAGCGGGTTGGGGAGCGGTGCGCTGCTCGAGGCAACTCAGCGCCGCCACCGCCGAGGAACCGGGATTCTCCTTCCATGACGGCAAGAAGAATGAAGATGAAGACGAAGGAGAAGTGGGTGAGTGTGGGCCAGGCACCCCTTCCGCCCTATTTAAAGGGGCGGGTGGGGACTCAACCGCCTGGCCGACCAATCAGAAGCGAGGAGGCCGAGGAGCGGGCCGACTCGCCCTCTCCGCCCCGTGGCTCGGTCTCCCACCTTCGCCACCACACCCCGTGCATGAAGGGCGTGCGTAAAAAGCGGAGCCAGAGCGACAGGTGAAGCGACCCGCTCGCGCCACGATCACGGGTGGATGCCTTAAAGGCTGCATGCGCCGCCCCTCCTCCCACGACACCGCAATCAACGCGCGCTGCTATGGGAGGGGAGACGACAGATGCAGAAGGATTCGACGCGCCGTGGGCTTCAAGGCGCCCGTGCAGACTTGCCTTGGGCCTGGCCCAACAGCGCCAGCACCGTAGGTATGGCCCAGCCCGGGGCTCTGTCGGTGTACTAAGGTAGGGTACCTCAAGACTTAACTTGTGCACGGGCAGCCCCAGCCCCGCAACCAGATCCATCAAATGCTTGCCGGAGATCATCTCCGCTCCACACCAAGCCGCTCAAGAACAAAGTATATAAGATAGAAACTCAAGACCCCGGCAAGAGGAGCTTGCCGGAAGGCCATTCCGTGCTCAAGGCTACGTTACTCCTACAGATCCCGGCGAGAGGAGCTCGCCGAGGACCGAAGATCACATCACAGGTCACGCCGGCGCCGCTGCGCCCGGGCGAGGACCCGGGGCGGTAAGTCACAGAGTCCGGCAAGCCCGGGCCCGGCAAGATCAAGGCCCTGCAAGGAGCTTGCCGGGAGAGCTGTGCTACGTGCCGCACTCCCAGCTCATTTGCCCACGCGCCGCCTCCGGCTTTCTCCAGAGACGCGTGGCGGGTGGCTGTGCTTGCATGAAGAATGCGGTGGCACTCCACGGTGGTGGCTACGCCGCTGTGGCGTAAAGAAGACGAATGGCGGAGCTTTTTGGCGACGGCGACGGCATTTAATGCCCTTGTCCCCTCTCGTCAAAAGTAGGTAGAAAGCAATCAGAGCTGACCGTTCTCGCACTATTCCAACTACCACCTCTTTACGCTTTTACCCTCTACTCACGCTGACACTGCCGGTGACCCTTGCCCTATAAAAGGAGGCCCATGCACAACGAGAGGGGTTCCAACCGGTCGCTATTCTCGCGAGGAGGTTCGCGAATAGCTATCCTCTCGAGGGTTTGAGACACCACTCCACCGTTTTGCTCGATTCTCGAGCAAGATCAAATACAACACAATGCAGCAAGAGGGTTTACGCGACGATCGCGCCGAAGCTGGGTAAAATCCTCGCTGCGCCGCCGATCCGCTCTCCGCGCAGCCTCCGCCTGCGTCAACACACGAAGGGGCCCCGCCCCATAGGTGCCGCGCCACCCATCCGCGCGACACATAATAGATGGGGATACATACAAAAGGGCATACAATGCCACACGAATACAACATCATCGCACCATCCGACTACGGATGAAACGCAAATGTAAACTCAAATGACATCCACCGCTAGCCCAAAGCGCCGACCGAACCTATCCCCGATCAAGAAGAAGCGTAAGAAGAACTCCAAAACAAGCAAACATCGCTCTCGGCCATGATCGTCAGATAACTGTACTCTACAACTGTTGTTGTAGTAATCTGTGAGCCACGAGGACTCAGCAATCCCATTACCATGGGTATGAAGACTAGTAAAGCTTAATGGGAAAGGAAGGGGTAAAGTGGTGAGGTTGCAGCAGCGACTAAGCATGATCTGGTGGCTAACATACGCAAATGAGAGCGAGAAGAGGAGCAAAGGAACGGTCGTCAACTAGTAATGATCAAGAAGTGATCCTGAGCTCCTACTTACGTCAATCATAACACAGAAACCGTGTTCACTTCCCGGACTCCGCCGAGAAGAGACCATCACGGCTACACACGCTGTTGATGCGTTTTAATTCGGATCTGGCGTCAAGTTATCTACAACCGAATATTAACAAATTCCCATCTGCCACATAACCGCGGGCACGGCTCTCGAAAGTTTATATCCTGCAGGGGTGTCCCAACTTAGCCCATGATAAGCTCTCGTGATGAACGAACGATATTCCTTCTCCCAGGAAGATCCGATCAGTCTCGGAATCCCGGTTTACAAGACATTTCGACAATGGTAAAACAAGACCAGCAAAGCCGCCCGATGTGCCGACAATCTAGATAGGAGCTCCACATATCTCGTTCTCAGGGCAACACCGGATAAGTCAAGCTACGAGTAAAACCAGACCTCGAGTTTCCCAGAGGGGGCCCTGCAGGCTGCTCGGTTCGGACTAGCACTCAGAGAAGCACTGGCCCGGGGGGGGCTAAAATAAAGATGACCCTTGGGTTAATTATTCCCAAGGGAAAGGTATAGGTGGTAGGTAAATGGTAAAACCAATGTTGGGCCTTGCTGGGGGAGTTTTAATCAAGGCGAACTGTCAAGGGGGTCCCATAAATCACCCAAACGCGTTAGGGACGCAAAATCCGGGAACATAATACCGACATGACGGAAACTAGGGCGGCAAGAGTGGAACAAAACACCAGTCATAAGGCCGAGTCTTCCACCCTTTACCAAATATATAGATGCATTAATAATATAAGAGATATTGTGATATCCCAACATAATCCTATCCACCATGGAGCAATCTTCAACTTCACCTGCAACTAACAACGCTATAAGAGGGGCTGAGCAAAGTGGTAACATAGCCAAGCAATGGTTTGCTAGGAAGGGTGACAAGGTTAGAGGCTGACATGGCAATTTGGGAGGCTTGATAGAACAAGGGATAGGTAGCGCAGCAAAGCGATAGAACGAAGCAACTAGCATAGCAATGATAGTAGTGAGATCCAAGGTAGTGGTCATCTTGCCTGAAATCCCGCAAGGAAGAAGAACGAGTCCATGAAGAAGATGAAGCCACGAAGACGAACCAAACGTAGACGAAGGAATCCTCACGATCACAAGGAAACGGGAACTGTCAAGAAGAAGCACACAACAAGGTAAACACACCACACACATACATGACATGATGCACAACTAAGCATGATGCCTGACAAGACAACATGAAGCTACTCATGGCAAGAGATGATGCATACAAGAACAACATAGCCAAACAAGTTTAAATGAGGCCGGAAACAACATATAACTAATCCGGTAAGTCCTCAAATGCAAATTTCAAAATTGGTCCAGATCTGAATAAACCTTATGTTAAAGTTGTTAAACATCAAGTTAAGATGCACCAAGATGATCTACACGAGATTCTAGTCAAGTTACATATAAAGTTCATTTAATTCGGAGCTACGGCCTAGAAGATATGAGCAAAACAAGTTAAACATGGCATTGATGCAAAATGCATTCAAACATCAAGCAAACATCTCAAAACAAGGATGCAACATGATAATATGAAACTTCATGCAAAATTAAGCAAGTTTCATATAGAGCACACTCAAAAAGGAGCAACGGTTCAACACATACACTCTACACAAGTTTAAAGGACAAGCTGTCCAAAACAGCAACTAGGCATCTTGCAAGCATCAAAACAATATGCTACAACACCTCAACATAAGAACAAAAGGCATGGGCATGAAGTACAGTTAAATAATAACAAAACATGAACACTGAGCTATCTCCATAAATCACTAGAACATGCTCAAAAGGACATGGCAAGATTGCAAATAATAACAGTTTCAGACTTGGCAGAAATAACATCAGGTTGCAATGTTTAGCGCTATCAAAAAACATGTTACAGGAACTTAACATGTAAAACAAAGGCATGGCATGCTAGTAATAAAGACAAAGAACAAAACTCCCTTACTGAACTAATTCCAAAGATCAACCAAAAAGATGGTAGCATCCATGCAAACATGGCAAATGATATGACAGATTCAAACATGGCAGGAACAACAATAAGTAGGCATGTTGGTGAGCTTGAACCACTCACCACAGAGAAACACATGACATGGCAAGGTAACCAACAGTAAGAATACATGTTTATTAAGCTAATCATTTCAAGAGCAAGTTCATAGAATACTTGGATAACTAACAACAATCATGGCAACATCGAACTTAATGTTAACAGGCTGACAACAACATTATTTACCAAGTTTGGAGCAAGATGTAACGCCCTCGATGCGGCTATATCTCCCACGTGTCGAAGCACGACTTAGAGGCATAACCGCATTGAAAGCAATGTCGCAAGTGAGGTAATCTTCACACAACCCATGAAATACATAAGGGAAAGAGATACATAGTTGGCTTATAATCGCCACTTCACACAATTACATGAATAAAGCATTACATCATCCAGATACAAACAAGGTCCGACTACGGAACCAAAACAAAAGAAGAACCCCAATTGCGACAAAGGTCCCCGATCGACCCCAACTGGGCTCCACTACTGATCAACTAGAACAAAACAACACAAAAGGCAAGATCTTCATCGAGCTCCTCCTTGAGCTTGGTTGCGCCACCGCCGTAACATAGGCACCGCAAACTGGTTTTGGAAGTATCTGGTGAGTCACAAGGACTCAGCAATCCCATTACCATGGGTATCAAGACTAGCAAAGCTTAATGGGAAAGGAAGGGGTAAAGTGGTGAGGTTGCAGCAGCGACTAAGCATATTTGGTGGCTAACATACGCAAATGAGAGCGAGAAGAGAAACAAGCAGAATGGTCGTCAACTAGCAATGATCAAGAGGTGATCCTGAACACCTACTTACATCAATCATAACACAGAAACCGTGTTCACTTCCCGAACTCCGCCGAGAAGAGACCATCACGGCTACACACACGGTTGATGCGTTTTAATTCGGATCAAGTGTCAAGTTATCTACAACCGGACATTAACAAATTCCCATGTGCCACATAACCGCGGGCACGGCTCTCGAAAGTTTAAACCCTGCAGGGGTGTCCCAACTTAGCCCATGACAAGCTCTCGTGATCATCAAAGGAATAGACCTTCACCCGAGACACTCCGATCAGACTCGGTATCCCGGTACATCAAGACATTTCGACAATGGTAAAACAAGACCAGCAAGACCTCCGGCGTGCGTCGACACCTCGATAGTAGCCGCACAGATCTCGCCTCGAGCCACGACCGGATGAACACTACGACGGCAACCGACGATACCCAAGTTGCCTAGGGCGGCACCGCAAGTGGTTTCGGGTTTGGACCAACACTTAGACAAGCATTGGCCGGGGGGTATAATAAAGATGACCCTTGGGTTAATTACTCCCAAGGAAATATAGGTGGTGGTGAGGCAAATGGTAAAAGTCAATGTTGGGCCTTGCTGGACAAGTTTTATTCAAAGCAAACCTGTCGGGGGTCCTTAAATCACCCGACCGCGTTAGGAACGCAAAATCCGGGAACATAACACCGGTATGACGGAAACTAGGGCGGCAAGAGTGGAACAAAACACCAGGCATAAGGCCGAGTCTTCCACCCTTTACCAAGTATATAGATGCATTAATAATATAAGAGATATTGTGATATCCCAAACATAACCCTGTCCACCATGTAGAAATCTTCAACTTCACCTGCAACTAGCAACGCTATAAGAGGGGCTGAGCAAAAGCGGTAACATAGCCAAACAACGGTTTGCTAGGAATAGTCTCAAAGGTTAGAGGTTCATGGCAATATGGGATGGCTTGATAAACAGGTAATGGGTAGCGCAGCATAGCGATAGAACGAAGCAACTAGCATAGCAATGATAGTAGTGAGATCCAGGGTAGCGGTCATCTTGCCTGAAATCCCGCTAGGAAGAAGAACGAGTCCATGAAGAAGATGAAACCACGAAGACGAACCACACGTAGACGAATGAATCCTCATGATCGCAACAAAACAGGAACTAACAAGAAGAAGCACACAACATAGGTAAACACACCACACATGAACAAGGCATGATGCACAACAAGCATGATGCAAGACCAAGCTACATGAAGCTACTCTTGGCAAGAGATGATGCAAAGAAGAACAGCACATCAAGGCAAGTTTAAATGAGGCCGGGAACAACATATAACAATTCCGGTAAGTCCTCATATGCAAATTTCGAAATAGGTCCAGAACTGAATAAACATTATGTTGAAGTTGTTAAACAGCAAGTTAAAGAGCACCAAGAGGATCTACACGAAATTCTAGTCAAGTTACATATAAAGTTCATTAGATTCGGAGCTACGGCCTAGAAGATATGAGCAAAACAAGTTAAACATGGCATTGATGCAAAATGCACCCAAACATCAAGCAAACACCTCAAAACATGGATGCAACATGATAATATGAAGCTACATGCAAAAACAAGCAAGTTTCATATAGAGCACACTCAAAACGGAGCAACGGTTCAACACACACACACACACACACTATACAAGTCATAGCAACAATCTTCCCAAACAGCAACTAGGCATCTTACAAGCATCAAAACAATATGATACAGCACCCCAACATAATAACAAAAGGCATGGGCATGAAGTACACGTAAAGCATAACAAAACATGAACACTGAGCTATCTCCGAAACAACTAGAACATGCTCAAAAGACATGGAGATATTGCAAATAATAACATTTCAGACTTTAGCGTAAATAACATCAAAGTTGCAATGTTTAGAGCTATCAAACAACATGTTACAGGAAGCTATCATGGCAAACAAAGGCATGGCATGAATCTACTAATTGCATATATCAAAAGACCCTTACTGACCATGAGCCAAAAGGGCACGGAAAATAAGATGGCACCCATGTAAACATGGCAAGTTATATTATAGATTCAAACATGGCAGGAACAACAATAAGTAGGCATGTTCATGAGCTCGAACCACTCACCACAGAGGAACACAAGGCATGGCAAGGCAACCAACAGTAAGAAGGCATGTTTATGAAGCTAAGTATGGCAAGATCAAGGTCATAGGGTACATGGATCACTAGGAAAACACATGGGAACAAGTGAACTTAATGTTAACAGGCTGACAGCAACATTTTCAAGCAACTTTGGAGCAAGAAATGAACATGTTCCAGCAGGCTATAATTGCAACCAAGGGCATGAATGGATAGGGCATGACATGTAGATCAAAACATGTTTATAGAGCATCTCCAGATTATGCATAGAATGATTAGTAGCAACATGTTAATATAGCAACAAAATATAACAGAATCTGTCAGGAAAACAGCAACAGCAACTACCCTACTTGGCAAGCTTGATACACTCAACACACAACTCACAAAAATACATGGTTAACACCTCTGGAAAGATGGCATGGCATAGATCAACATTCATGTAGAGCTCATACTCATAGGATGCACACATCAATCATGGCAAAAATGATAAATGAGCAAGTTATAACAGTTTCAGCAGATTAACATCAACATGCACTCTTCCAACAACATTTCGGGCATCAAGATGAGCTCAAATGAAAATGATGCAATGGAATGAAATGATCTACTCGTCGAGGCGAACAATTTGACATAATATATGCACGAAACGGAGCTACGGATGCAGAGATGTGATGCGATGAACATGGCATGTTTAATACAAAAACTGGGGACTTAGTGAAAATTTCACCTCGCGGGATTTGGACGGAGAGATCCCGGGACGGACGGATCCGGGATGGGGAGACGTGTTTGGTTGGCGGGGCGAGGCGGTACAGGGACGGCGCGGCGCAGATCCGTTGGCCGGAGCTCCGGCGAGCTCGCGGCGGCGGGGATAAGCGGGCGACGGGCGGTAAGTCGCGGTCGGGACGAGGTCGATGCGGGCGGCGGAGACGAGGCCGAGGAGAGCGAGGGCGGCGAGGGCGCGGGCCGGCGGAGAGGCGGCGCCGCGCGGAGGCCGAGGCGAAGCGAGGGCGGCGGAGGGCGCGGGCGCCGCGAGCAGCGGGGCGGCGGACGGAGGAGGAGGCTTGGCGGCGGCAAGACGCCTGGCGGGCGAGGCGAGGCACGCCAAGACGGGACGGGCGAAGGCGGCGCGGGGCCGAGGGGGCCGAGGCGGGCTCGTGCGGGCAGCGCGCGCGCGGACGGCGGAGAGGGGCGGGCGGGACACGTGGCAGCGCGCCACTGGTCCGGGGCGGCGGCGCGGACGGAGCGGACATGTCCGGTCGGTGGGGATTTCGTCCGGCGGCGGAGAGGGACTAGGTTAGGGTTTGATCTGCGCGAAAATTCGGGGGGAGGTCTAGTTTTATAGGTAGAGGGAGCTAGGAGAGTCCAAATGAGGAGCGGTTTTCGGCCACGCGATCGTGATCGAACGACCGAGAGCATGGATGGGAGTTTGCTGGGCTTTGGGCCACTTTGGAAGGGGTGTTGGGCTGCAACAAAAGAGTCTTTTGCGGTTACCCGATTAACCGTTGGAGTACCAAACGAACTCCAAATGGCACGAAACTTGACAGGCGGTCTACCGGTGCTGTACCAAGGCCGCTTGGCAAATCTCGGGCCATTTCGAGAAAGTTTAACACCCGCTCACAACAGGAGAGAAGAAGGGGACGCCGGAGGACATAGGAGTGCCGGATTGCAAAACGGACAACGGGGAAAATGCTCGGATGCATGAGACGAACACGTATGCAAAATGAGATGCACATGATGACATGATATGAAATGCATATGATGACATGGCAAAATGCAACACACAAGCACATGACATGGCAACGACGGCGAATAATCAAGGACACTGGCGATCGGATCCGGGGCGTTACAACACTCCACCACTACGAGAGGATCTCGTCCCGAGATCTAGGATGGCACCGGAGGGAAAAAGAAGAGGAAGAGGAGAGGTAAAACTAAGTTGCTTCTTTGACCAATGAGTGAAACCAAAGAACCTTGAGAGGTTGAACACATTGAACGAAACAAAATAACGGAGATGACCAAGATTGCAAACAAATCGTTGGCCAAGAGGAACAAGGAATATGATGAGAACCAAGAGGTTTAGTGATAAGATAGATATTGAAACCACTCCGGTTAAAACTAGATAGAGAAGGAATAAGATTGATATAATTTGGGCAAGACCTAATCGAAAGAAGAAGGAAAGCTTGATAGGATGAGATGATATTGAGGAGATGATACAACACTCCGGTTGGAAATGGAGGAATAGAATTTGAACTTGGCAAAATGAACGCACTTGGATGAGACTCCGGTTAAAAGAGGAACGATAGACACAACACTCCGGTTAAATAGATAACCAAGGAAAAAGGAACGTGATCTTGGCAAAATGAGACTATTGGATGAAGGGAGCAACTTCACAATGCCTCCGGGACGGATGAATAGAAGATAGATCATCGGAATAAGAGAACGGAGAAGGAAATGCCAACTTCTGCCACAAATGAGCTTGGAAAGCACCCTTTCAAGAAGATTAGAACGGAGTTGTTGGAAAAAACCAACAACGAAAAGAATAAGCTTGATATGGTCTTAAGGAATGCATCTCAAATTATGAGGCGACAACCTGCCAAGCACGGGAAAAGAATTTCATTGATACGAACAAGGAGACGAGAAAGCTATATCACCGGGAGGATAAAGAAGAACTTGGGTCATTTATAAGCACCATAAATAGCAACAATCCTTAGGAAAGGCTTTAGGTGAAATATAACCCAAGATAATTCCAACAAAGGGATTGATGGATTTAAAATACCTCATTCTTGACAACATATGAATCATGAAACAAGAAGGAAATTGTCAAGAGTGACATAACACCACCTCAAAAGATAAGGTAGAAAGAATTGCACTTCGGAATGCAAGACAAAGAATACTTGAGCTTCTCAAAACAAAACATGTGTTGAGCACCATGTTTATTTTAGAGTATAGCTTGGCGGATCTTAACTCCAAGAGAAAACTTGAAGAATAATTGAGGAATGAAAAGAATCCTTGATGAACCACCATGTAGAGCCTCCATGGAGAAATCCGGTAATAAAAAGGATGATAAAAAGAAAGAGAAGTTGACAACACAAGTTGAAGCCTTCCGATGATTTAGATGGAGCTTCGCGACGAGATAATGCGAAAAAGTTGGAACTCCGGAAAAGAAAAGAATTGAATCACCTCAAGGAAGTAAGAATAAGATTTATTGTATGCTTATCCTTCATCAAATTTAATTGATGACAAGCAACGGATTTGGCATACTACTTATTTCCATTGAAAAAAAAGATTAAGAGAGATATAGCGTAAACTTGAGAAGGTATTGATGGACCCACCGGTGGGATTTCGAAACAACGAATGAATTGATATGATAATGAAGGAAGTGAAATCTTGAACGAACCGCCGTAAGAATTGAAAATGAAAGTAGCAAAGGCACAATTCACCGGGAAGAATTAACAAATAAATGAAGATACTTGAGGGGATTTAGATACATGAGAACGAAGAGATCATGAACTGATTAGAGGGTATTTGAACGATGCACCGGTAAGATTTGGAGAACGATAGCTACACGCTGAGAATGAAGAATTATGACATGATGGCCTTCGGAGGAAAGAAATAGGAACAACTCATGAAATGCTCCGGATGGTAAGAAAAGAATTGTCACAATCAAAACAATTATGAGGATAGCATGAAGCTAGAACCATGAATCTTCAAGAGAACGGACAAGATTTAAGAGAAATCCTTCTTCGGTCTTTACATGTTGAGAATGAAGATGAGAACCACCATGAATTGTATGAGATACTCCGGGAGAATGAAGCAAAAACAAGGTTGTTGAGCCAACAATGAAAACTAATTTGAAAGATCTTGGAGAAGGCATGTGACTGATGAAAATTCATTCTTACATCAAACTTGGAAAAGAATTTGGGATAGCTCCGGAATAATTAGAAGAGTCAGGTAAGATCCTGGGAAAAGACCTGTGGGTTAGGGCCCACTCAAAAGAAAACACCGTTGGAAATGATTTTAAAGAGAAATTGCACCGGTTGAATTAAATGGCTTGACTGAGATAACAACCTCGAAATATCTTGAAGGGATTGAGAATGGAAACGCAAGTCTTGTGAGATATCTTCAGCACTCCAGAACAAATGAATATGAAGAAGTGAATGATTAAGAGGTGCAACGGTATGAGAAAGCATTAGAAACGAGGAAAGAAATATGATGAATATCGAAAGCTTGAATAGGATCCACCGGAGAAGAGACAACAATGAAGGATGATGAACTTGAAGCTGTTGAGCATCTTCATGGGAAATCACCGGATAAGAACATTGATTGAAAAGAATGAAGAGACTTCACATGAATAAATGGATACTTGATTAAGAAATCTGTGTCCTTGAAGAAAAAGGGTGGAGGGCGGAAAACAAAGGCAACTTGGAACAGATGAAATAAACACCGTTGAGAAAACTTAGAATTGATCTTATGGATGGGAAAAATGATGGGATCCACTTGAAGAGAAGCACACCGTTGGAAAGGAGTTGACATGACAAAATCAATGATCAAAAGGATTAGTATTCACATAACAATATGAGAACACCGCTTAGGAAAGGTATGGATTCAACATTTGACATCAAGCAACTCGAATACTACAAATAACACAAAACAAAGGATTGGCTTGCGTATAAGTCGGAACAAACATATGATAGAGATTTACCCAATCCCATATCATGCATCTGTCGAAAAGATATTCTAGGAGCTACTTGAATTCCCACCTATAAACTCCCGAAACTTTCTGGTTATGCAATCTGGTGTTGGGGATACAGGGAAGCAATATATCTCACCCAAACTAACAATACCTACATCCAAGTCAGTATCCATCCGTCAACACATAACCAAGAAACCTTTGGAAATCGTGGTACCTCAACCTTCAAAAGCATCCGTTATACGAAGTCATGGCAATACTCCCGCACTCACCTCAAGATCGGGTTATCGGGTTATCTCACTAACAACTGCATAAAAGAGATTTTCGATGTCGGCGCATTAAATTCAGGTATTCCAGAATCGCAACGATAAAATTATGACGACAACACCTCGAGCTCAACTCCCCGACACTTCCACTAAACCCCGACAGAGGTACCAAGACAATGTTCTCATCATAAAACCATCGGAACGATTCCAAGATACCCGCGTGATCCTAAAATTTTTTTTAGTGAAATTTGAGAAGAGAGAGTCAAAACTCTACGTCAGGATGCCTTACCAGAGCGATGAAGAGACTGGGGAGTAAAAAAAATTCCTAACTCTCCGATATATATAATCCTAAATGACTCAAAACATTTTTCTAGACACAACTCGGCCGCTAAAAACGATCAAGCAGTGGGGCTCCTAAGGTCGGGGAAGGCTCTAATTACCAACTTGTAATGCCCTCGATGCGGCTATATCTCCCACGTGTCGAAGCACGACTTAGAGGCATAACCGCATTGAAAGCAATGTCGCAAGTGAGGTAATCTTCACACAACCCATGTAATACATAAGGGAAAGAGATACATAGTTGGCTTACAATCGCCACTTCACACAATTACATGAATAAAGCATTACATCATCCAGATACAACACAAGGTCCGACTACGGAACGAAAGCAAAAGAAGAACCCCAATTGCGACAAAGGTCCCCGATCGACCCCAACTGGGCTCCACTACTGATCAACTAGAACGAAACAACACAAAAGGCAAGATCTTCATCGAGCTCCTCCTTGAGCTTGGTTGCGCCACCGCTCGTAACATAGGCACCGCAAACTGGTTTTGAAGTATCCGTGAGTCACGAGGACTCAAAGCAATCCCATTACCATGGGTATCAAGACTAGCAAAGCTTAATGGGAAAGGAAAGGGTAAAGTGGTGAGGTTGCAGCAGCGACTAAGCATATATGGTGGCTAACATACGCAAATGAGAGCGAGAAGAGAAACAAGCGGAACGGTCGTCAACTAGCAATGATCAAGAGGTGATCCTGAACACCTACTTACGTCAACCATAACACAGAAACCGTGTTCACTTCCCGAACTCCGCCGAGAAGAGACCATCACGGCTACACACACGGTTGATGCGTTTTAATTCGGATCAAGTGTCAAGTTATCTACAACCGGACATTAACAAATTCCCATCTGCCACATAACCGCGGCACGGCTCGAAAGTTTAAACCCCGCAGGGTGTCCCAACTTAGCCCATGACAAGCTCTCGCGATCATCGAAGGAATAGACCTTCACCCGAGACACTCCAATCAGACTCGTATCCCGTACATCAAGACATTTCGACAATGGTAAAACAAGACCAGCAAGACCTCCTTGCGCGTCAAACCCCGATAGTAGCTGCACAGATCTCGCCTCGTGCCACGACCGATGAACACTACGACGGCAACCGACGATACCCCAAGTTGCCTAGGGCGGCACCGCAAGTGGTTTCTGGTTTGGACCAACACTTAGACAAGCATTGGCCCGGGGGGGCTATAATAAAGATCACCCTTGGGTTAATTACTCCCAAGGGAAATATAGGTGGTGGTGAGGCAAATGGTAAAAGTCAATGTTGGGCCTTGCTGGACAAGTTTTATTCAAAGCGAACTGTCAGGGGGGTCGCATAAATCACTCGACCGCGTTAGGAACGCAAAATACGGGAACATAACACCGGTATGAGGGAAACTAGGGCGGCAAGAGTGGAACAAAATACCAGGCATAAGGCCGAGCCTTCCACCCTTTACCAAGTATATAGATGCATTAATAATATAAGAGATATTGTGATATCCCAAACATAACCCTGTCCACCATGGAGAAATCTTCAACTTCACCTGCAACTAGCAACGCTATAAGAGGGGCTGAGCAAAAGCGGTAACATAGCCAAACAACTGTTTGCTAGGAATAGTGTCAAAGGTTAGAGGTTCATGGCAATATGGGATGGCTTGATAAACAGGTAATGGGTAGCGCAGCATAGCGATAGAACGAAGCAACTAGCATAGCAATGATAGTAGTGAGATCCAGGGTAGTGGTCATCTTGCCTGAAATCCCGCAAGGAAGAAGAATGAGTCCATGAAGAAGATGAAACCACGAAGACGAACCACATGTAGACGAACGAATCCTCACGATCGCAATGAAACAGGAACTAACAAGAAGAACCACACAACATAGGTAAACACACCACACATGAACAAGGCATGATGCACAACAAGCATGATGCAAGACCAAGCTACATGAAGCTACTCTTGGCAAGAGATGATGCAAACAAGAACAACACATCAAGGCAAGTTTAAATGAGGCCGGGAACAACATATAACAATTCCGGTAAGTCCTCATATGCAAATTTCGAAATAGGTCCAGAACTGAATAAAAATTATGTCGAAGTTGTTAAACAGCAAGTTAAAGAGCACCAAGAGGATCTACACGAAATTCTAGTCAAGTTACATATAAAGTTCATTAGATTCGGAGCTACGGCCTAGAAGATATGAGCAAAACAAGTTAAACATGGCATTGATGCAAAATGCACCCAAACATCAAGCAAACACCTCAAAACATGGATGCAACATGATAATATGAAGCTACATGCAAAAACAAGCAAGTTTCATATAGAGCACACTCAAAACGGAGCAACGGTTCAACACACACACACTATACAAGTCATAGCAACAATCTGCCCAAAACAGCAACTAGGCATCTTACAAGCATCAAAACAATATTATACAGCACCCCAACATAATAACAAAAGGCATGTGCATGAAGTACACGTAAAGCGTAACAAAACATGAACACTGAGCTATCTCCAGAAAAAACTAGAACATGCTCAAAAAGACATGGAGATATTGCAAATAATAACAGTTTCAGACTTTAGCAGAAATAACATCAGGTTGCAATGTTTAGAGCTATCAAACAACATGTTACAGGAAGCTATCATGGCAATCAAAGGCATGGCATGAATCTACTAATTGCATAGATCAAAAGACCCTTACTGACCATGAGCCAAAAGGGCGCGGAAAATATGATGGCACCCATGTAAACATGGCAAGTTATATTACAGATTCAAACATGGCAGGAACAACAATAAGTAGGCATGTTCGTGAGTTCGAACCACTCACCACAGAGCAATACATGGCATGTCAAGGCAACCAACAGTAAGAAGGCATGTTCATGAAGCTAAGCATGGCAAGAGCAAGGTCATAGGGTACACGCATCACTAGGAAAACACATGGGAACAAGTGAACTTAATGTTAACAGGCTGACAGCAACATTTTCAAGCAACTTTGGAGCAAGAAATGAACATGTTCCAGCAGGCTATAATTGCAACCAAGGGCATCAATGGATAGGGCATGACATGTAGATCAAAACATGTTTATAGAGCGTCTCCAGATTATGCATAGAATGATTAGTAGCAACATGTTAACATAGCAACAAAATATAACAAAATCTGTCAGGAAAACAGCAACAGCAACTACCCTACTTGGCAAGCTTGATACACTTAGCACACAACTCACAAAAATACATGGTTAACACCTCTGGAAATATGGCATGGCATAGATCAACATTCATGTAGAGCTCATACTCATAGGATGCACACATCAATCATGGCAAAAATGATAAATGAGCAAGTTATAACAGTTTCAGCAGATTAACATCAACATGCACTCTTCCAACAGCATTTCGGGCATCAAGATGAGCTCAAATGAAAATGATGCAATGGAATGAAATGATCTACTCGTCGAGACGAACAATTTGACATATTATACGCACGAAACGGAGCTACGGATGCAGAGATGTGATGCGATGAACATGGCATGTTTAATACAAAAACTGGGGACTTAGTGAAAATTTCACCTCGCGGGATTTGACGGAGAGATCCCGGACGGACGGATCCGGATGGGGAGACGGTTTGGTTGGCGGGCGAGGCGGCATGTGGACGGCGCGGGCGCAGATCCGCTGGCCGGAGTTCGGCGAAGCTCGCGGCGGCGGGACGAAGCGGGCGACGGCGGCAAGTCGCGTCGGGCGGGAGGTCGACGCCGGCGGCGGAGACGAGGCCGAGGCGAAGCGAGGGCGGCGGAGGGCGAGGGCGCCGCGGAGAGGCGGCGGCCGCGCGAGGCCGAGGCGAAGCGAGGGCGGCGGAGGGCGCAGGTGCCGGGCGAGAGGAGGCGGCGGACGGAGCAGGCGGCCGGGCGGCGGCGCACGCCGGCGGCGAGGCCGAGGCACGCCGGCAAGACAGATCGGGCGAAGGCGGCGCGCGGGCCAGAGGGCGAGGCGGGCTCGGACGGGCGCGCGCGGGACGGCGGAGAGGGGCGGCGGGACACGTGGCAGCGCGCCACTGGTCCGGGGCGGCGGCGCGGACGGAGCGGACATGTCCGGTCGGTGGGGATTTCGTCCGGCGGCGGAGAGGGACTAGGTTAGGGTTTGATCTGTGCAAAAATTCGAGGGGAGGTCTAGTTTTATAGGTAGAGGGAACTAGGAGAGTCCAAATGAGGAGCGGTTTTCGGCCACGCGATCGTGATCGAACGACCGAGAGCATGGAGGGGAGTTTGCTGGGCTTTGGGCCACTTTGGAAGGGGTGTTGGGCTGCAACACAAGAGGCTTTTATGTTACCCGGTTAACTGCTGGAGTACCAAACGAACTCCAAATGGCACGAAACTTGACAGCGGTTCACGGTGCTATACCAAGGCCGCTTGGCAAACCTCGGCCATTTCGAGAAAGTTTAACACCCGCCACAACAGAGAGAAGAAGGGGACGCCGGAGGACATAGGAGTGCCGGATTGCAAAACGGACAACGGGGAAAATGCTCGCATGCATGAGACGAACACGTATGCAAAATGAGATGCACATGATGACATGATATGAAATGCATATGATGACATGGCAAAATGCAACACGCAAGCACATGACATGGCAACGACAGCGAATAACTGGCGGACACCTGGCGCATCGGATCCGGGGCGTTACACAAGATAACAAGTTACAACAGGCTATAAATGCAACCTGGGGCGTGAATGGATAGAGCATGCATGTATAACAAAACATCCTTAGTGAACATCTCCAGATTATGCATAGAATGACTTGTAGCAGCAGGTTTACCTAGCATCATCATATAGCAGAAACAGTCTAGCAAAACAGTAACAGCAAGTACCCTAATTCACGAGCTCGATGCACTCACTATAAAACTCACAAAAATACATGTATTGCACCACAGTAAAGATGGCATGATGTACCTCAAAACACATGTAGACATCAAGCTCATAGGATGCACTCACAAAATGCAATGAAAAAGACAAAACAGCAAGTTATAACTGTCTCAGCAGGTTAACATCATTTAGCACTCTTGCAACGATGATTAGGGCATCAAGATAGACTCAAACAAGCATGGCACAATGAAATGCAATGAAGACCATCTCACAATGAACATTTTAATATATTATGCACGCAAAACGGAGCAGCACATATGAAGTTATGATGCGATGAACATGGGCACAAAATGTTACGGAAAATGACTTAGGGAAAAATTGGGGGTCAACCTGCGGGATCTGAATCGGGCACGGAGATCGAGAGCTCGCCGGAAACGTGGCCGGAGATGTCGGGGACGGGGCCGGGGAGGCCGAAACGGGACGGGGACGGGGCGGATCCGGGCGCTCCTGCCCGGATCTGTCCGGGGCGACACCGGAGACGGCCGGCGAGCTCGCCGGAGGAGTTTTCGGGCGGCGGAGTTTCGCCGGTGGGGAGGCGGCGCCGCGGGCTGCGCGGAGGCCGGGCGGCGGGAGGGAGAGGCACGGCCGGTGGCGGCGCGACGGGCGGCAACGAAGCGGCGGCGGCGGGACTCTGCGCCAGCCGAGATCCAGCTGGCGGCGGCGGACTCGGCGATGCGGCGCGAGGGCGTGGAGCGGGCGGGCGGCGGCATGGGACGGGCACTGCAGGCTGCGGGCGGTTGCCTCGGCCCCAAGGGTCTCGAGATGGGCCTCGAGGGCCGCGAGGAAGTGGGGGAGGAGCGAGAACGACGTGGCCGGCAGGGATTGGCGCGGGAGGCGATGGCGATGACGTGGCGGCCTCCGATTGGATGGAGTGAGGTGACCGGCGGACACGTCCGGCGCGGGTGGACATGTCCGGCTGCGGGAGGAGGAAGATGGCTAGGGTTAGGGTGGATTCATCCACGAATTTCGAGGGAGGGTGTGATTATATAGGTAGAGGGAGCTAGGAGAGTCCAAATGAGGTGCGGTTTTCGGCCACTTGGGAGGGGTGTTGGGATGCACACAAAAGATGGCTTTGCGGTTACCCGGTTAACCGTTGGAGTATTAAACGACCTCCAAATGGCACGAAACTTGACAGGCGGTCTACCGGTGGTGTACCAAGGCCGCTTGGCAAACCTCTGTCCATTCCGAGAATGTTTAACACCCGCTCACGAAAAGAGACAAGAAGGGGACTCCGGATGACATAGGAGGGCCGGATTGCAAAACGGACAATGGGGAAAATGCTCGGATGCATGAGACGAACACGTATGCAATATGAGATGCACATGATGACATGGCAAAATGCAACACGCAAGCAAATGACATGGCAACGACGGCGAATAACTGTCAGACACCTAGCGCATCAAATCCGGGGCGTTACAGTGTGAGACAATGCGTGAGAGACATGCCTAAAGATAATGTGCATACAGGAGACACGTAGGCAGGTCCATGTATATAGAAAGGGTCGATGGGGATTGTGCGTGTGTATGCTTGCGAGAGGAAGATTGCTTGTGATAAAGGTTAGTGAAAACAATTGTAAATGGTTACGAGAGGGAGGGAGGGTTATATCTAGAGCATGTGTGTGAGCAATACACCTCGGGAGAGAGTGTGTGAGCATGTGTGAGAGACCACCGATGGAAAGTGAAACTACACGTAAAAGACTGTTGTACACATTCATTAAAGATATAAATTGCATCCAAATATTAGGATGGGATCATGATATTTGCAATTCGCATAAGGAACAGTCATTGATCCATCAGACATCTAGATTCTATCGAATTTGAGCATGTCTATGTTATTATTCGACACAATTGATCCACATAGTTAGTATTTTGAACTCCAGACAATGCATCGCTTTAGCAATCGAATATAAAGATGAGTATAGTTCATGTTGTGTGTGTAAAGCACATTATACATACGAAAGTTACACAATGAACATTATAAATAGCTACCTATGAACTAGCATACATTTGAATTCAACTTAAGGTGGTTTTAAAAAAACGAATTCAACATGAAGTCCATTCAATTATTTGAATTTGATATCATGGTATTTGTAAATCATACCTAAATTATTGGGGCACCAATCTTTGCTCTGATTTTGTACATAATAGCATATGTAGTCGTTTACAAAATAGATTCAAATTTAACTCCTCCATTCCAAAATAATCGTAGTTATAGGATTTTCAAGTGTCAAAATTTCAAAAAGAAGCGGATAATTTTGTGGCGTTCTGGGAACGGGGGTCCCCAGACTTGCCTGCCTGCGGCCTGCGGCGTGGCTCAAGTGGTGGCTCAGTACGGGCCATCTTCATCAGCACAAAACTCAAGACCCTCGCGAGAGGCCAAGCCTCGCGGGGCGGACGATGCAAGAGTTCCTCAGGAACGGCCTTGCCAGGCAGGCTCGCGAGGAGGCGGAGAGATCAAGGCAGGGTACCGCGCGAGGTGCTCATGACGCAAGCCATGATGATCGAGACCAGGTGGGCGCCGGCCTGCGCAGTGTCCTTGTTTCCTCTTTGGTGCAAAGGGGGCAAGCACAGGCGTGGAGTACCGAGGCATCAGGCAAAGGTTGCCATTTTAGTGCAACGAGACTAAGACCAGCAGAGCGGCAGGATGGAGGTCACCATGGAGTCCAAGACGGCGTCATCGCCAGTGCCTTTGGCGGCCGAAGACCAACTTTAGTCAGGATAACTTGTACTAGATGTTCCCCTTAAAAATGGCCATTGTTGGCGCCCTTCCCGCTCAATATTTGGGAAGAGGACCAGGGCCTCTATAAATAGGACTGGACACCACAAAGTAGCCACGATCTGAGAGAGCCCTAGACAGAGAGAGAGGCGACCGAACTCACCCAAGCAGTTCATCGCACCAGCTCAAGAACACCTCTCGTGAGGCTATTCTTCACTTGTACTGTTCATCATCAGCCCCTGAAGCAATCCACCACACCACACATTGGAGTAGGGTAATACACCAGAACGGTGGCCCGAACCAGTATAAATCTCGTGTCCCTTGTGCTGTTCATCGTTTTAGCTTAGATTCTCACGAGGCGATTGGACGTAGATCGGTAGGGGAAAGATCTTCAAGCGCCCCTGCAGTTCGAACCTTAAGGGTCCGCTGTAACCCCACATCGACAATTGGCGCTGTAGGCGACGTTTGTCGTGGTTCTAAGTCCGACAAAGAGAGTGGGGGTAGGTATGGAGAGGCAAGGTCCTAGCTATGGAGAGGTTGTGAACACAAGCGATATACGAAGTTCAGCCCTTCTCGGAGGAAGTAAAAGCCCTACGTCTCGGAGCCCTGAGGCGGTCGAGTGGATTATGTGTGTAAGTATTACAAGAGTGCGAATCCCTCTGCCTGTGGAGGGGGGTGGCTTATATAGAGTACGCCAGGACCCCAGCCAGCCCACATAATGGAGAGGTTAAAGTACATTAAGCCCGGGCGCTTCGTAACGCCTCATAAAGTGCCTTAACTATCATTAAGTCTATTCTATTACAGCCGCTATGCTATGGAGTGCCCGCCGACCTTCCGTGGTCGAGTGTATCTTCATGGTCGAGTGAGTCTCCATGGTCGAGTCCTTCTAGCCAGTCGAGTGGGTTCCTCGTTGGTCGACTGGGAGGTGATTTCTTCTAAGGGTATCCTTGGGTAGGACGTTTAGGTCAAGCCTATGACCCTACCCTAGGTACATGAATCCATCATTAGCCCCCGAATGGGTCGAGGTTTGAATGAGGAAGGAGTTGATGCTGTTTCCGATTGAACTTTGGCATGCTGGTTATACGTCTTCTTTGGCCAAGATTTTCTTTGTTGATAACGAGCAACTTTTCTTCAGTCGACTCGATCCATTCTTGTTCTTTCGTCGAGTGATTTTTATACTTTGCCGGCTCCCGAGCGACGGATCGCAGGAAATCTCGCACCTAGCAGACCTTTCTGCCGTTCGCGGATTCCGCGGGATACGAAATTCTGGGTAGCGCGCGAAGCGGAACGAACCGCGGCGCTCGGATGGGACAGGACATGGACGCCTCGATCTCCGTGCCGCTTTTTCCGCCACGTATCGTGTCAATGCAACTGTTTCGGGATATGATTAGATCGCCCGGGTCCACCTGTCATCCACTCGGAAGGAATGTTATAAATGCGATTTGTGAGGGTTTCGACAAGACCTCATTCTTTCTCCTCCGCTCTCCTCGTCTCCGCCCAGCAAGAACCACCGCCGCCCGCATCGCTCTCCCTCAAGACTTCGCCGGGCGGCCATGGGCACGGAGAAGACGGTGGGCCGAAGAGCGCCAAGAAGGCGTCGGCAGCCGAGAAGGCGAGGGGAGATCCACCAGCCGCAGCGGGTCTTCGCCGAGATCCCTTTGCCAAGGGCTGGGTCCAGAAGATTGATCCAACGACCATCGTGGAGAAGGATCTCCTTGACATGGCCGACGACGGGCTGATCCCCCACGGCGCCGCAAGACTTCCTGGTAAAGAGTGGTAGCCTCAGCCGGAGGAGGGTGAGTGTGTGCTCCTGGCCACCCATGTTGATCGAGGATTTTCCCCGCCGCCGAGCCGCTTTCGTGGCTTTTTGAACTTCTTTGGAGCCCAGCTCCACCATTTTACTCCAAACTCCATCGCGTACCTCGCTGCATTTGTATCCATGTGTGAAAACTTCCTGGGTTGTCGACCGCACTAGGGCTTGTTCAAGCACATCTTCACATGTCGTTCTCAGACTGTGAAGAAGGCGAGTCCAGGTGATGAGAAAACCCAAGTGGTCCAGATGTGCGGGGGCCTAGGAATCCAAGTGAGGAATAAGAGCACTTTCCCAGCTATGTATTTTCCCGAGTCGGTCAGGGGCTGGCAGTCGACCTGGTTCTATCGCTGTAATGAGCCGACGCCGGACGATGAGTGGACTTCCTCCATTCACCATGAGTCGAGTGAACAAACCCTCCTCCCTGAAGGTGGTTCCGGAGGAGAGAGCTGATGTGAAGATGTTGATGGACCGCGTGGTGCAGTTGGTTCGGGACGGCGTGACTGGCATGGACCTTCGAGGTTTTCTTCGGAGGCGAATCCAGCCCCTTCAGATTCGAGCCCTTGCATGTGGTTGTATCGCGGAACGAAGACGAGACTCGAGTCCACCTGGAAGCAGTCGACGATGCCATAGTGGAAAGGTGGATGGCCGCGATCACTGGAAACAAGGACAATCCTCGTGGATCCCGGAGGATTTCTCCACTCGACCATCACAGCGTTCCAGATAAGGTACATTTGCTCTGCTTTCCATTGTATGTCTGTTGAATGTGTTTTGTATGTCCTGCTATTTGGTCGATTGATCTCTGTCGTGACGCTTTCCAGGCCCTTACCGAGCTGTACTCAATGCCCAACGGAGCTCAGTTCAACCGAGGAGGAGAAGCCAGCGGGGTGAGAGCCAGGAAGAGTGGGATTCAGACGCTGCTGAGGATGACGATGACGACGACGATGATGATGAGGATGACGTAGAGGAAGAGGAGGAGGAGGTTGCACCACCGCCGCCGAAAGGCGGTCGAAACTTGTTCACGATCCTTCGATCGAACGCGGTAAGGAGTTGCGATCGTCTCTCGCAGATCGACCAAACGCCTCGGACCGCTTCTCGGTGCCGGTCGAGAAGGCGCCAAGCGATCGAAGGTAGCTCGTCGAGGCCAACCAAGCCTCTCGCCAAAAATGAAGGTGTCCATCCCCACCATATCGTGGTAAACATATTACTTAAGTCTTCCTGTTTTGTACAAGCTTTATCTCCTGGTTGATACTTGAATTAATCGACCGATTCTTTTGGAACTTCAAGGTCTTTGCGATTTCAAACCTCGAGGCAAGGCCGAGGACCATGAGATGGAGGACGCGCAACCTCAAATCCTGGTATCAGATCCTTAATTCCGTTCTTAGTCGACTGACTCATAGTTTCTAACTTTGATTCTTTTCTGAAGCTCCAACCAATGACATTATCACCCTTCCTGATGATGATGATGATGAGGATGAAGAACCATTGAGGCATAGGAGGAGCAGGAAGGCGTCCACTGGCAAAGCAGCCCAAGATGTGACGGCACCCAAGACTGTTGCAACGGAGGGAGAGGCCACCACTCGACATACCGTGTCCTTCGCGGTGCCGTTGACAAGTGCTCAACCCACTTGCCGAAAGTGCTGGGCAACCTTCGCTCTTCACCACGCACCACGCCCCGGAGGACCAAGCTAGTGTGCTAAGGAGGCGATACATGTGCAGGATCATGATGGAGCAGTGAAGATCGTCGGGATGCAAGCCCAAAGAGCTTATGATGCCAGCTCCGCCTCCAAAGCAATGTTCAGTCCACCGACCACCGCCTGCTGTTAGGATATGCTATCAAAACTTCTTTTCTTTCTCGAAATCGTAGCAATCACCCACCGGGTGTGTTGATAAAACTCCGTGTTAGCGGGGCACGCTGAGTGCACCTACCGGGTGTAGTCCCCAAGGCTAAGGTCGATGGCGGCAATCGGCTTTAGGCTTTACAAGTAAAGATTGATCATCATTCGACTATAACGAGTGGGAGCCAAACCAGTGGGGCACGCTGAGTGCACCCACCGGGTGTAGTACCCGAGGCGTGGTCGATCGCCGCGCTGATTACTGATCTCAAGAAATTTCCCATTGTTTTTTTTTGGTCGATGGTCGACTGTTTGAATAGGACCAAGGGGGCACGCTGAGTGCACCCATCGGGTGTAGTCCTCGAGACTACGGTCGAATGTTTACATTCGACTGTGGTCTTAGAAACGTATGATTTTTCCCTATTCACTCGGAAGTGAATCATCTTTGACATTTTGTCGATTGGTTCTCCGTAGAAATCTTGTGATCTTTCGGCGCGCTATACTAAACTGGAGCAGAAGCACATTCAGCTCGAGTTGGATTTGAAGCTAGTGCAAGAGAATCTGACAAAAGCGAAGGAGGAGACCAAAGGTATGTTCGGTGAGATCTCGACGACTCCTTTTTCCTCCCATTTGTTTCAAAATCTGACTTTGCTGTAATTTGCAGGCAAGGTGAAGGAGGCCCAGAGGAAAAAGGATCTTGAGCTGTCTGAGAAGATCAAGCTTGCTGACGAGAAGTTAACTTCAGTCACCAAGCTCGAACAGGTTAACACCAATCTGAAGGCTGCTCTGGCAATTGCCACCAAGGATGTTGACCGACTGAAAGTCGACAAGACCACTCGACCGAGAAGATCAACCGGTTGATCGGGAAGAAGAACGACCGAAGGCTTCCCGGTGGTCTTGCTAAGAAATTGTTCCTTATGCTCAAGGTAGTCTTTACACTCGACCAACTCTTCCAACTGTGATGCTCCCATTCGACCATTGTCTTGACTCGGGTTTTGTCTTTGCAGAATTTCGCCGCAACTTTGAAGAAGAAACCAGCCGCTTGGAGCGAACCTTGACCTCGTCAATCCCCGTGAACGATGAAGTTGCCATGAATGTCTTCCGACCGAGTCCCGTGTTGCAGCCGTCGTGGACTACCTCGCAAGGCTGAAGGTTGCTACGCCCCGCATCGACTCGACGCCTCGCCCGGGTGACACTCCAAAATGACCTCGAAGGTTGATGGCTCGATTGAACGCCGTCCCTGACCGAGTGCAGGAGTGGAAGAAGTCCTAGGCTCGATGCGGCGCAGATGTCGCCCTGTGCCTGGCGCGAGTCCACTGCAAGGATGCACGAGAAGATAAGCTGGCGGCTCTCCGAGTGGCCAACACCAAGAAGCACGACTTCAGGTCCTTCATGGAAACTTTCATTGCTGCTGCCACACGGATCGCAGATGGGATCGACCTCGATGAGTTTGTTGCTCCTTCCAGCCCTCCTTAGGAGGGGTAAAAAACTTCCTTTAAGTTTGACACTTAAATTTGCCTCGGTATGCCGAGTGGAATTGTAACCGATAAAACCTTAACAGGCTTAGCGCCTGAGCACTCTCGGTTCTTTTAGGTATCGACCTAAACTTGGATTTGATGTTTGAATATGATTGCTCTTGGCTCGAATTGTCCTTTGCAGGTTCTGACAAGATGCCCACTGCAGTCGACTTATTCCTTAGGCGAGCACTGGGCTGCAGCTAAGCCCCCGAGTGAGAGGTTTGCTCTTCACTCGGTAGGATTTCTTATACCTTAGGCGAGCACTGGGCTGCAGCTAAGCCCCGAGTGAGAGGTTTGCTCTTCACTCGGTAGGATTTTTATACCTTAGGCGAGCACTGGGCTGCAGCTAAGCCCCGAGTGAGAGGTTTGCTCTTCACTCGGTAGGATTTTTATACCTTAGGCGCAGCACTGGCTGCAGCTAAGCCCCAGTGAGAGGTTTGCTCTTCACTCGGTAGGATTTTCATTGTATTTGTGGCTAAGCTCGGAGGAGAGGGTCGCAATGACCTGCACCTCGCCTTCCTTTGAAAGCACATTATACTTATGGTGTAGCTCGGAGGAGAGGGTCGCAGTCGACCTGCACCTCGTCCTCTTTGTAAGCCCACATTATACTTATGGTGTAGCTCGGAGGAGAGGGTCGCAGTCGACCTGCCCCTCGTCCTCTTTGTAAGCCCACACGTTATACTTATGGTGTAGCTCGGAGGAGAGGGTCGCATCGACTGCGCCTCAAATCCTCCTTAAGAGCGACGTTGTACTTAGGCGAGTACTTGGACTGCAGCTAAGCCCCCGAGTGGAAGTCTGGCTTACCACTTGGTAGGATTTTTAGTTACTTAGGCGAGCACTGGGCTGCAGCTAAGCCCCCGAGTGGAAGTCTGGCTTACCACTCGGTAGGATTTTTTAGTTACTTAGGCGAGCACTGGGCGGCAGTTAAGCCTCCGAGTGGACGTCTGGCTTACAACTCGGTAGGATTTTTTAGTTACTTAGGCGAGCACTAGGCTGCAGCTAAGCCTCCGAGTGGAAGTCTGGCTTACCACTCGGTAGGATTTTTATAACTTAGGCGAAGCGGATTCGCGGCTAAGCCTCCGAGTGGAAGTCTGGCTTACCACTCGGTAGGATTTGTACAAACTTAGGCGAAACGGATTCGCGGCTAAGCCACCCACTGGGGGAAAATTTTACTGGACAAAAATAAAAAGTGACAAAAATTATGAAGGAATTATGACACTATTATTTTCGAAATCCATGAACTACAGAAGTATTTTATTACAACTCATCCGAGTGAAAGACTTTAAGTGTAAAACGGGCGGAGCAGATCCGCATTCCAAGCTCGGGGCTCTTCGATATTGTGTTCGACGTTGTAGAGACGATATGCCCCGTTGTGGAGAACCTTGGTGACGATGAAGGGCCCTTCCCAGGAGGGAGCGAGCTTATGTTGTTTCTGCTGATCCACTCGGAGAACTAGATCCCCTTCCTGGAAGGCTCGACCTCTCACATTTCTGGCGTAAAGTCGACGCAAATCTTGCTGGTAGATGGTCGTGCGGATCAGAGCCATCTCCCTTTCCTCCTCTAGAAGGTCGACTGCGTCCTGACGTGCTTGCTCAGCTTCTGCTTCGTTGTAAAGTTCAATTCGGGGAGCGTTGTGAAGAAGATCACTCGGCAGGACTGCTTCAGCTCCATAGACCAAGAAGAATGGAGTTCTTCCGGTCGACCGATTGGGTGTGGTCCGCAATCCCCAAAGCACTGAAGGGAGTTCGTCGACCCATGCTCCAGCCGCGTGCTTGAGATCACGCATCAGTCGGGGTTTTAAACCTTTGAGGATTAAGCCGTTGGCTCGCTCCGCTTGTCCATTCGACTGCGGATGGGCGACTGAAGCGTAGTCGACTCTGGTGCCTTGAGCGTTGCAGAAATCCTTGAATTCTTCCGAGTCGAAATTCGACCCATTATCTGTGATAATGCTGTGCGGGACTCCATATCTGAACGTCAACTCTCTGATGAAGGAAACAGCGATCGGCGCCAAGATTCTTGATTGGTTTAGCTTCAATCCACTTGGTGAACTTGTCGATTGCTACCAAGACATGCGTGAAACCGCCCGACCCGCTCGTAAGGGACCGACCATGTCTAACCCCCATATCGCGAACGGCCGACAAGTGGAATGGTCTTGAGTCGACGAGGCTTGTGTGACATATTGGAGTAGAATTGACATCCTTCGACTTGTCCGCTATTTCCTTCGCCATCTCATTCGCCTCGCCAATAAAATCCAGCTCGGTATGCTTTGGCTACAATGGTCCGAGAGGACGATGGTGACCACAGTCCCGGAGTGGATATCATTGAGAATGACTCGACCTTCTTCCGGCGTTATGCATTTTGACCAACTCGGTCGGGCTTTTCTATACTGACTGTCCTTTGATAACGGTAAAGGCTTTGGATCGACGGACGATCTGCCGAGCCTCTTCCTCATCCTCCGGGAGCTCTTTTCTCGGGATATATGCGATATAGGAATTGTCCAATCGGGAGTGACCACTAAAACCTCCATGACCAAGTCGACCAACGCCGGGACCTCAACCTCACCGGATCTGTGGCACTCTTGGGCTGTGGAGCTCCTCCTGTGAAGGATCTTCTTTAATCGACGGAGGTGTATATGTTCCAAAAACACACCACTCGGAATGGCTTCTCTTTTGGAACCTATCTTTGCCAGGTCATCTGCTGCTTGAATTTTCAGTCGGGGGATGTGATGGAGCTCCAATCCCTCGAATTTCTTTTCCAGCTTCCCCACTGCATTGCATTATCCAGTCATGGCTGGGCTTCTCACGTCCCACTCCTTCATCACCTGGTTGACCACTAAATCTGAATCGCCATAAACCATCAAAGCGACGGACGCCGAGTGAGATGGCTATCGCTAATCCATATAAAAGGGCCTCATACTCGCCTCATTGTTGGAGGAATCAAAGTGAATCTGGAGCACATATCTAAGCTTATCTCCTCCGGGGAAACCAGAACCACCCCAAACACCGTAACCATTCAAAGATCTTAGAGCCATCAAGAACATGGTCCAATGCTCCGAGTGAACTTCGATTCGGCTCTCTGTTGTTCAATCCACTCGGCGAGGAAATCTGCTATCGCTGGGACTTAATGGCTTTTGCCTCAAATTTGATATCAAGGGAAGAAGTTCAATCGCCCATTTCGCCACTCGACCGGTTCGCGTCTCTCTCACAGAGTAATCTCGATAAAGGAGCATCACGACTCATCGTGATAGAATGATCGAGAAATAATGAGCAACCTTCTTCGTGGTCATGTATATGCCATACACAAGCTTCGATAATGAGGATATCTCGCTGATGGAGTCAAGACTTGGACAAATAATACACCGGCGCTGAACTTTGAAGGCCTTTCCTTCCTCTTCCCGCCGACCGTAGTTAATCAGATCGACGACTTGTCCTGTGGCTGCAATATAAAGCAACAGAGGCTCTTTGCTGATTGGAGCAGCAAGCACCGGCTGGGTGGAGAGCAGAGCTTTTAGCTCGCAAGCGCTGCATCGCTTCGAGTCCACTCGAACTTGTTCCGCCTTTCTTCATCATCGGTAAAGAGGCAATGCCTTTTCACCAAGTCGTGAAATGAATCGACTTAAAGCGCCAAGCATCCAAAAAGCTTCGACATCGTGCACTCGCACAGTATGCTTCATTAGGAGAATAGTGCCGATCTTCTCGGATTAGCATCGATCCTCGCTCGAAACGAAAACCGAGTAATTTTCCACCAGAACTCCGAATGTGCACTTTGACGGATTGAGCTTGATATCGCACCTTCCGAGGTTGGCAAATGTTTCGT
Source organism: Aegilops speltoides (assembly GCA_021437245.1). Lineage (NCBI taxonomy): Eukaryota > Viridiplantae > Streptophyta > Magnoliopsida > Poales > Poaceae > Aegilops > Aegilops speltoides. Next base: position 215,066,497 of record CM038146.1, on the reverse strand, counting down.
GAGGTCGCAAGCAGGTCGGAACCTTTTCGCGACTTAACGACGATATCATCCATATACGCCCACATTCCGTGATTTGAGTGAGAAGACACTTCAATCATTCGCATAAATGTGGCTCCGCATTCTTGAGGCCGAATGGCATGGTGATATAGCGAAGCACCGAATGGAGTGATGAAAGCTGTTTTATTTCGTCGGGTCCATCTGCACGGATCCGATGATACCCGGAATATGCATCTAGAAAAGACAATCTCACATCCCGCGGTCGAGTCAACAATTTGATCTATGCGAGGGAGAGGAAAATGATCCTTCGGGCAGGCCCGATTGATGTGCTTAAAGTCAATGCACATGCGGAGCGAGTTATCCTTCTTGGGAACCATGACGACATTGGCAAGCCACTCGGAGTGGTATATCTCTCGGATAAATCCTGCCGCCAACAGTCGAGCCACTTCTTCACCAATAGCCTTTCTCTTCTGGACGGCTGACCGCCGAAGATGCTCTTTGACTGGTTTTGCTGACTTGTCGACTCGGAGGCGATGCTCAGCCAGTCCCCTGGGAACACCTGGCATGTCAGCTGGCTTCCATGCGAAAATGTCCCAGTTCTCACGGAGGAACTGGATGAGCGCTTCTTCCTATTTCGGGTCGAGTGTCGTGGAGATGTGGGTCGGGGCTGCATTGGGGTCAGTCGGGTGAATATGAACTGGCTTCGTCTCACCAGACGACTGAAATGCAGATTCTGTGGCCGGCTTCTTGGATCGCAACAAATCACTCGGATCTGCGTTTTGCTTGTATTCTTCGAATTCGACCGCTGTCACTTGGGAGTCGGCAATCTTTGAGCCCTTCTGAAAGCACTCTTCCGCCTTTTTCCGATCGCCGGTGACAGTGATCACCCCCTTGGGGCCTGGCATTTTCAGTTTGAGGTACACGTAACATGGTCGAGCCATGAATCGTGCGTAGGCTGGCCTCCCCAAAATGGCGTGGTATGCACTCTCAAAATCCACAACCTCAAAGGTCAATTTTTCCTTGCAAAAATGCTTGGAATCACCAAAAACCACGCCCGAGCTATTTGGCCGAGTGAGTTGGCCTTCTTCCCTGGTATGACTCGCGGAAACTCATGTTCTTTGGTGCTCAATCGACATCGGAATGCCCATTCCTTTCAATGTGTCTCAGATATAACAAGTTCAGCCCACTACCACCATCCATCAAGACTTTCGTCGACCGAGTGCCTTCGACAATTGGATCGACCACCAAAGCTTGCCGCCAGGGTGGCAATATGAGTCGGATGATCAGATTGGTCAAATGTGATGGGTGTTTGGGACCACTTCACATAACTTGGTTTCTTGGGGCAACCATGTTCACCTCACGGTTAATGACTTTCAGTCGACTTTTGCTTTCCACATCGGCGAAGATCATCAGAGTGGAGTTGACATGTGGATATTCTTCCTCATTGTCCTCTTTGTCCCCGGCCTTGTCTGGCTCCTTCTCCTTGTCCTTAGACTGTTTTCCTCAAACCGCTTTGGATCAGAGTCGACTTTGGCAGTGGTGTGTTTTGGGTAAATGATGTTGCCCTCTTCATCTTTCTTCGTATGAATATGGCATGGCATATCCATCACGCCATTTCCTTCTTTATCCTTTACTTTCTTAGGATTCTAGGATCCTTTTGGCTTCCCTTGAACTTCCCCGAGTGACGGCGTGGCCTCTCCAGAGCTGCTGGCTCGGCTTTTCGCTCTCGCTTCCGATCGAATTTCCCTTCTCCGATCGACTTGGCTTGTACTTGCCGCTTGGAGTCGGTCTTCTTCCTCGCCACATGCATTTGGTAGCAATCTCCATCATTCGACTCAAGGTCATGTCGCGGTTCGACCAAACTTCAGACTCAATTCTTCTGTTTTGACGCCATCTTTGAAGGCAAACCGCTCGATGGTCCGACACATTTTACAAGATGGTGCGAGTGATCCACCTCTGAATGTACTCTCGGAGAGTCTCATTGGTCTTTCGCACACAGACTTGAAGCTCTGTCAAGCCAGCCGGTCGCCATGTGTTCCTTCAAAGTTCGATTTAACACCGGGACAAATCTTCCCAAGTGTATATCTTTGCTTGAGGTAATCGATTCAGCCATGCCTCGCGTAACCTTCCAACATGAGGGGCAATGTTTCATGGCCACCTCGTCATTCCCACCGCCAAACTGACAGCCACTCGGTAATCTTCAAGCCAAGTTTCGTGCTTGGACTCCCGATGAATTTCTGACTCTGTTGCCAACCTGAAATTGGGGGAATCATCATGCGGCTCGATAGCCTCGCTAAAACAATCCGGACCGAAACATGCACTGGACTGCTTGTGGGTGCATCCTCTCGGGTCCGCCTCGATGGCCTCTGTTCGGTCGACCAAGCCTTGCACGATAATGGATCGCGTCGAAGCTCTGGTTCCACGGGTCGTTGGAACTCTCGCCCGTCATGAATTGGCGTCGTCATCCTGCCGCCGAGGAGCGTAAGACCCTTCCCTCGGAGGGGAAACGGGCACTCGACGCCTGTCATCCCGGTTGTGTCGGTCTCCATACTGATCTCGCCGGTTGTCGCGCCCTTCCCGCCGCGGAGGAGATCTGGGACTGTGAGCCGACTAAACAGTATTCGCAGCGATGGATCGACTGTGAATTACATTCTTGCGCGATCGCGACACGGCTGAGTTCTAGTCTCCCCGCTGCTCGGAGTAAATCTCTCGATCTGCATCAAGCCCCTCCCACTTCCGACCGAGAAGGCTGGATGGACTCTGCTATACGGGTTGCAGCTGCTAAATTCTGAATTGGCGTGCGGTATACCTGAGTCGGCGGGAAGAGTCGACGTCGACTGTCTTCAGGAACTCGTTGCCGCGCGTGCTCGTCGAGTGCTCGCTGAAGGTTCTCCAAGCGAGAACGTTCAGCGACATTGGCCAAACGTGCCTCCTCCAAGGCGCGAGCCTCAGGGGTTTCTCCCGCTATGGGAGTATGCAGGGCATCCATGTTCCTGCGGCGAAGCTCCTCTCTCTGTAGAGAGTCGAGTGTTTCGGGCCGGTACTCTTCGTGGTCTTGCACGGGGTCACCTCCTCCGCCTGCTCCGCCCCCATGGGCGAAACCAGGAGGACTGCGAGGACCGTCGACCATGAGGATTTCCGCCGCTGGATCACTACTATCGCATTCGGATGCAGTCTCTACGGAGCCAGTCGAACAGGCCGTAGAGAGACTCGTCTGGCTCAATTGCCGCGACCTGGGCGACGGCTGTCTGGCGAGCCACCGCGTGCTTCACCCACCGCTGGAGTCTCGACTGACCAGAGCGCTTATGCGCTGGCGGAGACCGGCGAGCGATCGATAAAGGAGTCGACCGACACGGGTCGACGGTTGCAGCTAGCAAAACGCCGCGGACACATGCGCGAAAGTGCGTCGCACCGCGGACGGGCGCCTCGATGTCGAGTGGAGCCTCCCGAGCCACGCTGAGTCGTCGGCGACAAAGGTGAGAGCACCGAGACGGATCTCGCGCCCCTCAACCAAAACTCCAGCAGTCGTCATGATGAAAGTACTCGGAAGTACCGCAACCTCTCCACAAATCACTAAAACACCTGCCCCAAGGTGGGCGCCAACTGTCGTGGTTCTAAGTCTGACAGTAGAGTGGGGGGTAGGTATGGAGAGGCAAGGTCCTAGCTATGGAGAGGTTGTGAACACAAGCGATATACGAGTTCAGGCCCTTCTCGGAGGAAGTAAAAGCCCTACGTCTCGGAGCCCTTAGGCGGTCGAGTGGATTATGTGTGTAAGTATTACAAGAGTGCGAACCCCTCTGCCTGTGGAGGGGGGTGGCTTATATAGAGTGCGCCAGGACCCCAGCCAGCCCACATAATGGAGAGGTTAAAGTACATTAAGCCTGGGGCGTTTCTGGTAACGCCCCTCATAAAGTGCCTTAACTATCATTAAGTCTATTCAATTACAGGCCGCTTGCTATGGAGTGCCTCGCCGACCTTCTGGTGGTCGAGTGTATCTTCATGGTCGAGTGAGTCTCCATGGTCGAGTCCTTCTAGCCAGTCGAGTGGGTTCCTCGTTGGTCGACTGGGAGGTGATTTCTTCTAAGGGTATCCTTGGGTAGGACGTTTAGGTCAGGCCTATGACCCTACCCTAGGTACATGAATCCATCAGACGTCGCAGGAGTCTTTCTTCCGCCGTTTCGCGTTGATCTTCCATCGTGTCCATGGCTGATGCCCGCCGGGCCCGAGTCGAGCGTCGGGCTGCTCTCGCCGCCCGCGTCGCCCAGCCGGCTGTCGTCGGTGGGTGTCCCCGTCGTTCCCCGTTGCCTGCTGCCAACACCGCCACCGGCCCGGCGGGGAACGAGCAGCAGGCCTCATCGCTGCATCCTTCGGTGCGGCGGGAAGGCCGCACCACCACCCCATCGCTGACTCCAGCTGGTTCGTCGTCCCACACCCGTCGCGCCCCTGCGGACGCGCACGCCGCATTGCTCCTGGCGCGTGAGCTCCTGCACTACCGTCCTGTCGACGATCTTTACGAGGAGTGGCTCGCTCGCATCACTGAGCTCGTCATCACCATAGGGGGCTCCCCTCCGCCGCCCCTCTCGCTCCCTCGCCCTCCGTCTTGTGCAGGAGGCGCAGATCAGGAGGTGCCTCCGCCACTTCCTCCCCAAGAAGGCGCCCTGGCTCCAAGGCCCGCGGCCCCAGGACGAGACCCACCGCGTCCGGCGCCCGTGCGACAAGAAAGGACCTACCAAGAAATCCCTCGTCCACAAGAAGGTGCTCGCGTGCTCCAGGCACCGGTGCGCCACGACCGCATCCCTGCGCCAGCACGTCAAGACCCCACGCTGCTCCAGGCAGCGGCGCGTGGGAATCTCCATGAGCCAACCCCGCATCAGCAGAGAGCTCTGGTGGTCACCGCAGGCTGCCGCGCCTTCACCACCGAGTTACGCAGTGTCGCCTGGCCAGGCAAGTTCAAGCCTGACCTACCCCCTCGCCCCGACGACACTACCGACCCTGCGGAGTTCCTACAGCTCTACGATCTGGGCATCGAAGCCGCCAACGGGGCCGAAAAGGTCATGGCGAACTGGTTTCCCATGGCACTCAAGGACGGCGCCCGCACCTGGTTCCTGAACCTGGCTCCTGGCACGATCTCCTCCTGGGACGAGATGCACACTCGCTTCATCGCCAACTTCCAGGGCACTCGCGACCGTCCGCCGGCCGTGGGTGACCTGCGCCGCATCAACCAGCAGCCTGGAGAGACCTTGCGGAAGTACATACAGTGCTTCAACAACGCTCGCCTCAAGATTCCCAGGGTGACCAAGGAGGCCATCATCTCAGCATTCTCTGATGGCGTCCACGACATCAAGATGAAGGAGGAGCTGGTGATCCATGAAGATCTGTGTACGTCTCTGGAGCTGTTCAACCTGGCGGCCAAGTGCGCAAGGACAGAGGAGGGACGCCTCTCCCTTCTCGAGCTCCCAGCAGCAGACCCAGAAGAGAAGAAGGCCAAGGCCAAGGATGTGAAGCGCAAGAGGGCAGCTGTGTTCGCAGCAGAGCCAGACACAAAGCGCGGTAGGGACCAACCAGAGTCGTCCAAGGGCTTGGTACTGTCTGTATCACGATCTCCATACCCACAACACCAACGAATGCCAAGAGCTCAGGGCCGTGCGAGAAGGCCGAGTCGGTCGACGCCCCGAGCACAACGATCGGGGCTACGGCGAGGCGGATCAAGAGGTGGAGGACGAAGGTACGACCGTGGCCCTCGCCAAGGGTGATGCGACCGGCCTCGCGAGGACCGCTAGCACGACCAGCCTCGCGAGGGAGCTTGGTGAGGATCGCCCGCAAGGCAACATAGGACTTCCTTCTCTACCACCACCACCAAGAAGGAATGAAGACCATCACCAGGACGAGGGGGCTGGGGGCTTCCAGGAGCCGCGTGCAAACGCTTGCATCTTGGGCGGTGCTCAGGCCCCAGCCTCTCAACACATCTTCAAGAAGTTTGCTCGTGAGGTGAATGCAGTCCTCCCCAAGCTTGAGGCCACGCGCCCTCTCAGGTGGTCCGCGTGTGCCATCACGTTCAGCTCAGCGGATCAGCTCAAGTGCGCGGCAACGACCTGTGTCCTCCCGATGCTCTGCTCCCCAGTCATCAGCAATGTGCAAGTTACCAGGACCCTCATCGACGACGGGGCAGGGCTCAACGTCCTGTCCGTCGAAACGTTCAACAACCTTCAAGTGTCATATGATCAGCTTCAACCAACCAAGCCCTTCTCAGGAGTCACTGATGGTTCCACTGTCCCGATAGGGCCGGTCCGCCTCCCTGTCACTTTTGGACAGCGCAACAACTACCACACCGAGCTCATTGATTTCGACGTCGCCCACATTCGCCTGCCATACAACGCCATCCTTGAGTATCCAGCCCTGGGTAAGTTCATGGCAGTGACTCACCATGGTTACAATGTCCTCAAGATGCCAGGAAGTGGTGGGATAGTCACGGTCCCCTGTGAAAAGAAGGATGCAGTGTGCTCCCTCGAGCGCGCCTTCCAAGCCGCGTCGATCAAGGACCCAGACGGCAAGAGTGGAAACCTTCCTGAAGCAGCTCCCAAGAAGAAGAAGACATCACCTGGCTCAAGGCCTCAGGAGGCGGGCGCCTCCGGAGGCGTCACATCAGGACATGCGCCCAACCAAGGGGCGCCACCCTCCATCGCATAGGAAGGCGTGCCAGGCGCCCTCCTCGGGCAAGGCTCGGGGGCTCTCTCCTGGGGAGCCACTGACTTTGCCAAGGTCATGAGGGAGGTGCTTGGGCACCACTTGGAGGCGTGCTTCACGACACTCTCTCAGGAAGGCGTGAGGCAAGGAGGGCCCAACCCTCAGGAGTTCATCACCAAGGTCACTCAGGAGTTACAGGAATCGAGAGTCATGCGCGGCAACCGCCGCCTGCCTAGTGTGGCTCCCCATCCAGGCGAGGATGGCGGGCTGCGCGTCTGCATCGAATACCCAGGGCTCAACCGAGTCGTGTCTCAGGAGCGCATCTAGCCTTCGCGCGTGGGGTGTTGTGCGGGTCCACCACACAGCTACGTTCGAATGCCCTTCGGCCTGCCGAACGCGACTGCCTCCCACCAGCGCCTAATGAGAAGCATTCTGGAAGCTCAGGTGGCCAAGCATCGCGCGCTCCTGGACGAAATGGAGATGGACCTCGCCGAGCCGCCGGGACCTCCTGAGCCTCCTGAGGCTCGGAGCTCCTAGGGATCATGAGGATTGGCCTCTTCGCATCGCACTGTTAGCTGCTCCGACACTCGCTCTACAATGGAATCAGGTAACTTCTTTCAAGTTTCGTTTCAGCTGGGAGCCCCCTCAGGGCTGCATCATTCCCAGGTCATGTGGGTCTGTCCCTGCGGCATGTATCTGTTTTGCTTTCGTCTTCAGCTTACCTTGTTGGGGGAGCCCCTCGGGCTGCATGATCCCCACGTCGCTTGGGCCTGACCCAGTGGCGTTTGCCTTTCCCTACATCTATCTAAGTTGATTTGCTTCTTCGTGCTTAACCTGCTTGAGATAATCGCCCACTCGATTGACACCTACCTTTGGAGCTGCTCGCCCTAGCATGGCGCTTGCGCATGGGTCCGTCCCTGCAACACCGACAAATCTGAGTGGTCGAGCTCTGGCCGCGGCAGCCCCACATAGCGCTACCTCACTAGGCCCTCAATGCGTCAATCACTCCCTCGGAGCAACCAATGGCTGGCTGGCAACCGTGATGGCAGTCCTTGTTTTCCTTGTGTTGGTACACAGGATCCGCCCAAGGAGTAGCGTGGGGGGCGTCGTGAGCTCTCTCTCTCTCTCTCTCTCTCTCTCTCGTACGATCCGCTCGTGCGTTAAAAGGGGGGTGCCTCAGCATCGCGACTCAGGGGCCCTTACTGGCTCTCCAGCCCTCACCCCCTGGCCTTGGCCCACGGCATCGCGACCTGTCATACCAGTGGTGGCTGAGCTCGCTCGAGGGCCGGGACCTGAGGACGTAGAGCATGAAGGAAAGTGCGTGGGAGAGGGGAGAAGCTCACGAGGGCCAACCCAGCAACACCCCAGCTGCCGGCACGCGGGCCGGGCACCTCACCAAAGAATGACTCCAAGCTCATGAGATAAGTCACGCCTCAACGAAAGCTAAATCAACGCGACACCAAACCTTCGCCCAGTGCAGCTCTGTCACGGCGATGTTGCCTTCCTTTCTCGCCCAACGGAGGCTGCTTGAGCGCTAAGGGGGACCTCCTGAGCATCGCGACTCAGGACCTCCTTGGGCCGCTCACCTCTTGGCCTTGACCACGGCATCACGACCTGGCATACCAGCGACGGATGAAGCCTGCCTTGGGATCGGGACCTGTCAGCGTAGAGCACCAAGCCCTCGTGAGGAAAGAAAGGGGGAGCCGAACCGAGACAGGACACGCATCTCGCATCGATTCATAATAAGGGTATAATAATCACAAAAGACGTGGCAGGCACCTTACATGCCCCTGCAGGGTGTTGCTTCGATTCCTCGCATGAAACAAAAGGTGCTAACCCTAAGGAACGCAAACTACACGTGCCTCCGCAAGAGACGCCATCATCAACAGTGGGCCGACAGGCGCCGGCGCCAACCCCATCCAGATCAGTGGCGTCGGTGGCCTGACGCGGCTACCCTGCTCCGAGCGCGACGCGAGCTCGGGGGCTCGTAGCTGTCATCGCTCGTCTCCGGAGTCACGTGAAGCTCAGGGGAGTCGCTGGATTCTTCGTATCCTCCGCTGCTGCCTGAGGAACTACTGGGGAAGCGATTGGCGGGCCTGGCCCTCGCCACATCGATTCCCCGGCCGCTCTCCTTGGGGAAGCACTCCATCCGGCGTCCTTCTGCGTCGAAGACATTGAAGAACATCAAGGAGGCGCCATCATATTCCAGATGAATTACGAGGGCACCCCCTGTCCGGCAGACCCAGGCGATCTCGCCCCAGCCCCGGGTCATGAAGTCCTTGCCCGGAGCGACGACCGCGACCTCTGCTCCAGTCGCAAGGGTACTGCAGTCAGCGTGCTGCAGCTAGAGCTCCAGAGAGCCACTCGGCGGCATATCGAAGGCGAAGGAGGGAGGAAGGCGAATCCAAGAGCATGGAGGCATGGCGGCGTGATGCACAAGCTCGCGAGAAGAGCCCTCGGCGTGGACTCCTGGGGGGACGACGCGCACCGCAGTAACTTGTCGGCGGCGCCGTTGGTGTCACTCGGGCGTACAAGGGCAGCGGGAACCCAGGAGACGGCCGCTCGTACCAAGGCCGCGACGTTCCCTGCCATGCGACCACGTCGCAGCGGCCGGGGACATGCCACTTCTTTGGCGGAAGCGGATCGAGACCCTCTCGGGGGGTCTTTCCCTTCTCTTCCACTGAGAACCAGCGGATCGGCGCCATTGGCGTAGGGTGAAGCAATGGCGAGGAAGAAGAAGAGGGAGAGAAGCGGACAGAGATGGACTACGGGGGCTTTCGCCCGTCCGTACTTATAGTCCGGAGGAGGCCAACTGCCGGCCACCACGATCTCACGTAATCATGACTCATTTCTACATGTAGGTACTTGTCAAGTTGAGCGGTTGCCGAGGAAGCGTGGGGAAGCAGAGACGCCCACGTCCAATCAACCACCACGCGGCCCTAGGGCACAGGCTGGTAGGGCCCGCGGCGCTCCGCACTTGCCCCTTCGTTTCTCCGCTAAGCAAAGCCCGAGCGCGCCATGGGCCCGGGGGCTACTGTCGGTGTTCTGGGAACGGGGGTCCCCAGATTTGCCTGCCTGCGGCGTGCGGCGTGGCTCAAGTGGTGGCCCAGTACGACCAATCTTCATCAGCACAAAACTCAAGACCCTCGCGAGGGCCCAAGCCTCGCGGGGCGGACGATGCAAGACTTCCTCAGGAATGGCCTCGCCAGGCAGGCTCGTGAGGAGGCAGAGAAATCAAGGCAGGGTACCTCGCGAGGTGCTCATGACATAAGCCATGACGATCAAGACCAGGCGGGCGCCAGGCGGGCGCCGACCTGCGCAGTGTCCTTGTTTCCTCTTTGGTGCAAAGGGGGCAAGCACAGGTGTGGACTACCGAGGCATCAGGCAAAGGTTGCCATTTCAGTGCAACGAGACCAAGACCAGCAGAGCAGCAGGATGGAGGTCATCGTGGAGCCCAAGACGGCGTCATCGCCAGTGTCTTTGGCAGTCGAAGACCAACTTTAGTCAGGATAACTTGTACTAGATGTTCCCCTTCAAAATGGCCGTTTTTGGCGCCCTTCCCGCTCAATATTTGGGAAGAGGACCAGGGCCTCTATAAATAGGACTAGCTACCACAATTAGCCACGATCCGAGAGAGCCCTAGACAGAGAGAGAGGTGATCAAACTCACCCAAGCACTTCATCGCACCAGCTCAAGAACACCTCTCGCGAGGCTATTCTTCACTTGTACTGTTCATCATCAGCCCCTGAGGCAATCCACCACACCACACACTGGAGTAGGGTATTACACCACAACGGTGGCCTGAACCAGTATAAATCTCATGTCCCTTGTGTTGTTCATCATTTTAGCTTAGATTCTCACGAGGCGATTGGACGTAGATCGGTAGGGGAAAGATCTTCGTGCGCACCCCGGAGTTCAAACCTTAAGGGTCTACCGGAACCCCACATCCGACAAATTTAATGAGGTTTTCAAATATACAAGGTCAAATATAACATTGTCTATTTAGGTCAATCCTCATAGTTCAAGAGTACTCTAAACGTCAATGCTTGTGTTTCAAAATTTCGAACGAAGCGCCAAAAGTGCCTATACTTGCCCGAAACCGCGTGAGACCAATGTTTGTTAGTACAAGGAAATTACTTTTCTAATAACTCCAACCCGTGAAACCTACCGGCCCGACGTCCAAAGGTCTAAACCGGGGTAGGTTTGTAGATTCATCAAGACGCCACGCAACCGCCTCCGAAAAACATTCATACACAATGGCCGCCTAAGCACACATGCGCGCGGCCGAAATCGCTCCCGCCCACTATTTGGGACACCTGGGATTACCATCCTACCCCCGACTTGCAGTAGGTCCAAAATTTAAGAGGGGGGGCAAAGTTTGTACTTTCCCCAAATTTCAAACAAGCGCGTCCCATCTTCTGTTCAAAAAAGCCAAAAACAAGGGTGTCCTAGACCGAAACTGGTCCCCCCCGCCCATCCGTCCGATTATCCATTCGTACTCCGTGGGTGCAAAAACTACCTCTCCACCAGCCGTGGAACCCCAGCGTCCTTCGTCCGCCACCCCATCCCACCCATCAACTGCCGCCCTCCTCCATCACGCTGGAGCCGATACCCCGATGTCGTCGTCCACCGCAACCTCCACCACAACACCCTCCATGGCTAGTAGTTGGAGCCGAGGCCGAGCCATCCGTACTCGAGCCAGTTAAACCACTCCGTCCTCCGCCTCACCGCTGCCACTCCAACTTCGCCACGTCCACCGCACCGGAGTTGTTCCTGCTACGCCGTCCTTCGCCGCCTCGGATCTGCTTCCCCTCCGCCAGTATACGGCCACGACAACACGGTCAAGAATTTGGCCATGGGTTTGTCCATGGATCCACGGCTCTCCAAAACATCGGTTCCCCCGGGAAAAACAAGAAGATCGCCGTGACATATCGACACCACACTGGCAACCGATAAGGGTACTCCTCTTCCCTTATTCATGCAAATATTATGTGTCTGCTTGCTCGGTATTCATCCCACAAAAGACACTAGTTGACCGCTTCTTCTTCATACTAGATGTTCCTTTTAACTCGCAATGCACAAGGTTTCTCCTCATATACTATTTCACCTTAGCTAGAGGTTCGTCGCCCCCATGAATTTCAATTTCTGGCCAGTTGATTCCCAATTAACGGAAGCATTCTCTGGCGTAATAGGCACTGGTACGCCTATTACGCCGGGGAAGCAACGCCTTGGTGTTTATCTTAGGGGCGTGTGGGGCCTAGAGATACTGGCGCCCGATCTGGAGGTCGGCCGGGATTAAAGGGATGGCCTGGGGCGCTGCCAAGCACGGCGATGGTGTGAGGTCGAGGGGAGGGCGGGGCGGCGGAGGCAGGGGTCTAGGCCGGTGGTCGCTGGCGGTTCGAGAAAGATCATCAACAGTGACTGGCGGGAGGTAGACGAAGGCCATCTGCCCGTTCCTTATAGATCGGACGGTTTCTTCAAAAAAATCGACTAACCTATTTATTTTCAGTCGACTGTTATCTTAGATATGACCACATGTGTTGGTGTGCTGGAGGAGTAACTGCATTTCCTGTGCTCATATATTACAAAATCATACGGAGTAGAATCTAATTTTGTTTGCCTGGAATGTTGTAGAGCTATCATATGTCTCCTGTCATTTATTTTTCAGCCACCTGCTATCTGCTACTTTTACAGTGCACTAGTTCTGCACACACTTCACCCGTACTCTCACTGATTGTGTTTTTATGCAAGGGTATTTCAGAGTCTGCCTCAAGAGAAGCAGAAAAGAAAAGAGACAAGTCGTGCCAGCTTTCTACGCGGGTAGGCACGACACATTACAGCGCTATAAAGGGTGCAGTGTCGGCAGAAGGAGACGGTAAACGTAGCTCTGGAGTTGATGACCTCGCTCGCAATGAACCACCATCCTAGGTGCTTGCTTTAACTTCGCGGTGTCATATGTGGTTGCATGTCCATATGGTGTCTAGCTTGTATTCGAAAGGCCGAAGTCGGTCTTTATTAAGATAAGGAAAGATATTTTTTACATGAACCACCATCCTGTGAGCACCAGAAGACAAATAGCTAGTCAGGACACTGGCCGAGCAAGTGACAAGCCCAGCAAAGACAGGCATCACCTGGAAGCCAACTAAAAAGCCATGATGGTGGCGAAGCAGCCCGCCTCCCACCAGGCTCTCAGGTCCTAGATGATCATGCTCACCACTCCAGCCGGATGTCTAGCTTGTATTGCTTCAAATTTGGTTAAATTGCATCTGTTTAGCTTACACATTGTACCTTTGAATACGACATGCCTTTCTGTTTTTGGTACATACTAGTACATCCGTGTATTAACCATGTTCTTACATCAAACTAATGTTCTTGTGTATCCCTCATCAATCACTTATGATGAGGCAGGCAAGCAAGTGGACTACTCCTCATTTAAAGAATGCAGCTTCAGCCTCCCGGCATGATTCTCAAGAAACAACAAGGCTAGATGAAGATAGTGAACGTAGCTCTGTAGTTGATTACAGCATTTCCCCTACACTAGCATCGTAGGTGCTTGCTCTAACTTGGCAGCGTGATATGTGGTTTTTTGTTGCATATGATGTCTAGATTGCAATTCTTCCAATCTGGTTAAACTGCATGTGCTAGTCTGCTTAGCTTATACATTATACCTGTTAATGTGACATGCCTTCCTGTATTTAGTACATCTGTCTATTAAGCATGTCCATACAAAGAACTATTGTTTTTTTGTATCCCGCATCAATCAATATGATGAGACACCTTTAGTATATGCAGTGCGATTTTAGTTGCATCTTTCATATGATTTATAGCATGCGCTGCTTCTAATTTGTTGAAATTCCATTTATGATGGGACGCTTTTAACTTGGTAGAGTCATATTGGTTGCATCCTTCATGTGGTGTAACGCCCCGGATCCGATGCGCCAGGTGTCCGTCAGTTATTCGCCGTCGCTGCCATGTCATTTGCTTGTGTGTTGCACTTTGCCATGTCATCATCGCATTTAAATCGCATGTTTTTAAAACTTGCATCCGCTCGGGTTCCCGTTCTCTCCGTTGTCCGTTCAAGTCCGACACACACTGCACGCGCCGCTGCACCCCCAAATATTATTTTATAAGTGGCCAAAATGTTCTCGGAATGGGATGAAACTTGGTGTGCGGTCTTAGTATAGTGTAGACAGGCCGCTTTGCCAAATTTCGTCAGATTCGAGTTCGCTTGACTGCCCAACCCTTAAATATATAACCGCGATATAGTCGGTATATTAAATCCGGTGTTTTCGGTCTCCGAAAACCATTGCCGGGGTGCCTTCTCTTCTCTCCTCTTAGCCTAGCCCATCTACACAGCCCACCAACCCCTCTCATAGTCCCTCTCCGCTCCGGAGCCGTTCGATGGCGATAAATGCGCTCAAAAGCCCCCAAAACCCCCCAACCCTAGCCTCTTTTCCTATATATAGACCCCTCTCTCAATTTTTGGCCTCCTACCTACCCCCTCCTCTATTCCCGCAGCCAGCCGCCGCTCCCTCCTCGTTTTTAGCGCCGGTACGCTCCCCCTTCGCCACTTGGCGCGCCGCCAATCGCCACGCCGCCACCTGAGGCGTCGCCCCGGCCAACCGGGTGCCGCCACGTCGCCCCAACGCTCGCCTCCTCCAACCCACGCTCCACGCGTCCCCCTGGCCTCCCAGCACCGCCCAGGGCCCGGCCGGCCCATCCGAGGCCCGCCCCGGGCTGGATCCGGGCCGAGCGCCCCGCGCCTCCCGCTCTCATTCTGGATCGAGGGGAGGAGTCCCTCGATCCCGAGCTCCCCGCCGGCTCCCGAACCCTTGCCATCGCTTCACGGCAGCATGCGCCATCGAGCCACCGCCGCGATCGCCCCCTATGGCGGTGCCCGCCGCCCTCCTCACATCCTCTGTTTTCCTCCCTCTCTCTCAGCGCCCTCCCTCTCCTGGTGTTCCTCTGCAGGACCTCGCCGCCGCCGCGTCGGGTCGTCGTCGCCGGGAACGGGCACCCCATGCCCGGATCCGCCCTCCGCCGCCGTTGGAACCGCCTCCTTCCACACCTCCAGCTTGCTCCGCGCCTCGCCAGAGCCGCATCGGCGTCGGCCGCCTGCCGCCCTGCCTCCTCGATCCAGAAAGGATCGGGAGGAGGACGCAGCCCCACGTGGGCCCCGGCCAGCTCCACCACGCCGGCGGCCCGGTCCACCACCCTCCGGCCCACCTTCCTCACCGCGTTCGGCCCAAGTGGCCCAAGGTGAGCGAGACCACCAAAATCCCGCCCGATGTGCTTTATAGTACTTGCGCTCACTTTGTTTTTTCATCATGAAAATGCCTAAGTCCCAGATTTTTGCATTAATCATGCCATATTCATTGCATCACATCTCTGCATGCGTATCTCCGTTTCGTGCGTATAATATGTCAAATTGTTCGTCTCGACGAGTAAATCATTTCATTCCATTGCATCATTTTCATTTGAGTCCATCTTGATGCCCGAAATGCTGTTGGAAGAGTGCATGATTGATATAACATGCTGTTTTATCATTTTTGCCATGATTGATGTGTGCATCCTATGAGGTTGATGTCTACATGAATGTTGATCTATGCCATGCCATCTTTCCAGGTGTGCCAACCATGTATTTTTGTGAGTTGTGTGCTGAGTGCATGAAGCTTGTAAAGTAGGGTAGTTGATGTTGCTGTTTTCCTGACAGATTCTATTATATTTTGTTGCTATGTTAACATGCTTCTACTAATCATTCTATGCATAATCTGGAGATGCTATATAAACATGTTTTGATCTACATGTCATGCTCTATCCATTCATGCCCTTGGTTGCATTTATAGCTTGCTATAGATTGTTCATATCTTGCTCCAAAGTTGCTTGAAAATGTTTCTGTCAGCCTGTTAACATTAAGTTCACTTGTTCCCATGTGTTTTCCTAGTGATCCATGCACCCTATGAACTTGCTCTTGCCATGCTTAGCTTCATAAACATGCCTTCTTACTGTTGGTTGCCTTGCCATGCCATGTATTGCTCTGTGGTGAGTGGTTCAAGCTCACGAACATGCCAACTTATTGTTGTTTCTGCCATGTTTGAATCTGTAATATAACTTGCCATGTTTACATGGGTGCCATCATATTTTATGATCCTTTTTGGCTCATGGTCAGTAAGGGACTTTTGATCTATGATATTAGTAGATTCATGCCATGCCTTTGTTTGCCATGATAAGTTCCTGTAACATGTTGTTTGATAGCTCTAAACATTACAACCTGATGTTATTTCTGCTAAAGTCTGAAACTGTTATTATTTGCAATATCTCCATGTGTTTTTGAGCATGTTCTAGTTGTTTCTGGAGATAGCTCAGTGTTCATGTTTTGTTATGCTTTACGTGTACTTCATGCCCATGCCTTTTGTTCTTATGTTGGGGTGCTGTAGCATGTTGTTTTGATGCTTGCAAGATGCCTAGTTGCTGTTATGGACAGATTGTTGTTATGACTTGTATAGTGTGTGTGTGTTGCACCGTTGCTCCGTTTTGAGTGTGCTCTATATGAAACTTGCTTGTTTTTGCATGTAGTTTCAGATTATCATGTTGCATCCTTGTTTTGAGGTGTTTAGTTGATGTTTGGGTGCATTTTGCATCAATGCCATGTTTAACTTGTTTTGCTCATATCTTCTAGCCCGTAGCTCCAAATCTAATGAACTTTATATGCAACTTGACTAGAATTTCGTGTAGATCATCTTGGTGATCTTTAACTTGCTGTTTAACAACTTGAACTTAAGGTTTATTCAGTTCTGGACCAATTTCGAAATATGCATATGAGCACTTACCGGAATTGTTATATGTTGTTCCCGGCCTCATTTAAACTTGCCTTGATGTGTTGTTCTTGTTTGCATCATCTCTTGCCATGAGTAGCTTCATGTAGCCTTGTCATGCATCATGCTTGTTGTGCATCATGTCTTGTTCATGTGTGGTGTGTTTACCCATGTTGTGTGCTTCTTCTCGATAGTTCCCGTTTCGTTGCGATCGTGCGGATGCGTTCGTCTACGGTTGGTTCGGCTTCATCCGTTCATCTTCTTCATGGACTTGTTCTTCTTCCTTGCGGGATTTCAGGCAAGATGACCGCTACCCTGGATCTCACTACTATCATTGCTATGCTAGTTGCTTCATTCTATCGCTATGCTGCGCTACCTATCATTTGCTCTTCAAGCCATCCCATATTGCCATGAACCTCTAATCCTTTGACACCTTTCCTATGCAAACCATTGTTTCGCTATGTTACCGCTTTGCTCAGCCCCTCTTATAGCGTTGCTAGTTGCAGGTGAAGTTGAAGATTTCTCCATGGTGGACAGGGTTTTGGTTGGGATATCACAATATCTCTTATATTATTAATGCATCTATATACTTGGTAAAGGGTGGAAGGCTCGGCCTTATGCCTGGTGTTTTGTTCCACTCTTGCCGCCCTAGTTTCTGTCATACCGGTGTTATGTTCCCAGATTTTGCGTTCCTAACGCGGTCGGGTGATTTATGGGACCCCCCTCACAGTTTGCTTTGAATAAAACTTGTCGAGCAAGGCCCAACATTGACTTTTACCATTTGCCTCACCACCACCTACTTTTCCCTTGGGAGTAATTAACCCAAGGGTCATCTTTATTATAGCCCCCCCCCCGGGCCAGTGCTTGTCTAAGCTTTGGTCCAAACTAGAGCACCGTGCGGGACCATCCCTTGGCAACTTGGGTTACGTCGGTACCTGTACGCTTTGCTTATCCGGTGTTGCCCTGAGAATGAGATATGTGCAGCTCCTATCGGGATTGTCGGCGCATCGGGCGGCTTTGCTGGTCTTGTTTTACCATTGTCGAAATGTCTTGATGTACCGGATTCCGAGGGCGATCGGGTCTTCCGGAGAAGGTCTATTCTTCGTTGATCGCGAGAGCTTGTCATGGGCTGTTGGGACACCCTGCAGGGTTTAAACTTTTGAGAGCCGTGCCATGCGGTTATGTGGCAGATGGGAATTTGTTAATGTCCGGTTGTAGATAACTTGACACCAGATCTGAATTAAAACGCATCAACCGAGTGTGTAGCCGTGATGGTCTCTTCTCGGCGGAGTCCAGGAAGTGAACACGGTTTCTGTGTTATGTTTGACATAAGTAGGTGTTCAGGATCACCTCTTGATCATTGCTAGCTTCACGACCGTTCTGCTTGTTTCTCTTCTTGCTCTCGTTTACGTTGGTTAGCCACCATATATGCTTAGCCGCTGCTGCAACCTCACCACTTTACCCCCTTCCTTTCCCATTAAGCTTTGCTAGTCTTGATACCTATGGTAATGGGATTGTTGAGTCCTCGTGGCTCACGGATACTTCAAAACCAGTTTGCGGTGCCTATGTTACCGAAAGCGGTGGCGAACCAAGCTCAAGAAGGAGCTCGATGAAGATCTTGCCCTTTGTGTTGTTTCGTTCTAGTTGATCAAGAGTGGAGCCCGGTTGGGGTCGATCGGGGACCTTTTCGCATTTGGGGTTCTTCTTTTATTTTGGTTCCGTAGTCGGACCTTGATTGTATCTGGATGATGTAATGCTTTATTCATGTATTTGTGTGAAGTGGCGATTGTAAGCCAACTATGTATCTCTTTCCTTATGTATTACATGGGTTGTGTGAAGATTACCCGACTTGCGACATTGCTTTCAATGCGGTTATGCCTCTAAGTCGTGCTTCGACCGTGGGAGATATAGCCGCATCGAGGCGTTACAAGTTGGTAATCGAGCCTTCCCGACCTTAGGAGCCCCACCGCTTGATCGCTTTTAGCGGCCGAGTTGTGTCTAGAAAAATGTTTTGAGTCATTTAGGATTATATATATCGGAGAGTTAGAATTCTTTTTACTCCTCGGTCCTTAAATCGCTCGGTGAGGCATCCTGACGTAGAGTTTTGACTCTTCTCTTCTCAAATTTCACTAAAAAAAATTTTAGGATCACGCGGGTATCTTGGAATCGTTCCGATGGTTTTATGATGAGAACATTGTCTTGTTGCCTCCTATCAGGGGTTTAGTGGAAGTGTCCCGGGGAGTTGAGCTCTGAGGTGTTGTCGTCATAATTTTATCGTTGCAGTTCTGGAATACCTGAGTTTAGTACGTCGACATCAAAAATCTCTTTTATGAAGTTGTTGGTGAGATAACCCGATAACCCGAGATTGAGGTGAGTACGGAGTATTGCCATGACTAGTATAACGGATGCTTTTGAAGGTTGAGGTACACGATTTCGAAGGTTTCTTGGTTATGTGTTGACGGATGGATACAATTTGGATGTAGGGATTGTTAGTTTGGGTGAGATATTTTGCTTCCCGTATCCCCAACACAGATTGCATAACCGAGAAAGTTTGGGAGTTTATAGGTGGAATTCAAGTAGCTCCTAGAATATCTTTTTGACAGATGCATGATATGGGATTGGGTAAATCCCTATCATATGTATTTGTTCCGGCTTATTCTGCAAGCCAAATCCTTTGTTTTGTTTTATTTGTGGTATTCGAGTTGCTTCGAAGTCAAATGTTGAATCCATACCTTTCCTAAACGGTGTTCTCATATTGCTATGTGAATACTAATCCTTTTGATCATTGATTTTGTCATGTCAACTCCTTTCCAACCGGTGTGCTTCTCTTCAAGTGGATCCCATCATTTTTCCCATCCGCAAGATCAAATCTAAGTTTTCTCAACGGTGTTTGTTTCATCCGTCCCAAGTTTCCTTTGTTTTCCCGCCTCCCACCCTTTTTCTTCAAGGACACAGATTTCTTAATCAAGTATCCATTTATTCATGTGAAGTCTCTTCATTCTTTTCAATCAATGTTCTTATCCGGTGATTTCCCATGAAGATGCTCAACAGCTTCAAGTTCATCATCCTTCATTGTTGTCTCTTCTCCGGTGGATCCTATTCAAGCTTTCGATATTCATCATATTCCTATCCTCGTTTCTAATGCTTACTCATACCGATGCACCTCTTAATCATTCACTTCTTCCTATTCATTTGTTCTGGAGTGCTGAAGATATCTCACAAGACTTGTGTTTCCATTCTCAATCCCTTCAAGATATTTAGAGGTTATTATCTCATTCAAGCCATTTAATTCAACCGGTGCAATTTCTCTTTAAAATCATTTCCAACGGTGTTTTCTTTTAGTGGCCCCTAACCCACAGGTCTCTTCCCAGGATCTTACCTGACTCTTCTAATTATTCCGGAGCCATTCCAAATTCTTTTCAGAGTTTGACGTAAGAATGAATTTTCATCAGTCACATGCCTTCTCCAAGGTCATTTTCAAATTCTTTTCATCTTGGGATCAACCTTTCCTCTTTTAATTTTCCCGGAGTATCTCAACAATTCATGGTGGTTCTCATCATCATTCTCAACATTTGAAGACCAAAGAAGGATTTCTCTTAAATCTTGGTCCATTCTCTTGAATATTCATGGTCCTAGCTTGATGCCATCCTCTCATAATTGCTTTCGATTGAGACAATTCTTTTCTTACCATCCGGAGCATTTCATGAGTTGTTTCCATTTCTTTCCTTCGAGGCCATCATGTCATAATTCTTAATTCTCAGCTTGTAGCTATCGTTCTCCAAATCTTACCGGTGCATCGTTCAAATATCCTCTAATCAGTTCATGTTCTCTTCATTCTCATTGTAGGATCGTTGAAGGCAAGAGTGTCTAGAGGGGGGGGATTAGACTACTCGACAAGCTAAAAAATATGCCTTTTGATTAGAACAAGTTTTTAGCAAGTTCACAATGAAGATCAAGTCAAGTATCATGCAAGCAAGTCAAGCAACATACTACACATGCAATTCTAGACTATGGGCAGCGGAAAGTAAATTGCACAAGTAGTAAGGGAGAGATGGAGAAGAGCAAACGCAATTTGGAGACACGGAGATTTTTCTCGTGGTTCCGATAGGTGGTGCTATCGTCAATCCACGTTGATGGAGACTTCAACCCACGGAGGATAACGGCTGCGAGAGTCCACGGAGGGCTCCACCCACGAAGGGTCCACGAAGAAGCAACCTTGTCTATGCCATCATGGCCTACGTCCACGGAGGACTAGCCTTACTCGGGGTAGATCTTCACGAAGTAGGCGATCTCCTTGCCCTTACAAACTTCTTGGTTCAACTCCACATCTTGACGGAGGCTCCCAAGCGACACCTAACCAATCTAGGAGGCACCACCCTCCAAAAGGTAATAGATGGTGTTGGTGATGATGAACTCCTTGCTCTTGTGCTTCAAATGATAATCTCCCCAACACTCAACTCTCCTCACTGATTTGGCTGTGGTGGAAGAAAGGATTGAGTGGAAAGCAACTTGGGAAGGCTAGAAATCAAGTTTCATATGGTGGGAGTGGAGCAACTTGATCTCAACACAAGGGTAGGTAGTTTTCTTCTCGAGAAATGTAAGGTAGGAGTGGTAGTTCTTTCGATGGCTCTCTCCACGAATGAAGAGGAGGTGGAGGGTATTTATAGCCTCCACACAAAATCCAACCGTTACACATTTGACCAATCTCGGTCGGACCGAAGTTGACAACTCGGTGAGACCGAAAGTTCAAATCTTGTGAACGTTGAGATTTTCGGTGGGACCGAAAATACAATCTCGGTTAGTCCGATTCTTCCAAAGTCTAGGGTTTGCCATTCTCGGTGGGACCGACTTTCTCATCTCGGTGACACCGATTTGAGTACAGAAGGTTACAGAAGGTTGGCAACACTAGTTTCGGTATGACCGAGTTTGGAATCGGAAAATCCGAGATTTCTAGGGTTTGGCTATATGGTGAGGTGGTTCATCTCGGTGTGGTGAGTTTATGGAATCGGTGGGACCGAGGTTACTTATGAGTATATGTTGGAATGAAAGATTGCTGATAGTTTGAGAGATAAATCACTAAGCACTTGAGCAACCAGATCATCATCATAACCTCATCCCCTTTTAATAGTATTGGCTTTCCTAAGGACTCAATGTGATCTTGGATCACTAAACCAAAAATGGAGTCTTGAGCACTTGCCAATCCTTTCCTTAGCATCCTAGGGGTCCACCTTTCCAGTCCTTTTGCCATGCGAGTGATTGACTTTCTGAAACATACTTGATAAAAGCATTAGTCCAACCACAAAGTATGTTGTCATTAATTACCAAAACCACCTAGGGAGCAAATGTGCTTTCAATCTCCCCCTTTTTGGTAATTGATGGCAACACACAAAACAGGACATCAAAGCTTACTGAAGGAAAGACAAGGATTATCATTAAAGCTTTGACAAACATGTAGTACACAGTCTCCCCTTACAAGTGTGCAAGCTTTTCATAGATTATGGTTTTGGACTACCACAAGCACACATGAGAGAAAAGCAAGATGTGCTACATGCAGCTTGGCTATATGCATCAGAGCAGATGAGGATAAATGAGTGATGATGCATATGTGCATGGCGATTTCTTGCAAACAAATATTCACAAGCAAGTCACCATCATGCACATTCTGCAGGATGCATATACTTACCTTGAAGTTCCTTGGCTTTGTACCTGAAGAAAAAAGCTTGAGAAAACAAGGTTAGATAACACAAGAGTATTTATTCATCCAATAGCAAGAACGTCAAGAGTACCAAGCCAGGGATGACATGTATAAAGAGTGTCTCATGATGAGCACTAGCTTGAATCAGCAAACATGTCTCCCAAGACTAAAAGATTTTCAATGAGCTCGAGAGATTTTGCTTTTCATAAGATACCAATTGTGCTTTTAGAAGATACCAATTGTGTGAGCAAGAGAAGCAAAATCAAAAGAATAATGCCAAATGTATTATCAAAGTGAAATCTGACAAAGCTTTGATGTGATCCTCTCCCCTTAAGGTAAGATTATTCTTCTTCTCCTTTATCCTCCAATCTCCCCTAAGCTCCCCTAAATCTTCTCCCCTTTGACATCAAGTGCGAAAAGGACGATAAACTAGGAAGGTCGAGAAAGGATGGAAGGAAAGAAGTGGGATCCTTAAGAATCACTGGCCCGAGCAAATTATGTATGCAAAATAAATCAGTTTAGTTGAGCTGCGAAGATGATATCTGGTGAATGTAAATCGGTGACACGAATTGATATGGATCGGTGAGCCGAAAGTCGAGACTTAGGGCTG
The DNA here is from genome assembly GCA_021437245.1 of Aegilops speltoides. NCBI lineage: Eukaryota > Viridiplantae > Streptophyta > Magnoliopsida > Poales > Poaceae > Aegilops > Aegilops speltoides. The sequence continues at coordinate 215,043,696 of CM038146.1, read as the reverse complement.
ATCCTTTTCGGTCGAACCGAAATGTGTAAATTGGTGGCCTTGAGTTTAATTCAAGGAAATATAGAAATAATTCAGCTCACTTTTCAAGGAATGTGTCAAAAGATTTGCAATGAATTTGTAAAAGGTTTTTCAGGAATTGATCGAGCCAAAAGGATATACACAAGAACGGAAGAAATAGAAATGAAAGCGATTGCTAGATGAAGTTTTTTTTGATTTATAAGTAAGACAACTCAATGAGAGAGAATAATGAAAATCGAAACAATTCCAAAACATATGTACTTCATCTAGATAAGGGTCGGCGACAAAGTCACCTATATTTGAGTATATTGACTTAGGAGTCAAATGAGAGCATTTGATCATAGGTCATACTCATCGTTTAAGCTCAAAATGGGGTTGCCATTTTTCAATTAAGCATTTTGATGTGATCACATCTTATGAAGCTGCTTGTACTCATGTCTTTGAGCAAAGCTCCTTCAAGATGTGAAAAACATACCTTGGGCTTGTTGTTGCTTGTACTCATGTAGGTGAACTTGATGTAGATGCTCATAGAATGTGAAGTTGGAGCATCATTTCCAATTGTATAGTTCATATTCCTACATGGGTTAGGCAAGCAAGGAAATACTCAAGATTATCCAAAATGACAAGAGTGAAATACTAGATGTATTTGGTGTCAAAAAAGGATATGTGGAATTTTGTTCCTTGAACTCAACATCCCAAAGAGCTAGATACTTGGTCAATGACAAGATTACTCATGATTTGAGTGTGTGGTAATCTTGTGGAATGTAGACCATCCAAGTACCTGCAAGGAGTTAGATGCAATACAAGGGGAGAAAATGTGTCCAAGACATATGATCATCATCATAAGAGAAATATCAAGGATTAGTCAATTAGGCTCATGCCTTGCATGCATCAATGGAGTTTTCACTCCAAGTTTGAAGCATCAATGATGTTCAACTCACTCCTTAGGCGACAAAACACTTTCTCATCAAGTGGTTTTGTAAAGATATCTGCAAGCTGTTTGTCAGTACGAATATGCTTAAGATCGATGTCACCCTTAGTAATGTGATCACTAATAAAATGGTGACGAACTTCAATGTGTTTCGTGCGAGAGTGTTGCACGGGATTGTGTCCAATCTTAATCGCACTCTCATTGTCACAAAGCAAAGGAACATGTCTCACATGTATCCCATAATCCTTAAGCGTTTGTGTCATCCATAGCGAAAGCACAACACAAACCAGCAGCAATATATTCTGCTTGGCGATAGATAATGATACGAATTTTGTTTCTTGGATGACCAAGATACAAGAGATCGACCGAGAAATTGACACGTAGCCGAAGTTGACTTTCTATCAACCCTGTCTCCGGCATAGTCCGAGTCGGAATAGCCAACAAGATCGAAAGAGGCCCTCTTAGGATACCAAATGCCAAAGTTAGGTGTATGTATCAAATATCTCACAATTCTTTTAACAGCTTTAAGATGACATTCCTTAGGGGCTGCTTGATATCGAGCACACATGCATACACTCAACATTATGTCAGGACGAGAAGCACAGAGATATAGTAGAGAACCAATCATGGATCGATAAACCTTTTGATCAACAGGTTCTCCATCTTTAGTCAAGTCATTATGTCCACTAGTAGGCATGGGGGTTTTCATACCTTTGCTTTCTTGCATGTTGAACTTCTTGAAGAGATCCTTGGTGTACTTTGTTTGTGAGACAAAGGTACCCTCCTTCGATTGCTTGATTTGCAACCCAAGGAAGAATTTGAGTTCACTCATCATGGACATCTCATACTTCTCCGACATAAGCTTTCCAAACTTATCACTAAAATGAGGTTAGTTGAACCAAAGATAATATCATCAACATATATTTGGCACACAAATAGTTCACCATCAACCCTTTTCGTGAATAGCGTTGAGTCTATTTTGCCAATCTCAAATCCTTTTTCAAGAAGAAAGCTAGTCAAGCATTTGTACCAAGCTCTAGGGGCTTGTTTAAGACCATAAAGAGCTTTGTGCAACTTGTAAACATGATTAGGCTTTTAGGATTCACAAATCCGGAGGTTGTTTCACAAATACTTCCTCCTCAATTTCACCATTTTAGAAAAGCACTTTTAATGTCCATTTGATAGAGAGTATAATCATGGTGGTTGGCATAAGCAGAAGAATGCGAATGGACTCAAGTCTAGCAGCGGGGCATAGGTCTCACCATAGTCCATACCTTCGACTTGTGTGTAACCTTGTGCTCTGAGGCGAGCCTTGTTGCGGATGACTTGTTCATCTTCATCTTGCTTGTTCCGAAACACCCATTTGGTTCCAATGACGTTTTGGTCATCATTGGGCTTCTCTACCAAAGTCCAAACATTGTTCCTCTCGAAGTTGTGTAGCTCTTCGTGCATAGCGTTCACCCAATCCGGGTCTTCAAGCGCTTCTTCTACCTTCATAGGTTCAAGACTAGAAATAAATGAGTAATGCTCACAAAAGTTAGCTAAACGAGTTTTAGAGCGAGTAATTCTCCTGGAGTCGATGTCATTCATCATTTGTTCCACGGGATGATTCTTCTTGACTCTTGCTCGAACTCGTGATAGCTTTTGTTGTGATCGCGGCTGAGCTTCCTCATCATCCTCTTCTTCTTCTTCTTCTTCTTCTTCATTGTTGTTGGTGTTGTCTTGAGGTGGTGGAGAAGGAGGTTGTGGTGGATCTTCTTGTCGCACTTCCTCATCTTGGTGAGTTCCACTTGTGGAGGCCTCCATGTTGCCTTGAGGTTCATCTCTCCGTGAGGTAGGGGGCTCCACATATGTAGATGAGGTACTCTCCTTCACTTCCATGGGACGAATCTTTCCAATGGATAAGTCTTGAATGGCTTCCGATGGGTCCTTGTCTCCTACATCAATAGGCATTTGCTCTACTTGCGAGCCATTAGATTCATCAAACTTCACGTCTACCGTCTCTTCAACCTTTGGGTGAAATTGTTGTGAACACGGTAGGTGTGGGAGTTTGATCCATAACCGAGGAAAAAGCCTTCATGAGTTTTAGGAGCAAATTTAGACCGACGATGCTTATCAAGGATATAGCATTTTGAACCAAAGACACGAAAGTATCCCACTTGGGGTTTGTTACGGTGAGCAGCTCATATGAAGTCTTGCCGAGGAGCTTGTGAAGATAGAGCTGTTGATAGCATGACAAGCTGTCTCGACGGCTTCACCCAAAAGTGCTTCGTGTCTTGTATTCATCAAGCATCGTTCTCGCCATCTCAATGGCGTTCGGTTCTTCCTCTCAACAACTCCATTTTGTTGAGGTGTATGCGTAACCGAGAACTCATGTAGAATCCCTTCCTCATCGAGAAAAGAGTCCACATGGGCGTTCTTGAACTCCGTTCCATTGTCGCTCGAACATTCTTGATCTTCACCTCGAATTGATTTTGGGCCTTTCTAGCTAAGGTTTTGAAGATTTTCGAACCTGCGATTTGTCATCAAGGAAAAATACCCACGTAAATCTGGAAAAATCATCAACAATAACTAGACCAAAGGAGTTACCACCAAGGCTTTTGTAAGCATTGGGACGAAAGATCCATATGAAGAAGCTCAAGCGGTCTCCTTGTGGTCATGATGTTCTTCACGGGATGACTTCCACCTACTTGTTTTCCTGCTTGACATGCACTACAGAGTCTATCTTTGTCAAAGAAAACATCTTTAACACCAAGAATGTGATCACCTTTGATTAGCTTATCTAGATTACGCATACCAACATGTCCAAGCCTTCTATGCCACAACCAACCTTTAGCAGATTTAGCAATGAAGCAAGTTCTAGGTTGAGCTTTCTTAGTGAAATCGACAATGTATAGGTCACCTCTACGAATACCGGTAAAAACCATGTTATGATTGTCGTGACGAAAAACTTGGCAATCTACTTTGGTGAATAGCACATTGAATCCAAAGTCACTAATCTAGACACGGAAAGTAAATTGTATCCAAGTGATTCAACAAGCATGACATTTTTAATGGAGCTATCATGAGATATGGCCACCTTACCAAGGCCAAGTACCTTACCCTTGGAGTTGTCTCCAAAAGTCACATACTTGCGTGGACCATCGTTCTTTGCAAGCTCTCGAAACATGTCTTCATCTCCGGTCATGTGATCGGTGCATCCACTATCAAGAATCCACTCTTTTCCACGGATATGTAGTCTCTCAGATTTGCCATAAGATTGAGACTCTTCATGATCTTGTCTAGCTCGGTGTCCGAATCGAGTATGTCGTCATCATGCTCATGCTCATCATCATATTGACCCATAGATAATTCATCATCAATACCTAGGTCAATTTGACAATGACTTGCATCAGTTTTGTCAGAGTGACAATAATCATCGGAATGCAATACAAGAGCATTTCTAATTCGAACATTGATAAAACCGGGATCACCCTTCTTTTCATAAGATCACGAAGCTCAAAGAAGCATTTATCAAAGTTGGGATCATTGGGGCGCATCATATCAAACTCAATAGTCTTGTATAGAATTTCATCAAGACCTCTCAAAGAGTAGTCCGGATAAAGTTCTTCCAAGAACTTCCACATAGCATAAGCGCACTCAAAGTTTGTGACAAGCTCAAGTAAGTTATCGGGCAAACCTCTAATGATGAGATTTACAGTTCTAAGGTTCTGAAGCAAATCAAGCTCTTCATCCATAGTAGGGTGCAAGGAGTCAAATGGAGGTACATATGGGGTTTCAACATATTTGCATAAGTTGTACATCTTAAAGATAGCAAGCATTTCAATCCTCCACGAGTTATAGGACACTCCATCAAGAATAGGCACTCTATGACTAACACTCCCCAAGCGTGAACCGTCCATCTTCCTCCAATGGTGTGCAAACCAAAGCAATGGAGACCAAAGCTCGATACCAATTGAAGGATCGTTGAAGGCAAGAGTGTCTAGAGGGGGGGATTAGACTACTCGACAAGATAAAAATATGCCTTTTGATTAGAACAAGTTTTTAGCAAGTTGACAATGAAGATCAAGTCAAGTATCATGCAAGCAAGTCAAGCAACATACTACACATGCAATTCTAGAGTATGGGCAGCGGAAAGTAAATTGCACAAGTAGTAAGGAGAGATGGAGAAGAGCAAGCGCAATTTGGAACACGGAGATTTTTCTCGTGGTTCCGATAGGTGGTGCTATCGTCAATCCACGTTGATGGAGACTTCAACCCACGGAGGGTAACGGCTGCGAGAGTCCACGGAGGCTCCACCCACGAAGGGTCCACGAAGAAGCAACCTTGTCTATGCCATCATGGCCTCGTCCACGGAGGACTAGCCTTACTCGGGGTAGATCTTCACGAAGTAGGCGATCTCCTTGCCCTTACAAACTTCTTGGTTCAACTCCACATCTTGTGGAGGCTCCCAAGCGACACCTAACCAATCTAGGAGGCACCACCCTCCAAAAGGTAATAGATGGTGTTGGTGATGATGAACTCCTTGCTCTTGTGCTTCAAATGATAATCTCCCCAACACTCAACTCTCCTCACTGATTTGGCTGTGGTGGAAGAAAGGATTGAGTGGAAAGCAACTTGGGAAGGCTAGAAATCAAGTTTCATATGGTGGGAGTGGAGCAACTTGATCTCAACACAAGGGTAGGTAGTTTTCTTCTCGAAATGTAAGGTAGGAGTGGTAGTTCTTTCGATGGCTCTCTCCACGAATGAAGAGGAGGTGGAGGGTATTTATAGCCTCCACACAAAATCCAACCGTTACACACATTTGACCAATCTCGGTCGGACCGAAGTTGACAACTCGGTGAGACCGAAAGTTCAAATCTTGTGAGCGTTGAGATTTTCGTGGGACCGAAAATACAATCTCGGTTAGTCCGATTCTTCCAAAGTCTAGGGTTTGCCATTCTCGGTGGGACCGACTTTCTCATCTCGGTGACACCGATTTGAGTCTGAAGGTTCTGAAGGTTGGCAACACTAGTTTCGGTATGACCGAGTTTGGAATCGGAAAATCCGAGATTTCTAGGGTTTGGCTATATGGTGAGGTGGTTCATCTCGGTGTGGTGAGTTTATGGAATCGGTGGGACCGAGATTACTTATGAGTATATGTTGGAATGAAAGATTGCTGATAGTTTGAGAGATAAATCACTAAGCACTTGAGCAACGGATCATCATCATAACCTCATCCCTTTTAATAGTATTGGCTTTCCTAAGGACTCAATGTGATCTTGGATCACTAAACCAAAAATGGAGTCTTGAGCACTTGCCAATCCTTTCCTTAGCATCCTAGGGGTCCACCTTTCCAGTCCTTTTGCCATGCCAGAGTGATTGACTTTCCTGAAACATACTTGATAAAAGCATTAGTCTAACCACAAAGTATGTTGTCATTAATTACCAAAACCACCTAGGGAGCAAATGTGCTTTCACTCATGTATCTAAATCCCTTCAAGTATCTTCATTCGTTTTCAAACTCTTTCCCGTGAATTGTGCCTTTGCTACTTTCATTTTCAATTCTTACGGTGGTTCGTTCAAGATTTCACTTCCTTCATTATCATATCAATTCATTCGTTGTTTCCAAATCCCATCGGTGATTCCATCAATACCTTCTCAAGTTTTGATATATCTCTTTTAATCCTTTCAATGAGAATAAGTAGTATGCCAAATCCGTTGCTTGTCATCAATTTAAATTGGTGAAGGATATGCATTACGTAATTCTTATCCTTGTTTCATCCAAGTGTTTAATTCTTTTCTTCTGGAGATTGTTCATGAGGAAGTAATTATCGGTTTCATTTGTTTCATCTTCTCTTTTTCCCGGAGTTCCAAGCTCTAATTATCACGGAGATCCATCTAAATCATTGCAAGGATTCACCTTGTGTTTTCAATTTCTCTTTCTTTTCATTCCTTTTGTTTACCGGAGTTCTTCATGGAGGTTCTACATGATGGTTCATCAAGGATTTAATTCCCTTCTCAAAGTTTTCATCGAGATTCTTTCCTAAGGAGCTCAAGCTTTCTTCATATGGTAATCCGGAGTGCAATTCTTTCTACCTTATCTTTTGAGGTGGTGTTATGTTACTCTTGACAATTTCCTTCTTGTTTCATGATTCATATGTTGTCAAGAATGAGGTATTTTAAATCCATCAATCCCTTTATTGGAGTTATCTTGGGTTATATTTCACCTAAAGCTTTCCCTAAGGATTGTTGCTATTTATGGTGCTTATAAATGACCCAAGTTCTTCTTTATCCTCCGGTGATATAGCTTTCTCGTCTCCTTGTTCCGTATCAATGAAATTCTATTCCTCCATTTCCAACCGGAGTGTTGTATCATCTCCTCAATATCATCTCATCCTATCAAGTTTTCCTTCTTCTTTCAGTCGGAGTGCTGCCCAAATTATATCAATCTTATTCCTTCTCTATCTAGTTTTAACCGGAGTGGTTTCAATATCTATCTTATCACTAAACCTCTTGGTTCTCATCATATTCCTTGTTCCTCTTGGCCAACGAATTGTTTGCAATCTTGGTCATCTCCGTTATTTTGTTTCTTTCAATGTGTTCAACCTCTCAAGGTTTTTTTTGGTTTCACTCATTGGTCAAAGAAGCAACTTAGTTTTACCTCTTCTCTTCCTCTTCCGTTTTCCCTCCGGTGCCATCCTAGATCTCGGGACGAGATCCTCTCGTAGTGGTGGAGTGTTGTAACGCCCCGGATCCGATGCGCCAGGTGTCCGTCAGTTATTCGCCGTCGCTGCCATGTCATTTGCTTGTGTGTTGCACTTTGCCATGTCATCATCTGCATTTCATCTGCATGTTTTTCAAAACTTGCATCCGTTCGGGTTCCCCCGGTTCTCTCTGTTGTCCGTTCGAAGTCCAGACACACTGGCACGCGCCTGCGGCACCCCCCGAAATATTATTTTATAAGTGGCCGAAAAATGTTCTCGGAATGGGATGAAACTTGGTGTGCGGTCTTAGTATAGTGTGGATAGGCCGCCTGCCAAATTTCGTCGCATTCGGAGTTCGTTTGACTGCCCAACCCTTAAATATATAACCGCGATATAGTCGGTATATTCGTCGGGTGTTTTCGGTCTCCGAAAACCGTTGCCGGGCTGCCTTCTCTTCTCTCCTCTTAGCCTAGCCCATCTACACAGCCCACCAACCCCTCTCATAGTCCCTCTCCGCTTCGGAGCCGTTCAATGGCGATCGTACGCTCCGAAAAGCCCCCAAAACAGCCCAACCCTAGCCCCTTTTCCTATATATAGACCCCTCTCTCCATTTTTGGCCTCCTACCTACCCCCTCCTCTATTCCCGCAGCCAGCCGCCGCTCCCTCCTCGTTTTCAGCGCCGGTGCGCTCCCCCTTCGCCACTTGGCGCGCCGCCAATCGCCGCGCCGCCACCTGAGGCGTCGCCCCGGCCAACCGGGCGCCGCCACGTCGCCCCAACGCTCGCCTCCTCCAACCCGCGCCCTCCACGCGCCCCCAGCCTCAGCGCCGCCCAGGCCGGCGGCCCATCCGAGGCCCGCCTGGCTGGATCCGCCGAGCGCCCGCGCCTCCGCTCTCGTTCGATCGAGGGAGGAGTCCCTCGATCCCGAGCTCCCGCCGGCTCGAACCATCGCTTCGCGCCGCCCGCCTGCGCCACCGGAGCCACCGCCGGCGACGCCCCTCGAGGCGGTGCCCGTTGCCCTCCTCCTGTCCTCTGTTTTTCCTCCCTCTCTCTCAACGCCCTCCCTCTCCTGGTGTTCCTCTGCAGGACCTCGCCGCCGCTGCGTCGGGTCGTCGTCGCCGGCGCCGTCGCCGGGAACGGGCACCCCATGCCCAGATCCGCCCTCCGCCGCCGTTGGAACCGCCTCCTTCCGCACCTCCAGCCTGCTCCGCGCCTCGCCGGAGCCGCATCGGCGTCGGCCGCCTGCCGCCCTGCCTCCTCGATCCAGAAGGGATCGGGAGGAGGACGCAGCCCCACGTGGGCCCCGGCCAGCTCCACCACGCCGGCGGCCCAGTCCACCACCCTCCGGCCCACCTTCCTCACCGCGTCCGGCCCAAGTGGCCCAAGGTGAGCGAGACCACCAAAATCCCGCCCGATGCGCTTTATAGTACTTGACGCTCACTTTGTTTTTTTTTCATGAAAATGCCTAAGTCACAGATTTTTGCATTAATGATGCCATATTCATTGCATCACATCTCTGCATCCGTAGCACTGTTTCGTGCGTATAATATGTCAAATTGTTCGTATCGACGAGTACATCATTTCGTTCCATTGCATCATTTTCATTTGAGTCCATATTGATGCCCGAAATGCTGTTGGAAGAGTGCATGTTGATGTTGATCTGCTGAAACTGTTATAACTTGTTGTTTTATCATTTTTGCCATGATTGATGTGTGCATCCTATGAGGTTGATGTCTACATGAATGTTGATCTATGCCATGCCATCTTGCCAGGGGTGCCAACCATGTATTTTTGTGAGTTGTGTGCTGAGTGCATCAAGCTTGTTAAGTAGGGTAGTTGCTGTTGCTGTTTTCCTGACAGATTCTGTTATATTTTGTTGCTATGTTAACATGCTTCTACTAATCATTCTATGCATAATCTGGAGATGCTATATAAACATGTTTTGATCTACATGTCATGCTCTATCCATTCATGCCCTTGGTTGCATTTATAGCTTGCTATAGATTGTTCATATCTTGCTCCAAAGTTGCTTGAAAATGTTGCTGTCAGCCTGTTAACATTAAGTTCACTTGTTCCCATGTGTTTTCCTAGTGATCCATGCACCCTATGAACTTGCTCTTGCCATGCTTAACTTCATAAACATGCCTTCTTACTGTTGGTTGCCTTGCCATGCCATGTATTGCTCTGTGGTGAGTGGTTCAAGCTCACGAACATGCCAACTTGTTGTTGTTTCTGCCATGTTTGAATCTGTAATATAACTTGCCATGTTTACATGGGTGCCATCATATTTTATGATCCTTTTCGGCTCATGGTCAGTAAGGGACTTTTGATCTATGATATTAGTAGATTCATGCCATGCCTTTGTTTGCCATGATAAGTTCCTGTAACATGTTGTTTGATAGCTCTAAACATTGCAACCTGATGTTATTTCTGCTAAAGTCTGAAACTGTTATTATTTGCAATATCTCCATGTGTTTTTGAGCATGTTCTAGTTGTTTCTGTAGATAGCTCAGTGTTCATGTTTTGTTATGCTTTACGTGTACTTCATGCCCATGCCTTTTGTTCTTATGTTGGGGTGTTGTAGCATGTTGTTTTGATGCTTGCAAGATGCCTAGTTGCTGTTATGGACAGATTGTTATGACTTGTATAGTGTGTGTGTGTTGCACCGTTGCTCCGTTTTGAGTGTGCTCTATATGAAACTTGCTTGTTTTTGAATGTAGTTTCATATTATCATGTTGCATCCTTGTTTTGAGGTGTTTACTTGATGTTTGGGTGCATTTTGCAATAATGCCATGTTTAACTTGTTTTGCTCATATCTTCTAGCCCGTAGCTCCAAATCTAATGAACTTTATATGTAACTTGACTAGAATTTCGTGCAGATCATCTTGGTGATCTTTAACTTGCTGTTTAACAACTTGAACTTAAGGTTATTCAGTTCTAGACCAATTTCGAAATATGCATATGAGGACTTACCGGAATTGTTATATGTTGTTCCCGGCCTCATTTAAACTTGCCTTGATGTGTTGTTCTTGTTTGTATCATCTCTTGCCATGAGTAGCTTCATGTAGCCTTGTCATGCATCATGCTTGTTGTGCATCATGTCTTGTTCATGTGTGGTGTGTTTACCCATGTTGTGTGCTTCTTCTCGATAGTTTCCGTTTCGTTGCGATCGTGAGGATGCGTTCGTCTACGGTTGGTTCGGCTTCATCCGTTCATCTTCTTCATGGACTTGTTCTTCTTCCTTGCGGGATTTCAGGCAAGATGACCGCTACCCTGGATCTCACTACTAACATTGCTATGCTAGTTGCTACGTTCTATCGCTATGCTGCGCTACCTATCATTTGCTCTTCAAGCCATCCCATATTGCCATGAACCTCTAATCCTTTGACACCTGTCCTATGCAAACCATTGTATGGCTATGTTACCGCTTTGCTCAGCCCCTCTTATAGCGTTGCTAGTTGCAGGTGAAGTTGAAGATTTCTCCATGGTGGATAGGGTTTTGGTTGGGATATCACAATATCTCTTATATTATTAATGCATCTATATACTTGGTGAAGGGTGGAAGGCTCGGCCTTATGCCTGGTGTTTTGTTCCACTCTTGTCGCCCTAGTTTCTGTCATACCGGTGTTATGTTCCCGGATTTTGTGTTCCTAACGCGGTCGGGTGATTTATGGGACCCCCCTGACAGTTCGCTTTGAATAAAACTTGTCCAGCAAGGCCCAACATTGACTTTTACCATTTGCCTCACCACCACCTACTTTTCCCTTGGGAGTAATTAACCCAAGGGTCATCTTTATTATAGCCCCCCCGGGCCAGTGCTTGTCTAAGCGTTGGTCCAAACTAGAGCACCGTGTGGGACCATCCCTTGGCAACTTGGGTTACGTCGGTACCTGTACGCTTCGCTTATCCGGTGTTGCCCTGAGAATGAGCTATGTGCAGCTCCTATCGGGATTGTCGGCGCATCGGGCGGCTTTGCTGGTCTTGTTTTACCATTGTCGAAATGTCTTGATGTACCGGGATTCCGAGACTGATCGGGTCTTCCTGGGAGAAGGTCTATTCCTTCGTTGATCACGAGAGCTTGTCATGGGCTAAGTTGGGACACCCCTGCAGGGTTTAAACTTTCGAGAGCCGTGCCCGCGGTTATGTGGCAGATGGGAATTTGTTAATGTCCGGTTGTAGATAACTTGACACCAGATCCGAATTAAAACGCATCAACCGAGTGTGTAGCCGTGATGGTCTCTTCTCGGCGGAGTCCGGGAAGTGAACACAGTTTCTGTGTTATGTTTGGCGAAGTAGGTGTTGGGATCACCTCTTGATCATTGCTAGCTTCACGACCGTTCCGCTTGTTTCTCTTCTCGCTCTCGTTTGCGTTGGTTAGCCACCATATATGCTTAGTCGCTGCTGCAACCTCACCACTTTACCCCCTTCCTTTCCCATTAAGCTTTGCTAGTCTTGATACCTATGGTAATGGGATTGCTGAGTCCTTGTGGCTCACCGGATACTTCAAAACCAGTTTGCGGTGCCTATGTTACGAAAGCGGTGGCGCAACCAAGCTCAAGAAGGAGCTCGATGAAGATCTTGCCCTTTGTGTTGTTTCGTTCTAGTTGATCAGTAGTGGAGCCCAGTTGGGGTCGATCGGGGACCTTTGTCGCATTTGGGGTTCTTCTTTTATTTTGGTTCCGTAGTCGGACCTTGATTGTATCTGGATGATGTAATGCTTTATTCATGTATTTGTGTGAAGTGGCGATTGTAAGCCAACTATGTATCTCTTTCCCTTATGTATTACACGGGTTGTGTGAAGATTACCTCACTTGCGACATTGCTTTCAATGCGGTTATGCCTCTATGTCGTGCTTCGACACGTGGGAGATATAGCCGCATCGAGGGCGTTACATGTGGTCTCTAGCTTTCATTGCTTCTTATTTGTTGGAATGGTTTCTGCTTAGTTTAAACAAACAATTGTGAACTTGCCATGCCGTCCTGTTTTTCGTACATATTCCATCCTAGTATCATGTGTTTGCCTTACATCAAAGTAGTGATTTTCAGTATCATGCATGAATGAGTTCTGAAGAGAGAATTTTATTGCTTTTTCTTGTCGGTTTTACTTGACAATTCAAAATCAATAAAGCGGAAGGAAGTTAGCAAGGCAGCGGATAAAGGTGCGCCTTCTGAACGGAGGGCCTCTACAGTTTCTACTCCTCCACACCCCTGTCGGTGTCAAAAACCGGCGGATCTCGGGTAGGGGGTCCCGAACTGTGGGTCTAGGCGGATGGTAACAGGAGACAAGGGACACGATGTTTTTACCCAGGTTCGGGCCCTCTCGACGGAGGTAAAACCCTATTCCTGCTTGATTGATATTGATGATATGGGTAGTACAAGAGTGGATCTACCACGAGATCAAGGAGGCTAAACCCTAGAAGCTAGCCTATGGTATGATTGTTGTAATGGTTGTGTTCGTCCTACGGACTAAAACCCTCCGGTTTATATAGACACCGGAGAGGGCTATGGTTACATAGACTCGGTTATAATGGTAGGAGATCTACATATCTGTATCACCAAGCTTGCCTTACACGCCAAGGAAAGTCCCATCCGGACACGGGATGAAGTCTTCAATCTTGTATCTTCATAGTCTTGCAGTCCGGCTGACGATGACAGTCCGGCTGTCCGGACACCCCCTAGTCCAGGACTCCCTCAGTAGCCCCTGAACCAGGCTTCAATGACGATGAGTCCGGCGCACATATTGTTCGGCATTGCAAGGCGGGTTCCTCCTCCGAATAATTCATGGAAGATTGTGAACACCATGATAGTGTCCGGCTCTGCAAAATAATTTCCACATTCCACCGTAGAGAGAATAATATGTACATAAATTCAATCTGCTAATGTATTTTGTGGCATGACGTCATACCACCACCAAGCCTTTACTTGAATCGTTTTTTATATACCACCTCAGCGCGTTTAGCGAAGCGGTTTCCTTGGCACGTCTTCTCGAAGGAGAGATCGTGTTCCCCTTATTCCGGGATTCCCATCAATACGGACGTGGGTAACCCAACCGTGCCCGTCGCCACGCCTCCTCTATCGGAGGCGAGTCCCGAACGGTCATGGAGACGGCTCTTGGTATTTTCCCTCCTTATAATGGGACCAAGGCTTCAATCTTTCATCGAATCCTCTCCTTGCCCCAGGTTCCAACACCCAGAGCCCCAGATTCAAGCGCTTCGGACCTTCAACAATGTCCGACTCTGACCTTCAAGGCCGGTGGATGCCCTCCTCTGTCACGGAGGAGGACGTGCTAAAGCTGCGAGAGGCCAAGTACCTGTCTTACGAGATTTCGCACAGGTTGCCCGCTGAAGGGCAGGTCATCCCCACCCCCGAGCCCGGCGAGTATGTCGTTTTTGTATCCCACCTCCGTCGGGGTTTAGGCTTCCCGATGGATCCTTTTGTGAGAGGGCTCATGTTCTACTATGGGTTGGAATTCCATGACTTGGCTCCGGAGTCCATCCTCTATATTTCTGCATTTATTGTCATCTGTGAAGCCTTCCTCCGCGTCACCCCTCACTTCGGCTTGTGGCTAAAAACCTTCGACGTGAAGCCGAAGATGATCGAGGGGCGTCAAGCAGAGTGCGGCGGGGCGGTTGTGAGCAGAAGGGCCGACGCTCCATGGCCCGAGGGCTCTTTCCAGGAGGAGCTCGGCTCGTGGCAGCAGGAGTGGTTCTATATAACCGCTCCCAGGGGCAGCAGGCAGAAGCCGCCATCCATCTTCCGCTCGGGTCCTCCACAGCGGCTGATGTCATGGGTCAGCCAAGGGCTCAATTGGGGGCCGCCAAAGGACGTGCCCCTACTGCTGGGCCGGATTCGAGACCTCCAAGCGAGGGAGATCGATCTGGTTGTGGTAATGCAGGTCATGCTGATTAGGCGTCTCCTGCCCTGCAAACGCCGCCCTCTCCGGCTGTGGGAGTTTAATCCGGAGGGATCACGGATTCTCCAACACTTCATGGGTATGACACCTGTGGAGATGTACAAATTATTCTTTGGATCACGAGGCGGTCCGAATTGACCGAGGACGCCAGCCTAAGCTGCAATCGCCGGATACACAAGTAAGTAGCTCGAGTCCGGACATACCGTTTGTTTGCCTTTCTATGATTCGCCCACCAATTTCCTTCTAAACAGGAGTGGATAGCGCAAGCAAAGCCGATCTGATGTCCGCCCCCCCAGAGACCGCTCCGGATCCGTCTTTGGTCGGGATTTGGAGGTTGCGCCGGAAGAAGGCGAAGGGGAAAATAGAGGAGCTACCGCCTCGCCCAAGGAGGCTCTTGAAAGAGGGGGGATCGAGAATCCCTCCCTCCAAGGGGAGAAGAGGACCGCCTCCGAAGACCCGGAGGCCAAAGCCCCTAAGCGGGGGAAGAAATCTTCACTAGAGGGTCCTACGTCTGGGGAGGCCCCGGCCGCACAGTCTCCCCTAAAGAATCAGCCCTCCAGCGAGCCGTAAGTCGAAAAAAGGGAGTTTTGTAATAAGGGACATCCCTATTTGTGCTTCTGAGGATAACTTAGAGCGAGACGCCTCCGTCCGCTACGCCGTCGGATAAGGCAGACGAGCCTGAAGTGTCGTCACAGAGGGTATCCCCGAGACCGGCAGGGCCGAGTAGTCCGGCACCTGGTGTTCGGCCGGGGGAGCTAAAGGATCTGCTTGAGAGGGCGTCTATCTCAGAAGATCACCATGCCTTGATGAGTATGGTGATTGGAAGGATTTCGTCCGCCAAAGGCAGATTAAATGAATGCCGAGAGTTTTTGGCGGGGTTTGAGGTACGTAAAATGACACACCTTTTGACAGTTTTACACATAAAGTGCGCCCTGTATAGATAGTAGCCCCTGAGACTCGGTAGGTTGTCGAAAGCGACAGCGTGCCGAGGATCAAAATCGCAGGTTTTAATTTTCACCGTTCCTATGCAGGTGGCGGATCGTCTGGGGGCCAGCCGGACTGATGGAGTTGCTGAACTAAAGCGGCAACTCGACGTTGCAGATGCGGACATCGCGCTAGTGAACAGGCGACTTGACGAGTTGCAAGGTAAGTGTTTATTTGCGATCACCTAGTAAGGGAGCCAAAGCCCGCTCCTTGCAACATGTGTGTGAAATGCAGATGGTGCCTCTGCTGTGGAGAGCCTTCGGGCCGAACTTGCCCAAGCCAAGGAGCGAGCCAGAAGGAGTGAGGCGGCTGCCTCGAGGGCGGCCGAGGAGTTAGAAGCCGAAAGGGCTGCACACTGCCGAAGCAGGGAAGAGATGGCCGAAATGGCCGTGAAGTTAAAAGATGCTACCGACCGCAATGAGGTTCTTGAAAAGGAGCGCCTAGCGGAGCGGGAGGACCTGAGGAAGGCCACCGCCGAAGCCAAGGATGCCCGTTCTGCGATGAGGGCTATAAAGGAGGAGCTGCGCCAGGCCGGAGACATTGTGGCTGGCAAGCCTTTTCTGCTGCGCCAAAGGTTTACGGATCCAAAGTATGCTCAGCTTGGCCAGCTGTGGGGTCCGGAGGATCCTTATATGGACTTAGCGGCGAGTGCGGCGGATGCCGTTGTGCACTTCCGAAGTCAGAAGGATCACAAGACGAAAGAGCTGTTTTCGTCTCAATTCCATAGTCCAGAGCGTTCACTTCCACTGACCGATCGGTTGGCCGAGTGGGCTGAGCTGAATAGGTTGTCCGGACTTGCCATGACGGATACCGTGACGTATGTCTGGCCGGATAGGCCCAAGCCGAAGAGTTATTTTGGCTTATTGCAGCAATTTCTTGGGGCGGTGCCGCATCTCAAGGCGATGAAGCGGTAGGCCTGCATAGAGGGCGCACGGATGGCCTTTGCCCGTGTGAAGACACATTGGACAGAGATGGATGCCACCGCTGTTGCGATCCAGGGTTCGGACGAGAGCCGGTTACCCGCTGAGCACTATTTTGGGGAAATTCTGCGTGGTGCTCGTGTAATAGAGTCGCAATGCTCAAAAAATGTCACGTTCAAATGAACGTTTTCGTTTGTAAAACGATGCTTATGATGTAGACGCTTTTTGTACTTGTGCGTTCAAGTATTGAAATATCTCCTGTGCGGCCGTTTATGTATACGTGTGTATAACCTGAAAGATGGCAGTCGTCGGCTTCAGCCCCCACGCACAAGGTGCGGGGTGTTATAAAAATAGCACATTTTCACACTTAATCCGACGTCTCGGTCCTGTGAAGGAGGTGGTAGCGTAGCAAACGAGGCAACCGGACTATAGTGCTTTATCACTTTCACTTAGCTATAGGAGTTCGAGGGTGGGGCTACGATATAGCCCCTAGGGGCACCGCGCTCTCCGGATTCGGGGCGCATATGTGCCTGGCCGGGAAACGGTCCTTCGTCAAAGCGGAGGAATTCTAAACATTCCGGTAGTCGATCGATTGGTTGACCAGTCTCATTGTATCATGATAGTCGGTTTCGGCTTTCTCTCGAGGTGCTCGCCCGGCCGAACCGGGCACAATCGCATAGTTCTCCGGTGCCGCGTTAGCCGATGATACGGAACGTAAGGCAGCAAAACACAGGAGCCGGGCAAACCCAACATTTGACCAAAGACATGATTCGGAGCTGATGCATATAAGGCCTAACTCGAGACACCGAACACTCCCTAAGGTGTTCGGCCTTTATAATAACGGGCAGAACAATGCCCAAAGCGCCTTGTGTCCAGGTACGGGCAAGGTCTTCTGGCGTGGCCGATGCCAAAACGCCAGTCTCCTCTCTGGTTATAATGAGAAACCAGGGGATTATAGCAACAAGAGACAGTAAAAAAGGTTTACGCAGGGTCTTAATCTGAAAAGAATCCTTGCAATGGGTCCCTACTGCACGTCTGCGCATGTGTCTCCGTTGTGCCGTATCCTGGACGGGTGTGCAAGTTGTTCATCTGTAAAAAGAGAGGAACTTAGTTTGAAAGAAAATCGTGCGAAAAGTGCATAAAAAATTGAAGTATTAATAAATGAATAAAGCTGAGCCTATATTAGCTCGTTATTGCTTATATGCACAGCCCCTTGTGAAGGGGTGTGCGGCTAGGGAGCCCCTAGCTTATTTATTCCGGACTCATCTAGCCGTGTCCGGGGTCTTGAACGACCTTTTAATGAAATGATGCCGCGTGGACCGGGAATTTTAAGTGTAAGAGACGCGTAATGTGGTATTGCGTTAAAGCGGACAAAAGCTTCACGTCCCAATAGTGCTTGATAGCTACTTTTGAATGGGGCGACATGAAAGATTAGCTTTTCGCGTCGGAAGTTGTCAGGTGACCCGAACACAACTTCTAGTAATAAGGAGCCTGTGCACTTGGCGTAAGGGCCTGGCGTCACTCCTTTAACGGAAGTGCGGCTATGTCGAATTTTAGTAAGGTCTATCCCCAACTTCCGGATTGTGTCCGGATATAGAAGGTTTAAATCGCTGTCGCCGTCCATCAGGACTTGTGTAAATTGTAGTCCGTCGATTATAGGATCCAATATCAGAGCCGTCCATCCTGCATTTCAAATACCTCTGGAATAATCCAAGTGGTCGAAAGTGATTGGTTTTGACATCCAACCTCGAGGTTCCGCTGGGGTGGACCATGCGGCACTTATTTTAGCGGGTGCCGCATTGTTTTTCCGTACTATCACATGAAGTGAGTTTACTGTTTTGACTTCTTGTGGAAAGTCTTTTGTTTTCCGGTGCTCTGCTGGTGGGATTCATCATCATCCTCGCTTGGCGCGTCGAGCCCCTTGTGTTCGGCATTGAGTCGGCCGGACTGTTTGAAAACCCAACAATCTCGGTGGGTGTGGTTTGCAGGCCTTCCGGAGGTACTGTGGATTTGACATATACGATCCAAAATTTTGTTTGTTGATAGCTCATCACTGTTGTCCTTAAGAGGCAGTGTTTTATTGTTTGGCCGCGAGCTTTTGAATCCGGCGTTGACCGCCGTGTTCTTTGGGCTTTTTTCTTTATTTCGGCGCTGATCCTTTCTGCGGCGTGATTTTCTGTTTCCATCTCTGATCTCGGATGTACTCGGGTCGCTGGTGCTGCGTCTTGCTAGCCAACTATCCTCTCCCGCACAAAAGCGGGTCATGAGGCTTGTTAGCGCGGCCATTGTTCTCGGCTTCTCTTGGCCGAGGTGTCTGGCGAGCCATTCGTCTCGGACATTATGTTTAAAAGCTGCTAAGGCTTGCGTCCGGACAATCGACTATTTGGTTCTTTTGGTAAGGAACCTGTTCGAATTTGTCCAGCGCCGACTCTCGGGTTGTTGAGTTATGTGACTTAAATCGTCGCAGATCCGGAGGTCGGACATAAGTCCCTTGAAAATTTGCTCTAAATGCGTCCTCGAGCTCTTCCCAACTTCCATGAAGATTCTTTGGGAGGCTTTTGAGCCAATGCCGAGCTGGCCCTTTGAGCTTGAGGGGTAGATATTTTATGGCGTGGAGATCATCTCCTCTAGCCATGTGTATGTGTAGTATGTAATCCTCAATCCAGACTCCAGGGTCTGTTGTTCCGTCGTATGCCTCTATGTTTACGGGTTTGAATCCCGCTGGAAATTCATGATCTAGTACCTCATTAGTGAAACATAGTGGGTGTGCGGCGCCCCTGTATTTGGGTGTGCCATTGTCTTCGAACACTTGGCGTGTTGTGTTGCTTCCTGGGGCCCTCTTTTTTGGCCCATAAATGGACCTGGCCGGGCCATCTGTTTTCCGAGGATCATGAGTCGGCTTGTGTGCGGTGCCGCTTGTCGCTTTTGGCTCATCATCGGCGTCTATCCGCCAGCGGCCTCTTTGTTTTTTGACTGTGGGGGCACTATGGTTTCCTCGTCAAATTCTAGCAGCAGCTTGCGCTTCGGGTAGCTCTTTGTTTGGTGGCCATTGCCATATTTGTCTGCGGTCTTGAGTAGTTTGCTCCACCTCATTCTGAGTATGTCTTCTGCTGTTTTGAGCTTCCTCTTTTCCTTCTTCAGGCTTCTTGCAGTGGCGAGAAGTCTTTTGTGAGTGTCCTTATGCTCCGGTGGTGTGTCCGGCGTGAGATCGTCTGGACTGTTGTTTTCGCCGGGCATAGATTGATTATCCGATTCATCCTGTTGGGATGGTTGCTTGATTGCATGTTCACCGCCCACTGATTTGCCCTGCTCTATTGCTGGGTCCTTAGGAGTGCTGTTATTGTCGAGGCGGGACTTAGGGCGGCGCCTACGTCGCCGTTTTGGTTGTTTTTCGGTGGAATTATCCTTTGCCGCTTCCCGTTGTTCCTCGTTATCGCTTCCTTTTGGGGTGTCCACCATATATACACCATGGGTTGGGGTGGCCTTCCAGTGCCCGGTGAGCGCTGGTTCTTGATTGTCTTCGGCATCGTCGTCCATACCGCCGATGTCTTCGGAGTCGTAGTCTAGTACGTCGGTTAGATCATCGACAGTGGCTACAAAGTGGGTGGTGGGTGGGCTTTGAATTTCTTCGTCGTCCGCATCCCAACCATCCTGGCTGCAGTCCGGCCAGGGCCCTCCTGATAGCGAGAGATGTTTTAGCGAATTCAGGATGTCGCCAAAAGGTGAGTGCTGAAAGATGTCCGCAGCGGTGAACTCCATGATCGGCGCCCAATCGGATTTGATTGGCAGGGGCGTAGGAGGTTCGGAGTCCGGCAGGGAGTCCGGCACCTCGGAATCACGGGCTTTATAGGGGACAAGGTCGGTATTCGGCTCCATCGCCGTAGTGGTTGCAGCTCCCGAGGCGGTGTCCAGCCACCCGTCCTCGATCTGCGCGATCGGCTCCGAACTATGGGTCGGAGCGGATTCGCAGCTTGCCTGCAAGGTCTTGTCCGCGGCAGAGTTAGATCATGCCCATCGTGAAGGCGGCACGCTTACGCGGCTCGGATCCATCGAAGATCAAGTCTCCACGGATGTCCGCCGTGAAGTTTAGGCTTCAAATCGACTGATGGCGGGCGTAGCTTCGATCTGCTCCGGATGGCCAAGTGAGTTGGCCCGCGCGGCCGCCGAATCTGAAGGTCTGTCCGGGAGAAAAGTCTCACCCCGGACTGCGTCGTTGTTGATTGAAGAAGCCATCAAGCCTATCGGTGACGACTACGGAGGAACTCTCAATGAAAGCACCAATGTCGGTGTCAAACCGGCGGATCTCGGTAGGGGTCCCGAACTGTGCGTCTAGGCGGATGGTAACAGGAGACAAGGGACACGATGTTTTTACCCAGGTGCGGGCCCTCTCGACGGAGGTAAAACCCTACTCCTGCTTGATTGATATTGATGATATGGGTAGTACAAGAGTGGATCTACCACGAGATCAAGGAGGCTAAACCCTAGAAGCTAGCCTATGGTATGATTGTTGTAATGGTTGTGTTCGTCCTACGGACTAAAACCCTCTGGTTTATATAGACACCGGAGAGGGCTATGGTTACACAGAGTCGGTTATAATGGTAGGAGATCTACATATCCGTATCGCCAAGCTTGCCTTCCACGCCAAGGAAAGTCCCATCCGGACATGGGACGAAGTCTTCAATCTTGTATCTTCATAGTCTTGGAGTCCGGCTGACGATGATAGTCCAGCTGTCCGGACACCCCCTAGTCCAGGACTCCCTCAACCCCCAAGATGATTTCCAAGACAACACATGCATAGACACTCAACAAAGCTGTGTTTATGATGAGCACATCTGCCCTAGTGCACCATCGCCGGTGCTACCTCTAACTTGGCACTGTTATATGTGGTTGCATGTTATGTGTGATGTCTAGATTGTATTGCTTCTAATTTTTTTGAATTCCATCTACTTATTTACACATTATTCTTTAATAAGACACGTGTTCCTGTTTCTAGAACATACAATATCTGTCTATCACACCATGTTCTTACATCAAATTACTACTGTTGTGTAACCTACAACAATCATTTATCATAAGACACCTTTGACTTTGGAGTGTGACATAGGTTGCATCTCGCATTCTTTTCTAGCTTGTACTACTAATTTGTTGAAATGGCACTTACGACGGGACAGTTTTAACTTGGTAGAGTGATATTTGTTGCATCTTTCATATGGTGTCTAGCTTTCATTGCTTCTAATTTGTGGAAATGCCTTCTCCTTAGTTTACACATCATAAGCTGTGAATATGCAATGCTGTGAATATGCAATGGCACTAATGACGAGAAACCTCTAACATGGTAGTGTGATGTTGTATGCATCTTGCATATGATTTATTTCTTGTACCGCTTCACATTTTTTTAAACACCATTTATGATGAGACACTCTTAACTTGGCAGAACGATATTTGTAGCATCTTTCATATGGTGTCTACCTTCCATTGCATTGCTTCTAATTTGGTGAAATGTCTTCTACTTAGTTTACACATCATAGTTCTGGTTATCTCTTCCGTCCTGTTTTTCGTACATATTACATCCTCCTATCATGTGGTTGTCTAACATCAAAGTTCAGTTCGTCTGCATCATGCATCAATTTGTTCTGAAGAACTAAATTGTTATTCATTTTTCTTGTCGGCTTGACTTAACATGGCACAGAGAAAGAGGAAGAAACACAAAATGGCAGGGAATGAGAAGCGGATGAATCCTGCAGATTCTGCTAGTACTGATGGTGCAATAGAAGGTCAAAGTCCAGCGGAAAATTCTACAAACAGGGAATCCCATGCTACACGAGCTGCAAAAAAGCCAAACAGAAACAAATAGCTGCCACCAAACAAGCAGAGACAACCCTAGTTCTTGCAACACCTACCACAGTACTACTAGTTGCACGAGTTACTTGTGCGTCAACTGAGCTAGCATCACGTTCCCAAACTCCCTTGCCACCTGACACTACTTCCAAAGCACTCTTGACATAAGACGAGTTGGCAATATCAGATGAACCTTGTGAGCTTCAACAGCAAGAAGGTAGTTGCAGGAGTCAAGTTACAGTTGCATGCTTCTTTATATGTAGTCTCACAGTTTGATGTACACTAACACTTCCTATGTTCATTGTTGGACTTGCACCTAGGCGCAAGAGGAAACAAACATCAGGGATAATGCTCAAGAGGTTAACTAAATCTAGTGCAGGAAGAATGGAGATCCGTTTCGAGGCAGGTTTAAAAAGGCCACGTGATGCTACATAGTCAGCCAAGTTAGTATCAGAGGCAGCGGTTGCCGTTAGGTGTCATGTACGTATCCTCCCAACATGGATTCAGTACAGGAATGACAAAGACGAAACCCAGTTCAACACCTTCCTCGACCATTTATCTGTAAGTATGGTTATGTATGGCAACTAGTAAGATCGTCTTGCTCTGTCCCATACTCTCAAGGTTGCTGATAATGAGACTCCCATAATTTTGAACAGATGAGGTTCAAGTTGGATAGCCAAGATGATGCAACCAGACAAGCTTGCACCCATGTTTTCAAGTCTGCCCTACGACAATATTGGTATAACTTGAGGAAAACTCACTTTGAAGACAAGGCTAACAGTGAACTTTCCCAAACATCTTGTCACATCCCAGGTTCTGACAATGCCTAGTGCATGCATTAGAGTGTTGCATCATATCTAACTTTTCAAATGAATTTGAAATGGGGATGTTCTAACCCTAGCACCAAATGGAATTCAAATAGGTTCAACCTAAAAATAATTTAGTGAATCCAAATGGCTTTCAAAAATGTTCATCATTTCTGGAAAATGCTAGAACCATAACCAGAGGTGTTGCACATTTTTCCATGACATATTTGGTCACTGAACTAAATCATATGTACTTTGCATTTGGGCATTTAAATGCTAGTAAATATGTTAAATGCCCAAATAATTCTCAATTTAAGTGTGGGCTATTAGGAATAATCCCAACAGAGCCCACAATTATTTGCAGGATTTTTGGGAACGTTTTAGTATTTTTAATAAAGCCATCAAATTTATGAATAATAGAAAAGCTGTAAGAAAAAAAAGCGAGAGAGAGAAGGAATTTCACAGGCTTACTGGCGGCCCAAGTGGCCGGCCCAGCCCACCTCCCTGCCTCGTCGTCTTCCTCGCCCTCTTGGCGTTGTGCGTGGCAGCGCAAGACAGCCGTGAGCCGCGGCCACCTCCTGCTTGCCACGCAGCTGCTCTCCCCCCCTCGCCCTGGACGACGCCACGCCACCCCGCAGAACCCCCTGGCCTCTCCTCTCTCTCCCTGGATCTCTCCTTCGTCCTCCCCCGCTATGGCCGAGAGCGACCGCCGCCACCGCTCGTTGCCGCCGTGGCCACCGGCCACCCCACGCCTCCCCGACGCGCCCAGAAGCTCCGCCAGTTCGTCCCCAACCTCTTCACCGAGCCACGCCCCGCCGGACGCCCTGGAGCGCCAACACCGACGCCGTCTTCTTCCTCTGCACCGACGATCGCCGTCGCTTGATTCGCCGCCCACAGAGCGTCCCCGGCCTCGCCCTCGCGCTCGTTGGACTCGCGGTGAGCCACTGCCCCGTTCCCCTCTTCTTCCCATGCCATTTGGCCGCTCTAGCTGCTGCTTCCGCCGGACCCGAGAGCTCGGCTCCGCCGGCCATGTCGCCGTCGTGGCCACAGACGCATAAGCTCGCAACGGAGCTCGTCAGCATGCTCAGCGAACTCCCAGGAGCACGTAGCACCCTCCGGTTTCTCCTCTAGTGCACCGTAGCATCGCCACCGCCTGCACCCGAACTCCGGCCGCCGCTGATTTGATCGCCGCCGTCGATCCCGACCACCACAGCTGCTGCCGCCACCACCACTAGATGCGCGAGACCCCCAGCTTTCCGTAGCCGCAAACCGCGTCCAAAACCGAGCCCTGTGGGCGTTTTCCGAAGCGCGCCGCCGCGTCTGGCCTCGCCGGCGGCTAAACGCCGGCAGGCTTTGACCCCTTGACCGGCGTGGGTTGACCCCACTGCCCGGTTTGACTCTTCCCTCTCTCCCATCGACTTGCGGGCCCGCCGGATAATTAATCTAGTTTAGGATTAAAACTTAATTAGTTTAACCTAGGTTAGTGCTAATTAAACTAGATTAGTTAGTTAGTCAGCGACGATGGACCCCATGGTCAGGTTTGACTGGAGGCGCCAGTTGACCTGCTGACGTCACTGCGACGTCGTCGACGTGATAATCCTTTTCTGGAATTAAAATAAATCCAGAATGGTTTATAAATTTCAGAATTTAGTTCAAACTTCCAAAATTCATATAAATTCAACCGTAACTCCAAATGAGATAAGTTATATATGAAAAATGATCAGAAAAATCCAATCTATCCATCTGTATCATTTTCATGCATGTTAGAACAACTTATAGCTGTTGTTTAGCACAAATCATATAAATGGCATTTAAATACCCACATATGGAGTTTGAATTTGAATCTTGGATTCAAACCAACTCCATTTAACTTGCTGCTAGATGCATTAGCTCAAATCACAGCATATTGCCATGTCATGATCATGCATCATATTGTGCATTGCATTGATTGTGCTTCCTTCTGTGTTGCCGGTATTTGTCCCCTCTCGATAGACGTGGTTCCGACGATGAGTTCGATGACACCGATGAAGAAGTATAATATCTTGAAGTGCCGAGGCAAGCAAAACCCCTTGTTCATTCGATACAATCCCACTCTCTCGCTCCTGCTCTATTTTATGCATTAGGACAACAACGATTCATCATTACTTGCTGCGGTAGCTGAACCCCTTTATCCTTTGCATGACTGTCATTCCACGATAAATAGATGAAACCCACTAGCATGAGTAGGAGTTGTTTGAGCCTGTTGTGCCTACTCATACATGCTTGTTTGTCATGCACTGCATCGCTTAGAGTTGAGTCGGGTCCGATTCATCGAGGATGATTCAGAGGTGTGTGAACATGTCCTCTCGTGTGTGTGAGCAAAGAGTGTGAACACGATTTGGTAAAGGTATCGGTGAGAGGCCATGTAGGAGTACGTGGTGGGCTGTCTCATTGAAGCCGTCCTTAGGAACTGAGTTCTGTGTTTGTGATCCATGATTCAGCTACTACCATGCATTGGGCCCTGAAATATGACCCCTCGACTTCTTATTCACCCTTGTCCTCTGTCCGGGAGTTGCAAGTAGTTTACGGTGTTTGTAGTATCTTTGGAGGTCGTCTTGCGCAGTGTTGACCGTGAGGGGTGGGCTGTGATGCGGTAGGCACGTGGCGGGTAAACCGGCGCCTGTTTGGTGTCACGGAACCCTGTTCACATCGTTTGGGGCTGTGAGCGAAACTTGGCGGAACTCCTCATAGATGGAACCCAAATAGGCGATAAACCTGGACTAGAGACTTGAGTGTTTAGGTAGGTCGTGGTCTACACCCACGTCGGTTTTAAGCTGAAGTCCGCCGAGCACATATCGTGTGCGACGCTAAGTGGTGGAAACATGTATGAAGAAGTACACCCTGCAGGTTAATATGATCTATTGAATAGCCCCGTCATGGTAAAGGACTTGGGTTGCCTATAACAGTTCATAGACAAGTGAAAGTGGATACTATAAAATGCGCAAGATAGCGTGAGTGCTATGGATGGCGTGCTCGTAGGGAGGCGGTGCGGATCCATAGTGGTGTATTGATATGGTGATTATGTGGACTCGTGTGCGCCACCTCAAAAGAGTTACTTGCAAATCGTAGTTTAGGATAGCCACCGAGTCAAAGCTGGCTTGTCTTTGTTAAACTCCACCATCCCTTTGTTGATAATGATGCATATGTAGTTAGTTACGATGTAAGTCTTCTTTGGGTACATTTGTACTCACGTTTGCCTATTTTATGTTTTTGCGAGAGAGACTTGGTCTCGCTAGTAGTTCAGCGTGGACTTGACGTTTAGCTTGTTACCTCAGCTACGATCTTGTGCCCTCGGCAGATCAGTAGACAGTCGGGCTTCTCGGCCTTTCTCATTTATAGATGTACGTACTCGGACATATTAGCTTCGCTTGTGCTTGACTTGTATGTTTCTGAATGTTGGGTCATGAGACCCATGTTTGTAATATCTCGCTCCTCGGAGCCTATTGAATAAATACTTGAGTCGTAGAGTCATGTTGTGATGCCATGTTGTATTTGCACATATCGAGCATATTGTGTGTATGTTATTGAAATGCTTGGTATGTGTGGGATCTGACTATCTAGTTGTTTATCTTTAGTAGCCTCTCTTAGGAAATGTCTCCTAGTGATTCCTTCGAGCCATGGTAGCTTGCTCTTTGCTCCGGAACACTTAGGCTGGCGGCATGTGTCCTTCTTCGTTCTGTATACGTCCCTTCGGGAAATGTCACGCGTTAGTACCGGAGTCTGTTAGCCCGCTACTGCCCGGTTTACGAGTCTGCTAGCGATGCTACAGCCCGAACTTACTCGTGATGACCGACACGTTCGATCTTTGGGTCATGGATGCTGTCCTGTAAGTCCGTGCCACTTTGGGTTTACGACTAGCCATGTCAGCCCGGGCTCCTTATCATATGGATGCTAGCGACACTATCATATACGTGTGCCAAAAGGCGCAAACGGTCCCGGGCAAAGGTAAGGCGACACCCGTGGGAATACCGTGCGTGAGGCCGCAAAGTGATATGAGGTGTTACAGGCTAGATCGATGTGACATTGAGTCGGGGTCCTGACACATCTCTAGTGGAAAATATATCGGATGAAGACTGGAGGGGCCTCATAAAACACTGATCTGATCCGAAGTATCAGGTGCATTATATATATGTGGTCAGATCACATGTTGAAGTCCTATTTAGGCATGTGTGATACGACTCCAATGTATCGATAATTTTTGATTGTTCCATGCTATTATATTACCCCTTTTGGATGTTTATGGGCTTTATTTTACACATTTATATCATTTTTGGGACTAACCTACTAATCGGAGGCCCAGCCCGTATTGCTGTTTTTTTTCCTATTTCGGTATTTCGAAGAAAAGTAATATCAAACGGAGTCCGAACGGAATGAAACCTTCGACAGCGTGATTTTTGGAACGAACGTGATCTAGAGGACTTGGAGTGCAAGTCAAGAAGCAATCGAGGTGGCCAGGAGATAGGAAAGCGCGCCCCCTATCTCCTAGGCCCCACGTGCAGCCACCGACGTACTTCTTCCTCCTATATATACCTACGTACCCCGAAAACATCCAGGGAGCCAACGAAAAACAATTTCCACCGCTGTAACCTTCTGTATCCGCGAGATCCCATCTTGGAGCCTTCGTCGGCGCTCCGCCGGAGGGGGAATCTACATCAACACCATAGCCCCTCCGATGAGTTGTGAGTAGTTTACCATAGACCTTCAGGTCCATAGATATTAGCTAGATGGCTTCTTCTCTCTTTTTGGATCTCAATACCATGTTCTCCCCCTCTCTTGTGGAGATCTATTCGATGTAAACTCTTTTTGCGGTGTGTTTGTCGAGATCCGATGAACTGTGGGTTTATGATCAAGTTTATCTATGAGAAATATTTGAATCTTCTCTGAATTCTTTTATGTATGATTGAGTTAACTTTGCAAGTCTCTTCGAATTATCGGTTTGGTTTGGCCTACTAGATTGATCTTTCTTGCCATGGCAGAAGTGCTTAGCTTTGGATTCAATCTTGCAGTGTCCTTACCCAGTGACAGAAAGGGTTGCAAGGCACGTATTGTATTGTTGCCATCGAGGATAAAAAGATGGGGTTTATATCATATTGCATGAGTTTATCCCTCTATGTCATGTCATTTTTCTTAATGCGTTACTCTATTCTTATGAACTTAATACTCTAGATCCATGCCAGATAGCGGTCGATGTGTGGAGTAATAGTAGTAGATGCAGGCAGGAGTCGGTCTACTTGTCATGGACGTGATGCCTATATACATGATCATGCCTAGATAGTCTCATAATTATTCGCTTTTCTATCAATTGCTCGACAGTAATTTGTTCACCCACCATAATACTTATGCTATCTTGAGAGAAGCCACTAGTGAAACCTATGACCCCCGGGTCTATCTTTTATCATGTAAGCTTTCAATCTACTTTTATTTGCATATTTACTTTTTGCATCTACATTATAAAATACCAAAAATATATTTATCTTATCATACTATCTCTATCAGATCTCACTTTCGCAAGTGGCCGTGAAGGTATTGATAACCCCTTTATTGCGTTGGTTGCGAGTTCTTTGTTTGTTTGTGTAGGTGCGTGGGACTTTTGAGGAGCCTCTACTGGATTGATACCTTGGATCTCAAAAACTGAGGGAAATACTTACGCCACTTTGCTGCATCACCCTTTCCTCTTCAAGGAAAACCAACGCAGGCTCAAGACATAGCAATGTGCCACACAAATCTATCTTCTTGTAGGTGAACTGTTCAAAGAACAAGGCCAACCATACAAAAGTGAAATTCCAATAGCTCGTATCTATATTGCACACTGCGAGGCTCTTGTAATTAGCTGTTGTTTCACTCTTTTCGTTGTACCATATTATCAGATCTATATTGACTTGTTCCAAATGCAGACGAAAGCCTGCAAGGACAAAAATGTACCTGAACCAAATGATGTGGAAATCTTGAAGGACTATCACACCAGCAAGAAGAAGGGCATGACTACACCAGTCAAAGCTGCTGTTGTAAGTCCTTAATCCTCATGCATTTTAACTACGACTTACTCTAACCTATGCCTTGAACTGCATGGTTTGCAGCCAATGTCTATTACTCTTTTCAATTTTATACACAATTGTCTTAGCGTATCATTGCACCTTACAAGGTTTAAAAGAGAGGAGTGATGTTCCTTTGATCTTGACCCGTAATCTAGTTCCGTGATGGACTTGCCCACACAACGTTACAATTGCCTGTTTGTCTGTTCTCAGTTGTTTTGTGATATGAATGATGTCATACTATGCTTACCGTATTATAAACTCCGTCTCTTTATCCTTGGCCCTCAATACAATGTGAAGAAATAGACAATACATTAGCAATGGTACATGGTTATATGTTTGGAACCTGGTTTTATTATGTACTTTGCAATAAAATACAACTAAAATAATTTACATGGGTTCACCAGAATAAGTTATGTGTATAGACCAAAGCTATTTTGTTTGGTTTTGCTGCCTCCTTAATATCTTCTGTTTTGGTACTACTAATGTAAAAACTCAACTTTTCAGCGAGCTATGGAAAAAATGGTGGAACCGCCACCGTCTGAAGGTGGCGAGGCAACTATAACCGCAATGTCAGCTCTTGCTGCAGTGGGTTAGTACCTGTCCACTAACAGTGCCAAAAGCACGTTCCTACGTAATACTGGGTTGGTTGTTAAGGCAATCTCGTCCAAACTGCCTCATGATCAAGATATGCAAGCTCAAAGCAATGTTGTATCTGCGCTCCAGACACAAGTCCATTCCCTAACAGAGACCCTTTGTGAAACAAGGAGAGACATTGTTTGATGTCGTCAAGATATGCATGGTTTTCAAACCAGACTATCAGACATTTGCTATGTTGTTCAGGAGCCTAGGAGAAATGAAGGCGATGATTATGGTGCTCCATCGAACAATACAACATGAAAACGTAACAGTCAGGTCAAATGAACTGAGCTTCTGAACTTCTGGTGGTGCATTTATCTGCTAGACTGTTAAGTTTTATGCCAACCTTCCTTTTGTTATATAGTTGTAATTTGTTTTGGTGCGATACAAAATTTATTCTCAACATGCAGCCACCGGCTGAAGAAAACAACAAGCCATTTTTGTATAGTGTAGGGTGTTCCCTATATTTGTACTGGTGGCGATCTTTGATGCCGAGTGGATGTAATTTGTGCAACCACCTTAATAGCCTAGCGTTAGTTTCGACCTTATTTATTTCCTAGTCTTCTTTTTCCCTGGTTTGCTAGTGGCCGCAACAACCATGGGCCATATAAGGGCCGTAGGATCCATGGGTCTCCTATGGGCCGTCGATAAATGGGGCTCCAACAGGGCCTTAGAATCGGTGGGCCTCGAGCCGTCGGATAAATGGGTCTACATGGGCCATAAAAAGGCGTAATTGGTATTGGCCCAGCACGGTAACGGGCCGTTAACAGGACGGAGGACAGCAAAGGCTTAGTTCTGTCACAGGCATAACGGGTCATTAATGGGCCAGAATATAGGACGGGCTGGAAACAACGCAACGGGTTAACATGCCAGAAATGGGCCGACTCTTGCCATGGGCCAAATTTGGCCCATTAGGGGAACAGGCCAGTAACTGGCCAGAAATAATCGAGGGCCGGAAAGGATCCCAAGAACGCATGGGTCATCAATAGGACGAAAGCTAACACGGGCTAGAAACGGCCCATGTGAATCACGGGCCGTTAATGGGTACAAAGAAAATTACTGTTCATTATGGGCTAGAGTCACCGTGGGCCTCTAAAAGGCCTAAAGATACGAAGCCTCATATGGGACGAAAGACGTCGTGGGCCATACATGGGCCAAAAGTGAAATGGGCTGGTGTTATATTCGACAGCCCACATGACGTTGTTGGGCCGATTTCCTTTAGAACCTAACGGGCCGTGAGTTACCGGGCCGTATGCTATTTGCGAAGAGACCATTCACAGGCTTTTCATGGGCTAGCCCGTTAACTTTTGACCAAGTCAAACGGGCTGGCTTTGTAAGCTAAATGGGCCAGTGATGGGCCATGGCACGTGTCGACATATCATAGGAGCCTACCTGGCCCACTGACGAGCTGACACGTGTTTGGTCTGGCCAATAAGAATTTTATGCGTGGAAATTTCCCATTGGTCGGGGCTATTAACAGGTTATCGGATCCAAAACCCGACCCGGTAGCTTTACGGTGTTCCGTTACGGTGGATGCCACGTGTCGGTCACCCTTGACGAAAGCACTTCTGTGACGCGCGATTTATCTTCATGGAAGTGGACACTTCCGTGATGATAATTTTGGTAATGTCATGGAACACTTCTATGATAGCACATGTATGACTATCTTGATTCTGTCTTAAAATCGTCATGGATGTACATGCATGACAAAAAACGCGACCTACTGTGACAAACAGGTATCATCAAGGAAGTGTAGTTTTTCTGTAGCGAGATACCTCTCCGATATACGGAGTGACAAATCCCAATCTTGATTCATGCCAACTCAACAGACACCTTTGAAGATACCTGTAGAGCATATTTATGATCACCCATTTACGTTGTGAAGTTTGATAGCACACAAGGTATTCCTTCGTTATCCAAGAGTTGCATGATTTCATGGTCCAAGAAACATGTATTTGACATTAAGAAAGAAGTAGAAATAAAATGAATGATCATATGCTATGCTAATGGTTGGGTGTTGTCCATCACATCATTCTCCTAATGATGTGATCCCATTATCAAATGACAACTCATGTCTATGGTTAGGAAACCTTAACCATCTTTGATCGACGAGCAAGTCTGGTAGAGGCTCACTAGGGACACAATATCTGTTTATGTATTCACACATGTATTTAAGTTTCCGGTCAATACAATTCTAGCACGAATAATAAATCTTTATCATGAATAAGGAAATATAATAATAACAACTATATTATTGCATCTAGGGTATATTTCCATCATGAGGATGGCTTGGAGGGTGCGCCCGGGGACTCCCAACCACTGCCGACGGCCGTCGGAGTTGTGCCGCCCCCATGGTGCTGGGGTGTCGTCGACAAGAGCTTCTCATCATGGCGGCATTCGAAGTACACCGTCCAGAGGTTGCTATCAGGGCTTACCTCGCCTGCTGCCTCGCTTCCTTCGGCAACACTGACCGGATGCGCACGATCTCGCTAGGGCGGTCTGCCCTGGTGGGTGGCGGGGGCACGTGGACTCCTCTTATGCTGAGCCTCCATGAGCCCAGTACACGCATGTCGGGAAGTGCCGGGTATTCCACCTCGTGGAGGAGGCATGCCTCCCACTCGTGGAGGTGGCAACGGTCGAAGCCGTTGGCCGCTGTTCCGTCGTCGGAGAAACACTCGGCCATCGGTCCCTGGAAACGGGGGAGAGAGAGGGCTCAGCAAAGGAGGAGAGAGGGGGGAAGAAGAGAGGAGCATCATTGGCGGGGGAGAGAGGGAGGCTGTGGGCGAGGCAACTGCCACCGGCGAGGGGGGTGGGGTTTATAGAAGTGAGTGGGCGGTGGGCGGGCAACAACGTGTGGACGCATGGCAGGGAGGGGGTGGAATGCGCAGCGGTGCGCCTCCACTGCACCCCCTATGAGGAATCAATGGAAGGCTGACCTGCGACAACCTTCGCATTGATTCCCGTGGGAACTGAGACGATGAGGATGACGAACGTCCTGGTGTCGGCAGTCACAGACTCTGCGGGTCCACCAGTTTTCGCGCCAAAACCGTTTCCCCCAGCGACCCCGAGCGGCCCCAACGCGCCAGGTTCGGCCTAGGTCTGCCGACGCCAATTTTGGCCCTAACCAGTAAAATTTTGTCTCTTGGGGGCGCGACTGGGCCACTTTTTTCGAGCCGGCGCTACAAAATGGGCCTGGGGGGCCTGTTGGGACCGTGAGTGGAGATGCTCTAAGGCCTCATTTCGTTGCCTGAGGAAACATGCTCAGGTTAGCAAACCCCATAAGGGGATTTTGAGGGGCAGGCAGGATCTCGTTCTCCCATGGGGAAATCTCTCCAAAGTCCATGATACCAAATGGCAATAGGTGGAAGGGGGCAAAATACCCAGAAGACAAAAAACACAAAACAAAAATGATTCTATACGATAAATTCAGAAATGGCTTAGAAAAATACCATGAATAATTACAAAAAACATAAAAATACTCAAGACATTACATATAATTATAGAGATAATAAAATCAAGGAATTTGCAATATATAAATAATCACTAATTTGGAATATCATCTTGGGACACTCATAAGAATATAGTCAGAAGTAAAGATGATTGCATAACATCTAGAGAGGCAACATTTCTTAGGTACTCTAATAGAAAACGAGAAATCAAGTGTCACTCCTCTCATGGTGAGTGGCAAACTGGCAATCCAAATGGAACTGCGACCTTCGTGACCTAGAGGTGTAAGAATGTAGTTGACGTCCAACAAAAATTATGTCATAGCATCGTTGCCAAGTCTAGCCCCTTTTATTCACACAAATGAAAGTATCATAAGCTAGGAGAGAGAAGCATATGAGAAATGTATAAACAGATTCCAATATGACATGACAACACCATGTTAATAGGCACAAACTAATTCAGTGAACAAAAAATATAGTGCAATCACGTTGGCACTGCAGCTTCAATCTTTAATGTGCAAAATTACTGCAAGAGATAGATCATAATTTGGGTGTTTCAAGAAAAACAGGAAACATGAAATACAAAAATAATTAGCAAAATTATGAATAATTCAACCACCTCAACAATTACACGAGTCGAATCACACGAACCTCATAGCATCTAGGATAAATTTACCATAGATTGAAGAAAAATGTATTGGGGGGGGGGTAAACCCTTGATCAGATTAGATGAATACATCCACGAAACCTTCGTCGTTGCCGTCGACGGAGCGGATCAAAGCGTGGAGGCGGAGGGGAGATCCGGAAAGGAAAACGGTGGCGGCCGCGGTCCGTCGCCGATACTTGAGGGGCAGGGCTTTGATCCGCAACACTAGAGGGAGGGGTTCGGGGGCGTCACTTCTGTCGCCGGCGGAAGAGCTCGGAGGCGGTCGGGGCGCTGGATCCTGGTCGACGGCGTTGCCCTTCGCTCGTCTCACTCAAGCCATGAGTTTCCGGGGATCACTTCTACGGTTGGCGGGGAGAGAACTGCACAAAGAGCAGGTCAAGTGATTAGCGCGAGGGATTTTTACCTAGGTTCGGGCCGCATTGGTGCGTAAAACCCTAGTCCTGCTTGTGTGTATATTTCTATTCTTGAGCTCTTAAACTAGCTGCGGTGCATGCCCAGTCCAAAAAGTCTAAATCCTCTCTCAATGCGCCTCGGGCCTCCTTTTATATGTCATAGGGGTTGCCACAGCAGCATACAAGAGGTGTAAAGCAGCTACAGTGCTTAAGCTTATTACTAACATCGTAGGACAAACACATTTAATGCGCTGCCTACGTGTCCTCTTACTTTGTCGGGGATGTTAACAGAAGCCGTCCCGTCCGTCACAGCCCCTCCTTGCCTTGACACGCGTCCAGGCTGACAAGGCACGCAACACTAGGCTGGCTGGCTGCTGCTGTGTTGGCGCGGTGGTAGAGCCTCCACGAAGATTTGCGTGCCGCCATGCAGGTGCCTGCCTAGCTGGCAAGCTGGTCATCGCGCTAGAGTGGTGCTAAGGTGGCGAAACCTTGTCGGGCGCGGCCCTGCCTGCGGCCCCGCAATCGTCCCCGGCAAGCCGGCAAGGCTTGCCGGGGGCCTTGCCGTCGTCCCTGGCAAGGCTTGCCGGAGGCCTCGTGGTTGTCCCCGGCAAGTGTCTTGCCGGGGATCTTCCTCTCCTGGTCCCACGTGGACCTGCAGGCTATTGGTCTTTACAGAGATCTGCAAGCCACTATGCATGCATCTTTGAGCCTTGGCCTTGACGCTATCGATGGCATCAAAGCTCTCAGTCTCAAGGGTGATGTCCTTGTTGGTCCTTCATAGGTTGCCCCGGCAAGGCTCTTGCCAGGGCCACATAGGCTGCCCCGGCAAGGATGTTGCCGGGGGAGGCCCAGTTTGTCTTCTGCTCCTTGTTCTTTGACTTGATTATTGTCTTTATAGTCTTGTGTTTTGTATTCGGCTGCCCTGCCAGGCCCTGCCGCAGGTTTGGCTACGACTGTCCGTGCACATGTAAGGGGTACAGAAGAGCCCATACTTTTGTACACTTATAGGAGCCCCCGGGCCTGGGCCACACATAAGCCCAAAGCATGGTTGGGCTAGGCCCAAAGCAGTCTGCAGGCACGCGTGGTAGAGACTTAACTTCCATGATCTGCTTGTCAGTTGCGCTTCCCCGCGATCCATGCTGAGGGCGTGACTTGGGGGTCGTGCGTGGGATGGTCGCAGCACGCATGTGTCACCTCGCAGTAAATGGTAAAGAAGCAGCCCGCGCCTTCCCCATAAAAAGAGGAATCCGCAGGGGCGTCGCTCATTTACCCTCTGCGCCCTTCCCAACCTAGGAACCGCAGTTCTCGCATCTGCTTTGCCGCGGCCGCACTCCCATTGCTTCTTGATCCCTCGCCTCTTCTCAGCCGCCATGGCACCCAAGGCAAGCAAAGGCAAGGGAGCGGCCAAGTCTGCCGAGGGGAAGGAGGTGCGGAGAGCGATCTAGTGAAGCTGCGGAAGAAGCATGCCATCTTCGTCTCGACGGTCGACGCGCTCACCCTCAGGGAGAAATTCAAGCCCCTGTGGGGGAGAGAAGCGTCAGGGCATCCTGCCACAAAAATCATTCCTGCTTCCTTCGCCAAGCCCGGGTCAGATAAATACCCTTTCTTCGTCGATTACTTCTCCTACGGGCTCTGCCCCCCTTTCTCCGACTTCATCAACAACACCATGCACACCTACGGCTTCCATCTTTTGGATTTTACGCCGAATGCCATGGCATGCATGGACTTCTTCGCCCATCTCTGCGAGGGCTTCGTCGGGGTGCACCCCAACACGGCGCTTTTCCACCACTACTTGGTCCCCCGCATACAGACAGGGAGCACCATCTCCGGCTGTGTCACTTGGATTCCAAGGGCTCAGAGCAAAGACACGTACCTGGAGTGTTACATAAAGGACAAGTGGGACGAATGGCGGGGCCGGAGGTGCTGGATTGAGGAGAAGGATCCGCAAGAGTTCTGCCAGGTCCGCCAGAAGCCGCCAGTCAGGGTGGAGGAGGCGGCATTGTCGAGGAGGCCGGCAGCCTTGGCGCGGTGGAAGACGAGGCCGAGGAGGCCGAAGAGGAGAAGAAGTTCGTCGAATGGGTGGAGTCTGCCGGGGGCCCAGTGGTATCGGTGCCGGGGCTCCCCCTACCGAAGAAACGGCTAAGGAGGCCGAGGAGATGACCAAGGAGGTGGCCAAGGAGTCGGCCGAGGAGGGATCCGACGCAGACGAGCCGTTGGCCCCGAAGAAGAAGCGGGTCCTACGGCGGGTCGGCTCCGGCGAGCCAGTCCGGCCCGGTAAGGCCACGCAGCGACAAGGGGCCCAAGTGCAACCCATGCGCCAGACGAGGCGTGGGGCCGCAGTGGTAGAGAAGGAATCCACGACAGCAAAGAAAGCGACGGCCGCCGCCTCCCCCTCGACCAAGTGATCCAGGACTCCATCTCCTCCTCCCCTTACGGACGCCGTCCCGGTGGCAGAATTCGACCTTGGGTCTTTCATCCCAAAGAGGAAGAGGAGGACAGAAGAGGAGGATGAGTAAGCACTTTGCCTCCCCATCCATTCTCTGATTCTTTATCTGGATTATCTTGTCTTGACTTGATCTTGTCTTCGTAGGGATACAGAGACACTGGCTTAGAGGGTGGCAAAGAGAGCTAGGGCCCCGACGGGCAATGAGCTCCCGGCAAGCACTTCACGTGCGTCGGGGGTGATCTTCATAAGCCCGGAGACCAGCCCCCAGCACAACCCCCACTCCAGCCCGCAACGTAAGTCTGTTGTTCATTTCTTGCTGGCGGGCATTGGAGTGTGTATCCCTAGTGCTGACATTGCCGAGTTCGCAGGAGGAGAGCAGCAGCAGCAGGAGCCACTGAGGGCAACCCCTGACACGCCGCCACCGTCAACCATGCCAACCAGAGTGGTGTCTCCGGCAAGGGCATCCACCGACGAGCCCACACGCATGCAGGAAGAGCTGGTGGGCATAGGCATTGGCGACTCCATCCTGGCAACGGATGTTGTTGGGGAGGGACACGCTTCCTCTCCACTCGTCACAGGTAAGATGTTCGCCTCTCGCCCCTTGCCACCTTTGCCATGATTTTCTTTCTTTTCTTATTCTTGAACTTTGGTTTTGGCTCTGCCTTACTCTCTTTTTCAGTCTCCAGAGCCTCCCCTGTTGGACCAAACAGACGTCGATGCCGTAATCGAGGAGACCGCCAAGGACGCTGAGGCCGAGGCCACCAAGGTTGCCGCCGAGGAGGCCGCTTAGGAGGCCGGCAAGGCTGCTGCCGAGGAGGCCACCAAGGGGCCTACCGGGGTGGAGGTGTTCGATGACCAACCCTCTTCCTCCTCAGCCCCTACCCCAAGCAAGTATTTGAAGGTTGGCGACGATCTGTTCGTCAGCCTCCTAGTGATGGCTAACACTTGAGCTCCAGCCGAAGGGGAGGTTTTTGACGATGTGGTCCTCACCGCTGCTGGGCTCCGGGTTGTTGATGAACCGAGCACCAGCAGCAGCAGCACCAAGGAAGATTAGCTCATCCAGGCCATGAGTGCCAATTTTTAGAAGCTCCAGATGCTCTGTCGCGCCCGCCAGGACAAGGTGGACTC
The DNA here is from genome assembly GCA_021437245.1 of Aegilops speltoides. Lineage (NCBI taxonomy): Eukaryota > Viridiplantae > Streptophyta > Magnoliopsida > Poales > Poaceae > Aegilops > Aegilops speltoides. The sequence continues at coordinate 215,005,814 of CM038146.1, read as the reverse complement.
CAGGATGGCAACCATGGACAAGGTAGAAGCAGACTTTCAGGAGCGCATTGCTCAGATGCAAGTCTGGTTCGCCGAGGCCTGACAGGATCTGAAAGCCACCCAGGACCAGCTGGACGAGCGCCAGCGAGAGCTCCTCATGAAGCAGGCTGACTTTGATAAGGCCCAAGAGGTGGCGAAGGAAAAGATCGCCAAGGAGAATCTGATCAGACGCAGCGCCACATCCTACTTGACGCCCAAGAAGAGGACTTGGTTGCCCATGAAGCAGCACTTGCCGCCAAGCTTCGCGCCAAGGACGAAGAGGTTGAAAAGCATGTCGCATAGCGGTCCCAGGGGCTAAAATAGGAGCACAAAGGAGCACTCGATGCTCCAGCCCTAGACCATGCCGGCAAGCTGAAGGAGGCCGTTGATGGTGCTGAGGCCGTAGAGGCCGCCAAGGTTGAGTTGGTCGGCAAGGTGGAGAAGCTTGAGCTGGAGCTGGAGGAGCTGAAGAAGGATATCGGAATGCTGAAGGACAACAGGGACAAGACCGTCCGCACCTTGTCAGATCTGCAGGTCACCATCTCCGACAAGACCAAGCTGCTCTCTGATGCCAACAACTCCATTGCTGATCTGAAGCTGAAGCTGGAGACTTTGGAGAGGACGCTCTTGGAGAGCAGGGCCCACGAAAAGACCCTGATCAAGGACCTCGCGGACGAGAGGCAACTGCTATACAATGTCGCAGCCTCCCGCAACAAACTTGTGGCTGACACGAAGCTCTAGACCAGCCACCTTGTGGATGTTGCGGAGAGGCTCACCATGCAGCTGTCTATCATGGGCATGCCAAGCTTCAGGTTCTCCCATGAGGTGAACGTGACCGACAGTGCCAGGCTGACCCTGTTCTTCAAGTGTGTCCTCGACGCCCTGAAGCTGCGCCACTCCAACAGGGCAACTAATCTGGCCGAGGAGGCCCGGAAGCTTTGCCGGGGCACCTTGACAATGGTGCTCACCAAGGTAGCGTACTAGAACCCCAGCGTCGACTTCGCCAATGCGCTTGAGAGCTTGCCGGAGGATGCGGACCTTCAGGAGCTCGAGGAGCATGTCGCGCCCATCATCAGATGCGTCGGCGGAGTCAAGAGGATGGAGGGCCAGCACCGGGATTAATTGCTCCATTTCTTGTTGCCGCGACGAGTTTGCACCCAAGACAATTTTATCTTAAGTTAGAACCGCGGCAATCACTAATGTAATATAACTTTGCTATGCTTTGAACTAAATGCATGTTATTTTCCTGTTTGATTTCGCTTTGTACGTACTACACCCTACACTTAGTTGGACAGGCTTTCCGGCGCGTTAACCCTTGCCGTGGGTGCTTTGAGGAACGGATCCTTAGCAGCGTGCTTGGGGGCGTCGCTGCCAGGTAAGCCACCTTGCCATTCTCGGGAAGCCACTTGAGCTGTTGAGCAGACTCGAAACAGAACAAGGGCGCAGCCAATAGTGGTAGGGTTCCTTCGCGTGCAGCATTTCCATACAAAAACCGAACCCTTCGAGGAAAATAGCCTTACGAAAAGGAAATTACTCAAGGTTTGGCATGACTTGGCTTTTTGTTTCCGGACGGATCGTTGTTGCGGCTGCAGACGGCACCGCTCGCTTGACTTCTGGTATCAGGGTGGCATAGATGGTCTAGTTGGGACCAACGTAACCCAAGTTGCCAAGGGATGGTCCCGCACGATGCTCTAGTTTGGACCAACACTCGGAGGACCACTGGCCCGGGGGTAAATAAAGATGACCCCCGGGCTTCGGAAACCCCAGGGAAAAAGGGCTAGGTGAGGCAAATGGTAAAATCAAGGTTGGGCCTTGCTGGAGGAGTTTTATTCAAAGCAAACTGTCAAGGGGGTCCCATAAATCACCCAACCGCGTAAGGAACGCAAAATCCGGGAACATAACACTGGTATGATGGAATCTAGGGCGGCAAGAGTGTAACAAAACACCAGGCATAAGGTCGAGCCTTCCACCCTTTACCAAGTATATAGATGCATTAATTAAATAAGAGATATTGTGATATCCCAACATAATCCTGTCCACCATGGAGAAATCTTCAACTTCACCTGCAACTAACAATGCTATAAGAGGGACTGAGCAAAGTGGTAACATAGCCAAGCAACGGTTTGCTAGGAAGGGTGACAAGGTTAGAGGCTGACATGGCAAATTGGGAGGCTTGAAGAGCAAGCGATAGGTAGCGCAGTAAAGCGATAGAACGAAGCAACTAGCATAGCAATGATAGTAGTGAGATCCACGGTAGCGGTCATCTTGCCTGAAATCCCGCTAGGAAGAAGAACGAGTCCATGAAGAAGATGAACGGATGAAGCCGAACCAAGCATAGACGAACGAATCCTCACGATCGCAACGGAACAGGAACTATCGAGAAGAAGCACACAACAGGGTAAACACACCACACATAGACAAGACATGATGCACAACCAAGCGTGATGCATGACAAAGCTAGATGAGGCTACTCATGGCAAGAGATGATGCAAACAAGAACAACACATCAAAACAAGTTTAAATGAGGCCGGAAACAACATATAACAAATCCGGTAAGTCCCCATATGCAAGTTTAGAAGTTGGTCCAGATATGAATAAACCTTATGGTCAAGTTATTAAACATCAAGTTAAGATGCACCAAGATGATCTACACGAGATTCTAGTCAAGTTACATATAAAGTTCATTTAATTCGGAGCTACGGCCTAGAAGATATGAGCAAAACAAGTTAAACATGGTATTGACGCAAAATGCATACAAACATCAAGAAAACACCTCAAAACATGGATGCAACATGATAATATGAAGCTTTATGCAATTCTAAGAAAGTTTCATATAGAGCAAACTCAAAACGGAGCAACGGTTCAACACATACACACAATACAAGTTTGAAGGACAAGCTGTCCAAAACAGCAACTAGGCATATTGCAAGCACCAAAACAACAAGCTACAGCATCTCAACGTGAAAACAAAAGGCATGGTCATGAAGTACAGGTAAAGCATGACATAACATGAACAATGAGCTATCTCCAGAAATTAATAGAACATGCTCAAAAGGACATGGCAAGATTGCAAATAATAACAGTTTCAGACTTAGCAGAAATAACATCAGGTTACAATGTTTAGAGCTATCAAACAACATGTTACGGGAACGTATCATGGTAAACAAAGGCATGTCACGAATCTACTAATTGCATATAACAAAAGTCCCTTACTGACCATGAGCCAAAAGGGCACAGAAAATATGATGGCACCCATGTAAACATGGCAAGTTATATGACAGATTCATACATGGCAGGAACAACAATAAGTAGACATGTTGGTGAGCTTGAACCACTCACCACAGAGCAACACATGGCATGGAAAGGAAAACCAACAGTAATATGGCATATTTATGAAGCTAAACATGGCAAGAGCAAGTTCATAGGGTGCATGGATCACTAGCAAAACACATGGCAAAACTGAACCTAATGTTAACAAGCTGACAACCACATTATTTAGCAAGTTTGGAGCAAGATAACAACAAGTTACAGCAGGCTATAAATGCAACTAGTGGCATGAATGAATAGAGCATGACATGTATAACAAAACATCCTTAGTGAACATCTCCAGAATATGTATAGAATGACTTGTAGCAGCAGATTTACAAAGCATCATGATATAGCAGATTCAGCCTAGCAAAACAGCAACAGCAAGTACCCTACTTCACGAGCTCGATGCACTCACTACAAGACTCACAAAAATACATGGATGGCACCAATGTGAATATGGCATGATGTAGCACAAAGCACATGTAGAGCTCATGCTCATAGGATGAACACACAAAATGCAATGATAAAGACAAAACGGCAAGTTATAATAGTTTCAACAAGTTAACATCATATAGCACCCTTGCAACGATGATTAGGGCATCTAGATGAGCTTAAATGGACATGGTGCAATGGAATGAAATGAGGAGCATCTCTCAGTGAACATTTTGACATATCACACGCACGAAACAGAGCAGTATGCATGGAGTTATGGCATTTTAAACAGAGCACCAGAATATGAAAAACTACGAGGACTTGGAGAAATAATATACCCCACGAAATCTGGACGAGGAAATCTCGGGACGGAGGTATCCGGTCACGGGGATCCGTTTGGTTGGATGGATGGGGATGTCCCGGGTCATGGTGGTGCACATCGGGGAGGTCGACGACGGGGTGGGCGGGCGGCAGCTCGGCGAGCGGAGGGCGGAGTCGGCCGCGGGACGGTGCATTGAGCGCGCTGCCGGATCTGGCGGGCGAGGCCAGAGATGGCGGCGAGGAGGCGGCGGTCAGCGGCGCGGAGGCTGGCGGCGGCGGGCGCCGGCCTCGATGGCGAGAAAGGGGCGGGCACTCTGGCGGCGCACGGCGGTTCTTGAGTGGCGCCGGGCAGGCGGCGGAGACGGCGCTTCGGGAGGCCGAGGCGGGACGAGACTTCGGCGGCGGAGGGAGCAGGCGCCGGTGTGGGTTTGCGGTGGGAGGCTAAGCGTGGACGGCGGCGAGGTCGAGACGGCGGGCGGGCGAGCCGCAACGGGTTCGGCTAGGGTCGGGCGCGGAAGAACTGCGTGGGCCCTTGATGGGCTCCATGGGCATGGGGCGGGCGGGTGGCCTTGGTGAGGTGGCGGGCGGTGGTTGGTCCAGGAGGCAGCGGGAGTGATGTGGCGGCATGTGGTTGGTCGAGGCGACGTGTCCGGCGGACATGTCCGGCGGCGGCAATTTCGTCCGGCGGCGCGAGAAGAAGGGGGCTAGGGTTTGGGCTGCGAGAATTTCGGGGAAGGGGACATATTTATCGGTAGAGGGAGCTAGGAGTGTCCAAATGAGGTGCGGTTTTCGGCCACGCGATTGTGATCGAACGACCGAGAGCATGGAGGGTTTTTGGATGGGTTATTGGGCCACTTTGGAGGGGTGTTGGGCTGCAAGACAAAAGGGGCTTTGCGGTTACCCGGTTAACTGTTGGAGTATCAAACGGCCTCCAAATGGCATGAAACTTGACAGGCGGTCTACCGGTGCTATACCAAGGCTGCTTGGCAAATCACAGACCATTCCGAGAATGTTTAACACCCACTCACAACAGGATACAAAAGGGGAACGCCGGAGGGCATAGGAGTGTCGGTTTGCGAAACGGACAACAGGGAAAAATGCTCGGATGCATGAGATGAACGCGTATGCAAAATGAGATGCACATGATGACATGATAAAATGCAACACGCAAGCAAATGACATGGCAACAACGGTGAATAACTGGCGGACACCTGGCACATCGGATCTGTGGCGTTACAACAATACAGGCGCGAGAGGAGGTTTCCGCCTTAATGCAGTGCTTTCAGAGGGGAGAAAATATCCCACCGCGAGAGATCGTATCATGGTTGAGGCGTCTTGTTGAAAAACTATGCGGGATTTATGCAGCTGTTACGTGTAGACGGTCTTCGGATGTTGCACTTCCTCCTCCAGCACATCGTCCGCCATGTCCCTCTATACAGCATTCAGAACCACGACCCTCTGTGCACCGTTCAGAACCACAACCCTCTATGCACCATGCAGAACCTCCTCCTTCATAGCTAGGGAGCTCTTCCTGGCATGAGCCACCTCCTTCACAGCCAGGGAGCTCTTCCTGGCATGAGCCACCTCCTTCACAGCCAGGGAGCTCTTCTTGGCATGAGCCAGCTCCTTCACAGCCAAGGAGCTCTTCCTGGCATCAGCCACCTCCTTCATAGCTAGGGAGCGCTTACTGGCATCAGCAGATGGAACTAGGTAACACTACTCACTACATTCTTTTCAACAATGTACTAATTGTTCATGCATTCTCAGCAGTCACTGATACTTAGTGGTGGTGCTTCGTTCATGCATCTGTATCAATTTTACATGTTTTACTTTACCGCAGGCGGCAACCAGTCACAACCGTTCATGCATTCAGTGCAGTCACTGATGCTTAGTGGTGGAGCTTCGTACTTTGAGGGCGACGGCAAGAGTGATGACCAAGCTACAAACATTTTTGACTTCTCGCAGACAGTGTTTCACACTCCACCACTGCCACCGATACAGGAGACACAGACCGTGAGAGACGAGGTTAACTATGGTTGCGGTTATCGCGAGCCTCATCCACCGCCTCAGCGCTTATCGCCTTCCGGTCCTCGCCCCAGGAAGACCCAGACTCGTCGTCGTCCCCCGCAGTGATATGCTTATCTATCTATGTATGAGTCATTATCTATGTTAGTTTCGGACTATTCGTAGTTGTGAGTCAGTATTTATGTATGAGACATGCTTCATGTATGTGTTACTATCGCACTTGTTTCTATCTGATCAGGAGACATATGTTGTTTTATGTATGCGAGAGACAAATTAGTATTAATTCGCATTCTTATTCCAGTTACATTTCCAAAGAGACTACAACCGATAATTAAGATACAAATACATCTGAATTAAACGGTGCGGCTGAACTTGTGCAATACATCTTACATACTACAAAATGAAATTCAGATAGAACATAATGCGCTACAATAATGAAGTACAAACTAATAATGCAAGTACATCTGAATGAAACGGTACAACTGGAATACATCTTACATACTACATGAAGTCATCATCGTCATCCTCCGTTGATGCAGCCCTCTTGCCCTTCGATGATGCGGTCCTTTTGACATCCGTCGATGCAGAACTATTGCCCTTCAAGGGTGCAGAACTCTTGCCCTTGGACGATGAAGAACTCTTGCCCTTCGACGATGCAGAACCCGGAAGCGGCGGCATGAAGATATCATCTTCATCCTCACTCTCCTCAATCCATAAAGATGGATCATTTGCTAAAATCCTTCTGAAAGTTTCACTCTTCGGCACCACCACCTTCTTCCACCTTTTGTGCAACCTAAGAAGTTCTTTACGTACCTCCTCATAGGTCCTTTCAGGCCACCCAGACCTACGTAATTGGTGAGCCAACTCATTCATTATGGTGTCACTACCGGTGAGTTCGTCCCATGGAACTATCCTATTGTCCATCCTGAAATTGGTAACTAGACTCAGAAGAGTCCTGCTCATCCCAAGGTGAAAACTACGATCGAATGGATAATAGGACATCTCAACTACACTAAGCTGGAATGCTTATCCACCTCCGACTGAATGGGGTTTTATAGATATAGAGGAGAAAATGGCGGGAAAGAATGACTGCGGTATGGCAGGAACATAAGGCGGGAATGGGTTGGCGGGAAACGGGTGGCGGGAACATATGGCGTGAAGGGGTTTGCGGGAAACGGGTAGCGGGAAAATACATTTCAGCCTAATGTATGAGCCATGCAACTTCGGCCTACACGAGACCAAAAAGGACTTTTCGGCCTAAACTTGACCAAAAAGTCTATTTCGGCCAACACTTGACCAAAAAGTTCCTTTTCGGCCAGGTCCCCACCATTTCGGCCAAGGGGAGGCCGAAAAGTTTACTTCGGCCTAGTGGTGGCCAAAAAGTCCCATTTCGGCCAGCGCGTGGCCGACGGGCTGCTACTTTTGATTTTTATCCAAATCATGCTATAGTTTCCGAAAATGCTATAAAATATGTCATAGTTTTGAAAAAAATCTCCGAATGACATGGAGAAGGATGCGCTGGGGTGGTTCGTGTTCAGGGGTGAGAACTGAGGACCGAGATAGGCAGGCTGGGGAGGAGGTGGATAACATGCACCGTGGAGTTCTTTCACTTTTGTTGTTTCAAAAAAAATTTCTCGCCGTCCACGAACGTCGTCTGTTCCCTGTGGTTTTTTGTTGCGGGTTCATTCGAGGGCGAGGGGAGATCGAACGAGTCAAACCATCACGATGTTGGATTCTGCTTTAATAGTAGAGATCTGGAATACGGTCCAACAAATGACAAAAAAATTGGCAACACTTATGGACGGGTACAAATTTGACGTTATTTGGATGACTGACCACGTAGAACGTGCAAATTTGCATTAAAAAAGAGGTGTTTGATTGTCTAGTCATGACTACAAAAACAACACTTCTTACTCTCTACCATTAGCGTCATGTGACATTGTCTTTGGTTAGAACAATTACCTTACAAAGATAACACATGGAGATTTTAACTTTTAGTGAGGTCTTTGACTTCCAGATTTTTTTGTTATTACTAACCGGTACCTCAGAATGCATGAGTGCATGGTACATAGAGTCTACTATGAAAGACCCAGATGTAGTAAGGTTTCAACAAAACACATCCCGACATTGTGTCAGGTTAATCGAATCCAGTCGAGACAAAACTTTATTCCATGACATAAGACGGGGGCCAATCAAATCCTGTGTGAAGAAAATATTCGACTGGGTTGAATTGAGCACCTGCATAATAGTATTATTCTTATCATGAGCAATGATGTACAAGGCTGGATAATGTTCTCTCAGACTTGCATTGTCTAGCCAGATGTCTTCCCAGAAATGAATCTCCAACCCGTCCTTTATCGCAAAAGACTCAAAGTGGTAATAGATGCTTCTTTGTCTCCATTAGGCCAGCCCAACAGTGTGAGTCTCCGGGTTTTGCGAAATCATACATAAATACGAAAATAGATACTACTGGAAACAGGGACGGAACGAATATAGAATGGACACAGCAACAAGAGCGGGCCTTGAATCATACAGAAATACACATGGAATCCAAGAAAAGTTAATGTATTGTTAAAACGGCTACAATATAATATGATTATGTTACCAATTTAGGGTAATATTGTAGTAGTAGTGGACAATTGCATAGAAGGTCTAGTTGAGCACATGTCTTTTACTAAAAGTTGAGCCTCAAATGGGTCACCTCATTGTGTCATTGTGTGTCGTTCGATGTTTAGGCTAGAAAAGAGCGATATGCCTATAGTAAAAATAAAATTCTATATTCATGGAAATGAAAAAATCCATTTGTCCATTTTTATTTCTGTTACCGCACAAAAATTTCACTTCCGTTTCTGTTTTCATATTTACTCTCTGTTTCCCCTTTTCTACCAAAAGAGCTGGAATTTTTCGCTCCGTTTTCATCCTTCATGGATACGGGTATCGGCCATCCAACCATGTCCCCCAAATGTTCACCCTAGTTTTTCCCTTTAAGTATGCAACACTCAAAATCATTACTGAAAACAACACAATTCATCCATAAATTACTTGCAAATATCCCTAGTACAATAATAGTTTGAATGTAAATATTACATCTTGGATAACTCGATGTTCAACAAGTTTCTTTAATTTATCTATTCCAAATTCAAGGATACTCGAGACAGAATCAACACAAGTCATGCCACGCATTGTGCCCCTTGAGCTTCATTCAACAATATATGAACATGGCCTCCCGTCGGTCATGTGGCATAATGCAACAACACATCTGGGCTCTATGATGTGATGATTATCAAGTTGCAAAATTTAGTGAATCAACGAATTGACGAACATGTAGAGCAAGAAGAAGCAAAAATTGTGATATCCATGGTTGGTGAGCCAGGTGGCCACATTGTCTCCACTCATGTAACCACAATGCACAAATTCATGATAGAGATGGGATGTTGTACCACCGATGGGCTAGCAACTTCACATTGTGATCATAGATCACGTACAACTTGTAAGGCGTGAAGTGTTTTTACTCAAGAAAGGAAGAACACACATTTTGCCAAAACATAGAGCCCCTTGCCTCTTGTCTACAAAGTCCATAATTACGACATTCCATGCATTGCACAACAACTCATCCTCCACAACAAGTACCCCCCTATCATTCTTACTATAGAAAACAATGAGAATTTCAACAAATAAACTCAATGGCATTGCTACTTGTGAGATGCATTGGGATTTCCCTAAAGAGTAGAGGATGAAGCAGTATAGTAGAGATAAGTATTTTTTTTCTCATTTAAGAACCTAGGTTATCAATCTAGTAGGAGAACCACACAAAACCTCGTTAGCAGCACCTGCACACACAAAAGAAAATACTTGCACCCAACACAAACAAGGGGGTTGTCAATCCCCTCGGTAGTTACTTGCAAGGGTTAAATCTTGTAGTTATAGGTAATAAGATAAATTACAAAAAAGAGTAAAAGTGCAGCAAGGTATTTTTGTGTTCCTATATATGATAAAAGTAGACACAAGGGCCATAGTCTTCACTAGAGTCTTCTCTCTCGAGCACATAACATACGGTGGGTGAACAAATTACTGTTGGGCAATTGATAGAAAAGCGCATAGTTATGACGATATGCAAGGCAATGATCATGTATATAGGCATCATGCCCGAGACAAGTAGACCGACTCCTGCTGCATCTACTATTATTACTCCACCCATCGACTGTTATCCAACATGCACCTAGGATATTAAGTATGAAATAGAGTAATGCCTTAGGCAAGATGACATGATGTTGACAAAGTAAACTCAACTAATATGAATAAAAACCATGGTTTGAATCTTAATGGAAACAATAAATATGTGTCTTGTCCCCTACCTTGTCACCGTGATAGGGCACCGCAAGATTGAACCCATCACAAAGCACCTCTCCCATTGCAAGATAAATCAATCTAGTTGGCCAAACTAAATGGATAGATCAAAGAGAAATACAATCTATAATAATCATGCATAAAAGAATTCAAGAAAAGACTCAATTAATATTCATGAATAATGTGACCATAAACCCACAATTCGTTGGACCCGACAAACACACCGCAAAAGAAGATTACATCGGATAGAACTCCAAGAACATCGAGGAGAACGTTGTATTGAAGATCAAAGGGAGAGAACAAGCCATATAGCTACTAGCTATGGACCCGTAGGTCTATGGTGAAATACTCAAGCATCATTGGAAGGCAACAAGTATCATTAGGAAGCCTTCTGTGATTGATCCCCATCCTAAAGAGTGTCGGAAAAAATCATCCATATGGGATCAGGGAAGAACAGAAACTTGCGGAGGTGGAAAAATTGTTTGGAGTGGCTCTCTATTGGTTTCCGGATTTTGGAGAATTTATAGAGGTGCAATTTGGTCATACAGAGCCACATGGAGCCCACAAGGTAAGAGGGCAAGTCAGTGTCAAAATCAGCGGATCTTGGGTAGGGGGTCCCGAGCTGTCGATCTTGGATCAATGGAGAACAAGGGACGAAGGACACGATGTTTACCCAGGTTTGGGCCCCCTCAAGGAGGTAAAACCCTATGTCCTGCTTGATTATTTTGAAGTGTATAGGATGACTAAAGAGTCGACCTACCACGAGATCAAATGAACTGAACCCTAGGTGACTAGGATGATGGTTATTCTTCTAGCCTCTATGTATTAAACCCTCTTGTTTATATAGACACCAGGGGTCCTAGGGTTACACATGGTCAGTTACAATGAAGGAGTAAACATGCCGATTCTGTTATCTTAACTTGGAGAACACACCAAGGCTCCAAAAATTTCCTGTCCGGACAAGAAGTCACCTTATAGCTCGGCCTTGTAGTAGTCGCACAGTGGCCCACCTGCTCGGCCCATAAGATATAGGCCAACAATCCGAGGACACCCTAGCCCATGACTCTCTTTGCAGCCCCTGAACTAGCCTCCAACACTGGTATCTCATAACTCTCGGAGTTCTCCATGCACCTGAAGTCTCCAGCTTGCGGGGCAAGTTCTTCTCCCCTCTTTGTTGGGAGTAGTTCCCCTGAGGCAAGCCTCCAAAAGTTGCTTAGCTAAATTCGGCCATGTGCTAACCAGGTTATATTCAAAATTCGACTTGCAGATATTGCTTAGACTCGTAGGCTAACCACTCAAGTGTGAATAGTACCCTCGCCTGACAACTTTTAGCAAAAGGTCACAACCGGTCACAAATACTGAACCATTCTGAAAACTTGATTCGCGGTTCAAGCCAGTTCCTCCATTGGAACGTCCCATCAATATGGAGATTGTGCCCCTTTTTTAAGGGAGATGATAAATGATTTTGGCTATCCCATTCGTGCATTACATCACGATTATATCAGGAAGCGGCAAGGCCTGCGGCATAGTAAAAGGACTCTTGGTATTACGGCAGCTTATAAAAGGGAAACAACCACCGCTATCTCTGCACGCTTTCTACTTCCTCTCACCATTGCTTTCCCCAATCTACAGAGATCCACCGCCCCAACCCACCCTTCCTTAAGAACTCCCTCCTGGCCACTCCCTCAATTCAGCCATGGCCGGATCTGGTGCGAAAGGCAAGTGGGAGACCTCCATCATCACTAACAATGACATCGACGGCTATCTCCTGGCGGACGTCACTCACCGAGCTAAAGAGGAGGGCCAGGTTGTCACCATGCCCCAACCAGGCGAGAGGGTGGTGTTGGTCCCCCACTTCGTCTGGGGACTGGGCTTCCCGCTCCACCCCTTCATCAGGGGGTTGATTTTCTTCTACGGGCAAGATATTCATGATCTAGCCCTAAACTCCTTTCTGGACATTTGGGCCTTCATCATCATCTGTGAGGCCTTTTTGTGGGTCCAGCCACACTTCGGCTTGTGGCTGAAGGTCTTCAATGTTAAGACAAAGATAGTCGATGGCCAACAGGTGGACTGTGGAGGGGCGATGATCAGCAAGCTCGCCCGGGTCGAGTGGCCGGAGGGTACCTTAATAGAGACTCTCAAGGTCTGGCAAAAAGAGTGGTTCTATGCCACTGAACCACGTGGAGCGGGCTGGGCGGCGGCTCCCAAATTCGGATCCGGACCACCTGCGAGGCTGACCTCGTGAACCAAGAAGGGCCTTGACTGGCCACGGAGGTGGAGTCACTGCAGATGCGTGTCTCCAGTATGAAAAAGGCGGGCTCCAAGATGACCAATGTGGTTTAGGTGATGCTCTGCTGCTGCCTCCTACCTTGCCAACAACGGGATGCCCCAATGTGGAATTCCAAGCCCGAGGACCCCACCACCATGCTCTTCTTCTATGTCACCACCCACGACAAGCGGTGGAAGGTGCTATTCAAGCTCCAAAAGGGGTGGCCAGCCAAGGAGGAACACATCGGGCCTTAATGCCGCACACCCTCCTTGGTATGTAATGAAATTTATCCATTTCTTTGGATTTTGCCTTTTAACAAGGAACTTGATCCCTTCCTTCCAACATTTGTAGAGCTAGTTGGCAAAGGCCGCAAAGATTGACTTTCCAGCCATCTGCCCGAGGGTCCTAGGTTGGCTCTGCAGAAGGAAATGCTGATCGTGGCGCCGTAAAAGGCGCCGGAGAAGAAAGAGAAAAAGAAGGTCGAGACGAGGGTGGCCCGAGACTGCCTCCGCCCAAGAGGGCATCCAGACTCCAACTCCGGGCAAACCCAAGCCCCCTCCACCCATGAGGGGGAGAAGGAAGACGAGGGGGAGGAGAATGAATCCTACCGAATCGGAAAGAGGGAGGCATGGGACAAAGGTGAGGAGGAGCAACCACCTCATGCTCCAAAGAGGTAGCGCAGGGACAAGTTTTCCTGTCTGATGACAGCTCGGGCTCCGCCGAGGAGTCTGAGGCTTCAGAAGAGGTTCCTCAGAGGAACCCCAGGGTCAAGCCCCCTGCCCAAAGGTCCAAACCAGAAGACTCTCCGGGCATTTTTCCCTAAGGCTCATTACTAATCATATGTACATTTTTCTTATTGCAGCCCGTCGCGCGATCTCCCCACTGACCAGATCTCAGAGGGGAACTCTCTGCCCGCCGAGCTTGCAGAGAGTGGGATTGTGTCACGATCTATGCCTCCACCGGTCATCAAAGAGACCAGGGAGGTGTTGTCCCGAAAGACCCCTTCCGGCCCGAACACAAGAGGCGGGGGTACTGATGTTAACCTCGGTTGTCGAAAACCAGGAGGGGGATCCCTCCTGGTGAACAAAGAGGGTGAGCTTGTTCAATCCAAGACCTCCCCAAAGATGGTTCCGGAGCCCCCAAGGCCCCTGGAGTAGTCCATCCTGGCCTCTACTGAAGGGGGAGCTGGGGCCCCACCACCAATGCCAACCACCAGAGAGAGGGTCGTGGATGGGTGGCCGCACGTGATGGAGGAGGCTTTGAATAGCTCCTCCGTCGGTGCGGAACACTGTGTCCTGATGGGTGTGGTTATATAAAGTATTCGGTTTGTTAACAGCGGACTGCAAGAAGCTTTTGGCATCCTCTTGATGGGCTTCGAGGTAAGCCATGTAATATCCTTTTTATGAAGTGAACTTTTAAGCAAGGTCATGCAATCCTTACACACACACACACAGATATATACCCGTGAGTCCTGGGTGAGTTGAAAAACTCATACGGGTACCGGATAGTCGAATAATGCCCGTGAAAGCAAAAAATCTGATCATAGCCCCCGAGACTTTGCCTGGATTTGAAGAACCTGGCAGAGGATCGAAAATATTTAAGTCGTGAGTCTAAGTGATATAAGTTGCTTTATAGGACTCGTCTTTGGCGGCGGCTGCCAATGCCACGGAGCTGGCCGAAATGAATTGAAAGCTCAAGAGCTCCGATGAAGAGCTCAAACTTGTTAACAAACGGTTTGATGAAGCGCAAGGTTAGTTTGTTCTAGACTTGATAGTTCGGATGTCCTTATCAGGCAAGGTATTCGGGGTTATCCCTAAGCAAGGATCGCTTGATTATTACTGCAGCTATCACCGCGGAGGTCGAGAACTTGAAGGCCGAGCTGAAGAAGGCGAAGCAAGAGGCTGCCAAACAAAAGGCAGCGGCCGAGCCAGTGGCCGCCGAACTATCAATGGTGAAGACCATTAGTGACAAGCACGAGGCCTGGGTGGCCGAGGTGCAGCAGTGTCAGGACCCCGACTCAATGCCACATCGATCTAGCATGTAACACCTCATATCACTTTGCGGCCTCACGCACGGTATTCCCACGGGTGTCGCCTTACCTTTGCCCGGGACCGTTTGCGCCTTTTGGCACACGTATATGATAGTGTCGCTAGCATCCATATGATAAGGAGCCCGGGCTGACATGGCTAGTCGTAAACCCAAAGTGGCACAAACTTACGAGGACAGCATCCATGACCCAAGCATCGAACGTGTCAGTCATCAGCGAGTGAATCCAGGCTGTAGCACTGGGCTAACAGGACTCCGGTGAACCGGGCTGTAGCGGGCTAACAGGACTCCGGTATTCATCGCGTGACATTTCCACGAGGGGACAGACACAGGAACGAAGAAGGGCACATGCCGGCCAGCCTAGGTGTTCCGGAGCAGTAGCAAGCTACCATGGCTCGGTGGAAACACTAGGAGACATTTCCCGGTAAGAGAGGCTACTAAGGATAAACAACTAGATAGTCAGATCCCGCACATACCAAGCATTTCAATAACATACACACAATATGCTCGATATGTGCAAATACAACATGGCATCAAAACATGACTCTACGACTCAAGTATGTATTCATTAGGATCCGACGAGCGAGATATTACAAACATGGGTCTCATGACCCAACATTCAGAGCATACAGATCAAGCACATGCAGAAGCTTATCATGTCTGAGTACAGACATCTACAAATGAAAAAGGCTGAAAAGCCTGACTATCTACCAGATCCTGCCGAGGGCACAAGATCGTAGCTGAGGTATCAAGCTAAACGTCGAAGTCCACGTGGAACTACTAACGAGACCAAAGTCTCTCTGCAAAAACATAAAATAGGCAAACGTGAGTACAAATGTACCCAGCAAGACTTACATCAGAACTAACTACATATGCATCATTATCAACAAAGGGGATGGTGGAGTTTGACTGCAGCAAGCCAGCTTTGACTCGGTGGCTATCCTGAACTACGACTCCAAGTAACTCTTTTGAGGTGGCGCACACGAGTCCACATATTCACCATATCAATACACCACTATGCATCCGCTCCCGTCTCCCTACGAGAATGCCATCCATAGCACTCACGCTTATCTTGCGCATTTTAGAGTATCCACTTTCACTTGTCTATGAACTGTATAGGCAACCCAAAAGTCCTTTACCGCGGACACGGCTATTCGAATAGATGAATGTTAACCCTGCAGGGGTGTACTTCTTCACACACGCTCTCGCCACTTACCGCCATGTACACATCATGTATCTCGGCAACCTTCAAGCGGAAGCCTGGCGAGGGTGTCGGCCACGACCTGACTAACCACACAAGACTCTAGCCCAGGTTTATCGCCTATTCGGGTTCCATCCGCAAGGAGATCCGGCCGGGGTGTCGCTCACGGCCCCAAACGATGTGTGCAGGGTTCCCGAGCCCACCATCCGGGTGCCACTCGGTACACCAGGCCACGTGTGCCTAGTCTGTCCCAAGCCCGCCCTACCGGGTGCCACTTGGTAGAAAAATAGCACTACCTACAAACACGAGAAACTAGTTGCGACTCCTGGACAGAGATCAAGTCGGTTAATAAGTCGAGAGAGTCAATTAAGGATCCCAATGTGTGGTAGTAGCTGTTCATGGATCACAAATACAGAACTCAGTTCCTGAGGACGGCTGCAATGAGACAACCCACCATGTACTCCTACATGGCCTCTCACCGCTACCTTTACCAAATCGTGTTCACACACTTAGCTCTCAACAGTAGGACATGTTCACACACCTCCGATTCATCTCCGATGAATCAGACCTGACTCAACTCTAAGCAGTAGCAGGCATGACAAACAAGCATGAATGAGTAGGCACATCAGGGCTCAAACAACTCCTACTCATGCTAGTGGGTTTCATCTATTTACTGTGGCAATGACAGGTCATGCAGAGGATAAGGGGTTCAACTACCGCAGCATGTAACAGTTGAATCGTTGTTGTCCTAATGCAGTAAAAGAGAGCAGAGCGAGAGAGTGGGTTTGTATCGGAATGAACAAGGGGGTTTTGCTTGCCTGGCACTTCTGAAGATAGTATAGTTCTTCATCGGTGTCATCGAACTCATCGTCGGTACCACGTCTATTGAGAGGGGACAAACACCGGCAAACAAGGAAGAACACAATCAATGCAATGCACAATATGATGCATGAACATGACATGGCAATATGCTGTGATTTGAGCTAATCTAACTAGCAACAGATTAAATGAAGTTGGTTTGAATACAAGATTCAAATTCAAACTCCATATGTGATTATTCAAATGCCATTTAATTGATTTGACCTAAACAGTGAACAAAAGTTGCTCTAACATGCATGAAAATGGTACACATGGATAGATTGGATTTTTCTGATCATTTTTCATATATAATTTATTTCATTTGGAGTTACTGTTGAATTTCTATGAACTTTAGAAGTTTGTACTATTTTCTGGAATTTCTGAATTATTTTAAATCCAGAAATTGTTACTGCGTCAGCATGACAACAACATTGCGTCAGCAGGTCAACCGTGGCAGACCAGGTCAAACCTGACGTGCGGGGTCCACATGTCAGTGACTCAGGAACTAATCCCGGTCAAAACTAGTATTGACTGAGGTATGACCGTGGCTGGGGCCCACTGTCAGTGGCTATTAGGGGAATTAGTGGTGATTAGCGCCTAACCAAGCGACCACATCAGCCCGCCGGAGTTTGGCCGGCGGCGACCTCAAAGCGCGGCGGAAACTCGCCGGAAAACTGCTATGGGGCTCAGTTTTGCGCGTGGTTTGCATATACGGGTAGCTGAAGGTGCTCCGCATCCATCTGGGTGAGCGGCAGCGGCTGGGGTGGCCGGAGCTCGTCGGAAACGAGCTCGCGGCGGCGGCCGGAGCTATGGGTTCGAGCGGGGCGAGGCCACAGAGGACGGGAGGGCTGGCTAAGGGGCTCACCGAGATCCTAAAGATGCTAGGAGCACAGTGCCGTGCTCGGTTTCGAGCCTCGGTGGCTGCAGTGACGGCGGTGACATCACCGACGGCGTGGAGTTCTCGGCCAAGACGGGGCTATGGCCTAGAGGTCGAAAGCGACCAGGGGAGAAGGGGGAGACGACTCGGGGGCTCACCGTGAGTCCGTTTGGAGGGTCGGTGGGCTCGAGGGCGGCAAGGGGGATCTCCGGCAACCCGAGGAGGAAGAAGGGGTCAGGGACGTCGTCACGGAGCTCCTGGCGGCGCCTGGCTTGGTGCAGAGGACGCGGGGGGTCGAGGCAGAGCTCGTGGAATATCCGGAAGGGCGTGGGGAGGTCGGTGGCAGCGGCGAACGGCGACGGTGGCGGCGGCTCTGTTCGGTGGTGAGAGAGAGGGGTCCAGGGGAGAGGATGAGGGCAAGGGAGAGCGAGAGGGGCCCGGGGGGTGCGTGGCGATGCCAGAAAAGGCCAGGGCAAAGCGGCAAGCAGGAGGTGGCCGTCGGTGGCGTCAGGCGCGTCTTTGGTGCACCACGGGACACGCCCCGCCCTTGGCGGCAGGAGGTTGAAGACAGTAGGAGAGAGGAGGAGGTGGGCTGGGCCTAGCTGGGCCGGTCCTGTTGGGCAACGAGGTAAGTGGACCAGGTGAGTTTCTGTTCTTTTATAGTTTTCTGTTTCCTATTTTTTTAAATCTTTTGCCACTGTTTTGAATTCAGAACAATTCAAACAATGCCACAAACTCCTCTGAATATTTTTGTTTTGCTAGATGGACTTTTCCAAAAGCTCATAAAATATTTCAGGGGTATTTGAAGTTATATTCTAATTATATGAATATAATTCAAATTCAAATAGCTAATGTTTTAAATTCAAATTCCCAAAATTAAGTCCATAAAAATGTTCAATATTTTTGGTTGGGACCGTAACCCTTGCCAAAATATCAAACATTTAATAAGGGCATTTGGAAACAATGAATGAGATTTTAGGGTTTTTGCCCTTCTTTTATTTAATTTTTGAGGCTTCCAAAATTCCTCAGTTCAACTTTCAGAAATTTAACATGATGCAAGCAAGATGCAAACACTAGGCAGCACTTGAAGGTAGGGATGTGAGAAGCAGGACCTCAAGGATGCCATCACTAAATAGGAGAGCCTTGAGCAAGAAAATAAAGACCAGGCCACCGAGCTAACCTCATTGAGGTCGGAGATCAAGGAGGCGCGGACAGAGGTGTGAGGCTACAAAGAGGAGCTCCGCCAAGTATTGCTTATTGCAGATGGTAGCCGTACTTACTGCAATGTGCCTTTAACAGTAATAGATTTGCATTGCTTACGCAAGTATGGCTTTCCTCGGGCACTTTTGCGGATCTCTTGAAGAGCGCTTGCGATGCGGGGAAGTACTTTGCGTCCCATAAAGGTCATGTCGAGCAGAGGCTTTTTGGGTGTAGTTTCAAGCCCCCGAGAACCCTCCCCTTCTCAACAATCATATGAAGCAGCTGATGGAGTTGCATCGGATGGCGGAGCCGGCCATGAAGGACCATTGTGTCCAGCTATGGCATTCAGAGCCGATACCGAGCAGCTATTTTTCCTGGTGCAGAAGTTGTGTGATGTCGCACCTCGGATTGACGTTATGAAGCGGTAAGCATGCATTGAGGGGTCTTGGATGGCTTTCGCGAAGACGATGGTTCACTGGCAAAATATCAAGCCGGTCAAGATGGCCATCGAATCCCCGCCCCAAGGAAATGAACACAGGCACACCAAGCAATATTTTCCCATCGTGATGGATGGTGCTCAGGCGATAGAGGCCTAGTTTGCGAAGATGTAATGTATGAGTGAGCGCACTATCATGTGCAAGATGATAGTTTTTGCTTTATAATGCGGTTGCTCTGTATGGTTTATCATACATTGTGTTCTTTTATTTATTTGGACTCCTGTGCGGCCGTCTTAATCTGAAAGTTACCAGTTGTCAGCTTTAGCCCCCATGTAGATGCTACAAGATGCGCTTCAACCTCTGCACTATGACCCTTAGCCGACGTCTTGGTGCCCGAAGGCGGCAGTGTGTGAGGGAAATCGGACAATCAGACTATGCGATTTTAGTGCTTTCACTTAGACATATGTGCTTGACTATGGGGGCTAGTCACTAGCCCCCAGTGCTTTGTGATGTTCGGGCGTGCCGAGGTATATACCTTCATCACATGGTTTGTTCTAGGACAAATCCTTTGTATAACATAGCGTAACCTCCATCATAGTTTAACACTTGATCGGATCACTGACCAGTTCTCGCTTATTATGACAGTCAGCTTTTGGCTTTCTACACTGAGGTACTTAACCAGGAGAGCTGGAAGTACAATCGCGGTGGTTATCCCTTTATCTTCCTAGCCGAACATGCGGAACGGAAGAGGGTAAGCACAGCAGCCGGGTAACCCAACTATTGTCCCACGACATAATTCAGAACCATTTCATATAATGTAATATCCAAGACAACGAGCACATGAGATAGAAACTAGTGTTGGGGTGATGCTTGGGGCGAGTTTTATAATCGAGCCCTGGCCTATTAGCCGATCGCATCGAAGGAAAATGTGTGCTGATCTAGGTTGTTTCGGTGTTGAAGAGTGGAAAAAAATTATGCAACATAAATGGCTACAAGAGGATAGTAAAAAGTGATCTTTTATTTCCGGTGAACTCGTGGCGTCTAACCGTACAATCCGAACTGCCGAAGCAACTGTTACAGCTACTTTGTTATAAAATAAAATTTTACAGGGGAAAGGTTTACACAGGGCCTTAACGCATAGTTTGACGTGCCTACTGTGCCTTGCTGCATGTATGAACCTTTGCTTCTGAGGAGAGGAAGAACTCCTTTAGAGGGCATAATAATCGACCGACGGGCCCTTCAGAGAGGCTCCTGAGAAGTCGCTGCACTGTATTGGCTTGATGCCGGATAGGCCCGGGATGGTACCTATGACCATAGTTCGGTTGACCCGAACACTTGACTCTTGCATGGTTTCCCCCCACAGCTCCCCATGGTATTTTAAGCGCAAAGTTGTGCATCCGAGGTATGTGCTTTGCGGCTAGGGTGGGCGTGTTGTGGGGTGCATATCCATATTTGCGCTGAGCATAGGCAGGCTCCTCGAACTGATATAGGGCTCGGGCCCGTTTACTTGCCTCCCATACCTTGACGGCAGGATGGTACCTTGGCCCTTCCATGCCGGTTTGGACTTCGGCTGCCAGAGCTGTTGTATGCTCCTCCGACCAAAGTGAGAGCGCCGTGTTGCCATTGACTGTGATGATGCCCTTAGTCCGGGCATCTTTAGCTTCAGGTATGCATAATGGGGGACAGTGTTGAAATGAGCAAATGTCGTACGACCCAGGACTGTGTGATAGCCGCTGCAAAAGGAGACAATGTCAAAGATCAAGTTCTCGCCGCGGAAGTTGTCCGACGAGCCGAACACTACTTCCAAAGTTAGAGTACCTGAGCAGCGGAATTCAACACCTGGGATCACTCCTTTAAAGGTAGTGTTGCTGGGTTTGATCCTTGACAGATCGATACCCATTTTCCTCATTGTTTCTAAATAAATCAGATTGAGGTTGTTGCCTCCATCCATGAGGACTCTAGTGAGGTGGTACCGTTGATTATGGGGTCGAGAACCAGGGCCGCCAATCCTCCATGACAGATACTTGTCAGGTGGTCCCTACGGTCGAAGGTGATCGGACATGCCGACCATGGGTTGAATTTTGGGGCTACTGGGCGTAGATGTCCCGAAGTGCACACTTCCTCTCCTTCTTAGGTATATGTGTGGAATAAATCATGTTCATAGTTTCTACTTCAGGATGGAATTGCTACCGGCCTCCATTATTCGGCATACAAGGCTCTTCATCATCCTCGCTGCGGGGGCCCTTGCCTTGCTCCTCGGCTGTGAGTTTGCTGGCCTTGTTTGATCACCCAACAGTTATGGTTGGTGTGGTTGGTGGGCATGTCCGATGTGCCGTGGATCTGGAAGGCCCCATCCAGTATTTTTTTCAAGTGCGGCCGAGCCATTCCTGTTCCCTTTAGAGGGTTTTTTTACACGGTCCCAATTTTGAGTTGTTGACTCTGGCATTGACAGTCGTTTCCTTGTTTTCACCACCGTTTTGACGACACTTGTTCTTTTTATGTCGTGGTTTCATGTTTCTGTCCGAGACTTCTGAGGTGTCGGGGTCTTCAGGGTTGTTGCTTCTACGAGCGAACCAGCTATCTTCGCCCGCGCAAAAGCGGGTCATGAGTGCGGTAAGAGTCGACATTGTCCTCGGCTTGTCTTGGCCGAGCTGTCAGGCTAGACATTCGTCTCAGATGCTATGCTTAAACACATCTATCACGTCGGCATCCAGACAATCGATGATTTGGTTCTTATTTGTCAAGAATTGATAGAAAAATTCCTGGGTTGATTCACCGGGCTGTTGTACCACATGGCTCAAGCCATCGGCATCCGGAGGCCGAACATAAGTGCCTTGAAAGCTGGCTCAGAGGCCATCCTCGAGCTCTTCCCATCTCCCTATGGAGTTTTCTAGGAAGCTATTCAGCCAATGACTGGCTAGTCCTTTGACATTTAGTGGCAGATATTTTATGGTGTGGAGATCATCTCCTCGGGATATATGAATGTGGAGAATGAAATCTTCGAACCATACGGCCAGGTCCGTTGTCCCGTCGTATTGTTTGATGTTTACGGGTTTAAACCCTTCGGGGAACTGATACCGCGTCACCTCGTCCGTAAAGCACATTGGGTGAGCGGCGCTCCTGACCCGGGTTGCATCACGCTGGAGATCGGCTACCATCTGGGCCCGGTGCTGCTCCCGAGCTCTATTGTTTTGGTCGCACGAAGCTTGGTATCCGTCCCGTCCAGCAGGATTATACTCTCTAGATCCATAGATGGATCTTGTTTGACCTGCTCTAGTGTCTAGGTCATGTCGTAGATCATATTCGTACTGTGGCTGCACCGGCTCCTTGCCTCTTTGACGAGGGGGAGCGAGTGGGGTATTCGGACTCTCCAGCCGGCCTATCCCTTCCTCGAGGGGGGCGGTCGGGCTGATCCGCCTTAGTATATCTTGGGGGTGAGGGCTCAAGAGCCTCGTCTTCAAATTGTGGCAGCAGTTTCCACTTGGGGTAGCTTTTGGTTTGCCGCTTATAGCCGTACCCTGCTTCGGCTGCTAGGACTTTTGTCCATCTGTTGTTGAGGGTGTCTTGTTCGGCTTTAGCTGTTACTTCTTCTTCTTCTTCTTCTTCAAGCTTCGTGCAGTGGCTATAAGTTGTCGTTTGATCTTGGTATAGCGGATCTTCAGGGACAATGAAATCCTCGGCTCCGAGGCTGACCTCCTCCTCAGAGAGGGGGGGAGTTACTATCCTTGGAGTCATTGAGGTCCTTGGGGTTATGCTGATCCTCGTGCTTCTTCGAGTCACCGGGCTTTTGCTCAGGGGTAACAGGATACGTCTCCAACGTATCTATAATTTTTTATTGTTCCATGCAGTTGTATTATCATTATTGAATGTTTTACAATCATTTCATACTAACCTATTGACATAGTGCCCAGTGCCAGTTGCTATTTTCTGCATGTTTGTTACATCACAGGAAATCAATATCAAACGGAGTCCAAACGCAACGAAACTCTTGGATAATTCTTTTTTGGGCTAGAAGACATCTAGTGGGCCAAGTTAGCACCTCAAGGGTGGCTCGAGGGGAGCAACACCCACCAGGGCGCGCCAGGAGGCCCAGGTGCACCATGGTGGGTTGTGCCCACCTAGAGTGCCCCCTAAACCGCCCCTTTGATCTATAAATACCCCAATATTCCAGAAACCCTAGGGGAGTAAACGAAAATCAAATCCAACCACAGCAAAGTTTAGAACCACCAGAACCAATCTAGACACCGTCATGGAAGGGTTCACCACTTCCATTGGTGCCTCTCCATTGATGCATGAGTAGTTCTTTGTAGACCTATGGGTCTGTAGTTAGTAGCTAGATGGCTTCCGCTCTCTCTCTTGATTATCAATACAATGGTCTCTTGGAGATCCATATGATGTAAGTCTTTTTGCTGTGTGTTTGTTGGGATCCGATGAACTTTGAGTTTATGATCAGATCTATGTTTTTATCCATGAAAGTTATTTGAGTCTTCTTTGATCTCTTATATGCATGATTGCTTATAGCCCCATATTTCTTCTCTAATATTTGGGTTTTGTTTGGCCAACTTGATCTACTTATCTTGCAAGGAGAGGTGCTTTGTAGCGGGTTTGATCTTACGGTGCTTGATCCCAGTGACAAAAGGGGAACCGATACGTATGTATCATTGGTACCAAGGTTAACAAGATGAGATCTATATCTCCGCAATAGATAAACGGATCTCGTCTACATCATGTCATCGTTCTTGTTGCAATACTCTGTGTTTCCATGAACTTAATACACTAGATGCATGCTGGATAGTGGTGGATGTGTGGAGTAATAGTAGTAGATGCAGGCAGGAGTCGGTCTACTAATCTTGGACGTGCTGCCTATATAATGATCATTGCCTGGATATCATCATGATTATTTGAAGTTCTATCAATTGCCCAACAGTAACTGTTTTCCCACCATTTGCTATTTTTCTCGAGAGAAGCCACTAGTGAAACCTACGGCCCCCGTGTCTCTTTTCATCATATTTTCCTTTGCGGTCTATTTTCCTTTGCATTTATTTTCAGATCTATTAAACAAAAAATACAAAAATACCTTGCTGCAATTTATTTGTTCCATGATCCATTTATCTTATCTACCACTTTTACCTCACGTTATTTTCCTATCTTGAGGCGTCGTACCCGAAAGGGATTGACAACCCCTTTACCACGTCGGGTTGCGAGTATTTGTTATTTTTGTGCAGGTGTTGTTTATGTGGTGTGAGGAGGTTCTCCTACTGGGTCGATAACCTTGGTCTCATCACTGAGGGAAATACCTACCGTCTCTATACTGCATCATCCCTTCCTCTATGGGGAAATACCGACGTAGTTCTAGCAGACATCGAAAGGAATTTATGGCGCCGTTGCCGGGGAGGATCAAGTCAAGATAGTCTCCCAGCCATGTGCCAATTTATGGCATCGTTGCTAAGGAGGATCTTCAACATCAACCAAGTTCCTAATCACAAATCTCATCTCCTCGCAATTTACGTTATTTGCCATTTGCCTCTCGTTTTCCTCTCCCCCACTTCACAAAAATTTGCCATTTTATTCGCTCCTTTTTTGTTTGCCGTTTTCTCATCCGATCTCTTATTTGCTTGAACTTGTCACCATGAGTAACTTTGGTATGGCAGAAACAGATGATGGCCTAACTCCTAAAATGGAGCGTATGGGTAATATGGATGCGAAAACTTTTGTTTTGGGGCAAGGGAATTTTATGGGAAAAGAACATATCCATGAATTTTTCAATTGTGTTAAAAAATTAGGTCTTGATGATATCCCTATACTTAAAAGGACTAAATCTTATGCGGAAGCAATTTCGGCACTTGTTTTGAAGCTTGAAACTAGATTTATTCGTACTCATCCTACCTTGCAAAGATAGTTCTATGAGTTGCCCATTATAAAGGATCCTAAAGCTAAAAAGTTAGCCACTCTTGTTTTAATGAATGAATTTGACTACATAATATAGGAAGCTAGGGAAATCTTTGATTTTTATGGCATGAATAGTGAAAAACCCGTGATTGATGAAATTCTTTATAATAGTGATTATGCTTTGATACATTTTCTTGGAGATAAACAAATCTTTGATGAGAATCTTAAAAAGAAAGTCCCCATTTTAGATATGATCCAACAAGTTTTTAACGATGTTAATCAACACTATTCTTGGATCACTGCTGGAAAACAAAGGCGTTATGATAAAAAGCAAATTGATAGTGCTAAGGTTTCCATGGATAATGAGTTTTATGTACTATTTACCAAGCCTCCCGACACAAATAGCTCCAAGGGAAACAAGGATAAGAGTGACAAAACTTAGATCCTACGTGTTATGCCTAGCTAGGAGGGTAAAAAGATGGCGCTTGTTGGGAGGCAGCCCAATGAATAAAATTTATTTTTGCTTTTTGCTTTGTGTTCTTGTGTGTTAGCACAATTATGATACTGTTATGATTGTGTTTTTGTGATTTAATTAGTGTTTGTACCAAGGAAGGCCTTTGGGAAGACTTGGGTCAAAGTTGATTTGATCTTGCTGAAAAACAGAAACTTTTGCGCTCACAAGATTATTTGTCTTTTCTAACGGAAAGTGTTTTTGAGTTGATTCTTTCTGCAGAAGATTAATAGGAAAATTACTCACGTCCGCCATTTTATTTCAGAATTTTTCGAGTTATAGAAGTATTCTAAATATTCAGATTGCCACTGACTGTTTTGTTTTTGACAGATTCTGTTTTCTTTGCGTTGTGTGCTTGTTTTGATGATTCTATGGTTTTCTTCGATGAGTTTTGCCATAGAAAAGTTAGAATACAGTAGATATAATGCAAAAACAAAATAAGAATAGGTTTGCTAGAGTACTTATAGTAGTGGTTTCGTTTCTTATACTAACAGATCTCACGAAGGTTTTGTTTAAGTTTTGTGTGATTAAAGTTTTCAGGTTTTGGGTTATCTTACGATGGATGAAGGAATAAGGATTAGAAAAAGGCTAAGCTTGGGGATGCCTGAGGCTCCCCAAGATAATATTCAAATAATTAGCAAGCAACTAAGCTTGGGGATGCCCTCGAGAGGCATCCCCGCTTTCTTCTAACAACCATCGGTATTTTACTTGAAATTATATTTTTATTCTTCACATAATATGAGTTTTGCTTGGAGCGTCTTGTATGATATGAGTCTTTTCTTGTTTTGCTTTGTGTCTTAAGTGTTGAATCCTTGCTGGACACACCCTTTTGAGAGAGCCAAAAATTATGCGATGCTTGCGCCTATGCTTCACTTAAATTTTTAGGGCCATGGATTTGCTCTAGTACCTCACTTATATCTTTTGGAGCACGGTGTGCTTTATTATTTTTGAATAAATGATCACATGCTTCACTTAGACTTATTTTGGAGTTACTAAAGTTTTAACAAATTCTCTCTTGCTTCACTTAGATTATTTTGAGGGAAAGAAAAATGTATGCTCATGATCTTCACTTATATTTGTTTGAGCTTATCAAAAGCAACATATGAAAATAGTCCCACAGTGATAGATATCCAAGGAGGATATAAAAAAACTTCCATGAAGATCATTGGACAAAATAAACTTGATTCTTAGTAATGGTTTTGAGGTATGACGATATGATATGTGAGTCATGTTGATGAGTAATTGTTCTTTAGTAAGAATATTGATGTTAAGGTTTGTGATTCCCGATGCAAAAGCACGAAAGTCAATACTTATGCAATGAAATTTATATCCTACTTATGGTGCATTATTCGGTGTTACTTATGGTTAATGTTGGGTACGAGATTTTTCACTTTTTGGTTGGGCGCTTCTCAATCTTTTTGCTAGCCTTCATTTTGCACTAAGTATGATCACTGATGTCTACTACACAACCTTCTTCTTGTAGACGTTGTTGGGCCTCCAAGTGCAGAGATTTGTAGGATAGTAGCAAATTTCCCTCAAGTGGATGACCTAAGGTTTATCAATCCATGGGAGGCGTAGGATGAAGATGGTCTCTCTCAAGCAACCCTGCAACCAAGTAACAAAGAGTCTCTTGTGTCCCCAATACACCCAATACAATGGTAAATTGTATAGGTGCACTACTTCGCCGAAGAGATGGTGATACAAGTGCAATATGGATGGTAGATATAAACCAACACAAAGTACTTCAAAGAGTGCCCCAAAGTTTCTACCGGAGAGTCAAGATGAAAACATGTGCCAACCCCTATGCATAGGTTCATGGGCGGAACCCGCAAGTTGATCACCAAAACATACATCAAGTGGATCACGTGATATCTCATTGTCACCACAGATAAGCACGGAAATACATACATCAAGTGTTCCCAAATCATTAAAGACTCAATCCGATAAGATAACTTCAAAGGGAAAACTCAATTCATCACAAGAGAGTAGAGGGGGAGAAACATCATAAGATCCAACTAGAATAGCAAAGCTCGCGATACATCAAGATCATGCCATAGAGAGAAAAAAGAGAGAGAGAGAGAGAGAGAGAGAGAGAGAGAGAGAGATCAAACACATAGCTACTAGTACATACCATCAGCCCCGAGGGTGAACTACTCCCTCCTCGTCATTGAGAGCGTCGGGATGATAAAGATTGCCACCGGTGAGGGATCCCCCCTCCGGCAGGGTGCCGGAACGGGCTCCCGAGAGGTTTTTGGTGGCTACAAAGGCTTGCGGCGGCGAAACTCCCGATCTATCTTCTTCGATGTTTTTAGTGTATATGGGAATATATAGGTGAAAGAAGTCGGTCGGGGGAGCCACGAGGGTCCCACGAGACAGGGGCGCGCCCAGGGGGTGGGCGCGCCCCCCACCCTCGTGGCCACCTCGAAGCTTCCTTTACTTCAACTCCAAGTCTCCTAGATCACGTTCGTTCCAAAAATCAAGCTCCCGAAGGTTTCATTGTTTGGACTCCGTTTGATATTCCTTTTCTTCGAAATACTGAAATAGGCAAGAAAACAGCAATATGGGCTGGGCCTCCGGTTAATAGGTTAGTCCCAAAAATAATATAAAAGTGTATAATAAAGACCATAAACATTCAAAGCAGATAATAAAATAGCATGAATGCTTCATAAATTATAGATACGTTGGAGACGTATCAATAACTACTTGTGCGTCCAAAACCCTTTAAACCATTTTTGCCATATGAGTCCACTATACCTACCTATATGCGGTATTTCCATGCCGTTCTAAGCAAATTTGCATGTGACATCTCTTATTTTCAAAATAAATTTCTCTTTTGTGTGCTCTACTGCTCGCGAGGCGGTAAAGGGTAGCCTATATTTGCCATGCTAGATGTGTTATTCTCATGATGAGTGTTTATTCACTTGTCATTGCACGAATGTACGACAAAGGTATTAGGGATGCCCAATCCCGAAATGAAAAATGAATTTACATTATGTTGTCAAACAATAAATTCCTTGGGAAGTGTTGGTATGGAGGGCTCCCGTGGATACGGTTAGCCATGGAAAGTGAAAGTAATGGTGGAAAAGGAATAAACTTTATTTTCTGTTTGGGAACCGCCTATGATGTATCTAGCATGGGAAGTGTTGGGATGCTCCAAGTCGTTTTCGTTGGTGGGAAAAGTATGCCTCTCAAAAATATATTTTTTATCTCTCAATTTAAGCTTCGAGCTCTAGCACCTCTACAAATCCCTACTTCCCTCCGGAATGGCCTTTCTTTTACTTATGCAATTCTTATTTTGATTTTGAGTCTCCATCTTCTCTTATAAAGCACCAAATAAGGGGCACTATGATCTTATTTGAGCATTGGGTGTAGCTAATATTCGAGTGCGTTTCATGAATGGATCAATGATTGAGCATGATGGGCTAGGGATAACTTGCTTTAGTTTTGATATTTTGAAAGACATGGTTGCTTGTTGGTATGCTTGAGTATTAAAGTCTTCATGTCAAAACTAGACTATTGCTTTGAATCATATAAAAGTCCATATGTCCATGCTAGAAAGAAAAGAAATGTGATGAACATGTTAGGCAGCATTCCACATAAAAAATTATGTTTTTATCATTTACCTACTCGAGGACGAGTAGGAATTAACCTCGGGGATGCTAATACGTCTTCAACGTATCTATACTTTTTGATTGTTCCATGCTGTTATATTATCATTCTTAGATGTTTTACAATCATTTTATAGTCATATTATATCATTTCTTGGTACTAACCTATTGACATAGTGCCCAGTGCCAGTTGTTGTTTTCTGCATGATTTTTACATCGCAGGAAATCAATATCAAACGGAGTCCAAACGCAACGAAACTCCTGGAGGATTTTTTGGGCCAGAAGACATCCAGTGGGCCAAGGAAGCACCTGGGGGTGGCTCGAGGGGAGTAACACCCACCAGGGCGCGCCAGGAGGCCTAGGCGCGCCCTGGTGGGTTGTGCCCACCTCGGGTGCCCCCTGAACCGCCTCATTGCTCAATAAATACCCCAATATTCCAGAAACCCTAGGGGGGTCGATGAAAAGCAATTCCAGCCGCCGCAAAGTCCAAAACCACCAGATCCAATCTAGACACCGTCATGGAGGGGTTCACCACTTCCATTGGTGCCTCTCCGATGATGCGTGAGTAGTTCTTTGTAGACCCACGGGTCCGTAGTTAGTAGCTAGATGGCTTCCTCTCTCTCTCTCTTGATTATCAATACAATGGTCTCTTGCAGATCCATATGATGTAAGTCTTTTGCGATGTGTTTGTTGGGATCCGATGAACTTTGAGTTTATGATCAGATCTATGTTTTTATCCATGAAAGTTATTTGAGTCTTCTTTGATCTCTTATATGCATGATTGCTTATAGCCTCGTATTTCTTCTCTGATATTTGGGTTTTGTTTGGCCAACTTGTTCTATTTATCTTGCAATGGCAAGAGGTGCTTTGTAGTGGGTTCGATCTTACGGTGCTTGATCCCAGTGACAGAAGGGGAACCGACACATATGTATCGTTGCTACTAAGGATAACAAGATGAGATATATCTCTGCAATAGATAAACAGATCTTGTCTACAGCATGTGATCGTTCTTATTGCATTACTCCATTTTCTAGATGCATGCTAGATAGCAGTCGATGTGTTGAGTAATAGTAGTAGATGCGGGTAGGAGTCGGTCTACTAATCTTGGACGTGATGCCTATATAATGATCATTGCCTTGATGTCGTCATGATTATTTTAAGTTCTATCAATTGCCCAACAGTAGTTGTTTTCCCACCGTTTGCTATTTTTCTCGAGAGAAGCCACTAGTGAAACCTACGGCCCCCGGGTCTCTTTTCATCATATTTGCATTTGATATCTATTTTCCTCTGCATTTATTTTCAGATATGTTAAACCAAAAATACAAAAATACCTTGCTGCAATTTATTTTTTCCGTGATCCATTTATCTTATCTACCACTTTTACCTCATGTTATTTGCCTATTTGAGGTGTCCTACCCGAAAGGGATTGACAACCCCTTTAACACGTCGGGTTGCGAGTATTTGTTATTTGTGTGTAGGTGTTGTTTACGTCGTGTGAGGAGGTTCTCCTACTGGTTCGATAACCTTGGTCTCATCACTGAGGGAAATACCTACCATCGCTATACTGCATCCTTCCTCTTCGGGGAAATACCGACGTAGTTCTAGCAGACAACAGGGTCGCCAAGGTCTTCCATATTGTCGGGTCTTTTTCTCCAGTGCCCGTGTTGCCTGCCCTGCTCCGACGCCCCTTGGATCATTGGCCCGTCTTTAGCGTTTGGGTGGCTCTTCGCCGGGTTTATCACTATCTTTTCTGGGGGTGTTGTCACCGTTCTTCCCATTGATGTCATCACCTTTCTCGTTGGGGGTATCCACCATATAGACATCTTATGTGGAGGTGGCCTTCCATCATCCGGTGATGGGAGGGGAAGTAGCAGTATGGGTCGTGGCTTCGACATCTTTGTCCATGTTGTAGGCCTCCTCAGAAGCGTAGTCCAGCATGTCAGTTAAATCTTCAATAGTGGCTACTAAGTGGGTGGTGAGTGGGGTGTAAATTCCCTGTGGCCCACCTTACGACCAAGCCGGGCGTAGGTCGAGGATGGGCCATCTGTGATGATCATCATCTGGATTCGATATAGCGCCTCATTTAACAGAGCAAGACTAGCCAGATTGGTATTTGGGATTTTTCGGAGTCGACCTCCGGTATGGTGGTGGGAGGGGCGAGTCCAGCCAGGGTTGACTCCTCTTGTTCGAATGCCGAAGTCACATCTAGGCTTGAAGCTGGATCCGAGGCAAGAGAGGCTAGTCCGGCCGAGGTTGACTCCCGATCTTCAGACACAAAGGTCACATCCAGGCTTGAAGCCGGATCCAAAGTAAAAGCCGACCCACGGATCGGGTCGGAAGGAGATCCCGAAGTCAAAGCTTCAGGGTTTTCAAGCGCCTCAGGCAGGGCTGAGAAGCCGGTGAAGATCAGATCGCCCCAAGTGTTAGCAACGTACTCTTGGTTACCGAACTTGATCCAGTGCTCAAGGGCAAAGCTGTCGACCTGGTGGAGATGACCGGCCAAGTTAGCATGCAGAACGATGCCACCGAACGAGAAAATCTGGCCAGGGAAAAATATGTCCCCGGTGTTGATGCCTTCTCTGATGATCAGGCGTCGATCCTTCAGCGATCTCACAGCAGAACTCTCAATGAAAGCACCAATGTCGGTGTCAAAACCGGGGGATCTCGGGTAGGGTGTCCCGAGCTGTGGATCTTGGATCAATGGGGAACAAGGGACGAAGTACACGATGTTTACCCAGGTCTAGGCCCCCTCGAGGAGTTAAAACCCTATGTCCTGCCTGATTATATTGAAGCGTATAGGATGATTACAGAATCGATCTACCACAGGATCAGATGAACTAAACCTAATTTAGTAGGATGATGGTTGTTCTTCTAGCCTGTACGGACTAAACCCTCTCATTTATATAGATGCCAAGGGTCCTAGGGTTACACATGGTCGGTTACAATGAAGGAATAAACATGCCGATTCTCTTATCTTGACTTGGAGGACACAGCAAGGCTCCAAAGGTTTCCAGTCCAGACACAGAGTCACCTTATAGCTCGGCCTTGTAGTAGTAGCACAGCGGCCCACCTATCCCACCCATAAGAGGTAGGCTGGTTGTCTGAGGACCCCCTAGTCCAGGACTCCCCCAGCGCGAGCCCTGTTGCCTTGCCGTCTCCTCGCTTCTCGTCCAGTCTCCTCCCGAATCTTCTAGGGTTTCTTTTCTCTAGAAAAAATTGTCAAAAAATTTTGTAGCATTTGAACTCTGTTTGGTACTGATTTCCTGAAAAACCAAAAAAAACAAGGAGAAAACAACAACTGGCACTTGGCACTGGGTTAAAAGATTAGTCCCAAGAAATGATACAAAATGGCATATAATTGCATATAAAACATCCAAGATTGATACTATAATAGCATGGAACAATAAAAAAATTACTGATACGTTGGAGACGTATCAAGCATCCCCAAGCTTAATTCCTGCTCGTCCTCGAGTAGGTAAATGATAAAAACAGAATTTTTGATGTGCAATTCTACCTAACATGTTCATCATGTAATCTTTCTTTAATGATATGAATATTTAGATCCAAATAGTTCAAAGCATTAGTCTATAATTTGACATAAAGACATTAATACTCAAGCATACCAAGAAATAATCATGCCTTTCAAAATATAAATTCTAAAGAATGCTATCCGCACATAATCATATAGCCTTGCCATGGTCCATCTTCTTAACACAAAATATAAATCATGTCCTAACCCAGTGTCAGCCAAGCAACTGGTTCATACTTCTTAACGCACTTCAGCTTTTTCAACCCCACACAAGACATGAGCGTAAGCCATGGACATAGTGCTGGTGACCTACAAGTATAGGGGACCAATCATAGTCCTTTCGATAAGTGAGAGTGTCGAACCCAACGAGGAGCATCAGGAATTGACAAGCAGTTTCAGCAAGGTATTCTTTGCAAGAACTTAAATTATCAGTAACAAATAGTTTGATAAATGTAATTTGTAATGAGCAACAAGTAGCAATTGTAATAAAGGTGCAGTGATACCCCACAAGTATAGGGGATCGCAACAGTTTTCGACGGTAGAGTATTCAACCCAAATTTATTGATTCGACAAAAGGGGAGCCAAAGACTATTTGCAGGTATTAGCAGTTCAGTTGTCAATTCAACCACACCTGAGATTAATTATCTGCAGCAAAGGAATCAGTAGCAAAGTAGTATGATAGCTTTGATAGTAGTAACAACCGCAATAGTGATGGTAAAAATGATAGCAATGATTTTGTAGCAAGTGTAATAGTAACAATAGAAGTAGTAACTTAGTAAGAACAATATAAGAGAAATTCGTAGGCATTGGATCAGTGTATTCGTAGGATGATATTCACCATATAACATTCCTAACCTAGGGCGATACTGCACTAGCTCCAGTTCATAAATATAATGTAGGCATATATTCCATTAGTATTCATACGTGCCATCTTTTGTTCTACCCTCCTATGGTAGGGGGTCCATATGGAAACTAAGGGATATTCACTACAAAAAAAGACACATCCGTGACTTTTTTGGCCGAATGAAATTTTTTTCTGTCTTACTTATGACACTTCTGTGACAATAATTGTGACAAAACCCGGTATCATCATAGATGTGGTGGGCACCTACTTCTTAGACAAAAAATCATAACAGAAAATGGGCTTTTCGTCCTGGGCGGGCAGAGATGCTTCTGCATGACATTCTTTGGGCCGTCCATGACGGAAAAAACCGTGGTAGAAGCGAGGGCAAGGAAAATTTCGGGGAGTTCCCGGTTACGGTGGGTGGTCGGGGGCCGAGCGATGCGCGTTTCTCTCATACATGTACGCGCGTGTGTGCGAGGCGTTGGGCTCTAACTGAAACTGAGCGAGGTGTTGGGTTCTATCTGAACCCGAGCGACTGCACTAGCTACGTTACTAAACCAGAGTGATTCCTTCACTACTGCTACTAATTGAAGCCGATCGAACCCTGCTGCCTCCTTCCCTTGATGAACAGTGAGCGTTGCTTGGGGGTGGATGAACAGTTCCCGGTGGGGGTGGATGAATAGGACCCCATGGTGTTGCCTCTGGATGAACAGGACCCCGATCGATCGAGCCGGTTGGGGCTGGATGAACAGGACCCCGTGGAGGGATGGATGAACGGGACGACCCAGTGGAGGGCTGGTTGAACAGTAGATGGTGGAGGGCTGGATGAACAGTAGCCCTTGGAGGGGTGGTTGAACAGGTTCCCGTGGAGAGGGTTGGTTGAACAGTAGCCGGTGGAGTAGCGCGTGGTGGAGGCTGGATGAACATGAGCCCGTGGATGAACAGCCGTAGGTGGAGGCTGGAGGAGGTTGACGGTGGATGAACAGTAGCCCGTGGAGGCTGGAGGAGGTCGACGGTGGAGATGAACAGTATCCCATGGAATCCCGTTTCGCGATACGCCACAACCCACCCGATGAACAGGACCCCCGCTTCGACCGTAGCGCTACAACACAAGTCCGTTTCCTCCGTTTTACGGTACGCCACACCCCTCCCGATCAATAGGACCCCGTTTCGACTGTAGGAGGTCCAACTAAAGTCCGGTTCCTCCGTTTTGCGGTACGTCAGACCCCTCCCGATGAACAAGATCCTGTTTCGACCGTGGCCAGTCGAACAGAAGGCTGTTTCCTACGTTATGCGGTACGCCGGGCCTCGTTTCCATCGGCTGTTCCATCCAAGCCCTCCCGATGAACACGACAACGCATTCCGTTCCGACCCAGCCGGTTGGCTCCCCATGAACGCGATGACGATGCAGTTTCTCTGTTCCGACCCAGCCATGTACATGAGCCCTGGCTGTACGTATGCGCGGTTAGGCATTCGAGACTCCGCCGGTATGTACGTACGTGGCCGTATTTACTTTCTTGCACCCTGGCCGTTGTACGTACGTGTACTTGCTACGTGCGCGCCTCTACTATGACACATGCGCGTCTACATCGACCAGTATGTACGTACACGTTTGCGACCAGAATGACAACGGTATGTATGCTTCGACCAGGTGGGTCCTGACTGTCGGGCACTTCCTTACGTGCAAAGATGTAGCTGGTGGGTCCCAGCAGTCAGGGGGCGAATCGTTTTTTTTTTGCCCGGACGCACTTCCTTGCATGCGAATATGTAGCTGGTGGGTCCCAGCAGTCAAGGGGAAACATTTTTTGTGAAATACAGTGGCCCGTCCGGTGGGTCCCTGCTGTCAGGTGGAGGAAAAATTATTTTGCGCGTAATAAGGAGCCAATTCCTTGCGGCTGCCCTGGACCTAGTTGTCAGCCTATCAACGTACAATAATCTTTCGATGGAAGTCGTTCCTTGACCTTGTTTACCACGCCGCGCTGAGAGCACCAGGGCGGTGGACGACGAGGAGGACTAGGAAGGGGACAACACGGAGCCGGGGAAGACGCGGTAGTGGATGCCCATGCATAGAGGAGTATGAGGGTTCACTGGTTCGGCTGCGATGTGAGGCTGCCATCGACGCAGAACAGCAAGGGGTGTGGGTGAGTAGAGGGATGGCCTGGCCAGCGCTGGGAGTAGTAGGGGGCAGTGAGGCCTCCGCGGCATCACAGCCGGCCATGGGAGGCAGGAGCACGTGGCACGACCGGTGCTGGTTTGGGCGGCTGGAGCAAGAAGACCGGAGGTTGAAGAAGCACTACGGCCGTTGGATGGACATCGTACGGTCACTAGAGCTAGAATCGTTCATATTGACAAAGTTGACAAAGCCCTCCATCCCCGTCAACTGAGTTGGCCCACAAGTCAGCCTCTAACCATGGTGGATCCCAGCTAGTAGGGGGGTATTAATCTTTTTGTGCGTAATAAGGAGGCACTTCCTTGCGTGCGAAGATATAGCTGGTGGGTCTGACCTCTCAGCGGGGGGGAACGTTTTTTCGCTAAATATAGAGGCCCTTCTGGTGGGTCCCAGCTGTCAGGTGGAGGAATCATTATTTTGCGAGTAATAAGGAGGCATTTCCTTGCGTGCGGCCGTGGACCCAACTGTCAGCCTCTCCACGCACAGTCTACTTCCGGTGGTGTCATTCATTGACCACGTTGACCATGCCGCGCCGAGCGCATCCAAGGTGGTGGATTTACGGCGAGGCCCGGGAAGAACGGGCCGTAGATGGGAAGACGGGAGTAGAGTCACGAGACGGAGAGGTGTACGAGGTTAGCGGTTACAGTGTTGCTGTGGTTGGCAGTTGGTGGAGAAGAACAGGAGGTGTGGAGGGGTGGAGGGATGGCCTGGCTAACGGTGGAGTAACGCTTCACAGCGAAGCGTGCTAAGCAGAGCTGCTAGCAGCAAGAGCGGGAGGTGGTCCCGGCGGTGCTGGAGGAAGAAGATGAGAGATTGAATATGGATGTTGGTCGTTGGATGTAAATCCAACGGCTAACGATGTCAGAGCCATTTGTTGACTAAGTTGACAACGACTTGCGTTGGCTTCGACCTATTGGCCCACATTTCAGCCTCCAAAAATGTGGCACATATTCAACCCAGTTTTTCAAATTTTATAGTCTTTTTTGTGGGGTAGAATTTACAGTGAATTTGATATTTTTTGAATTACAGTCCACTAGACGGGTTGGGTGAACAAATAATGTAGCGTCCATGCGGCCCATTTATTTTTTTCCTAAAAAATTACAGGCCATTTGCACTTTCTCGAAATACACGATTTTGTTGGGCTGATTCTAATTATAATGTTGGGTTGGGCCAGCAATGTTATCGAAAAATAAACAGGGGCTGAGCATTTTGTTATAAATATATTTAAATAATTTGTGATTTATTATGACATTCGCCCTTAAATCTTACCAAGCTTTTGTACACAATCACTAGGACTTCCGTGCCAAAAAAATCCAGGATTTTATTGTTAAGAAATTATTTTTATAAGTTAATAAGATGTGGGATATTGTTTTCTTACATATGTAAGTATCTGTTAAATATATGATGACAATAAAAATAATATATATAACATATAAAATAATTTAAATATATAATATAGTTAGAAGGGAAACATAAGTTGGACCAGGCGTTCGTATTCTTATATAGAAAAATATAACAAACCTCTGCGTTTTCTTCAAAAAAAATACATAAATTGGGCTGCCGATGTTTTAGGAAAAATAAAACCTCGGATGGGAGGTCCATAGGCCGGTCGATACATGATGGCCCTCAAGAAAATACAAACCGGCATGTCGTGGGCTACGCATGCTAAAAAAGAAAGACTAGACGGGGCAGACCAAAACACAGCTGATACTTGCTGCCCCAGTGATAATAAATAATACCTGCGAGCTCCCTGGCTTCATTGTGAATATATCTCCTATAGTAACTACATTGAAGCACCTAAAAAAATGTAACTCTATTAACAAACCCGTAGGCCCCAACGTCAGTATAGCATTAGGAGGAAGTATTTTTTCGATGAGGCACTTGCTTGCATACGGCTATAGACCTGGTGGGTCCCGACTGTCCGCCTCTCCACGTACAGTCCTCTCCAGATTCCTCTCGTTTGTTCAGCATGTTCACAACAGTAGACAGCGGTGTCGCGGCGAGCGCACAAAGGTGCAGGAGGGGATCCGACCACCTGTGGAAGTGCCTTATTAGTAGCGAAACTACTGAACTAGCCTAGTGGCCAAGTGACACAACCCGACAGCTGTTCCGCCCGGGTTCGATTACACCTGTGCAGGGAAAATATCTCCAAATTTTTTGCCTCTGCCTTTATTGACATGTGGGTCCCCATTCTCATCTACACACACCGCGTCCAACACTTGCCAAAACTTCGTCCCTCGTTTTCTCTGTGTTTCGCACACTCGACATTGTGTGGGCATTTTGAAAATAGCATATCTTTTTGACTGTGCATCATATGAAGATGTGCTATGCATGAATGTTGATCAGCATGATGTTAACTGGCTGGTAGTTCCATTTTCGACGATGAATAAAACTTCCAACAAGATGTTAACCTTGTTTGAAAAGGCCGTGTTAATATAAATGCTCTGCCTCTGAAAGTTGTAGTTTCTTATCTGAAACTGAACTTGCAGTTTCTTATCTGAAACTGAAACTTGAAGTTTCTTCTCTAAGAATCACATTGTCTACACTTTTATACTCCTATGAAACTACATTTTTTGAAGTGCTAAAAATAGATCTCTAGAATTCATAAAATACTTCATATGCTCAATACTGCAAATCTGAAATTTAAAAGATATTCATATCTGAAAGTACTCTCAGAATAAACAACACAAAACACAATTCACAACCTGCAAATGCTGACAACCCTAAGCTCCTCCTGACAATTCACAACATGCCCGACTATTGGGCTGGGGGGGGGCAGTCCCTTCCTATTCCTCGGCGGCAGACAGCCGCCCCGTGAGACGATGTGAACGGCGAGGGAGAGGATGGCAGGGAAGTGGCGTCGGGCCAACTGCTTTTCTCCTCTTGCAGTTGGGTTCAGTCGACGAAGACTCCACCGGCTCGCTCTGGCATGACACCCTCACAAATGGCACCCTATAGATGCTCGATCCTTCAATCTCTGGTGGATGCTCCATCTAGGATCGATACTCCCACCACCGCTCCCTCACGATCGGATTCGGTGAATCTGTTTGCTCCATGGCCCAGAGGAGCAGCTCTGTGTACTCCCGCATGACTCCCTCCAGGAGTATCGCCGCCTTTTCGCTCTGTTGCAGATATTTAGCCATTGATGTTGCCGTCGCCGCTAGTTGGTCCTTGTTGTCAAACGAAGACTGTATCTCCAACATCCTAGCTAGCTTCACAGTGTCGTCGTCTGCGATCCTCACGTATCGGTTGTACTACTCCATCGATCTACTTCTCCACAGCACCTTCACTCGCCGGCAGTGGTTTTTGAATGGAACAGGAGAGGAGAAGCGCTGGTTTTGGATTAGAACGGGAGAGGAGCGATGCTGGTTTGGATTGGAACAAGAGAGGAGGGCCGATGGTTTTGAAATGTAAGAGGAGGGGAGCGGCGCTGGATTTAGATTGGAACAGGAGAGGGGCGGCGGTGGTTTAAGAGGAGAAGAGCGAAAGAGCGGTGCTGGTCTTGGAAGTCGTTTTCTGTTTTGCGTCTTTTGCGTCAAAGTTTGACCACGTACTGTATTTGACAAGCAAAATGTGAATGCATGTCACCAAAATTATATCGTTTGGTTCGTATCTGAATGTACTTTCAAATTATATTATTTTTGCAAAGTATAACATATATTTTATTTGCGAAAATCATGGTCAATTATGACCCAGAATAAAAGGGAGGCTAGTTAATGTGGGGTCGCTTTCTTAATTGAAGGGTAAATTGATTTTGATTTTGATCCACTCACAACGCGCTGGCCCTCTCGTCCAATCCTAAATCGCTGCCGCACGCTCCTCTCCCTCTTCTACATTCAAAAACCACCTCCTCTCCTCTCCATCATCTCCATTACAAAACCACCGTCTCGCCTCTCCCTCTTCTCCATTGCGATAGTACTAGAGAAGTGTTGTACTAAGTTTTCATGCACGTGCCCCGGAGGCGCAGTTGTCGTCATTTTGATCTGAAGCACCGGATTATAACATATAACACGAAAAAATGCCACATGACAAGAAATCATAACCTCACTGCCCAAAGGAGACAATATGAATCCCGACGGACAAACTAGACGAGGATCAAAGCTCAAATTAAACATAAAGTTGTAGAAAAGGGGTCCATCGATAGATGTCCTAATTAACATAGCTGGCTTGACCTAGATGGCAGCGGAGTAGTCTCCGTGCATGTGCCCCCAATGACTAGCCCAACTCAGTTGTCGCTGTTTAACCCATGCAGTGATCCGAAGCACATGACACTGATACGTCTCCAACGTATCTATAATTTTTTATTGTTCCATGCTATTATATTACCCGTTTTGGATGTTTATGGGCTTTACTTTACACATTTATATCATTTTTGGGACTAACCTACTAACCGGAGGCCCAGCTCGTATTGCTGTTTTTTTGCCTAATTCAGTATTTCGAAGAAAAGGAATATCAAACGGAGTCCAAATGGAATGAAACCTTCGGAAGCGTGATTTTTGGAACAAACGTGATCCAGAGGACTTAGAGTGCAAGCCAAGAAGCAGCCGAGGCGGTCACGAGGGTGGAGGGCGCGCCCACCCCTACAGGGCACGCCCCCCTATCTCGTGGGCCCTCGGGCAGCCACCGACCTACTTCTTCCTCCTATATGTACCCACGTACCCCGAAAACATCTAGGGAGCCAACGAAAAACAATTTCCACCGATGTAACCTTCTATATCCGCGAGATCCCATCTTGGAGTCTTCGCCGGCGCTCTGCCGGAGGGGGAATCGACCACGAAGGGCTTCTACATAAACACCATAGCCCTTTCGATGAGTTGTGAGTAGTTTACCACAGACCTTCGGGTCCATAGTTATTAGCTAGATGACTTCTTCTCTCTTTTTGGATCTCAATACCATGTTCTCCCCCTCTCTTGTGGAGATCTATTCGATGTAACTCTTTTTGCACTGTGTTTGTCGAGATCCGATGAATTGTGGGTTTATGATCAAGTTTATCTATGAGAAATATTTGAATCTCCTATGAATTCTTTTATGTATGATTGAGTTATCTTTGCAAGTCTCTTCGAATTATTAGTTTGGTTTGGCCTACTAGATTGATCTTTCTTGTCATGGGAGAAGTGATTAGCTTTGGGTTCAATCTTGCGCTGTCTTTACCCAGTGAGAATAGGGGTTGCAAGGCCAGTATTGTATTGTTGCCAACGAGGATAAAAAGGTGGGGTTTATATCATATTGCATGAGTTTATCCCTCTACATCATGTCATCTTTCTTAATGCGTTACTCTATTCTTATGAACTTAATACTCTAGATGCATGCTGGAAAGCGGTCGATGTGTGGAGTAATAGTAGTAGATGAAGGCAGGAGTCAGTCTACTTGTCACGGACGTGATGCCTATATACATGATCATGCCTAGATAATCTCATAATTATTCGCTTTTGTATCAATTGCTCGACAGTAATTTGTTCACCCACCGTAATACTTATGCTATCTTGAGAGAAGCCACTAGTGAAACCTATGGCCCCCTGGTCTATCTTTTATCATATAAGCTTTCAATCTACTTTTATTTGCATCTTTACTTTTCCAATCTATATTATAAAATACCAAAAATATATTTATTTTATCATACTATCTCTATCAGATCTCACTTTCGCAAGTGGCCGTGAAGGGATTGACAACCCTTTTATTGCGTTCATTGCGAATTCTTTGTTTGTTTGTGTAGGTGCATGGGACTTTTGAGGAGCCTCCTACTGGATTGATACCTTGGTTCTCAAAAACTGAGGGAAATACTTATGCTACTATTGTTGCATCACCCTTTCCTCTTCAAGGAAAACCAATGCAAGCTCAAGATGTAGCAAGAAGGATTTCTGGCGCCGTTGCCGGGGAGGTCTTCACTCAAGTCAAGACATACCAAGTACCCATCACAAACTCATCTCCCTCGCATTTACATTATTTGTCATTTGCCTCTCGTTTTCCTCTCCCCCACTTCACCCTTGCCGTTTTATTCGCCCTCTCTTTCCCAATCTTCTCTCTCTTCTGCTTGCTCTCTTCTTCTTCCTCACTTTTGTTTTCCATTATGTCTAAAATTGGGGAGATTATCGTCGATATGAATAATAATGATAACATGGAAAATTCTGATGCTCCTGCTGAAGAACCCCCTATCTTGCATACTAAAAATTTTCGAATCGGTAGTGGTAACATTATTGGAAAAGGTGTTATTCCAGATTTCTTTACTTGTCCCGGTGCTTTACCTTCTATGGGTGGTTCTATTCTTCATAGAACTATTAGTCTTGCGGATGCTATCGCTATGCTTGAAGTTGAGCTCGAAAGACAATTTATGCATATGCATCCTTGCATACAAAGAATTTTCCTGGAATTTTCTAATATTGAGCATTCTTCTGTTAAGCGCGCTGTTACTATCTTTTTGGCTCATGAGTTTAGATTTATAATAAGAGAGGCCAAAGAAATCTTTGCACACTATAGGGTGGACGCCGGTCGTCCTCCCATAGAGGTGATCCTCTTTGATCAAGAGGAAATTAGGCGTTTTCAATCTTTGGACTATGTTGCTTTCAATGAAAACCTTAGAAAAAAAGTTCCTACCAATGTCCTAGTTGATAAAATTTCCGAACTTAATAATGACTTTGCTCTTCGAAATAATGAGCTAGGATACTCTCTTGAGTATAGGCTCACGAAATTTTGCTAAAAGAATGCTTATAATGATGAATTAGCTGTGCATTATGAAGGGCCAAAGGAGGAACCCGTTCCTCCTGTGATTGATCTTGGGGACTTTTGTCCCGCTAAATTTAGCCCTTTTGATTACTTTTGCTTGCTTCAAAGAAAACTTGCTGCTGAACGTAGAGAATGTGAGATGAGTTTTCAAGATTTATCTTATTATTATGGCACTACTTAGATCTATCTTCGCTTTTATGCCTAGCTAGGGGCGTTAAATGATAGCGCTAGTTGGGAGGCAACCAATTTTATTTGTGTATTTTTTTTGTTTCTGTTTAGTAATAAATTTTGCATCTAACTTCTGTTTAGATGTGTTTTATGTTTTAATTAGTGTTTGTGCCAAGTAGAACCTATAGGATAACCTACGGTGATAGTTAATTTGATTCTGCTGAAAAGCAGAAACTTTGCGCGCACGAAATTAGTTTTGTTAAATCACAGAAACGTGATTTTGCGTTGATTATTTTTGATGTGGATCAATAGACAAATTGTCTGGGACTTCCTAGTTTGGTAGGAGTTTTAGAGTTCCACAAGTTTGCGTTAGTTACAGATTTCTACAGACTGTTCTGTTTTTGACAGATTCTGTTTTTTGTGTGTTGTTTGCTTATTTTGATGCATCTATGGCTAGTATTAAGTGGTATGAACCATAGAGAACTTGAAATACAGTAGGTTTAACACCAATATAAATAAAGAATGAGTTCATTACAGTACCTTATGTGGTAGTTTTGCTTTCTTTCACTAACGGAGCTTATGAGATTTCCTGTTGAATTTTGTGTTGTGAAGTTTTCAAGTTTTGGGTAAAGATTTGATGGACTATGGAATAAGGAGTGGCAAAATCCTAAGCTTGGGGATGCCCATGGCACCCCAAGATATTCAAGAGTAGCCAAAAGTCTAAGCTTGGGTATGCCCCCGGAAGGCATCCCCTCTTTCGTCTTCGTTTATCGGTAACTTTACTTGGAGCTATATTTTTATTCACCACATGATATGTGTTTTCCTTGGAGCATCGTGTATGATATTAGTATTTGCTTTTTAGTTTACCACAATCATCCTTGCTGTACACACCTTTTGGGAGAATCCCACTTGATTGAAATTTATTAGAATATGCTATGTGCTTCACTTATATCTTTTGAGCTTGATAGTTTTTGCTCTAGTACTTCACTTATATCATTTAGAGCATGGCGGTAGCTTAATTTCATAGAAATTGCTAGTCTCTCATGCTTCACTTATATTATTTTGAGAGTCTCTTAGAACAGCATGGTATTTGCTATGGTTATAAAATTGGTCCTAGAATGGTAGGCATCCAAGTTGGGTATAATAAAAACTATCATAGGAAGTGAATTGGATGCTATGATCAATTTGATACTTGATAATTGTTTTGAGATATGGAGGCAGTGATATTAAAGTCATGCTAGTTGGGTGATTATGAATTTAAATAATGCTTGTGTTGAAGTTTGTGGTTCCCGTAGCATGCACCTATGGTGACCTGCTTTGTGATGAAGTTGGAGCACAATTTTATTTATTGATTGTCTTCCTTATGAGTGGCGGTCGGGGACGAGCGATGGTCTTTTCCTACCAATCTATCCCCCTAGGAGCATGCGTGTAATACTTTGTTTTTGATGACTTGTAGATTTTTGCAATAAGTATATGAGTTCTTTTGACTAATGTTGAGTCCATGGATTATACGCACTCTCACCCTACCACCATTGCTAGCCTCTCTTGTGTCGCGCAACTTTCGCTGGTACCATACACCCACCCTATACCTTCCTCAAAACAGCCACCATACCTACCTATATGGCATTTTCATAGCCATTCC
This sequence comes from Aegilops speltoides, assembly GCA_021437245.1. Taxonomy (NCBI): domain Eukaryota; kingdom Viridiplantae; phylum Streptophyta; class Magnoliopsida; order Poales; family Poaceae; genus Aegilops; species Aegilops speltoides. Next base: position 214,961,393 of record CM038146.1, on the reverse strand, counting down.
AAGATATATTGCCATGCAACTTTCCACCGTTCCGTTTATATGACACGCATCATCATTGTCATATTGGTCTTTGCATGATCATGTAGTTGACATCGTATTTGTGGCATGGGCACCTTCATAATTTTCATACATGTCACTCTTGATTCATTGCATATCCCAGTACACCACCGGAGGCATTCATATAGAGTCATATCTTGTTCTAAGTTTTGAGTTGTAATTCTTGAGTTGTAAGTAAATAAAAGTGTGATGATCTTCATTATTAGAGCATTGTCCCAGTGAGGAAAGGATGATGGAGACTATGATTCCCCCACAAGTCGGGATGAGACTTCGGACTTTACAAAAGAAGAAAAAAAAGAGAAAGGCCAAAAGAAAAAAAAAAGAAAAAAGATTGAAAAAAAGGAATAAAAGAAAAAAATGAGAGAAAAAGAGAGAAGGGAAAATGCTACTATCCTTTTACCACACTTGTGCTTCAAAGTAGCACCATGATCTTCATGATAGAGAGTCTCCTATGTTGTCACTTTCATATACTAGTGGGAATTTTTCATTATAGAACTTGGCTTGTATATTCCAATGATGGGCTTCCTCAAAATGCCCTAGGTCTTCGTGAGCAAGCGAGTTGGATGCACACCCACTTAGTTTCTTTTTGTTGAGCTTTCATACATTTATAGCTCTAGTGCATCGTTGCATGGCGATCCCTACTCACTCACATTGATATCTATTAATGGGCATCTCCATAGCCCGTTGATAAGCCTAGTTGATGTGAGACTATCTTCTCTTTTTTTGTCTTCTCCACAACCACCATTCTATTCCACATATAGTGCTATGTCCATAGTTCACGCTCATGTCTTATGTGAAAGTTGAAAAAGTTTGAGATTACTAAAGTATGAAACAATTGCTTGGCTTGTCATCAGGGTTGTGCATGATTAAATACTTTGTGTGATGAAGATAGAGCAACAGCCAGACTATATGATTTTGTAGGGATAACTTTCTTTAGCCATGTTATTTTGAGAAGACATGATTGCTTTGATTAGTATGCTTGAAGTATTACTATTTCTTATGTCAATATGAACTTTTATTTTTGAATCATTTGGATCTGAACATTCATGCCACAATAAAGAAAATTACATTGAGAATTATGCTACGTAGCATTCCACATCAAAAATTCTGTTTTTATCATTTACCTACTCGAGGACGAGCAGGAATTAAGCTTGGGGATGCTTGATACGTCTCCAACGTATCTATAATTTTTTATTGTTCCATGCTATTATATAACCCGTTTTGGATGTTTATGGGCTTTATATCATTTTTGGGACTAATCTACTAATCGGAGGCCCAGCCCGTATTGCTGTTTTTTTGCCTATTTCCGTATTTCGAAGAAAAGGAATATCAAACGGATTCCAAACGGAATGAAACCTTCAGGAGCGTGATTTTTGGAACAAACGTCATCCAGAGGACTTGGAGTGCAAGCCAAGAAGCAGCCAAGGCGGCCACGAGGGTGGATGTCCCACCCACCCCTACAAGGCGCACCCCCTATCTCGTGGGCCCCTCGGGCGGCCGCCGACCTACTTCTTCCACCCACGTACCCCGAAAACATCCAGGGAGCCAACGAAAAACAATTTCCACTGCCGTAACCTTCTGTATCCGCGAGATCCCATCTTGGAGCCTTCGTCGGCGCTCCGCCGGAGGGGGAATCGACCACGGAGGGCTTCTACATCAACACCATAGCCCTTCCGATGAGTTGTGAGTAGTTTACCACAGACCTTTGGGTCCATAGTTATTAGCTAGATGGCTTCTTCTCTCTTTTTGGATCTCAATACCATGTTCTCCCCCTCTCTTGTGGAGATCTATTCGATGTAACTCTTTTTGCGGTGTGATTGTCGAGATCCGATGATTTGTGGGTTTATGATCAAGTTTATCTATGAGAACTATTTGAATCTCCTCTGAATTCTTTTATGTATGATTGAGTTATCTTTGCAAGTATCTTCGAATTATCAGTTTGGTTTGGCCTACTAGATTGATCTTTCTTGCCATGGGAGAGGTGCTTAGCTTTGGGTTCAATCTTGCGGTGTCCTTACCCAGTGACAATAGGGGTTGCAAGGCACGTATTGTATTGTTTCCATCGAGGATAAAAAGGTGGGGTTTACATCATATTGCATGAGTTTATCCCTCTACATCATGTCATCTTAATGCGTTACTCTGTTCTTATGAACTTAATACTCTAGATGCATGCTGGATAGCGGTCGATGTGTGGAGTAATAGTAGTAGATGCAGGCAGGAGTCGGTCTACTTGTTACGGACGTGATACCTATATACATGATCATGCCTAGATAATCTCATAATTATTCGCTTTTCTATCAATTGCTCGACAGTAATTTGTTCACACACCATAATACTTATGTTATCTTGAGGGAAGCCACTAGTGAAATCTATGGCCCTCGGGTCTATCTTTTATCATATAAGCTTTCAATCTACTTTTATTTGCATCTTTACTTTTCCAATCTATATTATAAAATACCAAAAATATATTTATATTATCATACTATCTCTATCAGATCTCACTTCTGCAAGTGGGCGTGAAGGGATTGACAACCCCTTTATTGTGTTGGTTGCGAGTTCTTTGTTTGTTTGTGTAGGTGCGTGGGACTTTTGAGGAGCCTCCTACTGGATTGATACCTTGGTTCTCAAAAACTGTGGGAAATACTTACGCTACTATTGCTGCATCACCCTTTCCTCTTCAAGGAAAACCAACGCAAGCTCAAGACGTAGTAGACACCTAATTTTGCGAGATGACAAGAAACCTTTTTTTAGATTTCTCACCAGAACTGCAGCCCTGTACAACTCAGCAAGCACGATATGTAGACAATAGCCAATCCAGGCGTGTCTACTGGAGTCTGGTCACATGCATGGATGAACTAATCTTCCGTGTCTTGCAGGGATCGTCCAGGCACCAATGTAGTACAACACTTCTTTAGTACTATCGCTCGTCTCTCTCTTCTATTAAGTCACCTGACTTGCAGGGCCGGGGAGTGCGCCTATGGTTGGTTCTCAATTGCGGTCCCACATGTGTGTGCAAATGCAATATGATGCATGTTCCATTCGAAGAGCAACGTGCCAGACCGACCGACCGACCATCTGGGGTGCAACGCGAAAGCGACGGGCGTGTTTTATACTCGTACATGTGTACCGCTATTTTATTGAGGCTTTGCTCCATGGCGCAATCCATGGATACAAAATTAGTAGTATACTGTACTATTTAAAAGTCGAGAGCGGGGCTTTTCCTGCGCGGTAGGCGGGGCAGTTCCCCCTAGTCGGTTCGACAGAGACGCGAGAAGATGAGGGAGTAGGCTGCCATTATCATTTTAACTGCAGCGCTATGACCGGCGTGAGTCTCTCGATTCCTAACCACCTCCATATAGGTGCCTCTCCCAATGCTCCACCATGTAGAGGCTGGCTCTTGCATGAGAGCCCAGTTCTCCACTTTTTCCTTGCCTCTTCCTCCACATATGCAAAAATGCCATGTAAAGCGGGCTTATAACTCACTATTGTACTTACTTTCTCCTACAGGTGCTAAGCTTGCCACATAGGCATAAAGTCTGATGTGGCAAGTTAATTAAGAAGAGAGAGACTAGTTTGGTGACCCAAGGAAGAAACAGTGCTAAGCGCGTGTACCTAGGTGAAAAGACAATTTTGAGTCTATAGCTAATTAAATGAAGCAAACTTAGCAACAAAAAACTAAGCACCTATGCATTGGGGACTTGATTGCTAGGCCATTTAATGCCCTTAGCACCTCATCTAAGCACCATTTCATTGGATGAGGTCACTCCTTGGCAAATGCAATAAATACTACAAAGAAAGAGATAGAGAGAAGTAAAAAATACACTTATAGCCAACCTTATAGCTAACCTTGTTGTAGTATGAGTGACTAAGTGATGACTATGTATGACATGCCAACATCAGATAGCCTAACGCGCCGTGTTAAATCTCCAAGGGCGTGACCACGCGAGCGAGGCGGCGGTCGTGGTAGGTGCGACCATGATGCGGGCTGCTGGCAGCCCTTGGATCTGAGATCGAACGGCCGCATGCTAAGTTGCTGAAAAATTGCATAATAACCCTCCAGGATAGGATATTCACCCATAGGTCTAGAATCACGCCATGAAACCATTCGATGTCAGATCCAAGGGCTCTCGGAAGCCCGTGTCATGGGAGAATGGAAAGCCACTACCCTGCCATTCACACGTTGGTAGTTCGCTCCTACTCGTCCCCGCACGTCCATTAATATTACGGCAGTTCGCTCCTAGTCGACCCGTCCTTTCACATTACGGTAGTACCACTAATCCTAACCCTCCTATCAAATCCATGGCGTCCCAAATCTCCATGATCGGCGGTGAGTACAAGGTTAGAACCATCACCGGCGATGAGTTCGACGTCATCTACACCCGTTCTTCTGCGACAGTGAAAGGATGCCTTGCTCGCTTCAGACGCATGTTCTAAAACTCAAATGATGAGTGGGTCGCTGGGCTAGATGTTGAGTACACCACAGTCCTGGGACGAGAGAAGGATCTAAAGGAGAAAGAGAGGAAGAAACCCACCATAATCCAGGTTTGCATGCATGACTTATGCTTGGTCTACCACATATGCCATGCTGACGTTGAATGCCAGGATTTTAAGAACTTCCTCAAGAGCAACCTAGTCAAATTCGTTACTGTAGACTTTACAAACGACAAAAGAGTCCTGGGTCGGATAGGCCTCGTTGTAGGCAACCCCTTTAACCTCCAGAAGAATCGGCATCGCCCTCCGGTGGTCGACCTTCAATCTTGACCCAAAGAGAGCCATGGTTCATCCTTCGACGCAGATGGCGGAGAAACCTCCGTACACATTTCATCGTCATGCATGGCAGCGGAATGTACTAGATATAGACCACATCCACTACGCTGCAATGGATGGCTACCTTTGTTTCAATATCTACAAGGGTTGGATGAAGAGCAAGAGCCAAGTGTGCGGTTCAAGCAAAGAAGTATCGGCCAATAGGAAGTGGGACAAGGACGAAGTTGAGGACGTGGACGAGGACTCGGAGTAAGGTGGCAGTGTCGTTGCTCATGGTGGTTCTAATGTAGTGTCTACCGGATTAGTTGAATAGTTTAATTTCAGGTGTGCTTAGTTTAATTTGAGGGGTGTGTTGTGCTGAGCCCCCGGCAGAACTATGTTATGTTTCTTCTCTTACTTTAACTCTTGAGTACGTACATACTAGTATTTCTTTAATAGAATTTAGCACCCCATTTAAGCATGTACTAGCTTTTTTTATAGTACTAGTTTTGCTCCATGGCGCAGTCCATAATACTACTATTGTACAAAAGTATACATTTTTTAAAAGGCTAGAGGGTGGGGCAGTATAGCTTGGTGGGTTTCACGAGAGGCGAGGGCCTTTGTGATTTGACAGCTCATTACTGCTGGAAGGTGGGGCCTTGTGATTTGACTACTCACATAAATGTGCTGACGACCTGAGGAGGAGCAAAGAACCGTGCGGTATACTCAAGTTTTCCGCTGGAGTAGTACTACGACGGAGGAGCACGAAACACGACAGCCTAGTGCCATATGGCGATAAAAATGATCTAATTTGCTAGTCATCTCATTGTTAGCATTGTTCTATTCATGCCTCGCAGAGAACATGACACGTGCGGTGAAACACCAGAAGCAAAAGATGAAACACAATAGCAAAAGAAGAAGGAAGATTATCACCCGAAATGATCTAATTCGCCGCGGAGTCGTAACTACTTCTTCATCGCCTCCACAACCTCCATCTCCTTGCGCGTCTCCTCCGCCATCTTCTTCATTCTGTCCATGACACGGGATTTCTCGACGCGAGCCTTCATCATCTGTTCCACGGCCGCATTACATACCTTGACAGCAGTCGAGTGCTTGATGCGGAGCTTCGCCAACTCCTCCTTCTGTTCCATGACGAGGGCCTGCAACATCTTCATCGAGGAACTACTATTCTCATGCAGCTTCTTCCATCTGGCGTTCTTCTCCTTCAATAGGTCGATCTCGTGGAAGAGCGTCGCCTTCTCCTCCTGAAGTTGCAGGATTTCGCCGGTCGCCTTCTTCTCCGAGGCAACGCTCTTCTTCAGCAGCATCACCAAGCCGGCGGTCAACTCCCCCTGCTTATTGAGATCAGTGGTCATGTCGTCGAGGCTCTCCTTCAGTAGCTCCACCAAGCCGTGGATGAACTCATTCTTCTTATTGAGGTGCGTATTGAGCTGATCGGGCATGCCGTCGAGGGATAACGACTACAGTGCCGCCGGCTCGGCATGTTCGCCTTTGCGGCTAGGGCGCTCCTGGGAGCCATCGCCTACCCGTGAGAGATCTTTTGAGGCTCTGCATGGCGGCGCGCCCTCTCTTTTTTTCTGCAGCCTTGGTTGCCGCTCCCTTGTTACGAGTAGTTCTTGACCTAGAGCTCTGCCCAACGGCCATGGCAAGGACGGAGGAACAAGAAGCACTTATGAGGAGGAAAGGTAGAGTAATTTTTGGTTAGGTAGTTCCCCTTTTTATATCCTAAGTACTAGCACTAGTACTAATACCTGCATAGTGGGAACACGTTTAGGTTTGGTACGTGCTAGTAGGTGTGAGTAGGCTTGCACTTAGTTGTAGCAATAGTACTTTCGAATGTGATGGGAACAAGGTAAAGATTAATTGATGGTTTTGGTTTCGAGGCCCGAAACGGCTCCCAATGAGTATGTTACTGTCAAAAATTGGCACAAAATACGAAGGAGACCAATGGAAGTACTACTAGCAACCCATGATTTAACTACTCGCATGCATGCAGTGGAGTAGTAATGTCTTTCTTCCGGCCTCACGTCCACTCAATTTGCATGCGCTATATTAACTGACCATCAATGAAGTGAACGACTTTACACGCGTCAAATTATCACATGGGGTGGATCTTGGTAAAAAATTGCGTCCGCCCGTGGACCCGCGTGTGCGTGCGAGGGAATGAGTGCGTGCGTGGTGTGCGTGCACATCTTTGCTTCGTGCATGTACCACTAGTATGGCTCAGGGAGGACGAGTACATTCTTCTGGAACCAGCAGCACGTCACTGTGATCAATCCACAAAAGGAGGTCGCGACAACACCTCCACATGTGCCACGTGGCTTTATGAACTGTAAGAGAGACACTATGTAGCGTGCCATTGGAATTCTAATTTACGTGTTTTGCACATACTCGAAGTACTAGTAAGGTACACGTGCATTGCACGCATCAGATTTTGCAACCAAATTATGAATGAATACCACACTATAGCATGTAAGCTCTGAGTCATATATGCCTAATATAGACCTTCGTTTGATTCTTAGAGTTCATCTCATTCAAAATCAATTAGTTTTTATAAAAAATCTAGGGCCTCTTGGATTCGTAGGATTTCCAAAACGCGGGAATAGGAAAAACATGGGGTTATAGTGGAATGTCATCTTGAATCGTATAGGATTGTACGAGTGTTTGGTTGTGCATAGAAAAAACGCAGAATTCTTTCAAAGAGGTTTGAGTGGATGGGATGTTTCCTATGAAACCTAGTGCAAATGAATCATATGGAAAAACTCCTATGGTTTACAATCCTACGAATCAAACAACCAAGATAGGAAAAATTCCTAAGGATTAGAATCCTCCAAAATTCCTTCAGAATCCTTTGAATCAGAGAAGACCTTAATCTATTTTATGATTCATGAAATGTGTTGTAAAGCATAAAGTAAAAACAAATAACGGCAATTCAACTAGAAAAAAGTTTGGGCAATTATGATATGGAAGATTCTAGAACAAAGGAGAACCACTGTTGTTTTGAGGTTTGTGCATTATGCTTAAGTTCAGCCATGGAGTCTGCTAGATTGTACATGTGGCAAAATCCGGTGGGGGGCTAGAAGATGGTGCGAGGGGCCGAGTGGAGGGAGACTATGAAGGAGTGCACAAGTGCGAGATCGATATTTAGAGAGAGGGGGCGAGACCGTGCGCTGTTGCGCGCACTGGTGGAGCCATGAAAAATAAATGAGCTAGGGGGCCAAGCAATGCTAATCCTTTACAAAGAGGGCAAATTCATGAACCTAAACCATTTTTACTAGCAATTGTCTAATGATCACATTCATATTAGCCTCGATATATAGTGATGTTAGGGGGGCAGGGCCCTTGCTGCCCCCTGTCTTCGCCATTGTGCGCGCGTCTGAGAGATTAAGCGGAAGGCATGGATGATGAGAGGGGGACATTGGATATATAATTAATGTGGGTGTATTAGCTATATATGTAGGGGTTGTTTAGGCCTAGGAGTGCCACACTTTGCCATACAATGTTGCCAAACTTGCCTAACATTAGTTCTTCAAAATGAGAGCCACAAGTTGGCAAGCCTAAGGGAATCTTGCCACACTTGTTGTGTGTATGTGATGTGGGACCATAGTGTGGCTTGCCTAAGATGTGGCTTGAACCAAACACACACCTAAGTTGCTCAAATTTTCCTAACATTAGGTGGGGCAAGCTTTGGCAAAGTTAGTCTCAAACCAAACAACCCCGTAATCCTATATAGAGAGGTATAGATTGATCGATGTGGACGTGGGAAAGAGGGTGAGACCTCACTAGATATATAGATTGATCGGTTTGTGTAGAAAACTATGAAAGACCTAGCTATACACACACACACATAGAGGAACATCGATCGTTGCGCATGCACGTGTGAGAGATAAAGAATGTCTGATATGATGGAGAGGGGGATGAGTGTGCGTGTGCCTTCATGGGAGACCGACCTGAAGAAAAAAATTGCATGTGGGCGATGGATAATGCCGACCGGTAGTGTGTGTGCATGCATGCACGAAAGTTAGTGGTACAATTATAAAGAGAAGACGAATGTGTGGGTGTAAAAGACTAGGTGGGGTCATAATCAATGTAAAGTTGAATTCAAATATTTGAATAAGAGATCATGATGTTTGAAACCCATGCATGCATGAATATAACGGAGATCTGCACGGTGTGGTTTGGAAACGAGCATGTTGTAATGTATACACATTGAACAAGATCACACTGATTTGAATCTGAGATACCGATGGTAGACATCGTTTGGCCACATTGCATTCGTGCATGGACACACTATTCTAATTGGAGATGATGGGTGGCTTTTGCATCACATATCTATATCTATACCTCTATATATATATTATATTTTATATTTTTTATGTTGTGTGCGGGTAACTTTAACTTTGAAAGACGGTCATTGGATGAGGTGAATCCAATGGTGCAGAGATGGCAAATTTGAGCACTACTGGATGTTGGATATCATCTAGGTTCCACCAGATTTTGCCACATGTACAATCTAGAAGACTCCATGGTTGAACTTAAGCATAATGCACAAACCTCAAAACACAAGCACTTCTTCTTTGTTCTAGAATCTTCCATATCAGAATTGCCCAAGTGTTTTTCTACATGATTTGCCATTGTTTGTTTTTACTTTATGTCTTACAACGCACAATTCCATGAATCTTAAAAATAGATTAGCTTTCTTATAAAAACTAGATGATTTTGAATGAAACGAACTATAAGAATTAAACGAACATCTACATCATGCACATATGACTCAAAGCTTACATGCTATAATGTGGTATTTATTCATAATTTGGTTGCCAAATCTCATGCGTGCAATGCGCATGTACCTTACTAGTCTAAATGGTGTTTGTGTGTGTGTTGTGCGTGTTGAGGTGTGAATTGTCTTTTTTTTGGGGTACACATTAAGCTTGTTCTCCCGAAATTTCAAGTCGCGCCTTGTTATGCCGAAATTTCAAGCTAGCGTGTCTGTCTATCATGCTACGAAACTCCCGCCTCTTCAGCCCGCGCCTTGTTACCCCGAAATATTGAATATATATCTTTGTCTCGTTATGCTCCGACAACTCCCTTCATCTCAACCCGCGACTTGCTATTCCAAATTTACAACACGCGCAAAAACTCCCACCTCTCCTGTGAAATCCCGACACGCGAAATGCCCGTGGTACCCCTAAATCAAAAGAACCACCTCAAATCGGTGGGGGTACTTTCGTAACTTACCCCACATTTCGGACAAGCACGTCCCTAACCCATGGTTCCCCACTCCCATCCCATCCTCCCACCCATTCGTACACCGAGGCCACGAAAACCCTCGAAGCCCCACACCCTCCTCCGTCCGCCACCCAGCCGGAGCCTCTCCCCCAACGATGTCATCCACAGCAACACCTCGACAACCCTCATCCACCATACCGGGTGAGATCCATCGTTGATCTCGTTGTCCCGCCGGTTCAACCACCCCGTCCTCCACCTCCAAGGAGCTACCCCGACGTTCCCCTTGACTTTCGCGCCACCTCCATTCCCACACCGCCGTCTTCACCTGCACCACCGGAAGAGCAGAATCATCACCGTTTCCTCGGATGAAGCTGCGGCCTAATCGGCGCCACCAAAGAGGTTGCACACTAATCGCCACATTTTCTTCTTGATTCGATCTCACAATGCTGTCGGCGCTCGGTCCCGAGCCGACACGGCGTGGCTCCATCCATGGTGGTGTCACTCACCACTTCCTCCATGGCGTCGCTCCCTCGGCGGCGACATCCACATCAGTAGGAGTTGCTGCTGCTTTAGCTCTCACTTGTGTTGTTGCTCTGCTCTTGCTCTCGGTCCCCTGCCTGGTATGCTCTTGCTATTGCTCTTGCTCGTGCTTCGGTTCTCGCTCTTGATCTTGCTTGCGATGTTGCTCTGATTTAGCTACACTTCAGTCGACTGAATCAACTTTTGGGTCAGTCGATTTTCAGGGGGTGGGGGGGCTCGCCGGAGTAAAGGAAGAACCAACCGCAGCGGGGAGGGGGGCTCGCCGGAGAGGTACCCCACTATTTATCTTAGGGTTCAAGGTGGGGGCGGTGGTGGGGCGGTGGCGTGGGGATCGCTGGCGAAAAAGCTCGGCATGGGGGGCCTAGACGGATGGCCATGGCGGTGGCGGACCGGCAGTGGGGAGTGTTTTCAGGGCGGGCGGGGCGGCGCACTGCCAGCCGCGGGCGGAGGGGCGGCTATTTGGCTGGTGGTGGCTGGCCGCTCAGGGGGGGTGGAGGTTGAAGATGAATTGCAGGCCCTTGATTTCGTATCCAACGACTGCAAAATCGACTGACCAGAGATGAAAAAGTCAGTCAACTGACATGTAGCCTCACCTCTAGTGCGTTAAGTTCCGACAGTAAAATTCAGTTTCGATAGTTAAGTTCAGAGATGAGCGGCTGATGTATTTTACATCTAGCACTTTGTGGTTATGTATTTTACGTCATCTATTGGAGATGCTATTAGAATTCCACTCAGGTTAACGTTGTATCTCTTGTCCTGCTTCAGCCTGGGCATCGTACAACTCACCGGAGCTGCTCCAATGATGAAACCCTCCATCACAGCGGAGCAGTACCTCGGGCTCCATCTCTAGACGCCTAAGATCTTCTTCCCCTCCTCCGACCGCCAAGTCAGCCGGAGCATCCTCGCCGGCCAACCCAATCATGCTGAGATCGACATGGCTTCGCCAAAGAGGTTGTACACTTGTTGCATCTCTTTTTCACTCAACATGTTATATATATTTTCCACTGAGCACACGTAGTAACGTGAAATACGATTATTTTATCCTACTATATGACAAGCAGTGAGGTACCAGGCAACTTAGCTATCCGTGATGGACTCTCTCGAACGCCATCATATTTATCTCTGCGCGTTTGAGCTGTGCATTTGTCGATGGGCCTGGGAGTTGAGCTAGTAGGGCAGTGGCCTGGGTCTAAAGTAATAGAAGTAGCACAAAAACATTTTTTTAGTGTAGGCTTTTCCTTGCTCAAGCCTGCCTACTAGAATCGCCAGTGCTTGAAAGGAAAAGTCAATGAAAAACATAGGAATTGTAAACTTTCCTATGGTACTACTTTTCATGAATTTGGTGCAAAGGAATGGAGCAAAGGAAAACTGTAGGATTTGTTCCTTTAGTGTCTCCTTGAAAGAAAAAACCGTAGGAATTCTAATTTCCACTGGTCCTCCTTTTCATATTCCTATTCATGAAGCACAAGACTAAGAGATAGTAGCATAATAGCATTATAACCGTACATTTTCTTGTGGTTTGACTTAATCTCACCATGCTTCTTTGCATCCTGTGATCTTCCAATTCTTGTGAATCAGACACGTAGATTGGAAGAAATCCTGTGTTTTTATATTCTCTGTTTTGCACGTGCATTCCTATCCTATTCCTGACTATTTCCTATCCCTGCATTGTTAGAATCCTCAAATTCAAACAAGCCCTTCCACAATTACTTCTATTACAGATATGTGTCAATGAAAACCTTGTGTGGTTTACCCTACTCCTGCGACGATGTGTTCCACCCCAGCTCAGCTGCTCCAACGACGGAAGGGTTCACCACAGCAGGGATCCGCTCTCCAGACTATCTTTCGCCGCCTCAGATCTTCTTCCCCGCCGCCGGCAGCCACGACAACTGCATTACCATCATCAACTGAGCAGATGACCTTGAGGACTACACGGGTCTGCAAGAGAGGTCGCACTCTTTCGTGTCTGCTTACGTTATGCATCGCTTAATATGATGACATGCTACATTATTTTCGTGTTCACCAATTAGACTCCGAGTCAGGTCCAAACTAATGTTGAAACTTGAGTTTTTAAATGGTTGTGGGGTACATATTGGGGCGGCAATCAGTACTATCTAATTAATCTCGGGTGTCTACTATGAGTTTCCTGTTGGGTGCAAACAAACATTAAAGGAGCCATTATCTGTATTTTTTAACTAAATCTATTATCTGCCTGCTATCATTGGTTTTGTGTCTATCCACAGTTAGCTACCATCACTCTGGATTTGTGCATGTACTCCTTACATAATCTCACTATGTTTTATTCCTACGCATGCCAGTTATTGTACACAATGGAACTGATCATGTAGAGCAAAGGAGACGAGCCTTGTGTGGCTATAAAATTTCATGCAGACATCGCTCCATGGTGGGCGCAAAGGCAGCCACCCCACCACCCATTTGAGATCGTAATCAAGAGGAAGATAACTGTTCTAAGGGGGATTCAGAAGGAGAAGACCACTCCTATTTACCCCATGAGGTCTTCACTCTAACTTGGCATGCTGATGTTGGTAATATCATGCATATGGTGCCTTGCATTGCTTACTGTATACATCAAAGACGGCATCTGCTTAGTTTAGACATTCTTTGTGTTAGTGCCATCTGTTTAGTTTCTTTATCGTATATGTGAATCATGCAATGCCATCTTGTTTAGCCAGGCATCATATATGTGAATTTTGCAATGCCACCCTGGTTAGCCAGTCATCTTATATGTGAATTATATCATGCCATCATTTTTTATTACATCTTAAATTTGTCAACAATTTTAATACATTCAATTACTCTTCCTGTGCATCAGCCATTCGCCACGGTCATGGAAGAATCTGGAGTGGAAACAAGGTCTTCAGAGCAGACAATGCTATCTGACGAAGCGCATGTCTTGCTGGTTACATATAGCTCCTCAGAGGAGGATTCAAAGACAGATGACCAGTCCTATTCCCCCTCCCCCCGAGGTGCATGCTCTAACTTGGCAGGGTTATGTTGCTCATATCATGTGTATGGTATCTTGCATTGCTATGTCATTTGCTTAGTTTAGACATGCTTTGTGTGAATGCCACATGTTTAGTGTCTAATTACCATATATGTGAATTATGCAATGCCATCTTGTTGCAAGACATTATATACGTGAATTATGCATTGTTATCTTGTTGCAAGGCATTATATATGTGAATTATGCAATGCCATGCTGTTTAGCCAAGCGTCATATATGTGAATTATATCATGTCGTCCTTTTTTTGTATTTCTCATTGCTTTTGTCGACAATGTTTGTATATTCAACTTCTCTTCCTGTGCATCAGCCATTTGAATTGGTGATGGAGAAATCTGGAGTGAAAACAAGGTCTTGAGCAGACATTGCTACTGCTTTGAAGCAGATATCTTCTTTGATTCTGAGATAGCTCTTGAGGCGATGACCGATCCTATTATCCCCCGAGGTGTATGCTCAAACTTGGCACGGTTATATTACTCATATCATGCATATGTTGTATTGCAATGCTTAGTTTTTACATCATATACACAATATTGAATGTCATCTCCTTAGTTGACGCATCATATATGAGATTTCCCTCTGCTCACTTCCTTAGTATATAAATTATATATTTGAATTATATCATGCCATGATGTTTACATAGACAACATGTATCTGAATTTTGGCATGCCAACCCATTTTCTAAAGACATAATATAGTTATATCATCTCATCCTGTTTACATAGTCATCATATTTTAAATTATGTCATTCTATCCGTGAATTATATCATGCCATCATGTTTCCATCGACGGCATGTTTGTAATTTATGGCATGCCAACCACTTTAATAGACACATCGTATAGTTATATCATGTCATCCTGTTTACATAGTATTCATATTTTGAAGTATGTCATTCTATCCTGTTTAGTTAGCCATCATACATGTGAAATTGTGTCATGCTATCCTGTTTAATTAGCCATCATATATGTGAAATTATGTCCTGATATTCTGTTTGGTTAGACAACATAAATGTGAATTATTTCATGCCCTGTTTTCTTCCCTATTATCCATTGCACCTGTCTATCTTACAATGTCTGTACATTCAATTACTTTTCTTGTTTATCAGCCATTTCAATTGGAGGGGGTGATGGCAGTATCTGTGGGAGTAAAAACAGGGTCTTCAAAAAAGATCATGCTACCTGTCGATGCAGATAGAACCACGGTTGTACTTGCCCAAGAACCAGCCCCACCACATATAACCTAGACTCACGCAGATTGTACCCCTACCCAGTTGGACAGAGAACCAGCTACACCCCTTCTACTCCCAACCCTAGCAGATAGTAGCCCGGTTCCCGTTGACACAACACCGTCTCCACCATAGAGCAGCCAAACACGAGCAGTTAGTAAGGCAACTGCAGTGCCCAAAGAAAGAGGACCACCACTCGGAACCCCAAGTTAATGCTTAAAGCAGAAGAAGCATTGTTCTCAGGTCAGGTTCCGTAGCTATGGTTCATACTACATTGCTCTTGTGTCACTGTATTTACTCATACCAACTAATTTCAAATTTGAAGGATGCAATTGAAACTCCAATGGCGCAACAGGTATGTTTTAAACCTGTTTCTTTAACGTGTTTGCTGTTGTAACTTGCTCTATGTTGATTTCAGTTTCAACTGAATAAACAGTTATGTTCTCATGCCATGCACATTACAAGTGTTGTTATTGCTATGTAGTTTCCCACACTTATATTCTGTCTATGCTGCTTTGTCTTAAATAGATATGATTCGAACTGTATCTATCTTCATTTGGCAACATAAACTAGAATGATATAGACCATACAGTGACCATACTACATAGATTTATGTTTGTTTCATGATGTTATCCTGTCCACCTTACTACTGAACTGGTTTACGAAAATGAGTTTCATATACTACATTGTAAACCTGTGATGTGTTTGTTTGTTTCTCTTTTAGAACGCGGATAAAATATTGGAGAAGAGTACCCCCGTTATGCAATGGTAAAGGAAGTAATGCAGATAAGGTTCAAGATAGTGAGACATCCCTGTTGGTCTCCAAGAAAGCTGATAAAAACTATATTGAAGACACTAAGACAACCCCAAAGTCATGTCTTGATGTAGTGTTCGAGTTACTGGCTACTACTGATAGCACTAGCTCTGCGAACTCGTTGCCTGAATCAGTTCGGCTTCTTGAGTCTCAACTTCAAGTTGAAAGACATCGATCAGATGTTATGAGACATGAAACCAAAGGACTGACGAAGTCCCTGCAGAATTCAGATGCATACTTTCTGGTGCAACAGCAAGTGCTGGAGGATTTAAGCGCCAAACAAGAGAAAGTTAATAACCTTGCTAAGCATCTTGCCAGCATTATGGGTACCCAGGATATTGTTTCTTGAGCTCTTCTGAAGTGGTTTTAGTTCTAGACTTGTTTTGCTGCGGCGTTTATATGCTGCTTTGTTCCCTATATTTGCACTGGTGGCGAACTTTGATGCAAGTGGATGTAATATGTGTAATAGCCGTGATAGCCTAGCATAAGTTGTTTGCTTATTTATTTCCTTATTGTCTTTTTTATTTCTTTGCTTGTAGTCAGTGCAGTTCTTTTTCTGCGGTTTGCCAGTGGCCGCAATAACCTATTTTTTAAAACTAGGCCACAGTAACCATGGGCTACATATTTACTATAGTTACCATGGCCCTCCTACGGGCCTCAGAAACAATGGGCCTTCTACGAGTCGTAGAAACAATGGGCCTTATACGGGTCGTAGACACAATGGGCCTTCTATGGGTCGTATCATCAATGGGCCTTCTACGGTCCGTATGATTGGTTGGCCAAACATGGGCCAATAACGGACCGCATTATGGCCGTAAACGGGCTAGAGTTGGAATCTTCCGTTCATGGGCTGACCATAACGGGTCGTCGTTAATCGGCCGTATTTGATGACGCTATGAAAACGGCCCAACGTATTAACAGGCCACAAACGGGCCGACTGTAACCTCGTGCTGAATTTGGCCCACAAGCAGAAATGGCAGTAATGGGCCATAAGTAAACGAATGCTGGAAATGAGCCCAAGAATAAATGGGCCTTGAGAAGGCCGAAAGATAACATGGGCTGGAAACGTCCCAATGGAATAAGGGGCCGTAAATGGGTATAAAGTGATACACTGTTCATTACGGGCCAGTTTCCCCACAGGCCGTTAATGGGATAAAATGATGCACTGTTCATTACGGGCCAGTTTCACCATGGGCTGTTAATGGGCCAAGAGTTACAAAGGGCCTCATATGGGCCAAAAGACGTCATGGGCCATACATGGGCCAGAAGTTAAAATGGGTTGGAATCATATTGGACAGCCCAGATGACGCTAGTGGGCCTAATTCGGATAGGTCGTAACGGGCCCTGGGTTAGCGGGCTGTAAATGGGCTATTTGCAAACAGGTCATTAACAGGCTTTCCATGGGCCGGCCCGCCACCTTTTGACCAAGTCAAATGGGCCGGCCTTTTCACAGGAATGGGCCTTTGTTTGGTCGTGCCACATGTCAATGTATCATAGGCGCCTTCTGTCCAATGAGTGGATGACATCTGTCCCAACGGTGAGCCGACACGTGTTTCCTCCAGCCAATGATGATTTTACACGTGGAAAATCCCCATTGGTCGGGCTTGTTAACGGGTTATCGGATCCAAAACCGGACTCGGTAGCTTAACGGCGTTCTGTTATGGTGGATGCCACGTGTGGGTCACCCTTGACGAAAGCACTTCTGTGACGCGCGATTTATCGTCATGGAAGTGGGCACTTCCGTGATGATAATTTTGGCAATGTCATGGAACACTTCTACCACAGCACAGGTATGACTATCTTGATTCTGTCCTAAAATCATCATGGATTTACATGCATGGCAGAAAACGTGACCTACTGTGACAAACCCGTATATTCACGGAAGTGTATTTTTTTTTGCAGTGATTAAGGCCTCCTTTTAATAGAGAACTGGAACAAAGCATTAACACATAGTGAATACATGAACTCCTCAAACTACAGTCGTCATCGGAAAGTATCCTAAAACCTGTCACTCCAGGGTTTACGAATCATAACATGTAATAGGTGAATATAACTTGCAAGATCGGATCTAGAACATAGATATAATGGTGATAAAATAAAATGTCCAGATCTAAAATCATGGCACACCGAGCCCAAAGTGACAAGCATTAAGCATGGCAAAGTTATATCAACATCAATCTCAGAACATAGTGGATACAAGGGATCAAGCCCTAACAAAACTAACTTGATTACATGATGAATCTCATCCAACTCCTCACCGTCTAGCGAGCCTACAAAGGAATTACTCACTCTCGGTGGGGAGCATCAGGGAATTGGCGATGAAGGAGGGTTGGTTGTAACACTCCCAATGTAATGCTACAGTAACCTCACCCTAGTGATGCCATGTCACTTGTTTAAAATCAAATTCAAATTATTATTTGTTCACATGGTAATTTAAAAATGTTCATTAGGTTGAAAATATTCACCACATAATTGCCTTGCATTAACAAACAATTTTGAAGTTGTTTAAAATGCCCCTGGGATTTATAACAGTGGGCCAACAACCCATTAGTTAACCTTTTCAATTTCTAAAAATAGTTAAACAATCCCAAACAGTTTGAAACCTTTTGTGCAGCCCCAAGGTGTTTCCCTGTATTTGTGTGACACGTTTCTTATTAAACAAATTAAACAAAATTCAATTGATATCTAAACTAAATAGGAAACAATAGCAGTTTTTGTTACAGAAATGTAAAATAGGAAAATGGCACTATGCACTTAGGCCTAGCAATGCACAGACCTTGGACCATCCCAACAACCCCCCTGTATCTCCTTCCTACTGCTCACAGGAGCACGTTGGATGCCTGTGCGCCGTCCATGGAGCGGCTAGCGCACGCGTCCGTCATCGGACGACCCTTCTCGCGGGTTAAGAGCATCCCCGACCCCCCCAGACAAACCCTAACCCACTAGCCCCTCTCCCCCTCGGTTCCTCCCCTTCCCCATAGCCCGCAACCGAGTTGTCGTGGCCATGGTCGTCGTCGTCGTCGCGGCCACCGACTTCCCCGGTGCCTGAAAAGATGTCCGGAGCTGCGCCATGGACGTCTCCTTCGACTAGTGCTACCGGTTCGAGCGGGGAAGCACTATATCGCCGGAATCGACGTGTCTTCCTCGCCTACGGCCGTCGCTGCCCCGCGCCCGATCTACCTCACCGGAGCTCCTCCGCCACGCCGCCCGCGTCCTCTGCTTCCCCAGTGAGCTCCTCTCCCTATTCCCCCTATTTGCCCCTCGATTTGGTCGCGTAGGTCACTGTTCCACTGTCATTGGCGCTTGCTAACGTTGAGGCCGCCATGGCCTGAGCTCCGTGCTCACCCGCACGCGTATGCCTGCCCGTGTCCAGTCCCGCGTGCCCCACGCCTGCCCTCGTGTGCCCAGCCGCGCCCCCCTGGCCACGCCCGGCGTGCCCCTGCCCGTCCGCCCGTTGCCGCTCACACGTGCCCGTGCTAACTATTGCTCGTGCTGCTTTGTTGCTGCTCCTTCTGCTGATCCCGCTCACTGCCCTCGATGCATTCTGCTGCTGCCGCTACTTGGCCACAGTTGCGTCTGCTCCCTGCTCCTTGTAATGTTGCTGCTTGTTGTTGCTAATGTGTCAGCGCCCCAGCTGCACAGGAGCAAGGCACCGTAGCAGCGCCAGGTCAACAGCCTGCCATGGCGATCGGCACGCAGGGCTACACTCCAAGGCGTGTCGCAAGCAGGCCGGCCCGCATCGCGCAGCCCAATCGGAGGTTCGTTGGGCCAGACTAGACCCGCTAGGGTTGGTCCGCTGGCGCCACTACTTACACCATCAGCGAGACGAGGAAGGCATCCAGTAGGATCAGAACGGCGGCGGCTCTCTCTTTCTCCTTCCCCTTCTTCCCAAGAACAGATTGATCGATTTTACCCGAATTCAAGCATGTATCTGTAATCGAGAGATTGATCGATTCTGCTCCTAACATCCTGGTATAAGAGACCACTCCACCACCCCTCTCCGCCGCGCCAACCCTGGAGACTCGCCACCGCGTTCAAGCGCGGCAAGTCTTCCTCGCCGCCATGGATCCGGCCCTAAAGGAGTACTTGGACAAGCTGCACCAAGACGCCAAGGCCGACTCCGCCCACGTCCTCAAGCAACTACAGACCCAGTCGTCGCAGATCGAGGATCTCCTCCGCTGGAAACCCGATCTGGAGGCGAGATTCACGAAGCTGGAGACCACCGTGGCAACACTGCAAGCCGCGGCGCCTTCCGCGATCAACGGTACGACGCATCCCAGCGCTCTCCCACCGCTGCTCCAAGTGCGCGGACCATCTATCGGGCCAGATGGCCACGGCGTCGCAGATCTCACCGGGGGGGCCCCGTCAGCGACCTCTGTGTCGCCGGCGGCACCTCCGGTCACAGGTACGGTTCAGCTCCTGCTCATCCCTACCACCCCAGCTCCGTTTTCTTCATCAGTTCTCACCACGCTAGGCCAATCTCCTCCACCCATGAGCTTTCTTGTTTTCTCCGGCGACAACCGCAACTCTGGAAAACACTGTGCGAGCAGTATTTCCAGATGTTCCCTGTCCACGATTCTTACCGCGTTCCTATGGCCATTCTCAATTTCTCGGGTCCGGCAGGCATTTGGCTCCAATCAGTCCAGAAGAAGCTCATCGGGCTGGACTGGGACTCGTTCACATCTCTGCTTTGTACACGTTTCGGCCAAGATAAACACCAAATGCTCATCCACCAGTTCTATGCCATCAAACAGACCACATCATTAGCTGAATTCATCGAGCGCTTCGAGTCCCTGATGAACCATCTGATATCATGTTCAGAGTTAACTCACCCGTATTTCTTTTTGACTCGTTTTGTTGAGGGCCTACGACCGGACATTCGTGCGGTGGTACTCGTGCAACGACCACCGGACCTGGATACGGCTTGTTCGCTGGCCCTACTTCAGGAGGAAGTGGCCGACGGCGACCTTTCGATCGGTCGCGCCATCGCCAACCGCGGCCAGGGGAACCATCCACGCACAACGACGCCCTCGTTCTTCGGTCGACCTGCTACACCAACTCTGGTCTCCGAGGATTGACGCGGTACCGATGCCGCACGCGCCAACTCTGAGAACAGCAAGGTCGCGGCGCTCCGACAGTTTCGCCGCGCGAAGGGCTTCTGCTTCAAGTGCGGAGAACGGTGGGGCAAGGATCACGTATGCCCACCCACCGTACAGATGCACATCGTCGACGAACTTCTCGCCATGTTCACCCAAGACGACCTCGCCATTGAATCGCCCCCTCCATTGCCAAGCTCTGAAGAAGAAAACCTGTGCACCCTCTCTCGCAAGGCAGAGGATGGTTCCTCTGATCCGGGGGTCCTTCAACTTCAAGCATGGCTCCAAGGGCACGAGATTCTGCTGCTCATCGATTCAGGCAGCTCTACATCCTTCGTCAACAGTACCCTGGCCGCCAAGCTTGAAGGAGTGACGCCGTTGCCACGACCATGCAAGGTGCGTGTCGCCAACGGCAACACCATTCCCTGTGACCGTTTCATTCCAGCTTGCTCGTGGATCACGCAAGGGCACGAATTCTCAACGGATTTCAAAATCCTAAAGCTAGGCTCCTACGATGCCATACTTGGGATGGACTGGCTGCGCCAGCACAGTCCGATGAACATCGACTGGGTGGCACAACAGTTAAATGTAACCACCCCCGATGGACGCCTCCACCTGTCTGCAACATCTTTGGATCAAACTTAGTGCTCCGTTATCTCTGCCCCGGAATTGATCAAAGCCTGCAAGCAGGGGTCAGTTGCTCACATTATTCACCTCAACTCCATCGATGGCAGCAGCAAGCGTGAAGATCAGATGCCGGTCGAAGTCCTGCGCCTACTGGAGCAGTTTACTGACGTCTTCGAAGACCCGCGCGGCCTCCTGCCGCGCCGTGACTGCGACCATTGCATACCCTTGATGGCAGGCGTGCAACCTGTCACAACCAGGCCCTATCGGTACAAGCCAGAATTGAAAACAGAGATAGAGCGACAAGTCCAGGAACTGCTAGATGCTGGAATAATTCAGAAAAGCTCCAGCCCCTTTTCATCCCCAGCTCTGTTGGTCAAGAAGAAGGACGGGACTTGGCGTTTGTGTGTCGACTACCGCCGTCTCAACTCCATGGCTGTTGTGGGCAAGTTTCCTATACCAATTATCGATGAACTGCTCGATGAACTTTCCGGTGCCAAATGGTTCTCGAAGCTCGATCTTCGCGCTGGGTTTCACCAAATCAGGATGGCTGCGGTGGAAGAGTACAAGACGGCATTTCAGACTCATTCAGGCCACTGGGAGTTCCGCGTCATGCCTTTTGGAGTTGCTGGTGGCCCTTCAACCTTCAATGGCGCCCTTACCACAACTCTTAAGCCAGCCAACCGTGTCTGCGTCATCTCATTCTTTGACGACATTCTCGTCTTCAGTAAGACCTTCTCTGACCATCTCCAGCACCTCACCCTCGTGCTGCAACTGCTGCGTAAAGATCACTGGCAAGTGAAGCAATCCAAATGCTCCTTTGCCCAGCGCCAGATATCCTACCTCGGGCATGTCATTAATGAGCAGGGCGTCTCTACAGACCCAACCAAGATCCGGACAATTCAGAACTGGCCTGTTCCTGAGTGTGCAAAGGTCGTGCGTAGCTTCCTCGGGCTAGCGGGCTATTATCGCAAGTTCATCAAGCACTTTGGAATCATCGCCCGCCCTCTTTTCACGCTACTGAAGAAGAACCAGTTGTTCGTTTGGACGAGCGACACTCAGCAAGCATTCAACACACTCAAGGAAAAGCTGATATCTGCCCCAGTTTTGCAGCTACCGGACTTCAGCAAGCAGTTTATGATTGACACTGATGCCTGTGCCTACGGGGTCGGAGCTATTCTCCAGCAAGATAGGCACCCGATCGCCTACTTAAGCAAAGCGCTCGGCCCCAAGAACAGAGGCTTATCCACATACAAGAAGGAATGCATGGCGATTCTTATGGCCGTCGATCAGTGGCGTCCCTACCTGCACTCAGACGAGTTCATCATCCACACTGATCAACGCAGCCTGACACATCTAGAGGATCAGCACCTATCAACCTCCTGGCAGCAAAAAGCCTTCACCAAACTGCTGGGTCTGAGATACAAGATCTGCTACCGAACCGGGGCTTCCAACACCGCAGCCGACGCTCTCTCTCGACGCACCCCCGATGCATCACTGGCAGCCATTTCGGTCTGTACTCCCACCTGGCTAACTGACATTCAAGCCAGTTATGCATCAAACCCTCAAGCTTAGAAGATCATCGCGGACCTCGAACACCGACCAGACCCCAAGCAACGCTTCACCATGCGAGATGGGCTGCTCTACTTCCGCAACAGGCTCTGGCTAGGAGGATCTCTGTCCATGCAGCAACGCGTGCTCCGTGCCTTCCATGACAGCACAGTCGATGGTCACTCGGGTGCGCCAGCAACTTATCACCGCCTCCGTCGCCTGTTTGCCTGGCCTAAAATGAAGGAGCAGACGCGCCAGTACATGCAATCATGCACTGTATGCCAGCAAGCAAAGCCGGAGCGTGTCCGTTACCCCGGACTCCTCGAGCCCCTGCCCATCCCAGACGGTGCTTGGAAAGTAGTCACCATGGACTTCATCGACAGGCTGCCCACCTCTGGCAAATTCAACTGCATCCTTGTGGTGCTCGACAAGTTTACGCGCTATGCACACTTTCTACCTCTGAGCCACCCCTTTACTGCAGCCAAGGTGGCTCACTCGTACCAGGAGAATGTCTACAAACTCCACGGGTTGTCGGCTGCTATCGTCTCCGACAGGGATCCAGTCTTCACAAGCACCTTTTGGAGCGAGTTGTTCAAGACCATCGGCACTGAACTGAACTTGAGCACACCCTACCACCCCCAAACTGACGGACAGACCGAGCGCGTCAACCAGTGTTTGGAGATCTACCTGTGTTGCTTCATCCATGCCTGCCCACACAAATGGCACCAATACTTGGCCCTCGCAGAAGTCTGGTACAACTCTAGCTATCATTCTGCCCTCAACACATCTCCTTTTGCAGCGCTGTACGACCACGAGCCCCGACACTGGGGAATCAAGGCCGCGTCCACTTGCAAGCATCCCCCGCTCAAGGAATGGCTTGAGGAGCGCAAGCACGTGCAACAAGTCCTCTCCGATCATCTGCATCGCGCCCGCGACATCATGAAGAAGCAAGCTGACAAGAAGCGCTCCGAACGCACATTCGTTGTCGGCGACACGGTCTTCGTCAAGCTCCAACCCTATGTCCAAACGACAGTGGCTCGACGCTCCAACCACAAGCTCGCCTTCCGCTACTTCGGACCCTTCAAGATCATCCGCATGGTCAACCCGGTGGCTTATGAACTGCAGCTCCCAGAAGGCGCCAAGGTGCACCCGGTCTTCCACGTCTCTCAACTGCGCCGAGCCATTCCAGCTACCACATCGGTCGAGCCGGAGCTGCCAGCGTTCACGGACGAGCCCCTCCGCCCCGTTGAGATCATGGACACGCGCTGGCGACAGATGCCTCAAGGCCGGCGCGAGCAGATGCTGGTGCGCTGGTCCGATCCTTCGGTCCTCGACGCCACCTGGGAAGACGCCAGGTACCTCTTCGACCGGTTTCCCACACTGGCTCGAGGGCGAGCCAGCTCTCAAGGAGGGGGGAAGTCAGTGCCCCAGCTGCACAGGAGCAAGGCACCGTGGCAGCGCCAGGTCAACAGCCTGCCACGGCGATCGGCACGCAGGCCTACACTCCAAGGCGCGCCGCAAGCAGGCCGGCCCGCATCGCGCAGCCCAATCGGAGGTTCGTTGGGCCAGACTGGACCCGCTAGGGTTGGCCCGCTGGCGCCACTACTTACACCATCAGCGAGACGAGGAAGGCATCCAGTAGGATCAGAACGGCGGCGGCTCTCTCTTTCTCCTTCCCCTTCTTCCCAAGAACAGATTGATCGATTGTACCCGAATTCAAGCCTGTATCTGTAAACGAGAGATTGATCGATTGTGCTCCTAACATAATGCCTACTGTTGTTGCTGCTATCTATACTGCTCATGCCGCTGCTGTTGCTGGTTTCCATGTCCGTGAGTTGCGTTCGTGTGTGTGCACGGCTGTGCCACGGCCGACCCTTATTTAGTTAGTATAGGCTTAGTTAGAAGTACTACTAGTTTAGTGCTAAATTAATCTAGTTGTAGATGACATGTAGACCCCATTAAATAAGTTAGATTTATTTATTTGTTTAGGTAAATAGTCTATGACATGTGGGCCACACCTGCCCTTTTGACTAGTCAAATTGACTTGGTCAATTCGGATTAAGCTAAATATAAAAATTTCAGGATATGTTTAAAACTTAGAAAATTCATAGAAAATAATCTGTAACTCGGATGGAAAAGTTTTCTACATGAAAGTTGCTCAGAAAATCCAACGAATCCGCATACGCTCTCAGTTCATCTGTCACGCGTCCCTAGCATAGCGAACCTGTAACTTTCCCCCATCGGTGCGTTTGTCCGAAAATGCCTAACACCGGGAAAACATTCCTGAATGTTTCCCTCCTTCGCCGATATCAGTAGCCCTGCGTTAGAACACCCCTAGCACCGCTTATTGTTATGTCATGCAACTGTGTGCCTTGTATGTACTGTTTCTTCCCCCTCTTCTTCTCCGATAGACCCCGAGACCGATGATGATGCCTCTAAGTACGACTACGTCAACGACGACCCCTCCTTGCCAGAGCAACCAGGCAAGCCCCCCCTGTGATCATCTCGATATCGCCCATTCCATTCTCTCATGCTTGCATTAGATTTTGCTATTGTTATTGTTTGCTCCTATTCTGATGCATAGCCTGCTTTTGTAACTTGCTTATTATTACCTTACCTGCTTATCCTAAACTGCTTAGTATAGGTTGGTTAGTGATCCATCAGTGACCCCCACCTTGTCCTTGTTGCCCCTGCTTCATCATCGAAGACCCGGTCAACGGGATCGAATACCAGGCCTCGACACCGCACATCACTTTCCTCTTAGTTGCTCGACACTGCTGGGTTACTATCGAGTGCCAAGGGTGAGACTTCTATAGCACTTCAGATGTTAACCCTGTAGTGTAGCTATTCGGTCGTGGTCATCAAGGGTGATTCCGCCTTAACCACCTCCAATACGACTCTGTCGTGCAACCCCTCTAGTGTGAACCTCGGGGGTGATTCCTCTTACGTTCACCTTATGGCAAACTTATGGCAAACTTGTTATGGCAAACTTGTTTAACTTATGTCTGTACTCAGATATTGTTGCTTCTGCTAACTCCTTTGTATTCGAGTTGATGTATTCGAGCCCTCGAGGCCCCTGGCTTGTAATATAAAGCTTGATTTATTTTAATTTGTGTCTAGAGTTGTGTTGTGATATCTTCCCGTGAGTCCCTGATCTTGATCGTACACATTTGCATGTATGATTAGTGTACGATTGAATCGGGGGCGTCACATTGGTGATGACAAAGATCAAAGATCACCCTCTCCAGAGCCCAAAACGGACTCCAGACTGGCCTCCGATGAAGAACAGGAGGTGGCAGCAGCTCCATATCGTCCTCCCTGAATTTTTTCTGGAAAAATAGCTATTTATGGAGTTGGATTCAGGGTCTGCGGGGCCACCATGTGGGCACAACCCACCTGGGCGTGCCTGAGGGGGGGCACCCTGGTGGGTTGTGCTCACCCAGGGTCCCCCTCCGATGGTTCTTGGCTCCAATATTTTTCCTTTATTATATAAAAATACTCGCAAAGTTTCATTCCAATCCGAGAACTTTTATTTCTGCACAAAACAACACCATGGTTGTTCTGCTGAAAACAACGTCAGTCCGGGTTAGTTTCATTCAAGTCATGCAAATTAGAGTCCAAAACAAGAGGAAAAGTGTTAGGAAAAGTAGATACGACAGAGACGTATCAACTCCCCCAAGCTTAAACCTTTGCTTGTCCTCAAGCAATTCAGTTGGTAAACTAAAAGCGAAAAAAGAAAAACTTTTATGAACTCTTTTGCTCTTGTTTACATAAATAAGCTTAAGTAGCACCCAGGTTTTCAGCAAAGATTATAACCAACCATGTCAACAATAACACTTTAAAACTATGTTAACTCATATCAATGACATAATCAACCAGCGAGCAATAATAAAATATCTCAAACGACAACACCTTGTCAAAACAATCATGATATAATATGACAATAGTGGTATCTTGCTAGCCATTTATGAGACCGCAAAAATAAATTCAGAGCACCTCCAAAGTTCAAGCTGCGACTAAACATTGCAATTCATGGTAGAAAAGATCCAGTCATGATGCATCAAGCATTAACTATACACAATTCATGAGCATGACTATAGTGCTCTCAGGATCTGGTGCTTATTGAGAACGTGATGACTCAACATAAAAATAAATAAATAGTCCCTTAGCAGAGGGAAAAGGGGATTTGCAGTGGTGCCAGAACTCAATTTTTAAAACAGAGGTAAATGAAATTTTGAGAAATGCAACCTTCTTGTTTACTTTGTGACCATTAGTTATCGATATCTTCCATCTTAAACACATTAGTGGCGGTTCCTAAGCAATAAAAGTAAAGGTTTACTCCCCCTCCACCGACAAACACACTCCACAGCTAACCGAATCCACGGGTACCGTCCATACCAACATCAGTCTTGGGGGAGTTTAGTTTAATTATTTGCAATTGATTTCGGGACTGGGAATCCTATTACCGCCCCTCTCGTGTAAGGACGAGTGAATAAACACTCATCAGGAGAATAACCCACTTAGCATGGAAGATACCGACTACCTCCTGTCGCGCTATGAATAATCAAGGCACATAAAAGGGTATTTATTTCAAGTTTTTAGAGGTGGCACATGCAAATTTACTTCGAACTGCAGGGCAATACCACATATAGGTAGGTATGGTGGACTCATCTGGAATGACTTCGGTTTTAGGGTTTTGATGCACAAGCAGTATTTCCGCTTAGTACAGGCGAAGGCTAGCAAATATGTTGGGAAGCGGCCAGCTAGAGAGCGAAAACGGTCATGAACATGCATTGTGCATAATGAACATTGGATACTAGCACGAGCAGGATATGAACACCATGAATATGAATATCATAGAGGCTATGTTGTTTTGATTCAACTACATGCATGAACATGTGCTAAGTCAAGCCACTCGAACATTCGGAGGAGAATACCATATCATCATACTGCCAGGTAGGGACCAAGCTCGGTGTTGTGAACATATTTCTTAGATTCTTCTTTAATACCCGCTCTCACCATAATATTGTTGCATGGCCATATGCAGGATTTGGTAACTGCTTCTCGTATCGAACTTGCAATTGGTTCAACATAAGACCAACGCACTGAGCCACTACCAGATTATGCCTCTGAAGACCTCCTCCTCGAAGAACTTCTAAAGGAACTCATCTTATTCCTATGAACAAAATTCTGAAACTTTTAGTCCACAAAATTTTTCTCAACAGAACTTCACAAGATTGATAGTAACTACTCATAAGCATGCATAGAGGCTATATTAAGCATTCAAACTACTTAGAACTCTAAGAATTCAATGTGCAAGCTCGTCTACAATACACCAAGAGTAGCTAATTATTCAAAATATAAACCACTAAAGCAAAAACTAATTGGACCAATGGAGGAGTCACATAGCAAGTAGCAATCCCGCAAAATAGTTTTGGAAACGGAGCTTCGAGCAAAGAGATCGAAATCAGCTGGTTGGAGAGCTAGAACACGAGAGAGAGAGAGAGATCAATGATGAATATTTTCTGGAGGTAGGTGATGACATGGGCTAAGGAGATAAGTGAGGGGGCCCACATGGGGACCACAACCCACCAGGGCACGCTTGGGGGTACTAGTGCGCCCAGGTGGGTTGTGGCCACCTAGTGCACCCTCCCTCTGATATTATTTGCACCAAAAATTCTTAAATATTCAGAAAAAATCATATAAAATTTTCAGGATATTCTGAGAACTTTTATTTTTGGGTCATTTTTATTGCATGGGAAATACAGAAAACAGGATAAACATGACATTTTATTTTATTTAAGTAAGAAAAACAGAAAATAAAAGGTAAGGACAGAAGGTGGTGCCTACTAAATGCATCAACTTCATACCTCTCAAAAGTGACCCATTAATAAGCTTGATCAAGTCTTATTAACAACCACCTTCGATTAGCATGAAACCGAAGAACTTTCGTAAAACACTAAGTTACCTCAACGGGAATATGCATGGCCCCAACAATAGGTATATCATATTTCTTTTTGGCAGTAGGTAGAAGTATTTTGAACCTCCCAATAGTGAGTGTCAGAGATTTTTCAATAAGATTTATACCATTCACTTGGAATAGTTTCTTCGGAAAGTGCACTGTATGCTCATTACCGTTGATATGAAGAGTGAATTGTTTTTATTGCAATCAATAACAGCCCCTGCAGTATTCAAAAAGGGTCTACCAAGGATAATCAACATGTTGTTGTTCTTGGGCATCTCAAATATAACAAAGTCTATTAAGATAGTAACATTTGCAAAACCAACAGACACATCCTCACAAATATCGACAGGTGTGGCAGCTGATTTGTCAGCCATTTGGAAGAATAATTAGCAAGCATGGTGGAGATTTTAGCTTCCAGTATTTTTCTCTTATTGGTGATGATGTCTTTCATGTACTTTGCATAAGGGGTCATCTTTAAAATATCAGTCAAGCGGGTACACAAAAAGACTGGCCTAATCATTTAGCAAAACGTTCAAATTCTTCACCATCTTTCTACTTAATTGATTTAAGTGGAAAGGGCATGGGCTTCGGAACCAATGGTTCTTTTTGCCTTCCATGTTTCCTAGCAACAAAGTCTCTTTTATCGTGTCTTTTATTCTTGGGTTGTCAGTTATCAAGATCAAGAGTTGGTTCTATTTCAACATCATTATCTGGTCCTTTATTATTTGTTTGAGTGTCTTCATGAACCTCATCTTTATCTTTTTCATTATCAGTAGGTGAGTGTTCATTACCAGATTGAGTTTCAGCATCCCAAATAGAAATATCATTATTTTCTACAGGAGGTTTTTCTATCTCAGGTTCACTAGAGGTATGCAAAGTCCTATCATTTTTCTTTTTCTTTTTCCTTTTAGAAGGAATAGGTGCATTAGTGTTAAGTCTTTGAGAATCTTGTTCAATTCTTTTTGGGTGTCCCTCAGGATAGAGTGGTTCCCGAGTCATTTTACCTCTCTAGTTGCTACTCTAACAACAAATTCATTTATATTATTGTTCATTTCATCAAACAATTCTCTTTGAGATTTAGCAACTTGTTCCAGTTGAGTTTGAACCATAGAGGCATGTTTTCCTACACCTCTAGCATCATTTGAGATTCTAAACAACAAGTCACTCAAGCGAGCATCAGAATTGTATTTCAATTGTTTCATAACATTTTGCATTGAAGTGATCTTGTTTTCTAATGTAGTTATCAAACTCATAAATGCATTGACTAGGATGCATATTATAATGATTGTCATTATCATTGAATTCCATTAAAGAATTTACCTCTGCCACCTTAGGCGGTGGTGTTTCAAGCTGATGTATTTCTTCAATAGGAGGTAAATTTTTGACATCCTCAGCTTTAATACCTTTTTCCTTCATACATTTATTTGCCTCTTGCATATCTTCAGGACTGAGATATAAGATATCCTCTTCTTCGGAGTAGGTTTAGGCGGTGGTTCAGGAAGATTCCAATCATCATAATTTTTCAATATGTTATTCTATAATTCTTCAGCTTGTTCAACAGTTCGTTCCCTGAAAACACAACCAGAACAACTATCTAGGAAGTCCCTAGAAGCATCGGCCAGTCCATTATAGAAGATATCAAGTATTTCATTTTTCTTAAGAGGATGATCACGCAAAGCATTCAGTAATTGCAGAAGCCTCCCCCAAGCTTGTGGGAGACTCTCTTCTTCAATTTGCACAAAGTTAAATATTTCTTGTAAGGCAGCTTGTTTCTTATGAGCAGGAAAATATTTTCCAGAGAAGTAATAAATCATATCCAGGGGACTACGCACACAACCAGGAGCAAGAGTATTATACCAAGTCTTAGCATCACCCTTTAATGAGAACGGAAATAATTTTAGAATATAATAGTAGCAAATTTTCTCATCATGAGCAAATAGGGTGGCTATGTCATTTGTAGAATCGAAAGTATGTCTAGAGTGGGGGTGATTAGACTACTTGACCAAATAAAAATCTAGCCTTTTCCCAATTTTAAGTCTTGGCAGATTTTAGCAACTTAGCACAAGTCAAGCAATCAACCTACACATGCAATTCTAAGAGTGTGGCAGTGGAAAGTAAAACATTGCATATGAAGGTAAAAGGGAAGGGTCTGGAGAGGGCAAACACAATGTATACACGGAGATTTTTGGTGTGGTTTCGATAGGTGGTGCTATCGTACATCCACGTTGATGGAGACTTCAACCCACGAAGGGTAACAGTTGCGCGAGTCCATGTAGGGCTCCACCCACGAAGGGTCCACGAAGAAGACCCCTTGTCTATCCCACCATGGCCATCGCCCACGAAGGACTTGCCTTACTTGGGTAGAGCTTCACAAAGTAGGCGATCTCCTTGCCCTTACAAACTCCTTGGTTCAACTCCACAATCTTGACGGAGGCTCCCAAGTGACACCTAACCAATCTAGGCTCCCAAGT
The DNA here is from genome assembly GCA_021437245.1 of Aegilops speltoides. Taxonomy (NCBI): domain Eukaryota; kingdom Viridiplantae; phylum Streptophyta; class Magnoliopsida; order Poales; family Poaceae; genus Aegilops; species Aegilops speltoides. Next base: position 214,930,031 of record CM038146.1, on the reverse strand, counting down.
AATAGATGGTGTGTTGATGATGAACTCCTTGCTCTTGTGCTTCAAATGATAGTATCCCCAACACTCAACTCTCTCTCTCAAAGATTTGGCTATGGTGGAAAGATGATTTGAGTGGAAAGCAACTTGGGGAAGGCTAGATATCAAGATTCTTGTGGTAGGATTGGGATGTCTTGGTCTCAACACATGAGTAGGTGGTTATCTCTCAGAAAATGAGTAGTGGAAGTGTAGGCACGTTCTGATGGCTCTCTCACAAATGGAGAAGGCGGTGGAGGGATATATATAGCCTCCACACAAAGTCTAACCGTTACACACTTTTTACCAAACTCGGTCAGACCGAATAGAGAAACTCGGTGAGACCGATTCGGTTCAAAATGTGAACATTAGGAATCTCGATGGGACCGACGAGAACAACTTGGTGGGACCGATGTGCTAGGGCTAGGGCAAAACCTCATCTCGGTGATACCGATAACATGAACTCGGTGAGACCGATTTCAGCAATTAATCAAGCAGAGAGTTGGTCAAGCAAACACGGTGGGACCGATCGCTCATTTCGGTGAGACCGAAACGTCAAGAAAAGGAAACAGAGAGTTTGCAATGCAAACTCGGTGGGACCGATCGCTCATTTTCGTGAGACCAAAATGTTATGAAAAGGAAACAGAGAGTTTGCAATGCAAACTCGGTGGGACCATCGCTCATTTCGGTGAGACCGAAATGTTACGAAGGGAAACAGAGAGTTTGCAAAGCCATCTCGGTGGGACCGAGAGTCGTATCGGTGTGATCGAACTGATTAGGGTTTCTAGCTATGGCTAGGTCAAGTGAACTCGGTGATGCCGGATGGATCAAATCAGTGGGGCCGAGTTTGACTTTAGGTTTTGGACAAATGTGGAAATGAGTAAGTGGTTGAGGGTTATTGGAGCAATATCACTAAGCATTTTAAGCAAGCAAGCCATTAAGCAACACCTCATCCCCTTTTAATAGTATTGGCTTTGCTATGGACTCAACGTGATCTTGGATCACGAAAATGAAAATTAAGAGTCTTAAGCCTTTGCCAATCTTTGTCCTTACCATTTTGAGGGGTCCACATCGCTAGTCCATGCCATGCCAATCATTGAACTTTCTGAAATATTTAACTTGAATGGTTATTAGTTCAATGAGCTATATGTTGTTATGAATTACCAAAATCAACTGGGGATTAGTTGCACTATCAATCTCCCCCTTTTTGGTAATTGATGACAACATATAGATCAAAGCTTCGACAAATGATAATATCACAGAAATACATCGTTGCTTTGAGAAGTACGTGATAAGCAAGAGCTCCCTCTAAATTTGTGCAAATTTAAAATTTGCTTTTGAATGCAAATGCAGAATCGATTAGGATCATGGGTTACTCTTCCATGTCACATACATCTTGGTGGAGCACTCAAAATGATAAGCTATAAAAAACATGCACTCATCACCAAGGGAAAACATGATTGATCATACACATATCATCAAGCAAACAAATGTTTAAGCATAATATGATCAAACACATGATCATAGAAGTATCTCACACACAATCTCAAATAATGTAGCATGCAAACGATCAAACAAAAACGACCAAAGTAGCAAGAGAGGCAAGAAAAGACAAAACTCTCTCGCGCGCGCGAAGCCTAATGATCTATACATCTTCTCCCCCTTTGGCAACAAGTTACCAAAAAGCTTGAAAATTCATAGTGATATACGACACTCTAGGCACGATCTCCGGGAGCTTCTGAAGGGTTCTTCTGGTTGGTTGCTCCGATGTGCGTAGATGGCGTTGAGAGGAGTCCTTCAACAAAAGCATTTGTAGAAGTTTGTGGAGCTGGAGGAGTTGAGACTGGAGGAATCACTGAGGTAGTTGCTGTAGGTGTTGACACTATTGTCCTGGGATCACTAGCAACTGGCACAGTTGAAGACCTTTGTGCCCTAGGCACTTTCTAAAATGCATCTGTGGTTGGTCCTTCATTCTTCTCCTCAAGCTCTTCCTGGATCTTCTCCATAGTAGATTGGATCTCAGTGACCTTCACATCTAGATCATAAATCTTTTGCTCAATGATCATTTCAAGACTTTATTGATTTTGAGTTAGGGTGGACAACCCTTCTCAATCCTTAAAGTAGCCTCAGTCAGATAGCTGAGTTGATCTTGTTTAGTCTTGAGGATCACCCGTGAAGCATCTGGAGCACTAGCTGGCTTAGCTACTTTCTCTGCCTTTGCTTTCTCTCTCTTCTCCTAGGCTTCTGCACATGTTGGATGGGAGGCATCCATGACAAGTTCATTGTCCTCAAAGTCTAGCCTCAAGGGAATATGCTCTTTGTCTAGAAGATATGTCCCTTTCCCCATCTCGGAGTTGATGAACATCTAAATGTGAGGGGCATATCCACAAGATCTCTTTTGATCAGTTGTAGTCCTCTTAATTGTTTCAACAATGAGAGTCATAACCTTGAACTTCTATGGCACATCAAGCAAATGCAACAAGTTGATTGAATGGCCATGGATCATCCTATGACCTCCTGACTCATGCAGCAAAGTGTGCCTCAGAATAGTGTTGATAGTGGGTAAGCCAGAGAGAAGATAGTAGATGGATCCAAATTTGTGTGTCTCCAAAGCCTTATCAGGAACTTCCTGGTACATATGTGCCATGGAATTGTGGTCCTTCCTGGGCTTTGCATACACATCAATGTCATTCTCTTCCTCCGAAGGGGCATTTATCAACTTGGCCCATTCAGCAACAGTAGATTGATATCTTGTGCCTTCAGTCATCCAAACTATCTTGCCATCCGGATAGAAGTGTGCAGTGGAGTAGAATTGCATAATCATCTCATCATTCCACTTTTTCAGCTTCTGTCCAACAAACTTGTCAACATCATTCAACCTGAAGTTGTCATGCACTCCAGGGAAGTAATCAGCATTCTCACCAATATATTCCTAGTCAACCCACTTCATATCATAGACAATGGGTTTCTTGTCCAGCAGCACAGTTTCATAAAAGTATTGTTGTTCCTTGGTGTGGAATCTATAGTCAACAACAGTTCTTCTCCTCAAAGCATAAGGATCAGACTATCTCCATAGTCTCAGTCCTCCACCCTTCCTATCCTTCATGTTCTCAGCAATGGGATGATTGTCATCATGATCTGTATCTTGGGCTTCAGCTTTCTGAGCACTTGATGTTCTTCTTCTTCTTGAACTTTAGGCACTAGGGCCTTGTTCTTCTCAGTAGCAGAGATATTCCTGGTGGATCTCTTTGGTGCAGATGGCTTTGAAGCTTGAGTAGAAGCAGGCTTGGGGGCTGTCTTGGGCTTAGATGGAGCAGCCCCAGACTTGATAGCATCCCCCATAAGCTTCTGGGTCTTTGCAGGAGGTGCAACAGGCTCTTCCTCCTCTTCTTCATCTGGTTCCCTAACCATAGAAGGCTTACCAATAACTTTGGCTAGAGTCTTCTTGACTCTTTCTTTCCTTTTCATTCCTCTAGCAGCCTCTTCTTCTCTTGGTTCAAGAGTGAACTCCATAGATTCCTGAGTGGAGGCTCTGGCTTTGGACATAGGCACTCTCTTGGCAGGTGCTTTCTTCTTCAAGCCAGGCCTAGTGGAGGCAGCAGTACCAAATTCCTTCTTGACAACCTTCTTCTTTGAGGTTACATCCTCAAGTTCAAAATCCTCATCCTCTGAGTCAGAAGTTCTCTTCTTACTTTGCCTGAAAGTGGCCTTTGGAAGACTGCTTGGGCTTCTCCTTCCTTCATCAAAGCCGTTGTTGGAGGGACTATTGCCCTCACTCAGATTAGCCTGCTCCTCTGACATGTTCTAGCTATCACTTTGGTTTGACATCTCTGAAACTTTCCCTGTGAATAGATAGGAATAGGTAGAGTAGATGAGCATCACAAAGCACAGCAATTTTGGCAAAAAGTTAACACAAAAACTTAATTTTAGTTTTCTGCAGAAAGCATTTCAAAGCTACCGATTTGTCCAACTCAGTGACACCGAAGCAGCTTCAGAGTCTAAACATGAGATTTCGGTCAGACCGAGATGCAGTTCAGCGACTCTGAGATGCTAGGGTTTCACAAAGTTAGTGGTTTCGGTCACACCTATTCGTACACTTCGGTCAGACCGAGTAGTACATGTGCAATGGCATGAGCCAAATCGGTGAGACCGAGACTTTCATATCGGTCGGTCCAAGATGAGTTCGGCGGAAACCTAACCCTAAGTTTTTGCATTAAATATAATCTAAAGGAAGTTTTTAGGTGGATAGAGTAATCTCAATCGTGGCACTTGGCATTGATCTTTGTGCAAGAATCAGAGTTAAAGAAAGCACAAAGAGGTCGAGTTCGTACCCTAACTTGGCGGCGAACTCGCTACGGTGACAACAGCGGTGGAGATTCCTGTTGATGGCGGTGGAGACCAGTAGCAGGAGGTCGCTGGCGACAAGAAGACGAACTGGAGACCAGGAGGGGCGGCAGAGTTGGGCAGGCACGGTTGGGAGTTTGAAGAAATTTCCAAAGTCCAACCCGCGGAGTATATATACCCAGTCACTGTCGGTGTGACCGAGTGGAAAGACTCGGTGGCACCAAGATGCAAAACTGTGAGCAGTTACTGCAACTCGGTGTGACTGAACTATTCTAATCGGTTGCATCGAGGTGAAAACCTAGATCAACCTAATGATTTCGGTAAGACCGAGTATGGTGGATCGGTCTGACCAAGATGCATTAAGAGGTTTTGGAGGTTTAAGTCCTTGACGGATCAGTGGCTCTGAGTGCTCCTCACCTGGAGGGTCCGAATTCAACTTGTTCGAACTTTGTGATGTAGCAAGAGTAGAGTTTGAGATGAGAAAAGGCATAAATAGCTAGAGGGAGTACTTAGGCATTCTTGTCCATCCATTTGGCAAAATGAAAAAGCCAAACAATCAAAGCAACAAATGGATGTCCTTGAAATGAGAAAATTATGCAACCAACATGCTCACACAATAAGATAGAAAATGAAATATGTGGCAAAGCATGCAAAAACACTCTAGCATCTATCAAGCAATTGGGGATGACTAGGTCATCTATATGTGAGTATATTGACTTAGGAGTCAAATGATAATCATAGGTCATACTCATCGTTTAAGCACAAGTGGGGATACTACTTTTAAATAAAGCATTGTTGTGTTCACACCATTAGAGTTGCTTTAGCTCAGTTCTTAGAGTAAAGCTCCCCCCTAGATGTGATATCCCCTTTTAGAGGGATGAACAAACCTTGGGTTTTGTCGATGATGACTTCATGTAGATGTTGAAGATGTGGATCCTCAATGTTGATGTAGATCATTTGGAGCAATCCATTGGAGTGAGTTGCACTTTCAATACCTACATGGGTTAGTCCCACAAGGAACAAACAAGGATATCCATAGACATAGAGTGAAGTACACATATGATGATGTCCATGAAGGCATTTAGTTTCTGTTGGATTTCGCGTTCCGGCAGACCCTTGAGGTTCGAACACTGGGGTGCGCATGAAGATCTTTCCCCTACCAGCTCACGCGTTGAAGTCTCGCGAAGGATCTAGGCTAGAAAGATGAACACACAAGGGACACGAGATGTATACTGGTTCAGGCCACCACTATGGTGTAATACCCTACTCAAGCGTGTGGTGTGGTGGATTGCCTCAGGGGCTGATGATGAATAGTACAAAGGGAGAACAGCCTCGCGAGGGGCTGTTCTTGAGCTGGTGTGATGAACTGCTTGGGCGAGTTTAGTCGCTTCTCTTTTTCTGACCGGTCTATTCTCTAGATGTCTCCAGATGCCTCTAGATGCCTCTAGCTTGTGGGCGACTAGTCCTATTTATAGAGGGAGGCCCTGGGCCTCTTCCCAAATAATGAGCGGGAAGGGTGCCAACAATTGGCCATTTTGAAGGGGAATATCTAGTACACTTATCCTGACTAAAGTTGGTCTTCGGCTGCCAAAGGCTCTGACGATGACGCCATCCTGGGCTCCACAATGACCTCCATCCTGGCGTTCTGCTGGTCTTGGTCTTGTTGCACCGAAACGGTAACCTTTGCCTGATGCATTGGCCTATGCTTGCCCCCTTTGCACCGAAGGGGAAACAAGGACACTGCGCAGGCCGGTGCCCGCTTGGCGCCCGCCTGGTCTTCGATCGTCGTGGCTTGCGCGACGGGCTCCTCGGGAGGTACCCCGCCTTCATCTCTCCGCCTCCTCGCGAGCCTGCCTGGGGAGGCTACTCCTGAGGAAGCTTCATGTCGTCTGCCCCGCGAGGCTTGGCCCCTCGCGAGGGTCTTGAGATTAAGATGATGAAGCTGGGCTGCACTGGGCCCCTACTTGAGCCACGCTGCAGGCCGCAGGCAGGCAAGTCTGGGGACCCCCGTTCCCAGAGCGCCGACAGTAGCCCCAGGCCCAAGGCCCGCCCGGACTTGGCTTAGCAGAGACGCGAAGGGGCAAGTGCGAAGCGCTGCGGGCCCCAATAGCCTGCGGCCTTGGGTGCTGCATGGCGATTGATTGGACGTGGGCGTCTCCGCTTCCCCATGATGCCTCGACAACCGCATGACTTGACAAGTCCCTGCATGCAAAAACGGGTCATGATTACCTGCGATCGTGGAGGCCGACGGTTGGCCTCCTCTGGCTATATGTACGGAACGGTGCGAGCCCTTCCGGTTCATCTCTCCCTGCTACTCCTCTTCTTCTTCATCCTCGCCATTGCTCCGTCTCACGCCGATGGCACAAATCCGTCGGTTCTCTGCAGAAGAGAAGGGAAGGGCCCCCCGAGAGGGTCTTGACCCGCTTCCGCCGAAGGAGCGGCTAGTCCTCTGCCGCCGAGACGAGGGCGCGCGGCAGGAGGCATCGAGGCCCTGGTCCGAGCGGCCGCCGCCGGGGTTCCAGCTGCCCTTGTGTAGGCGTTCTGGGAACGGGGGTCCCTAGACTTGCCTGCCTGCGGCCTGCGGTGTGGCTCAAAGGAGGCCCAGCACAGCCCATCTTCATCAACACCAACTCAAGACCCTCACGAGGGGCCAAGCCTCGTGGGGCGGACGACAAGGAGCTTTCTCGGGCACGGCCTCGTCAGGCTGGCTCGCGAGGAGGCGGAGTGTTCAAGGCGGGGTACCTCGCGAGGTGCCCATGACGCAAGCCATGACGACCAAGGGTGCCAGTCGGGCGCCAGCCCGCGCAGTGTCCTCCTTTCCTCTTTGGTGCAAAGGGAGCAAGCGTAGGCGAGAGCATCAAGCAAAGGCATCAATTTCGGTGCAACGAGACCAAGACCAGCCCAACGGCAGGGAAGAAGTCATTGTGGAGCCCTAGCAGGCATCACCGCCAGAGCCTTTGACAGGCGAGGACCAACTTTAGTCAGGATAAGTGTACCCGTTGTTCCCCTTCAAAATGGCCAATTATTGGCGCCCTTCCCGCTCAATATTTGGGAAGAGGCCCAGGGCCTTCACCTATAAATAGGACTAGCCACCCCCAGGGTAGAGGCATCTAGACCGGACCTAGCAATCTGGATCCTCACCAAGAAACCAGTAGATAGAGCGATTGGACTCCTCCTAGCAGTTCGTCGCACCAGCCAAGAACAGACCCTCGCGAGGCTGTTCTTCCTTGTATTGTTCATCATCAGCCCAAGAGGCAATCCACCACACCACACACTGGAGTAGGGTATTACACCACAATGGTGGCCTGAACTAGTATAAATCTTGTGTCTCTTGTGTTGTTCTGTTTGGTAGTTTAGACCTTAGCAATTCGGCGAGGAGCAAGCCGGCAGAGGGTTAAATCTCCGCGCGCACCCCAGTGTTCGAACCTCAAGGGTCTGCCGGAACCCAAAATCCGACATTTGGCGCGCCAGGTAGGGGTGCGCCGGAATTTGCCTTTCGTCGTCTCGTTCTTCTCCGACCGTCGCATCCATGTCTGACGCTCGTCGGGCTCGCGCCGAGCGCCGAGCCGCCCTCGCTTCCCACATCGCCAAACGGCTCCCGTCGGCAGGCACCCTCGTCGTTCCCCATCACCTGCCGTCAACGCCGCCACCGGCCCGGCGGGGAACAAACAGCAAGCATCGTTCCAGCATCCATCCATGAGGTGGGACGGCTGCACTGCCACACCCTCGCTCACCCCCGCTAGTTCTTCGTCACACGCGCCCCACGCGGCCATGGAGGCCCGAGCTGCGCTCATTGCGGCAAACGAGCTCCTGCGCTACCGCCCCATCGACGACGTCTATGAAGAGTGGCTCGACCAAGTCGCCGAGCTCGTCCGCGCCGCCGGGGGCTCCCCCGCGCCGTCCTTCTCGCCAGACCGCGCCAACCCAAGGCCGGCAATGAAGCTCTGGGCGCCCACCGCCTCCTCCTCAAGAAGGCGCCCAGCCCCAAGCGCGCTGCCCCGGGCGGAACCCGCTCCGTCAGCGCCAAGGCCGCAAGAGCAGAGCTGCTAAGAAGTCCCTCGCCTCGAGAAGCTGCCCGGCGCTCCTGCTCAAAGACGTCAAGATCTTGCGCTGCCCCGCCCAGGGCGCATGGGGACCCGCAGGACCAAGCTCTTCGTCGCCCAAGGCCTTCAGGCTACTGGCGGGCTGCCGCGCCTTCACCTCCGAAGCTACGCAGGCGTCGCGTGGCCCGGCAAGTTCAAGCAGACACTGCCTCCTCGCCACGACGGCACGGCTGACCCTGCAGAGTTCCTCCAGCTCTACGAGTTGGGTATCAAGGATGCCAATGGAGATGAAAAGGTCATGGCAAACTGGTTTCCCATGGCGCTCAAGGACGGAGCCCGCACCTGGCTCCTGAATCTAGCCCCAGGAACGATCTCCTCCTGGGACGAGATGCGCACCCGCTTCATCGCCAACTTCCAGGGTACCCGTGACCGGCCACCCGCCGTGAGCGACATGCGTCGTATCAAGCAGCAACCAGGGGAAACCCTGCAGAAGTACATCCAGTGCTTCAACAACGCGCGCCTCAAGATCCCCAAGGTGACGGAGGAGGCCATCATCTCGGCCTTCTCCGACGGTGTGCACGACATCAAGATGAAGGAGGAGCTGGCGATGCATGAAGACCTGTGCACCTCCTTGGAGAAGTTCAACTTGGCAACCAAGTGCGCCAGGGCTGAGGAAGGACGCCTCTCCCTCCTCGAGCTGCCTGCCGTGGACCCAGAAGAGAAGAAGCCCAATGTCAAGGATGTGAAGCGCAAGGGGGCTGCCGTACTCGCGGTGGATCCAGACACCAAGCGGGGCAGAGATCAGCCCGAATCCTCCAAGGGCAGTTGGTACTGTGTGTACCACGACCTCCACACCCACAACACCAACGAATGCCAAAAGCTCCGGGCCGTGCACGAAGGAAGGGTCGGCAGACGTCCCGACCACAGCGACCAGGGCTACGGCCAAGGCGGAGGAAGGAACACAGGACGTTGGGAAGACCGCGGCCCACGCCAAGGGTGGCGCGACCAACCTCGCGAGGATCGCTGGCGGGACCCGCCTCGCGGGAGGTGGAGGATCAGCCTCGCGAGATCGCCTGCAAGGGAACGCAGGCCTCCCTCCGCTGCCGCTGCAGCCAAGGAGAAATGAAGACCGTCATCGAGGACAAGGGGCTGGGGCTTCTAGGAACCACGTCTGTAATCTTTGCATCTGGGTGGAGCTCAAGCCCCAGCCTCTCAACGCATCTTCAAGAAGTTTGCCTGCAAAGTGAATGCAGTCCTCCCCAAGCTCGAGGCCACGCGCCCCCTCAGGTGGTCAGCATGCGCCATCACGTTCAGCTCAGCGGATCAGCTCAAGTGCGCGGCCACAGCCGGAGTCCTCCTGATGCTTTGTTCCCCAATTATCAGCAATGTGCTGGTCACCAGAACCCTCATCGACAGCGGGGCAGGGCTCAACGTCCTGTCCGTGGAAACGTTCAACAATCTCCAAGTGCCCTACAGCCAGCTTCAGCCAACCAAGCCTTTCTCCGGAGTCACCGACGGCTCCACGGTCCCGATTGGGCAGGTCCGCCTTCCTGTCACCTTCGGGGCACGCGACAACTACCGTACCGAGCTCATCGACTTCGACGTCGCCCACATTTGCCTACCGTACAACGCCATCCTCAGGTACCCGGCGCTGGCCAAGTTCGTGGCCGTAACCCACCATGGCTACAACGTCCTCAAGATGCCAGGAAGTGGCAGGGTCATCACGGTGCCCTGCGAAGAGAGAGACGCAGTGTGCTCCCTGGAGCGAGCCTTTCAGGCCGCATCACTGGAAGACCCAGACCGCGGAAGCAGGAGGCTTCCCGAGGCCGCCCCCAAGAAGAAGAAGACATCGTCCGGCCCGGCTCCTCAGGAGGCAGGCCCCTCAGGGCCTGCGCCTGCTCAGGGGGAGCATCCTTCTATCACATAGGGAAGCGCGCCTGGTGCCCTCCTCAGGCAGGGCTCGAGGGCTCTCCCCTGGAGGGCCACCGACCTCGCCAAGGTCACAAGGGAGGCGCTTGGGCACCATGTGGAGGCGTGTTTCGAAGCACGGTTCCCTCAAGAAGGAGCAAGGCAAGGAGGGCCAAACCCTTAGGAATTCGTCGGCAAGGCCATTCAGGAGCTACAGGAGTCAAGGGTCATGAGAGGCAGCCACCGCTTACCCGCTGTGGCCCCCCATCCAGGCGAGGATGGTGGGCTGCGCGTCTGCATCGACATACCGGGGCTCAACCGAGCCGCGTCTCAGGAGTGCCTCTGGCCCTCGCAAGTAGGACGCTGCGAGGGTCCGCCCCACAGCTACGTGCGCATGCCTTATGGCTTGCCGAACGCGGCTGCTGCGCACCAGCGCCTCATGAGGGCCATCCTGGAGGCTCAAGAAGTCAGGCGTTCCGCAGCCCTGGTGGAGATGGAGATGGCTCGCGAAGAGCCGCCAGCGCCTCCAGAGCCTCCTGAGGCCCCTGGGCCTGGGGGCTCGTGAGGATCGGCTCCTACAGCCCGCCGAGTCTGCTACACCAACGCCCCTTCGTCCCCAACATCATCAGGTGACATCTTTCAAGTTTCATTTTCGGCTGGGAGCGCCCTCAGGGCCGCATTATTCCCAGGCCGCGTGGGTCTGTCCTTGCGGCGTGTATCCCTTTTATTTCATGATTCTTAGCTTAGCTTATTGGGGGCGCCCCTCGGGCTGCATCATCCCCAAGTCGCTCGGGCCTGACCCAGCAACGTGTACCCTTCTTGCGTTTACCTTAGGGCTATGCTTTCAACGCATCATGCTTGTTATTTGGTGCCTTTTCCTCCTGGGTGTCGGAATCTTGGGCGTTAAAGGGGGGTGCCTGAGCATTGCGACTCAAGGCTCCTACCGGCTCTCCAGCCCTCACCCTCTAGTCATGTCCACGGCATCGCGACCTGGCATGCCAGCGATGGCTGAGACCAGCTTGAGAGCCGGGACCCGAGGACGTAGAGTTTTGACATCTAATCCAGCTTGCGCGTTAAAGGGGGGAAGCCTGAGCATCGCGACTCAGGGCTCCTACCGGCTCTCCAGCCCTCACGCTCTAGTCTTGTCCACGGCATCGCGACCTGGCATGCCAGCGACGGCTGAGACCAGCTCGAGAGCTGGGACCCGAGGACGTAGAGTTTTGACATCTAACCCAGCTTGCGCGTTAAAGGGGGGGTGCCTGAGCATCGCGACTCAGGGCTCCTACCGGCTCTCCAGCCCTCACCCTCTGGTCTTGTCCATGGCATCGCGACCTGGCATGCCAGCGACGGCTGAGACCAGCTCGAGAGCCGGGACCCGAGGACGTAGAGCACCGCATCCGCCAAATCTGCAGGAACACACTCCAAGATAAGGCCCAGAGCCAGGCGCAACCCGCCTTGAGGTAGGGCCCCGTGAGTCCCGCGCTGGCCCACGGGTGACCAGATACACCTCGTCAAGCCCTACCATGCCAGCCACGTGTCAGGGTGGGGCTGTATACGCCCCGGGGGCTCCTCCCGGAGGGGAGCCCCCTCCCACGCACTAGTGGAAGCACCATGCTCCGCGCTGGCTGATGACACTGCCGAGGAGCGGCTATGCCCGTACGCATACGGAAGAGCTATGCTTCGCGCTGGTGATAAACAACCGAGGGTGGCCCCCAGGCCGCATCAACCTCAGGGAGCCCGGAGCTCAGTGTCTGGCCTCATCGCAACGCCTCCCCTCAGGAGTGCTGCGCGAAGGGGCTAGGCATGGGGGCTACGTCTGGGTCACGCCCACACGCACGCCACCTGGCCAGCCCCCCCCCCCGGGGCCTGGTTTGTCGCACGTCCCTCCCCAAGCGGAGCCAAGGTACGAAGGCCGTTTGAGCATCAAGGGGGACTCCTGAGCATCGCGACTCAGGAGCCTAACTGGTCACGTAGCCCCTCACTCCTTAGTTCCGAAAGGCTAACGGCGGTTGAGGTATGCGCGGGGTCGGGCTCTGTAGATGTAGAACGGCAGATCCACCCACATCTCACCTCCCTACTTGCTGTTCGAGCGCCAAGGGGGACCCCTGAGCATCGCGACTCAGGAGCCTAACTTGTCACGTAGCCCCTCACCCCTTGGTCCCGTCCTGGTTTCCGGTCGGGGCTAACGGCGGCTGAGGTGCAGCAGGCAGGCTCTGCCGGCGTAGAACATAAGCAAGTAGGAAGGAATAGCACAAATTTCAGGGAATTCAAAAGCAAATATTACAGTCCATACTGTTATCACAGCACCAAATGCAAGTTTTAACGCCTCCCGAGGCATGGTACATGCGCAGGAATTAAAAGGGGACGGAGCCACGACGGAGTCACTTGTCGGGCGGTGGAGCTGCTGAGCAGGTTCGCCTTGTGGAGCAGCGAGGCTAGCAGCGCCCACCCGGCTTGGTGTCAAGGCCCGAACTTCCCAAATAGGCCTTCGCACGACCCTTCACGGCCGATGGCGGCAGCTGCACGCTTGTCGTCGCTGGCTCCAAAGAGTGTCGAGGTCGATGTTGGGGTCACGAAGATAGATGTGGGTGAAGACCGGCGTCACACAAGGAAGACAAGACGATGCCTCGGCCTCGGCCGTGAGGGCCAAGGCCAAAGGTGACATCTTCAAGGGCGCGAACCAGGAAGGGAAGCAGCTTGGCAGGGCCATCCTCCTCGCCGGCCAGCGGGCTCTCAAGGCCGCTATCATAAAGCGTCTTCAATGAAGTGCGAGCCTTCTCCTCCATATCTGCGAAGGCCACGCGATCCTCGGCGAGAACCCGGGCCTTGCCGTCCAGCTCAACCTTCCACGCCTCCAGCTCTTTCTCCAGCGCGCCTAGGCGGCCACGGCGTCTCTTGAGCTTGGCATCCAGGTCCTTGACGGCCACCTCGCGAGCCTTCATGCTTTCCTCCTGCTCTTGGCGAAGGCGGGCCTCCTCGGCAAGCTGGTTCTGCAGGCCCTTCAGCTCGCTCTCCAGTGCCTCGCAGCGACCTCGGACACTAGCTAGCTCCCCCAAGGCAGCGTCGCGGGCAACATTCGCCTCAAGGATGGCCTGCTTCTCCTCGTTGCAAGCCGTCGAAGCCTGGACCAGCGCCACCTGTATCGAAGCGTCGGAGCAAATCCAGCCAGAAGCCAGCTCCAAGCGCCCGGCCACTAGACGAGGGTCAGCTCCCGGAAGATCCTGCCGCAGACGGTCCAGTTCGGCAACGGCGCGATCCAGAACAGCAGTCGGTGGAGTAGGAGGAGAAGACGACAGCGTGATCACAGTATCCTGAGGCGGAACCAGCTGCGCCACGACGACTGTGGTGGCGGCGTCAGGTAAGGGCACCTCGGGAGTCGCCTGGGCCAAGGGGGCTGAGCTCGCCCAGCGAGGCTCAGCCGAGCCTCGAGGACGCCCGGCAGAGAGGCCCGTGCGCCTGATCGCCTTCTTTCTCGGGCGAGGCGTTGCCACGGATGGGTCCTCGGGAGCTCCTTCGACTTCTTTGCCGCGGGCGCCAGCCTAGCCGGGAGACACGAACATCAAGCCTCAGCGACAGAACAATAATCAAGACAGGAATCAAGCACTTACAGGTCGTCGCTTGCGGGCTCAAGCAGCCTCCGGCCATACTTAAATCCCGAGAGCCGGCTGCAAGGGTCAGCTTCAAGGAGCTCGGGAGCAGGAGGTGCGCCTGCGGATCGCCTCGGGGCCGGGGCAGACCCGCGGGGGATCAGCCCGGTCAGGTCCTTCTTCGGGATCGGAGGCAGGCTCCCGCCGCCTTGCTCATCGTCATCCTCGTCGTCGTCACTCAGAGAGAGGCGGACAGCGCGGGACCTGCGCCGAAGGGGGGAGCCCTTGACTCTGCCTCGGAGTCAACCCCCTCTTCCCGCTCCCCTTCTTCCTTCTCTTCGCTGGAGTCACCAGAGGTCACGTCCACCAGGTCCTCTGGAGCCTCTGCGGGCATGGGCCCATCCCCGTTGAAGACGGGCATGGACCCCACTACCTGCTCCCAGTCCTCGCAGAGGAACAGGGGCGCAGGAGCGCCCTCCAACCTCGCCACATCGCCCCCAACCAAGGACTGGAGGACCGCAGCCAGATCCTCATCGGCCAAGACCGCGGGGCTCAGGTGGGGCCTCCACATCGGAAGTGAGTACTGACGTAGCGGAGCTAGCTGGTGCTCCAGGAACTCCCTCAGCAGCGAAGCACCGGTCAGCTTCACCGCCGCCATGTTGGCTGGCCTCAGATCCGCGTCCATCCTCTCCAGCACCGGCTTCGCGAAGGGATCCACGAGCTCCACTCGGGACCAGTCGTCGGAGCTCGCGGGGTACCCCGTGGGCAGGGTCAGCCGAGGGTGGATACGCCCAGCGTCCACCAAGACCCACTTGCTCCTGAAGCCCTCAATCCTTTTCCCAGGATTCGAAATGGCGATGGAACCGCCGTACGGGACGAAGCTCGCGCACGCAGAGACGGAACCACGGGAGGCCCGGAGGGAGAAGTAGTGGCGCAGCAAGGCCACTAAGGGCTTCACCCCTATGTGAGCCTCACAATAATAGGCGAAGATTGCCAGGAGAAGAACAGAGTTGGGATGGAGGTGCAGAGCTTGAAGGTTATAATGGCGGAGGATAGAGAAGAAGAACTCGGAAAAGGGAGGCACCAGACCGGCGACAATGGCGCTCACGAAGAGCGGATAGAAGGTGCTCCCTCAGCCCTCAGGGACGGCAGAGCTGTCCTTGAACACCTTCGCCCCGTCGACGCCCTGCGCCGCCGCCATCTGGCGCACCCGGGCAAGGCTCGCCTCTGACATGTTCGGCGAGTCCAAGGCGGACGAGTACCAAGCTCCGACCGGGGCTTGGCAAGGCGCCATGTCTGGCTAGGGCACGCAGACGGAGTAGATCTGAAGGTTGCAGAGGCGGGGAGGAGAGGCGCAAGAAAGGGGATCTGAGCAGCAACTGGAGGAAGCAAAGGAGGCAAGGGACAGATGCCGCTCCTTTATCAACCTGCGCGGTTGCAGAGGCACCCACGTCCAATAAACCGCCACGCGGCGCCCAAGGCCGCAGGCTGTTAGGGCCCACGACACCGCAGACTTGCCCTTCGCCTCTCTGCTCGGCCAAGTGTTCGCGCCCGCCAGGCCGGGGGCTCTGTCGGCGTTCTAGGAACGGGGTGCCTAAACTTGCTCGCATGCGGCGTGGCTCAAAGGAGGCCCAGACAGCCCATCTTCATCAACACTAACTCAAGACCTCGCGAGGGGCAAGCCTCATGGGCGGACGACAAGGAGCTTCTCAGCACGGCCTCGTCAGGCTGGCTCGCGAGGAGGCGGAGAGCTCAAGGCGGGGTACCTCACGAGGTGCCCATGACGCAAGCCATGACGACCAAGGGCGCCAGTCGGGTGCCAGCCCGCGCAGTGTCCTCCTTTCCTCTTTGGTGCAAAGGGAGCAAGCGCAGGCGAGAGCATCAAGCAAAGGCATCCATTTTGGTGCAACGAGACCAAGACCAGCCAACGGCAGGGAAGAAGTCATTGTGGAGCCCAAGCAGGCGTTACCGCCAGAGCCTTTGACAGGCGAGTACCAACTTTAGTCAGGATAAGTGTACCCGCTGTTCCCCTTCAAAATGGCCAATTGTTGGCGCCCTTCCCGCTCAATATTTGGGAAGACGCCCAGGGCCTTCGCCTATAAATAGGACTAGCCACCCCCAGGGTAGAGGCATCTAGACCGGACCTAGGAATCTGGATCCTCACCAAGAAACCAGTAGATAGAGCGATTGGACTCCTCCTAGCAGTTCGTCGCACCAGCCAAGAACAGACCCTCGCGAGGCTGTTCTTCCTTGTATTGTTCAACATCAGCCCAAGAGGCAATCCACCACACCACACACTGGAGTAAGGTATTACACCACAATGGTGGCCTGAACCAGTATAAATCTTGTGTCTCTTGTGTTGTTCTGTTTGGTAGTTTAGACCTTAGCGATTCGGCGAGGAGCAAGCCGGCAGAGGGTTAAATCTCCGCGCGCACCCTGTGTTCGAACCTCAAGGGTCTGCTGGAACCCGAAATCCGAGACCTTGTACGCCTGCATCGAGGGCTCTGGAGAAGAGAGCGTCGAGCGACACCGACGGTGCCACCGTCGACGCCGGCGGGTCACGGTGGTGCGCGTCGTTCCCCCTGGAGTCCATGACGAGGGCTCCTCTCGCGAGCTTGTGCTCCACGCAGCCATGCCTCCTCGGTCTTGGATTCGCCTTCCTCCCTCCTTCGCCTTCGAGATCCCACCAAAGGGGCCTCTTGAGCTCTGGCTGCAGCACGCCGACTGCAGTACCCCTGCGACCGGAGCGGAGGTTGAGGTCGTCGCTCCGGGCAAGGTCTACATGACCCGTGGCTGGGGTGAGATCGCCCGGGTCTGCCGGACAGGGGGCGCCCTCGTAATCCTCCTCGACTATGATGGCGCCTCCTTGATGTTCTTCAAGGTCTTTGACACGGAAGGACGCTGGTTGGAATGCTGCCCCGAGAAAGGCGGCCGGGGCATCATCGTGGCAAGGACCAGGCCCGCCAATCGCTTCCCCAGCAGCTCCTCAAGCGGCAGCGAAGGTGCTGGAGGGTCCAGCGACTCCGCAGAGCTTCACGCGACTCCGGAGACAAGCAATGACAGCTACGAGCCCCCGAGCTCGCGTCGCGCTCGGAGCAGGGCGGGCTCATCAGGCCGCCGACGCCACTGATCTGGATGGGGTTGGCGCCGGTGCCTGACGGCCCACTGTTGATGATGGCGTCTCCTGTTGAGGCGCACGTAGTTAGCGCTCCTTAGGAATAGCACCTTTTGTTACCTACGAGAAATTGTAGTACCACCCCGCGGGGGTATGTAAGGCGCTGGCCATGTCTTTTGTGAATATTATATCCTCATGACGAATTAATGCGAGATGTTTGTCCTGTCACGGCTTGGCTCCCCCTTTCTTTCCTCACGAGGGCCTGGTGCTTTACGCTGACAGGTCCCGGTCCCCAGGAAGGCTTCAGCCGTCGCTGGTATGCCAGGTCGCGATGCCGTGGTCAAGGCCAAGAGGTGAGCGGCCCGAGGTCCAGTAAGAGCCCCTGAGTCGCGATGCTCAGGACGTCCCCTTTAGCGCTCAAGCGGCCTCCGCTGGGCACGAAAGGTAGGCAATGTTGCCGTGACAGAGCTGCACTAGGCGTGGGTTTAGCGCTGAGTCGAATCAGTTTTCGCGTGACTTATCTCGTATGTTTGGAGTAGCTCTCGGCCGAGTGTTGAGCCTGCGTGGCGGCAGCTGAGGTGTGGCTGGGTTAGGCCCTCGTGAGCTTCTTCCCTCTCCCCCGCACTTTCCTTAATGCTCTACGTCCTCAGGTCCTGGCCCTCGAGCGAGCTCAGCCGCCGCTGGTATGACAGGTCACGATGCCGTGGGTCAAGGCCAGGGGTGAGGGCTGGAGAGCCAGTAGGATCCCATGAGTCGCGATGCTCAGGCGCCCCCCTTTTAACGTGCAAGCGCTTTGCATGAGAACGGAGAGGTCCGCAATAAGCAGCGAATGAAATCCATGAGAAATCAGGTTAAGCATGAATGAGCAAATCCATTTAGATAGATGCGGAGAAAGCAAACGCCACTGGGTCAGGCCCGAGCAGCTTGGGGATAATGCAGCCCGAGGGGCGCCCCCAACAAGACAGCTAAAGAGCATAAGCAAAACGGATACATGCCGCAGGGACGGACCCACACGACCCGGGAGTGATGCAGCCCTGCGGGCGCTCCCAGCTGAAAATGGAACTTCGAAAGATGTCACCTGATACCATTGCAGAGCAAATGTCGGAGTAGCTGACAACGCGTGGTGAAGAAGCCAACCCTCATGAGACTTCGGAGCCCTGAGCCTCGGGAGGCTCCGGGGGCACGGGCGGCTCCTCAAGGTCCATCTCCATCTCCTCCAGGAACGCACGGTGCTTGGCCACCTGAGCTTCTAGGATGCTCCTCATCAGGCGCTGGTGGGCAGCAGCCGCGTTCGGCAGGCCGAAGGGCATGCGAACGTAGCTGTGAGGTGGACCCTCACAACGCCCCACGCGTGAAGGCCAGAGGCGCTCCTGAGACGCGGCTCGGTTGAGCCCTAGTACGTCGATGCAGACGCGCAGCCCACCATCCTCGCCGGGATGTGGGGCTACGGCGGGTAGGCGGCGGTTGTCGCGCATGACTCTTGACTCCTGTAGCTCCCGAATGTTCCTCGCGATGAACTCCCGAGGGTTTGTCCCTCGTTGCATCATGCCTTCCTGAGGGAAACGTGCCTTGAAGCATGCCTCCAAGTGGTGCCCGAGCGCCTCCCTCGTGACCTTGGCAAAGTCAGTGGCTCTCCAAGAAAGAGCCCCCGAGCCCTTCCCGGGGAGGGCGCCGGGCGCGCCTTCCTACGCAATGCCTCCGGAGGTGCCTGCCTCGCGAGTGTTCGGGCCAGGTGAAGCCTTCTTCTTCTTAGGGGTCGCCTTTGGAAGCCACTCGCTCCTGTGATTTGGGTCTTCAATTGCTGCGGCTTGGAAGGCACGCTCAAGAGAACACACTGCATCCTTTTCCTCACAAGGCACTGTGATGATTCCACCGCTTCCTGGCATCTTGAGGACATTGTAGCCATGGTGAGTCACTGCCATGAACTTGGCCAGGGCTGGGTACCCGAGGATGGCATTGTATGGTAGGCGAATGTGGGCGACATCGAAGTCAATGAGCTCGGTGCGGCAGTTGTTGCGCTGCCCAAAGGTGACGGCAAGGCGGACTTGCCCTATCGGGACGGTGGAACCATCAGTGACTCCTGAGAAAGGCTTGGTTGGCAGAAGCTGATCAGATGGCACTTGGAGATTGTTGAATATCTCGACGGACAGGACATTGAGTCCAGCTCCGCCATCGATGAGGGTCCTGGTGACTTGCACATTGCTGATGACTGGGGAACAAAGTATCGGGAGGACTCCGGCTGTTGCTGCGCACTTGAGCTGGTCCGCTGAGCTGAACGTGATAGCGCATGCTGACCACCTGAGAGGGCATGGCCTCAAGTTGGGGGAGGACTGCATTCACCTCGCGAGCAAACTGCTTGAAGATGTGCTGAGAGGCTGGGGCCTGAGCGCCGCCCAGGATGCAAGCGATTGCGAGTGGCTCCTAGAGGCCCCCAGCCCCCTCGTCCTAGTGATGGTCTTCATTCCTCCTTGGCGGTGGTGACAGTGGAGGGAGGCCTGCGTTGCCTTGAGGGCAGTCGTCACAAGGCTGATCCCTCCAACCTTCCTCGCGAGGCTGGTCCTGCCAGCGGTCCTCGCGAGGTCGATCACGCCACCCTTGGCGGGGGCCACGGTCTTCCCATCGTCCTCCACCTCTTCCTCCTCCTCGTTCATAGCCCCGGTCGTTGTGATCGGGACGTCGGCCGATACACCCATCTCGCACGGCCCTGAGCTCTTGACATTCGTTGGTGTTGTGGGTGTGGAGGTCGTGGTACACGCAGTACTGGCTGCCCTTGGATGACTCAGGCTGATCCCTACCTCGCTTGGTGTCTGCAGCTGCATTGCGAGCACTGCAGCCCCCTTGCGCTTCACGTCCTTGACCTTGGGCTTCTTCTCTTCTGGGTCGGCAGCCGGGAGCTCGAGGAGGGAGAGGCGCCCTTCCTCAGCTCTGGCGCACTTGGTCGCCAAGTTGAACAGATCCAGTAATGTGCACAGGTCTTCATGGATTGCTAGCTCCTCTTTCATCTTGATGTCACGCACGCCGTCGGAGAAGGATGAGATGATATCCTCCTTAGTCACCCTGGGGATCTTGAGGCGGGCGTTGTTGAAGCGTTGGATGTACTTCTGCATGGTCTCTCCTGGCTGTTGCTTGATGCGGCACAGGTCACTCATGGCCGGGGGCCGGTCGCGAGTGCCCTGGAAGTTGGCGATGAAGCGGGTGTGCATCTCGTCCCAGGAGGAGATCGTGCCAGGAGCTAGGTTCAGAAGCCAGGTGAGGGCACTGTCCTTGAGCGCCATGGGAAACCAATTCGCCATGATGTTTTCGTCCCTGTTGGCGGCTTTAATGCACAGCTCCTAGAGCTGGAGGAACTCCGCGGGGTCTGCAGTGCCGTCGTAGCGAGGAGGCAGGCCCGGCTTGAACTTGCCGGGCCACGTGACGCTACGCAGCTCGGAGGTGAAAGTGTGGCAGCCTACAGTGGCTACCGGAGCTCTCTGCTGATGCAGGGTCCTGGGGATTCCCGCGCACCACTGCCTGGAGCAGCGCGGGGTCTTGACGTGGCGGTTGAGGGATGCGATCACGATGCTCCGGTGCTGGGAGCACGTGAGTACCTTCTTGGGGGCGAGGGATCTCTTGGCAGCGCCTTTCTTGTCGTGCAGGCGCCGGACGCGGAGGGTCTCGTCCTGGGGCCGCGCGCCTTGGAGCCAGGGCGCCTTCTTGGGGAGGAGGTGGTGGAGGCACCTCCTGCTCCTCGCCTCCTACGCAGGATGGAGGGCGAGGCAGCGAGAGGGCCGGCATGGGAGAGCCCCCTGCGGCGCTGCCGAGCTCGGTGATGCGGGCGAGCCAGTCCTCGTAGAGGTCGTCGACGGCACGGTAGTGCGGGAGCTCACATGCCAGGAGCAGCGCGGCGTGCGCGTCCATGGGAGCGCGACGGGCGTGGGACGACGAACCGGCTGGAGTCAGCAACGGGGTGGCGGTACGGCCATCACGCCGCACCGAAGGATGCAGGGACGAGGCCTGCTGCTCGTTCCCAGCCGGGCCGGTGGCGGCGTTGGCGGCTGGCGACGGGCAACGACGAGAGGGTCCGCCGATGGGCGCCGTCTGGGCGACGCGGGTGGCGAGAGCAGCCCGACACTCAGCGCGAGCCCGGCGAGCATCACCCATGGACACGGCGGAAGATCATGCGCGACTAGCGGAAGAAAGATTCCGGCGCACCCCTACCTGGCGCGCCAAATGTCGGATTTAGGGTTCCGGCAGACCCTTGAGGTTCGAACACTGGGGTGCGCACGAAGATCTTTCCCCTACTAGCTCATGCGTTGAAGTCTCCCGAAGGATCTAGGCTAGAAAGATGAACACACAAGGGACACGAGATTTATAGTGGTTCAGGCCACCATTATGGTGTGATACCCTACTCCAATGTGTGGTGTGGTGGATTGCCTCAGGGGCTGATGATGAACAGTACAAAGGGAGAACAGCCTCACGAGGGGCTGTTCTTGAGCTGGTGCGATGAACTGCTTGGGCGAGTTCAGTCGCTTCTCTCTTTCTGACCGGTCTGTTCTCTAGATGTCTCCAGATGCCTCTAGCTTGTGCGCGGGTAGTCCTATTTATAGAGGGAGGCCCTGGGCCTCTTCCCAAATAATGAGCGGGAAGGGCGCCAACAATTGGCCATTTTGAAGGGGAACATCTAGTACACTTATCCTGACTAAAGTTGGTCTTCGGCTGCCAAAGGCTCTGACGATGACGCCGTCCTGGGCTCCACGATGACCTCCATCCTGCCGTTCTGCTGGTCTTGGTCATGTTGCATCGAAATGGTAACCTTTGCCTGATGCCTTGGCTCAGGCTTGCCCCTTTGCACCAAAGGGGAAACAAGGGATCAGACAAGCCGGCGCCCACTGGCGCTGCCACGGTCTTCGATCGTCATGTCTTGCGTCACAGGCTCCTCGGGAGGTACCCCGCCTTGATCTCTCCGCCTCCTCGCCAGCCTGCCTGGGGAGGCTGCTCTTGAGGAAGCTTCATGTCGTCCGCCCAGCGAGGCTTGGCCCCTCGCGAGGGTCTTGAGCTTGAGCTGATGAAGCTGGGCTGCATTGGGCCCCCACTTGAGCCACGCCGCAGGCCGCAGGCAGGCAAGTCTGGGGACCCCCGTTCCCAGAATGCCGACAGTTTCCTTGTCCCTTGACTTACCAACAAGAGGGTTTGTGACTTCTTGAACTAGTGCAAGATGTGGAAGTTGATTGCACTTGTCTTTGCCAATGTGAATATGAGTGAAATATGTTGGCGTAGTTGTCGGATGTTGGGTTCCAGCAGACCCTTAAGGTTCGAACTCTGGGTGCGCACGAAGATCTTTCCCCTACCGATCTACGTCCGATCGCCTCGTGAGATCTAAGCTAAATGATGAACAACACAAGGGACACGATATTTATACTGGTTCGGGCCACCGTTGTGGTGTAATACCCTACTCCAGTGTGTGGTGTGGTGGATTGCCTCCGAGGCTGATGAT
The DNA here is from genome assembly GCA_021437245.1 of Aegilops speltoides. Taxonomy (NCBI): domain Eukaryota; kingdom Viridiplantae; phylum Streptophyta; class Magnoliopsida; order Poales; family Poaceae; genus Aegilops; species Aegilops speltoides. Next base: position 214,907,549 of record CM038146.1, on the reverse strand, counting down.
GAACAGTACAAAGGGTGAACACCCTCGCGAGAGGTGTTCTTGAGCTGGTGCGATGAACTGCTTGCGTGAGTTCGATCGCCTCTATTTGTCTAATGAGCACTCGATGAATCCCCCCTTTCCTCTGTGGTGGCTAGTCCTATTTATAGAGGCCCTGGTCCTCTTCCCAAATATTGAGCGGGAAGGGCGCCAACAACGGCCATTTCAAAGGGGAACATCTGGTACAAGTTATCCTGAATAAAGTTGGTCTTCGGCTGCCAAAGGCACTCGCGATGACGCCGTATTGGGCTCCACGATAACCTCCATCCTGCCGCTCTGCTGGACTTGGTCTCGTTGCACTAAAATGGCAACCTTTGCCTGATGCCTCGGTACTCCACACCTGCACTTGCCCCCTTTGCACCAAAGAGGAAACAAGGACTCTACGCAGGCCAGCTCCCACCTGGTCTCGATCGTCATGGCTTGCGTCATGAGCACCTCGCGAGGTACCCTGCCTTGATCTCTCCACCTCCTCGCGAGCCTCCCTGGCGAGGCCGTTCCTGAGGAGGCCTTATGTCGTCCGCCCCACGAGGCTTGGCCCCTCACGAGGGTCTTGAGTCTTGTGTTGATGAAGATGGGCCGTACTGGGCCACTACTTGAGCCACGCCGCAGGCCGTAGGCAGGCAAGTCTAGGGACCCCCGTTCCCAGAACGCCGACAGTAGCCCCCGGGCCCAAGGCGCGCTTGGACTTGGCTTAGCGGAGAAGCGAAGGGGCAAGTGCGGAGCGCCGCGGGCCCCATCAGACTGGGGCCTTGGGCGCCGCATGGCGGTTGATTGGATGTGGGCGTCTCCGCTTCCCGACGCTGCCTCGGCAACTGCCCGACTTGACAAGTCACTGCATGCAAAAAATGAGTCATGATTACCTGAGATCGTGGTGGCCGACGGTTGGCCTCCTTCGGACTATAAGTACGGACGGGTGAGAGCCCCCGTAGTCCATCCCCTTCTGCTTCACTCCTTCTCCTTCTTCCTCGCCCTTGCTCCTCATTCGCCAATGGCGCCGATCCGCCGGTTTTCAGTTGAAGAGAAGGAAAGGCCCCCCGAGAGGGTCCTGATCCACTTCCATCGAAGGAGCGGCCTGTCCCCGGCCGCTGCGATGCGGTCGCTTGGAAGGAAACGTCGTGGCCCTGGTACGAGCGGCCGCCGCCTGGGTTCCCGTTGCCCTTGTACACCCGAATCGAGGGCCCTGGAGAAGAAGGCGCTGAGCGACTCCGATGATGCCGCCGGCGACGTCGGCAAGTCACGGTGGTGCGTGTCGTCACCCCTGGAGTCCATGTCGAGAGCTCTTCTCGCGAGCTTGTGCTTCACGCTGCCATGCCTCCACGCTCTTGGATTCGTCTTCCTCCCTCCTTCGCCTTCGAGATGCCGTCGAGTGGGTCTCGAGCTCGCTGCTGATGTCGATCGCAGCACTTTGCGATCAAGCGAGGTCGCGGTCATCGCTCTGGGGTGTACATGACCCGGGGCTGGGGCGAGATCGCCCGGGTCTGCCGGACAGGGGGTGCCCTCATGCTTCATCTTGAATACAATGGCGCCTCCTTGATGTTCTTCAAGGTCTTCGACGCAGAAGGGCGCCGGCTAGAGTGCTGTCCCAAGGAAAGCGGCCGGGGCACTGATGTGGCGAGGATCAGGCCTGCCAATCGCTTGCCCAGCAGCTCCTCAGCCAGCAGTGGAGGAGCCGGAGAATCTAGCGACTCCCTCGAGCTTCACGTGACCCCGGAGACGAGCGACGACAGCTATGAGCCCCTGAGCTCGCGTCGTGCTCGGAGCGAGTGGCAGCGATCAGCCGCCGATGCCACCGATCCGATGGGTTGGCGCCGCGCCGACGCCCACCGTTGATGATGGCATCTCCTCCAGAGGCGTGCGTAGTTAGCGTTCCTTAGGATTAACACCTTTTGTTCCCTACGAGGAATCGAAGTAACACCCCACGGGGGTATGTAAGGCGCCTGCCATGTCTTTTGTGAATATTATATCCTTATTATGAATCGATGCAAGATGCATGTCCTGTCCTGGCTCGGCTCCCCCTTTCTTTCCTCACGAGGGCTTGGTGCCCTATGCTGATAGGTCCCAGTCCCCAGGCAGGCTTCAGCCGTCGCTGATATGCTAGGTCACGATGCCGTGGTCAAGGCCAGGAGGTGAGCGGCCCAAGGTCCAGTAAGAGCCCATGAGTCACGATGCTCAGGAGGTCCCCTTTAGCGCTCAACCAACCTCCGCTGGGCGAGAAAGGAAGGCAACATCACGGTGACAGAGCCGCACTAGGCATGGGTTTGGTGTTGCGTTGGTTTAGCTTTTGTAGGGGCGTGACTTATCTCGTGAACTTGGAGACGTTCTTTGGCGAGGTGCCTGGCACGCGTGCCGGCAGCTGAGGTATTGCTGGGTCGGCCCTCGTGAGCTTCTCCCCTCTTCCCTGCACTTTCCTTCATGCTCTACATCCTCAGGTCCCGGCCCTCGAGCGAGCTCAACCGCCGCTGGTATGACAGGTTGCGATGTCGTGGGTCAAGGCCAGGGGGTGAGGGCTGGAGAGCCAGTAAGATCCCATGAGTTGCAATGCTCAGGTGCCCCCCTTTTAACGCGCGAGCGGATTGTGCGGGAGAGAGGAAGAGGGAGCTCGCGATGCCCCCACACTACTCCTTACGTGGATCCTGTATACCAACACAAGGAAAACAAGGACTGCCATTGCGGTTGTCAACCGGCCATTGGTTGCTCCGAGGGAGTGATTGAGGCACTCGGGGCCTGGTGAGGTAGGGCTATGTGGGGCTGCCACAGCCAGAGCTCGACCACTCAGATTTGTCGACGTTGTAGGGACGGACCCATGCGCAAGCGCCGTGCCAAAGGTAGGTGTCAATCGAGCAGGCGATTATCTCAAGCAAGTTAAGCATGAAGAAGCAAATCAACTTAGATAGATGTAGAGAAAAGCAAACACCACTGGGTCTGGCCCGAGCGGCTTGGGGATGATGCAGCCCGAGGGGCCTCCCCAACAAGGTAAGCTGAAGATGAAAGCAAAACGGATACATGCCGCAGGGACAGACCCACGCGTCCTGGGAATGATGCGGCCCTGAGGGCGCTCCCAGCTAAAACAAAACTTGAAAGAAGTCACCTGATACCATTGTAGAGCGAGTGTGGGAGCAGCTGAAGGTGCGAGGTGAAGAAGCCAATCCTCACGAGCCCTCGGGGCTCCGAGCCTCGGGAGGCTCAGGAGGTCCGGGCGGCTCGGTGAGGTCCATCTCCATCTCCTCCAGGAACGCGCGATGCTTGACCACCTGAGCTTCCAGGATGCTTCTCATCAGGCGCTGGTGGGCTGCAGCCGCGTTCGGCAGGCCGAAGGGCATGCGAACGTAGTTGTGCGCCGGTCCCGTGCAACTCCCCACACGCGAAGGCCAGAAGCACTCTTGAGATGCAACTCGATTGAGTCCTGGGTAGTCGATGCAGACGCGCAGCCCGCCATCCTCACCTGGATGGGGAGCTACTATAACGCCCTCGATGCGGCTATATCTCCCACGTGTCGAAGCACGACTTAGAGGCATAACCGCATTGAAAGCAATGTTGCAAGTGAGGTAATCTTCACACAACCCATGTAATACATAAGGGAGGAGATACATAGTTGGCTTACAATCGCCACTTCACACAATTACATGAATAAAGCATTACATCATCCAGATACAATCAAGGTCCGACTACGGAACCAAAATAAAAGAAGAACCCCAAATGCATAAAGGTCCCCGATCGACCCCAACCGGGCTCCACTATCGATCAACTAGAACGAAACAACACAAAGGGCAAGATCTTCATCGAGCTCCTCCTTGAGCTTGGTTGTGTCACCGCTTTCGTAACATAGGCACCGCAAACTGGTTTTGGAAGTATCTGTGAGCCACGGGGACTCAGCAATCTCGCACCCTCGCGATCAAGACTATTTAGGCTTATGGGTAAGGTAAAGGCATGAGGTGGAGCTGCAGCAACCGACTAGCATATATGGTGGCTAACATACGCAAATGAGAGCGAGAAGAGAAGGCAAGCACGGTCGATAAAAGTATGATCAAGAAGTGACCCTATAGCAACCTACGTCAAGCATAACTCCAACACCGTGTTCACTTCCCGGACTCCGCCGGAAAGAGACCATCACGGTTACACACACGGTTGATTCATTTTAATTAAGGTCAACTTCAGATATTCTACAACCGGACGTTAACAAATTCCCATCTTCCCATAACGCGGGCACGGCTTTCAAAGTTCAAATCCTGCAGGGTGTCCCAACTTAGCCCATGACAAGCTCTCACGGTCAACGAAGAATAGACCTCCACCCGTGACACTCCGATCGACTCGGTATCCCGTACAACAAGACATTTCGACAGGTAAAACTAAACCAGCAACACCGCCCGAATGTGCCGACAAATCCCGATAGGAGCTGCACATATCTCTTTCTCGTGGCACACTCAGATGAGACAAGCTACGAGTAAAACCAACCTCAAGTTTCCCGAGGTGGCCCGCAGCAGCTCAGTTCGGACCAACACTGAGGAGCACCGACCGGGGGTCGAGAATAAAGATGACCCTTGAGTCTGCAGAACCCAAGGGAAGGTGATAGGTTGTTAGTGCAAATGGTAAAACCAATGTTGGGCATTGATGGAGGAGCTTTACTTAAGGCAAACTGTCAAGGGGTTCCCATTATAGCCCAACGCGTAAGGAACGATAATCCGGGAACATAACACCGATATGACGGAAACTAGGGCGGCAAGAGTGGAACAAAACACTGCATAAGGCCGAGCCTTCCACCCTTTACCAAGTATATAGATGCATTAATTAAATAAGATATATTGTGATATCCCAACAAGTAAACATGTTCCAACGAGGAACAACATCTCCATGTTCCAACAAGGAACAAACTTCAATCTTCACCTGCAACTAACAACGCTATAAGAGGGGCTGAGCAAAGCGGTAACATAGCCAATCAACGGTTGCTAGGACATGGTGGGTTAGAGGTTTGACATGGCAATTTGGGAGGCTGGCAAGCAAATGGTAGGCATCGTAGCATTGGCATAGCAAAAGAGCAAGCAAACTAGCATAGCAAAGATAGTAGTGATTTCGAGGGTATGGTCATCTTGCCTGAGATCCCGCAAGGAAGAAGAACGAGTCCAAGAAGAAGACAAACGGTCGTAGATAAACAGCTCCTCACAACTCCGGAACGAAACCGAAGCTAACGAGAGAAGCAAACCGGAAAGAAGCATACAACATGGTAAGAACACAAGCATAATCATGGCAGGATGCACAATCAAGTATGATGCATGTCTGATTTAATGAGGCATGGCATGGCAAAGTGCAACAAACAACACTACAAATTAAGTGGAGCTCAATATGCAACGAGTTGCATATTGACGAAACACCACATCGAATTATTTTAGTTTACTCTCGGTTAGGTACCCAACAACATTAAATGTTATTAAACATGGCAAGAGGTGAAGCATGAGCAAACTAACTAGTTAGGCAAGTTTAAATCAGGCCGGAAGCAACAAACGACAATTCCGGAAAATCCCCATATGTCATTTAGCAATTAAAGCAAACAATAATTTTAAACATTTTAATTGTTATTATCATGATGCGGATGACATATGCAAGTTTTATGCCATTTTATGAAAATGTTGACATGTGCATGATATGAAACATTTGTCGCCATGGCGGAAGGAAAAGGGTGCCACGGCGGTGAAACGAAAATGGTGCCACGGCAACATTCCGGTTCCGATAACTCGATTGAGATGTCGGTGCAAAAGAAAGTGTGGAGAGCGTGCCATGCAAGATGGTGGGGTGCTCCCGGATTCCGGGTTCCCACGGGACGGCGGCATGGCAAATGAGGAACGCGCAAAGGCAACTCGGACATGGTGCAAACATATGGTTCATATCATACAACATGCATTCGTTCACGGGCATCGTCTCGGCGTTATACCTTCGAAGCGTGCATTTCGGGCGGATCGAGTTCGGAGCGGTGTAGAGGAAGTAGGCGTTCACGGGACGTCGTGGAAGTAGTGGTACATGGGTCGTATTGGAAGTAGTCGTTCACGGCGACGGTAGAGGTACTCGCGATCTTGGCAACGGTAGTCGTACACGTCCGGAGAGGAACTTGTCGTATCCATGTAGTCGAACTTGGCGTATCCGAAGGGGTACTTGCCGGATCAACAACACTGTGACCGTTCGTGGCAGGGGAACTTGATGTTCACGGGTCTCCCAAAGATGTCGTGGTACTTGGCACTTGCGGTTTGTTGCTTGCGGAACCATGGGTACTTGGCAGGTTCCACACAGAGATGCATCGATGGCGCTCGAAGGCAGCAGCGAGGAGGCGAACGAGGCCGCTGGGACTCGAGCGAAGAGTGGCATGCGGCCGCCGGCGAATGGGATCCACGCCGATGGGGTCAGTGCGGGCTTGCGCGTGGCCTGTGATGCAGGTCAACTCCGACGGGGACGGGCTACCGGAGTCAGATCCGACCGGGAACAGGCAAGGCGGCGGAGGCCAGCCGGATATGGACGGGGTTGGAGGAGGACTGCGCTCCCGCGGTTGAAGACGAACGGCGACGGCACGGCACTCTAGGAGGCAGCAGGACGCGGGGACGACAGGGGCGTGGCCGCGGGGCTCGTCCATGGCGGCCCTGACCTCCGGAGCACAACGGGGCAACAAGGAGGGGTGGAGATGCGAGCTGCAGGCGCTCACGGATGGCGCAGAGCGGCGACCTACTGCTGGTCGTCGGCATGGGCGAGATGAGGACGGCGAGTCGCCATGGCTGAGGGAGCAGATGAGGGGGAGAAGTACAGGAGGAGGCTTGGGCGCTGGAGGGCGACGCTCGGCAGCGGGGCCAGCAACAGGCAACCGCGGAGGCCGAGGTCGGAAGGGTGCGGCGCAGGGCGGCAACGCAGGGCAGCGGCCTGCTGGCTCGAGTGGCACGCGACCATGGCAAGGAGGCAGGGAAGAAGGCTAGGGCGCGGGGACGGGAGGAGCGGCGCGGCTCCGGGGTAACCGGCGAGCTGCGGGCGGCCGGCTCGAGGAGGTGGAGAGGCGCGGCGCACGATGGGGAACGAGGGGAGGAAGAGAGGCTGCGAGGGAGATGTGGATCGAGCAGGGGAGAGGCTAGGGTTAGGAAGGGCACGGTTGGGCCAAGGCCATGGGCCTAGGGATTTGGTGGGCTGGCTGCATCTCTCTCTCAAAACCCATTGCAGAGAAGGAAAAAAAGGAGAAGAAAAGAAAGGCTAGGAGGAGAGTTTGGGCATGGGGATTATTTCCACGGACTCGTAAAAAATGTGCACGGTCCATGAAAAATAGGAGTGGCAGGATTGCAGGAATTAAATTCAAAAGGTTTGAGCAAGGACTAGGAATTAGAGGTTTCCAAAAATGTTGGGATTTTTGGTGGAGCTCCGGAAAATGATGAAAGAATATATGGCAAGGTTGGAGACCAGGAATTTAAGATAACAAAGGCATTGGAATATTTTGCAAGTGTGTTTATGGGTGATTCCGAATTAGTGGAATATTTAATATAGCTCCCTAATAATAGCAGGAGACTTTGAATATGTTTTAAAGAGAAATCACCATGTGAATATCCCTCAATTTAAATAGATCAACGATCTATGCAATTTATTTAGCTAAGTTTTAAAAAGGGTTGCATGATGACATGATGCAATGCAAGAGATGGCATGATGAATGCACAAACAAAACAAAATCACACGATGAAACTCAAAATAGCTGGAAGTCTTCTGGAGCGTCGGTCTCGGGCGTTACAACACTCCACCACTACAAGAGGATCTCGTCCCGAGATCTAGAATGGCACCGGAGGGAAAACGGAAGAGAAAAAAGAAAGGTAAAACTAAGTTGCTTCTTTTGACAAACAAGTGAAACCACGGACCTTGAAAAATTGAACAAATTGAAAGAAAGAATACAACGGAGATGAACGAAGTTGAAAACACCCCGTTAGAAAAGAGGAACAAGGAAGAACAATTTCTTATAACACTCCGGTTGAAAACAGATACAAGACTTGATAGGAAGAAAAGAGCTTGAGCAGAGGACACGACACTCCGGTTAAATGGACAATCATGAAAAGAACATGATCTTAGACAAACGAGATGATGGGTTGAGAAGAGCAACATTACAATACCTCCGAAACAAAAGAATAGAAGATAGATAATTGAAATAGAAGAATGGAGAGCTTGAGGAGGCATCCTTAGGAGACGGGTCGAGCGGAATTGTTGGAAAACCAACAACGAAGGAATAAGCTTGGTACGGTCTTGTGGAATACATGTCAAATTATGAGGTGACAAACTGCCACTCACAGGAAAAGAATTGGATTGGTAAGAACAAGGAGACAAGAAACTATTTTACCGAGAGGATAAAGAAGAGCTTGGATCATTTATGAGCACCATAGATAGCAACAGTCCTTAGGGATGGCTTTAGGTGAAATATAACACAAGATAACTCCAATGACGAGATTGATGGATTTAAATATCTCATTCTTGACAACAAGTGAACCATGGAACATGAACACAAATTATCAAGAATGACATAATACCACCTCCAAAATATGGTAGAAAGAATTGCACTCCGGATTACCATATGAAGAAAGCTTGAGCTCCTTAGGAAAGAATCTTGATGAAAACTTTGAGAAGGGAATTAAATCCTTGATGAACCATCATGTAGAACCTCCATGAAGAACTCCGGTAAACAAAAGGAATGAAAAGAAAGAGAAATTGAAAACACAAGGTGAATCCTTGCAATGATTTAGATGGATCTCCGTGATAATTAGAGCTTGGAACTCCGGGAAAAAGAGAAGATGAAACAAATGAAACCAAGAATTTTAAGGGCCTCCGGAATAAAGAATTAATCACTTGGATGAACAAGAATAAGAATTATGTTATGCTTATCCTTCACCAATTAAATTGATGACAATCAACGGATTTGGCATACTACTTATTCTCGAGAAAGGATTAAAAGAGATATATCAAAACTTGAGAAGGTCTTCAACGAACCACCGGTAGGATTGGAACAACAAATGAATTGATATGATGAACAAGGAAGAGAGATCTTGAAAGAACCACCGAAGAATTGAAAATGATCAAGTAGGGGTGCATCACCGTAAGAATTAGCAAATGAACGAAGGTGCTTGAGACAAACTAGATACATGAGAACAAAGAGATCAAGAATTGATTAGAGGATATTCGATTGATGCACCGCAAGATAGGAGAATGATAACTGACAACTGAGAATGAATAAACCTGAATTGATGGACTCCGGATGACAAACTGAGAAGACTCTTGAATATCTCCCGATGGTGAAAAAGATTCTCACAATCGAAAACAATTATGAGAGGATGGCAACAAGCTAGCACCATGAATCTTGAAGAGAATAGAGCAAGATTAAAGAGAAACTCTTCTTCGGTCTTCAAATGATGAGAATGACAACGAGAAACACCACCAAGAATTATTGAGGCACACCGAAGAATCAAAAGCGAAGAGGTTGAGCCAACTATGAAAAGAATTTGAAAGATCTTGGAGAAAAGCATTTGACCGATGATAACTCATTCTTACGCCAAACTTGGAGAAGAATTTAGGATAGCTCGGGAAAATAGAAGAGTCGGGTAAGATCCTGGAAAAGACCTGTGGGTTAGGGCCCACTCAAAATAACACCGTTGAAAAGATTTAAAAGAGATGTTGCACCGTTGAATTAAATGACTTGAATGAGATACCAATCTCGAAAGAGCTTGAACGAATGCGAGTGGAAACACGAATCTTCGAGATATCTTGAGCACTCCGAATAACAAATAGCGAGAAGTAGAATGATAATGAGGTGCACCGGTATGAGAAGACATTGAAATGAGGAAAATGGTATGATCAACAAAACTTGACTTGAATCCACCGGAGAAGAGAAAGGAATGAGGAATGACGAACTAGTAGAACATCTTCTTGAGAACCACCGGGTAAGAACATTGACGGAAAAGAATGGAGAAACTTCACAAAAATAAAAGGATAATTGGTAAAGAAATCTTAGTCCTTGAAGAAAAGGGTGGGAGGGCGGGAAAACAAAGGCAACTTGGGGAAGATGGAACAAACACCGTTGAGAAAACTTAAAATTGATCTTGCGGATGTTGAAATGATCGGATCCCACTTGAAAAGAAGCACACTGGTTGAGAAGAAGTTGAGATGACAAACTCAAAGATCAAGAAGGATTAATATTCACCTAGGAATATGAGAACACCGTTTAGAAAAGGTATGGAATCAACATTTGACTTCGAAGCAACTCGAATACCACAACTCAAAACAAAAACAAAGGACTGGCTTGCAGAATAAGCCGGAACAAACATATGATAGAGATTTCGTCCGAAGTTTTCATGGTGGGGCCTACACGGGCTCGATTTTACAGCACCATCATGTACAAGGCAGTGCACATGACATACGAAGTGTCCCCGAGTCGGCATAGCCAAGGACTCTTTAAGACACAACGAGACCACTGTAAAACCAACCGTGAATAGGCGGACCACTAGACGTCGAACCCCAATTTCATATCATACATCCGTCGGAAAGATATCCTAAGAGCTACTTGAATTCCCACCTATGAAACTCCCGAAATTTTCCGGTTATGCAATCAGGTGTTGGGGATACAGGGGAAGCATAATATCTCACCCAAAACTAGCAAATCCTACATCCAGCAGTATCCATCCTTCAACACATAACCAAGAAACCTTCAGAAATCGTCTACCTCAACCTTCGAAAAGCATCCGTTATACAAGTTATGGCGATACTCGAACTCCCGCCCCAAGATCGGGTGGCGTCGAGGTTATCTCACCAACGAATCGCATAAAAGAGATTTTCGATGTCGGCGTATTAAACTCGGTATTCTAGAACTGCAACGATAAAATTATGGCGACAACACCTCGAGCTCAACTCCCGGGACATTTCCACTAAACCCCGACAGAGGCACCAAGACAATGTTCTCATCATAAAACCATCGAACGATTCCAAGATACCCGCGTGATCCTAAAAAAAATTTAGTGAAATTTGACAAGAGAAGAGTCAAAACTCTACGTCAGGATGCCTTACCAGAGCGATGAAGAGACTGGGGAGTAAAAAGACTTCCTAACTCTCCGATATATATAATCCTAAATGACTCAAAACATTTTTCTAGACACAACTCGGCCACTAAAAACGATCAAGCAGTGGGGCTTCTAAGGTCGGGGAAGGCTCTGATACCAACTTATAACGCCCTCGATGCGGCTATATCTCCCACGTGTCGAAGCACGACTTAGAGGCATAACCGCATTGAAAGCAATGTCGCAAGTGAGGTAATCTTCACACAACCCATGTAATACATAAGGGAAGAGATACATAGTTGGCTTACAATCGCCACTTCACACAATTACAAGAATAAAGCATTACATCATCCAGATACAATCAAGGTCCGACTACAGAACCAAAATAAAAGAAGAACCCCAAATGCGATAAAGGTCCCGATCGACCCCAACTGGGCTCCACTACTGATCAACTAGAACGAAACAACACAAAGGGCAAGATCTTCATCGAGCTCCTCCTTGAGCTTGGTTGTGTCACCTGCTCGGTAACATAGGCACCTACAAACTGGTTTTGGAAGTATCTGTGAGCCACGGGGACTCAGCAATCTCGCACCCTCGCGATCAAGACTATTTAGGCTTATGGGTAAGGTAAAGGCATGAGGTGGAGCTGCAGCAACCGACTAGCATATATGGTGGCTAACATACGCAAATGAGAGCGAGAAGAGAAGGCAAGCACGGTCGATAAAAGTATGATCAAGAAGTGATCCTATAGCAACCTACGTCAAGCATAACTCCAACACCGTGTTCACTTCCCGGACTCCGCCGGAAAGAGACCATCACGGTTACACACACGGTTGATTCATTTTAATTAAGGTCAACTCAGATATTCTACAACCGGACATTAACAAATTCCCATCTGCCCATAACTGCGGGCACGGCTTTCGAAAGTTCCAATCCCTGCAGGGGTGTCCCAACTTAGCCCATGACAAGCTCTCACGGTCAACGAAGGAATAGACCTCCACCCGAGACACTCCGATCAGACTCGGTATCCCGGTACAACAAGACATTTCAACAGGGTAAAACTAAACCAGCAACACCACCCGAATGTGCCGACAAATCCCGATAGGAGCTGCACATATCTCTTTCTCAGGGAACACTCAGATGAGACTAGCTACGAGTAAAACCAACCCTCAAGTTTCCCCGAGGTGGCCCCGCAGGCAGCTCAGTGTGGACCAACACTCAGAGGAGCACTGACCCGGGGGGGTTAGAATAAAGATGACCCTTGAGTCTACAAAACCCAAGGGAAGGTGGTAGGTTGTTAGTGCAAATGGTAAAACCAATGTTGGGCATTGCTGGAGGAGCTTTACTTAAGGCAAACTGTCAAGGGGTTCCCATTATAGCCCAACCGCGTAAGGAACGCATAATCCGGGAACATAACACCGATATGATGGAAACTAGGGCGGCAAGAGTGGAACAAAACACCAGGTATAAGGCCGAGCCTTCCACCCTTTACCAAGTATATAGATGCATTAATTAAATAAGATATATTGTGATATCCCAACAAGTAAACATGTTCCAACAAGGAACAACATCTCCATGTTTTAACAAGGAACAAACTTCAATCTTCACCTGCAACTAACAACGCTATAAGAGGGGCTGAGCAAAGCGGTAACATAGCCAATCAACGGTTGCTAGGACATGGTGGGTTAGAGGTTTGACATGGCAATTTGGGAGGCTGACAAGCAAATGGTAGGCATCGTAGTATTGGCATAGCAAAAGAGCGAGCAAACTAGCATAGCATAGATAGTAGTGATTTCGAGGGTATGATCATCTTGCTTGAGATCCCGCAAGGAAGAAGAACGAGTCCAAGAAGAAGACAAACGGTCGTAGATGAACGGATCCTCACAACTCCGGAACGAAACCGAAGCTAATGAGAGAAGCAAACCGGAAAGAAGCATACAACATGGTAAGAACACAAGCATAATCATGGCAGGATGCACAATCAAGTATGATGCATGTCCGGTTTAATGAGGCATGGCATGGCAAAGTGCAACAAACAACACTACAAATTAAGTGGAGCTCAATATGCAACGAGTTGCATATTGACGAAACACCACATCGAATTATTTTAGTTTACTCTCGGTTAGGTACCCAACAACTTTAAATGTTATTAAACATGGCAAGAGGTGAAGCATGAGCAAACTAACTAGTTAGGCAAGTTTAAATGAGGCCGGAAGCAACAAACGACAATTCTGTAAAATCCCCATATGTCATTTAGCAATTAAAGCAAACAACAATTTTAAACATTTTAATTGTTATTATCATGATGCGGATGACATATGCAAGTTTTATGCCATTTTATGAAAATGTTGACATGAGCATGATATGAAACATTTGTCGCCATGGCGGAAGGAAAAGGGTGCCCACGGAGGTGAAACGAAAATGGTGCCACGGCAACATTCCGGTTCCGATAACTCGATTGAGATGTCGGTGCAAAAGAAAGTGTGGAGAGCGTGCCATGCAAGATGGTGGGGTGCTCCCGGATTCCGGGTTCCCACAGGACGGGGGCATGGCAAATGAGGAACGCACAAAGGCAACTCGGACATGGTGCAAACATATGGTTCATCTCATACAACATGCATTCGTTCACGGGCATCGTCTCGGCGTTATACCTTCGAAGCGTGCATTTCGGGCGGATCGAGTTCGGAGCGGAGTAGAGGAAGTAGGCGTTCACGGGACGTCGTGGAAGTAGTGGTACACGGTTCATAGTGGAAGTAGTCGTTCACGGCGACGGTAGAGGTACTCGCGATCTTGGCAATGGTAGTCGTACATGTCCGGAGAGGAACTTGTCGTATCCATGTAGTCGAACTTGGCGTATCCGAAGGGGTAATTGCCGGATCCACAACACTGTGACCGTTCGTGGCAGGGGAACTTGATGTTCACGGGTCTCCCAAAGATGTCGTGGTACTTGGCACTTGCAGTTTGTTGCTTGCGGAACCATGGGTACTTGGCAGGTTCCACACAGAGATGCATCGATGGCGCTCGAAGGCAGCAGCGAGGAGGCGAACGAGGCCGCTGGGACTCGAGCGACGAGTGGCATGCGGCCGCCAGCGAATGGGATCCACGCCGATGGGGTCAATGTGGGCTTGCGCGTGGCCTGTGATGGAGGTCAACTCCGACGGGGACGGGCCACCGGAGTCAGATCCGACCGGGAACAGGCAAGGCGGCGGAGGCCTGCCGGATCTGGACGGGGTTGGAGGAGGACTGCGCTCCCGCGGTTGAAGACGAACGGCGACGGCACGGCACTCTAGGAGGCAGCAGGACGCGGGGACGACAGGGGCGTGGCCGCGGGGCTCGTCCATGGCGGCCCTGACCTCCGGAGCACAACGGGGCAACAAGGAGGGGTGGAGATGCGAGCTGCAGGCGCTCACGGATGGCTAAGAGCGGCGACCTACTGCTGGTCGTCGGCATGGGCGAGACGAGGACGGTGAAGTGCCATGGCTGAGGGAGCAGATGAGGGGGAGATGTACAGGAGGAGGCTTGGGCGCTGGAGGGCGACGCTCGGCAGCGGGGCCAGCAACAGGCAACCGCGGAGGCCGAGGCCGGGGGGTGCAGTGTGGCGGCAACGCGAGGGGGCGGCCTCTTGGCTCGAGTGGCACGCGACCATGGCAACGAGGCAGGGAAGAAGGCTAGGCGCGGGACGGAGGAGCGGGCGCGGCTCGGGGTAACCAAGAGCTGGCGGGCGGCTCGAGGAGGTGGAGAGGCGCGTGCACGATGGGGAACGAGGGGAGGAAGAGAGGCTGCGAGGGAGATGTGGATCGAAAGGGGAGAGGCTAGGGTTAGGAAGGGCACGGTTGGGCCAAGGCCATGGGCCTAGGGATTTGGTGGGCTGGCTGCATCTCTCTCTCGAAACCCATTGCAGAGAAGGAAAAAAAGGAGAAGAAAAGAAAGGCTAGGAGGAGAGTTTGGGCATGGGGATTATTTCCACGGACTCGTAAAAAATGTGCACGGTCCATGAAAAATAGGAGTGGCAAGATTGCAGGAATTAAATTCAAAGCCATTTGAATTTAATTCAAAAGGTTTGAGCAAGGACTAGGAATTAGAGGTTTCCAAAAATGTTGGGATTTTTGGTGGAGCTCCGGAAAATGATGAAAGAATATATGGCAAGGTTGGAGACCAAGAATTTAAGATAACAAAGGCATTGGAATATTTTGCAAGTGTGTTTATGGGTGATTCCGAATTAGTGGAATATTTAATATAGCTCCCTAATAATAGCAGGAGACTTTGAATATGTTTTAAAGAGAAATCACCATGTGAATATCCCTTGATTTAAATAGATCAACGACCTATGCAATTTATTTAGCTAAGTTTTAAAAAGGGTTGCATGATGACATGATGCAATGCAAGAGATGGCATGATGAATGCACAAACAAAACAAAATCACACGATGAAACTCGAAATAGCTGGAAGTCTTCTGGAGCGTCGGTCTCGGGCGTTACAGCTACGCTGGGCAGGCGGCGGTTGCCGCGCATGACTCTCGATTCCTGTAACTCCTGAGCGACCTTGGTGATGAACTCCTAAGGGTTGGGCCCTCCTTGCCTCACGCCTTCCTGAGGGAAACATGTCGTGAAGCACGCCTCCAAGTGGTACCCGAGCGCCTTCCTCGTGACCTTGGCAAAGTCAGTGGCTCCCCAGGAGAGAGCCCCCGAGCCTTGCCCGAGGAGGGCGCCGGGCACGCCATCCTATGCGACTGAGGGTGACGCCCCTTGGATGGGCGCATGTCCGGATGTGGCACCTTCGGAGGAGCCTGCCTCTTGAGGCCTTGAACCAGGTGATGTCTTCTTCTTGGGAGCTTCTCCAGGAAGGTTTCCATTCTTGCTGTCTGGGTCCTCGATTGACGCGGCTTGGAAGGTGCGCTCGAGGGAGCACACCGCATCCTTCTCTTCACAGGGGACCCTGATGACCCCACCACTTCCTGGCATCTTGAGGACGTTGTAGCCATGGTGAGTCACTGCCATGAACTTGGCCAGGGCTAGATACCCGAGGATGGCATTGTATGGAAGGCGAATGTGAGCGACGTCGAAGTCAATGAGCTCGGTGCGGTAGTTGTTGTGTTGTCCAAAGGTGACAGGAAGGCGGACCTGCCCTATCATGACAGTGGAACCATCAGCGACTCCTGAGAAAGGCTTTGTTGGCTGAAGCTGGTCATATGGCACTTGGAGATTGTTGAATGTCTCGACGGACAAAATGTTGAGCCCCGCCCCGCCGTCATTGAGGGTCCTGGTAACTTGCACATTGCTAATGACTGGGGAGCAGACCATCGGGAGGACACTGGCCGTTGCCGCGCACTTGACCTGATCCGCTGAGCTGAACATGATGGCGCACGCGGACCACCTGAGAGGGCGCGTGGCCTCAATCTTGGGGAGGACTGCATTCACCTCGTCAGCAAACTGTTTGAAGATGCGCTGAGAGACTGGGGCCTGAGCGCCGCCCAAGATGCAAGCGATTGCACGCGGCTCCTGGAAGCCCCCAGCCCCCTCGTCCTGATGATGGTCTTCATTCCTTCTTGGCGGCGGTGGCAGCGGAGGAAGTCCTGCATTGCCTTGCGGGTGATCCTCACGAGGCTGATCACTCCAAGCTCCCTCGCGAGGCTGGTCCTGCCAGTGCTCCTTGCGAGGCCGGTAACGCCACCCTTGGCGAGGGCCACGATCGTCCCATCGTCCTCCGCCTCTTGCTCCGCCTCTGTCGTAGCCCCGATCATTGCGCTCAGGGCGTCGACCAACACGGCCTTCTCGCACGGCCCTGAGTTCTTGGCATTCGTTGGTGTTGTGGGTGTGGAGATCGTGGTACACACAGTACCGGCTGCCCTTGGATGACTCTGGCTGGTCCCTGCCATGCTTTGTGTCTGGCTCTACTGCGAGCACAGCTGCTCCCTTGCGCTTCACATCCTTGGCCTTGGCTTTCTTCTCTTCTGGGTCTGCTGCTGGGAGCTCGATAAGGGAGAGGCGTCCCTCCTCAGCCCTTGCGCACTTGGTCACCAGGTTGAACAGCTCCAGAGACGTACTCAGATCTTCGTGGATTGCCAGCTCCTCCTTCATTTTGACGTCGCGAACGCCATCAGAGAACGCAGAGATGATGGCCTCCTCGGTCACCCTGGGAATCTTGAGGCGAGCGTTGTTGAAGCGCTGGATGTACTTCTGCAAGGTCTCTCCGGGCTGCTGCTTGATGCGGCACAGGTCACCCACGGCCGATGGACGGTCACGAGTGCCCTAGAAGTTGGCGATGAAGCGAGTGCGCATCTCCTCCCAGGAGGAGATCGTGCCGGGAGGCAGGTTCCAGAGCCAGGTGCGAGCGCCGTCCTTGAGTGCCATGGGAAACCAGTTCACCATGACCTTTTCGTCCCCGTTGGTGGTTTTGATCCCCAGCTCATAGAGATGTAGGAACTACGCGGGGTCTGCAGTGCCGTCATCGCGAGGAGGCAGGTCAGGCTTGAACTTGCCCGGCCAGGCGACACTGCGTAGCTCGGTGATGAAGCCGCGGCAGCCTGCGGTGACCACCAGAGCTCTCTGCTAATGCGGGGCTTGCTCATGGAGATTCCCACACGCCGCTGCCTGGAGCAGTGCGGGGTCTTGACGTGCTAGAGCAGGGATGCGGTCGTGGCGCACCGGTGCCGGGAGCACGCGTGCACCTTCTTGGGGACGAGGGATTTCTTGGCAGCTCCTTTCTTGTCGCGCTGGCGCCGGACGCGCTGGGTCTCGTCCTGGGGCCGCACGCCTTGGAGATAGGGCACCTTCTTGGGGAGGAGGTGGCGGAGGCACCTCCTGATGTGCGCCTCCTGTGCAGGACGGAGTGCAAGGCAGCAAGAGGGACGGCGCAGGGGAGCCCCCTGCGGCGCTGACGAGCTCGGTGATGCGAGCGAGCCACTCCTCGCAGAGGTCGTCGACGGGACGGTAGTGCAGGAGCTCACGCTCCAGGAGCAATGCGGTGTGCGCGTCCGTGGGGGCGCGACGGGCGTGGGACGATGAACCAGCTGGAGTCTGTGACGGACTGGCGGTGCAGCCTTCCCGCCGCACCGAAGGATGCAGCGACAAGGCCTGCTGCTCATTCCCCGTCGGGCCGGTGGCGGCATTGGCGGCAGGCGACGGGGAACGACGGGGACACCCACCGACGGGAGCTGCCTGGGTGACGCGAGCGGCGAGAGCAGCCCGACGCTCGGCGCGAGCCCGGCGAGCATCTGCCATGGACTCGACGGAAGATCGACGCGAAACGGCAGAAGAAAGATTCTGGCACACCCCTACCTGGCGCGCCAAATGTCGGATGTTGGGTTCCGGCAGACCCTTAAGGTTCGAACTCTGGGGTGTGCACGAAGATCTTTCTCCTATCGATCTACGTTCGATCGCCTCATGAGATCTAAGCTAAAACGATGAACAACACAAGGGACACGAGATTTATACTGGTTCGGTCCACCGTTGTGGTGTAATACCCTACTCTAGTGTGTGGTGTGGTGGATTGCCTCAGAGGCTGATGATGAACAGTACAAAGGGTGAATAGCCTCGCGAGAGGGTTCTTGAGCTGGTGCGATGAACTGCTTGCGTGAGTTCGATCGCCTCTCTCTGTCTAATGAGCACTCGATGAATCCCCCTTTCCTCTGTGGTGGCTAGTCCTATTTATAGAGGCCATGGTCCTCTTCCCAAATATTGAGCGGGAAGGGCACCAACAATGGCCATTTCAAAGGGGAACATCTGGTACAAGTTATCCTGACTAAAGTTGGTCTTCGGCTGCCAAAGGCACTGGCGATGACGCCGTCTTGGGCTCCACGATGACCTCCATCCTGTCGCTCTGCTAGTCTTGGTCTCGTTGCACTGAAATGGCAACCTTTGCCTGCTGCCTCGGTACTCCACGCCTGCGCTTGCCCCCTTTGCAGCAAAGAGGAAACAAGGACTTTGCATAGGCTGGCGCCCGCCTGGTCTTGATCGTCATGGCTTGCGTCATGATCACCTCGCGAGGTACCCTGCCTTGATCTCTCCGCCTCCTCGCGAGCCTGCCTAGTGAGGCCGTTCCTAAGGAAGCCTTATGTCGTTCGCCCCGCGACGCTTGGCCCTCGCAAGGGTCTTGAGTCTTGTGTTGATGAAGATGGGACGTACTGGGCCACTACTTGAGCCACGCCTTAGGCCGCAGGCAGGCAAGTCCGGGGACCCCCGTTCCCAGAACGCCGACAGGAGTCACCCTCAAGAACTCTTTAGTTCTTCTTCTTTGGGATCCACATCAACTTGATGGGAATCCTTGGAGTTGTAGTAGTACTTGATGAAGTATAACTTCATGTAGTCTTGGGAACCAACTTGACCAAGGCCATTGGAGCTTCTTCAAATGCATCAATCTCCTCTTCAAGCTTGTCCTTTTCTTTTTGCTTGTGGTCTTGTGGTGGAAGATCATCTTGAGCTTGTGTTCCCTTGAAGGAAGTAGGGTCATACTTCTCTTGTTGAGGAAGAAACTTCATCTTGGGGTATTGATCTTCTTCCCACTCAACTCCATTGGCATTGAACTTTCGTTCAAAACAAACACATTGATTCTTTCGATGCCTTCCTTGCTTGCGTACAATTTCCTCAAATTGCTTACTTTCGGCAAGGCCCTTGTAAACACCTTTCTCTGTCATTCCCTTCAATAGGCTATTTTCTTTCTCAAGTGTAACTTGGCTAAGAGAATCGTTAGTGGAATAAAGAGAAGTACTATAAGCAACAATATTGGATTTAGCATGATTATTGGTACTACTAGAAGAAGAATCTTTCGTACTCTTGTTGCTAGATTTTACTTGTGCATGTAAGTAGACAAGAGTAAACGCTTGGCAATGTAAGAAAAACTCTTCTTCCAAACATCATCATTGATTTCTTTTAAGAACCCACGCTCTTGCTCTAAGTTGAGATTTTCAAAGCGTAGCTTCTCATGAGTTCTTAAAAGTTCTCGATGATCTTCCAAAGTAGTTTCATGAGCTAACTTAAGAGTCTTTAGTTCTCTAGTTAGACGCCCAATCTCCTTCTTATCATTGTCATTTGTTTCATCTTGATTAGCATGATTAATATCAATTTCATCATTGTTTTCATCACTGGCATTATCAGCAAGCAAATCATCATCACCTAGCAAATTATCTTCATCACTATTGAAATCAATATACTCGGGGTGTGATACCTTAGGGCCTTTAGCCATTAAGCATCTTCCAATTCCTTCATTTGGTGAGTCTAATATGTCATAGGAGTTGGTTGACACAAGTGCAAGACCGGAAACACCTTCATCTTGAGTATATTCGGAGACGGAATTATAACTTCTCTCGAAGTGGTTGTCGGAGTCGGAGCCAGATACTCATTCACCAACATGAGCTTGATGTCTTCATTTTGTGTAGCTCCTTGATGACTTGTCCTTCCTATCCGAATCCTTGCTTCTACGAGAGGGTTTTCATTCATAACGATCATCTCTACTCCTTCTCTCTCTTGGAGGTGATTCATCTCTTTTACTTCTCCTTTTAGGTGAGTCTTCTCTTATTTTGTAGGCAGCCATACACTCATTGGATAGTGTCCGGGTCTCCACAATTGTAATATTTGCGATCACGGCTTGAAGATTTTTTGTCATTGTAGGAACTTGACTTGGAGCTTCTCTCTTTGCTTCTACTCCTGTGGAATTTGTTGAAGTTCTTCACCATTAAGCTGAGTTCTTTATTGAAGACTTTTTTTCACTTGATGTGGCAGGAGCTTCACATGAAGCTTTATAAACACCACTAGACTTGTTGTCAAGCTCGTCCTTATACTTGAGTGACATCTCATGAGCAACAATTCTTCCAATGACTTCTGTTGGCTTGAGATCTTTGTAATTGGGCATCATTTCGATCAAAGTGCACAGGGTATCATATTTTCCATCCAAGGCTCTTAGAATCTTCTTGATGATAAATCTGTCGGTCATCTCTTCACTTCCTAAGCCGGCAATCTCATTTGTGATGAGAGCAAGCCTAGAGTACATTTTAGCGGCCCCTTCACCATCCTTCATTTTGAACTTGTCAAGTTGACTTTGAAGCACATCAAATTTGGATTCCTTGTCGGACTCGGTACCTTCGTGCATATCAATCAAAGTATCCAAAATTTCCTTGGCATTCTCAAGGAGACTGATTTTTTTTTGAATTCTTCGGGGCACAATCCATAGAAGAGGATATCGCAAGCTTGTGCATTCTATTGCAGCGTCTTCAATTGCTCCGTAGTTGCTTCACGATTTTGTTCTCTCCCATCGAAGAATTCACCTTGCAAACCAATAGAAATAATATCCCAAATAGCGTGGTTATGTCCAAGAATATGCATGTTCATCTTATGCTTCCAACTAGCAAAATTAGTACCATCAAAGTAAGGACCTCTATGGTGGAAATTTTCCTCGCTAGACGCCATACTCTCCTAGGTTGTGAAACCAAGGCTATGATCACCAAAAGCTATGGAAATCAAGGCAAATGGATGTCAAAGCTCTGATACCACTTGTAGTATCGAAAGTATATCTAGAGGGGGTGATTAGACTACTTGACCAAATAAAAATCTAGCCTTTTCCCAATTTTAAGTCCTGGTAGATTTTAGCAACTTAGCACAAGTCAAGCAATCAATCCACACATGAAATTCTAAGAGTGTGGCAGCGGAAAGTAAAACATTGCATATCGTAGTAAAAGGAAAGGGTTTGTAGAGGGCAAACATAGTGTAAACACGGATATTTTTGGCGTGGTTCCGATAGGTGGTGCTATCGTACATCGACGTTGATAGGGACTTCAACCCACTAAGGGTAACGGTTTCGCAAGTCCACGGGGGGCTCCACCCACGAAGGGTCCACGAAGAAGCAACCTTGTCTATCCCACCAAGGTCATCGCCCACGAAGGACTTGCCTCACTTGGGAAGATCTTCACAAAGTAGGCGATCTCCTTTCCCTTACAAACTCCTTGGTTCAACTCCACAATCTTGACGGATGTCCCAAGTGACACCTAACCAATCTAGGAGACACCACTCTCCAAAAGGTAATAGATTGTGTGTTGATGATGAGCTCCTTACTCTTCTGCTTCAAATGATAGTCTCCCCAACACTCGACACTTTCTCACAGATTTGGCTATGGTGGAAAGATGATTTGAGTGGAAAGCAACATGGGGAAGGCTAGAGATCAAGATTCTGTTGGTTGGATTGGAATGTCTTGGACTCAACACATGAGTAGGTGGTTCTCTCTCAGAAAATGAGTAGTGGAAGTGTAGGCACGTTTTCATGCTCTCTCACAAATGAGAAGGGGGTGGAGGGGTATATATAGCTTCCACACAAAATGTAACCGTTACACACTTTTTACCCAACTCGGTAAGACTGAATAGAGAAACTCGGAGAGACCGATTCAGTTCAAAATGTGAACATTAGGAATCTCGGTGGGTCCGACGAGAACAACTCGGTGGGACCGATGTGCTAGGGCTAGGGCAAAACCTCATCTCGGTGAGACCGATCGCATGAACTTGGTGAGACCGATTTCAGCAATTAATCGAACGGATAGTTGGTCAAGCAAACTCGATGGGACCGATCGCTCATTTCGATGAGACTAAAATGTTACGAAAAGGAAACGGAGAGTTTGCAATGCAAACTCCATGAGACCAATCGCTCATTTCAGTGAGACCGAAATGTTACAAAAAGGAAACAGAGAGTTTGCAATGCGAACTCGATGGGACCGATCGCTCATTTCGGTGAGACCGAAATGTTATGAAGGGAAACATTGAGTTTGTGAAGCCATCTCGGTGGGGCCGAGAACCGTATCGGTGTGACCGAACTGATTAGGGTTTCTGGCTATGGCTATCTCAAGTGAACTCGATGATGCCAGATAGATCAAATCGGTGGGGCCGTGTTTGACTTTAGGTTTTGGACAAATGTGGAGTTGAGAAAGTGGTTGAGGGTTATTGGAGCAATATCACTAAGCATTTTGAGCAAGCAAGCTAGCAACACCTCATCCCCTTTTAATAGTATTGGCTTTCCTATGGACTCAATGTGATCTTGGATCACTAAAATGAAAATGGAGAGTCTTAGCCTTTTCCAATCTTTGTCCTTAGCATTTTGAGGGGTCCACATCTCTAGTCCATGCCATGCCAATCATTAAACTTTCTGAAACATTTAACTTGAATGGCTATTAGTTCAATGAACTATATGTTGTTATGAATTACCAAAACCACCAGGGGATTAGTTGCACTTTCATCATTCAACTTAGTAAGGTGTGCCACAATAGTTTTAGTTTCATAACCATGAAAATGATGAGATTCAACCAAAGTAATTAACTCTGGGTCAACAGAGAATTCATAATCCTTATCATCAACAAAGATAGGTGAAGTAGCAAACTTAGGATCACATTTCATTCTAGCATTCAACGTTTTTTCTTTCAGATTGCATAATAATTTCTTAACATCATCCCTATCATTGCAAGCAAGAAAGTCTTCAGTTGTCTCCTCATCCATAACATAACCTTCCGGTATCTTAGACAATTCATATATCTAGGAGGACTAGGTCTAATAGTTGTCTCAAGATTTTCGTATTCTGGTATTTCATCAGTTTCAGTAATTTCATTCTCTTTGGATCTAGCAATTTGTTCATCAAGAAAATCACCTAGTGGAACATCATCATCAATCAAGGTACTACACTCGTGTTGGAAATATGTCCTAGAGGCAATAATAAAATGGTTATTATTATATTTCCGTGTTCATGATAATTGTCTATTGTTCATGCTATAGTTGTATTAAACTGGAAACCGTAATACATGTGTGAATACATAGACCACAACAAGTCCCTAGTGAGCCTCTAGTTGACTAGCTCGTTGATCAATAGATGGTTATGGTTTCCTGACCATGGACATAGGATGTCATTGATAATGGGATCACATCATTAGGAGAATGATGTGATGGACAAGACCCAATCCTAAGCATAGCACAAGACCGTATAGTTCGTTTGCTAAGAGCTTTTCTAATGTCAAGTATCATTTCCTTAGACCATGAGATTGTGCAACTCCCGGATACCGTAAGAATGCTTTGGGTGTACCAAACGTCACAACGTAACTGGGTGGCTATAAAGGTGCACTACAGGTATCTCCGAAAGTGTCTGTTGGGTTGGCACAAATCGAGACTGGGATTTGTCACTCCATGTGACGGAGAGGTATCTCTGGGCCCACTCGGTAATGCATCATCATAATGAGCTCAATGTGACTAAGTAGTTAGTCACGGGATCATGCATTATGGAACGAGTAAAGTGACTTGCCGGTAATGAGATTGAACGAGGTATTGGGATACCGACGAACGAACCTCGGGCAAGTAACATACCGATTGACAAAGGGAATTGTATACAGGATTGCTTGAATCCTTGACATCGTGGTTCCTCTGATGAGATCATCATGGAACATGTGGGAGCCAACATGGGTATCCAGAACCCGCTGTTGGTTATTGGCCAGAGAGCTGTCTCGGTCATGTCTGCATGATTCCCGAACCTGTAGGGTCTACACACTTAAGGTTCGGTGACGCTAGAGTTGTTATGGGAATTAGTGTGCAGTTACCGAATGTTGTTCGGAATCCCAGATTAGATCCCGGACGTCACGAGGAGTTCCGGAATGGTCCGGAGGTAAAGATTTATATATGGGAAGTCCTATTTTGGCCACCGGAAAATGTTCGGGATTTTTCGGTATTGTACCGGGAAGGTTCTAGAAGGTTCTGGAGTGGGGCCCACCTGCATGGGGGGGACCCACATGAACGTGGGTAGTAGGGGAAAGGCCCCACACCTCTGGTCAAGGCGCACCAAGATCCCCCCTTAGAAGGAATAAGATCATATCCCGAAGGGATAAGATCAAGATCCCTAAAAAGGGGGGATAACAATCGGTGGGGAAGGAAATGATGGGATTTCTTTCCTCCCACCTTTGCCAACGCCCCAATGGACTTGGAGGGAAAGAAACCAGACCCCTCCACCCCTATATATAGTAGGGAGGTGCATGGGAGCTTCACCCTTCCCCTGGCGCAGCCCTCTCCCTCCCCAACACCTCCTCCTCCGTAGTAGTGCTTGCCAAGCTCGCTGGAGAAGCGCAAGCTCCACCACCACGCCGTCGTGCTGCCGGAGCTCTCCCTCAACTTCTCCTCTCCCCTTGCTGGATCAAGAAGGAGGAGACGTCCCCAGGTTGTACGTGTGTTGAACGCGGAGGCACCGTTGTTCGGTGCATAGATCGGATTCGGCCGCGATCTGAATCGCTTAGTGAACGACTCCACCGACCGCGTTCTTGCAACGCTTCCGCATCGCGATCTTCAAGGGTATGAAGATGCACTCCCCTCTCTCTCGTTGCTAGTTACTCCATAGATTGATCTTGGTGATGCGTAGAAAATTTTGAATTTCTGCTACGTTCCCCAACAGTGGCATCATGAGCTAGGTCTATGCGTAGTTTCTATGCACGAGTAGAACACAAGTTGTTGTGGGTGTCGATTTTGTCTATTTACTTGCCACTACTAGTCTTATCTTGATTCGGCGGCATCGTGGGATGAAGCGGCCCAGACCGACCTTACACGTACGCTTACGTGAGACAGGTTCCACCGACTGACATGCACTAGTTGCATAAGGTGGCTAGCGGGTGTCTGTCTCTCCCACTTTAGTCGGATCGGATTCGATGAAAGGGTCCTTATGAAGGGTAAATAGCAATTGGCATATGACGTTGTGGTTTTGGCGTAGGTAAGAAACGTTCTTGCTAGAAACCTATAGCAGCCACGTAAAAACTTGCAACAACAATTAGAGGACGTCTAACTTGTTTTTGCAGCATATGCCGTGTGATGTGATATGGACAAAGGATGTGATGAATGAAATATATGTGATGTATGAGATTGATCATGTTCTTGTAATAGGAATCACGACTTGCATGTCGATGAGTATGACAACCGGCAGGAGCCATAGGAGTTGTCTTAATTTATTGTATGACCTGCGTGTCATTGAATAACGCCATGTAATTACTTTACTTTATTGCTAAACCATTAGCCATTGTAGTAGAAGTAGTGGTTGGCAAGACAACTTCATGAAGACACGATGATGGAGATCATGGTGTCATGCCGGTGATGATGATGATCATGGCGCCCCGAAGATGGAGATCAAAAGGAGCAAAATGATATTGGCCATATCATGTCACTATTTGATTGCATGAGATGTTTATCATGTTTTTGCATCTTATTTGCTTAGAACGACGGTAGCATAAATAAGATGATCCTCATAAAATTTCAAGAAAGTGTTCCCCTAACGTGCAATCGCTGCGAAGGTTCGTTGTTTCGAAGCACCACGTGATGATCGGGTGTGATGGATTCTAACGTTTGCATACAACGGGTGTAAGCCAGATTTACACATGCAAAACACTTAGGTTGACTTGACGAGCCTAGCATGTACAGACATGGCCTCGGAACACAAGAGACCGAAAGGTCGAACATGAGTCGTATAGCAGATGCGATCAACATGAAGATGTTCACCGATGATGACTAGTCCATCTCACGTGATGATCGGACACGGCCTAGTTGACTCGGATCATGTATCACTTAGATGACTAGAGGGATGTCTGTCTAAGTGGGAGTTCATTAAATAATCAGATGAACTTAATTATCATGAACATAGTCAAAAGGTCTTTGCAAATTATGTCATAGCCTACGCTTTAGTTCTACTGTTTTAAGATATGTTCCTAGAGAAAATTTTAGTTGAAAGTTGATAGTAGCAATTATGCGGACTGGGTACGTATACTGAGGATTGTCCTCATTGTTGCACAGAAGGCTTATGTCCTTAATGCATCGCTCGGTGTGCTGAACCTCGAGCGTCGTTTGTGGATGTTGCGAACATCTGACATACACGTTTTGATGACTACGTGATAGTTTAGTGCGTAATGTTAAACGGTTTAGAATTGAGGCAGCGAAGACATTTTTTGAAACATCGCAGAACATATGAGATGTTCCAAGAGCTGAAATTAGGATTTCAGGCTCGTGCCCACGTCAAGAGGTATGAGACGTCCGACAAGTTGCTTAACCTGCAAACTAAGGGATAAAAGATCAATCATTGAGCATGTGCTCAGATTGTCTGAGTACTACAATCACTTGAATCGAGTGGGAGTTAATCTTCCAGATGAGATAGTGATGGTTCTCCGTAGTCACTGCCACCAAGCTATTAGAGCTTCGTGATGAACTATAACATATCAGGGATAGACATGATGATCCTTGAGCAATTCGCGATGTTTGACACCGCAAAAGTAGAAATCGAGTAGGAGCATCAATTGTTGATAGTTAGTAAAACCACTAGTTTCAAGAAGGGCAAGGGCAAGAAGGGATACTTCATGAGACGACAAATCAGTTGCTGCTCTAGTGAAGAAACCCAGGGTTGAACCCAAACCCGAGACTAAGTGCTTCTGTAATGAGGGAACGGTCACTGAAGCAGAACTACCCTAGATACTTGGTAGATGAGAAGGCTGGCAAGGTTGACAGAAGTATATTGGATATACATTGTATTAAATGTCTACTTTACTAGTACTCCTAGTAGCACCAGGGTATTAAGTTACCGGTTCGGTGGCTAAGTGTTAGTAACTCGAAATAAAAGAGCTACGGAATAAACGGAGACTAGCTAAAGTTGAGATGACGATGTGTGTTGGAAGTGTTTCCAAGGTTGATGTGATCAAGCATCGCCTGCTCCCTCTACCATCGAGATTGGTGTTAAACCTAAATAATTGTTATTTGGTGTTTGCGTTGAGCATAAACATGATTGGATTAGGTTTGTCGCAATACGGTTATTCATTTAAGGAGAATAATGGTTACTCTGTTTATTTGAATAATACCTTCAATGGTCTTGCACCTAAAATGAATGGTTTATTGAATCTCGATCGTAGTGATACACATGTTCGTGCCAAAAGATATAAGATAGTAATGATAGTACCACATACTTGTGGCACTGCCACTTAAGTCATATTGGTATAAAACGCATGAAGAAGCTCCATATTGATGGATCTTTGGACTCACTCGTTTTTGAAAAGATTGAGACATGCGAACCACGTCTATTGGTATATACGCATGAAGAAACTCCATGCAGATGGATCGTTTGGACTCACTTGTTTTTAAATCACTTGAGACATGCAAATCATACCACATGGGCAAGATGACTGAAAGGCCTCGTTTTCAGTGAGATGGAACAAGAGGGCAACTTGTTGAAAGTAATACATTTAATGTGTGCAATCCAATGAGTGCTGAGGCACACAGTGGATATCGTTATGCTCTTACTTCACAGATGATTTGAGTAGATTCTTAGTATATTTACTTGATGAAACACAAATCTGAATTATTGAAAGGTTCAAGTAATTTCAGAGTGAAGTTGAAGATCGTCATGACAAGAGGATAAAATGTCTATGATATGATCATAGAGATAAATATCTGAGTTACGAGTTTGGCACACAATTAAGACATTGTGGAAATTGTTTCACAACTAATACCGCCTGGAACACCATAGTGTGATGGTGTGTCCGAACATCGTAACTGCACCCTATTGGATATGGTGCATATCATGATGTCTCTTATCGAATTAACATTATCGTTTATGGGTTAGGCATTAGACACAACCGCATTCACTTTAATATGGCACCACACAATTCCATTAAGATGACACCGTATGAACTATGGTTTAGAGAAACCTAAGATGTCATTTCTTATAAAGTTTGGGGCTGTGACGCTTATGTGAAAAAGTTTCAGGCTGATAAGCTCGAACCCAAAGCGGATAAATGCATCTTCATAGGACACCCAAAAATAGTTGGGTATACCTCCTGTCTCAGATCCGAAAGCAAAAGGGATTGTTTCTAGAATCGGGTCCTTTCTCGAGGAAAAGTTTCTCTCGAAAGAATTGAGTTGGAGGATGGTGGAGACTTGATGAGGTTATTGAACCGTCACTTCAACTAGTGTGTAGCAGGGCACAGGAAGTTGTTCTTGTGGCGCCTACACCAGTTGAAGTGGAAGCTGATGATAGTGATCATGAAACTTCGGATCAAGTCACTACCAAACCTCGTAGGTCGACAAGGACGCGTACTGCTTCAAAGTGGTGCGGTAATCCTGTCTTGAAGGTCATGTTGCTAGACAAAAATGAACCTACGAGCTATGGAGAAGAGATGGTGGGCCCGGATTCCGACGAATGGCTCGAGGCCATAAAATCCGAGAGAGGATCCATGTATGAAACCAAAGTATGGACTTTGGAAGAACTACTTGATGGTTGTAAGGTTGTTGGGTACAGATGGATTTTAAAAGGAAGACGGACAATGATGGTAAGTATCACCATTAAGAAAGCTCGACTTGTCATTAAGATGTTTTCCGACAAGTTCAAGGAGTTGACTCTGATGAGACTTTCTCACTCGTAGCGATGCTAAGAGTCTGTTGAAATTATATTAGCAGTTCCTGCATTATTTATGAAATCTTGCAGATAGGATGTCAAAACATTGTTTCACTCGTAGCGATTGCTTGAATCCTTGACATCTTGGTTCATCTGATGAGATCATCGTGGAACATGTGGGAGCCAACATGGGTATCCAGATCCCGCTGTTGGTTATTGTCCATAGAGCTGTCTCGGTCATGTCTGCATGATTCCCGAACCCGTAGGGTCTACACACTTAAGGTTCGGTGACGCTAGAGTTGTTATGGGAATTAGTGTGCAGTTACCAAATGTTGTTCGGAGTCCCGGATGAGATCCCGGACGTCGCGAGGTGTTCCGGAATGGTCCGGAGGTAAAGATTTATATATGGAAAGTCCTATTTTGGCCACCAGAAAATGTTCGGGATTTTTGGGTATTGTACTGGGAAGGTTCTAGAAGGTTCCGGTGTGGGGCCCACCTGCATGGGGGGACCTACATGAACGTGGGTAGTGGGGCAAGGCCCCACACCCCTGGTCAAGGCGCACCAAGATCCCCTCTTAGAAGGAATAAGATCATATCCCGAAGGGATAAGATCAAGATCCCTAAAAAGGGGGGATAACAATCGGTGGGGAAGGAAATGATGGGATTTCTTTCCTCCCACCTTTGCCAACGCCCCAATGGACTTGGAGGGCAAGAAACCAGCCCCCTCCACCCCTATATATAGTGGGGAGGCGCATGGGAGCTTCACCCTTCCCCTGGCGCAGCCCTCTCCCTCCCCAACACCTCCTCCGTAGTAGTAGTGCTTGGCGAAGCTCTGGGAGCGCAAGCTCCACCACCACGCCGTCGTGCTGCCGGAGATCTCCCTCAACTTCTCCTCTCCCCTTGCTGGATCAAGAAGGAGGAGACGTCCCCGGGCTGTACATGTGTTGAACGTGGAGGCACCGTTGTTCGGTGCATAGATTGGATCCGGCCGCGATCTGAATCGCTTAGTGAACGACTCCACCGGCCGCATTCTTGCAACGCTTCCGCATTGCGATCTTCAAGGGTATGAAGATGCACTCCCCTCTCTCTTGTTGCTAGTTACTCCATAGATTGATCTTGGTGATGCGTAGAAAATTTGGAATTTCTGCTACGTTCCCCAACAACTGGTACAGCGAGGTGCTATACAAACGGTTATTAACCCCTTTCCATGATGACATTCTGAACCGTCACCTAGTGAGTGACTGTGACAGGGGGGGTCCTTCCCACACGACCCAAAAATCGTCAGGGATATGCCCTCCTGGCACACACGCTCGGCAAAATGAGGTCGTGCGCGACCGGCGAGGGATCAAATACGGTTATACGTATAGTAGTGTTAAAACAAATACAATTATACATGCGAAATCGTTTCCATTCGTAAGTACATCCCACACAGTTAGTCCCTGCTAAACGTTTCTGTTCGTATATACATCCCACACAGTCGCTCCAAGGAAAACGTTTCTGTTTGCAGGTACATCACACACAGTTTTACCCGTTAAAACCTTTGTGATAGAGTTGCCATTGCACACGGTATTAACAATTTTATCGTTTGTGTTATTGAATGCATCACACATGGTTTATAGAAGAAACTGTGTGGCAAAGGCTGTCCAACACACATAGTTTTTATGTGGTAAACGTTTGCGCCAGGTGGCCTATGCAAACAGTTTTCAAGAGGATGTCGTGTGTGATTGTTCATTAATCCAACACGGTTTATTCCTAGAAACTGTGTGCATTTCCTGAGGTCATCACCCACAATGTTTTCTCAATAACCGTTTGCAATAGAAAAACCCAATTAGCAAGCTATTTGGCCATTAGGAGGCTAATTGTCCTATTATTAATAATCCATTTATTAATCTAATTGACATTTCATATTAAGCACACAATATATTTCATTTTCATATTGAGGAAGCAGGATTTCATAATTGAAATACATCAGAGTACAACATCATATAGCTTCAGCACTTAACTACCCCATTACACAACTGCACCGGCACCAAGTTTCACATGCAACATCTATAACCTTTCGAAATTAGCGTCATAGACGGTACATAGACAGATGTATCTCATCTGGAAAACTGCTGAAGTGGAAGGCGAATATTGAGCCTTCATTGATGTTGAAGGCCTTTGCAACTTTAGGCCAGTGCCTGTGGCTGATTGACCGTACATCCTTTGTCCTCTTCAGGAACACTTCAATATTGAACTGTCGGTGTTGTATAAATACCTTCCTCGCCTCCTCACCATACATGTGGTTTGAGAGGTAATCATCAGTGAACTACTTTGGAAAGGCCTGAAAACAAGGATCTGCATAAATATCTTCTCTATATTGGAAATGGAGCAAAGGAACAAAAAAAGGCAAGGCATAATAGTTAGTACCATCCTTTAGTGAACTGATGTCTTCTTCATTGTGCAGACAAAGATCTTGTTGTTTTTTGTTGCTAATTTCTTTATCCTAACAATCTTTCTGAGTTTCTTGACTTGACTGATACCCATGGACAACTCATTTCCCCATATGCAAAAGGGTCGAACAGTGGGTCAAAACCTCTGACAGCAGGACCTACATGTGCAAGACAAAATTGTTAAAAACCTAAATATTAGAATGGTTCCTGCAATTGCACAATAATGTGCTATTAGACAAAGGACCATGCATGTGCAAACCTCGATTGTAAACCTCAGTGCTTCCCATTGTTTCCCTGCAACACATATAAGGTAGTTAGTTATCAGGTTAAGTGAGGGTCCGCGTGCTATTAGAAAAATATGTTGATGAAAAATAAGCACATTGCAGATTCATCAGATTAATTCAAGCCACATGGAAAACCCATTTATCCAAACCAAGCATGATTGAGAACTAGGAAATATAGCAACTGTATATGTTTCTCATGTATTAAGTGCATCCAAATTCGATTTATTCCTCACATGCACAACAATTCAAAATTCTACCCACGACAATTGGACATCGCATTGCAAAATTGAACCAAGCAATTAACTAAACACCACAAGAAATGAACCAAACATTAACTGAGCACCACATTGCACAATATAACATACTCCTAATAGAAGACTAGACAGTTAAAAACAAAGCATGCTTAACAACTTGGAAATATAGCAATTATATTTGTTTCTCATGTATTTAATACAGCCAAATTAGATTTATTCTCACATGGTATACAATAACAGAATGCACCCACAACAAGACATCGCATTGCAAAATTGAACCAAATAGTTAACTAAACACCACAACAAATTAACCAAACATTACCTGAGCACCATACTACACAATGTATAACATACTAGAAGATCAGACAGTTAACCAAACCAATCATGCTTAACAACTTGGAAATATAGCAATTGTATTCGTATCTGATGTATTTTGTAAAGAAAAATTTGATTTATTTCTCACACGAAAGACAATGAAAAATTGCACCCTGAAGAATTGAACATCACATTTGCATAATTGAACCAAACAGTTAACTGAACACGACAACTAATTAACGAAATAGTTAATAAGTGAGCACCACATTGCACAACATATAGAACATATACACTAGAGCAACAGATTGCTTGGTAAAAGTAGATAGCACAATTCACTAGAATTTGTTAAGGAAAGGCAGTAGCTAGCAAACTGAACATGGGTCCTTATAGTGAGCTAATAACACAAGCTACTCCTCATCGTCAGAGATATCGATGATGATTGGCTCCTTGGACATGGAAGAGGGCGAGGCCTCCGCATCATGGGTGCCCTCATCGTAGTGGTGAGTTGGCTGAGCTGCTCCGGGCACCAACCTGCTGGCTCTCGAGTTGAGGTAAGCACGTGCACACTGAGAAAACACCTCGTAGTCTTTGTCGAAGGCACCGACGATGGCCTCAAGAAAATGACACGAACTATCGTCTAAAGTAGCCAGCCGCATCGCGGCGTCGGCACGTGAGCGGTCGACTGTGGCCTCGACAATGAGGTGCTCCTCCAAGATCTGGGGGTCGGCACGAATAGCAGCCATCCCGACCTCATTCGCACGTGTGATGTATACTACACAACCTTCTTCTTGTAGACGTTGTTGGGCCTCCAAGTGCAGAGGTTTGTAGGACAGTAGAAAATTTCCCTCAAGTGGATGACCTAAGGTTTATCAATCCGTGGGAGGCGTAGGATGAAGATGGTCTCTCTCAAACAACCCTACAACCAAATAACAAAGAGTCTCTTATGTCCCCAACACACCCAATACAATGGTAAATTGTATAGGTGAACTAGTTCGGTGAAGAGATGGTGATACAAGTGCAATATGGATGGTAGATATAGGTTTTCGTAATATGAAATTATTAAAACAGCAAGGTAACTAATGATAAAATTGAGCGAAAATGGTATTGCAATGCTTTGAAACAAGGCCTAGGGTTCATACTTTCACTAGTGCAAGTTCTCTCAACAATCATAACATAATTAGATCATATTACTATCCCTCAACATGCAACAAAGAGTCACTCCAAAGTCACTAATAGCGGAGAATAAATGAAGAGATTATTGTAGGGTACGAAACCACATCAAAGTTATTCTTTCCGATCAATCCATTAGGTTATTCCTATAAATGTCACAAACAGCCCTAGAGTTCGTATGTACCAGTGGCTATGTGTTTGATCTCTCTCTCTCTCGTGTTCTCATTTTTTTGGCCTTTTATTTATTTATTTATTTTCGTCCAGAGTCTCATCCCGACTTGTGGGGGAATCATAGTCTCCATCATCCTTTCCTCACTGGGACAATGCTATAATAATGAAGATCATCACACTTATATTTACTTACAACTCAAGAATTACAACTCGATGCTTAGAACAAAATATGACTCTATGTGAATGCCTCTGGCAGTGTACCGGGATGTGCAATAAATCAACAGTGACATATATGATAGAATTATGAAAAGTGGCTTTGCCACAAATACGATGTCAACTACATGATCATGCAAAGAAATATGACAACGATGAAGCATGTCATAATAAATGGAAGGGTGAAAAGTTGCATGGCAATATATCTTGGAATGGCTATGGAAATGCCATAATAGGTAGGTATGGTGGCTGTTTTGAGGAAGGTATATGGTGGGTGTATGGTAATGGCGAAAGTTGCGCGGCACAAGAGATGCTAGCAATGGTGGAAGGGTGAGGGTGCATATAATTCATGGACTCAACATTAGTCATAAAGAACTCACATACTTATTGCAAAAATCTACAAGTCATCAAAACCAAGCACTGCGTGCATGCTCCTAGGGTAAGGGTTGGTAGAAGTTAACCATCGCACGATCCCTACCTCCACATATAAGGAAGATAATCAAAGAGATATCACATGCTTCAAACTTGTTACACAACGGTTACCATACGTGCATGCTACGGGACTCACAAACTTTAACGCAAGTATCTCTCAAATTCATAACTACTCCACTAGCATGACTCTAATATCACCATCTTCATATCTCAAAACAATCATAAAGAATCAAACTTCTCATAGTATTCAATGTACTCTATATGAAAGTTTTTACTATATCCCTCTTGGATGCCCATCATATTAGGACTAGTTTCATAACCCAAGAAAAATACCATGCTGTTCTAAAGACTCTCAAAATAATATATGTGAATCATGAGAGTTCATCAATTTCTTCAAAATAAAACCACCGCCGTGCTCTAAAAGATATAAGTGAAGCACTAGAGCAAACGACAAACTACTCCAAAAGATATAAGTGAAGATCAATGAGTATTCGAATAATTATGCAACTATGTGAAGACTCTCTAACATTTAAGAATTTCATATCTTGGGATATTATTCAAACATCAAGCAAAAAAATAAAATAAAATGATACTCCAAGCAAAACCCATATCATGTGGTGAATAAAAATATAGCCCCAAGTAAAGTTATCGATGAACGAAGACGAAAGAGGGGATGCCATCTGGGGCATCCCCAAGCTTAGGCTCTTGGTTGTCCTTGAATATTACCTTGGGGTTCCTTGGGAATCCCAAGCTTAGGCTCTTTCCACTCCTTATTCCATAGTCCATCGAATCTTTACCCAAAACTTGAAAACTTCACAACACAAAACTCAACAGAAAACTCGTAAGCCCCGTTAGTATAAGAAAATAAATCACCACTTTTGGTACTGTTATAAACTCATTCTAAATTCATATTGGTGTTATATCTACTGTATTACAACTTTTCCGTGGTTCATACCCTCCGATACTACTCATAGATTCATCAAAATAAGCAAACAACACATAGAAAACAGAATATGTCAAAAACAGAATAGTCTGTAGTAATCTGTAACTCTCGAATACTTCTGTAACTCCAAAAATTCTGAAATAAATTGGTGGACTTGAGGAATTTGTATATTAATATTTTTCAGAAATAATCAACATAAAATCACTCTTCTGTCAAAAATGAAAATTATTATCGTGAGCACAAAGTTTCTGTTTTTTACAGCAAGATCGCATTAACTTTCACCCAAGTCTTCCCAAATGTTCTGCTTGGCACTTTATTGAAACAAAAGCTATAAAACATGATTAATACAGTAGCTTAATCATGTGGACACACAAAAACAATAGGGGTAAATGTTGGGTTGTCTCCCAACAAGCGCTTTTCTTTAATGCCTTTCTAGTTAGGCATGATGACGACAATGATGCTCGCATAAAAGATAAGAGTTGAAACACAAAGAGAGCATCATGAAGAATATGACTAGCACATTTAAGTCTAACCCACTTCCTATGCATTGGTATTTTGTGGGAAAACAACTTATGGGAACAATAATCAACTAGCATAGGAAATCAAAACAAGCATAACTTCAAGATTTTCAACACATAGAGAGGAAACTTGATATTATTCCAATTCCTACAAGCATATATTCCTACCTCATAATAATTTCCAGTAGCATCATGAATGAATTCAACAATATAACCATTACATAAATCATTCTTTTCCTGACCTACAAGCATACAAATTTTATTACTCTCCATATAAGCACAACTCTTCTCATTCGGAATAGTGAGAGTATCATAAGAAACTCGAATACTATAGATTGTTTCCACATTGAAAGAATGAAGTTTAGAAAAAGGGTAATCGTAATCATGAAAAGTTTTATAAATATAATCATCACTACTTTTTATATCATAAGTATCATCACAATAATTATCATAAGTAGCAACTTTGTTCTCATCGTAATCGATTGAAACCTCTTCCAAGATAGTGGAATCATTACTAAATAAAGTCATGACCTCCCCAAATCCACTTTCATCAATATAATCATCATAAATAGGAGGCATGCTTTCATCATAATAAATTTGCATATCAAAACTTGGGAGACTAAAAACATCACCTTCATTAAACATAGCATCCCCAAGCTTGGGACAAACATTAATTGCAGTAAATAAATTCTCCAACATGTCATTCTCATCAAACATAGCATCCCCAAGCTTGGGCCTTTGTATATCATAAGCATAATCACTCTCATCATTAATAGTATGGATAGCACCAATAGTATAGCAATTATCATCATCACAATGAGTAATAGGAGCAACATCATTTGGGAGGGATACCTTTTTACCTTTGCTTCTCTGTCTTCTCTTTTTCTTCTTCGCATCATGCATGGGTTTAATCCTCTTTTTGGATCTCCTTATTAATGAGATTGGCTGAATAGAAAGCTCCTCCTCGTTACCTGAATTGTCATATGAAAGAATAGAAGGATATTGGGAAATCTCTTCCCTTTCATTAGTATTCTCTTCATCTTATATTTGTTTCCTTATCTTTATGTAATTCGCAATATAAGGATTTTCAATGCAATTCACCACACAATACATATAAGTTTCCTCTAGATCAAAATCAAGAACTGTCTCAAGGGAAAATTCTGGAATATTCTTAGTTATATTTTTCATTTATTCATAACCCAGAAGCAAACTAAGTTCATTATGATGCACAAGGGAAATCAAGTCATCACAATTTTTGGACACGATTCGATCATGAAACAATTTGCATTGGATATTTAAGTGACCACATTCATTGCAAAGTTCACAAGGATGGCTAAGAAAATTTAAATTTTCAGCACAAACATCTAGCCTTTCTTGTAACCATTTAGTTTCTAAATACTTATGCCTCTTGCAAAATCTATCTTCCCTATTTGGTGTGTACTTGCAAACTCTATGCACTCCACAAAAGTTGACATGCTTATAAGAGACATTTTTATCATGACTAGTGCAATCTTCATTAGTACTATGGATATGCAAAGAGTTCATACTAACAAGTAACAACATTGCAATCATGCTCATCATTCAAAGATTTAGTGCCAAACATTTTAATGCATTCTTCTTCTAACACTTTGGCACAATTATCGGAATCCTTACTTTCATGAAAGATATTAAAAAGATGAAGCATATGAGGCACCCTCAATTCCATTTTTTTAGTTTTCTTCTATAGACTAAACTAGAGATCAAACAAGAAACTAAAATATTCAATTGCAAGATCTAAAGATATCTTCAAGCACTAACCTCCCCGGCAACGGCGCTAGAAAAGAGCTTGATGTCTACTAAACAACCTTCTTCTTGTAGACGTTGTTGGGCCTCCAAGTGCAGAGGTTTATAGGACAGTAGCAAATTTCCCTCAAGTGGATGACCTAAGGTTTATCAATCCGTGAGAGGCATAGGATGAACATGGTCTATCTCAAACAACCCTGCAACCAAATAACAAAGAGTCTCTTGTGTCCCCAACACACCCAATACAATGGTAAATTATATAGGAGCACTAGTTAGGAGAAGATATGGTGATACAAGTGCAATATGGATGGTAGATATAGGTTTTGGAATCTGAATTTATAAAAACAGCAAGGTAACTAATGATAAAAGTGAGCAAAAACGATATTGCAATGCTTTGAAACAAGGCCTAGGGTTCATACTTTCACTAGTGCAAGTTCTCACAACAATAATAACATAATTAGATCATATAACTATCCCTCAACATGCAACAAATAGTCACTCCAAAGTCCTAATAGCGGAGAACAAACGAAGAGATTATTGTAGGGTACGAAACCACCTAAAAGTTATTCTTTCCGATCAATCCATTGGGCTATTCCTATAAGTGTCACAAACCGCCCTAGAGTTCATAGTACAATAACACCTTAAGACACATCAACCAAAACCCTAATGTCACCTAGATACTCCAATGTCACGACAAGTATCCATGGGTATGCTTATACGATATGCATCACACAATCTCAGATTCATCTATTCAACCAACACAAAGAACTTCAAAGAGTGTGATACGTCTCCAATGTATCTATAATTTTTTATTATTCCATGCTATTATATTATCCGTTTTGGATGTTTAATGGGCTTTACTATGCACTTTTATATTATTTTTGGGACTAACCTATTAACCGGAGGCCCAGTCCAAATCGTTGTTTTTGCCTATTTCAGTGTTTCGTAGAAAAGGAATATCAAACTGGGTCCAAATGGAATGAAACCTTTGTGAGAGTTATTTTTGGAACAAACGCAATCCAGGAGACTTGGAGTGGACGTCAAGAAAGAAAGATGAGGCCACGAGGCAGGAGGGCACGCCTAGGGGGGTTGGCGCGCCCCACATCCTCGTGGCTCCCCTGACCGACTTCTATCGCCTATATATACTCATATACCCTGAAAACATCCAGGAGCACCACGAAACCCTATTTCCACCACCGCAACCTTTTGTACCCATGAGATCCCATCTTGGGGCCTTTTCCGGCGATCCACCGGAGAGGGAATCGATCACGGAGGGCTTCTACATCAACATCATAGCCTCTCCGATGAAGTGTGAGTAGTTTACCTCAGACCTTCGGGTCCACAGTTATTAGCTAGATGGCTTCTTCTCTCTCTTTGGATCTCAATACAAAGTTCTCCTCAATCTTCTTGCAGATTTATTTGATGTAATTCTTTTTGCGGTGTGTTTGTCGAGATCCGATGAATTGTGGGTTTATGATCAAGATTATCTATGAACAATATTTGAATCTCCTCTGAATTCTTTTATGTATGATTTGTTATCTTTGCAAGTCTCTTCGAATTATCTGTTTGGTTTGGCCTACTAGATTTATCTTTCTTGCAATGGGAGTAGTGCTTAGCTTTGGATTCAATCTTGCGGTGTCCTTTCCCATTGACAGCAGGGGCGGCAAGGCACGTATTGTATTGTTGCCATCAAGGATAAAAAGATGGGGTTTATATCATATTTCTTGAGTTTATCCCTCTACATCATGTCATCTTGCTTAATGCGTTACTCTGTTCTTATGAACTTAATACTCTAGATGCATGCTGGATAGCGGTCGATGTGTGGAGTAATAGTAGTAGATGCAGAATATTTTCGATCTACTTGTCACTGACGTGATGCCTATATACATGATCATGCCTAGATATTCTCATAACTATGCACTTTTGTATCAATTGCTTGACAGTAATTTGTTCACCCACCGTAATACTTATGCTATCTTGAGAGAAGCCACTAGTGAAACCTATGGCTCCCGGGTCTATTTTCCATCATATAAGTTTCCGACCTATTTTATCTTGCAATCTTTACTTTCCAATCTATATCATAAAAATACTAAAAATATTTATCTTATTATCTCTATCACATCTCACTTTTGCAAGTGGCCGTGAAGGGATTGACAACCCCTTTATCGCGTGTGTTGCAAGGTTCTTATTTGTTTGTGCAGGTACAAGGGATTTGAGTGTAGCCTCCTACTAGATTGATACCTTGGTTCTCAAAAACTGAGGAAAATACTTACACTACTTTGCAACATCACCCTTTCCTCTTCAAGGGAAAACAAACGCATGCTCAAGAGGTAGCAAGAAGGATTTCTGGCGCCTTTGTCGGGGAGCATACTCACAAGTCAGGACATACCAAGTACCCATCACAAACTCTTATCCCTCGCATTACATTATTTGCC
Organism: Aegilops speltoides; assembly: GCA_021437245.1. NCBI lineage: Eukaryota > Viridiplantae > Streptophyta > Magnoliopsida > Poales > Poaceae > Aegilops > Aegilops speltoides. The sequence continues at coordinate 214,867,166 of CM038146.1, read as the reverse complement.
ATTTGCCTCTCGTTTTCCTCTCCCCCACTTCACCCTTGCCGTTTTATTCGCCCTTCTTCTGTTCGTCTTTTCGTTTGCTTTGATGTCTTACTTGGCTCGTTTGCTCATTTGGTTGGAATAGTTGTTTATTTATTGCTAAACAGAGAACCTAAGATCTATGGATCCTCATCTGCTTGCCAATCTTTTTAAGAGATCCAATTATGATGAACCAAATTCTAGTGATTTGAGTGTACTAGATTATCTTATGAGGTTTTGCTTGAAATTCGTGAATCTGAAAATTGTGATGAAGAAATTTATGAAGAGATTCACGATAGCTCCTTGAATAAAAAGCATGATTGCAATGATTTTATTTTAAATTCTCTTGATTTCAATTGTGATAATAATATGCAAAACCCTAAGCTTGGGGATGCTAAGATTGCTATGTCTACTACTTATTGCAATGATCATGATTGGGGTGATTCTTTTTATTATCTTGAAAATTTATTTAAGCCGCATGATGAATATGAGATTGATAATAGTGTTTGCAATATTATTGAAAGTGGGTTTGGAAGAGTGTCAACTTTAGATCCCACATATTTGGATTTTGACCAATCTTATGGTATTTTTGATAAAAGTGGGTTTGGAGAGGTCATGACTTTAGTTAATGATAATCCCACTATTTTGGAAGAGTGTCAACTTCACATGCATGTGGATCGTGTTGAGAATATGTTATGTGATAGCTATTTTATTGAATTTGCCTATGATCCTACATGTAATTATTATGAGAGAGAAAAATATGGTCATAAAAAAATTTGTCTTACTAAATTACCTCTCGTCATGTTGAGATTGCTATCGCCTCTTTCTTCTTCCTTGCATATGCTAGGTTTTGCTTACCTTGAAAATTTCTTTGCTTATAATATGCCTATGCATAGGAAGTATGTTAGACTTAGATGTGTTGTGTCACGTGTTTCATGATGCTCTCTTTGCGCTTCAATTCTTGTCTTTCATGTGGGCATCATTAAAATTATCAATGCCTAGCTAAAAGGCTTTAAAGAAAAGCGCTTGTTGGGAGACAACCCAATATTTTTCCTTGCTGATATTCAATAAATAATTCATCCAGCCTCTGGTTAGAAGTGGTTTTATGTTTTAATTAGTGTTTGTTCCAAGTAGAACCTTTGGGAGGACTTGGGTGAAGTCTTTATGATCTTGCGGTAAAAAACAGAAACTTTAGCGCTCACGAGATTAGCTGCCATTTTTTACTGGAGAGTGCTTTTAGGTTGATTCTTTTTTAAGATGATTAACAGAAAAATGCCTCACGTCCACCAATTTATTTCAGAATTTTTGGAGTTACAGAAGTATTCTAAAGTTACAGATTGCTACAGACTGTTCTGTTTTTGACAGATTTTGTTTTTCGTGTGTTGTTTGCTTATTTTGATGAATCTATGGCTAGTATCGGGGGTATGAACCATAGAGAAGTTGGAATACATTAGTTTTAATACCAATATAAATAAAGAATGAGTTCATTACAGTACCTTAAAGTGGTGGTTTGTTTTATTTCGCTAACGGAGCTCATGAGAATTTCTGTTGAGTTTTGTGTTGTGAAGTTTTCAAGTTTTTGGGTAAAGATTTGATGGATTATGGAATAAGGAGTGGAAAGAGCCTAAGCTTGAGGTTGCCCAAGGCACCCCAAGGTAAAATTTTATTTAAGGACAACCAAAATCCTAAGCTTGGGGATGCCTCAGAAGGCATCCCCTCTTTCGTTTTCGTCCATCAGTAACTTTACTTGATGCTATATTTTTATTCACCACATGATATGTGTTTTGCTTGGAGCGTCTTGTATGATTTGAGTCTTTGCTTTCTAGTTTATCACAATCATCCTTGCTGTACACACCTTTTGGGAGACACACACATGAATCGGAATTTATTAGAATACTCTATGTGCTTCACTTATATCTTTTGAGCTAGATAATTTTGCTCTAGTACTTCACTTATATCTTTTTAGAGCATGGTGGTGGTTTTATTTTGTAGAAATTATTGATCTCTCATGCTTCACTTATATTATTTCGAGAGTATTTTAGAACAGCATGGTAATTTGCTTTGGTTATAAAATTAGTCCTAATATGATGGGCATCCAAGTTGGGTAAAATAAAAACTTTCATATGGGGTGCATTAAACACTATGATAAATTTGATACTTGATAATTGTTTTGAGATATAAAGGTGGTAATATTAGAGTTATGCTAGTTGGGTAATTATGAAATTGAGAAATACTTGTGTTGAAGTTGGCAAGTCCCATAGCATGCACGTATGGTGAACATTGTGTGACAAAGTTGAAGCGTGGGGTGTTCTTTGATTGCCTTCCTTATGAGTGGAGGTCGGGATCACGCAATGGTTAACTCCAACCAACCCTTCCCCTAGGAGCATGCGTAGTAGTGCTTTGCTTCGAGGGCTAATAAACTTTTGCAATAAGTATATGAGTTCTTTATGACTAATGTGAGTCCATGGATTATACGCACTCTTACCCTTCCGCAATTTGCTAGCCTCTACGGTACCGTGCATTGCCCTTTCTCACCTTGAGAATTGGTGCAAACTTCGCCGGTGCATCCAAACCCCGTGATATGATACACTCTATCACACATAAACCTCCTTATATCTTCCTCAAAACAGCCACCATACCTACCTATGGCATTTCCATAGCCATTCCGAGATATATTGCCATGCAACTTTCCACTGTTTCGTCTATTATGACACGCTCCATCATTGTCATATTGCTTTGAATGATAATGTAGTTGACATCGTATTTGTGGAAAAGCCACCTTTATAATTCTTTCATACATGTCGCTCTTGATTCATCGCATATACCGGTACACCACCGGAGGCATTCACATAGAGTCATATTTTGTCCTAAGTATTGAGTTGTAATTCTTGAGTTGTAAATAAATAGAAGTGTGATGATTTCCATTATTAGAGCATTGTCCCATGTGAGGAAAGGATGATGGAGACTATGATTCCCCCACAATTCGGGATGAGACTCCAGACTTTATGAAATATAAAAGAGGCCAAAGAAGCCCAAATAAAAAAGAGGCCAAAAAGGCCCAAATAAAAAAATGAGAGATAAAAAGAGAAAGGACAATGTTACTATCCTTTTACCACACTTGTGCTTCAAAATAGCACCATGATCTTCAAGATAAAGAGTCTCTTATTTTGTCATTTCATATACTAAGTGGGAATTTTTCATTATAGAACTTGGCTTGTATATTCCAAAGATGGGCTTCCTCAAAATGCCCTAGGTCTTCGTGAGCAGGCAAGTTGGATGCACACCCACTTAGTTTCTTTTTGATGAGCTTTCATACATTTATAGCTCTAGTGCATCCATTGCATGGTAATCCCTACTCCTCGTATTGACATCAATTGATGGGCACCTCCATAGCCCATTGATTAGCCGCGTCAATGTGAGACTTTCTCCTTTTTTGTGTTCTCACATGATCCCTATCATCATACTCTACTCCACCCATAGTGCTATGTCCATGGCTTACGCTCATGTATTGTGTGAGGGTTGAAAAGGCTGAAGCGCATTAAAAAGTATGAACCAATTGCTTGGCTGAAAATGGGGTTGTGCATGATGGGAGCATTTTTTGTGACGAAAATAAAGCATGGCCAAACTATATGATTTTGTAGGGATAAGCTTTCTTTGGCTATGTTATTTTGATAAGCATAAACTGCTTGGTTAGCATGCTTGAAGTATTACTATTTTTATGTCAATATTAAACTTTTATCTTGAATATTTTGGATCTGAATATTCATTCCACAATAAAGAAAATTACGTTGAGAATTATGTTAGGTAGTATTCCACACAAAAAAATTCTGTTTTTATCATTTACCTACTCGAGGACGAGCAGGAATTAAGCTTGGGGATGCTTGATACGTCTCCAACGTATCTATAATTTTTTATTGTTCCATGCTATTATATTATCCGTTTTGGATGTTTAATGGGCTTTACTATACACTTTTATATTAATTTTGGGACTAACCTATTAACCGGAGGCCCAGTCCAAATTGTTGTTTTTCTTGCCTATTTCAGTGTTTCGCAGAAAAGGAATATCAAACGGAGTCCAAACAGAATAAAACCTTTGGGAGAGTTATTTCTGGAACAAACGCAATCTAGGAGACTAGGAGTGGACGTTAAGAAAGAAACGAGGAGGCCACTACGCAAGAGGGCGCGCCCAGGGGAGTAGGCGCGCCCCCCACCCTCGTGGCTCTTCTGACCGCCTTCTTTCGCCTATATATACTCATATACCCTAAAAACATCCAGGAGCACCACGAAACCCTATTTCCCCCACCGCAACCTTCTGTACCTGTGAGATCCCATCTAGGGGCCTTTTCCGGCGCTCAGCCGGAGGGGGAATCGATCACGAAGGGCTTCTACATCAACACCATAGCCTCTCCGATGAAGTGTGAGTAGTTTACCTCAGACCTTTGGGTCCATAGTTATTAGCTAGATGGCTTCTTCTCTCTCTTTGGATCTCAATACAAAGTTCTCCTCGATTTTCTTGGAGATCTATTCGATGTAATTCTTTTCGCGGTGTGTTTGTCAAGATCCGATGAATTGTGGGTTGATGATCAAGATTATCTATGAATAATATTTGAATCTCCTCTGAATTCTTTTATGTATGATTTGTTATCTTTGCAAGTCTCTTCGAATTATCAGTTTGGTTTGTCCTACTAGATTGATCTTTCTTGCAATGGGAGAAGTGCTTAGCTTTGGGTTCAATCTTGCGGTGTCCTTTCCCACAGGATGTTAGGGGAGCAAGGCACGTATTGTATTGTTGCCATCGAGGGTAAAAAGATGGGGTTTATATCATATTGCTTGAGTTTATCCCCCTACATCATGTCATCTTTCTTAATGCGTTACTCTGTTCTCATGAACTTAATACTCTAGATGCATGTTGGATAGCGGTTGATGTGTGGAGTAATAGTAGTAGATGCAGAATCGTTTCGATCTACTTGTCGCGGACGTGATGCCTATATACATGATCATGCCTAGAATTCTCATAACTATGCACTTTTCTATCAATTGCTCGACAATAATTTGTTCACCCACCATAATACTTACGTTGTCTTGAGAGAAGCCACTAGTGAAACCTATGGCCCCCAGGTCTATTTTCCATCATATAAGTTTCCGATCTATTTTATCTTGCAATCTTTACTTTGCAGTCTATATCATAAAAATACCAAAAATAATTATCTTATTATCTCTATCAGATCTCACTTTTGCAAGTGGTCGTGAAGGGATTCACAACCCCTTTATTGTGTTGGTTGCAAGGTTCTTATTTGTTTGTGCAGGTACGAGGGATTTGAGAGTAGCCTCCTACTGGATTGATACCTTGGTTCTCAAAAACTGAGGGAAATACTTTTGCTACTTTGCTGCATCACCCTTTCCTCTTCAAGGGAAAACCAACGCATGCTCAAGAGGAAGCAAGAGAGTGCCCCCAAGTTTCTACCGGAGAGTCAAGAATAAAACGTGCGCCAACCAATGTGCCGGAACGGGCTCCCAAGAGGTTTTTGGTGGGTACATTGGCTTGCGGCGGTGGAACTCCCGATCTAGGTTTTTTTCTGGGGGTTTGTGTATTTATAGTAGAGGTTGGCATCGAGAACAAGTTAGGGGGCCCCACAAAGAGTCCATGAGGCACAGGGGCGCGCCCTCCACCCTCATGGGCCCCATGGGACTCTTCTCCGGTAACTTTTTGTTCCAGTATTTTTTATTTTTTCCAAAAAAATCTCCATTGATTTTCAGCGCATTCCGAGAACTTTTATTTCTGCACAAAAACAACACCATGGTAGTTCTGCTGAAAACAGCGTCGGACCGAATTAGTTCTAACCAAATCATACCAAAAGCATGTAAAAATATTATAAACATGGCATGAATACATCAAAAATTATAGATACATTGGAGCCGTATCAGCATGCGGCCGCTATTTGCTTCTCCGTTGCCAAATGCTCCTTGAGCTCCTGGCTATACTGCATGCACCATGGCTTTGGGCGGCGCTTATTTGGTGGAGGGGTCGGTGATTTGGGTGGAAGGTGTCATGTCGGCGGTCGGGGCATGTGGGATGTGGAAGGAGGAGGAGGATGGGGGTCGGGTGTGGATTACCTGTCTGGATAGATGAGGCTGAGCAGCATGAAGGAGGGTCACCGGCGAGGAGGCGGCACTGCAAGCAAGGAGTGAAGGTTTCAACTTGGAAAGGAAGGCAGAAACCGGGGAAACGTGGCTTTTGGTAAGGGGGAGGGGCGGGGAGGTAGATATTTCTGCGAAAGCCAAAAATTTTGAATCGGTTCAGCAAAAAAATTGGCGCGCAAAGTGTCATCAGACACGGTCCCTTATTCAGAACTGTGTATGATATGTGAACATCAAAAATGATTCAGATAGTTTCACCTGTGTGTGTTGAGTTTGAACGTCAAAAATTTTGGTTTGAATTTCCCTGGTTACAGTGGTCATCCACGTCATTGCATAATTTGTGTACACAAAGGAGACTACAACACACCCACATTTCTTAATCGAGCAAGTTCAACAATTAAATAGAGCTAGTTGACCTAAACATTTCTCTAACAAATTAAAGACCGATGCTCTTAATTAAACAAAACAAAGAGTACTACTACGGCTGGTGCTCGTCGATCTCCGCTGCCTCCTCCATGTCCAGCTCGCGCTCGATGATCTCTTGGGGAAGGGGCTCCATGGCATCCATCGCACCATACTCGACAAGCATCTCTCCATCTGCGTCCACCATCTCTTTGGAAAAGGCCGACACGAGCTGGGCGTGGGCGGCCGCGATCTAGGCTTGGACGGGCTCTGTTGTGGCAAGGTATGCGGCGAAGGAACAGACGGCTACTCAAACATTCTCGGCGATTGCCAACTCTTCGTCCGTCGGTTGCCGACCATTATTGGAGAAGCTTCGTTTGTTTTGTGTGATGACCGCCACGAGCTAGGCGTGGGTGGCCTCGACATGGTCATGGCAGCCTCCATCAGGGCTAAGGCCGCCGCTGTGGAACGGACAGCTGTTGTGCCGCTCTCGCCAGTTGCTATCCTCAAGGCAGATGTTGTTGCCGCCACCTGAGAAGCAACAACGGCCGTTAGGGCTACCTTGGCCACCCGGTCGAAGCTTGCGGCCGCGCTCACGAAGCTTGTTAGCACGCACGTGGCGGCTGCGGCCGTGCTTTCGCCAGAGTGGGCCGCCGAAGTTGCCCTCATGACACGGGTCCACGTTCCCATCTTTCACCAGCAACGATTGAACAGTGAAATGATATTTGGGGAGCGAGCTAGTGTGCTTGACACACCGGCTGTGGTGTAGCCGACGCACCTTCTCGCTTAAAGCCCTATGCATACTATCTTCGGCGGTGCTCCAAGATAATTTTTGTTGCATCTCACATGGTTGGTGATAATAAACTGTGTGGATCTACTTGATTTTTCATCTTGATTCAAATTACATAATGGGGTCTCAACTGCAAAGGATGGTGTTTGAATTGCTAGAACTTTTATCTGTACTGAACATGCAACTGTAGGTGTGTCGTCAAAAAAATTGGAATTACTCAGGGTTCGTTTGGACATTTTTATACATTAACTTGGTTTTCTAGGCAGGCACACAATTCAAAATTAAACTACATGCACATGCTCCGGTGCACCAAAATGGTTTGTAAAACGATATATGTGTCCATGGGTTGATGCTTATATCCCATGCAAGAAATGGGGATGAATTTCAAATACCACGGCACCATGGCTCTCCGTCAAACGTTGAGGTGCTTGCTTTTGTAATTCTAGTAAATCCAGAACCCGTCTAAAATTCATGAACCTTAGCATGCTATATGGAATGGCATCAACATGTTGGGGTAAAAAATATTGTCCCATTTGGGACAGATTATGGTATAAGGTTCTCACAAACCAGGGCTTCTCACAAGAAGCCTTATGGTTCCGTTAGGGAAACGTGTCACCTTTGTGGACAAAATGATATCCGTCGCCTCTTCTTCCTTTCAATTTATTTCCTGGTGTCAGCATAGAACAACAGGAGTGTCGTGTTAATTTTTGGATTTTTTGGGGATCGTTTGGATATTTTTATACGTTAACTGTGTTTTCTAGGCATTTATGTGCATAATTCAAAGTTTAACTACATGCACATGCTCCTATCCATAAAAATAGGTTGCAAAATCAAATGTTTATCCTTGGTTGCAAGCTTAGGTCACATGCAAGAAATGAGAATGAATGTCAAACACCTTGACACTGCCGCTCGTCCACTAACATTGAGATACATGGTTTTAAAATTCTAGTAAATCGAAAACTCGTTTGAAATTCATTGAACTTGACATGATATCATGGAACTGCATCGACATGCCGTGGTAAAAATATTGTCCCATTTGGGGCAGGTTTGGGTATAAGCTTCTCGCAAACCAGAGCTTCTCTCACAATAAGCCTGATGGTTTCGGTAGGGAACGTGCCGCCTTGGGGGACGAAACAATATCTGTTTCCTCTTCTAACTTCCAAAAAAATTCTCGTGTCAACACAGAACAATAGGGTGTTGTGTCAATTTTTCAGATTTTCCGGGGTTTGCTTGGACATTATTATACATTAACTAAGTTTTCTATGCATTCATGTGCATAATTCAAATTTGAACTACATGCACATGCTCCAGTGCATATAAACGGGTTGAAAAATCAAATGTGTGTCCTTGGTTGCAACCTTAGGTCCCATGCAAGAAATGGGAATGAATGCCAAACACCTTTGCCACAGTCGCTCGCTGGCTAACATTGAGATACATGGTTTCAAAATTCTAGTAAATCGAAAACTCGTCTGAAATTCATGAAACTTGACATGCTATCATGGAACGGCATCTACATGCAGTGGTAAAAATATTGTCCCATTTGGGGCAGGTTGGGTTATAAGCTTCTCACAAACCAGAGCTTCTCGCAATAAGCCTCATGGTTACAGTAGGGAATGTTTCACCTTTCTGGACGAAACGATGTTCGTTGCCTCTTCTTCATTTCAATTTTTTCTTAGTGTCAACATAGAACAACAGGAGTGTTGTGTTAAATTTTGGAATTTTTGGGGGTTCGTTTGGACATTTTTATACATTAATTGACTTTTCAATGTATTTATGTGCATAATTCAAATTTGAACTACACGCACATACTCTAATGCATATAAATTGGTTGAAAATTCAAATATGTGTCCTTGGTTGCATGCTTAGGTCCCATGCAAGAAATGGGAATGAATGTCAAACACCCTGCCACCGTCACTCGGCCGCAAACATTGAGATACCTGGTATTTAAATTCTAGTAGGTCCAAAACTCGTCTGAAATTCATGAAACTTGGCATGCTATCATGGAGCGGCATCAACATGACATGGTAATTTTTTTGTCCCATTTGGTGCAAATTTGGGTATAAGCTTCTCACAAACCAGAGCTTCTCTAAACAAGCCTAATGGTTTCGGTAGGGAACGTGCCACCTTTGGGGACGAAAATGATATCCGTTGCCTCTTATTGCTTTCAAAAAAATTCTAGTGTCAACATAGAACAATAGGAGTGTTGTGTTAAATTTTGGAATTTTTCAGGGTTCATTTGGACATTTTTAGACATTGTCTGGGTTTTCTAGGCATTTTATGTGCATAAGTCAAATTTGAACTACATGCACATGCTCCAGTGCATATAAATTGTGTCCTTGGGTGCATGCTTAGGTCGCATGCAAGAAATGGGAATGAATTTCAAACACCAAGGCACTGTTGATTACGGGAAAAATGTTGAGATACTTTGTTTTTTAATTCTAGTAAATCCAAAACTCGTCTGGAATTCATGAAACTTGGCATGCTATCATGAAATGGCACCCGACATGTTGTGGTATTTTCCGTGTCCATTTTGAGAGAAGGCACACTCTAATAACAGCCAACAAAGGCATTTTGAAACAAATAGTTGCCACTATAACATCTCAAACTTTTTGTAATTTAAATCATATGCATTCTGTTAACCATTCACGTGGCGACATGCCTCACTCTTTTAATGGATAGGAGGTGTCGTGCGGACAGATGCTTGACTTAACAGGAGGCGTGCGAGCTGTACTCCAATGCACATGCTCATCGGGAAGCGTGTGAGTTGTACGTCGTGTAGGCTCACTAGGAAGCGAGCCCTTTGACTTCCATGGCCGCCCTCCTTGCTCGCATCCTCTCCATTAATGGTGCCCAAGCCACAGTTTAATACGGTTTTGAAATATTAAACACTCATCGCAAACGTTTTAGTTAGAACACCCATATGCAAACCGACAGCTTTCCCAGGAAGCCTAGCGAAAATGTGCCGAGCAGGATTTGTGCAGCTCTTGATCGCAAACGTTTTTGACAGAACACCCATATGTAAACCGACAGCTTCCCCAGTAAACCAAGGGAAAATGTGCCGAGCAGGATTTGTGCAGCTCTTCATCGCAAACGTTTTAGATAGAACACCTGTATGCAAAGTGAGAGCTATGGTCTTCCACGGTAAGCGAAGGGAAAATTCGTCGTGCAGGATTTGTGCATCTCTTCAACGCAAATGGTTCATATTGAATAAGGTATGCAAAGCAAGACTTCGGTGCTAATCCAAGAGAAAATTGGCAACCAGGATTTGTACCTCCCTTAAACGCAAACAGTTTTTTCGGATGACCCGTGTGCAACCATGTACAGACAATTTGGTAAGATTTGCATCTGTCATATTGGTTATATTGCCATTTGTCAAACTGGAAAGATTGACATTTATTGATCTAGTAACATTGCCATTTGTCAATCCTTGTAACAGTGTGATTTGTCAAAATATGCAGCTAAAAATCACTAGCACTATCTAATTTTTGCAACTAAAATTCAGTAATTAAGCATAGGTCATTCATATATTAAGCAATCATTCTTAATTTATACAAACAGTTCAACTCGATACCTGAACCGACCAAACTTTTCCCCAAATGTTGCTAACCACGTACTGAAATACCTAGTTAAACTATATATACTAGCTAATTTTAAGTACGTTGTACAGTTCCACCACATCTATAGTCAGATGAACTGAACAAAATAGCCCCTAAATACTACTACTACGGAGGGGCTTTGTACTACTTCCGGCAGCCTCCCTTATCCCGAGCGCGCTCAGTAAGAGGTAGAGGAGGAGGAGCCTACCGACGAGCTGGACAACTACAACACAGTGTTGCCACTGTTGCACCTTCAGAGACGCTCACCTTGTATGCCCTCTACCGCTCGAGACGACCCCTCTCAAAGAAGTGGTTCTCCTCATAGATCTCCTGATTCCTCGCCTCTGTGTCGGCGTGTGCTGCGGCCACGGCTGCGGTAAGGCTCTTTGCATGCTCGACGAGGCGCTCCTCCTCCTCTCATAGGAACTCGATGTAGCGTGCAACGTCGCTGACGCACGTGCAGGCCTTCACCTCTGCCTCCCTCCTTCAGGCGGCTATGGCGGAGTGGGTGATGATCCAGGCGGTTGACGGTGGGCTGGCGGTCACTGATGTCTACTACGCAACCTTCTTCTTGTAAACTCGTGTTGGGCCTCCAAGCACAGAGTTTTGTAGGACAGTAGCAAATTTCCTTCAAGTGGATGACCTAAGGTTTGTCAATCCGTGGGAGGTGTAGGATGAAGATGGTCTCTCTTGAACAACCCTTCAACCAAATAACAAAGAGTCTCTTGTGCCCCCAACACACCCAATACAATGTAAAATGTATAGGTGCACTAGTTCGGCGAAGAGATGGTGATACAAGCGTAATATGGTTAGTAGATATAGGTTTTTGTAATCTGAAAAATATAAAAACAGCCAGGTAACTATTAAAAAAATTGAGCAAAAACTGTGTTGCAATGCTTGGAAACAAGGCCTAGGTTTCATACTTTCACTAGTGTAAGTTCTCTCAACAATGATAACATAATTAGATCATATGGCAATCCCTCAACATGCAACAAAAATCAGTCCAAAGTTCCTATCGCGGAGAACATAAGATGAAATTGCTTGTAGGGTACGAAACCACCTCAAAGTTATTCTTTCTAATCAATCCATTGAGCTATTCCTATAAGTGTCACAAACAACCCTAGAGTTTGTAGTAAAATAACACCATATGACACACATCAATCAAACCTAATGTCACCAAGATACTCCAATGTCACCACAAGTATCCGTGGGTCAATTATACAATATGCATCAAGCAACTTCAGATTCATAATATTCAATCCAACACAAAGAACTTCAAAGAGTGCCCCAAGATTCCTACCGGAGAAACAAGGATGAAAACGTGCATCAACCCCTATGCATAGATTACCCCATTGTCACCTCAGGAATCCGCGAGTTGAGGTACAAAACATACATCAAGTGAATCAATAGAATATCCCATTGTCACCAATGGTATCCCACATAAGACATACATCAAGGGTTCTCAAATCCATAATAGTATTCAATCTGATAATAGTGAAACCTCAAAGGTAAAACTCAATTCATCACAAGAAGGTAGAGGGGGAGAAACACCGTATGATCCAACTATAGTAACAAAGCTCGCGGTACATCAAGATAGTGCCATATCAAGAACACGAGAGAGAGGGAGAGAGAGAGAGAGAGAGAGAGAGAGAGAGAAGAGAAGAGATAAAACTCATAGCTATTGGTACATACCCTCAGCCCCGAGGGTGAACTACCCCCTCCTCGTCATGGAGACTGTCGGGATGATGAAGATGGCCACCGGTGCTGGTTTTCCCCCTCCGGCTGGGTGCCGGAACAGGCTCCTGATTGGTTTTTCGTGGGTACAGAGGCTTGCAGTGGCAGAACTCCCGATCTTGGTTTATTTCTGGAGGGTTTGGGATTTATAGGAGGTGTTGGCACTGAGGACAAGTCAAGGGGGCCATCAGGCGACGACAAGGCAGGGGGGTGCGCCCTAGGGGGCGCCCTCCACCCTTGTGAATGCCTCATGGATCCTCTAGTCCATCTCCGATACTCCGTGGGCTTCTTTTGGTCCATAAAAAATCGTCGTAAAGTTTCAGCTCGTTTGGACTCGGTATTCCTTTTCTGTAAAACTCAAAAACAAGTGAAAAACAGAAACTTGCACTGGGCTCTATGTTAATAGGTTAGTCCCAAAAATAATATAAAATGGCATATAAATGCATATAAAACATCCAAGATGAATAATATAATAGCATGGCACAATAAAAAAATTATAGATACGTGGGATACGTATCAAGCATCGCCAAGCTTAATTCCTGCTCGTCCTCGAGTAGGTAGATGATAAAAATAGAATTTTTGATGTGGAATGCTACCTAACATATTTATCAATGTAATCTTCTCTGTTGTGGCAAGAATATTTAGATCCATAAGATTCAAAACAAAAGTTTAATATTGACATAAAAACAATAAAACTTCAAGCATACTAATAAAGCAGTCATGTCTTCTCAAAATATTATGGCCAAAGAAAGTTATCCCTACAAAATCATAGTCTGGCTATGCTCCATCTTCATCATACAAAATATTCAAATCATGCACAACCCCGATGACAAGCCAAGCAATTGTTTCATACTTTTGATGTTCTCAAACCTTTTCAACTTTCATGCAATACATGAGCGTGAGCCATGGACATAACACTATAGGTGGAATAGAATATGGTGGTTGTGGAGAAGACAAAATGAAGGAGATAGTCTCACATCAACTAGGCATATCAACAGGCTATGGAGATGCCCATCAGTAGATATCAATGTGAGTGAGTAGGGATTGCCATGCAACAGATGCACTAGAGCTATAAGTTTATGAAAGCTCAAAAAGAAACTAAGTGGGTGTGCAACCAACGCTTGCTCACGAAGACCTAGGGCAGTTTGGGGAAGCCAGGCATTGGAATATACAAGCCAAGGTATATAATGAAAAATTCCCACTAGTATATGAAAGTGACATCATAGGAGACTCTCTATCATGAACATCATGGTGCTACTTTGAAGCAAAAGTGTGGTAAAAGGATGGTAACATTGCCCCTTCTCTCTTTTCTCTCATTTTTATATTATTTTTTATATTTTGGGCCTTCTCTCTTTTTTTGGCCTATTTTTTTTGTCCGGAGTCTCATCCCGACTTGTGAGGGGGATCATAGTCTCCATCATCCTTTCCTCACATGGGACAATGCTCTAATAATGAAGATCATCACACTTCTATTTACTTACAACTCAAGAATTACAACTCGATACTTGTAACAAAATATGACTCTATAGGAATGCCTCCGGCGGTGTACCGGGATGTGCAATGACTCAAGAGTGACATGTATGAAAATTATGAACGGCGGCTTTGCCACAAATACTATGTCAACTACATGATCATGCAAAGTAATATGACAATGATGAAGCGTGTCATAATAAACGAAACGGTGGAAAGTTGCATGTCAATATCTCTCGGAATGGCTATGGAAATGCCATAATAGGTATGTATGGTGGTTGATTTGAGGAAGGTATTTGGTGGCTGTATGGTACGAGTGAAAGTTGCGCGGTACTAGAGAGGCTAGCAATGGTGGAAGGGTGAGAGTGCGTATAATCCATGGACTCAAAATTACTCATAAAGAACTCACATACTTATTGCAAAAGTCTATTATTCATCGAAATAGAGTACTATGCGCATGCTCCTAAGGGGATAGATTGGTAGGAAAGGACCATCGCTCGTCCCCGACCGCCACTTATAAGGAAGATAATCAATAAATAAATCATGCTCCAACTTCGTTACATAATGGTTCACCATACGTGCATGCTACGGGAATCACAAACCTCAACACAAGTATTTCTACAATCCACAATTAACCACTAGCATGACTCTAATATCACATCCTCATATCTCAAAACAATCTTAAGGAATCAAACTTCTCATAGTATTCAATGCACTTTATATGAAAGTTTATATTATATCCCTCTTGGATGCCCATCATATTAGGACTAAATTCATAACCTAAGCAAATTACCATGATGTTTAGAGAGACTCTCAAAATAATATAAGTCAAGCATGAGATGTCAACAATTTATTCTAAATAAAACCACCACCATGCTCTAAAAAGATATAAGTGAAGCACTAGAGCAAATGACAAACTACTCCAAAAGATATAAGTGAAGATCAATGAGTAGTCGAATAATTGTGTAACTATGTGAAGGCTCTCTAACATTTACGAATTTTAGTTCTTGGGATATTATTCAAACAGCAAGCAAAACAAAATAAAATAAAATGATGCTCCAAGCAAAACACATATCATGCGGGGCATAAAAATATAGCTCCAAGTATGGTTACCGATGAACGAAGACGAAAGAGGGGATGCCATCTGGGGCATCCCCAAGCTTAGATGCTTGGTTGTCCTTGAATATTAACTTGGGGTGGCTTGGGCATCCCCAAGCTTAGGCTCTTGCCACTCCTTATTCCGTAGTCCATCGGAACTTCACCCAAAACTTGAAAACTTCACAACACAAAACTCGTAAGCTCCCTTAGTATAAGAAAATAAAATCACCAATTTGGGTACTATTGTGAACTCATTATAAATTCATATTGGTGTTACATCTACTGTATTCCAACTTCTCCATGGTTCATACTGAGGGAGTCCTGGATTAGGGGGTCCTCGGACAGCCGGACTATATGCTTATGCCAGACTATTGGACTATGAAGATACAAGATTGAAGACTTCATCTCGTGTCCGGGTGGGACTCTCCTTTGCGTGGAAGGCAAGCTTGGCAATTCGGATATGTAGATTTCCTTCTCTGTAACCGACTCTGTGTAACCCTAGCCCCCTCCGTGTCTATATAAACCGAAGGGTTTAGTCCGTAGGACAACAACAATCAGAATCATAGGCTAGCTTCTAGGGTTTAGCCTCTACGGTCTCGTCGTAGATCTACTCTTGTAATACTAATATCATCAAGATCAATCAAGCAGGAAGTAGGGCATTACCTCCCTAGAGAGGGCCCGGACCTGGGTAAACATTGTGTCCCCCGCCTCCTGTTACCATTAGCCTTAGACGCACAGTTCGGGACCCCCTACCCGAGATCCGCCGGTTTTGACACCGACATTGGTGCTTTCATTGAGAGTTCCACTGTGTCGTCACTGTAAGGCTTGATGGCTCCTTCAATCATTTATAACGATGCGGTCTAGGGTGAGGTTTTTCTCCCCGGACAGATATTCGTATTCGGCAGCTTCACACTGTGGGCCAACTCGCTTGGCCATCTGGAGCAGATCGATAGCTACGCCCCCAGCCATCATATCAGATTTGGAAACCTGAACTACACTGCCGGCATCCGCGGAGACTTGATCTTCAACGGATTCGAGCCCACGACAGGTGCGCCCTATAGTCGCGAGGAGCATGACTTAGATCTGCCATCGGACGTTGTTCAGGAGATCACACCTGCAGCTGCCCCGGCTTTAAATTTGGGGCAGATCGTGCCATCCGAGGACAGGTGTATGAACCCCCACCATGGAGGCCGCACACTCAGCAGCAATAGAGCCAAACACAGATCTCACTTTCAAGGAGGTATGTGCCTTCGGACCCTCGGACTCGTTTCAAGCCATAGGCTCCGAACCCTATGCATCTGTGCCCATCGAATCTGACTGAGCACCGATCATGGAGTTTAGCTCCGCGGATATCTTTCAGCACTTGCCCTTGGGTGACGTGCTTAACTCATTAAAATGGCTCTCCCTGTCGGGAGATCCTGGTCGAACTATGTCCGGCTTGATTGGGAAGCGGACGACGAAGGGATTCGTTGCCCACCCACCACCCACTTAATAGCCACTGTCGATGACTTAACCAACACGCTTGATTTCAACTCCGAAGACATCAACGGTATGGACGATGATGCCGGATAAAAATGGGAACCACCGTCCTCAGGGCGTTGGACAGCCACCTCATCATATGATATATATGGTGGACACACCCAAAGAAAGCAATGGCGACGATGCAGCGGAGGATAATCCCCTTGAGAAACAAACAAAGCACCGACGTCAGCGGCGCCGCTCTAAAGCCCGCCATAGCAAAAACAGTGATACCATCACAAGAAAGAATAATACCCCGGACAACGCTAAAAATAACGACGACCTCGTAGACCCAGCGATGGAGCAGGAGCCAGGGGACGGCGAACACAGTCTGGGGCCGCTGTCTGATCACAGCGATTCCGAAGACGAAACTTATAAACCTGTCTCCGGAGAGGAGAGCAGTCCGGACGACGATGCACGCATCATCCCGGAAAAGCACTTGGAACAAGAGAACCTCCACAAAAGGCTTATTGCTACCGCGAGGAGCTTGAAGAAGCAGAAGCAACAGCTTAAAGCCGCGCAGGATACGCTCAACCAAAGATGGAACAAAGTGCTCGACACGGAAGAAATATACGGCGGTGATCGCCACACAAAGAGCTACCCAAAGCGCAAGATGCTACCCGAATTCGACGACGAGGCTATAGAGCCCATTCCGCTAGAAAAACAATACGGCCGATCTGCCGGACAGACCACCCCGTGGCCGGGACAGAGCGGCTAACAACGCCGCACACAAGTCAGCACACGATCTACGTGAGAACCTGGACAAAAGAGCTGGTGTGGCCAGGTCCATCTATGGATCTAGGAGACGCGTCCCTAGCAGGATCACGACCACCGTATCGACTATACTGATCAACTACCAGCTCAGAATCAACACCGAACATTATAGCCGTCGGACCCACGCCATGACATATCCAAGTACAGGGGCGCCGCACACCCCCTGTGCTTCACCGATGAGGTGCTGGATCATGAATTTCCAGAGGGGTTTAAACCCGTAAACATCGAGGCATACGACGGAACAACAGACCCTGCAGTCTGGATTGAGGACTTTATTCTTCACATCCATATGGCTTGCGGAGATGATCTCCATGCCATCAAATACCTGCCCCTCAAGTTGAAAGGACCAGCTCGGCACTGGTTGAAAAGCCTCCCCGAAAACTCAATCGGAGGAACTCGAGGACGCTTTCAGGGCTAATTTTCAAGGGAGCTATGTCCAACCTCCGGACGCGGATGATTTAAGTCACATAATCCAACAGACTGGAGAGTCAACCCGTAAGCTTTGGAACAAATTTCTCACCAAGAAGAACCAAATCATCGACTGTCCGGATGCCGAAGCCTTAGCAACTTTCAAACACAGTGTCTGGGACGAATGGCTTGCTAGACACCTTGGCCAGGAAAAGCCAAGGACAATGGCAGCCCTAACAACTCTAATGACCCGCTTTTGCGCAGGCGAGGACAGTTGGTTGGCCCGCCGCGGCACCAGCGACCCAGGCACATCCGAAATCAGGGATGGCAATGGGAAAACGCGACACAATAAAAACAAGCGTCGAAATAATGAAGATAGCCCAGACAACACAGCGGTGAACGCCGAATTCAGGGGCTCTCGACCCGGTCAATGGAAAAAGCCATTTAAAGGCAGCAGAGATGGACCATCCAGCCTAAATAAAATTCTAGACAGATCACGTTAGATTCATGGCACCCCCGAGAAACCTACGAATCACACCAACAGAGAATGATGGGTCTTCAAGCAGGCCGGCAAGCTAAACGCCGAACACAAGGGGAGGGAGCCGCAAAGTGAAGACGGGGACGAACCTCGCCAGCCGAACACTAGGGGACAGAACAAATTTCCGCCAGACGTCAAAACAGTGAACATGATTTATGCAACCCACATACCAAAGAGGAAGCGCAAATGTGCACTCTGAGACGTATACGCTGTAGAGCCCGTCGCCCCCAAATTCAACCCATGGTCGGCCTGCCCGATCACTTTCGATCACAGGGTTCATCCGACTAGTATCCGGCATGGCGGTTCGGCTGCCTTGGTGCTCGACCCAATAATTGATGGATACCATCTCACCCGAGTCCTCATGGACCGCGGCAGTAGTCTTAATCTGATATATCAGGACACTATCCGCAAGATGGGGATAGACCCATTAAGAATCAACCACAGCAGTACTGCCTTTAAAGGAGTAATACTAGGCGTAGAGGCCCGCTGCACGGGCTCTTTGACGTTAGAGGTTGTATTCGGTTCTCCCGAGAACTTTTGAAGCGAAGAACTAATCTTTGACATCGCCTCGTTCTGAAGCGGCTATCACACACTACTCGGAAGAACGGCCTTTGCTCGTTTCAATGCAGTATCGCATTACGCTTATCTTAAACTTAAAATGCCCGGTCCACGTGGCGTCATCACAATTAGCAAAAATACAGAGCGTTCCCTGCGTGTGGAGGAATATGTGGCGGCTCTAGCAGCCGAACCACTGAACGGCCTGTCCAACCCAAGTAACTAACATCGAGACAATGGACACGGCTAGATGTGTTCGGTGCACCACTAGTTGTAGCAGCCCAGATAAACCTGAGCTTGATTAACGGCTATGCCCCCATATGTGGTGCTGGGGGCTGCCCGCACAAAAAGGATCCATAGTTCGGCTGGATCCTATTTGCACTCAAGAAATTGAATTTTCAAAGTTCATTAAGTTTAACCGAATTTACGCACGGTCACACAAGATTCTTTCACCTAGGTTTTTCTTTCTTTTTACAGATGACCATCGTGCTATACCCTTCCAGGATACGGCACAATGGAGACAAAGGCGCAGACGTGTAGCAGGGCCCCGTTATAAGGTTTCTTTTTAGATTAAGACCATGTGTAAACCTTTTTTATTGTCTCTTGTTGGCTCACACCCTCCTGGTACTTAAAATGACCAAGAGGGATAGCAGCGTTATTGGCAAGCTTATTATTCGTCGATCTAGAATAGATGTTACAAGGGCTGCAACCAATGTGTTTTTGGGATCTATGCTCTCACCACAGCCGCTCTTTCGTCACGCCAGATTAATGCACGTACCTGGAAATTTAGGGCTCATTATCGAGGGCGGTACTCAGCCCAGTATATGTTGTAAAGTCTGAATACCTTCGGGAGTGTTCGGTGTTGCGAGTTTGGCCTTATATGCATCAGCTCTGAATCATGTCTTTGGTCAATAGTTGGGTTTGCCCGGCTCCCGTGTTTTGCTACCTTACGTTCCGCTCTATCGGCTAAGGTGGCACCGGGACAACTACTGCGATTGTGCCCTGGTTCATCCGGATGAGCACCTTAGTAGAGAAAGCCAAAAACTGACTGTCATGATAAAGCGAGAGACTGGTCAACCACTCGATGACTTAGCGGAATCTTCGCGATTCCTCCGCATTAACGAGGGACCGGTTTCTCGGTCACGTATGTACACGCACCGTATTCGGATGAACGCGGACATACTAGGGGCTATATAGTAGCCCCACCGTCAAACTCCTATGGCTAAGTGAAAGTGTTAAAGCTATATAGTGCGATTGGCTCATTCACCGCGCTACCATCTTAATGGACCAAGATGTTGGATCAAGTGTGATTACGCGCTTTGCCGAACACCCCCGCATTATATGCGAGGGGGCTTAAGCCGGCGACTGCAAACTTTCAGGTTATATACATACATACATAAGTGGCCGCAAAGGAGGCACTACAATACTTTACCGGCAAAAGTATAAATATAGCCTTTATTATCAAAAGCATAGTTTTTGCAATCAAGATACATGTCACTGGAACATGGTATTCTTTGAGCACTGAGCCTCTATTAAACAGGCACCTTCTAAGACTTCTTCAAAATAGTGCTTGGGCGAGTCCTGACCTCCGGGCAAACCCCTGGTTGCAATATCGGTGGCCTCCATCTTAGCCCAATACGTCTTAACACGGGCAAGGGCCATCCGTGCACCCTCTATGCACACCGACCTCTTGACAGCGTCGATATGCGGCACGGCACGAATAAATCGTTGCACCAAACCAAAATAACTATCCGGACTTGGTTCCTTCGGCCATAGATGGTCCACGACGGCCTTCATGGCAAGCTAGGATAACCTATGGAGCTCGGCCCATTCAGGCATTTACTCATTCAACAGCAGCGGACGCCTTGGATTACTGAACTGCAATCAGAACAATCTTTCCACCTCATGATCTTCTCAATCTTTGAAATACTCTGTCGCATCAGCAGCACTCTTTGCTAAATCCAAGTATGCGTCTGAAGAACTCCACAATTGATCAAGAGGGGCATACTTCGGATCACCGAACTTCGTTCGCAATAAAAAGAGCTTTCCAGCCGTGATATCACCGGCTTGCCGAAGCTCCTCCCACGCCGCTCTGATTTCAGAGCGAGTCTCCTTTGCTGCTTGCAAGGCCTTCTTTAGGTCAGCCGTTTTCGTTTGGTTTTCCCTTTCAAGAAGCTCATATCGGCTGGTGGCATTTTGCAGCTCAAGAGCCATGTTGGCTATTTTCTCCTCACTTTGGCAATGAGCAGCCTGTTCGGTTTTAATTCTTCGGCTGCCTTCCGGGCGGCCTCATCACTTCTCCTGGCTTGCTCCTTGGCCCGGGCAAGTTCTGCCCGAAGGGTCTGCACGGCGGCAGCTCCATCTGTAGTTAAAGCATATTATCAATCCTAGCATCATGCTCTTATTAATATTTGCTGACCACTTAAATATACATACCCTGTGCCTCGTCAAGCCGCTTGTTCACAAGCGTGATGTCCGCATCCGCCACGTCAAGTTGCCGCCTCCGTTCGGCAAATTCAGCAGTCCGGTCAGCCGTCGAATCTGCAGCCGCCTGCGCACAAAAGCAGCGGTATCATTACTTGAGACTATGATCCTCTGCTCGCCTCGTCCGGACGGCAACCAGAGTCTCAGGGGCTACTATCCATACCAAGCACACCTTGCATGTACGGTACAATCAAAAATATATATATATCACTTTGCGTACCTCAAAGCCTCCTAGGAGGCTCGTAAAAGCTTCATTAAAACCGGTTTTTGCGGATGAAATCCTCTCCACCACTGTACCCATTAAGGTACGATGTGCCTCTGAGATATCCGCTTGATGCAGAAGACCCATCAATGTGTCCGGTTGTACATCGGACAATCCCGGGCTTTTTCTGTTGGTCTCCTTAGGAGCCGAGAACTCCGGACTTCGGGCAGCCGAAGAGTTACCTTCTAGCCTTTGCGGATCGGGGGAGATCCTCCGGGATGACACCTCAGGGTCGTCCGCCTCATGAGGCGGGGAAGCAGGAGGAGGCGTTTCGCTCTCCATCATCTCCGGAAGAAGATCCCCCGAGGACGAACATTGTTGAGAAGGGCTATGAGCCGGACTGCAAAACATATGTCTCGGTTGTTATTCTCAGGAAAAGAACGGGGCATGCTTACTGAAGTGTCTTTGTTCACTTACCGATCGGTCGACGGCTGGCCCCCTTGTGGGCGCTATGAGGTAAGGATGCCCTCCGGGGCAGGGCCCCCTGGTGAAGGTTTCTTCCCTCATTTGGAAACATCCATTTCCAAATCTTCAGGGGCGGTCCTTTTCTTCCCTTGGGGAGAGGGGTTTCTAGATTCTCCTCCCCGATCATCCTCCAGCACGGGGGCACTAATTCCCCCGGTTACGATGCGTAATGTACCTCCAGCATGAAGCCTGCTTTTGGCTTCCCTATTCCTCCCCTCGGCCTCCCCTGATGGCACTTGATAAGGTGCGTGTGTCACAACCCTAGACTTTGCTTGTATTAGTTGCATTTGAGAGCATCCTGCATCATGTCTAAATTTCTGAAACTTGAATTGAGGATTGTTGAAACCTCAAAATCTAATTAAAAGAAGGGCAAGCACCCTTTAAATTGCATTCTGTGAATCCAAAATGCCCTAAAAATAGTTCTGTGAATTTTGGCAAGAGTTATATATCAAACCAAAATTCTGGAATATTTTTAAGGAATTATTTGGTCTCTGAATTTAAATCAATAATCTATTTGAATTTGGGGATATATTCATAATATATAATGAATATATTTTCAAATGCTTTGAAATGTTTTATGTACTTTTGGAATAGTCCAGAGAGGTAACATAAAATATTTCAGAATGTTTTGGCACTGTTTGAAATTATTTTGAATTTGAAAACAGTGGCAAAATAAAATAAAAAGGGAAACAGAACAGAAAAATAAACAAAGCAAACTCACCTGGCTTACCTGTGCGGCCTAGCACTGCAGCTGGCCGGCCCAGGAGCTGGCCCAGCCCACCACCGCTGCCAGTCACCACCAACCTCTCGCCAGAAGGACGAGAGGCGTGTGGCCGCCGCGCGCTGGCACGCGCCCGTGCCACCTCCTGCTTCCGCCAACGCTAGGGGCTGGCTGGAGACGCCACGCACCCTCCCCCCGACCCCTCCGCCTGTCCTCCTCCTCTCCCTCCTCTGTCTCCCTACGACACACCACCGAACACCTTCGCCGCCGCCGTTCGTTGCCCCGTGGCCACCGCCACCCCATGCCTCACCGACGGGCCACGAGCTCCGCCTCGACTCCCTCTTCCTCCTCACCGAGCCGCCCGACGCCGGAAGCCCTTGGACGCCGCAAGCACCGCCGTTCCCCTCGTCGGCCACCGGAGATCGTCGCCGTCGATTTGCTGCCTTCGGTGCCTCCCCGAGCTCGCTGACCCTCCCGTTCGACTCACTGTGAGCTCCTCTGCCGCTCCCCTCTCTCCCTGTGCTCTGTTGCGCCGTGTACCCTCCGTTTCCACCGAGGCCATGAGCTCCTCGCCGCCGGCGATGACGCAGACAAGGCCAGAGCCACCGTAGCTAACTTCCGAGCACGGCAACGTGCTCCACACCTCACCAGGAGCCTAACACACACACCAGCTCCCCCTCCCGTGCACCAAAACGCCAAACCCGCAGGTGCCCGAATTCCGGTCGCCGTGAAAGTGTTCGCCGCCGTCAACCCTGGCCATCCCAGCTGCTGCCGCTACCACCACTAGATGCACGAGAACGCCAGGAAGCCGTAGGAGCAAACCCAGCCTCAAACCGTGGGCTGTAGCGAGATTCCGACGATCCCCGCCGCGTTTTTTGGTCGTCGCCGGTGACACTCCGGTGAGCTGACGTGGCACCGTCATCAGTGGCTAATGACGCCACTAATTAACCCCCTGAGCCACTTACACATGGGCCCCACACGTTTAATTAACTAGCTAACAAAATTAGTTAGAACTAATCCAACCCGACTGGACCCACACGTCAGGGTTGACCTCGCCGACGTGGCGTTGACTGCCCAACTGCCGTGAGCTAAACAGCTCTGGTCACCGACTGGACCCCACCGGTCAAGTTTGACCCGAGGCGCCAGATTGACCTGCTGACGTCATGATGATGTCGGGATGGATAAAGAACCTATTTTCGGATTTATTTTTATATAGGAAATTCCGTAAAATAGTACAAACTTCTAAAATTCATAGAAATTCAACCGTAACTCTAAATTAAATAAATTATATATGAAAAATGATCAGAAAAATGCAATCTATCCATCTGTACCATTTTCATGCATGTTAGAACACTTTAACCTTGCTGTTTAGGTGAAACAAGGTAATGCACTAATATGATCTCTTAAATGGGTTTGCATCTGAATATTTGGTTCAAATGGACTCATCTCAATCTTATCTAGGTTGCATTAGCCCAAAACACATTCATATTGCCATGTCATAGCATGCATCATATTGCGCATTGCATTGATCGTGTTTCTTCTCTGTTTGCCGGTATTGTTCCCCCTCGGTAGACGTTGTACCGACGTTGTGATCGTTGACACTGATGAAGACTCAATGCTATCTTCAGAGGTGCCAGGCAAGCAAAACCCCCTTGTTCATTCCGATACAATCCTACTCTCTCGCTCCTGCTCTATTTTACTGCATTAGGACAACAACGATTCATCTGTTACTTGCTGCGGTAGCTGAACCCTTTATCCTTTGCATGGCTGTCATTCCACAAGAATAGATGAAACCCACTAGCATGAGTAGGAGTTGTTTGAGCCTTGTTGTGCCTACTCATACATGCTTGTTTGTCATGCCCGCCATCGCTTAGAGTTGAGTCGGGTCCGATTCATCGAGGATGAATCGAGGTGCGTGAACATGTTCTCTTGTGTGTGTGAGCTAAGTGTGTGAACACGATTTGGTAAAGGTAGCGGTGAGAGGCCATGTAGGAGTACATGGTGGGTTGTCTCATTGCAGCCGTCCTCGTGAACTGAGTTCGTGTTTGTGATCCATGATTCAGCTACTACCACGCATTGGGCCCGAAACCAATGGACCTCTCGGCTTCTTAATCACCCTTGTCCTCTGTCCAGGAGTTGCAAGTAGTTTCTGGTGTTTGTAGTATGCTGGAGGCCGTGCACAGCGCTGACCGTAGGGGTGGGCTGTGATGCGGTAGGCATGTGGCACGGTGAACCGGGCGCCCGTTTGGTGTCTCAGGAACCCTGCTCACATCGTTTGGGGTTGTGAGCGAAACTTCGGCCGGATCTCCTCATGGATGGAACCCGAATAGGCGATAAACCTGGACTAGGGACTTGAGTGTTTAGGTAGGTCGTGGCCGACACCCACTTTGGGCTTCCGCTTGAAGGTTGCCGAGTACATGTCGTGTAAACGGCGGTAAGTGGTGAGAGCGTGTGAAGAAGTACACCCGCAGGTTAACATCATCTATTCAATAGCCGTGTCCATGTAAAGGACTTCTGGGTTGCCTATAACAGTTCATAGACAAGTGAAAGTGGATACTCTAAAATGCGCAAGATAAGTGTGAGTGCTATGGATGGCGTTCTCGTGAGGGAGACGGGAGCGGATCCATAGTGGTGTATTGATATGGTGAATATGTGGACTCGTGTGCGCCACCTCAAAAGAGTTCCTTGCAGTCGTAGTTTAGGATAGCCACCGACTCAAAGCTGGCTTGCTGCAGTTAAACCCCACCATCCCCTTTGTTGATAATGATGCATATGTAGTTAGTTCTGATGTAAGTATTGTTGGGTACATTTGTACTCACGTTTGCCTATTTTATGTTTTTGCAGAGAGACTTAGGTATCGCTAGTAGTTCCGCGTGGACTTCAACGTTTAGCTTGATACCTCAGCTACGATCTTGTGCCCTCGGCAGGATCTGGTAGATAGTCAGGCTTCTAAGCCTTTTTCATTTGTAGATGTCTCGTATTTCGGACATGTTCGCTCGCTTGTGCTTTGACTTGTATGTTTCAATGTTGGGTCATGAGACCCATGTTTGTAATATCTCGCTTCTCGGAGCCTAATGAATAAATACTTGAGTCGTAGAGTCATGTTGTGATGCCATGTTGTATTTGCACATATCGAGCATATTGTGTGTATGTTATTGAAATGCTTGGTATGTGTGGGATCTGACTATCTAGTTGTTTATCTTTAGTAGCCTCTCCTTCGGGGAAATGTCTCCTAGTGTTTCCACCGAGCCATGGTAGCTTGCTACTACTCCGGAACACTTAGGCTGGCCGGCATGTGTCCTTCTTCGTTCCTGTGTCTGTTCCTTCGGGGAAATGTCACGCGATGAATACCGGAGTCCTGCTCGCCCGCTGCAGCCCGGTTCACTGGAGTCCTGCTAGCCCAGTTCTACAGCCTGGATTCACTCGCTAATGACCGACACGTTCGATGCTGGGTCATGGATGCCTGTCCCTGTAAGTCTGTGCCACTTTGGGTTTACGACTAGCCATGTCGGCCCGGCTCCTTATCATATGGATGCTAGCGACACTATCATATACGTGTGCCAAAAGGCTAAACGGTCCCGCAAAGGTAAGGCGACACCGTGGGAATACCGTGCATGAGGCCGCAAAGTGATATGAGGTGTTACATGCTAGATCGATGTGGCATTGAGTCGGGTCCGACAGCTTTGGTATCGAGCCCCGATTGCTCAGAGGATTACCAAGCCAAACCGGTCAAGTTGAGTCTAGAAATGCTTTAGTTATATGTAGGGGAATTGATTGTGGGAAGGGAACGTAAGGCTCTTTTTACTCCTTATACCTCATGGCCTTCTGATCTGAGTCATCCTCTTCTCTTCTATGGGGACTAAGAACTAGGCCTTCTCATCTATCTATCAGGATGACGTGTTACTAATCCATAGACTTATAGAATTGTTAGCTTCAAATCTCAGTTCAGTTTATACTACTTCCGCATGTTCATAACTGTTGATCTCGAAACCTTGATATTGTGATATTAAGTGGTTATGCCACCATTTTGTTGTATGTCTCCAAACTTTTTGAGCATTTACAGCCGTTATGCTGTCCGAGTCATCCCAGGTTTCTAAATAGTCTGAAGCATTTGCAAAATCCCTTCCTCCCGTTCCGATGTCCCTTTGGGCCAGATTAACCACACCAATTGCTGAGTTGAGGTATTCTATTGCCTCGACATATATCTTGGAGCTATTATTATGACCCTAGGTGTTTTAGGGAGTCATCTAGTAATCTAGCAATGTTTTGTGTTCCATTGTGTTGACTCTGGCCTTCATTCTCGAAAGCATCCTGTCATGCCATTTAGTAGTAGGTATCCTACTCCTGGGTTTTGAACCCGAGATTCACCCTACTTACCTCATGTTGATAGTGTTGCTCGTTCCTTTAGGTTATTAGTAACCTTTGCATTAGTTCTCGAGGTCCGTGGTATTTCCTTCTTCCAAATACCATGAACCACTTATGGCAGAAGTCTGTTGGATCAAAAGATCACAACAAGAGTGCTCTTGAGAAGTTCTCCATTTTATATTGTGACTCTGCCAGTTCTACCTTCCCGCATGGATTATCCAGAAGAAATTTGTTGAACTTGGTTCGACATACTAATCTATGCATCCACAACTCAAAAAAATCATATGTTCCTTGAGTTGTCCCCCTTTAGTTGTATTCTGACCCTTGTCTATCAGTTGATAGTCAAGAGTATGTGAGCATTCGTTTATCGATGCCTATTACTCTTGTGGTCCGTCAAGCCATTCTATCCGGAATGACTAGGGGAAACAAACTCCAGTACCTCATCCATATCCAGGATTGGGTCAAAGCAGTCGTACTCCGCATATCAAATTGCTAATCTAGCTTTTGCTCTGTTCAACCTTGGAGTATTACCATCTTTATATCAAGAATGTCATGGGAATTGCACACCATCCTATGAACTCTTGATACAGTAATACTTCTTTCCATCATTGTTTATTCCTCGGTTTCCTTGTTATTGTAACCGGAATTTTGACAAGTGAACCGTGATGTGTGAAATCTATACTCCTAGCAACTCCGTTGCTTGGTAGTTAAAGGACAATAATTTCACTCTTAGCGTGTTGGTTGTTGAACATCACCCTAAGATTGATCATGCCACCTAGTCCATTTTCCCTGGTGCACTCCTCTATCGATGAGTTAGGTTTATTCAAATCCCTCGCTCATTTGATCATATCGTCTTGCCCTGAAAAGCAAGGTTGTTCTCGAGCTTAGTAACATATCGGTGGTTCGTGATTTTCCGAATATCTTCTCGGAAGTATTACCAGGTTGTCACCTGACCGCTATGTTGAGTTCGTGATCAAGTTGGTTTCATATAAACCACCCCTTCTCCAAGGATGCGTGTCGGGTATCCACGAGCTAGTTGGGTAAGGTGAACAACAACTTGGAAAGTTGGAAGATAAAAGATTGCTCGGCTTAGTTCCTTCTAAGGGATATCTTTTGTGTGTGTTGAAGAAAGATGATATCTTCATCAATTGATCCTCGAGACCAGTTGTTGGAGCTATTGTCTTGCCAAAACTTTGATTTGAGTGTGGGCTATTCTCAAATCAAATCAGAACCAACAATGTTCGTAATGTTGTCTTACTCGTGGATTTTCCTCGAGCATACACCATTATGTCTTTTGGGTCTGACCAATACTATTACCTTGTTCACATAGTTATGGAATTCCATCCCCATGGGAATCTGGATGAATTGTTGTTGAGCCCATCGACAACACCCTTATCTCCTCCATGATTTTGTTGAACATTAAGCTAGTGTTGGAAACTTCTATAAGCATTGCCTTCATGCTCCGTTCATGAGGTATATGTTCGGATGAAAGAAGTGACTTCCTCTAATTCACGGTACTTGGTGTAAGTTGCCGCCGTGAATTCGATAAAGTCAATGTTGCTTCCTTGGAATCATCCCAAGTTAGTCACACATGTGCAAAGTATACTATGGTTTGGTAGATTAATTACCTCCACTCCATATGTATTCCGTAAGCACACCAAGCCACTGATTGATTGGTTCAAGGAGAAGAAGTTCCTTCTTAAGAGCAAGACTTATACAAGGACTTCGATATCCTCGATGATGGTTTCCCTCCTGAACTCGCTAGTGTTTTATTATAAGACTACTATGTGGTCATGCTTGTCTTGGACAGCGTGTTCACAGGTTTGTAGCAGAACCAGCCCATGTTTTGGAGCTTGCTATCGTAGTACATTTCCTGAGAATCTCGCAACGTCTTCTCATCAACTTGTGTTGCAAACTTTCATTTTTCTCTCTAGACTCGACGAGTCTGAATTATTCTGACACCAACCAGATCTGAATCTCAAGCAGATATGATGGATGGAACATCTCCCAAGAGCTATAATATTGGTCTCTCGATAACCGGTAAAGAGGATGTCGTGGCCAACACACCCCGCCGGAAGACCTATTATTGTAGTATCTTGATTGAAGAAGTTGGCCACCTCCCCCATAAGGACTTTGTAGGATTTACTCCCTAGTTGTTCCTTATGGACTTTTGTGTTTCCGAAGTCCGACCTTTACTTGATGTTCTGGATATCAAACCATATCTATGAATGGGATACGCTGGTACATCATGGAGAACATTAGAAGCAGAGTGCTAAATGTCTCTCGGTCGATCATCCAGATTTTGTCCCCTTCGTCTCGCTAAGGTGAAATCTGAGAAAGTGTTATCTTCCTTTGCATCTGCATCCTCCACCAATATCCATCATGGTAGTATGTTGTGTTGCCAGGATCCTTGACACGGATATTGGTAAAACCTTGATGAATATGGAAATGCTCAAGTTCTTGAGAACACGCGCAAGTGCTAGGTTTTATCGTCGGCATTAATTACATAGTGCTCTCAGTTTCCCCGGTTATGCTATAACCACTCCAATAGTGGAACCACTCTCTACTGTTGAGCTTCTCCCCAGTTACTAAAATCATCCCTCGTGTTGTTTTCAACAAGGTAATCCACATCATCCATTCTAATCCGGGTATGCCATTCTACCGAACCCCTCCAAACAATCGCTCGAGAATTGCCTTAGGCTGGTAAAAAGAGTTTCATTGATCTCTAAATCAAAGGTAATTCTTTTTGCCACTTAAGGGGATATTTCTACGAATCACCTTCTCTAAGGTGCATCGTTATGGTATCATGGCAACTCAACTCCTCGCTACGTTGACAACCGTTCACCATCTTCTTAGGTGGGGAATTATTGCCTATCTAGTGAACCTTTGTCATGTGTTTCACTCCATCCCTCTGGACGAATGCTTTGTGTCTCAGCTCGAGAGATATTTCAATGTCCCCCTCCGTGAGTTGATCGTGAGTTGTTCGACCTTCAATAAGATCGATCCTTCTGGAGTTTTCCCTTTCCTCTCATTGTCATGTTAGTTGGAGTTCTTAGAGCAAGACATCAAGACAATGATGGTGATCGAATCAATGTTCATTTGAATTGCACCCTGGATCATGAAGATTATGTTCGCTTATGTTCCCCTTCATCTTACCCTACACTTGAATCTCAAGAGATTCTTGTTTAGTGGGGGTGAGCTGTCACAACCCTAGACTTTGCTTGTATTAGTTGCATTTGAGAGCATCCTGCATCATGTCTAAATTTCTGAAACTTGAATTGAGGATTGTTGAAACCTCAAAATCTAATTAAAAGAAGGGCAAGCACCCTTTAAATTGCATTCTGTGAATCCAAAATGCCCTAAAATAGTTACGTGAATTTTGGCAAGAGTTATATATCAAACCAAAATTCTGGAATATTTTTAAGGAATTATTTGGTCTCTGAATTTAAATCAATAATCTATTTGAATTTGGGGATATATTCATAATATATAATGAATATATTTTCAAATGCTTTGAAATGTTTTATGTACTTTTGGAATAGTCCAGAGAGGTAACATAAAATATTTCAGAATGTTTTAACACTTATTTGAAATTATTTTGAATTTGAAAACAATGGCAAAATAAAATAAAAAGGGAAGCGAGCAGAAAAATAAACAGAGCAAACTCACTGCTTACCTGCGGCGGACCAAAGATCGCAGCTGGCCGCCCAGGCTGGCCCAGCCCACCACCGCCGCCATCACCACCAACCTCTCGCCAGAGGGCGAGAGGCGCGTGGTCGCCCAGCTACTTGCGCGCGCCCTGCCACCTCCTCGCTTCGCCGACGCTGGGGCTGGTGGAGACGCCACGCACCCCGACCCCTCTCGCCTGTCCACTCCTCCTCTCCCTCCTCTGTCTCCTCTCGACGCAGCCACCGAACACCTTCGTCGCCGCCGTTCGTTGCCCCGTGGCCACTGCCACCCCACGCCCACCGACGCGCCACGAGCTCCGCTCGACTCCCTCTTCCTCCTCACCGAGCCGCCTGACCTGGAAGCCCTTGACACCGCAGCACCGCTGTTCCCTCGTCGGCCACCAAGATCGTCGCCGTCGATTTGCTGCCTTTGGTGCCTCCCGAGCTCGCCGACCCTCCTGCTCGACTCACTTGTGAGCTCTCTGCGCTCCCTCTCTCCCCGTGCTCTGTTGCGCCGTGTACCCTCCGTTTCCACCGGGGCCGTGAGCTCCTCGCCGCCGGCGATGACGCAGACAAGGCCAGAGCCACCGTAGCTAACTTCCGAGCACGGCAACGTGCTCCACACCTCACCAGGAGCCTAACACACACACCAGCTCCCCCTCCCGTGCACCACAACGCCAAACCCGCAGTGCCCGAATTCCGGTCGCCGCGAAGTGTTCGCCGTCAACCCCGCCATCCCAGTGCTGCCGCTACCACCACTAGATGCGCGAGAACGCCAGAAGCAGAGAGCAAACCCACCTCAAACCGTGGGCATGGCGAGATTCCGACGATCCCCGCCGCGGTTTTTGGTCGTCGCCGGTGACACTCCGGTGAGCTGACGTGGCACCGTCATCAGTGGCTAATGACGCCACTAATTAACCCCCTGAGCCACTTACACATGGGCCCCACATGTTTAATTAACAATCTAACAAAATTAGTTAGAACTAATCCAACCCGATCGACCCACACGCCGTGGTTGACCTCGCCGACGTCTTGCCGACTGCCCCACTGTCGTGAGCTAAACACCCTCGGTCATCGACAGTGGACCCCATCTGGTCAGGTTTGACCTGGAGGCGCCAGATTGACCTGCCGACGTCATGATGATGTCGGTGGTGCAAGAACCTATTTTACGGATTTATTTTATATAGGAAATTCCGAAAATAGTACAAACTTCTAAAATTCATAGAAATTCAACCGTAACTCCAAATTAAATAAATTATATATGAAAAATGATCAGAAAAATGCAATCTATCCATCTGTACCATTTTCATGCATGTTAGAACACTTTAACCTTGCTGTTTAGGTGAAACAAGGTAATGCACTAATATGATCTCTTAAATGGGTTTGCATCTGAATATTTGGTTCAAATGGACTCATCTCAATCTTATCTAGCTTGCATTAGCCCAAAACACATTCATATTGCCATGCCATAGCATGCATCATATTGCGCATTGCATTGATCGTGTTTCTTCTCTGTTTGTCGGTATTGTTCCCCCTCGGTAGACGTTGTACCGACGTTGTGATCGCTGACACCGATGAAGACTCAATGCTATCTTCGAAGTGCCGTGCAAGCAAAACCCCTTGTTCATTACGATACAATCCTACTCTCTCGCTCCTGCTCTATTTTACTGCATTAGGACAACAACGATTCATCTGTTACTTGCTGCGGTAGCTGAACCCTTTATCCTTTGCATGGCCTGTCATTCCACAGTAAATAGATGAAACCCACTAGCATGAGTAGGAGTTGTTTGACCCTTGTTGTGCCTACTCATACATGATTGTTTGTCATGCCTGCTACTGCTTAGAGTTGAGTCGGGTCTGATTCATCGAGGATGAATCAAAGGTGCGTGAACATGTTCTACTGTGTGTGTGAGCTAAGTGTGTGAACACGATTTGGTAAAGGTAGCGGTGAGAGGCCATGTAGGAGTGCATCGTGGGTTGTCTCATTGCAGCCGTCCTCAGGAACTGAGTTCTGTGTTTGTGATCCATGATTCAGCTACTACCACGCATTGGGCCCAAACCAATGGACCCTCTCGGCTTCTTAATCACCCTTGTCCTCTGTCCAGAGTTGCAAGTAGTTTCGTGTTTGTAGTATCTTTGGAGGCCGTGCGCAGCGCTGACCGTAGGGGTGGGCTGTGATGCGGTAGGCACATGGCACGGTGTACCGGGCGCCTGTTTGGTGTCTCGGGAACCCTGCTCACATCGTTTGGGGCTGTGAGCGAAACTTCGGCCGGATCTCCTCATGGATGGAACCCGAATAGGCGATAAACCTAGACTAGGGACTTGAGTGTTTAGGTGGGTCGTGGCCGACACCCACGTTGGGCTTCCGCTTGAAGGATGCTGAGTACATGTCGTGTAAACGGCGGTAAGTGGTGAGAGTGTGTGTGAAGAAGTACACCCCTGCAGGGTTAACATCATCTATTCAAATAGCCGTGTCCGCGGTAAAGGACTTCTGGGTTGCCTATAACAGTTCATAGACAAGTGAAAGTGGATACTCTAAAATGCGCAAGATAAGTGTGAGTGCTATGGATGGCATTCTCGTAGGGGGACGGGAGCGGATCCATAGTGGTGTATTGATATGGTGAATATGTGAACTCGTGTGCGCCACCTCAAAAGAGTTCCTTGCAGTCGTAGTTTAGGATAGCCACCGAGTCAAAGCTGGCTTGCTGCAGTTAAACCCCACCATCCCCTTTGTTGATAATGATGCATATGTAGTTAGTTCTGATGTAAGTCTTGCTGGGTACATTTGTACTCACGTTTGCCTATTTTATGTTTTTGCAGAGAGACTTAGGTCTCGCTAGTAGTTCCGCGTGGACTTCGACGTTTAGCTTGATACCTCAGCTACGATCTTGTGCCCTCGGCAGGATCTGGTAGATAGTCAGGCTTCTAAGCCTTTTTCATTTGTAGATGTCTGTACTCAGACATGTTCGCTTTCGTTTGTGCTTTGACTTGTATGCTCTGAATGTTGGGTCATGAGACCCATGTTTGTAATATCTCTCTTCTCGGAGCCTAATGAATAAATACTTGAGTCGTAGAGTCATGTTGTGATGCCATGTTGTATTTGCACATATCGAGCATATTGTGTGTATGTTATTGAAATGCTTGGTATGTGTGGGATCGACTATCTAGTTGTTTATCTTTAGTAGCCTCTCTTACGGAAATGTCTCCTAGTGTTTCCACCGAGCCATGGTAGCTTGCTCTTTGCTCCGAACACTTAGGCTGGCCGGCATGTGTCCTTCTTCGCTCTCGTGTTCATCCCTTTGGGGAAATGTCACACGATGAATACGGAGTCCTGTTAGCCCGCCACTGCCGGTTCACCGAGTCTGCTAGCCTAGTGCTACAGCCTGGATTCACTCACCGATGACCGACACGCTCGATCTTTGGGTCATGGATGCTGTCCTCGTAAGTCTGTGCCACTTTGGGTTTACGACTAGCCATGTCAGCCCGAGCTCCTTATCATATGGATGCTAGCGACACTATCATATACGTGTGCCAAAAGGCGCAAACGGTCCCGGGCAAAGGTAAGGCAACACCCGTGGGAATACCGTGCGTGAGGCCGCAAAGTGATATGAGGTGTTACATGCTAGATCGATGTGGCATTGAGTCGGAGTCCTGACAGCGTGAGCCAGCATCCTGGTTAGTACAGGATCCAGCGAGTCTTCGGGAACAGGGACCGAACACCTGATCCTCTCCGCCTTTCTTATCCAGTCCTGGCCAAGGGTGGTTTTTCAGAATAATGTTGTGACAAATATAATGACAGCATGTTCGGTGGCAGAGTTACTTACTTGGGTATCTGGATGGTTGCAGTTGAGACCCGCATCCTCTATTGTGTCCGGACACTTTATTCGTGATCCGAAGAATAATCGATACATCCCTTTGAGCCTCACGCCGAAGAAGTGTTGAATGGTTCGTAGTCCTTCCGGGTTGAACTCCCACATACGGAGAGATCAACGTTGGCATGGTAGGACCCGACAAACTAACATTACTTGAATTACTTTGACGAGACTGATATCCCACTTGAGGAGGTCTCGGATGCGGCTTTGCAATGTCAGCACATTATTAACCGGTCCCCAGTCCAGCCCCTTGTTGACCCATGATGCAAGCTATGGCAGAGGGGCAGAGCGGAAGGCTGGGACAACCGCCCACTTCCTCCTCGAGGCGCGGTGATGTAAAACCACTCCCGTTGCCATAGGTCAAAAACTTCCGGGAAAGAGCCCTTTGACCATAAAGCATCGACATCTTTGCTTATTATAGCGCCTACGCACTCCGCGTGTTGCCCGTTGATCATCTTCGGCTTCACATTGAAGGTCTTAAGCCATAAGCCAAAGTGTGGGGTAATGAGGAGGAAGGCCTCACACACAACAATGAACGTCGAGATGTGAAGGAAGGAATCTGGAGCTAGATCGTGAAAATCTAGCCCGTAATAGAACATGAGCCCTCTAACGAAGGGATGAAGACCAAAGCCTAGCCCTCGGAGGAAGTGGGAGATGAATACGACGCTCTCGTTGGGTTCAGGAGTAGGGATAACCTGCCCTTGAGCAGGAAGCCGGTGAAGGATTTCGGCGGTCAGATACCTAGCCTCCCTAAGCTTCTTGATGTCCTCCTCTGTGACAGAAGAGGCCATCCACCGGCCTTGAAGGTTGGATCCGGACATGGTTGAAGGTCTGGAGCGCTTAGACTAATCTAGGGTGTTGGAACTCGGGGTGGGAGGAGGGAAGGATCAGGCGTGGAAAGAAAAGGACAGGTCTCGACCTCTTTATAAAGAGGATGAATATCAAGCGTCCTCCGCGCGGCCGTTTGGAACTTGCCTAAACCGAGGAGTCATACTAACGGCACGGTTGGGTTACCCACGCCCGTATTGATGAGAATCCCGTGATAAAGGGAACACGATCTCTGCTTCGACAAGACGTGCCAATAAAACCGCCTCGCGGCACATGCAATGCCGGGTTGGGAAAAACGGTTTTGATAACAACCGGGACGCGGCGTGATGTCACGCTAGGTAAAACTTGTCAGCAGATTAGATTCGTGGAATATTGTACTCTCTACAGTGGTACGTGGGATTTGTTTTGTAGAGTCGGACACGGTTGATGTGTTCAAAATCTACCTTGGAGTATTCGGAGAAGGAACCCGCCTTGCAATGCCGAAGACAATCTGCGCGCCGGACTCATCGTCATTGAAGCCTGGTTCACAGGCTACTGAGGGAGTCCTAGATTAGGGGGTCCTCGGACAGCCGGACTATATGCTTATGCCGGACTGTTGGACTATGAAGATACAAGATTGAAGACTTTGTCCCGTGTCCGGGTGGGACTCTCCTTTGCGTGGAAGGCAAGCTTGGCAATTCGGATATGTACATTTCCTTCTCTGTAACCGACTCTGTGTAACCCTAGCCCCCTCCAGTGTCTATATAAATCGGAGGGTTTAGTCCGTAGGACAACAACAATCAGAATCATAGGCTAGCTTCTAGGGTTTAGCCTCTACGATCTCTATATAATCAAGCAGGAAGTAGGGTATTACCTCCATAGAGAGGGCCCGAACCTGGGTAAACATTGTGTCCCTTGGCTCCTATTACCATTAGCCTTTGATGCACAGTTCGGGACCCCCTACCCAAGATCCGGCGGTTTTGACACTGACACATACCCTCTGATACTACTCATAAATTCATCAAAATAAGCAAACAACACAATGAAAACAGAATCTGTCAAAAAAAGAACAGTCTGTAGTAATCTGGAAACTTCATATACTTTTATAACTCCAAAAATTCTGAAAAAAATAGGAAAATCTAGGAAATTTGTATATAAATCTTGTGTAAAACAATTAAGATCAAAATCGCATTCTAGTGAATTTCCAAAATTCCTGGACTGAGCACAAAATTTTCTGTTTTTCCATAGAATCAAGTCAACTATCATCCACACTATCCCAAAGGCTTTACTTGGCACTTTATTGAAACAAAAGATATAAAATATGATTACTACAGTAGCATAATCATGAGAACACACAAAAACAGTATGATCAAATGTTGGGTTGTCTCCCAACAAGCGCTTTCCTTTAATGTCTTTTCAGCTAGGCATGATGATTTCAATGATGCTCACATAAAAGATAAGAATTGAAATATAATGGGAGCATCATGAAGCATATGACTAGCACATTTAAGTCTAACCCACTTCTTATGCATAGGGATTTTGTGGGCAAGAAACTTATGGGAACAAGAATCAACTAGCATAGGAAGGCCAAACAAGCAAAACTTGAAGATTTTCAACATAAAGAAAGGAAACTTGATATTATTGCAATTCCTACAAGCATATATTCCTCCCTCATAATAATTTTCAGTGGCATCATGAATGAATTCAACAATATAACCATCACATAAAGCATTATTTTCATGATCTATAAGCATAAAAATTTTACTACTCCCCACATAAGCAAATTTCTTCTCATGAATAGTAGTGGGAGAAAACTCAACAAAATAACTATCATGTGAGGCATAATCCAATTGAAAATTAAATTCAAGCTGAGAAGTTTCATGGTTATCATTATTATTTATAGCATGCATGTCATCACAATAATCATCATAGATAGCAACTTTGTTCTCATATCCAATTGGAACCTCTTCCAAAATAGTGGATTCAGTAAATAAAGTCATGACCTCTCCAAATCCACTTTCATAATTATCAAAATAAGATTCAACACCCTCCAAAATAGTGGGATCATTACTTCCTAATGTTTACACTTCCAAACCCACTTTCATCAATATAATCATCATAAATAATAGGCATGCTTTCATCATAATAAATATTCTCATCAAAACGTGGGGGACTAAAAATATCATCTTCATCAAACATAGCATCTCCAAGGTTATGGCTTTGCATATCATTAGCATCATGGATATTCAAAGAATTCAGACTAACAACATTGCAATCATGCTCATCATTCAAAGATTGTATGCCAAACATTCTATAGACTTCTTCTTCTAACACTTGAGCACAAGTTTCCTTTCCATCATTTTCACGAAAGAAAAGATGAAGCATATGAGGATACCTCAATTCCATTTTTTTGTAGTTTTCTTTTATAAACTAAACTAGTGATAAAATAATAAACTAAAAGATTTGATTGCAAGATCAAAAGATATACCTTCAAGCACTAACCTCCCCGGCAACAGCGCCAGAAAAGAGCTTGATGTCTACTACGCAACCTTCTTCTTGTAGACTCGTGTTGGGCCTCCAAAAGCAGAGTTTTGTAGGACAGTAGCAAATTTCCCTCCAGTGGATGACCTAAGGTTTATCAATCCGTGGGAGGTGTAGGATGAAGATGGTCTCTCTCAAACAACCCTTCAACCAAATAACAAAGAGTCTCTTGTGTCTCCAACACACACCCAATACAATGGTAAATTTTATAGGTGCACTAGTTTGGCAAAGAGATGGTGCTACAAGCGTAATATGGATAGTAGATATAGGTTTTTGTAATCTGAAAATATAAAAACAGCAAGGTAAATAGTAACAAAAGTGAGCGAAAACGGTGTTGCAATGCTTGGAAACAAGGCCTAGGGTTCATACTTTCACTAGTGCAAGTTCTCTCAACAATGATAACATAATTAGATCATATGGCAATCCCTCAACGTGCAACAAAAGTCACTCCAAAGTTCCTATCGCGGAGAACATAAGATGAAATTACTTGTAGGGTATGAAACCACCTCAAAGTTATTCTTTCCGATCAATCCATTGAGCTATTCCTATAAGTGTCACAAATAGCCCTAGAGTTCGTAGTAAAATAACACCATATAACACACATCAATCAACCTGAATGTCACCTATATACTCCAGTGTCACCACAAGTATCCATGGGTCAATTATACGACATGCATCAAACAACTTCAGATTCATAATATTCAATCAAACACAAATAATTTCAAAGAGTGCCCCAAGATTCCTGCCGGAGAAACAAGGACGAAAACGTGCATCAACCCCTATACATAGATTACCCCAATGTCACCTTGGGAATCCGCGAGTTGAGTGCCAAAATATACATCAAGTGAATCAATAGAATACCCCATTGTCACCACGGGTATCCCATGTAAGACATACATCAAGTTTTCTCAAATCCATAATAGTATTCAATCCAATAATAGTGAAACCTCAAAGGTAAAACTCAATTCATCACAAGAACGTAGAGGGGGAGATACACCATATGATCCAACTATAGTGATAAAGCTCACGGTGCATCAAGATCGTGCCATATCAAGAACACGAGAGAGAGAGAGAGAGAGAGAGAGAGAGAGACACACACACACACACAGAGAGAGAGAGAGAGAGAGAGAGATCAAACACATAGCTACTGGAACATACCCTCAGCCCCGAGGGTGAACTACTCCCTCCTCGTCATGGAGACTGCTGGGATGATGAAGATGGCCACCGGTGATGGTTTCCCTCTCTAGCAGAGTGCCAAAACGGGCTTGCAGTGGATAGGAGTTGCAGTGGCGGAACTCCTGATCTGGGTTCCATGGATATAAAGGCTTGCAGTGGTGGAACTCCCGATCCGGGTTTATTTCTGGAGGTTTTGGGATTTCTAGGAGTTGTTGGCATCCGGGACAAGTCAAGGGGGCCCATGAGGCGACGATAAGGCAGGGGGCACGCCCCCACCCTTGTGGATGCCTCGTGGCTCTTGTGGTCCATCTCTGATACTCAGTGGGCTTCTATTGGTCCATAAAAAATCATCGTAAAGTTTCAGCTCGTTTAGACTCCATTTGGTATTCCTTTTCTGTAAAACTCAAAACAAGGAAAAAAAACAAAAACTAGCACTGGGCTCTAGGTTAATAGGTTAGTCCCAAAAATAATATAAAATATCATATAAATGGATGTAAAACATCCAAGATGGATAATATAATAGCATGGAACAATCAAAAATTATAGATACATTGAAGATGTATCAGCCACGGCGGCCGACAATGGGGTTGCGGCCACGACCGCCACTTCCCGCCTTCGGGTCGTGGTGGCGGAGTGGGTGATGGCCACGGTGGCCAGCAGTGGGGCGGCGGCCACGATAACCACCTCCTGCCTTCGGGCCGCGGCGGCGGAGTGGGCGATGACCCTGGCCTTCGACGGTGGTGTGGCGGCAACCGCGGTCGGCAACAGCTGTCGACGGGCAGCAGCGGCGGAGCGTGTGATGGGTGTTCCGCTGCAGTGTGGTGGGTGCTCTGCCGCACACTACACTACGTCGGGAACTATGCCTCCGCCGCGGTGTAGACACCCAAATGGAGTTGTTCTCTGATGACGGCGGAGTGGCTGAGCGATGACGACGGACCGGTGCCATTGGGGATGTGGGAGAAGCAGACAAGATAAGCTACAGGGAGAGAGGGGAAAATGCGACGCAGGACACGCCGGCCATGAGGGTTTATATAGTAGGCTCGTAAGCATTGGTATTTTGGGGGATTTCACTGAGTCGAGAGGGAAGCTTGTGCGGGAACATGTGCGTTTGCGTGGGAATGGGCTCACCACCATTTGGACAAAAGAACGCCCCCACGCACTGCTCAAGCTTGCGCTCGAAGCCATCTACGATAGGGGGTGACAGGATGTGCGAGAGGAGAACGAAAGGACACATACACATACGGTTAATAAAAAAACGTTTGCAATTTAAATACCTACTATACCCCCGTCCTGGTTTATAAGTAGGATTTAACTAGTGAAATACGAATGCATGTCGGCAATGATTATATCGTTGGATTCGTATTTGAACATAGTTTCCAGTTATATAAATTTTGTAACATGCATTAACATTTTGTTGGTTAAATTTAAGGTTATATACCAGCAAGCGTTTGCCCACAACACACACGGATTATTCCATCACAAACAGCTCGGATGGATCAACTTTATGCCACGTATCGCACACGCAACTCTAATCTGACTCGTGCTTGATGTCTCCGACATCGCTTGCACAGTTTGTTTTATTTTCCACGTATCACTGTGTCGGCCTCTGCTCGCGTCCCTCAGCATGCTCTGATCGCCTTTAGGCACCGCATCGCGCTTTGCTCGCCGTTAGGCACCGCGCCGCGCTCTGCTCGCGTCCGTTGGCGCGCTCGGCTTGTGGCCAACCTTTCCTTGCGTGTTCAACTGCTATATGCATATATATGGTTGCTCGCCATTGAGGCGACCGTGGAGCGCTCTGCTCGCGTCCCTTCACATGCGCTCTGCCAGCGGTTGGGCCTGCGCACGATCATGTCGGGGGGGCATATGCATGCGGTTGCGCGCGTGCGTCGTCACGCGATGCAATTACGTGCGTCATGATGGAGTTACGCACTGCAAATTAGAACTGCCATCAGGGCATGCCGATATTCCAGGACGTTCGGCTTCCCCTTTAATTCCCGCGGCCATTATAACCTTAGTCTCTTCAACCTTTCAATCACGCCCCACAGCACAACAAGCACACCCACGACGACACATATAGAGGGGATGTCTAGCGGCGCTCGAATGGAGTTCGGCGAGCATAAAGTGGAGAACCACGCGAGGGAGATGGATCTCTCGGTGGTGTCCACCATCGACACTACTAGGGAAAAGCCTAGCAGTAGTGCTGGTTTTTGGCCTATCAGTAGCGCGGGTAGCCGCGCTACTGATACGGCGCTATAGCTAAAGCTTAGCAGTAACACCTGCTATCACGCGCTACTGCTATATCTACTTAGTAGTAGCGCTTTCCCAGACAACCGCTACTGGTAATTACTAGTAGCGCTTCTCTCCGCCCGCGCTACTACTATTTTTCCGTATTCTATTTCTTTTCAATTTTAGGTTGTATTCATACACCTTTATACAATTTTTCATACAGTAGCAATTTAGAGATTGTTTTTACATTATAATGAGTTATTAAATCACTATGTGAAAGAACCGCGGATTAGTTTCAAATGGATGGATCCTAAGTGACCAAGTCATGGATTATCACGATAATCCATGACTTGATCACTTAGGATCCATCCACTTAAAACTAATCTGTGGTTCTTTCACCCAATGATATAATAACGTAATCATCATCATCATATTAATATAAAAACTCTTGCATCATATCATCACGAACAACACTAGCTAATGATCATCATAGTTATTACTACCAACACTATTTAATCATCATAGTCATAGCTAATCACCACGAACACTAGCTAATATTAATCATCATAGTCATCACCACCAACACTCATTCTAGCTAGCTAATCACTCCTACTTCTCTCTCTCAGGTAAAATAGCATAGAACATGTGGAGCGCTCCTGATTCATAGTGTTGAAGCATGCAGATGAACCTGTCTCCTAATTGTGGGCTGCGCTTTTGATTGCTGCCCCCGAGTACTTCTTTGTGATCCTTCACAATTTTGTTCCAGTCTTTGACTATTAAGACTTGCTCGCTTCTAGAAATCCTGAATGCACTCATGTGCAATGTAGGAAGTCTTGGTCGTATGCTAATCATGGACATGTGACATTTAGCTTTGATCCACTGAGGCGCAACTATCATCAGGGGTCCCTGTTGAAGAACACTGTAGTAATATACTTAGCAATGAAGTTTAGCTTAAAAAATAATGTATGCAAAAGATGCACCGAGGACAAATAGTAAAAATCTTACCATCTTTCCTAAATAGATGTGACCGTAGTTCAGTACGAACACTATTGGTCGCACGTTTTGAGTACTAAGATTTCTAAGTCCAGGAAAATAATTTGTCTTGGCAGTATGAAGATCCTCAAGCCATGAAACACAATGACTTGTCTCCTCGTAGTTTAGTTCAGCCCAGGGACAGTAGTAGGTCATGTCTACCAAGCGATGGACATGTTTGCTTGAATGGAAATAAGCTATCAATAGAAATTAGTTGTCAAATATTTTTGAATAACCAATATCCAAGACATAAATATGGTTGAGAAACTTACATAATGGTAGACCTGGAAGCGTCTGCACATCGACCCAGATGTCGATATTATCTTCAATATCAACTTCCGGACGAATATCAAAGGTGATAAGCATATCAGGCTCAAATGCACAAGCCTTGCATAGTGCTTTCCATTGTTTGCATTCAAAATGGGTGTAGGTGCCTGTATTGTATAATTTTGCGGGAAAACTATAACCATGCTCGGTCCTCAAGTTAACTCTTTTTACCTCCATAGTTTCCATAGTACTGAAACCAACCTTATCCAAGACATATTCTTGCATGGTAGGGGATACGCTAGTAGAATAGTAAAAAAATAAATTATAAGTTGAAGCAAAAGAAGTAGAAGTCATGCTTAATTACTAAAAAAGACTTGTCATTGTGACTTACTGTATGCACTTCGAAGGTGTCGTACAGCTTGATGTTGAAGCGCCAACCACCAACTAGGTGAGGCCTGTCGCACAGGCCGCTAAATCTTTGCAGTATTCGCACATAGCGAATTCCTTTCCGTCGTCAGACATTTCCTATGTTCATAGTTGAAACATTAATTAAAAATCGACCGAAGGCAACTAACAGGGAACTCAACACACAAATCACTATTACTCCATATGCAACGGGTTGACTTTAGGTCTATCAAGTCTTCCTTCCTAAACTCTCATCTCACGTATATGGTGGGCACTCCCTCTCTAATATTGCGACTGTTGGTGATGGTCGCTACTCCTCCTTTCCATAGTGCATTACAAATATCTAGCACAAGGAAAAGAAGGAGAAGCAACCCCCACGAC
This sequence comes from Aegilops speltoides, assembly GCA_021437245.1. Classification (NCBI taxonomy): domain Eukaryota; kingdom Viridiplantae; phylum Streptophyta; class Magnoliopsida; order Poales; family Poaceae; genus Aegilops; species Aegilops speltoides. The sequence continues at coordinate 214,823,458 of CM038146.1, read as the reverse complement.
AACAGTCGGCATTTTCTTCTCTCATATATTGTGGACACTCCATCACCGATTTTTTGATCGTCTATGATGGTCGCTAATCCTTCTTCCCCTAGTGCATAACAAAGGTCTGGCACAAAGAGAAGAAGGAAAAGCGACCCCCACGACAATAGTCGACATTCTTCTCTCATATATGGTGGAGACTCTCCCTCACCGATTTTTGGAGAGTCATGTATGGAGCCCCGACAGACTTAAAGTCAACTCGAAATGTCGGTTAATTCTCTTTCTAGCAAATCCGGGGCACTCGATATTTCCTACATATTCTAGCACAAGTCATGCTTAAATTCACGGAAAAATCCGGCATGACCTTTGCTAAAATAGGACATATCGAGAGCCTGAAATTTGCCGGAACGGAAATGAATCAACACTCCGGCAAAACATAGGTCACTCGGAAATGAATCAACACTTCGCACATGAGCATAAACTGGTGCTCATTGCATTTCAATGGTTCAATATTGACAAAAACATTTCAATATATCTTATAACTAAATACCCTAGTTCGGATGTAGAGGAAGGTGGAGAAGGAGGGGGTGGACTTTTAGCTCACCGACTCGGGTGTAGAGGAAGTGGAGGTAGCTCAGATGACGATCACTCCAAGGAGACACGACTAAGCCTGCATATTCCACCGAGTAAAATTTTAATTAAATCATCAAATATCATATAGCATTCTTTGATGACAAAGTGATAGTGACATAAAAAACAAACTAGTTTCATTAATTTTCTTACTAAAAATAAACTAGTTCCATAGTAAAAATTTAATTAGATCATCAAATCTCATATACCTAAGTTTTCTTACTAGAAATAAACTAGTTATATTAATTTAACTAGTTCAACTTAACACTTACTATAAATAAAAATAAACTAGTTCTTACTAAAAATAAATTAGTTCTTACTAAAAATAAACTAGTTCTATTAATTTAACTAGTTCAACTAAGCAATTACTATAAATAAAAATAAACTAATTCTTACAAAAAAATAAGCTAGTTCTATTAATTTAACTAGTTCAACTAAGCAATTAGTAGAAATAAAAATAAACTAATTCTTACTAAGAATAGTGGGCGGCCAGAGAAGGAGGGAGGAGTGGGCGGCCGGCGCAGGAGGGAGGAGGGGGAGGCTGGAGGAGGACGGTGGTGGAGGAGGGAGGAGGGGGCGGACAGAGAAGGAGAGAGGAGGGAGGAGGAGGGAGGAGGGAGTACCTCAGTGGACGTGAGGCACTAGAACTCTAGCGGAGGCGGCAGCAGACGACGGGGGCGCGGGGGGGAGAGTACTGAGTGAGAGGGAGAGTGAGGGGTCTCCGTCGCGCGAGGGGTGACAAGGTAGGTATGTAGTAGCGGGTATCGAAGAAAAGCGCTACTACTATGGAGAATATAAGTAGTGTGCTATCTGGATACGCGTTGTTACTAAGTAGGGCTAGCCATTATGCCCCAGTTCAAACTTAGCAGCACCGCGTTTCGCTAAAACGCGCTGCTGCTGAAAGGATAGTAGTAGCGCATCTTACTGACACGCGCTACTACTAAGTAGCAGCAGCGCCTCATTTTACCCAGCGCTACTGCTAAGATTCTGTGTATAAGCATTTCCCTAGTAGTGCGACCTGGCCGTGGTGGACGACAACATCAACATCGTTGAGTAGTTGCTTGCTTGAGACAAGTACAAGGTGGTCGGCATCGACCTCCAGTACACCGCCGGTCGTCCTAACATAGATCAGAAGGTTGTCGTGGCCCAGTTGTGCGTGCGCCATCATGTCCTCATCTACCACTACTGCATGGCCACAGAGCCTTCCAACCGTTTCGTCAGGTTTGTCAACAGCACTCACTACAAGTTTGCTATGGTGGAAACCACCGACAATGTAAAAGCGCTCAGGGTTACGGGTTTGTCCTTCAAGAACCTTGTCGAAATCTGTGAGCACTACAGAGTCTGGGGCAGCATGAAGGAGGACTCCCTGGTTGAACTCGCCTTGGCCATCATTGACCCATACTAGGAAAAGATGAAGCAGGATGCCAACAGAACACGTCCCGTATCCTGGCACGGGGCCTGGATACGGCAACTGGATGAACCTCACCTCAAGTTCGCGGCCAAGAGCGTGTACACATGCTACGAGATGCACATGCGGATCGTTGACATGAGGAAGTGCCTCGTTACCCAAATCGACGAGGTCGGATCGAGCCACAAGCAGAGCAAGCGTCACAAGAAGTAGATGATCATCAGATGGTCGTTTATCCTAGTTAATCATGCATGTAATATATAGTTTACTTTGGTGTGTGGAAATGTCATGTGTGTAGTAGCCACCTATGTAGTTATGCATGTAATAGTTTACTTTGGTGTGTGCAAATGCCATGGTTGTAGTAGCCACCTATGTAATTGGATGTTTAATTTGGTTATGCAACCATGTCCTTATAAGTGTGTGTGTGTGTGTGTGTGTGTGTGTGTGTGTGTGTGTGTGTGTGTGTGTGTGTGTGTGTGTGTGTGTGTGTGTTGTTGTTGTTGTTGTTGTTGTTGTTGTTCTCTATGCAATCCCATCGCACAACACACACGTCTTATTAGCAGCAACCGTATGTGTTATTATCGATCTTCGCACACATTTTCTGATTACAAACCTGTTTGCCGCGTATCACACACATCTTGTTATATTGAACCATTTTTGTTCTCTTGGCTCAACGCAAACAATTCATCTGAGTGAACCGTATGCCGTATATCGCACACACCTTGATCTGGCTAACTGTTTCTTTTGTGTTGCCTAATCACAAACAGTTCATCCAAGTGAACCGTATGTTGTATATCGCACACACCTTCATCTGGCTGCCCGTTTCTTTTGTTCTGCCCCTCATCACAAACAGTTAATTGAACTGAACCGTATGCCCTGCATCGCACACGCAACTAAAATCTAAACCGTGTTCGATGCATCCATCATCGCAAATGTTTTGCACCTTTTTTGACTGTTTTTTTACACCACCGTTTGCGATTATTGCATCGCACACAGTTTCGTCGAAGGGTCTCTAGTCGTAGTGTCGCGTTAGCAGCATCCTGTAGTAGTGCTAGCATTGTCATAATTATTATCCATAGTAGAAGTAGCATGTCGTGGGAAACCACGGCCACCTATGGGGCCATGAGCCCCTTTTTGGTTCGGCGGGGGGATAGGCACATTGCACAAAGAGCGGAGAAGCGTAGCACAGCGCGACAGGCATTTTTATCCCAGGTTCGGGCCGCCGTGAGGCGTAAAAGCCTACTCCTGCTTTGGTGGATTGATGGTGGAAATATGGTGGCGAACGTAGCGTACTTGCCCGATAGGGTTGCCTCGGGGCGAGAGTCGCTACACGCGTATGAATGTGTGATGGTCCGAATCAGCCAACCCTTTCTACGGTCGCCATGGGCCTCCTTTTATAGATTAAGCGGTCAGCACAGTGGCAAATCAGTCTTTACGTACTAGTTAGATAGCAAACAGTGATATCACACCTAACTCTGCAGGCTGACAGAGCGCATTAAATGCACCGTCTAGTGTTACATCACAGCGTGCCCGGGCAACCCTTGCCGGACTGTTTTGCCAACTTTGCACCTGCTTACTTGACACGCCTCAGGACATGTGCCATATGAAGGTGTTTGTTGTAGGAAGTGGCTGCCATGTGGCAAGAAGCAGCCACTTAGTCGCTTAGGGGCTTGACACCATACTGATCAATGACTTGCGTTGCTTGTGAGGTGGAGCAGTGGCGTGGCTTGTCTTCGCAAGCCCCAGCAGGCCTGCCAGGACGACCCGAAAGCTTGCTTCCGGGGCAAACCAACCTTGCCAGGCTCGCTTGCTCGGCAAGAGAGGTTCTTTCCTTAGCGATATCTTGTTTCTCTGGCTCATCTTGGTCTTCTTGATCTGTACTTGGATCCTTCAAAGGAATTGATCCCTCATGCTTGGGTTGATCTTGGTGATGTAATCTTGTCTTCGGGCCTGTGCACAGTACGGGCAACGGACCCAGGGTTTGTTGCACCGATAGGAGCCCTCGGGCCTGACACGAACGCGTCGTTGGGTGTCGTCTGGGTAGGCCCCAACTAGTGCACAGGCAGGAGCGCTAGGGTGGATCCGTCCTTTGAGATCTCCTTTGCTTCTTCACTAATCCCAAGCTTGGGTCAGTTTCCGGTTCTTCCGTGCGTCGTGCAATGCCAATCGTGGTGGGGCCATTCTTAATGGCCCGTGAATGACTTCAACGCACGGGCGGGTAACTGCCAATTCACTCTTCCCACCACACCCTTATCCTCAACCACGTGTGCTGCATGCATTGAGTGGGGTAGGTAATGGAGGCACGTGGTGCGGGAGAGCATCAAGGCATGGGCCCGGTCTTCTTGGATTGGTGAAGGAGGACGGCGGTTACCCGCCGGGGAATCAGCCCCCAGCTCGCCTATAAAAGGAGGAGCGGGGGAGAAGCGGAGGCATTCATCCACCTTCCTCTCTTCCTCCATTCTATGCTTTCTCCTGGGTATGCTGAAAGGGAGAGCCCGGGGCCAGGCCCCGCGCCCTAGCTTAGAGCTGATGATGTCGAATGCTCGAGCTGATGTTTGGGGAGTGAGTATGGTCCAGGTCCAGAGGTTACGCGGTAGGAGCGCCATTCGTGGCGCAGGAGATATCAAGCTTTCCCATTGTGATGAAGTGCTTGCCTCCTCTGCCTTGGCCGTCCATCTGGGGAGCGTGTCACCCTGCCGTGAGCTATTGCAGCTCGTCGGCCCGGCGACCAGGTTCTTGGAGCCTTTGATGCCCGTCCTGGGTGCAGGGCTCGGGGTCGTTGGTAATCCTAGAACTTCCCCCTTCCCTCGGAACCGGGGTTGATGTTGACGAGGAGGGTGCCTTCCTGGTCGCCAAGGTGGGGAGTGGCGCACCTCGAGCACCCTGGCCGTCGCGGTTGCCCGCTGTCTCCTCGGGGGAGGTGCCGGACCGAGAGGCCAGCATCCTCCTGGAGCGGTATTGATCAAGATGAAGCTATGAAAGACGGAGAAGGCGGGAGGCAGGCCGTCAGGTCGGAGTACTATGGCACCGACCCGTTCGTCTCGTACTAGCGACCTGCCGCCTCGTCTTCCCATTCTTCCCCTCCCCTCCCCGGCACCATCATCACCGGCCTCCCAGTCGCCGGGGAGGGGGCGCTCTCTTGGTGCGTTCGCCTCCTCCAGCAGTCTTCCAGATGAGCTACAACGACCCTCCCCGCCGGAGCTTGCGCTGGGGCTTCTGACAGGTCCCGGAGGTGGTGAGCAGGGCACCGTCGAGCTGCTCCTTCCGCCCTCCTCCTTCACAGCCTCGCCAAAGATCTTGTCAGGCTACGCCCGGTAGGCTATGACGGGACCGGGGTGGGCTCCTGCTTGGGCGCTGGCCCTGTCCCCTTCTCTTCTTACCGCACTACCTGGGATAAGAGGGACAAGGAGAGGAGTTTACGGGGCACTTATCTTTTTTCAATCTTAAATCTATAGGCATTTGCCAAATTTTAGTTCAAATAATGTAATCTCTTGAATCCATGTTTGTGTCATGTGAGGTCTGTACTTGTTATATCAGCATATTAATGAAAAAGATAAACCTTGCCGGGGACTCATGCATGTATATGTCCATGCAGAGGTGGGATGCCTCAATATTTGTTAAGTAAACGAGTTCCCCCGGCAGGCAATCACTACACCACAACACGGTTGTAAGGGCAGGAAAACTACCAGGATAAGGCACTTACAAGGGCAGTCAAACTGTCGGGAATGTTTTTCTCCCAGCAGATAGGACCGCCACGAGAACGGCCGCCGGGGATTGTAATTCCCGGCAAATAGGGATGTGCCGGCAGTTTTTATGCCATCATGTTCAAACTTCTCCCGGCAGATATTTTTTTGCCAGCAATCAATAGGTTTCCTGGCAGATGATGGGCCAGTGGTGCCAAGTATCCCAATTAATAAGGCTATTACAATCTGGTATTACATTTATTTCACATTTACATACACACCCCGATTCAAAAGATGACACATCCATTCAAATAAAGCAAAAAGATTATGCAGATGCACATCGCATATATATTATAAAGTCTGATCATCAAACATTTTACAATGTATGCAATTCATTGATTACACATGAAGACTTCCCTCATAATTTAGCATCTATAGTTTCTAGACATTTGAGCAGTACAAGATGTAACAAACACAAAGAATAAAGCCTGTAAGTTCTGTGTGAGCTCAGGGCATATGGTTAAGGCAAGGTGCCTTGACAAATCTTACAGGAACATTTTCAACCTGGACAGGAAAAGGCAAAATGTCAAGTCATGTAGTATTAAAAAACATTCTATCCATTACATTTATTACGATACTCAGAATCTACAAAAGTGCACCACCCCAACTTTTATAAGAAAAACGGCTACATCAAGAAAATTTCTCAACAAATTTCCCTTCAAGGCATCAAGTGAATATTTGATTTAATAAGAAGCTTAAAAATGTCCGCAGTTTCAAGCCTGGGCACATGAATTAAGCACATCTAGTTGCCCTTCCTGGAAACCATGAAAACAGTTTCAGGTCTGGACAAATAATTAAACGATAATGGCATGGTGAGATTGCCTCTGACATTAAGTTTAGTTTTATGAAAGTGAAGACTCATCGAACTCTGTTTGAAAAAACTGCACAGAAGACAAAATAGGAACAACATTCAAGAAAAAGGAAGTGCCATCCACAACCTGTATGAATTTTTGACATCGTAGGATCTAGTATTTTTGTATGAGCACACAAAGGCAACTAGTACAACAAATAAAATTCAAACGTTTTTCAAGCATTAACTGACAGAAGTATAGAAACTAAAATGTTTGGTGTTAGGTTTAACTCAAAAGAACATACAGAGCTTTCTTACAGGCATATATCATGCGATGTCAACCGAAATACAAGGACATTTTCAATGCTACTTTATATAGAGAGAAAAAGACAAGTAGGACACAAGAGAACCGTACAAAATACCTCTTTCACCAGTCAGACCATAAAGTAGTATCATGATTCCTGAAGAACAGACACCAACATGCAAATTAGATTGCAAGTAAGGATCAACGTGTAACCATTGCAGTGATAGATACAAAACATTAATCAAGAAATTTCAAAGTTTACTAGATACAACTCTACTGCAGATTAAAAGTTTACTTCCCAAATAATGATATAGATCTGTACCGAAGTGTAGTATCTTCGACCTTCAATCTTACAACACAGTAAGAGCAGTATACTGTAAGTTTAAAAGCTAAATCATGTCCGGACTTTCATCTTACAACACCGTTATGTATGGCCTTGTTAGTGGAAGAACTAGACAAGACATTCAGGATGTTTTGTCAGATGGAAATGGTAAGGCCTTGCTCCAGTTTACGCAGCAATACAATAGCCTTCCAAATTTTGTGAAAAATTGAATTAATGAGGAAAGCTATGCAGAGTGTACAATCAAATAAACTAAATAACCATCATAAATTCACATTGTTGGCTGCTACGCAATGGCAGTTAAAGACAACAGACAAGAGCTCAAAATGTCACCGAAGGCCGCTTATCTGGTTCACTATAATTTGATTATACTTTGACATATTGTATACGAGCTTGTTGTTTATACTTTGATATCTAGTGAAGCAAAGAACAGCAAACACTTCGACATATAGTTTATTCACATGAGATCCAACGCCATGAAACCAAGTTGTTAAATCTTTCCCTAATAATAAAGCACGGATTGACTTTGTCGGGTTCACCATCACAGTACGCTTTTTCTCATGTCATAATACGCTTTTACGATTCGTATAGACAAAATCGTAATATAAACGAGGTGGTACTAATAGCATGTTCGTCCGTCCGTCAGACCTGGTTCACGGATCTTTTGCGAAAAGCCCCTGTGGTTGTTTATATTCAATCTGCAATCCAAATCGAACCGGTACGGGGGGAAATAACACAGCCACGCTCTGCCTCGCAGCGCTCCCCCGCGCCGCCGGCTGCCTCCTCACCGCGTCGCGCCGCCGCTCCACAAAACTCCCGCCGAACCACACCTTCTATGCCCTGGCTACTCACTCCCACCTCCAGAGCTCTCGCCACGAGCTATATCTGGCGGCCGCCACCTCTCATTGCCCTCGGCTGGGCTTCCCTCAATCTCCCACCGCCCCCAAAGCGCCGCCCGTGATGGATCCAAGCCGGCAAACCGCCCCAGCGTGCCTCCCGGCGGCGGATCCAGGCCGGCAACTACTCCCCTCCTCCCCCACGACTGATTGCCTCCACTACCCTCCCTTCCAGCTTAGGGCCCGGCGAGCCCCAGCCGCCACGCTCCCCCTCTTTCCACTCATCAGCGTCAAGATCGACTGTGAGCACACTTGTGCCTGCTCTCTGCCGACCTTCCCTTCCTCATCTCCCTGTGAGGTTCCTAGCCGCCCCACGGCATGCAGTACGGGGTGGCGAAGCCATGCAGTTCACCGTGTCCATCCCGTCGTGTACCTTCTCGATGCTGGTCCCCATCCCCCATGACCATACCCTCCCCTATTTTCTCTGTGTCGCCGACCATGGCGCCCATGGCGACCATGAGGCTGGAAGGGGTCTCATGGACCCGAGAGTGCGAGAGGAGCAACAGCGCTGGCGGTGACGCCCCAGGAAGACCGTAGTGTGGTGCTCTGCTCTATGGATTCCTCTGCCATGGAGTTCAAAGTTTTTGCTTTTTTGTTTAAGATTTTTTATGTGCAAAAATACAGTTCAGCGCAGTTCTTTCTTCTCTTTGAGCTTAGGTTCTCTGGATGATGTTTGCATCCGGGTTGTAAAATTTTGCCTGCGCCAAGTGCAATTCAGAACTTACAAGTTCCGCTGTCAGTCTCCTGTGCAGTTCATTACAGTAGAATTTTAATGTGTTCGTTTCAGTTATCTTTGTTCTGCTCTATATTGTGAGGCTGCAGTCCCGCGATCTCCTGCTTACCTGCGTCAACCCGGTCGATCCAGGTAGTTGGGTGGGGATTGGGGGTGTCACCGGGCATCCAGATGATGAGTTCCCATCGTGAGCTGGTGCTCTGCTCCTCGCCGCTGGTGGTCGTGCTACAGCGACGTGTGGTTCGTCGGGCTGTGTCGTGCGGTTCGCCGGGCAGTGGAGTGTGGTTTACCGGCCGGCAGCATGCGGTTCGCCGGGCTGTGTGTGTGTTGCTTTGGATAGGAACTGGTTCACCAGATCACTCCTTCAACAAGAGGTAGCTAGATGTGCATGAGTTTCATGCGTTTATGTTTCGGGCAGCAGAATTAACAAGCACTCACAAAGGACAAGCCATCAAGGTGTTTTTCTGCGCATATGTCGTTCAAGTGGAAGATGGGGCATTGTGCCTTCTCCAACTCCTTTCGATCTGCTGATCAAGTCAAGAGAATAAGAGCAGTGGAGATTACCTTTTATTGCTAAACTTTCCCGTCAATGCCTAATATGTGTGCTTTTCTTCCTAATGGTGTCATGCTTCGATTTGATTTCTTACATGAGGAAGTGAATAGCAGTGATTATTGCACATGCTTATACATTTCAAATGGATTGCTAGGTTAAATGGTATAGCATTCAAAGATCTTAGTTTTTCTGAACGGTCTAATAATTATTCAGTTTACTGAACTGCTGAACTGCTTCTTTGGGTCTGAATTTGCTGAATTGTCGAACGGTCTAAGAATTATTCAGTTTACTAAACTGCTAAACTGCTTCTTTGGGTCTGAATTTTCTGAATTGCTTCGTTGTGTCAAAATTGCAAGGTACCCTGGAATATACGGAAGCGCGGAAACTCCAAGCTCTTCCAGGATGTTTTTGAGGAATTGCACATTACTGCTAGCAAGATTGTTGATGATCTTATGTTGTAGTCCAACAGGTATTCAAATGAAATTAAGAAAGGCATCCTTAGAGGTTGGAGCACTATGTTGTGTCACCTATCTGTAAGATTATGATTTTATCCCTCCTTTTCTTTTCTATTAATCCTACTTTATCATTTTCCTTTTTATAGTTTTCAGTTTATGAAGTGTTTCAGGCCGGTGTAAGCCTGTTGTAGTCCCTGTAAGTGACGCACCACCCTCTCTTAACTAAATAGACACCGTTGCGTCGATGAGACGCTTCGACCCATGCTGGCCGTCGTTCCCCACCACTGAGGTTTCGTTTCCCCGTTCTTTCCTTCTTCCAATCTTCAGTCCAATTGTATGAACAGAAACAAACCTTCTTGTATGTTTGTAGATGAAGAAGAAACGGCTGGCTTACCAATCACTTAAGCATCCAGAGCTTCGGCGCCCAACTGTTGAAGAAGGCTCAGACTGATGGAGTTGTCCCGAACAAGGCACAGACCTGACCCCTTTCCGCTCCTGGAGTCCTTGCATGCCTTTAAAGCATGTAATCTTAGTCGTTGGACTTTTTATATGGTTGATACTAAATTCGTGTGGTGGTTGCAGAATGTCATAGCGCATGTGTTACCGCTGTCCCTCTCAATAAGTCCCTCACCGGTGGTTACACACACGCGCACCCACGAACAGCTCGGTCAGGGGAGAAAACAAAGCAGTGGTGTTCGGTTAGAACACAGGAGGACAAACGGTCAGGTTTCAGGAACCAATGCCTTCATATTTTTTCTCTTTCTACTGAGTGCTGGCTAAATAAGCACAACCCTCTTATTACAAGGTTAGATCAACTCAACACCAGCAATAATGGCTTGAAATGAGCTAGGTTGGCCAAGACTAGACATTATGGATTTGGTACTGTATATATACTGGAAAATGATAGCATGGTCTTTGTATGGTTATTTTTTGAATTAGCAACACTGTACAGTCTTCCTCGGCAGCACATACTAATGATTACTGCTCAAGCATGTAGATGGTACATTTTTGGCAATTGGATCAATAACCATGTCATTACTATACAAAAAGGATGTAGATCCATAGACTAATACTCCTATATTGGTTTGGTTTCTTATGCATTTATTACCCGTTCGCACATATAACTTGTGTCTCTTGCTTCTTAGATTATTGCCTGGTATGGTGTCCAATAAATTCAGAGATTGCCTCTGCAGTGGTCTGTAGCTACAAAGATGATAATTTAGAAAAACATAGATGATGACTAGCTATTGAGAAGCATAATAATGTTTTTATTTCTTCTTCATGACAATCAAGGTCAAACAAATATCTTCATGTTTATCAGAATGAAATAAAATTGATGGACAGTGCCACTCCATTGATAACTAGAGCTAGCAGTGTGTTCATCTAGATGGTTACATTTTCTTCATAGAAGAATGTACAATGCTAGAATTAGTAGACGCGAGACAGTCAAAATCTTCATGCACTCAACACTCATTGTACTGAGTTTTTTTAGCAATACTCATTGTAATATGTGGTCAACACATAGTTTTGTTACCCTGTTGCAACGCACGGGCCCTTTTGCTAGTAATCATATCATTTGCGCAAGGCAAAGGCTTATAAAAGAAGACCTTAATTAAGTAGGATATGAACCAGAATGATCAGAATATCTACACATACGTTTTGACTAGTACAGAATTAGCAAATATCCCAATTTTCTTCCATGCACAAGACTTCGAGTTAGCTACTCAGTGTGTCTCGATGGTGTCCCCTTTTATTTCATCATTCTTTTCTGGGAAACCTTATAAGTGGTTAGCTACTCTGTCTGTCTCAATGGTGTTAACTATGTATGCAGTTTCATTTCAATCAAAATGGAACCTGGGAGTGGCCCCTGTTTTTCTAAAATGAACCAAAACATTGGGGCTTTAGAACAACAGAAAATAACATACTTTACATATATTATTACCTTAATTTAGGTTCAGTTTAAATGTCCCGATGCTCCAATTTCTCCCTTGGATTGAAGATCTAACACAAGGTTACCTTTCTTGTATTGACATCTGAAACTGAGAACAATTTAACAGATCAATAAGCCTTGTTGAACATTTATCTTAGTTGCATTAAGCCTAGCACATTAAGAATAAATTTCTATACTTTAGATGTGTGCGACTCTCCTGTTCCTAAAAAAACTCCATGTCAGGATAATCTTCCTAGTACAACAGCTTTGCTGCATTTCCTTGAAAGATTAAATACCAAACATCATTATGAATTTTCAGAGATGAACACAAAATCCTTAATTTGGTTTGTTATAAACTATAACCAAAGGATATAAGCATAAACACCGCAGTCAGTTAGCCAATGCTAAATAATAACGGGAGAGGGATGATTAGGAAACAAAGAAATCATAACTTGTGATATTCAGATTCTTCCATGCTTGTCAAATTCGAAGGGATAAGTGAATGTACCAAAGACTGTAATTCGTACAGTAGGCATGTCAACTGAAAGACGAAATAGATGAGTATGGCAGGTAGGAAACATCAATCTTATCCTTCCCTAGATCACAGGAAGCAAATATTAGTTGGGCTCACATGCCAGCAACATGGAGAGACAACATAACCCTTATGACTGCTCAACCATGGGAGGCAGAACCTTGCTCAATTTTCCTTCGCATCTGCGAGTCACTTGGGGATCCTGCAAGCCGAGGAGAATACAATGTTGACAGCCATGTGCTACGGCGAGGGCGGATGGGGAAGAGGCCAAGACTGCTGTACGGGGAGGTAAGACAGCCAAATCAAAACTAAACCTAACTGTATTACCTCGTTCCATGCCAGATCTGGTGGAAGTTAGACGTCATCCTTGTGGACATCCTCACTCGAACAGATCCTTCTGCTGAAACACTTGAGCAACTCGAGCCTAGAGGAGCCTGGCGGAGGACGCGTGGAGGAGGCTTGGCTGCTTGGGCGTTGCTGGAGGTCCGACGAATGGTGGTCGGGGCGGCAGAGGGTGCTCGGCGGCATGGTCCGGGAGGAGTGGCACTAGGTGTGGCAGACGGTGGTCGGCGCGTGGTCGGGGAGGAAGCTGGCACTGGAGTGTGGCGGGGGCGGTCGGCAGCCGCGCAGGGTGGGGTGCGGCGGCGGCGGCTCGGGGAGGAGGCTATGTTAGGGTGTGGTCGATTTGGGGATTTCCGTCTGAGTTGAGTTTGGGGATTTTGCTTAGACTAGGCACAATGGGAGTAACTTCGGTAGTAACGTCGAAAGTCATTTCAAAGAAATTCTTGGGTGTGATGAGTTAATGAGAAGAGATGTAGTACTAGTAACTTAGCTAGTTACTATAACATCACATATCCCAATGCAATATGAGTTTATAACCTAATAAATGAAGCCTTGCATGTTACCACACTTAGGCTGGTCACAATGGGCAAGAACATAAGCTAGTAACTTACACACTTCCCTAGACTATGTTACTACCTCCATAGTGGGTAGGAACATCTATGTAGTGTCATACAACGATGTATATATTAGGTTATAGACTCATTGTTTTTTGGAGTGTGTGATGTTCCGGTAAATTAGCTAGTTACCACAAGCACCTCTCTCTTCATTAAATATGTGCCACATAAGCAAAGTTGTATTGGAGTGTGTGATGTTACTCCTAAGTTCCTCCCCATTGTGACCAGCCTTATGTTACTACCCACTATTGAGGCAGTAACATAGTCTAGGAATATGTGTATGTTACTAGTGTATGTTACTCTCCATTGTGGCTAGTCGACTCTCGACAGTGGGAGTAACTTCAGCAGTAAAATCGAGTCCAACTCAACAAATTTGCTTATGTGGCAACGAGTTAATGAGGAGAGAGGTAGTTATAGTAACTTAGCTAGTTACTGTAACATCACATGTTCCAATGCAATTTGAGTATATAACCTAATAAATGAATCTTTGCATGTTACCACACTTATGTTACTACCCACTATGAAGGTAGTAACATAGTCTAAGAATATGTGTAAGTTACTAGTGTATGTTACTCACCACTGTGGCTTATTTGGAGCGACAATTTTCGCATCTCGCGCACTGTCCCGTGCTATCCCGCGCCAATACGTACTATTTTGGTTTGGCCCCACAAGAAGTCCCCGGCAGATAATATGACATTGTTTAGGTGTGCCAACAAATATTGTGTCCTTGGAAATGGGTATCTATGCTGGCAGTTTGAATTCCCTTATGTTTGAGTTCTACCGGCAGTTTATTTGCCATTGGATACTTCTGCCGGCAGTAGAATAATCCCCAGAAGATGGTTTGCCTTTATGATGGTATTTCTGCCGACTGTTAATTGCCCCCAATCAAGGGTTATGGTGTAGTATATCCTGTCGGTACCCTCTGTTTTGTTGCCGGGGAGTTAGGCCTACCGGGCACAAATCGTATAGAGGGACCAGTACCCCGCTAGTCCTTTTCCATCAAAGGCCACTGCAACCACCCTAACCAAAGCAACGTTCGAGTCGAAGGGTGGGAGCACCTAAGTTTCAAAGGGTAGCAAGGTTTTCTCATGCACAAGACCTTACTTATAGAACACATATGGATAACAGGAAGAAATTATCTGTTTGGTTTGCCAGAGATCGCAGTGCTGGCTTGTCTGCTCATCTCCTCTTGGGGATCGAGTCCACGGCAGTAGCCTGCAGTTTATGCAGATGAAAATGATGTCAGATGCGATCTTATCTACATGAACATGCGATGCTCATGATATGCTTATGCATGCATGCAACTTGTCGGGGCCCCCAGCGCTTCATTTATTTCTCTGTTGCTCAGGGTTTGTGCTTGGCTTTGTACAAGAGTTTACATGCAACTGAGGCAAGGCCTGTACTAAAGGGTGACTGCTGGGCAGGGCCCGACAGCCGTGCCTTACGGGTAGAACTTGTGGAGATGCTCAATATTCCATGAGTTTTGCAATTGAATGCCATCACTGGTCTCCAAACGGACTGCGCCACGTCTGGTGACTCGTACTACCCGGTAAGGGCCTTCCCACTTCAGAGTCAACTTGTTTGTACCCTTGGCGGACTGAACGCGCCTAAGGACAAGGTCAACTCTCTCAAGACACCGGGCATGAACCCTGCAGCTGTGATAGCGACGCAGGCTTTGTCGCTAGCGCGCAAAGACGCGTAGCGACCGGAGGCGGTTCTCCGGAGAAGCACAACGTCGCCACGCCGGTGTTGTTCTGTTGGGAGCGTTGCGAGAAAATTAAAATTTTTCCTACGGCTTCACCAAGATCCATCTATGAGTTCATCTAAGCAACGAGTAGCGGAGAGAGATAGCATCTACATACCACTTGTAGATCGCGTGCGGAAGCTTGCAAGGTGATGATGGAGTCGTACTCGAGCGTGATTCAGATCACCGATGCCAAGTCTTTGAGCAGACAAGACCTCCACGTTCAACACACGTGCGGGACGAGCGGCGTCTCCTCCTTCTTGATCCGGCAAGGGGAAGGAGAGGTTGAGGAAGACAGCTCCACCGGCAAAGACGACGACGGCGTGGTGATGGTGGAGAAGCAAGATCTCGGCGAGGCTTCGCCGAGCTCTTACGGAGGAGGAGATGTGTTGGGAGGGAGGGCTGCGCCTTGGGAGTTGGTACAGCAGCCCCCTCCCTCCCCCTTTATATAGGCCCCTGAAGTGGCTGCCCTGGAGATCCAATCTCCGGGGCGGCGGCCAAGGGGGTGGAGTGCCCCCAAGCCGGGTGGGCGCCCCCCTAGGGTTTCAACCCTAGGCGCGAGGGTGGGCCTAGGGGCGCACCAGCCCCTGTGGGCTGGTTCCTTCCCCTTTGGCCCATGGGGCCCTCCGGATAGGTGGCCCCACCGGTGGACCCGGGACCCTTCCGGTGGTCCGTGATTTTACCGAAACCCGAAACTTTCCCGATGGCGAAACACCACTTCCTATATATTATTCTTTACCTCCGTACCCTTAGGAACTCCTCGTGACGTCAGGGATCTCATCCGGACTCGAACAACATTCGGTGGTCACATACTTGACTTCCTACTAACCCTAGCGCCACCGAACCTTAAGTGTGTAGACCCTACGGGTTCGGGAGACTTGAGACATGACCGAGGCGACTCTCGGGCAATAACCAACAGCGGGTCGGATATCCATGTTGGCTCCCACATGCTCCTCGATGATTTCATCGGTTGAACCACGATGTCGAGGATTCGATCAAACCACGTATGCAATTCCTTTGTCAATCGATGCGTTACTTGCGAGACTCGATCGTCGGTATCCCAATACCTTGTTCGGTCTCGTCACGGCAAGTCACTTTACTCGCATCAGTAATGCATGATCCGTGGCCAACACCTTGGTCACATTGAGCTCATTATGATGATGCATTACCGAGTGGGCCCAGAGATACCTCTCCGTCATACGGAGTGACAAATCGATCTCGATCCATGTCAACCCAGCAGATACTTTCGGAGATACCGTAATGCACCTTTATAGTCACCCGATTCGTTGTGACGTTTGATACACCCAAGGCACTCCTACGGTAACCGGAGTTACACGATCTCATGGTCGAAGGAAGAGATACTTGACATTGGCAAAGCTTCTAGCAAGCGAACTATACGATCTTTTATGCTATGCTTATGATTGGGTCTTGTCCATCACATCATTCTCCTAATGATGTGATCCCGTTATCAACGACATCTAATGTCCATAGTCGAAACCATGACTATCTATTGATCACAACGAGCTAGTCAACTAGAGGCTCACTAGGGACTCATTGGGTCTAAGTGTTCACACGTGTATTACGATTTCCGGATAATACCGTTATAGCATGAACAAATGACAATTATCATGAACATTGAAATATAATAATCCTTTTATTATTGCCTCTAGGGCATATTTCCAATGATCTCCCACTTGCACTAGAGTCACCAATCTAGTTACATTGTGATGAATCGAACACCCATAGAGTTACGTGTTGATCATGTTTTGCACGCGAGAGAGGTTTAGTCAGCGGATCTGCGACATTGAGATCCGTGTGCACTTTGCAAATCTCTGTGTCTCCATCTTGAACATTTTCACGGATGGAGTTGAAACGACGCTTGATGTGCTCGGTCTTCTTGTGAAACACAGGCTCCTTGGCAAGGGCAATAGCTCCGGTGTTGTCACGAGAAGAGTTTGATCGGCCCCGACGCATTGGGTATGACTCCTAGGTCGGTGATGAACTCCTTCACCCAAACGCTTCATCGCCGCCTCCGAGGCTGCCATGTACTCCGCTTCACACGTAGATCCCGCCGCGACGCTTGCGCTTGTACCGCACTCATTGCTCCACCATTCAACATATACACGTATCCGGTTTGTGACTTAGAGTCATCGGATCTGAGTCGAAGCTAAGCGTCGGCGTAACCCTTCTGACGAGCTCTTCGTCTCCTCCATAAACGAAACATGTCCTTTGTCCTTTTCGGTGCTTCAGGATATTCTTGACCATTGTCCGGTGTTCCTTGCGGGATTACTTTGGTATCTTGCAACCAAACTTACGGCAAGGTTTACATCGGTGCAGTACACGGCATGGCATACATAATAGATCCTATGGTGAAGCATAGGGATGACACTCATCTCTTCTTTATCTTTTGCCGTGGTCGGTGGTCGAAGTGAGCTCATCTCACACCTTGTAACATAGGCAAGAACCCCTTCTTGGACTGATCCATTTTGAACCTCTTCAAAATCTTATCAAGGTATGTGCTTTGTGAAAGACCTATGAGGCGTCTCGATCTATCTCTATAGATCTTGATCCCTAATATATAAGCAGCTTCTCCAAGGTCCTTCATTGAAAAACACTTGTTCAAGTAGGCCTTAATGCTGTCCAGGAGTTTCGTATCATTTCCCATCAAGAGTATGTCATCTACATATAATAGGAGAAATGCTACAGAGCTCCCACTCACTTTCTTATAAACGCAGCTTCTCCATAAGTCAAGCATAAACAAACGCTTTGATCATCTCATCAAAGCGAATGTTCCAACTCGAGATGCTTGCACCAGTCCATAAATGGATCATTGGAGCTTGCATACTTTGTTAGCGTTCGAGGATCGACAAAACCTTCCGGCTGCATCATATCAGCTCTTCCTTAAGATGTCCATTAAGGAATGCCGTTTTGGCGTCCATCGCCATATCTCATAATCATAGTATGCGGCAATTGCTAACATGATTGGACGGACTTAAGCTTCGCCACGGAGAGAATGTCTCGTCGTAGTCAATCCCTTGAACTTGTCGATAACCCTTAGCGACAAGTCGAGCTTTATAGATGGTAACATTACCATCGCGTCCGTCTTCTTCTTAAAAATCCATTTATTTTCTATCGCTCGCCGATCATTGGGCAAGTCTGTCAAAGTCCATACTTTGTTTTCATACATGGATTCTATCTCGGATTTCATGGCCTCAAGCCATTTGTTGGAATCCGGGCCCGCCATTGCTTCTTCATAGTTCGAAGGTTCATTGTTGTCTAGCAACATGATTTCCATAACGAGGTTGCCGTACCACTCACAGTGCGGAGCGTGTCCTCGTGGACCTTCGAAGTTCAAGAGTAACTTGATCCGAAGTACCTTGATCATCATCAACGTTTTCCTCTTCAGTTGGTGTGGGCATCGCAGGAACGGTTTCCTGCGCTGCACCACTATCCCGTTCGAGAGGTAGTACTTCATCGAGTTCTACTTTCCTCCCACTTACTTCTTTCGAGAGAAACTCTTTTTCCAGAAAGCATCCGTTCTTGGCAACAAAGATCTTGCCTTCGGATTTTAAGTAGAAGGTATACCCGACAGTTTCCTTAGGGTATCCTATGAATCGCATTTTTCCGACTTGGGTTCGAGCTTTTCGGGTTGAAGTTTCTTGACATAAGCATCGCATCCCCAAACTTTTAGAAACGACGACTTAGGTTTCTTCCCAAACCATAATTCATACGGTGTCGTCTCAGCGGATTTAGGCGGTGCCCTATTTAAAGTGAATGTAGCTGTCTCTAGGCGTATCCCCAAAATGATAGCGGTAAATCGGTAAGAGACATCATAGACCGCACCATATCCAATAGAGTGCGATTCGACGTTCGGACACACCGTTTATTTGAGGTGTTCCAGGCGGCGTGAGTTGTGAAACGATTCCACATTTCCTTAAGTGTGTGCCAAATTCGTGACTTAAATATTCTCCTCCACGATCTGATCGTAGGAACTTTATCTTTCGGTCACGTTGATTCTCCACCTCACTCTGAAATTCCTTGAACTTTTCAAAGGTCTCAGACTTGTGTTTCATTAAGTAGACATACCCATATCTACTTAAGTCATTAGTGAGAGTGAGAACATAACGATATCCTCCACGAGCCTCAACGCTCATTGGACCGCACACATCGGTATGTATGATTTCCAACAAGTTGGTTGCTCGCTCCATTGTTCCGGAGAACAGAGTCTTGGTCATTTTGCCTAAGAGGCATGGTCCGCATGTGTCAAACGATTCATAATCAAGAGACTCCAAAAGTCCATCGGCATGGAGCTTCTTCATGCGCTTGACACCAATGTGACCAAAGGCGGCGATGCCACAAGTATGTGGGACTATCGTTATCAACTTTACATCTTTTTGCATCCACACTATGAACATGTGTAATATTACGCTCGAGATTCATTAAGAATAAACCATTGACCATCGGAGCATGACCATAAAACATATCTCTCATATAAATCGAACAACCATTATTCTCAGACTTAAATGAGTAGCCATCTCGTATCAAAGCGAGATCCGGATACAATGTTCATGCTCAAACATGGCACTAAATAACAATTATTGAGGTTCAAAACTAATCCGTAGGTAAATGTAGAGGCAGCGTGTCGACGGCGATCACATCGACCTCGGAACCATTCCCCGACGCGATCGTCACCTCGCCCTTCGCCGGTCTCCGTTTATTCCGCAGCTCTGCTTGTGAGTTACATATGTGAGCAACGGCACGGTATCAAATACCCGGGAGTTACTACGAGTCTTGGTAAGGTACACATCAATTACATGTATATCAAATATACCTTTGGTGTTGCGGCCTTCTTATCCGCTAAGTATTTGGGGCGAGTTCCGCTTCGGTGCCCTTCCTTGCAATAAAAACACTCGGTCTCGGGCTTGGGTCCATTCTTAGACTTCTTCCAAGAATCGGCTTACGGTAGCGGCAACATCCTTGCCGTCCTTCTTGAAGTTCTTCTTACCCTTGCCCTTCTTGAACTTAGTGGTCTTATTGACCATCAACACTTGATGTTCTTTCTTGATTTCAGCCTCTGCTGATTTCAGATTGAGAACACTTCAGAATGGTCTTTACCATCCCGCATGTTGTAGTTCATCACAAAGCTCTTGTAGCTTGGTGGGAGGATGGAGGATTCATCAATGACCGCCTCATCAGGAGGTTAATGTTCAACTGGGTCATACGTGCGTGCAACCCGGACATCTTGAGGATGTGTTCCTTGTGTAACTGTTCTCCTCCATCTTACAAGCTGTAGAACTTGTCGGAGACATCATATCTCTCGACCGGGCATGAGCTTGGAAAACTAGTTTCAGCTCTTGAACATCTCATATGCTCCGTGATGCTCAAAACGCTTTTGGAGCCCGGTTCTAAGTCAGAGAGCATGCCGCCCGAACGAGGGAGTAATCATCAAGACGAGTTTGCCAAGCGTTCATAACGTCTTGGTTCTGCAGGGACGGGGCGGCACCTAGCGGTCCTTCTAGGACATATTGCTTCTGGCAGCTATGAGGATGATCCTCGGGTTAGGACCCAAATCCGTATAGTTCTTTGCCATCATCTTTCGACTTGGTTTCTCTAGGAACGCGTTGAAGTTCATGTTGACATTAGCGTTGGCCATTGATCTACAAGACATATTTGCAAAGGTTTTAGACTAAGTTCATGATAATAAAGTTCTTAATCAAAATTATGAACTCCCACTTAGATTAGACATCCCTCTAGTCATCTAAGTGTTACGATCCGAGTCGACTAGCCCGTGTCCGATCATCACGTGAGGCGGACTAGTCATCATCGGTGAACATCTTCATGTTGATCGTATCTTCCATACGACTCGTGTTCGACCTTTCGGTCTCCGTGTTCGAGGCCATATCCGCACATGCTAGGCTCGTCAAGTTAACCCTAAGTGTTTTCATTTGTGTAAAAGCTGTCTTACACCCGTTGTATGTGAGCGTAAGAATCCATCACACCCGATCATCACGCGGTGCTTAGAAGCGACTTAACTGTAGCAACGGTGCACAGTTAGGGGAGAACACTTCTTGAAATTTTATAAGGGATCATCTTATTTACTACCGTCGTCCTAAGTAAACAAGATGCATAAACATAATAAACATCACATGCAATTATATAGTTGTGACATGATATGGCCAATATCATCAAGCTCCATTGATCTCCATCTTCGGGGCTCCATGATCATCTTGTCACCGGCTTGACACCATGATCTCCATCATCATGATCTCCATCATCGTGTCTTCATGAAGTTGTCACGCCAACGACTACTTCTACTTCTATGACTAACGCGTTTAGTAATGAAGCAAAGTAGTTTACATGGCGTTCTTCAATGACACGCAGTCATACAAAAAATAAAGACAACTCCTATGGCTCCTGCGGTTGTCATACTCATCGACATGCAAGTCGTGAATCCTATTACAAGAACATGATCTCATACATCACAATTCATCATTCATCACAACTTCGGCCATATCACATCACATGATCAATCGTTGCAAAAACAAGTTAGGCGTCCTCTAATTGTTGTTGCATCTTTTACGATGGCTGCGATTGGGTTCTAGCAAAACGTTTTCTTACCTACGAATCACCTGGCGTGATTTTGTCAACTTCTATTTACCCTTCATAAGGGCCTTGTTCATCGAATCCGCTCCAACTAAAGTGGGAGAGCAGACACCCGCCACCACCTTATGCAACTAGTGCATGTCGATCGGTGGAACCGGTCTCACGTAAGCGCACGTGTAAGGTTGGTCGGGCCGCTTCATCCCACAATACCGTTGAGCAAGAAAAGACTAGTAGAGGCAAGTAAGATGACAAGATCAGCGCCCACAACAAATTGTGTTCTACTCGTGCATTAGAGAACTACGATAGACCTAGCTCATGATGCCCTTTGTTGGGGAGCGTTGCGAGAAAATTAAAATTTTTCCTACGGCTTCACCAAGATCCATCTATGAGTTCATCTAACCAACGAGTAACGGAGAGAGATAGCATCTACATACCACTTGTAGATCGCGTGCGGAAGCTTGCAAGGTGATGATGGAGTCGTACTCGAGCGTGATTCAGATCACCGATGCCAAGTCTTTGAGCGGACAGCACCTCCACGTTCAACACACGTGCGGACGGCGGCGTCTCCTCCTTCTTGATCCAGCAAGGGGAAGGAGAGGTTGAGGAAGACAGCTCCACCGCAAAGACGACGGCGTGGTGATGGTGGAGAAGCAAGATCTCGGCTGTGGCTTCGCCGAGCTCTTACGGAGGAGGAGATGTGTTGGGAGGGAGGGCTGCGCCTTGGGAGTTGGTACAGCAGCCCCCTCCCTCCCCTTTATATAGGCCCCCAGAAGTGGCGGCCCTCGAGATCCAATCTCCGGGGCGGCGGCCAAGGGGTGGAGTGCCCCCAAGCCGGTGGGCGCCCCACCCCTAGGGTTTCAACCCTAGGCGCGGGGGGTGGGCCTGGGGCGCACCAGCCCCTGTAGGCTGGTTCCTTCCCCTTTGGCCCATGGGGCCCTCCGGATAGGTGGCCCCACCGGTGGACCCGGGACCCTTAGGTGGTCGGTGATTTTACTGGAAACCCGAAACTTTCCCGATGGCGAAACACCACTTCCTATATATTATTCTTTACCTCCGGACCCTTAGAACTCCTCGTGACATCCAGGGATCTCATCCGGACTCGAACAACATTCGGTGGTCACATACTTGACTTCCTACTAACCCTAAGCGTCACCGAACCTTAAGTGTGTAGACCCTACGGGTTCGAGACACGCAGACATGACCGAGACGACTCTCGGGCAATAACCAACAATGGGTGCGGATATCCATGTTGGCTCCCACATGCTCCTCGATGATTTCATCGGTTGAACCACAATGTCGAGATTCGATCAAACCACGTATGCAATTCCTTTGTCAATCGATGCGTTACTTGCGAGACTTCGATCGTCGGTATCCCAATACCTTGTTCGGTCTCGTTACGGCAAGTCACTTTACTCGTCTTAGTAATGCATGATCCGTGGCCAACACCTTGGTCACATTGAGCTCATTATGATGATGCATTACCGAGTGGGCCCAGAGATACCTCTCCGTCATACGGAGTGACAAATCGATCTCGATCCGTGTCAACCCAACAGATACTTTCGGAGATACCGTAATGCACCTTTATAGTCACCCGATTACGTTGTGACGTTTGATACACCAAAGGCACTCCTACGGTGGCAACCGGAGTTACACGATCTCATGGTCGAAGGAAGAGATACTTGACATTGGCAAAGCATCTAGCAAACGAACTATCGATCTTTTATGCTATGCTTATGATTGGGTCTTGTCCATCACATCATTCTCCTAATGATGTGATCCCGTTATCAACGACATCTAATGTCCATAGTCGAAACCATGACTATCTATTGATCTGTGAGCTAGTCGACTAGAGGCTCACTAGGGACTCATTGGGTCTAAGTGTTCACGTGTATTACGATTTCCGGATAATACAGTTATAGCATGAACAAATGACAATTATCATGAACATTGAAATATAATAATCCTTTTATTATTGCCTCTAGGGCATATTTCCAACAGTTCCTGTGCTACTTCACATAGGCAAGATCTCGAGGTGACCCGTAAAAATTCCATGGGGATAACTGCTTCTGCCCCATAGACTAGGTAGAAGGGTGTCTGCCCGGTAGCTCGATTTAGTGTCATTCTAAGGGACCAAAGAACCACCGGCAGTTCATCGATCCATCGCTTGTCGCACTTCTGCAGCTTATTAAATGTTCTTGTCTTGAGTCCCCGTAGCACTTCAGCGTTCGCCCTCTCAGCTTGTCCATTGCTTCTGGGATGTGCAATAGAGGCAAATGAGATCTTCCATCCGAGGGCATGAACATATTGCATGAAGGCGCGGCTCGTGAACTCGGTGCCGTTGTCGGTGATGATCCGGGCAGGGACCCCGAAGCGGCACACCAATCCTTTCAAGAACTTGATAGCTGACTGAGCAGTCATCTTCCTCACGGCATCTACTTTCAGCCACTTTATAAACTTGTCGATTGCAACGAACAAGAATTCAAAGCCCCCGGCAGCTTGGGGGAAAGGGCCGAGTATATTGAGTCCCCAGACTGAAAATGGCCATGACAAAGGGATTGTTTGAAGTGCTTGGGCAGGCAGATGGATATTCTTGGGATGGAACTGGTAGGCTTCACACTTGGTGACTAACTCGACCACATCTTGGAGGGTTGTGGACCAATAGAAACCTTGCCGGAATGCTTTCCCAACTAAAGCCCTTGATCCAATGTGGGAGCCGCACATGCCTTTGTGTATTTCTGCCAGCAGTTCCTTTCCTTCTTCCCGGCAAATGCACTTCAATTTCACACCGTTGGCCTTCTTCTGAATAGTGTGTCACTGACAAACTAATACATACTGGCCCTCTAGGCTACTCTTTCCGCTTCTTCTTGCTCTTCGGGAAGTTCTCTAGTTTGGAGGAAATGGACTATGTGCCTTGCCCAAGTTGGAGCCTGGGGCTCAGCAACGAGGACTAGCGGCACCTCCTCATTCGTGGGAGCACATCCCTCGACCGCGGGGACTAGAGGCCCGGCAGGAGGGTCCAGCCCGACAATCGAAGGGGAGTTGTTTTTGGCAGGGTCCCTGCCAGGAGCCCCGAGAGGCTGTACCAAGAGAGGCTTACCAGAGTCCAATTTCCTCCTCGTTTGGGCCATTGTTGTCAGGGATACGGAAGGCTGTGTAAGATGGAGAACAAAAGTTCCTGGTTCCACAGGAAGCTTCTGCGCAACGCACTTTGACAGATGATCAGCAATGCTGTTTTCCGCACGGGGTATGTGCTTCGTTTGCAATCCCTCAAAGCGCTCCTCCAATCTCCTCACTTCCTCAATGTATCCCTCAATCAATGGACTTTGGTAATCCTTGATGACTTGTCTCACCACAAGTTGTGAATTTCCTCGAATGATCAGCTTCTTGATTCCCAATTATGTCGCAATTCTGAGCCGGCAAGGAGCCCTTCATACTCTGCCATATTGTTTGTCGCCTTCTCCCCGGGAAAATGCATCTGGACGATCTACTTCATGTGCTCTCCAGTGGGAGCAACGAGAAGCACGCCAGCCCCTGCACCTTGTAGGGAGAAGGCACCATCGAAATGCATGATCCATTCTTAGGGTGCTTCCTTGCCGGGGTTAACTATTTCCAGCACTTCTTCATCAGGGGTTGGCGTCCATTCCGCAATAAACTCTGCCAATGCCCTGCTCTAATTCGTTGATGTGTTTTCAAACTTCAGGCCAAAGCTGGATAACTCCAATGCCCATTCCACTATCCTATCGGTAGCCTCTAGGTTTCGGAGTATCCTTTGCAACGGGAAGCAGGTGACAACCGTGATCTCATGGGCTTGGAAGTAGTGGCGCAGTTTCCTTGAGGCCATGACAAGGCCAAAAATCAATTTTTGCATGCTAGAATACCTCGATCTAGCCCCCTGCAATAGGGAGCTGACAAAGTATACCAGGCGTTGCACCACCTTCTTCCTTGCGTCATCCTTGGGGTTGTCTCCGATGTCGTGCTCCTCTTTGTCCTAATCCACATCTGGCCTTGTGGGGTTGTTCTCTCTCTCTCTTCCCTGGGCGAGACACTTGTTGAGGCTGCTGTCTCCTCCACTTCCCGCTATGCGACTAATCCCGCGCTAACCACTCGATTAGTCACTACCAGATGTAGCAGCAACGGCTCTTGTGGTTTGGGTGCAATTAAAGTGGGCACCGAGGATAAGTAGGTCTTCAAATCTTATAGTGCTGCGTCTACTTCCGGGGTCCACTTTGTAAGTGCATCTAGTGCCCCTTAGTGATTTTGGTGTATTGAAGACTTATAGGTTAAGGGACTAATGTGTTTATGAGTGTACAGGTCTATAAGTCTATGAGGAGTTTGATATTCTGAGAGAAAGTCGACCCTAAAAGCGAATATCTTCGATTGAAGATTTTGGTATTCCTGAAGACTTTCATGAAGACTTTGAAAGTGAAGAAATTGGTGTGTCTGTGAAGACTTGATATGCATGCCAGGAATATGAAGCTTGAAGACTTTCGTTTTCATAGTTTTGTTTTCTCTTTCTTGAGTCATAGGAAACACCGTCTTTGTTAAAGGGGTCAAGGAAATACTAAGGAAAATTTTCCATGTGATGCTCAACTCAAAATCCTACACCTACCAATCCCTTGAGTGAAGCCATTGGAAATCTCATACTGATTCATCAATTTCTTGATGTGAGAGACGAAGTTCTTACGGTATTGAGAATTTGTTCGGATGAAGAGATAGGAATTCGCCAGTCGCGGATTGCCTACACGATGAGAACATGATATACGAGGAATTTGAGTCAAATTTCCATTTGTTGCTATGCTACGCGCCACTATCCCAAAATATCTTATCCACATAACGGTCATATCATTGAAGGGCATTTATGTCTTATCATGTCGGGCTGCTCCTAGGCTATAAATAGCCCCCTTCAACCACTAGCTGGTTGGCTGCTCGAGAGAAACCGACACTTGTCATTTGAGAGCAACCCATCCTCGAGGACTTTGGCGAAAATCATCGAGTGAGGAAAATCCAAACCCGAACACCCACAAACCCAAAGTGATTGAGCATCACTGAAGAGATTGATCCTGCGTGGATCCGATGCTTGTTACCTTTGAAGATTGTGCTTCTTCCAGACGGTTAGGCGTCATGGTCTAGAGCATCCCAGAGGAATTGTGGATCGCCGAGTGACCGAAGTCTGTGAAGGTTTGGAGGTCGCCTGAAGACTTACCACGAGTGATTGGACGAGGTCTGTGTGACCTTAGTTCAAGGAGAATATGGTGAGGACTTGGTGTCTGAGCTGCGTGCTTTCGCCGATCGGTGTCTACGGACTGTGTGTCCTCGAGTTTAAATACTCGGCCGCTCCAACCAGACGTATAAGCCGAGGCAGCAGTTGGAACTGGTCTACCAAATCATTGTCTTCACCAACCTTACTGGTTCTATTTCCTCAACTCTTTCATTTCCTCATTACTGTGTTGAGTGATTATTCATATCTGTGTTTGAAGACTTTGACAGAAGACTTTCTCAATTTCCTCAGTTCAATTTCTTCAGTTTGTTTGTCTTCATCTTGTGTTATCCTGTGTTTATGTTGGGGAACGTAGTAATTTCAAAAAATTTCCTACGCACACGCAAGATCATGGTGATGCATAGCAACGAGAGGGGAGAGTGTTGTCTCACGTACCTCGAGACCCGGCGAAGCGATCTGGCGTAGAGGAAGTAGTCGACGTTCTCCTCGCGATCCGACCGATCCGGCGCCGTTACTCGGCGCCCCGAGTTCTTGACACACGACAGCTCGATGGCGTCCCTCGTACTCCGATCCAGCCGAGTGTCGAGGGAGAGTTTCGTCAAGACGACGGCGTGGTGGCGATCTTGATGTTTCACGGCAAGCAGGGCTTCGCCTAAGCTTCATGACAGTATAACCGAGGTGGAATATGGTGGAGGGGGCACCGACACGGCTAAGGAGCGATCTAAAGATCAAACTTGTGTGTTCCAAGGTGCCCCCTGCCCCAGATATAAAGGAGGGAGGGGAGGCCGGCCGGCCTAGCTAGGGGCGGGGAGGAGTCCTACTCCCACCGAGTAGGACTCCCCCTTCCTAGTTGGAATAGGATTGGGGGAGGGGAAGAGGAGAGGCGCCCCCTTCCTGTCCTGTCCTATTCGGACTGGGGGGGAGAGGCGTGCCACCTCTGGCCGGCCCTCCTCTTCTCCCTCGAGGCCCACCGAGGCCCATTTACCCCGGGGTTCAGTAACCTCCGGTACTCGGTAAATTCCGTTTTACTTGGAACCATTCGAACTCCAAACATAGGCTTCCAATATATCAATCTTTATGTCTCGACCATTTGAGACTCCTCGTCATGTCCGTGATCACATCAGGACTCGAACTTCTTCGGTACATCAAAATACATAAACTCATAATAAGCATCATCGAAACCTTAAGCGTGCGGACCCTACGGTTCGAGAACAATGTAGACATGACCTAGAACTATTCACGGTCAATAACCAACAGCGGGACTGGATGCCCATATTGGCTCCTACATATTCTCGAAGATCTTTATCGGTCGGACCGCATAACAACATCGTTGTTCCTTTGTCATCGGTATGTTACTTGCGAGATTCGATCGTCGGTATCCAATACCTAGTTCAATCTCGTACGCAAGTCTCTTTACTCGTTAAGTAATACATCATCTCACAACTAACTCATTAGTTGTAGTGCTTGCAAGGCTTGATGATGTGCATTACCGAGAGGGCCAGAGATACCTCTCCGACAATCGGAGTGACAAAACCTAATCTCGAAATCGCCAACCCAACATACGCCTTTGGAGACACACTGTAGTACTCCTTTATAATCACCCGATTCGTTGTGACGTTTGGTAGCACCAAAGTGTTCCTCCGTAAGCGGAGTTGCATAATCTCATAGTTACGAGGAACATGTATAAGTCATGGATAAAAGCGGTAGCAACATACTAAGCGATCGTGTGCTAAGCTAAGGAATGGGTCATGTCAATCGATCATTCTACTAATGATGTGACCTTGTTAATCAAATAACAACTCCTTGTTCATGGTAGGAAACATAACCATCTTTGATTAACAAGCTAGTCTAGTAGAGGCATACTAGTGACATGTTGTTTTGTCTATGCATTCACACATGTATCATGTTTCGGTTAATACAATTCTAGCATGAATGATAAACATTTATCATGAAATAAGGAAATAAATAATAACTTTATTATTGCCTCTAGGGCATATTTCCTTGATCTCCCACTTGCACTAGAGTCAATAATCTAGATTACATAGTAATGATTCTAACACCCATGGAGTCTTGGTGCTGATCATGTTTTGCTCGTGGAAGAGGCTTAGTCAGCGGGTGCGCAACATTCAGATCCGTGTGTATCTTGCAAATCTCTATGTCTCCCACGGACTAAGTCCGGATGGAATTGAAGCGTCTCTTGATGTGCTTGGTCCTCTTGTGAAATCTGGATTCCTTCGCTAAGGCAATTGCTCGATATTGTCACGAAGATTTTCATTGGACCCGATGCACTAGGTATGACACCTAGATCGGATATGAACTCCTTCATCGAGACTCCTTCATTAGCTGCTTCGAAGCTGCTATGTATTCCGCTTCACATGTAGATCCCTTCTGACGCTTTGTTTAGAACCGCACCAACCGACAGCTCCTCCGTTTAGTGTAAATCGTATCCGGTCTGCGATTTAGAATCGTCCGGATCGGTGTCAAAACTTGCATCAGCGTAACCGTTTACGATGAGCTCTTTGTCACCTCCATATCGAGAAACATATCCTTAGTCCTTTTCGGTATTTGGGATGTTCTTGACCGCTGTCCGATGATCCACTCTGGATTACTTTGGTACCTCCTGCTAGGCTTATAGCAAGGCACACATCGGTCGGTACACAGCATTGCATACATGATAGAGCCTATGGCTGAAGCATAGGAACATCTTTCATTTCTCTCTATCTTCTGCGGTGGTCGGGCATTGAGTCTTACTCAACTTCACACCTTGTAACACGGCAAGAACCCTTTCTTTGCTTGATCCATTTTGAACTTCTTCAAAATTTTGTCAAGGTATGTGCTTTGTGAAAGTCAATTAAGCGCCTTGATCTATCTCTATAGATCTTAATGCCCAATATGTAAGCAGCTTCACCGAGGTCTTTCATTGAAAACCCTTATTCAAGTATCCTTTATGCTATCCGAAATTCTATATCATTTCCGATCAGCAATATGTCATCTACATATAATATCGAAATGCTCTGAGCTCCCACTCACTTTCTTGTAAATCTGAGGCTTCTCCAAAAGTCTGACAAACCCAAATGCTTTGATCACACTATCAAAGCGTTTATTCCAACTCGAGATGCTTGCACCGGTCCATAGATGGATCATTGGAGCTTGCACACTTTGTTAGCTCCTTTGGATCGATAAAACCTTCGGTTGCATCATATACAACTCTTCTTCCGTAAATCCATTCAGAATGCAGTCTTTACATCCATTTGCCAAATTTCATAATCATAAAATGCGCAATTGCTAACATGATTCGGACGGACTTAAGCATCGCTACTGGTGAGAAGGTCTCATCGTAGTCAATCCCTTGAACTTGCGAAAACCCTTTGCGACAAGTCGAGCTTTATAAACGATAACATTACCGTCGGCGTCAGTCTTCTTCTTGAAGATCCACTTGTTTTCTATTGCTTGCCGACCCTCGGGCAAGTCAACCAAAGTCCATACTTTGTTTTCATACATGGATTCCATCTCAGATTTCATGGCCTCAAGCCATTTTGCGGAATCTGGGCTCACCATCGCTTCTTCATAGTTCGTAGGTTCATCATGATCTAGTAGCATGATTTCGAACAGGATTACCGTACCACTCAGTGCGGATCTTACTCTGGTTGATCTACGAGGTTCTGCGGTAACTTGATCGAAGTTTCATGATCAACATCATCAACTTCCTCACTACTTGGTGTAGGTGTCTCGAAACCGTTTTCTGCGACGAACTACTTTCAAGTAAGGGAGAAGGTACTATTACCTCATCAAGTTCCACTTTCCTCCCACTCACTTCTTTCGAGAGAAACTCCTTCTCTAGAAAGGATCCATTCTTAACAACGAATGTCTTGCCTTCGGATCTGTGATAGAAGGTGTACCCAACTGTCTCCTTTGGGTATCCTATGAAGACACATTTCTCGATTTGGGTTCGAGCTTATCGGGTTGAAGCTTTTCACATAAGCATCGCATCCCCAAACTTTAAGAAAGCGACAACTTTGGTTTCTTGCCAAACCATAGTTCATAAGGTGTCGTCTCAGCATTTCGACGGTGTTCTATTCGGTGTGAATCGGCCGTCTCTAGAGCATAACCCCAAAATGATAGCGGTAAATCTGAAGAGACATCATAGATCGTACCATATCTAGTAAAGTACGATTCTGACGTTCGGACACACCATTCTGTTGTGGTGTTAGGGTGGCGTGAGTTGCTTGAAACTATTCGCATTGTTTCAAATGTAGACCAAACTCGTAACTCAAATATTCACCTCCACGATCGGATCGTAGAAACTTAATTTTCTTGTTACGATGATTTTCAACTTCACTCTGAAATTCTTTGAACTTTTCAAGCGTTTGGACTTATGTTTCATTAAGTAGATATACCCATATACGCTTAAGTCATCTGTGAAGGTGAGAAAATAACGATATCCGCCACGAGCCTCAACGTTCATTGGACCACATACATCAGTATGTATGATTTCCAACAAATCTGTTGCTCTCTCCATAGTTAGGAGAATGGTGTTCTAGTCATCTTGCCCATGAGGCACGGTTCATAAGTGCCAAGTGATTCATAATCAAGTGACTCCAAAAGTCCATCATCATGGAGTTTCTTCATCGCTTTACACCGATATGACCTAAGCGGCGGTGCCACAAATAAGTTGCACTATCATTATCAACTCTGCATCTTTTGGTTTCAACATTATGAATATGTGTATCACTACTATCGAGATTCATCAAAATAGACCATTCCTCAAGGGTGCATGACCATAAAAGATATTACTCATATAAATAGAACAACCATTATTCTCTCGATTTAAATGAATAACCGTCTCGCATCAAACAAGATCCAGATATAATGTTCATGCTCAACGCAGCACCAAATAACAATTATTTAGGTCTAAAACTAATCCGAAGGTAGATGTAGAGGTAGCGTGCCGACCGCGATCACATCGACTTTGGAACCATTTCCCACGCGCATCGTCACCTCGTCCTTTGCGAGTTAAGCAATCAGTAGTCCTGTTTGAGTTGCAAATATTAGCAGCAGAACCAAAGTATCAAATACCAGTGCTACTACGAGCTCTAGTAAGGTACACATCAATAACATGTATATCACATATACCTTTGTTCACCTTGCCATCCTTCTTATCCGCCAAATACTTGGGGCAGTTCCGCTTCGGTGACGATCGCTTGCGGTAGAAGCACTCGGTTTCAGGTTTAGGGCCGGACTTGGGTTTCTTCTCTGAGCAAACAACTTGCTTGCTGTTCTTCTTGAAGTTCCTTCTTCTTCCCTTTGCCTTTCTTCTTGAAACTAGTGGTCTTATTGACCATCAACACTTGATGCTCCTTCTTGATTTCTACCTCCATGACCTTTAGCATTGCGAAGAGCTCGGTATAGTCTTTACTAACCCTTGCATATTATAGTTCATCACGAAGCCTTTGTAGCTTGGTGGCGGTGATTGAAGAATTACATCAATGACACAATCATCCGGAAGATTAACTCCCAATTGTGTCAAGTGATTGTAGTACCCGGACATTACGAGTATATGCTCACTAATGAACTATTCTCCTCCATCTTGCAGCTATAGAACTTATTGGAGACTTCATATCTCTCAATCCGGGCATTACTGTTGGAATATCAACTTCAACTCTGGAACATCTCATATGCTCCATGGCGTTCAAAACGTCGTTGAAGTCCCGGTTCTAAGCCGTAAAGCATGGCACTTGAACTATAGAGTAGTCATCGACTTTGCTCGCCAGACGTTCATAACATCTGCGGTTGCATTAGCGGCGAGCTGGCACCTAGCGGTGCATCCGGGGCGTAACTCTTACGTGCAGCAATGAGGATAATCCTCGTTACGGACCCGATCCGTGTAATTGCTACCATCATCTTTCAACTTTGCTTTCTCAAGGAACGCATTAAAATTCAACGGAACAACAAAGACGAGCCATCTATCTACAATCAAACATAAACAAGCAAGATACTATCGGTACTAAGTTCATGATAAATTTAAGTTCAATTAATCATATTACTTAAGAACTCCCACTTAGAAAAACATCTCTCTAGTTATCTAAGTGATCACGTGATCCAAATCAACTAAACCATAACCGATCATCACGTGAAATGGAGTAGTTTTCAATGGTGAACATCTTATGTTGATCATATCTACTATATGATTCACGCTCGACCTTTCGGTCTCCGTGTTCCGAGGCCATATCTGCATATGCTAGGCTCGTCAAGTATAACCCGAGTATTCTGCGTGTGCAAAACGGCTTGCACCGTTGTAGATGGACGTGAGAGCTTATCACACCCGATCATCACGTGGTGTGCGGGCACGACGAACTTTGGCAGCGGTGCATACTCGGGAGAACACTTCTTGATAATTTAGTGAGAGATCATCTTATAATGCTACCGTCGATCAAAGCAAGATAAGATGCATAAAAGGATAAACATCACATGCAAATCAATATAAGTGATATGATATGGTCATCATCATCTTGTGCTTCATGATCTCCATCTTGCGGCACCACCATGATCACCATCGTCACCGGCGCGACACCTTGATCTTCATCGTAGCATCGTTGTCGTCTCGCCAAACTTATGCTTCTCGACTATCGCTACCGCTTAGTGATAAAGTAAAGCATTACGAAGCGATGCATTGCATACAATAAGCGACAACCATATGGCTCCTGCCGATTGCCGATAACCGGTTACAAAACATGATCATCTCATACAATAAAATATAGCATCACATCTTGACCATATCACATCACAACATGCCTGCAAAAACAAGTTAGGCGTCCTCTACTTTGTTGTTGCAAATTTTACGTGGCTGCTACGGGCTTAAGCAAGAACCAGTCTCACCTCGCATCAAAACCACAGCGATACTTCGTCAAATAGACTCCATTTAACCTTCTCAAGGACGGGCGAGCCACACTCAGTTCAACTAAAGTGAGAGAGACAGCACCCACCGGTCACCTTTAAGCAGCGAGTGCTCGTGGCGGTGAAACCAGTCTCGCGTAAGCGTCACGCGTAATGTCGGTGCAGGCGCTTCATCTCACAATACCGCTGAACCAAAGTATGACATCTTTGGTAGGTAGTATGACTTGTATCGCCCACAACTCACTTGTGTTCTACTCGTGCAAAACATCAAACCATAGAAAAACCTAGGCTCGGATGCCCTTTGTTGGGGAGCGTAGTAATTTCAAAAATTTTCCCACGCACACGCAAGATCATGGTGATGCATAGCAACGAGAGGGAGAGTGTTGTCTACGTACCCTCGTAGACCGAAGCGAAGCGATCTGGCGTAGAGGAAGTAGTCGACGTTCTCCTCGCGATCCGACCGATCCGGCGCCGTTACTCGGCGCCCCGAGTTCTTGACACACGTACAGCTCGATGGCGTCCCTCGTACTCGATCCAGCCGAGTGTCGAGGAGAGTTTCGTTAACGACGGCGTGGTGGCGATCTTGATGTTTCACGGCGCAGGGCTTCGCCTAAGCATGACGGTATAACCGAGGTGGAATATGGTGGAGGGGGCACCGCACACGGCTAAGGAGCGATCTAAAGATCAAACTTGTGTGTTCAAGGTGCCCCCCCCCGTATATAAAGGAGGGAGGGAGGCCGGCCGGCCTAGCTAGAAGGCGCGAGGAGTCCTACTCCCACGGGAGTAGGACTCCCCCTTCCTAGTTGGAATAGGATTGGGGAGGGGAAGAGGAGAGGGGCGCCCCTTCCTTGTCCTATTCGGACTGGGGGAGGGGCGCTGCCACCTCTGGCGGCCCCTCCTCTTCTCCCTCGAGGCCCACCGAGGCCCATTTACCCCGGGGTTCCAGTAACCTCCGGTACTCAGTAAATTCCGTTTTCGCCGGAACCATTCGAACTCCAAACATAGGCTTCCAATATATCAATCTTTATGTCTCGACCATTTGAGACTCCTCGCCATGTCCGTGATCACATCAGGGACTCGAACTTCTTGGTACATCAAAATACATAAACTCATAATAAGCATCATCGAAACCTTAAGCGTGCGGACCCTACGGTTCGAGAACAATGTAGACATGACCTAGAACTATTCACGGTCAATAACCAACAGCGGGACACGGATGCCCATATTGGCTCCTACATATTCTCGAAGATCTTTATCGGTCAGACCGCATAACAACATCGTTGTTCCCTTTGTCATCGGTATGTTACTTGCGAGATTCGATCGTCGGTATCAATACCTAGTTCAATCTCGTTACGGCAAGTCTCTTTACTCATTCGTAATACATCATCTCACAACTAACTCATTAGTTGTAGTGCTTGCAAGGCTTGATGATGTGCATTACCGAGAGGGCCAGAGATACCTCTCCGACAATCGGAGTGACAAAACCTAATCTCGAAATCGCCAACCCAACATACGCCTTTGGAGACACTGTAGTACTCCTTTATAATCACCCGATTCGTTGTGGCGTTTGGTAGCACCAAAGTGTTCCTCCGTAAGCGGAGTTTCATAATCTCATAGTTACAGGAACATGTATAAGTCATGGATAAAAGCGGTAGCAACATACTAAGCGATCGTGTGCTAAGCTAAGGGAATGGGTCATGTCAATCAGATCATTCTACTAATGATGTGACCTTGTTAATCAAATAACAACTCCTTGTTCATGGTCAGGAAACATAACCATCTTTGATTAACAAGCTAGTCTAGTAGAGGCATACTAGTGACATGTTGTTTTGTCTATGCATTCACACATGTATCATGTTTCCAGTTAATACAATTCTAGCATGAATGATAAACATTTATCATGAAATAAGGAAATAAATAATAACTTTATTATTGCCTCTAGGGCATATTTCCTTCAGTTTATGCTTTCGTTACTCTGTGTTTGTCTTCATTTCATCATGATGACTATGTGTGTATTCTGTTATGCTTACTTCTGAGTACTTATTCCGCTGCAAGTAGTTCTTCGCTAAGGAATTTCCTCACCGGCAAATTCCTTAGTGAAGAATTCATAAAAATCGCCTATTCACCCCCTCTAGTCGATATAACGCACTTTCAATTGGTATCAGAGCAAGGTACTCCCTTGTTCTGTGTGATTTTGGTTTAACCACCTGGAGTTCTAGTTATGTCGACTACAGGATTGAGGAACGTTTCCTGCCCCATCTTTGACGGTCATGAGTATCCTCGGTGAAAGTCCATGATGAAGAAGCAACTCATGGCTATGGATAGCGAACTGTGGACCGTCACCGAGATCGGTCTTACCGATCTATGCAAGATGGCTGAGGCTTATGACATTCGCAAGTACACACTGCTTAACCTCACAGCGAAGGATGTAATCTGCTCTAGTCTGTCCCGAAATCAGCTCAGGAACGTCATGCATCTCAATCACGCGAAGCTAATTTGGGACCGTCTCTCTGAGGTCTATGAAGGTCATCGGACTCGTCATGATCCTTGGTTTGAGGATTACAAGGAATCTCTCAATGCGATGACATTCGAACCAGAATCATCATCGTCTACCCCCTGCCTTATGGCAAACGGTGTTGAGGTAACCGAATCCTACCTATCCGAATCTAGTGATGATGAATCTGGCAATGAATTTGGACCTAGCTATGTCAAACTTGCTTCCCTTGCCCATAAACAACAAAGAGCCTTGGAAAAAGTTCACTACATGCTAAATAAGAGCGATGATATGTTGGGTGAAGAAATGGATCAGTCAAAAGCCTTGGTTGAAAGTCTTCAGGGACTCCATTCCAAGTTTGACGACCTTCAAGGTCATCATAACGCTCTCTTATCTGATCAC
Source organism: Aegilops speltoides (assembly GCA_021437245.1). Taxonomy (NCBI): domain Eukaryota; kingdom Viridiplantae; phylum Streptophyta; class Magnoliopsida; order Poales; family Poaceae; genus Aegilops; species Aegilops speltoides. Next base: position 214,786,854 of record CM038146.1, on the reverse strand, counting down.
GAGAAGCTTTCTCTTGAACTTCTTCAAAGAAAGCAAGATCTTGAGAAGCTAAGAGTGAGTTATGAAGATCTTCAGAAGGAGCACGATTCATTACTTGCTCAACAAATCAGCACTACTTAGGAAGAATTTGATTCTCCATGCTTAAAGTGCATTGAACGTGAATCTGCTAATTCTTCACCTGAATGTTCAAATGCTTCAAATGTTACAAATTCTTCACCTGCCCCTGCTATCACTAATTCCTCATCTGAGGACATTGCTAGTATCACTGAGAATGCAGGGCTGAAGGAATTGTATATGACAGGCATGTACAAAAGCCTCAAAGGGCATCAGACTCTTTGTGATGTGCTTAAAACGCAGATCCTCAACAAAAACCCTAGGAAAGAGGGTATTGCCTTTGAGAGGAAACTCAATGCTGATGGAACATATTGGAAGCTTTGAGCGGTACCCCAAAACCTCATGGGTTCTTTGCAAAGGGACCTCCATTGATCATCTAACTTATCGGCTTTACATGTGAATCTCCTCATTCTTACGGTGAGTCATTTGACTCCAACTATAAACTGTTCAAAAATCAGAATGGTGAAGTATTTGCTAGATATGTTGGCACTAACTGCAGGAACGGTTCCCCTATGAAGAAAATCTGGGTTCCCAAAAGTTATGTTGAAAGTCTTCAGGTGAATGTCCTCATGACACCACCAGTGAAGAATAGGAACCCCAGATCAAACTCTTCATATGGACCGAATTCTTCATATGAATCCAAGTCCTCATACGGACCAAATTCCTCACATGGATCAAATTCCTCAAAAGGATCAAAGTCCTCATATGACATCATCATGCTAACAACTCTATTTCGCAGGGTAGAGCTAAGGACTATGAATATGTGCATTATTCTTCAAATCATTATGTTCATAAGTCCTCGAAGAATTTCTCTGCTTATTCATATGCTTACCCTAACCCCTCTTATGTGAAACGAAGTGGACTGGCGTCCATGTCACCTTTCTCATATGGTGCTCGCAGAGTGATGAATTCTTTGCCACCCCTCCAGATAAGGGTGGTGAAGAAAAAGAACTAATCTCTTATGCAGGGTCAGGTCTCCAGACGTGCTTTAATGTCCGAAGAATTTGCTGGGGGCCTGACAAAATGCCTGAAAGGACACATGCTAATCATGATGAAATGAACTTTCATTTCACACGTCCTCACACTGCTTATCTGTGCTATTGCTTGATGAAATTGAACTTATGATACTGATGTCATATTCTTCACTAATGAAGTATATGAGTTTGTAAGCTGCACTAATTCATCTGCAGGATGATCAACCCAAAGCAAATGGGTGGGTCCTCGATAGTGAATGTACAAATCACATGACTGGTGACAAGAATCTATTGATGGATGCTCCATTAACACCGTCACATCTGAAGCATATCATCTTCGCTGACAAAGGCAAAAGTCAGGTATTGGGTCTAGGTAAGGTTGCGATCTCTAAGGATCGACACATGGACAAAGTCATGCTTGTCGAGTCCTTAGGATACAACCTCATGTCATCTCAATGCTTTGTGATCTTGATATGGTTGTTGTCTTTGGCAAGTATCGTTGTGTTGTGATCATGGAAGCTAACAATTCCAAAGTCTTGAAGGCTTTAGGAGAGGAGACTTGTACATTGTTGATTTTCTCTGGGACCACAACTTGCCGTGTGCTTACTTGCAAAAGCTTGTAAGGCTGGCTATGGCATCGACGACTTGGTCATCTTGGCATGAGGAATCTGCTGCACTTCATGAAGAAGAAGCATGTCATTGGCATTGAGAATGTCAAATTCCTCAAGGATCACTTGTGTGGTGCCTGTGAAGCTGGGAAGATGACTAAGGCCAAGCATCCAGCGAAGACTATCACGACCACCACTCGACCATTTGAATTGCTTCACATGGATCACTTCAGTCCTAATAATTATTCTGCTGTGACTAATGATGCATCTCTATATGGCTTTGTTATTGTTGATGATTATTCTCGTTACACATGGGTACACATTGTTACTTACAAACATGAAGTGCAGGAAGTCTTGAAACGATTTTCCTCGAGGGCCTCAACCAACTTTGATGTGAAGATCAGGCACATCAGGAGTGACAATGGAACTGAGTTCAAGAATTCCGGTCTTAATGACTATCTTGATGAACTTGGTATTACTCATGAGTTATCTGCTCCTTATACTCCTCAGCAAAATGGCGTCGTGGAGCGCAAGAACATAACTCTTGTTGAGATGGCTCGCACTATGCTTGATGAATACAAAATGCCTCATCGTTTTTGGATTGATGCAATTGATACCGCGTGCCACATCATCAATAGAGTATATCTTCACAAATTCTTCAAGAAGACTGCCTATGAGCTCCTCACTGACAGGAAACCCAATGTGAGTTATTTCAAAGTCTTCGGTGCAAAATGTTGGATTAGAGATCCTCATCACAATGCTAAATTCACACCGAAAGCACATGAAGGTTTTATGCTTGTTTACGGAAAGGACTCACACACCTACAGGGTCTTCAACATCGCTCTTCACAAGATTGTTGAAACTGTAGATGTGCGGTTCGATGAAAGTAATGGCTCGCAAAGAGAGCACCTACCTTCTGTGATAGATGAACCAGCACCTGAAGATTCTATCAAGTTCAAGGCTACTGAGGATGTCATTCCTACCGAAGAATCTACTGAAGAATTCATTCCATAACGTGAAGATCGTCGAGCTGATGTACACGAGGAAAATCTTTGAAGAAAATGGTCTTTGAAGAAAATGCTGATCAAATTCCTCGACGACAACCAGCTCATCCTCGTGTTGCAAAAGAAGTGCAAGTTGAAAAGATCATCGATGACATTGAAGCACCAGGTCCTCTCACACGCTCAAAAGCTTCACATTTATCTAACTTTTGTGGGAACTATGCTTTTGTCTCTATCACAGAGCCCACTAAGTAGATGAAGCATTTCTGGAGCCTGAGTGGATTCAGGCCATGCAAGAAGAATTACATCAGTTCGAGCTCAACAATGTCTTGGAACTGGTCAAACGTCCAGATCCTCACAAGCATAATATCATCGGCACAAAGTGGATCTGCCGCAACAAGCAAGATGAAAATGGCCTTGTGGTGAGGAATAAGGCATGAATTGTAGCTCAAGGCTACACACAGGTTGAAGGAATTGATTTCGATGAAACGTTTGCACCTGTTGCTAGACTTGAGGCTATTCGCATATTACTTGCTTATGCTAACCATCATAATATCACTTTATATCAAATGGATGTGAAAAGTGCATTCCTCAATGGTAAGCTTGAGGAAGAAGTATATGTTGCTCAACCCCGTGTTTTGAAGATCCAAAGGATCGACAAAGTATTCAGACTCAACAAGGCCCTCTATGGCCTCAAGCAGCCCCTCGGCGTGGTATGATACTTTGAAGGAATTCTTCGTGAAGAATGGCTTCACACCCGGTTCACTCGACCCTACTCTCTTTGCTAAATCTTATGATGGTGAACTGTTTGTGTGCCAAATATACGTTGATGATATTATCTTTGGCTGTACTGACCAACGTTATAGTGATGAGTTTGCCTATATGATGAGTGAAGAATATCAAATGTCTATGATGGGAGAGTTGAAATTCTTCTCAGGTCTTCAAATTCATCAACATCACAATGGCATATTCATATCTCAGGAGAAATACCTCAAGGATGTTCTGAGGAAATTCGGCATGCAAGATTGCAAAGGAGTCAAAATTCCTATGCCCACAAATGGCCATCTATCCACTGATGAAAATGGTATTGACTTCGATCACATGGTATACCGCTCCATGATCGGTTCTTTATTGTACTTATGTGCATCTAGGCCAGAATAATGCTTAGTGTTTGCATGTGTGCCCGATTTCAAGCTACACCGAAGGAATCACACCACAAGGCTGTGAAGCATATTCTTCGATATCTAGCTCACACACCAACACTAGGATTATGGTACCCCAAGGGCTCTACCTTTGATCTCATTGGATATTCGACTCGACTATCTTTGGTGATCATGTGGACCGCAAGTCAACATCGGTACTTGCCATTTCCTCGGACGATCTCAGTGCGTTGGTCCTCGAAGAAACAGAGGCGCATACCACCGCTCTCTGCGGAAGCCGAGTACATTCTGCTGGTTCTTGTTGTGCTCAATTGCTGTGGATGAAGCAAACTCTCAAGGACTACGGCATCAACATGAAGAATGTGCCTCTCTCTTGTGACAATGAGAGTGCCATCAAGATTGCTCACAACCCGTTCAAAGACTCGAAGACAAAGCACATTCATATTCGTCATCATTTTCTTCATGATCATGTGTTGAAGGGCGACATTTCTATTGAGCATGTGAAGACTGAAGAACAGCTAGCCGATATCTTCACAAAGCCCTTGGATGAGAAGAGATTTAGCAAGTTGCGGTGTGAGCTAAATATCTTAGAGTCTTCGAATGTTCTTTGGAAAAGGACTAACACTTATGCAAAATTGATGACTTAGATGTGCAACACTTGCAACACATGAAGAAACGGTTTTGTTCAATCAATGAAGAATAACACCCTAAGTTTGAAGAAATTAATGAAGAATTTGATTCTCAGAACCCTACGACAATTGTACACGGTGTCTGAAATCATCATTCTTATACGGTGGGTCACGCCACCACCAAAGTTGAAAATCTTCAATTTGAGTTATTCCTCAGTTTTTCAAATTCTTCAACTTTGCAAAATCTTCACTGTTTCTGTCGTTTTTCTTCATTGGCTATATATATATGGGTTTATGTCCTCTACATCATTCACTTATGGGTATTTCTTCAAGTTGCTTTTTCTGCTAAGTGAATGTGATCGGACCCTTCCCCCTCTATGCTATACTCAACCCAATCTATTCACAAATTCTTCATGTGCATTCTATTTGAAACTCGTTCAAAATCTTCACTGTGTCCTGTCAGCTGAAGAAATTGAGAATGGAACTTTAAAATTAATCTTATCCAAATTTTCGGTTTTGCCGATCAAACCGTCCCGTATCCCACGATGGACTTATCTATTCACCCACGATCTAACACGATCTCCACTTTTCAGTACGTGGATGACACATGTCAAGCGAATGAGAAGGGCCAGGGGCACGTTCGTCCTAAATCTTCGGGCGAACAATTTTTCACTGCGACTATAAATACCCCCTCACCCTTCCTCACTTCCTTTACTCCGCTCGACCGCTCTCTCTCTCTCTCTCTCGCTCGAGCTTCTCAAACCCTAGCGCCGCCGCTACTTCATCGTCGTCGGTGAGGAAGAGCTTCACTGCCTCGACCTCGTCGTTGTCGTATTTCGCGCCGACATGAAATCTTCACCCGCCGTCGCCGTAGCTGTCTTCCTCCGCCAAGTTGGGCGTGGAAGATCTGAATCGACGAGCTTCAAATCTACACTTCTCGGTTAAATCGTGTTCTTCATCCAGGGTAATTAAAAGTTACTTTTACTGCCCTCTTTGATTCAAATTTTCTCTACAAAATCTTCAAAGGTGTTTTATTCTTCAAATCCTCACACACAAAACACCTCACAAGTCATCTGTTCTTGATTCGTTTCCCTAAGCATCATTTTTCTTCAAGATTCCTCAATTGTGTGGATCGTCGATCTATACAACTCTGGAACCTAAGACAAAGTACGCTTAGTGAAATTCTTCAAGACTCATCTGGTCAAAGTCCTCAAACTTGTTCATTTTGAAAACCTTCTAAGAACGCATATGACCTCTTCAAATTCCTCGCAACTATACTCTGTTCACAGGTACTCATGTCTGTTGCTAAATCACTAAGTTCTCATCAACTTAACTCATTTGCAACGTTCCTCGAAGAAAAGTTGCATACTTCTTCAGAGAATTCGATTGTTCAAATTCCTCAACTAAAGAATATGGCAGAAGGTAAGAAACCTCAGAAAGGAGGAAAGAAGCCGAGGTCATGGCGCTTTTGAGATCCCCGATGACATTTATAAGGATTATTGTACACTGATGAGGCCAAGTTAGGAAAGGAGAACAAAAATCAGCGCAAAGTGCGATCTGAGGATTGAAAGGAGATGGGCAAGAGAATGGAGGAGTACAGATATGTAACTCCAAAGTATATGAAGAAATTCGCTCTAAATCCTCCATGCCCAAGAGCTCCATTGGCACTGGTCAAGAAGTCGATCCCACCACCTCAAGCACGGTGAGGATTTTCTGAAGAATGGGCCAAGCGCCAAGCCAAGTTGGCTAGACAAGCCAAAGAAGCAGTGAGGAAATTTAATGAAGACTATGCTGCTGCTGCTGCCACAAAGGCCTCTGACAAGCCTAGGAAATCTATGGCAAAGAAGCCCGCTCACAAGCCAAGTGCTTCACCAACTGTGCCCTCACGGCCAAGTTCCTCAGCAATGCCCTCACGGCCAGAATCTTCAAAGCCCTCATGGCCAATTTCTTCAAAGCCCTCACGGCAAATTCCTCATGCTGCTCCTGCTCCTCCAAAGTCCTCAGTTGCTCCGGCAAAGTCCTCAACACCTGTACACCTGGCCACATGCCAAAGGACTACAGGCATCTCTATTGCCTCTGGTGTCTCAGCGAGTTCCTCCGCTGCACCAAATTCTTCATCAGGCCCCACTCTACTGAAGACAAAGGCCACTGCTGGACGAGGTCCTCGGCCTAGTCCGAAGAAGAAACAAGTTGCCTTCCAAGTGCCATTTGACGATGAAGCTGATGATGATGAACTTGCAGAAATCATCAGAGACAGGCAAGAAAGGGCCGCTAGAGCCAAAGGCACAAATGTGCCATTGCTTTTGGATCCAAAGGTGATCCTCGACTACATTGATCTATGGCACAAGGACCCAAACACTCCTATGCCTGATTTTCATTTGACTCCTGGCCAAAGTCACATGCCGACCTATTTCATCACTAAGGAGAAATAGAAATTTGAGAAGGCCAGGCAAATCAAGAAGGCTCAGTTCAGGAAAGAGAAGTTCCTAAGGAACAACGTTGTCAAAATGACAACCGACGAACTCCTCAAGATCCAGTCTAAAATCAAAGCCCTCAGCAATGATTTCAATTCTTATTATGCTGATTGGCAAGGAGCCAAAGTCAGGTTCGTTAAACTGACTGAGAAGTTCACCAACGTTGTAGCCCCATCGCAACAAGAAATTCCTCAAGCTGAAGCCTCTGTTCAGCAAACTAAAGAACATGCCAGCACCGCTGATGATTTTCAATTTCTTTGAAGAAAATGCTAGTTCCAGGTGATGACTCCATTCCGGCCATTGAAGAAAGCGCCAGGCATCCACTAGTGGTGCGCCTGAAGAAAATGAAGAAGTCAGGGCAACTGCATCAGTTGCGCCTGAGGAAATACAACCAGATTCCTCAGCTCCTCCTGCGCCTACCCCAACTCCTACCCTTCCATCTGCATCACATGTGAGGAAGACCAAGGCTGCAGAGAAAGCTGCAGTGAAGAAAAGGAAAGCATCATCTGCTTTAGATTCTTCAGCTCCGAAGAAAATGAAGACTATGACCAGCTCACTTGAGAATCCAATTGATGTCGTTCCGATTTCCTCCATGCCATCAAAGGACCTTGTTCCTTATGGTGAAGAATATGTGATCCCTAGCGGATCTGATGAAGAAAATCATTTTGCTGCTTCGTCAGAGCAGATGGATGAAGAAATTGAAGTGGATGCAATCCCTTCAACACCTGTTGCTTCCTCGCCCATGCCTCAGTTCACAGCTGAAGAGGCTGGCATTGAAGAAATTGAAGATGAAGACGTGGATATTGGATGCACCACGCCTGTGATGAATGATGACTTTTGGGAAAGTCAGCATCCCAATTCTCCACACTTCACCCCTCTATAGCAAATACCTCAGCCCCCTGCACCAACTGTTCAAATGGGCTTTGAAGAAACTCATCCCACCTCGTCTGTGCATGAAGAAATTCCAGCCACTAGTGCTAAAGAAACTGCTGCTGCTGATACCTTGAACATGCAGACTGCCACTGAAGAGGAACCAGAAATTCCTCAGCCTGAAGAATCGGAGATTGTGATTCCTGAGGTTGTGATGCAACTCACTGACACTCCTGTGCCCAAGCCAAAGGATCCATTCTCAAAGAAGCAAAAGTTCAAGGCTGCTAATTTCTTCAACGAGCATGTGTTCTTCACTAACTATAATCCCTATGATTCTGCTCGCATAAGGAAGAGGCGTTTCTGGACTGCTAGTCAAGCAAATTTCTATTCCTCTGTGCTTTTCGACAAAGACAAAGTCTTCGATCATGCACACATTCCTCACGTGGACATGGAATCTCTGTCGTGCTTCGAGCCAGTCCTCAGTGTTCTTCACGATGCTGGATTGCTGAATTTCCACACTGACATCTATGATTGGAATGAAGAACTCATTCTTCAACTCTTTGCAACGCTGCACATCACAGGAAATTCTGAAGATGTGAACACTTGGGTCTTTGGATGGATGTCGAAAATACTCACTACAAGGCACCAAAGAATGAATTGCTTCGTGCCCTCCCACTCAGTCCTCCCCTTGATGGTGCTCGTTGCATCTACAATGAACCTAAGCTTACAAATCATTACATGCAAGTGCTGATGAAGCCCTTGAAGCAAGGGCAAGCCCCTCGAACCAAATTCCTTGTCAAGGAATTACTGTATGTGCCATGGACTGTCTATCGCATTCTGACGAAGACAATGAGTCCTATCAAAGGTCACTGCTCAAATGATGAAGAAGTCGTTGGCATCATGAAGAATATGCTTTTCAATATCATTCATGGCGTTCCCGTCAACTTCCATGATTTCTTCATGAGGACTCTGGCAAATATTGCTATGTCACCATTTGAGCTGAAGCCTTATGCACCATGGATTATGAAATTCATCAGACAAGGTCTTCACTCAACTACAAAGGCTGGTACTACGAACCATGGCGGTTTCTTGCCTCAATTGAAGTCCTCAAAGGACATATTCCTCGGTGATGACAAAGGCAAGGCAAGCTGCTGTGATAGATGAAGGCATTCGTCCATTGGATGGTCAATTTCGCAAGGCTGCATCTTACTCCACCAATGATGACTCGCCACACATGATTACGCCGCCAACACGTCGCCAAGCAAATTCCTCAAGCTCAAGACACCGTGGTGATGGTGATCGTGAGTTACTCCTCGGTCTCCATCAAAAGTTGAGCATAATCATAAATGGGTCAAGCGTCAGTTTGGTTCAATTCTTTACAACATGACCTCAACCCACAATGCTGTGAAGAAAAACCTATACTACCTCCATGAAACCTTTAACCGTACCTGGGCTGTTCTATCTCACATCTACAACGCCGAAGATCTGAAGAGCATGGGTCTCAAGCAAGAATTTGACTGGTCTGCACCTCCACCGAAGAAATTCAAAAAGGTCAAGGTTCCTTCCTTGGAGGCTAGCTCCTATTCTTCATCGCGCGCCACTGATGAAAATGAAGACTTGGAGGACACTGCGGCAGGCCCTACTACGACAACCAACCCCGACAACGCTGGCGCTCCTCCATCAACTTGATATTCTTCAGGGGCGTTAGTCCTCAGTTTTGATCCTTTTGGTCATTCGATGGCAAAGGGGGAGAAATCTGAGTTAGTCTTCAAGCGGGTCTATTATATGGGCGTTTTTTTGTTAAGTTACAACTCTCGCTCTTCTGAAAGTTTTATTGGATTGAGTTGTAATCTTAAACCCGATGGTGCTCTGATACTTTTGATGCCTTCGTGCTCGATTCTCGCATGCTTGTTCCTCGTTAATATTATTGCTCGCATCTTTGAATCTCTTGAGCACCATATTTCATCATGCATTTCAAATTCTTCATATTATATGTCAAATGTATGTATGAATTACAAGATATAGGGGGAGACCTCCATGATTCAACTCTTCAAGTGTGCATTGCTCCAAAAGCAAATTCCTCACTATGCACATCTTCAGGGGGAGTTCTTCTATATCTTGCAATCAAATTCCTCAATATTAGTACTTACACTTCATATGTTTATCCCCGTTGAAAACTTAACCTATATTGTCATCACTCACCAAAAAGGGGGAGATTGTAAGTGCATCTAGTGCCCCTTAGTGATTTTGGTGTATTGAAGACTTATAGGTTAAGGGACTAATGTGTTTATGAGTGTACACAGGTCTATAAGTCTATGAGGAGTTTGATATTTACAGAGAAAGTCGACCCTAAAATGAATATCTTATTTGAAGATTTTGGTATTCCTGAAAACTTTCATGAAGACTTTGAAAGTGAAGAAATTGGTGTGTCCGTGAAGACTTGATATTCATGCAAGGAATATGAAGCTTGAAGACTTTCGTTTTCATAGTTTTGTTTTTCTCTTTCTTGAGTCATAGGAAACACCGTACTGTTAAAGGGGGTCGAGGAAATACTAAGTGTGACGCCCCCGATTCAATCGTACACTAATCATGCACGCAAACGTGTACGATCAAGATCGAGGACTCACGGGAAGATATCACAACACAACTCTAAAACATAAATAAGTCATACAAGCATCATAATACAAGCCGGGGCCTCGAGGGCTCGAATACAAGTGCTCGATCATAGGCAGTCGGAAGCAACAATATCTGAGTCTGGACATAAGTTATACAAGTTTGCCTTAAGAAGGCTAGCACAAAGCGGGATCAGATCGAAGAGGCGCGAGCCTCCTGCACAGGATCCTCCTAAACTACTCTGAGTGGTAAATCGCTGCACACTCGCACGTAGTAGTAGGCACCTCCGGTGTAGTAGTCGTCATCGACGGTGGCGTCGCCCTGGGCTCCGGCATCTCGTTGCGACAACCGTAAAGAAGGGAAAGGGGAAAAAGGGGAGAAAGCAACCGTGAGTACTCATCCAAAGTACTGCAAGCAAGGAACTACACTACATATGCATGGGTATATGTGTAAGGGGCCATATGAGTGGGTGAGCTGCGAGAATGCCGAATAAGAGGGGATAGCTAATCCTATCGAAGACTACGCTCGCAGCCTCCGTCTTCTGGCGGTGACGAGAGTGGTGAAGTCCTCCAAGTAGCATCGCCAAGTAGCATCACCAAGTAGCATCTCCAAGTAGCATCTCCAAGTAGCATCTCAAGAGCATCGCATAGTATAATCCTACCCGCGATCCTCCTCGTCGCCTGTGGAAAAGCGATCACCGGGTTGTTCGTGGAACTTGGAAGGGTGTGTTTTATTAAGTATCCAGTTCTAGTTGTCATAAGGTCGAGGTACAACTCCGGTCGTCCTTTACCGAGGGACACGGCTATTGAATAGATTAACTTCCTGCAGGGTGCACCACATAACCCAACACGCTTGATCCCATTTGGCCGGACACACTTTCTGGGTCATGCCCGCCGCGGAAGATCAACACGCCGCAGCCCTTCTAGGCACAACAGAGAGGTCAACACGTCGGTCTAAATCCTATGCGCGCAGGGTGCAGGCCCATCGCCTGAGCACACACCTGACGTTGCGTCTGTGGCGGTGAGCAGACCTAGCAACCTCCATTACAAAGGAAGTTGCGTTAACGCAGCCCAACCGGTAGCGCGCGCCTCGTCCGACATCAAGAAGGCTTGGTGATACCACGGCGTCGGGATACCCATAACTACTCCCACGTAGATGGTTAGTGCGTATAGACCAAATGGCGGACTCGGATCAAATACCAAGATCTCGTTAAGCGTGTTAAGTATCGCATGAACGCCGAACAGGCCAGCCCACCTGTCTCCTAGGTGGTCTCAACCTGCCTGCCGCTCCGCCACAAAGTAACGATCGGGGCCGTCGGGAACCGGGCCCACCTCTCTAGGGATGGAGCCACTGTCCTTCGGCCCCACATCGGAATCACTTGCGGGTACTCAATGAGTGACCGACTTTAGTCACCATCTGTATAGTATGTATGTATGTATAGTATATACCCGTGATCACCTCCCGAGTGATCACGGCCCAATAGTATAGCAAGGCAGACTGACAAGAATGTAGGGCCAATGATGGTAAACTAGCATCCTATACTAAGCATTTAGGATTGCAGGTAAGGTATCAATAGATGTAGCAACAATGTGGGGCTATGCATCGAGAATAGGATCAAAAGCGGTAACATGCTACACTACTCTAATGCAAGCGGTATAGAGGAGAATAGGCGATATCTGGTGATCAAGGGGGGGGGCTTGCACTGGTTGCTCGAACAAGGAGGGTCGTCGGTGGCGTAGTCGACCACGAGTGGGCATCAACATCGGTCTCGAGTCTCTAGGAAAGGAGTAGCGGAGGGGAGCACAATAAATAATAGAGCAATCAAATGTAACACAAAGCAAGACGCGCAATACGTTGTGCTAGGGGTGACCTAACGTAGGGATAGGCGTCTGGTGAAGGGGAAACATCCGGGAAAATATCCGGTGTTTCGTGTTTTGAGACAGATGAGCCGGAGGTGAAATGTTGCAGTTCACTATGCTAGGGGCGCATGGCGGATGAGCAGGTTGCGATCCGGAATCGCCTCGTCGTTCTAAGCAACTTTCATGTTGAAAATAATTTAATCAAGTTACGGATTAAAAGATATGATTTTCAAAGATTTTATTAATTTTCGGAATTTAATTAATTATTTAAATCAACATTATCGAGAATAGTAAATGATGAGCGTCGGCATGACATCGAGTGATGTCGTGATCAGCGTTGACCATTGACTGGTCGACTGACGTGTGGGTCGATGGGACCCACTGTCATACTGTTAGGTTGATTAGGGTTTAGGTTAATCTAATTAATGTTTAGTTAGACTAACAGGTTTATTAGATTAATTAAGCAGGATTAATTAACTTAATTAATTTGGTTAATTAATTAATTAACTATTTATATACATATATATATATAATTTTTTTTCTTTTTCATTTTTTTAAAAGCGTTTTGGGGCGTGGCCCCTGTTGATAACCTGAGGCCATTGAGTATGCGGGCGACGGTATGGCGCGCCCGTTCAGGCGCACGCCGAGGCATCTTGGCGTGGGCGGCGGACTGGCAGTCGCCGGGTCGGCGTGGGCGAGGCCAAGACGGGCGCCGGTGGCGGCGGTGGCGAGCACAACCCGTGTGGTGGGCGCGCATGAGCGCGGAGGCTGCAGGAGCGAGGCGGCGGTCAAAGCGCGCCGGGGAGAACACGGTGCGCGCGACCACCCAGCGAAGCGCGCAGATGAAGGCGGTCGAGGACATGTCTTGCTGGATAGAAGCGCGGTGGCCTTGCGTCGGGCGCAGATGAAGAGATGGTGGCGCGCACGAGGGTGGGAACAAAGTGCGCTGTGAGGGCGGCGTCGTGGCGTTACAGAGGGAGAGGAAGGGCGTGCTCACAGGGCGGTAGGGATAGGGCGGCGGGGGTTGAGGAGGCCGACGGGACGATCAGACGAAGTGGAGGCAGCCGGCGAGGAGGAGGAAGCGAGACCGGTGAGGAGCTCTGGCGAGGTCCTCAAGCAGCGGCGGAGCAGCGATGAGGCGTGGCCACGGCTTCAAGTGGTGTCGCATGAGGAGAGGAGGGCGAGGAGGCACGGCGACGGTGAGGCGACGGTGATCCGGGTGGTGGCGTCGGCGGGTCGAGCGGCGGGGGCGATGCCGATCCCGATCTGGATCGGGGAGGAGAGGAGCATGGGGAACGTGGGGGGGGGGAGTGGGTGGACCGGCTAGGGTTTCTCCCCTGGTGGGGGGGTTATGGAGGGGAGGGGTGGGCCGGCTGGGCCTGGGGGTTGGCCCAGTTGGGCCACGGCCCAGAGGGGGGGTTTCTCCTTTTTTTCTGTTAGTGTTAGGTTTTAGTTTTTCTGTTTTGTTTTTATTTATTTTCTTTTCTGTTTTAAATCAGTTTAAATTATTTAGACATTTTTTTAAAAATGTGATTGATGTACCATAACTACCCTTGTAATATTTGGCACCCACCGAACATTTTTGTTTCTACTTTCGAAAACTTTTATTGTTGACATTAATTTTAAATTTTAATTTGACGCGGTTTGAACTAACGGACATTTAGCATCGATGTCGGGATGACGTGGCTTGATTAGCATGGGATTATTGTAGCTTAATTATCCGGGTGTCACAATTCTCCTCCACTACAAGAAATCTCGTCCCGAGATTTAAGAGGGGGACTAGGGGGAAAGGTCTGGTTACGAAATCCTAACGAATCTTCTCGTCTTTGGTTGCTCTTCTCGAAGAGGTCGATCCATTACATTGATGTCTTCAGTTCTCTGCTTCGGGTCATCATGATGAAGTTGTCGTCCTTCCTTGGGGATCTTCATCGTGCTTACGGAAAGGATAAGGGGTAGCTTCAAAAGGACAGACCTCTACAAGGTTGACTATCTGGTCGATAACATCGAGGAAGGAGGCGGAAGTTACTCTCGAATTGAATCTTAAGAAAATATCAAGAGCAAAGTAAGGAGGTACCATGAGAAGTTTCAAACGGATAGGCAAGCGTTCGATGCCTAATCAAAAGGTGAAAGGGGTTTAGGGCAACGAGAATAAGTATTGCGTCTGATACCAAAATAGATCACTTGGGACGGTGGTCCGTGAATTACATACGAGTCCACGCGCGAGGAATAACCTTGGGAACATGGGGTGTACATGAGAGTCAGGTTTCAATCCTGGGACCTGTGGGTTATGGGCCCACCATGTGGATTAACAATAGGAAGGGCGGTGACATCTTGTACGACCATGTAAGCATGGCATGTCAGAGGATAGTCTGTCGGTTATGTCGGCAACAACGTCGGTACCAAGGGCGAGGGACGAAGAGAACCATTTTCTCGCTCATCGAACGAGGCAGACCAATAGGCAAAGTTCTCGTCCATCGGTGGCTACCGGAATGTCATCAACAATAGTAACAGGGTCTTGCTGACAGGATTGTACACCGAGATGTTTACATAAGCAGGAGAATATTACTGCTTACATCATATAGATCACAAGCAACATTAAACCAACCAATGGAAAGGACAATATGATTATCATATTAAACAGAACAATGGAAAGGAAAATGTGTTAACACACATATTTCAAGGTTATATGCTTCCCAAGGACAAGCAGAGCATGATATCCATGTCAGGATATAATGTAGAAAACTCTTTAGGAAGGGGGGAGAATTTTCATGACATTACCCATACAGCGGTGTTTGGATAATTGAGCAGGAAACATTTAGCATTGGGCTTCAAATGTTCCTGTTGAAAATTGAAGTGCCATAGACATGCTTCGAGATAGCATTGACATGGTGAATAGGTGAAGATCAGACTTTGGAAACAAAAAGGACCCATCAGGAACAACATATAGAATAAGTCTTTCAATTCCCTCCAGAAAGAATGGTTATCCTTGCAAAAGATATTATAATGATAGGTCCTCCGGCCAGGGTGCTAGGCATGACATCATATTACGGGTCATCAAGGACCAACAACATAACTCCTAGAAAGTTGTCCCAACCATCATATCGACCGAGATTCAGATCCGATTGGTGTCATAATACCTCAGACTCAGGATGTCCGAGAAGAAAAGGTGCAACACAAATCGATGAAATGGCATTGCAAGATTCTTGGGAAATGAACTATGGGAGCGGGTTCCTAAAACAATAGTTCATCATTAAGCCAAGGAGAGGAGGAGGTGGCTGATGGGCTCAACGACAATTCATCAAGAATTCCAAACGGATGGATTTCCACAATAATGTGAACAAGAAGATGACACTTGTCAATTCAAATGATATAATGTTGTATGCTCGAAGAAAACATACACCATCAATCTAGTTTAAAGGTGTGCCTGAAATATGACCTTAGGCAGCAAGATCAATGTTAGAGTGATGATTCAATAATCAACAGTCTAAGAACAAACTGTCGATCGTTGACTTTAAAGCAATAGGGTTGCTAGAAGTACAGAACCCAAGCAACACCGTTCATTTGTTAGTATTTCGGTTAGAATCAACATTGGGACCAAGAAAGAATGGTGATGGTGAGAAGTATCACTTGTATCAGGAATTCTCAAGAGGTGATAAAATTCTCACGACATTCTTGACATAAAAGATGGCAATACTCCAAGGTAAAGGAGAACAAATGTTGGATAGCAAGGTACAACACAAAACACGAATAAGTTTGTGTTGGGGGAAGGTAAGAATGTTGTCGATGATTACACAAATCATCGACGGGCAAGGATGGTACTTCCCATCATGAATTCGATTGATATCTTGGAAGAGCTCAGAATGCTAATGATGATCACGACTCATTTGTCAAGAGATTCCATGAAGATGTAATCGATCGGCGATGACATCAAGTCAAAGGAATGAGGAAGCGAAAGGTTATTGGAACCACGGATACGACACAAACTCGAAATCAAGCTTGCTATTCAAGGCGAAATGCTATGACGAGTAAGGTCGGCATAAGCTGAGCTCATCGTCGAAAATTGTGCTCCGGGAATAAAGAGCAGGTAGCACAGTTAAAATTTAGCATGATAATGATATAGCCGACCAGGCTAGGAATGACTTGAAGACTCATAAGCAATGAAGATTACTTAGAGTTATTGAACCGTAGTGCAGACTCGGTTCACATATCGGTGTTCTCGGTTAATGACAACCCAGAACCTAGGAAAATTGGAATCGGTGAGAAATAACAGTTGATGAAGAACCCATAAAAGTTATGCAGTTCCATGATATTTTGAGATACGAGTGTAATACTCGATGGTAGATCAAAGTAAAGGTTGGACGGTGCCAAGATCTGCAGAAGACAAGTACTTCAACTTGTCCGAGAAATGGTATTTAAGGAGAACATGGCGGAACAACGATTGCAAAATGCGGATCCCGGATATAAGATAAACTTATACCAAGGAAATATTTATTTGAAGAGAAGCTTTAATGATACGATCTCGTTGTTTCCATGGGCATGAACACAAAGGTTCAAGGTCGACTCCCACTTCCTCAATGCATAATCTTACATTGACCTCTCGTATTTCGAAAATGACATTAGTTATGGAAAGTTTTACCTGGTGCAATACCAAATAAGTATGACCCATGAAATCTTTCGGGTTTGTACATATTAGGGAAGGCATTGGTTCAACCCATCGGGGCTTCTTAGGAACATATACCACAAGCTTCAAGAGTAAATATCACCAGCTCGAAAGCAGAGCATGGTTGACAAAAGGAGAGGATACCATTTACCAAAGGCATTATGTATCAGAGAAAGAACTCACAAGGTGACTAATTATGAAGGACATTGTCGGATAATAATCCAGCAGTGGATATGGCGATCCACAATGGAGCTGATCTGAGTATCGATACCCAATCAGAGGAAGAAAGAATGCAATGTATCGGTTTATAGAACATCTGAATAATCCAACGTTTAATTAGCAAAGGAATTATGATTTTCAAATCAAGGGATCAGGAGCAATTGCTCTGATCAAGGATGGATAAGTTGAATAGACTTAGGGGTACAATCGATGGCAATCTGATTGGTCAAGAACCAGCCCATGTTCGAAAGGCGTCTGAGCCGGAAAGGTAATTTATTAGGATCAACTGATGATTGTGTGCATTCACACACATATAGAATCAACAGACTTAAAATGATAGTGACAAAGGATGCCAATAAGATTACTAGACTTATGGGATTAACCATAATGCAAGCAAGCAAGAATTTCAAGAGCAATAGGCTACTCAGGATTTTCGAAAGTTCGAATATTATTTTGAAGAACTTAGTGAAACACACAAACAACTAGGGATGGGCGGATACTCGGTAAGTGCGAGAAATTATCCATAGCGGTGTATATGTGGATAACGAAGCGCAAGGCGATGAGGTACAAAGTATTCTCGGAATAATAGAGAGAATTTCCGAGGTATCTTGTAATAACAAGATCAACTGGGAATGAAGATATGGACGACAAGTGTATGTAGCTCTCTATAGGGATTTATCGGTGGTATGGAATTGCAACGGCGAAGGGCACAATGGTCTCGGGGAAACATCGGAGAGTATTGTCAGAATCTTCTGTTGAAGCCGTCGATCATCTGTAATGAAGGGGCTCTCCGGCAGGAAGTGATAACGAGAACCTAGAGTTAGATTTCAGCAAAATCATTTAACCCGAATAGAAGAGAGATTAGAATCCCAGAGTATGGAAGAGGAATAAAAGATCCTAATACCACCCAATGGCGGCGTGGGCCGAGGGCCGCCTGACCAAGTTAGTAAAACAGTTTTAAACTTCTAGACTCAACGGCAAAGGAGTTGGAAAGGATTCCTACAGCAATCGCTCGATACCAACTTCAGGCGCCCCGATTCAATCGTACACTAATCATGCACGCAAGCGTGTACGATCAAGATCGAGGACTCACGGAAGATATCACAACACAACTCTAAAACATAAATAAGTCATACAAGCATCATAATACAAGCCGGGGGCCTCGAGGGCTCGAATACAAGTGCTCGATCATAGACGAAGTCACGGAAGCAACAATATCTGAGTACGACATAAGTTATACAAGTTTGCCTTAAGAAGGCTAGCACAAACGGGATCAGATCGAAGAGGCGCAGCCTCTCCGCTCGATCCTCCTAAACTACTCTGTGGTCGTCGCCTGCAGCCGCACGTAGTAGTAGGCACCTCCAGTGTAGTAGTCGTCATCGACGGTGGCGTCGCTCCTGGGCTCAAAGCATCTGGTTGCGACAACAACCGTAAAGAAGGAAAGGGGGAAAAAGGGGAGAAAGCAACCGTGAGTACTCATCCAAAGTACTGCAAGCAAGGAACTACACTACATATGCATGGGTATATGTGTAAGGGGCCATATGAGTGGGTGACTGCAGAATGCCGTAATAAGAGGGGATAGCTAATCCTATCGAAGACTACGCTTCGCAGCCTCCGTCTTGCACGCAGTAGACGAGAGTAGGTCAAGTCCTCCAAGTAGCATCGCCAAGTAGCATCACCAAGTAGCATCTCCAAGTAGCATCTCCAAGAGCATCTCCAAGAGCATCGCATAGTATAATCCTACCGGCGATCCTCCTCGTGCGCCCGCGGGAAAAGCGATCACCGGGTTGTTCGTGGAACTTGGAAGGGTGTGTTTTATTAAGTATCCGTTCTAGTTGTCATAAGGTCGAGGTACAACTCCGGTCGTCCTTTACCGAGGGACACGGCTATTGAATAGATTAACTTCCTGCAGGGTGCACCACATAACCCAACACGCTTGATCCCATTTGGCGGACACACTTTCTGGGTCATGCCCGCCGCGGAAGATCAACACGCCGCAGCCCCACCTAGGCACAACAGAGAGGTCAACACGTCGGTCTAAATCCTATGCGGCGCAGTGCAGGCCCATCGCCTCGAAAGCACACACCTGCACGTTGCGTCGTGACGGTGAGCGACCTAGCAACCTCCATTACAAAGGAAGTTGCGTTAACGCAGATCAACCGGCGCTAGCGCCGCTCGTCGCCGACGTCAAGAAGGCCGGCCGATACCACGACGTCGGGATACCCATAACTACTCCCACGTAGATGGTTAGTGCGTATAGACCAAATGGCCGACTCGGATCAAATACCAAGATCTCGTTAAGCGTGTTAAGTATCCATGACGCCGAGCAGGCCAGCCCACTGTCTCCTAGGTGGTCTCAACCTGCCTGCCGCTCCGCCAAAAGTAACGATCGGGGCCGTCGGGAACCCGGGCCCACCTCTACCGGGATGGAGCCACCGTCCTTTCAGCCCACATCGAATCACTTGCGGGTACTCAATGAGTGACCCGACTTTAGTCACCATCGTATAGTATGTATGTATGTATAGTATATACCGTGATCACCTCCCGAGTGATCACGGCCCAATAGTATAGCAAGGCGCACCGACAAGAATGTAGGGCCAATGATGGTAAACTAGCATCCTATACTAAGCATTTAGGATTGCGGTAAGGTATCAGCAGATGTAGCAACAATGTCGGGGCTATGCATCGAGAATAGGATCAACGAAAGCGGTAACATGCTACACTACTCTAATGCAAGCAGATAGAGGAGAATAGGCGATATCTGGTGATCAAGGGGGGGCTTGCCTGGTTGCTTTCGAACAAGGAGGGTCGTCGGTGGCGTAGTCGACCACGAAGCATCAAAGATCGGTCTTGAGTCTAGGAAAGGAGTAACGGAGGGGGAACACAATAAATAATAGAGCAATCAAATGTAACACAAAAAGACGCGCAATACGTTGTGCTAGGGGTGACCTAACGAGGGATAAGCGTCTGGTGAAGGGGAAACATCCGGGAAAATATCCGGTGTTTCGTGTTTTGAACAGATGAACCGGAGGTGAAATGTTGCAGGTTCACTATGCTAGGGACGCGTGGCGGATGAGCGGGTTGCGATCAGGAATCGCCTCGTCGTTCTAAGCAACTTTCATGTTGAAAATAATTTAATCCGAGTTACGGATTAAAAGATATGATTTTCTAAAGATTTTATTAATTTCTGGAATTTAATTAATTATTTAAATCCAACATTATCCGGAATAGTAAATGATGACGTCAGCATGACATCGAGTGATGTCGGCGATCAGCGTTGACCATTGACTGTCAACTCGACATGTGGGTCGATGGGACCCACCTGTCATACTCTGTTAGGTTGATTAGGGTTTAGGTTAATCTAATTAATGTTTAGTTTGACTAACAGGTTAAATAGATTAATTAAGCAGGATTAATTAACTTAATTAATTTGGTTAATTAATTAATTAACTATTTATATATATATATATAATTATTTTTCTTTTTCATTTTTTTAAAACGTTTTGTGGGGCGTGGGCCCCTGCTCAAGGGCTGAGAGGCCATTCAGTATGCGGCGACGGTATGGCGCGCCCGTTGAGCGCACGCCGAGGCATCTTGGCGGGGGGCGGACTGGCAGTCGCCGGGTCGGCGTGGCGAAGACCGGCCGGGCGGCCGGTGGCGGCGGCGGCACAGCCCGTGTGGGAGCGCGCATGAGCGGCGCAGGCTGGCAGGAGGCGGCGGTCAGCGCGCCGGCAGGGGAGCACGGCACGCGACCACCCCAGCGGGCGAAGCGCAGAGGGCGGTCGAGGACATGTGCGATGGATAGAAGCGCGGTGTGAGCGTGCGAGGCGCAAGCCAGAGAGATGGCGCGCACGAGGGTGGGAACCAAAAGTGCGGCTGTGAGGACGGCGTCGTGGCGTTCTGGACAGGGAGAGGAAGAGGGGGCGTGCTCACAGGGCCGGTAGGGATAGGGCAGCGGGGGTTGAGGAGGCCGACGGGGACGATGCGGACGAAGTGGAGGCAGGCCGGCGAGGAGGAGGAAGCAGACCGGTGAGGGAGCTCCGGCGAGGTCCTCGGCGGCAGCGTCGGAGCGGCGATGAGGCGTGGCCACGGCTTCAAGTGGTATCATGAGGGAGAGGAGGGCGAGGAGGCAACGGTGACAGAGGCGACGGTGATCCGGGGTGGTGGCGTCGGGCAGAGCGGGCGGCGGGGGCGAATGCCCGATCCCGATCTGGATCGGGAGAGAGGAGCATGGGGAGCGTGGGGGAGTGGGTGGACGGCTAGGGTTTCTCCCGGTGGGGGGGGTTATGGAGGGAGGGTGGGCGGCTGGGCTGGGGTTGGCCAGTTGGGCCATGCCTGCAGGGGGTTTCTCCTTTTTTCTCGTTAGTGTTAGGTTTTAGTTTTTCTATTTTGTTTTATTTATTTTCTTTTCTGTTTTAAATCAGTTTAAATTATTTAGACATTTTTTAAAAATGTGATTGATGTACCATAACTACCCTTGTAATATTTGGCACCCACCGAACATTTTTGTTTCTACTTTCGAAAACTTTTATTGTTGACATTAATTTTAAATTTTAATTTGACGCGGTTTGAACTAACGGACATTTAGCATCAGTAATCGGGATGACGTGGCTTGATTAGCATGGGATTATTGTAGCTTAATTATCCGGGTGTCACACTAAGGAAAAATTTCTATGTGATGCTCAACTCAAAATCCTACACCTACCAATCCCTTCGAGTGAAGCCATTGGAAATCTCATACGATTCGATGTGAGTAGAAGTTCTTCAGTGTCACGAGGAATTTGTTTCGACCGAGGAGTTAGGAATTCGCCAAAGCGGATTGCCTACGATGAGGAACATGATAGCCCCGAGGAATTTGAGAGTCAAATTTCCGACCGTTGTTGTGCTACGCGCCAGCTGTCCCAAAATATCTTATCCACATAACGGTCATATCATTGAAGGGCATTTATGTCTTATCATGGCGGGCTGCTCCCTAGGCTATAAATAGCCGCCCCCTTCAACCACTAGCTGGTTAGCTGCTCCGAAAGAAACTGACACTTGTCATTTGAGAGCAACCCATCCTCCGAGGACTTTGAGCGAAAATCATCGAGTGAGGAAAATCCAAACCCAAACACCCACAAACCCAAAGTGATTGAGCATCACTGAAGAGATTGATCCTGCGTGGATCCGACGCTTGTTACCTTTGAAGACTGTGCTTCTTCTAGACGGTTAGGCATCATGGTCTATAGCATCCAAGAGGAATTGTGGATCACCGAGTGACCGAAGTCTATGAAGGTTTGGAAGTCGCCTGAAGACTTACCACGAGTGATTGGATGAGGTCTGTGTGACCTTAATTCAAGGAGAATACGATGAGGACTTGGTGTCCTGAGCTGCGTGCTTTCGCCGATCGGGTGTCCGGGGCTGTGTCCTCGAGTTTAAATACTCAGCCGCTCCAACCAGACGTACAACTGAGACAGCAGTTGGAACTGGTCTACCAAATCATTGTCTTCACCAATCTTACTAGTTCTATTTCCTCAACTCTTTCATTTCCTCATTACTGTGTTGAGTGATTATTCATATCTGTGTTTGAAGACTTTGACTGAAGACTTTCTCAATTTCCTCAGTTCAATTTCTTCAGTCTGTTTGTCTTCATCTTGTGTTATCCTGTGTTTACGCTTTCTGTACTCTGTGTTTGTCTTCATTTCATCATGATGACTATGTGTGTATTCTGTTATGCTTACTTCTGAGTACTTATTCCGCTGCAAGTAGTTCTTCGCTAAGGAATTTCCTCACCGGCAAATTCCTCAGTGAAGAATTCATAAAAATCGCCTATTCACCCTCCTCTAGTCGATATAACGCACTTTCACACTTCATGGGTCCTACCTTCTTCAAAATCTTAAAGAACGACAAGGCGCGCTCGACAGACTTGGAGATGAACCTGCTAAGTGCGGCAACACATCCTGTCAAACGCCTCACATCCTTAACTATCTTGGGTGCATGAATCTGCTCTATGGGCTTGATCTTATCTGGGTTGGCCTCGATCCCACGGTGGGACACAAAGAAACCAAGTAGCATGCCGGAGGGAACACCAAACACACACTTCTCCGGGTTTAGCTTCAAGTTGATCTTGCGCAGATTAGCAAATGTCTCTTCTAAATCTTGGATGAGGGTTGATCTGTCCTTGGTCTTGACCACAATATCATCCATATAAGCTTCAATGTTCCTATGCAACTGTGGTTCAAAACCAATCTGGACCGCTCTTGCAAAAGTGGACCCGACACTCTTCAACCCGAAAGGCATGCACACAAAGCAGTACGTGCCACATGGGTGATGAATGAGGTTTTTTCTTCATCTTCCTTGTACATAAAGATCTGATGGTTTCCAGAGTAGGCATCCAGAAAGGAGAGCAAATCACACCCGAAAGTGGAATCCACAATCTGGTCGATGCGCAGCAAGGGGAATGGGTCCTTCGGGCATGCCTTGTTCAGATCCATGAAATCTATGCAAAGGCTCCATTTCCCATTAGCCTTGTGCACAACCACTGGGTTTGCTAACCATGTTGGATGTAGAACTCCTCTGACCAAACCTGCTGCCTCAAGTTTCTTGATCTCCTCGGCAATGAACTGCTGCACTCCAAGGCCTGCTTCCGAACCTTCTACTTGACGAGTTGGGCATATGGGCAGAAAACAAGGTGGTGCTTGATTACCTCCCTAGGAACACCAGGGATATCAGATGGCTGCCAGGAAAACACATCGATATTCGCCCATAGGACGGCAACAAGCGCGCTTTCCTATTTGTCATCAAGGGTGGCACTGATAATGAAAGTACCATCAGCGCCAGCCAGCCTTGCCGGGACCCTTTTCACTTGGGGTGCATCAGCCTTGGATCTCTTGCTGTTGGAACTCTCCGGCACGTCATCAACAGGTGTGGCACACTCTAAAGAGGTACGCTCCCCGGATTCCTTGTCAGCGCCCCTATTGGCCTTCTTCCTTCCTTCGCTTTCCTTGGCGAGAACTGTGGCCTCAGGGGCCTCTGTCGCGAACTCGTCCCGATACATCTTATTCACGCAAATAATTGTGTCTCTCTTGTCTGACGGAATGGAAATGACGCCCATCAGCCCTGGAATCTTCAAGGTATTGTAGGCATAGTGGGATGCCGCCATGAACTTGGCCAGGGCCAGACGCCCAAGGATTCCGTTGTACAGCAGAGGGAGGTCGACCACATCAAACACAACCTTCTCAGTCCGGTAGTTCAACTCTCCTTCGAATGTCACTGGCAACGTGATCTTTCCCTTAGGATGACTCCTACGGGATTGACTCCTTGAAACGTGCCAGTGGCCTTAAGCTCTTCCTCTGTTATCTGGAGTTTGCTGATAACCTTTGGGGAAATCATATTCAACCCGGTCCCACCGTCAACTAACATCTTTGTGACTTTGAGTTTGCGGATTGTTGGTGAGACCAACAACGGCAAGCACCCTACCGCAGTGATGCAGTTGAGGTGATCCTCTCCATCAAAGATGATGGGCGTGCGTGACCACTTGGGCGGTTTCCGAGAATCTGCCTGGCTTCATGGCATTGACCTCATGTGCCCACTGTTTAAGTTGGCAATGAGAGGAGTGCAAAGATGCACCCCCTCAATACATAGGGCATTAGTGGCCTTCTGGAATTCCTGCTCGCTGATTTCCTCTTCATTCCCTCCATCACTTTCATCATTGCAATCCTCTTTCTCTCGGCCCCTGGCGGGTTTCCCTTGGTTTCGAGGAGCCTTGCTGGGGCAATTTGCTTCACCAACCCGGCCCTTCCCGCTAGTAGCATTCTGACCTTTTTCTTTATAACGCTTCTCATACTCAGCCCTCCGCATCTTGACGAGCTGCTCAACTTGATGACACTCCTGAAGATCATGGCCTTTGGTGCAATGAATCTTGTAGTACGGTCCATCACTTTTCCTAGCTTTATCGGCAGCCGCAGCCTCATGGTAGTCAGTGCATGCGGCAGCCTCCTTGCCGGGGGCTTGAGCCTTAGCCTTCTAGCCGGTACTAGGCGTGCCTGATCCCTCAACGGGCATCACCGCCTTATCCTTGCGCTTCTTGTTGTTCTTCTTCTAACTGGTGGTCTCATCATCATCCTCTGAGTCGATGTCGATATAATCTTCCTCTCCAGGAAGTTTCCTCCCCTCCTCCACCTGAGCACACTTTTCCGCCAAGGTGTAAAACTTCTTCACAGTCTTGGGCAACTGAACGTTCATCCTGGAATGTATCCTGCAGTTGCGCATGTTGGACTGGAAGGCAGATATCACAGGTGCCGGGTGGATGTCTGGGATGTTTCTGTGGACTCGGCTGAATCTCTGCTAGTACTATCATAGAGTCTCTCCTTCATTCTGCTGGAGAAGCTGCAAGTCGCTATGCTGTCCTAGTTCTTGGTGGCTGTCCGTGAAGGCGCCAATGAACTCATGGCCCAGGTCAGCCCAGGTCAAAATGGAGTTCTCCGGCAGGTGCATCAGCCAAGGCCTCACATTTGACTTGAGTGCCAAAGGGAAGTATTGGCGAACACCTTCTCATCTCTTCCCAGGGCAGCTTGAACAACGATGTTGTAGATGCTCAAGAACCCTGCCGGGTTTAGTTTCCCATCATACTTCTCGGGTATCTCTGGCTTAAACGTGCGAGCGGACGGCCAACGGACTTGTTGCAGCTCACGGGTGAAGGCAGGGCACCCAACCTCAAAAGGCAGGCACCCGCCATCTCCGAGCGTAGGATCGTCGATGCCGGGGCCATCGCACCGATTGGACCGGCGGTGGTCTTCGCGGCGCCGCTCGGCGACGACGCGTGCGCCATCCCTCCGCCTGTCCTCCGGGGCCTGCTATTGGCCTTGACACGCTCTAGGGTCAGAAGAGGCCATCAAGATGTCATCGGGCTCTTGGTTTTGTGGCTCCTGCGCTGCTTGCCGTGGCGGGAATTGCATCGTGGGGTTGACCCCTGCCGTACGGTCAGCCGGACGAGCCATTCTCATTGCCTGGGGAGGCTGCAGTGGGCCAGCTCGCTGTGATCCTTCTGCCTCGGTGAAACGAATCAGGCTTTGTATGGTGGCTCACCACACATCTATCTGATTGTCTGCCGACGGAAATCTCAATAGCAGTTGAGCTCGCACCATGGCCTCTGAGGCGGTGCTTGGCATGGGTGATGACGATGTAGATCACAGTGTCGCTCGGCTCTTGATGGTGCCGGTGGCGACCGCACCTCACCCTCATTGTTGCGAACCAGCCGCTTGGATGGCATGGTGACGCGGTGGAGGCGCTTGAGGGCCAGCGGCTCCGTTGGGCACAGTAGCTGGGTCGGCCCATTTCAGGGGTGGCGCGTGCCCTGCGATCGCGCCCATAGCAGGGGCAGTTGGAGGGTTGCGATTTGCCCTAGAATGAGCGCCACCACTGCGGTTGTGCCCTTCGGCGAGGAGAAGGGGTTCGGACGGAATAAGCCCTCCTCCCATACCTCATGGTGCATGGCCGCTGGGATGTTGCTGATGCTGTCCTTCCCCGGTGCCTCTCGCTCCTGCTTCGGCCGTGGGGGAGGTGGTGACAACGCTGCCTGCACCGACCATGTTACCTGCAGCGTCCACATCCTCACGCGTCCCCGCATTCACCGCAACGTCGACAGTCGTGGGTGGCGGAGCCTTTGAGGTGGACGGGTGGTTTGCAGCTCCGGGCTTCTTCTTGGGCACCATAGTCGATGATGAAAATGGCAATGCAGATGACATGCTAATGATGCTCTCCGGTTCGCGCAAGTGATCCCCTACCTGGCGCGCCAAAGATGTCGTGGGAAACCACGACCACCTATGGGGCCATGAGCCCCCTTTTTGGTTCGGCGGGGGATATGCACGTTGCACAAAGAGCGAAGAAGCATAGCACATCGCAACAGAGATCACACAGGCAGTTTTACCCAGGTTCGGGCCGCCGTGAGGCGTAAAACCCTACTCCTGCTTTGCTGGATTGATGGTGGAAATATGGTGGCGAATGTAGCGCACTTGCCTGGCAGGGTTGCCTCGGGGCGAGAGTGGTTACGTGCGTATGAATGTGTGAGGGTCTGAATCAGCCAACCCTTTGTATGGTCGCCATGGGCCTCGTTTTATAGATTAAGGGGTCACCACAGTGGCAAATCAGTCTTTACGTACTGATTAGATAGCAAGCAGTGCTATCACACCTAACTCTGCAGGCTGACAAAGCGCATTAAATGTGCCTTCTAGTGTCACATCAAAGCATACCCGGCAACCCTTGCTGGGCTTTTTTGCCAGCTTCACACCTGCTTGCTTGACACATCTCAGGACAGGTGTCATATGGAGGTGTTTGTTGTAGGAAGTGGCTGTCATGTGGCAAGAAGCAGCCACTTAGTCGCTTAGGGGCTTGATACCACACTGATCGATGACTTGCGTTGCTTGTGAGGTGGAGCAGTGGCGTGGCTTGTGTTCGCAAGCCTCGGCAGGCCTGCTGGGACGACCCAAAAGCTTGCCTCCAGGGCAAACCCAACCTTGCTAGGCTCGCTTGCCCGGCAAGGGAGGTTCTAGCCTTAGTGATATCTTGCTTCTCTGGCTCATCTTGGTCTTCTTGATCTGTACTTGGATCCTTCAAAGTAATTGATCCCTCATGCTTGGGTTGATCTTGGTGTTGTAATCTTATCCTCGCGCATGTGCACAGTCCTGGCAACGGACCAGGGTTTGTTGCACCGACATAGCATCATCAATAACTTGCGACATATCATAGTTAATAGCATGTGGTGGTGTTGCAAGTTTACTCAGAATAGAAGAAGAATCAAGTACAGAGCTAGATGGCAGTTCCATACCTCCCCTCGTGTCGGTGCAACAAACCCTGCTGTATGTTTCCCAGACTGTACACAGGCTCAAGGGCAAGTTTACAACATCCAAGACAAGGCTAAGCAGAAGATATAGCTCTTTGAGGAATCAAAGGGCGGATCAAGAAGACCAAGGCGAGCCAATGGAGCAGGATATCACTAAGGATACCTGGCAAGCAAGCCGGCCAGGTCGAGGCCACACCAAAGACAAGTTCCAGGACTTCCCCGGCAGGCTTGCCCGGGATGCCGGGGACGCCAACCCCGCCAAGACACCAACTCCACCGCACAGCCACTCAGGTCACTTATCAGTGCGGTGTCGAGCCCCAAAGTGATTAAGTGGCTGTCCACCGGCACGTGGCAGCCATTCAAGGAGAATATCCACCCTGCATGACACCCGTGCTGAGGTGTGTCAGGAAGACAGGCGAGGGACAGCTAAACTGGCGCGGCAAGGCTTGCTAGGCTATTCCCACGACGTGACACTAAGAGGTGCATTTAATGCGCCCTACCCTGTCTACAGAGTTATGTATGATAGCACTGTTTGTTGTCTGATCACTGCGTAATGACCACTTTGCCATTGTGGTGACCCCTTAACCTATAAAAGGAGGACCGAGGCAACCTTTGAAAGGATTAGGACCTTTGTACACTCATGCGCGTGTAGTCGCCCTTGTCCCAAGGCGACCTTGCTGGGCTTGAGAGCGGCATTTCCACTACGGTCTCCTCATCAATCCACCAAAGCAGGAATAGGGTTTTACCCCTCATGGCGGCCCGAACCTGGGTAATAATCATCTGAGTCATCACTGTCTTGCTGTTCTACAGCCTCCGCTCTTTGTGCAACGTTCCCTCCCCCTTCCCGAACCACAAAGGGGCCGATGGCCCCATAGGTGATCGTGTTGTGCAATGACATCTTTGGCGCGCCAGGCAGGGGAGGCACTTGCACGAACCTGAGGTCATAAGCAGCACGTCAATCTTCATTGTCTTCTTCATTGATGGCTTCTTCATCAATTGCACCCAAGAAAAAAATCTTGTGCTTCCCGTCCACCTCGAAGGCCCCCTTGCAGGCGGCCGCCGCAGCCGTGGGGGCTATGAGGGCGCACGAGGACGTGGACGCCACGGGGGACGTGACTGGCGCAGGCGGTGCCATCACCATTCCCCCTGCGACCGAAACAGGAGCAGGAGGCACCGGAGGAGGGAGACATCAACAGCATCCTAGCGGCCATGCTCCACAAGGTATGGGTGAGGAGAACATCCTGTCTCCACCTCTCCACCTTACTGAAGGGCACAACCGCAGCAATGGCGATCACTCTAACGTGGATCGCGGCCCTCTGGCCACTCCCGCTGCGGGTGCAACCACGGGGCCCGCGCCATCCCCGAAGCAAGTTAACCAAGACGATGCACTAGCTGGGGGCGTCAACCCCCAAACGCATCCTCCTCATGGCCACGCCACCCTGGTTGTGGCACCCTGGCTCAAAGAGACCGGAACGCCCCGTATTCTAGCCCAGAGATCGAGAAGTCTTCTGGAATACAACACTGCTTGGCATAGAACAAATTAGCTCTTATTACAAAAGATAATAGTACAAGGGTCAGATGTTACAAAGGATCACATCAGCTTGGCGACACTACGCCTGCTAAGGTAGCACTATGCTAGCAGCAGAACAACTCATAGCAGCGGAAAACTTCAAGCAGCGGAACAACGATGAAGGTGGTGAACTCCACTCCGCAGGGAACCTGGCTGGGACACGATCTAGCTCGCACGTGCGGTAACCTCGACAAGCAATCAATCAATCATGACATCACCTGCAATCTAGCATGACATGCCAGGTCAGTATATTGAATATACTTGCAAGCTCACAACAACCAAAAGCATCAAGGCAAAAAAAAAACAACGTAGCATTTAACAGGTTAATTATGAACAACTACTATGAGGTGGAAGCAACTATTAAGCATGATACTACTATGACTACTGCTGAACCAACATCTCGGATCTCAAGAACCATCTCACTCTTGACTATCCAGCCAAACAATAAATCACCTTGATCAGCATGTGATCAATACCTCCACGTGATCACCGCGTGAAACACATCACAACTGAATGATCATCCTCGAGATCATCCCCAACATCAGCATCATCATCCTGCCATATTGTACAACTCAAATCTATCAACACACAAATAATCTATAAGTCATTCCGACATGTGGGTGTTGATCGAATGATGTGACCTAGTACGAACTTGTGCCCATGACCGAGGACGCGGCTATCAATAGATTAAACACACACTCTGCAGAGGTTAGCACACTGTACCCACATCACAGAACCAATGGCCTCTTGCTCCCATTCGAGTGGACCAACAACGTTCCTACAAAACCAGTCTACTACCATGACACTCTCGCGGCCACTCCGACCAACACCCCCTTTGGGTTCAGTCCTAGATGGCCTCAATGTCAACTCGTGACCTCCAACAGCCACCGTCATGGCAAAACAAAAACAGTCCCAAACAAGGACAACCCGGGTACAAAAACAACGGGCACACAAGGCTTATGTCCGCCTTCCCGATCAGGGCAGCGTCCGCCCATAACCTTCCCTAGTTGGAGGCTGTTGGGGAACGTTGCAGAAAATTAAAATTTTTCCTACGGTTTCACCAAGATCCATCTATGAGTTCATCTAAGCAACGAGTCATGGGAGAGAGTTTGCATCTACATACCACTTGTAGATCACGTGCGGAAGCTTGCAAGGGGATGGTGATGATGGAGTCGTACTCGGCGTGATTCGAATCACCGATGTCCAAGTGTCTGAGCGGACAGCACCTCCGCGTTCAACACACGTGCACGGGACGGGAGACGTCTCCTCCTTCTTGATCCAGCAAGGGAAGGAGAGGTTGAGGAAGCTCGCCCAACGGCGGCCGACGGCGTGGTCGTGTTGGTGCAGCGGTACTCCGACAGGGCTTCGCCAAGCGCTTACGGAAGAGGAGAGGTGTTGGGGAGGGGAGGGGCTGCGCCTTGGAGATGGGTACAGCAGACCTCCCCCCACCCCTCTATTTATAGGGGAAGGGGCAAGGTGGGGCGGCCCCTCTAGATGGGATCTAGAGGGGGGGCCAGGAGGAAGCTTGCCCCCCAAGCAGGCGCCCCTCGGGGTTTCCCCCAACCCTAGGCGCATGGGCCCAAGGTGGGGGCGCCCAGCCCTCGGGGCTGGCTCCTCCCTTGCGGCCCATGTGGCCCTCCGGGGGGTGGCCCCTCGGTGGACCCGGAACCCCTCCGGTGGTCCGGTACATTACCGATAGACCCGAAACTTTCCGGTGTCCGTATGACAACTTCCCATATATAAAACTTCACCTCCGGACCATTAGGAACTCCTCGTGATGTCAGGGATCTCATCCGGGACTCTGAACAACATTCGGTAGTCACATACTAGTCTTCCTTATAACCCTAGCGTCACCGAACCTTAAGTGTGTAGACCCTACGGGTTCGGGAGACATGCACACATGACCGAGACGACTCTCGGGCAATAACCAACAGCGGGATCTGGATACCCATGTTGGCTCCCACATGCTCCTCGATGATTTCATCAGTTGAACCACGATGTCGAGGATTCGATCAAACCACATATACAATTCCCTTTGTCAATCGATGCGTTACTTGCCCGAGACTTGATCGTCGGTATCCCAATACCTTGTTCGGTCTCGTTCGGCAAGTCACTTTACTCGTACCATAATGCATGATCCGTGGCCAACACCTTGGTCACCTTGAGCTCATTATGATGATGCATTATTGAGTGGGCCCAGAGATACCTCTCCGTCATATGGAGTGACAAATCCGATCTCGATCCGTGTCAACCCAACAGATACTTTCGGAGATACCGTAATGCACCTTTATAGTCACCCGATTCGTTGTGACGTTTGGTACACCCAAGGCACTCCTACGGTATCCGGAGTTACACGATCTCATGGTCGAAGGAAGAGATACTTGACATTGGCAAAGCTCTAGCAAGCGAACTACGATCTTTGTGCTATGCTTAGGATTGGGTCTTGTCCATCACATCATTCTCCTAATGATGTGATCCCGTTATCAACGACATCCAATGTCCATAGTCAGAAACCATGACTATCTGTTGATCAACGAGCTAGTCAACTAGAGGCTCACTAGGGACATATTGTGGTCTATGTGCTCACACGTGTATTACGATTTCCGGATAATACTGCTTATAGCATGAACAAAAGACAATTATCATGAACAATGAAATATAATAATACTTTTATTATTGCCTCTAGGGCATATTTCCAACAGATCTCCCACTTGCACTAGAGTCATCAATCTAGTTACATTGTGATGAATCGAACACCCATAGAGTTACGGTGTTGATCATGTTTTGCTCGCGAGAGAGGTTTAGTCAGCGGATCTGCGACATTCAGATCCGTGTGCACTTTGCAAATCTCTATGTCTCCATCTTGAACATTTTCACGGATGGAGTTGAAGCGACGCTTGATGTGCTCGGTCTTCTTGTGAAACCTGGGCTCCTTGGCAAGGGCAATAGCTCCGGTGTTGTCACAGAAGAGTTTGATCGCCCCGACGCATTGGGTATGACTCCTAGGTCGGTGATGAACTCCTTCACCCAAATCGCTTCATGCTGCCTCCGAGGCTGCCATGTACTCCGCTTCACACGTAGATCCCGCCACGACGCTCGCTTGCGGCTGCACTACTTCTTGCTCCACCATTCAACATATACACGTATCCGGTTTGTGACTTAGAGTCATCGGATCCGAGTCGAAGCTAAGCGTCGGCGTAACCCTTACGACGAGCTCTTCGTCTCCTCCATAAAGCGAAACATGTCCTTTGTCCTTTTCGGTGCTTCAGGATATTCTTGACCGCTGTCCGGTGTTCCTTGCGGGATTACTTTGGTATCTTGCTACCAAACTTACGGCAAGGTTTACATCGGTCCGTACACAACATGGCATACATAATAGATCCTATGGCTGAAGCATAGGGATGACACTCATCTCTTCTTTATCTTTTGCGTGGTGGGTGGTCGAGTGAGCTCAATCTCACACCTTGTAACATAGGCAAGAACCCTTCTTGGACTGATCCATTTTGAACCTCTTCAAAATCTTATCAAGGTATGTGCTTTGTGAAAGACCTATGAGGCGTCTCGATCTATCTCTATAGATCTTGATGCCTAATATATAAGCAGCTTCTCCAAGGTCCTTCATTGAAAAACACTTATTCAAGTAGGCCTTAATGTTGTCCAGAAGTTCTATATTATTTCCCATCAAGAGTATGTCATCTACATATAATATGAGAAATGCTACTGAGCTCCCACTCACTTTCTTGTAAACGCAGCTTCCCCATAAGTCTCAAGCATAAACCCAAACGCTTTGATCATCTCATCAAAGCGAATGTTCCAACTCCGAGATGCTTGCACCAGTCCATAAATGGATCATTGGAGCTTGCATACTTTGTTAGCGTTCTTAGGATCGACAAAACCTTCCGGCTGCATCATATACAGCTCTTCCTTAAGATGTCCGTTAAGGAATGCCGTTTTGACGTCCATCTGCCATATCTCATAATCATAGTATGCGGCAATTGCTAACATGATTCGGACGGACTTCAGCTTTGCTACGGGAGAGAATGTCTCGTCGTAGTCAATCCCTTGAACTTGTCGATAACCCTTAGCGACAAGTCGAGCTTTATAGATGGTAACATTACCATCCGCGTCCGTCTTCTTCTTAAAAATCCATTTGTTTTCTATCGCTCGCCGATCATCGGCCAAGTCTGTCAAAGTCCATACTATGTTTTCATACATGGATTCTATCTCGGATTTCATGGCTTCAAGTCATTTGTTGGAATCCGGGCCCGCCATCGCTTCTTCATACTTCGAAGGTTCATTGTTGTCTAACAACATGATTTCCAGGACAGGGTTGCCGTACCACTCTGGTGCGGAACGTGTCCTTGTGGACCTACGAAGTTCAGTAACAACTTGATCCGAAGTACCTTGATCATCATCATTGTTTTCCTCTTCGGTTGGTGTGGGCATCACAGAGCGGTTTCTGCTGTTGCACCACTTTCCCGTTCGAGAGGTAGTACTTCATCAAGTTCTACTTTCCTCCACTTACTTCTTTCGAGAGAAACTCTTTTCGTAAAGCATCCATTCTTGGCAACAAAGATCTTGCCTTGGATTTTAAGTAGAACGTATACCCGACAGTTTCCTTAGGGTATCCTATGAATACGCATTTTTCCGACTTGGGTTCGAGCTTTTCGGGTTGAAGTTTCTTGACATAAGCATCGCATCCCCAAACTTTTAGAAAGCGACAACTTAGGTTTCTTCCCAAACCATAATTCATACGGTGTCGTCTCAACGGATTTAGGCGGTGCCCTATTTAAAGTGAATGTAGCTGTCTCTAGGCGTATCCCCAAAATGATAGCGGTAAATCGGTAAGAGACATCATAGACCGCACCATATCCAATAGAGTGCGATTCGACGTTCGGACACACCGTTCTGTTGAGGTGTTCCAGCGGCGTGAGTTGTGAAACGATTCCACATTTCCTTAAGTGTGTACCAAATTCGTGACTTAAGTATTCTCCTCCACGATCGATCGAAGAACTTTATCTTTCGGTCACGTTGATTCTATACCTCACTCTGAAATTCCTTGAACTTTTCAAAGGTCTCAGACTTGTGTTTCATTAAGTAGACATACCCATATCTACTTAAGTCATCGATGAGAGTGAGAACATAACGATATCCTCCATGAGCCTCAACGCTCATTGGACCGCACACATCGGTATGTATGATTTCCAACAAGTTGGTTGCTCGCTCCATTGTTAGGAGAACGGAGTCTTGGTCATTTGCCCATGAGGCATGGTTCGCATGTGTCAAACGATTCATAATCAAGAGACTCTAAAAGTCCATCAGCATGGAGCTTCTTCATGCGCTTCACACCAATGTGACCAAGGCGGCAGTGCCACAAGTATGTGGGACTATTGTTATCAACTTTACATCTTTTGGCATCCACACTATGAACATGTGTAATATTACGCTCGAGATTCATTAAGAATAAACCATTGACCATTGGAGCATGACCATAAAACATATCTCTCATATAAATCGAACAACCATTATTCTCAGACTTAAATGAGTAGCCATCTCGTATTAAACGAGATCCAGATACAATGTTCATGCTCAAACTTGGCATTAAATAACAATTATTAAGGTTCATAACTAATCCCGTGGGTAAATGTAGAGGCAGCGTGCCGACGGCGATCACATCGAATCTGGAACCATTCCCGACGCGCATCGTCACCTCGTCCTTTGCCAGTCTCCGTTTATTCCGCAGCTCCTACTGTGAGTTACAAATATGAGCAACGACACCGGTATCAAATACCCAGGAGTTACTACAAGTATTGGTAAGGTACACATCAATTACATGTATATCAAATATACCTTTGGTGTTGCCGGCCTTCTTATCCGCTAAGTATTTGGGCAGTTCCGCTTCTAGTGACCCTTCCCTTGCAATAAAAGCACTCGGTCTCGTGCTTGGGTCCATTCTTTGACTTCTTCCGGCAAGCGGCTTCGGGCGCGGCAACTTCCTTGCCGTCCTTCTTGAAGTTCTTCTTGCCCTTGCCCTTCTTGAACTTAGTGGTCTTATTGACCATCAACACTTGATGTTCTTTCTTGATTTCAGCCTCTGCTGACTTGAGATCGAGAACACTTCAGAATGGTCTTTACCATCCCCCGCATGTTGTAGTTCATCACAAAGCTCTTGTAGCTTGGTGGGAGCGGCTGGAGGATTCTGTCAATGACCGCCTCATCACGGGAGGTTAATGTTCATTTGGGTCATACGGTTGTGCAACCCTGGACATCTTGAGGATGTGCTCACTTGACGTAACTGTTTTCCTCCATCTTACAATCTGTAGAACTTGTCGGAGACATCATATCTCTCGACCGGGCATGAGCTTGAAAACTAGTTTCAGCTCTTGAACATCTCATATGCTCCGTGATGCTCAAAACGCTTTTGGAGCCCGGTTCTAAGTCGTAAAGCATGCCGCATCGAACGAGGGAGTAATCATCAAGACGAGCTTGCCAAGCGTTCATAACGTCTTGGTTCTGCTCGACGGAGCGTCACCTAGCGGTCCTTCTAGGACATATTGCTTCTGGCAGCTATGAGGATGATCCTCGGGTTCCGGACCCAATCCAGTATAGTTGCTGCCATCATCTTTCGACTTGGTTTTCTCTAGGAAGCGTTGAAGTTCATGTTGACATTAGCGTTGGCCATTTGATCTACAAGACATATTTGCAAAGGTTTTAGACTAAGTTCATGATAATAAAGTTCTAATCAAATTATGAACTCCCACTTAGATTAGACATGCCTCTAGTCATCTAAGTGTCACACGATCCGAGTCGACTAGCCCGTGTCCGATCATCACGTGAGACGGACTAGTCATCGTCGGTGAACATCTTCATGTTGATCGTATCTTCCATACGACTCGTGTTCGACCTTTCGGTCTCCGTGTTCCGAGGCCATGTGCGTACATGCTAGGCTCGTCAAGTTAACCCTAAGTGTTTTTTTGTGTAAAACTGTCTTACACCCGTTGTATGTGAACGTAAGAATCCATCACACCCGATCATCACGTGGTGCTTAGAAGTTTACTTAACCTGTAGCAACGGTGCACGCTTAGGGAGAACACTTCTTGAAATTTTTGTAAGGGTATTTACTACCGTCGTCCTAAGTAAACAAGATGCAAAAACATAATAAACATCACATGCAATTATATAGTTGTGACATGATATGGCCAATATCATATAGCTCCATTGATCTCCATCTTCGGGGCTCCATGATCATCTTGTCACCGGCTTGACACCATGATCTCTATCATCATGATCTCCATCATCGTGTCTTCATGAAGTTGTCACGCCAACGACTACTTCTACTTCTATGGCTAACGCGTTTAGCAATAAAGTAAAGTAGTTTACATGGCGTTCTTCAATGACACGCAGGTCATACAAAAAATAAAGACAACTCCTATGGCTCCTGCCGGTTGTCATACCCATCGACATGCAAGTCGTGAATCCTATTACAAGAACATGATCTCATACATCACAATTCATCATTCATCACAACTTCTGGCCATATCACATCACATGATCAATCACTGCAAAAACAAGTTAGACGTTCTCTAATTGTTGTTGCATCTTTTACGTGGCTGCGATTGGGTTCTAGCAAGAACGTTTTCTTACCTACGAATAACCACAACGTGATTTTGTCAACTTCTATTTACCCTTCATAAGGGCCCTGTTCATCGAATCCGCTCCAACTAAAGTGGGAGAGACAGACACCCGCCAGCCACCTTATGCAACTAGTGCATGTCAATCGGTGGAACCAGTCTCACGTAAGTGTACGTGTAAGGTTGGTCCGGGCCGCTTCATCCCACAAAACCGCTGAAGCAAGAAAAGACTAGTAGAGGCAAGCAAGTTGACAAGATCCACGCCCACAACAAAATTGTGTTCTACTCGTGCATTAGAGAACTACGATAGACCTAGCTCATGATGCCTTTGTTGGGGAACGTTGCGAGAAAATTAAAATTTTTCCTACGGTTTCACCAAGATCCATCTATGAGTTCATCTAAGCAACGAGTCATGGGAGAGAGTTTGCATCTACATACCACTTGTAGATCACGTGCGGAAGCTTGCAAGGGGATGGTGATGATGGAGTCGTACTCGACGTGATTCGAATCACCGATGTCCAAGTGCTGAACGGACAGCACCTCCGCGTTCAGCACACATACGGGACGGGAGACGTCTCCTCCTTCTTGATCCAGCAAGGGGGAAGGAGAGGTTGAGAAAGCTTGCTCCAATGGCAGCACGACGGCGTGGTGGTGTTGGTGCAGCAGTACACCGACAGGGCTTCGCCAAGCGCTTACGGAGGAGGAGAGGTGTTGGGGAGGGGAGGGGCTGCGCCTTGGAGATGGGTACAGCAGCCCTCCCCACCCTCTATTTATAGGGAAGGGGCAGGGGGCGGCCCTCTAGATGGGATCTAGAGGGGGCGGCGGCTAGGAGGAGGCTTGCCCCCCAAGCAGGCGCCCCTCGGGGTTCCCCAACCCTAGGCGCATGGGCCCAAGGTGGGGCGCGCCCAGCCCTCCAGGCTGGCTCCTCCCTTTATGCCCATGTGGCCCTCTGGGAGGTGGCCCCTCCGGTGGACCCGGAACCCCTCCGGTGGTCCCAGACATTACCGATAGACCCCGAAACTTTTCGGTGTCCGTATGACAACGTCCCATATATAAACTTCACCTCCGGACCATTAAGAACTCCTCGTGACATCCGGATCTCATCCGGACTCAACAACATTCGGTAGTCACATACTAGTCTTCCTTATAACCCTAGCGTCACCGAACCTTAGTGTGTAGACCCTACGGGTCCGGAGACATCTTGGACATGACCGAGGCGACTCTCGGGCAATAACCAACAGCGGATCTGGATACCCATGTTGGCTCCACATGCTCCTCGATGATTTCATCGATTGAACCACGATGTCGAGGATTCGATCAAAACCCTGTATACAATTCCTTTGTCAATCCAGTGCGTTACTTGCCCGAGACTTGATCGTCGGTATCCCAATACCTTGTTCGGTCTCGTTATCGGCAAGTCACTTTACTAAATACCATAATGCATGATCCCGTGGCCAACACCTTGTCACCTTGAGCTCATTATGATGATGCATTACCGAGTGGGCCCAGAGATACCTCTCCGTCATACAGAGTGACAAATCCCAGTCTCGATCCGTGTCAACCCAACAGATACTTTCGGAGATACCTGTAATGCACCTTTATAGTCACCCAGTTATGTTGTGACGTTTGGTACACCCAAGGCACTCCTACGGTATCCGGGAGTTACACGATCTCATGGTCGAAGGAAGAGATACTTGACATTGGCAAAGCTCTAGCAAACGAACTACACGATCTTTGTGCTATGCTTAGGATTGGGTCTTGTCCATCACATCATTCTCCTAATGATGTGATCCCGTTATCAACGACATCCAATGTCCATAGTCAGGAAACCATGACTATCTGTTGATCACAACGAGCTAGTCAACTAGAGGCTCACTAGGGACATATTGTGGTCTATGTGCTCACACGTGTATTACGATTTCCGGATAATACAGTTATAGCATGAACAAAAGACAATTATCATGAACAATGAAATATAATAATACTTTTATTATTGCCTCTAGGGCATATTTCCAACAGAGGCACCAGCGAGAGGCACGACAATAGACCGCATTAGGGCCTTCCCATAAAGGCAAATGTGGTTGCACTGGAAAAGCCCGGTTCGGTGGCACCTGACCAATGAAATGATGGAATTTGTCCCCAAGATATATCTGTGATAACTGATACTACGATATTATCTATCAACATGTGATCCAAGCAATAGCAATATCCAACAAATAATCTAAAGCATACTATCGTCATATCAAAATACTCCGAGGACAACATATCACTACTATCATGATGAACCCAAGTATAATGATACTACTAAACCAATAACAAGAGCAAGCTAGCTAACCACATATCAACATGATAACATCATATCCAAAGTAATACTCCAAAGCATAATATCATATACCATCATAAAAATTATCATAATAGCCACTAATAATCTAATGACAACATGTCATCCTCATCATCTGCAAAATATAAGTCCTAGTAATCCAAACAACATCATGGCAGTAGCAAGATCAAAAACAACTCCGAGAAATGCCATGAACAAACCATGCATACCTAATGCAATGTTTTAAGCAAGGTTAAATAAGTAAACCATGTCACTGCATTGTGATACGTCTCCAACGTATCTATAATTTTTGATTGCTCCATGCTACATTATCTACTGTTTTGGACTATATTGGGCTTTATTTTCCACTTTTATATTATTTTTGGGACTAACCTATTAACCAGAGGTCCGGCCCAGAATTGAAGTTTTTTTTGCCTATTCAGTGTTTCGAAGAAATGGAATATCAAACGGAGTCCAAATGGAATGAAACCTTCGGGAACGTGATTTTCTCACCGAACGTGATCCAGGAGACTTAGACCCTACTCCAAGAAGTAACAGAGGTGGTCACGAGGGTGGGATGCCCCCCCTAGGGCGCGCCCCCTGCCTTGTGCCCCCCCTGTTGCTCCACCGACGTACTCCTTCCTCCTATATATACCTACGTATCCCCAAACGATCAGAACAGGAGCCAAAAACCTAATTCCACCACCGCAACCTTCTATATCCACGAGATCCCATCTTGGGGCCTGTTAGGAGCTTCATGGGAGGGGGCATCCACCATGGAGGGCTTCTACATCAACACCATAGCCCCTCCGATGAAGTGTGAGTAGTGTACTTCAGACCTTTGGGTCCATAGCTAGTAGCTAGATGGCTTCTTCTCTCTTTTTGGATCTCAATACAATGTTCTCCCCCTCTCTCGTGGGGATCTATTTGATGTAATCTTCTTTTTGCGGTGTGTTTGTTGAGACTGATGAATTGTGGGTTTATGATCCAACTTATCTATGAATAATGTTTGAATCTTTTCTGAATTCATTTATGTATGATTGAGTTATCTTTGTAAGTCTCTTCAAATTATCCTTTTGG
This sequence comes from Aegilops speltoides, assembly GCA_021437245.1. Classification (NCBI taxonomy): domain Eukaryota; kingdom Viridiplantae; phylum Streptophyta; class Magnoliopsida; order Poales; family Poaceae; genus Aegilops; species Aegilops speltoides. The sequence continues at coordinate 214,746,253 of CM038146.1, read as the reverse complement.
TTTAGCCAACTAGATTGGTAGTTCTTGCAATGGGAGAAGTGCTTAGCTTTGGGTTCAATCTTGCGGTGTCCTTTCATAGTGACAGAAGGGGCAGTAAGGCACATATTGTATTGTTGCCATCAAGGATAACAAGATTTTTTTTATCATATTGCATGAATTTATCCCTCTACATCATGTCATCTTGCTTAAGGCGTTACTCTGTTTTTAACTTAATACTCTAGATGCATGCTGGATAGCGGTCGATGAGTGGAGTAATAGTAGTAGATGCAGAATCGTTTCGATCTACTTGTCTTGGACGTGATGCCTATATACATGATCATACCTAGATATACTCATAACTATGCTCAATTCTATCAATTGCTCAACAGTAATTTGTTCACCCGCCGTAGAATATCTATGCTTTTGAGAGAAGCCACTAGTGAAACCTATGGCCCCCGGGTCTATTCTCATCATATCAATCACCTTTACTTTATTACTTGCTTTGTTTTTACTTTGCCTTTTACTTTTCACTTTGCATCTATATACCAAAAATACCAAAAATATTATTTATCATCTCTATCAGATCTCACTCTCGTAAGTGACCGTGAAGGGATTGACAACCCCTAATCGCGTTGGTTGCGAGGAGCTATCGTTTTGTGTAGGTACGAGGGACTTGTGCTTGGTCTCCTACTGGATTGATACCTTGGTTCTCAAAAACTGAGGGAAATACTTACGCTACTTTGCTGCATCATCGTCTCCTCTTCGGGGAAATCCAACGCAGTGCTCAAGTGGTAGCAAGAAGAATTTCTGGCGCCATTGCCTGGGAGGCTCATGCAAGAGCAAGTCAACCATACCAAGTACCCATCACAATCCCTATCTCTCGCACTACATTATTTGCCATTTGCCTCTCGTTTTCCTCTCCCCCACTTCACCGTTGCCGTTTTATTCGCCCTCTCTTTCCCAATCTCCTCCTCTTTTTCCCGTTTGCTTTTTCCCGTTGCCTTTCTGTTTGCTTGTGTGTTGGATTACTTGTTGCCATGGCACAAGATAATACCAATTGTGTGATTTCTCGAATACCAATAATAATGATTTCCTTAGTACTCCGATTGCTCCTCTTAATAATGATGAGTCTTGTGAAATCAATACCGCTTTGCTGAATCTTGTTATGAAAGATCAATTCGCCGGCCTTCCTAGTGAAGATGCCGGTACTCATCTAAACAAGTTTGCTGATTTGTGTGATATGCAAAAGAAGAAAGATACGGATAACAATATTGTCAAATTGAAGTTATTTCCGTTTTCACTTAGAGAACGTGCTAAAGTTTGGTTTTTGTCTTTTCCTAAAAATAGTATTGATTCTTGGAACAAATGCAAAGATGCTTTTATCTCTAAGTATTTTCCTGCCGCTAAGATCATCACTCTTAGGAATGATATGATGAATTTTAAACAACTTGATCATGAGCATGTTGCCCAATCTTGGGAAAGAATGAAATTGATGCTTCGCAATTGCCCTACTCATGGTTTGAGTTTATGGATGATCATACAATTTTTTTATGCCGGATTGAATTTTGCTTCTAGAAATCTTTTAGATTCGGCCGCGGGAGGCACGTTTATGGAAATTACGTTAGGAGATGCTACAAAATTCCTTGATAATATTATGGCTAATTATTCTCAATGGCACACCGAAAGATCTTCTAGTAAAAAAGTGCATGCTATAGAACAAATAAATGTTTTGAGTGAAAAGATGGATGAACTTATGAAGATGTTTGCTACTAAAAATACTTCTCTTGATCCCAATGATATGCGCTTGTCTACTTTTATTGAGAATAATAATGAATCTATGGATGTGAATTTTGTTGGTAGGAATAGTTTTGGAAACAACGCTTATAGAGGGAATTTTAATCCTAGGCCTTATCCTAGTAATCTTTCTAATAATTATGGAAATTCCTACAACAACTCTTATGGAAATTTTAATAAGATGCCCTCTGAATTTGAGAGTAGTGTTAAAGAGTTTATGAATTCACAAGAGAATTTTAATGCTTTGCTTCAAGAGAAATTGCTTAAAGTTGATGATTTGGCTAGGAACGTTGATATAATTTCTCTTGAGATTGATTCTTTAAAGCTTAGATCTATTCCTCCTAAGCATGATATCAATGAGTCTCTCAAAGCCATGAGAATTTCCATTGATGAGTGCAAAGAAAGAACCGCTAGGATGCATGCTTCCAAAGATGCCTTTATTAAAGCGTGTTCTTCCAATTTCTATGAAAATCAAGATGAAGATCTAAAAGTTATTGATGTGTCCCCCATTAAATCTTTGTTTTTCAATTTGAATCTTGATGAAACTGAAGATGATCTTCCTTTACCTAGAAGGCGTTTTAAGAATTCGGAGTTTCTAGATCTTGATGATGAAATTGATGAAAGTGGGATTGAAAGAAATAAAAACCTAGATGTTGCTAAACCCACTATTTTGGATCTCAAGGAATTTAATTATGAAAATTGCTCTTTAATTGGTTATATTTCCTTGTTGCAATCTGTGCTAGATTCTCCTCATGCTTATAATCAAAATAAGGCCTTTACCGAACACATTGTTGATGCCTTGATGCAATCTTATGAAGAAAAACTTGAGTTGAAAGTTTCTACCCCTAGAAAACTCTATGATGAGTGGGAACCTACTATTAAAATAAAAATTAAAGATTATGAGTTTCATGCTTTGTGTGATTTGGGTGCTAGTGTCTCTACTATTCCCAAAACTTTGTGTGATTTGCTAGATTTCCGTAACTTTGATGATTGCTCTCTAAACTTGCATCTTGCGGATTCCACTATTAAAAAGCCTATGGGAAGAATTAATGATGTTCTTATTGTTGTAAATAGGAATTATGTGCCCATAGATTTTATCGTTCTTGAGATAGATTGCAATCCTTCATGTCCTATTATTCTCGGTAGACCTTTCCTTAGAACGATTGGTGCAATTATTGATATGAAGGAAGGGAATATTAGATTCTAATTTCCCTTAAAGAAGGGCGTGGAACACTTCCCTAGAAAGAAAATAAAATTACCATATAAATCTATCATGAGAGCCACTTATGGATTGCCTACTAACGATGGTAATACCTAGATCTATCCTTGCTTTTATGCCTAGCTAGGGGCGTTAAACGATAGCGCTTGTTGGGAGGCAACCCAATTTTATTTTTTTGCTTCTGTTCAGGAATAAATAATCCATCTAGCCTCTGTTTGAATGTGGTTTTATCTTTTATTTAGTGTTTGTGCCAAGTAGAACCTATAGGATAACCTACGATGATAGCTGATTTGATTCTGCTGAAAAACAGAAACTTTACGTGCACGAATATAATTTTGTTAAATCACAGGAACGTGATTTTGCGTTGATTCTTTTTGACGCTGTTCAATAAACAAAATTTCCAGGACTTCATATTTTGGTAGAATTTTTAGAGTTCCAGAAGTTTCCGTTAGTTACAGATTACTACAGACTGTTCTGTTTTTGACAGATTCTGTTTTGCGTGTGTTGTTTGCTTATTTTGATGAATCTATGGCTAGTAAAATAGTTTATAATCCATAGAGAAGTTGGAATACAGTAGGTTTAACACCAATATAAATAAAGAATGAGTTCATTACAGTACCTTGAAGTAGTCTTTTGTTTTCTTTCTCTAACGGAGCTCACGAGATTTCTATTGAGTTTTGTGTTGTGAAGTTTTCAAGTTTTGGGTGAATTCTTTTGATGGATTATGGAACAAGGAGTGGCAAGAGCCTAAGCTTGGGGATGCCCATGGCACCCCCAAGATAATCTAAGGACACCAAAAAGTCAAAGCTTGGGGATGCCCCGGAAGGCATCCCCTCTTTCGTCTACTTCCATCGGTAATTTACTTAGAGCTATATTTTTATTCACCACATGATATGTGTTTTGCTTGGAGAGTCTTGTATTATTTGCGTCTTTGCTTGTTAGTCTACCACAATAATCCTTGCTGTACACACCTTTTGACGGAGCCATACATGAATTGGAATTTGTTAGAATACTCTATGTGCTTCACTTATATCTTTTGAGCTTGATAGTTTTTGCTCATAGTGCTTCACTTATATCTTTTGAGCGTGATAATTTTTGCTCTAGTGCTTCACTTAAATCTTTTAGAGCACGGTGGTGGATTTGTTTTAAAAAAACTATTGATCTCTCATGCTTCACTTAGATCATTTTGAGAGTCGTTAATAGCATGGTAATTTGCTTAATATTAACATACTTGGTATTCAAGATATGTGAAACTTTCTTTTGAGTGCGTTGAATACTAAGATAAGTTTGATGCTTGATAATTGTTTTGAGATATGGAGGTGATGTAACACCCCAAATCCGTTGCGCCAGGTGTCCGCCAGTTATTCGCCGTCGTTGCCATGTCATTTGCTTGCGTGTTGCACTTTGCCATGTCATCATTTGCATTTTATCATGTCATCATGTGCATTTCATTTTGCATACATGTTCGTCTCATGCATCCAAGCATTTCCCCGTTGTCCGTTTTGCAATCCGGCGCTCCTATGTCCTCCGGCGTTCCCCTTTTGTCTCCTTTCGTGTGCGGGTGTTAAACGTTCTCGGAATGGACCAAGGTTTGCCAAGCGGCCTTGGTATAGCACCGGTAGACCGCCTGTCAAGTTTCGTGCCATTTGGAGCTCGTTTGATACTCCAACGGTTAACCAGGTAATCGCAAAAGCCCTCTTTGAGTTGCAGCCCAACACCCCTTCCAAAGTGGCCCAAAACCCATCTAACTCCCCTCCATGCTCTCGGTCGTTCGATCACGATCGCGTGGCCGAAAACCGCACCTCATTTGGACTCTCCTAGCTCCCTTTACCTATAAAACTAGCCCCTCCCCCGAATTTTGCGGATGAATTCGCAGATGGACCCTAGCCCCTTCTACATCGTGCCGCCGGACATGTCCATCCGCGCCGGACATGTCCGCCGGCCACGTCGTCCGAGCCAATCAGCGCCCGCCACGTCAGCAGCGCCGCCGCGCCTAATGGCCTCGCGCCACCATCGCCGCCGCCTCCACCGCGCCCGAGCCTTGCGGGCCCAGATCCGGACCGCCCGGCGGCCCGGCCGCGCACGCCGCCTTGCAGCGGTGCCCGCCGGCCGCCCGCGCCGCCGAACCTCTGCGCCGCCCGGCCTGCGCCTGCCCGCCCAAGACCGGCTGAACGCATGGCGCCGACCTCGCCGCCGCCACCGGCCTTGACCCGCGCCCCTCACCGGCAAGGCTGCCGCTTCGCCGCAAGATCCGCCGCGACGCTGCCGAGCCGCCCGCCACCGTCTCCGCTTGCCGCGCGGCCGCCGCCTCTGCCTGGCGAGCGCCCGTCGCCGCCGCTTCGCGGATCCGGCCTCCAGCCCGGCCGGCGCGCCCGTCGCCGCCGCCGCTGGATCCGGCCTCCACAGCCCCGGCCGGCCTCCTCCCCGAGCCCCAGCGAGCTTCCCCGGCCGGATCCACCCTCCCCTCGCCATGCCCGAAATGCTGTTGGAAGAGTGCATGTTGATGTTAATCTGCTGAAACTGTTATAACTTGCTCATTTATCATTTTTGCCATGATTGATGTGTGCATCCTATGAGTAGAGCTCTACATGAATGTTGATCTATGCCATGCCATCTTTCCAGAGGTGTCAACCATGTATTTTTGTGAGTTGTGTGATGAGTGTATCAAGCTTGCTAAGTAGGGTAGTTCTTTGTTGCTGTTTTCTGACATTCTCATTATATTTCGTTGCTATGTTAACATGCTTCTACTAATCATTCTATGCATAATCTGGAGATGCTCTATAAACATGTTTTGATCTACATGTCATGCTCTATCCATTCATTCCCTTGTTTGCAATTATAGCCTGCTGGAACATGTTCATATCTTGCTCTAAAGTTGCTTGAAAATGTTGCTGTCAGCCTGTTAACATCAAGTTCACTTGTTCCCATGTGTTTTCCTAGTGATCCATGCACCCTATGACCTTGCTCTTGCCATGCTTAGTTTCACAAACATGCCTTCTTGCTGTTGGTTGCCTTGTCATGCCATGTATTTCTCTGTGGTGAGTGGTTCAAGCTCACCAACATGCCTACTTATTGTTGTTCCTGCCATGTTTGAATCTGTAATATAACTTGCCATGTTTACATGGGTGCCATCATATTTTCTATGCCCTTTTGGCTTATGGTCAGTAAGGGTCTTTTGATCTATGCTATTAGTAGATTCATGCCATGCCTTTGTTTACCATGATAAGTTCCTGTAACATGTTGTTTGCTTGCTCTAAACATTGCAACTTGATGTTATTTCCTGATAAGTCTGAAACTGTTATTATTTGCAATATCTCCACGTCTTTTTGAGCATGTTCTAGTTGTTTCTGGAGATAGCTCAGTGTTCATGTTTTGTTATGCTTTACCTGTACTTCATGCCCATGCCTTTTGTTATTATGTTGGGGTGCTGTAGCATGTTGTTTTGATGCTTGTAAGATGCCTAGTTCTTTGTTATGGATGATTGTTGCTATGACTTGTATAGTGTGCATGTGTTGAACCGTTGCTCCGTTTTGAGTGTGCTCTATATGAAACTTGCTTGTTTTTGCATGTAGCTTCATATTATCATGTTGCATCCTTGTTTTGAGGTGTTTGCTTGATGTTTGTATGCATTTTGCATCAATGCCATGTCTAACTTGTTTGGCTCATATCTTCTAGCCCATAGCTCCGAATCTAATGAACTTTATATGTAACTTGACTAGAATTTTGTGTAGATCATCTTGGTGCATCTTAACTTGCTGTTTAACAACTTGAACATAAGGTTTATTCAGTTCTGGACCAATTTCGAAATATGCATATGAGGACTTACCGGAATTGTTATATGTTGTTCCCGGCCTCATTTAAACTTGCCTTGATGTGTTGCTCTTGTATGCATCATCTCTTGCCATGAGTAGCTTCATGTAGCTTGGTCATGCATCATGCTTGTTGTGCATCATGCCTTGTTCATGTGTGGTGTGTTTACCTATGTGTGTGCTTCTTCTGTTAGTTCCTGTTTCGTTGCGATCGTGAGGATTCGTTCGTGTACGGTTGGTTCGGCTTCATCCGTTCGTCTTCTTCATGGACTCGTTCTTCTTCCTAGCGGGATTTGAGCAAGATGACCGCTACCTCGGATCTCACTACTATCATTGCTATGCTAGTTGCTTCGTTTCTACCGCTATCTTTGCGCTACCTATTACTGCTTATCAAGCCATCCCATATTGCCATGAACCTCTAACCTTTGACACCATTCCTAGCAAACCATTGATTGGCTATGTTACCACTTTGCTCAGCCCCTCTTATAGCGTTGCTAGTTGCAGGTGAAGTTGAAGATTTCTCCATGGTGGACATGGTTTATGTTGGGATATCACAATATCTCTTATATTATTAATCCATCTATATACTTGGTAAAGGGTGGAAGGCTCGGCCTTATGCCTGGTGTTTTGTTCCACTCTTGCCGCCCTAGTTTCCGTCATACGGTGTTATGTTCCCGGATTTTTGCGTTCCTTACGCGGTCGGGTGATTTATGGGACCCCTTGACAGTTCGCTTTGAATAAAACTCCTCCAAAGAAGGCCCAACATTGGTTTTACCATTTGCCTCACCACCACCTATATTTCCTTGGGAGTAATTAACCCAAGGGTCATCTTTATTCAGCCCCCGGGCCAATGCTTGTCTAAGTGTTGGTCCAAACTAGAAACCCTTTGCGGCGCCCCTGGAAACTTGAGGTCTGGTTTTAGTTGTACGGATTGCTCATCCGGTCGTGGCTCGAGACGAGATATGGCGTGGCTACTATCGGGATGTCGGCACACCGGGAGGTCTTGCTGGTCTTGTTTTACCATTGTCGAAATGTCTTGATGTACGGGATACCGAGTCGATCGGAGTGTCTCGGTGAAGGTCTATTCTTCGTTGATCGCGAGAGCTTGTCATGGGCTAAGTTGGGACACCCTGCAGGTATAAACTTTCGAGAGCCGTGCCAGCGGTTATGTGGCAGATGGGAATTTGTTAATGTCGGTTGTAGATAACTTGACACCAGATCCGAATTAAAACGCATCAACCGTGTGTGTAGCCGTGATGGTCTCTTCTCGGAGTCCGGAAGTGAACACGGTTTCGGGTTATGTTTGGCGAAGTAGGTGTTCGGGATCACCTCTTGATCATTGCTAGTTACGACCGTTCCTTTGCTCCTCTTCTCTCTCTCTTTTGCGTATGTTAGCCACCATATCATGCTTAGTCGCTGCTGCAACCTCACCACTTTACCCTTTCCTTTCCCATTAAGCTTTGCTAGTCTTGATACCCATGGTAATGGGATTGCTGAGTCCTCGTGACTCACGGATACTTCAAACCAGTTTGCGGTGCCTATGTTACCGAGCAAGTGGCGCAACCAAGCTCAAGGAGGAGCTCGATGAAGATCTTGCCCTTTGTGTTGTTTCGTTCTAGTTGATCGAGAGTGGAGCCAGTTAGGGTCGATCGGGGACCTTTGTCGCATTTGGGGTTCTTCTTTTATTTTGGTTCCGTAGTCGGACCTTGATTGTATCTGGATGATGTAATGCTTTATTCATGTAATTGTGTGAAGTGGCGATTGTAAGCCAACTATGTATCTCTTTCCCTTATGTATTACTTGGGTTGTGTGAAGATTACCTCACTTGCGACATTGCTTTCAATGCGGTTATGCCTCTAAGTCGTGCTTCGACACGTGGGAGATATAGCCGCATCGAGGGCGTTACAAGTTGGTAATCAGAGCCTTCCCCGACCTTAGGAGCCCCACTGCTTGATCGTTTTTAGCGGCCGTGTTGTGTCTAGAAAAATGTTTTGAGTCATTTAGGATTATATATATCGGAGAATTAGGAATTCTTTTTACTCCTCAGTCCCTTCGTCACTCTGATAAGGCATCCTGACGTAGAGTTTTGACTCTTCTCTTCTCAAATTTCACTAAAAATTTTTTAGGATCACGCGGGTATCTTGGAATCGTTCCGATGGTTTTATGATGAGAACATTGTCTTGGTGCCTCTGTCGGGGTTTAGTGGAAGTGTCCCGGGAGTTGAGCTCGAGGTGTTGTCGTCATAATTTTATCGTTGCAGTTCGGAATACACGAGTTTAGTACGCCGACATCGAAAATCTCTTTTATGCAGTTGTTGGTGAGATAACCCGATAACCCGAGATTGAGGTGAGTACGGAGTATTGCCATGACTCGTATAACGGATGCTTTTCAAGGTTGAGGTACCACGATTTCGAAGGTTTCTTGGTTATGTGTTGACGGATGGATACAGCTGGATGTAGGGATTGTTAGTTTGGGTGAGATATATTGCTTCCCCTGTATCCCCAACACCAGATTGCATAACCAGAAAGTTTCGGGAGTTTTATAGGTGGGAATTCAAGTAGCTCCTAGAATATCTTTTCGACAGATGCATGATATGGGATTGGGTAAATCTCTATCATATGTATTTGTTCCGGCTTATTCTGCAAGCCAAATCCTTTGTTTTGTGTTATTTGTGGTATTCAAGTTGCTTCGATGTCAAATGTTGAATCCATACCTTTCCTAAACGGTGTTCTCATATTGCTATGTGAATACTAATCCTTTTGATCATTGATTTTGTCATGTCAACTCCTTTCCAACCGGTGTGTTTCTCTTCAAGTGGATCCGATCACTTCAACATCAGCAAGACCAATTATCATTTCTTCCCAACGGTGTTTGTTTCATGCGTCTCCAAGTTGCCTTTGTTTTTCCCCACCCTCCCACCCCTTTTTCTTCAAGGACTCATTTATTTTAATCAAGTATCCATTTATTCATGTGAAGTCACTTCACTCTTTTCAATCAATGTTCTTATCCGGTGATTTCCCATGAAGATGCTCAACAGCTTCAAGTTCATCATCCTTCATTGTTGTCTCTTCTCCGGTGGATCCTAATTCAAGCTTTCGATATTCATCATATTCCTTTCCTTGTTTCTAATGCTTTCTCATACCGATGCACCTCTTAATCATTCACTTCTTCATATTCATTTGTTCTGGAGTGCTGAAGATATCTCACAAGACTTGCGTTTCCATTCTCAATCCCTTCAAGATATTTCGAGGTTGTTATCTCATTCAAGCCATTTAATTCAACCGGTGCAATTTCTCTTTAAAATCATTTCCAACGGTGTTTTCTTTTGAGTGGGCCCTAACCCACAGGTCTTTTCCCAGGATCTTACCTGACTCTTCTAATTCCCCGGAGTTATTCTCAATTCTTTTCAAGTGTGACGTAAGTATGGATTCCATCAGTCACATGCCTGCTCCAAGATCGCTTTCAAATTCTTTTCATTGTTGGCTCAACCTCTTCACTTTTCATTCTCCCGGAGTACCTCAGTAATTTTGGTGGTTTTTCTCGCCATCATTTGAAGATTGAAGAAGAATTTTTCCTCTAAATCTTGGTTCGTTCTCTTAAAGATTCACAGTTCTAGATTATGCCATCATCTCATAAATTGTTTTGATTGCGACAATTCTTTTCTTACCATCCGGAGCATTTCATGAGTTGTTTCCATTTCTTTCCTCCGACGGCCATCATGTCATAATTCTTCATTCTCAGCTTTCGGCTCTTGTTCTCCAAATCTTACCGGTGCATCGTTCAAATATCCTCAAATCAGTTCTTGATCTCTTCGTTCTCATGTATCTAAATCCCCTCAAGTATCTTCATTTGTTTTCAAACTCTTTCCCGTGAATTGTGCCTTTGCTACTTTCATTTTCAATTCTTACGGTGGTTCGTTCAGGATTTCACTTCCTTCATTATCATATCAATTCATTCGTTGTTTCCAAATCCCACCGGTGATTCCATCAATACCTTCTCAAGTTTGCGCTATATCTCTCTTAATCCTTTTTTTTCAATGGGAATAAGTAATATGCCAAATCCATTGCTTGTCATCAATTTAATTTGATGAAGGATAAGCATACAATAAATCTTATTCCTATTTCCTCAAGGTGATTCAATTCTTTTCTTCCAGAGATTGTTCATGATGAAGTAATTCTTGGTTCCTAGTGTTTCATTTTTTTTCTTTTCCGGAGTTCCAAGTTTTCCGCATTATCGTCGCGAAGCTCATTCTAAATCATTGCAAGGTACACCTTGTGTTTTCAACTTCTCCTTCTTTCCACCATCCTTTTAATACCGGAGTTTCTTCATGGTGGTTCCTCAAGGATTCTTTTCATTCTTCAGTTGTTCTTCAAGATTTCTCTCGAAGTTATGATCCGCCAAGCTATACTCAAAAATTAAACATGGTGCTCAACACATGTTTTGTTTTGAGGCGTTCAAGTATTCTTCTTCTTGCATTTCGAAGTGCAATTCTTCTACTTTAGCTTTTGAGGTGGTATTATATCATTCTTGACAATTTCCATTCATGTTTCGTGATTCACATGTTGTCAAGAATGAGGTATTTTAAATCCATCAATCTCTTCTTTGGAGTTATCTTGGTATAGATTTCACCTAAAGCCTTCCCTAAGGAATGTTGCTATTATGGTGCTTATCAATGATTCAAGTTTTCTCCAATCCTCTCGGCGAAAGCAGTTTTCATCTCTTTGGTGCTCTCAATCAAACCAATGGTTTCCTTTAGTGGCCGGTTGTCACCTCATACACTCGAGATGTTTTCCATAAGCCCACTACAAGCTTATTCGTTTCGTCGTTGGTTTACCAACAATTCCGTTCTAACCTTCTTGGAAGGATGCTTTCCAAGTTCACTTGTGGCAAAAGTTGTCATTTTCTTCTCTATTCTTTTATTCCAATGATCTATCTTCTTTTCGTTCTTCCGGAGGCATGGTGATGTTGCTCTCTTCACTAATCATCTCGAATTGTGAGGATCGTGTTCTTTTCTTGCTTATCCATTTAATCGGAGTGTTGTGTCATTTCTTCAAGTGCTTTTCATCTCATCAAGTTTTCTTCTCTTTTCTACCGAAGTGCTGTCCAAATTCTGTCAGTTCCTTGGCTATCTCATTATACCGATGTAGTCATATTCTTTTCGTTCGTGAAGCTCCTATTTCCATGTCTTTCAACCTTCAAATTCTTGTAATACTCCTTGTTCATTTTTCTACCGGATTGTTTGCAATCTCGTTCATCTCTGTTGTACTCTTTCTTTTAAATTGCTCAACCACTCAAGGTTCGTGGTTTCACTCGTTTGTCAAAGAAGCAACTTAGTTTTACCTCTTCTCTTCCTCTTCCTTTTCCCTCCGGTGCCATCCTAGATCTTGGGACGAGATCCTCTCGTAGTGGTGGAGTGTTGTAACGCCCCGGATCCGTTGCGCCAGGTGTCCACCAGTTATTCGCCGTCGTTGCCATGTCATTTGCTTGCGTGTTGCACTTTGCCATGTCATCATTTGCATTTTATCATGTCATCATGTGCATTTCATTTTGCATACATGTTCGTCTCATGCATCCAAGCATTTTCCCCGTTGTCCGTTTTGCAATCCGGCGCTCCTATGTCCTCCAGCGTTCCCCTTTTGTCTCCTTTCGTGTGCGGGTGTTAAACGTTCTCGGAATAGCCCGAGGTTTGCCAAGCGGCCTTGGTATAGCACCGGTAGACCGCCTGTCAAGTTTCGTGCCATTTGGAGCTCGTTTGATACTCCAACGGTTAACCGGGTAACCGCAAAAGCCCTCTTTGAGTTGCAGCCCAACACCCCTTCCAAAGTGGCCCAAAACCCATCTAACTCCCCTCCATGCTCTCGGTCGTTCGATCACGATCGCGTGGCCGAAAACCGCACCTCATTTGGACTCTCCTAGCTCCCTCTACCTATAAAACTAGCCCCTCCCCCGAATTTTGCAGATGAATTCGCAGATGGACCCTAGCCCCTTCTCCACCGCGCCGCCGGACATGTCCATCCGCGCCGGACATGTCCGCTGGCCACGTCGTCCGAGCCAATCAGCACCCGCCACGTCAGCAGCGCCGCCGCCTCGCCCAATGGCCTCGCGCCACCTGTCGCCGCCGCCTCACCACCGCGCCCGAGCCTCAGTCGGGCTCAGACTTGCCTGGCCCGCCCGTATACGCCGCCACATGTGCTGGTGTGCCGGCTTGTACGCCGCCGCCTCCCACACCTCTGCGCGCGCTTGCGCTGCCCTTATCCGCTGGCTGGCTTAAACGCCGGCGCCGACCCTAACCGCCGGCGCCGACCTCGCGCCGTACCATGTCCATGTGACCCGCCACCCACTACACCTGGCCTTGCTGCCTTCGCCGCAGCGCCACGCCATGACCGCTGCCGAGCCGCCCGCCGCCGTCTCCCTTGATCGCCGCCGGCCGCCTCTGCTGGCCGGAAGGCCGCCTCGTCGCCGCCTTCGCGGATCCGCCTCCACGGCCGGCCGGCCTCCTCCCCGAGCCCCAGCGAGCTTCCCCGGCCGGATCCGCCCTCCCCTCGCCATCTACGATGAGATCCGGCCGATCTCCGGCGAGCACTCCGGCCGCTTTGAAATCCGTGCAACAGGTTGACCCCCGAAGATGCCCAAGTCCCGAGAGTTTTCATCATTAACATGCCATATTCATTGCATCACATCTCTGCATCCGTAGCTCCGTTTCGTGCGTATAATATGTCAAATTGGTCGTCTCGACGAGTAAATCATTTCATTCCATTGCATCATTTTAATTTGAGCTCATCTTGATGCCCGAAATGCTGTTGGAAGAGTGCATGTTGATGTTAATCTGCTGAAATTGTTATAACTTGCTCATTTATCATTTTTGCCATGATTGATGTGTGCATCCTATGAGTATGAGCTCTACATGAATGTTGATCTATGCCATGCCATCTTTCCAGAGGTGTCAACCATGTATTTTTGTGAGTTGTGTGCTGAGTGTATCAAGCTTGCTAAGTAGGGTAGTTCTTTTTCTTTGTTTTCTGATGATTCTGTTATATTTCGTTGCTATGTTAACATGCTTCTACTAATCATTCTATGCATAATCTGGAGATGCTCTATAAACATGTTTTGATCTACATATCATGCTCTATCCATTCATGCCCTTGTTTGCAATTATAGCCTGCTGGAACATGTTCATATCTTGCTCTAAAGTTGCTTGAAAATGTTGCTGTCAGCCTGTTAACATCAAGTTCACTTGTTCCCATGTGTTTTCCTAGTGATCCATGCACCCTATGACCTTGCTCTTTGTCACATCCCTAGTCTGGTATGACCTAGACTAGCTAGTCATTTGTGCATCATGTTTATATTCCATTTAAATTTGAAATGAGGATTGGTGAAACCCTTAGAATCATTTTTGAAATGACCCAAATAAAAATTTCTCCAAAAGGGTCCAAGAAAATGCTCATGTTGCCCTCTGAAAATATTGGACAGAGATAAAAATCAAACCAATATTTTTAAGAGCTCATAAGTATTTATTTTGGGCATTTGGAATTAATGCATAAATATTTGCATTGGAAATATATTAGTTATATATATTAATATATGTCCAAAAATTATGCCACTTGTTGAGGAGCTCGGAATAATACTACTAGTTACTACAAAATTGGCATAAGTAAATAAAATAATTTAGTATTATTATTAAATCAAAATAAATGTCGAAAAATAGAAAAGAAAAGAAATGGGAAAAACCATACCGGCGCTTACCTCCTGTGCAGCCCAGCCCGCCCAAGAGCCCAGCCACCAGTGGCCGACGCCTTGATCGTCTCCCCTCGCCAGAGGAGGACAGGCGCGTGCCCGACGCGCAGCGCGCCGCCAAGGCCGCCACCTCCTCCCTCCCTGCCTGCCTGTTCCTCCGTTGAAGCGTCTGGACGACGCCACGCGCCGCCCCGACCCCCTCTCACTCTCCCCCGTGTTCCCTCTCCTCTGCTCTCTCTCTCTCGCGCTGGACCGAACGCCACCGCCGCCACCGACGAGCACCACCGTAGCCACCGGCCTCCCCTCGCCCCTCCGTAGAGTCCACGAGCTCCGCCATCGCCTACTACGTCTCCTCGGCGAAGGAATCAAGCCCGGACAGCCTCCATCGCCGCCATCGCCATCGTCTTCCTCCTCGGGCTCCGCCGTCCGCCGCCGTCGATTCACCGTCACCAGGTCTCCCAGAGCCCATTGTCTTTGCTCTGCGTGATCTCCGTGAGCATCTCCTGTTTCCCTCTCTTTCCCCCTTGTTCAGCGTCGTAGCCGTCGCTACCACCATGGCGGGCCATCGCCGCGCAGACTCCTCGCCGTCGTGGCGAGCCACCGCAGCCTGCGGCTCTGCACTCGCCATCGAGGTCAAGACGCCTCCGAGACGAACGCGACCAACCCCAGCCCTTGCCGTGCCCCGTAGCTCGCTCCCGCTCGAGGCCGAACTCCGGCCGCCGCCGCGAGCTCTGCTCCGGCGAGCTCCGGCACCCCCACGGTCTCCTGCGTGTCCCACTGGATGCGCGGGAGCCTGGGCTTCGCGTAGGTGGTCTCCGCCGCCCGAATGGTCGCCGGAATGGCGATTCCGAGCCCCTCCGCCGCGCTCGACCTCGCCGGCGGCTAAACGCCGGCGGGATTAACCGGGTCAACCCACGCTAACCAACCCCAGTTGACCAGTTTTGACCCGCGTGGGTCAATGACAGGTGGGGCCCGGCTCTGCTAATCTTTAGCTTAGGATTAGTTTAAAACTAATTGAATATGTTAACTAACTATAACACTAACGTGTGGGCCCCGCGCGTCAGGTTTGACCTGGTCAGCGCCGTTGACCGCTGACGCAGTGCTGACGTCATGCTGACACAATTATTTATTTTCTGGAATTATTTTTAAACAGGAAATCCCAGAAAATATTCAAAACTTCAAAAATTCATATCAATTCAACCGTAACTCAGATTGAAATAAGTTATATATGAAAAATTATCAGAAAAATGCAATCTATCCATCTGTACTAGTTTCATGCATGAAAAACCAACTTATACATACGGTATAGGTGAAAACACATAAATGGCATTTGTAAAGACTTAGCTTGGAGTGGCATTTGAATTCTTGATTCAAATGGACTTTGAAAGTGCAACTAATCCCCGGGTGGTTTTGGTAATTAATAACAACATATATATCATTGAACTAATCATTTCTTGAGAATATTTCAGAAAGTTCAGTGATATGGGTATGGCAATGACTGATGATGTGGACCCCTCAAAATGCTAAGGAAAACATTGGCAAAAAGCTCAAGACTCCATTTTTGGTTTAGTGATCAAAGATCACATTGAGTCCATAGGAAAGCCAATACTATTAAAGGGGATGAGGTTATGATGATGATCTGGTTGCTCTAAGTGCTTAGTGATTTATCTCTCAAACTATCAGCAATCTTTCATTCCAACATAAACTCATAAGTAATCTCGGTCCCACCGATTCCAAACCCACCACACCGAGATGAACCACCTCACCATATACCCAAACCCTAAGAATTTCGGATTTTCCGATTCCAAACTCGGTCATACGAAATTGGTGTTGCCAAGCTTCAGAACATACGTACTCAAATCGGTGTCACCGAGATGAGAAAGTCGGTCCCACGAAATTGGCAAACCCTAGACTTTGGAAGAATCGGACTAACCGAGATTGTATTTTCGGTCCCACGAAAATCCCAACGTTCACAAGATTTGAACTTTCGGTCCCACCGAGTTGTCAACTTCGGTCCGACCGAGATTGGTCAAATGTGTGTAACAGTTGGATTTTGTGTGGAGGCTATAAATACCCTCCACCTCCTCTTCATTCGTGGAGAGAGCCATCGAAAGAACTACCACTCCTACCTTACATTTCGAGAAGAAAACTACCTACCCTTGTGTTGAGATCAAGTTGCTCCACTCCTACCATATGAAACTTGATTTCTAGCCTTCCCAAGTTGCTTTCCACTCAATCCTTTCTTCCACCACAGCAAAATCGGTGAGGAGAGTTGAGTGTTGGGGAGATTATCATTTGAAGCACAAGAGCAAGGAGTTCATCATCACCAACACCATCTATTACCTTTTGGAGGTGGTGCCTCCTAGATTGGTTAGGTGTCACTTGGGAGCCTCCGTCATGATGTGGAGTTGAACCAAGGAGTTTGTAAGGGCAAGGAGATCGCCTACTTGTGAAGATCTACCCCGAGTAAGGCTAGTCCTCCGTGGGCGTAAGCCATGATGGCATAGACAAGGTTGCTTCTTCGTGGACCCTTCGTGGGTGGAGCCCTCCGTGGACTCTCGCAGCCGTTACCCTCCGTGGGTTGAAGTCTCCATCAACGTGGATTGACGATAGCACCACCTATCGGAACCACGAGAAAAATCTCCGTGTCTCCAAATTGCGTTTGCTCTTCTCCACCTCTCATTTACTATACGTGCAATTTACTTTCCGCTGCCACAACTCTAGAATTGCATGTGTAGGGTGATACTTGACTTGGTTATCGTTGAGAACTTGCTAAGAATCTACTCCAATCAAAAAGGCGAAACTTTTAAGTTGTCAAGTAGTCTAATCACCCCCCCTCTAGACATACTTCCGATCCTACAAGTGGTATCAGAGCTTTGGTCTCCATTGAATTGGTTTCCATTGCATTGGACTCCATAAGCTTGGTTTCACAACCTAGGAGAGTATGGCGTCTAGTGAGGGTAATTTTCGTAGAGGTCCTTACTTTGATGGTTCAAACTTTGCTAGTTGGAAGCATAAAATGAAAATGCATATTCTTGGACATAACCACGCGCATGGGGCATTATTTGTGTTGGCTTGCAAGGTGAGTTCTTGAAGAAGGAAAAGTTCGGATCGTGAAGCTCTGCGGATGAGTTGCGGATGTTACGAACAATGCTCAAGCTTGTGACATTCTCTTCAATGTTTTGTGTCCCGAGGAGTTCAACAAGATCAGCCGTCTTGAGAATGCAAAAGAGATTTGGGATACTTTGGTCGAAATGCACGAAGGTACCGAGTCCGTGAAGGAATCAAAGCTAGATGTTCTTCAAGGTCAGCTCGACAAGTTCAAGATGAAGGAAGGTGAAGGAGTCGCTGAAATGTACTCTAGGCTTGCTCTCATCACCAATGAGATGGCAGGCTTAGGAAGCGAAGAAATGACCGACCGATTCATCATCAAGAAGATTCTCAGAGCTTTGGATGGAAAGTATGACACCGTGTGCACTTTGATCCAAATGATGCCAAACTACAAAGATCTCAAGCCTACCAAGTCATTGGAAGGATTGTTGCTCATGAGATGACACTTAAAGATAAGGAAGAGCTTCACAACAAGTCAAGTGGTGCTTACAAAGCTGCAGTTGAAGCTCCCACATCCTCAAGTGACAAGCTAGTTTCCAATGAAGAGATAAGCCTAATGGTGAAGAACTTCAACAAATTCTACAAGAGTAGAAGCAAGGAAAGAAGCTCAAAGTCTAGATCATATGATGAAAAGAGATCTTCTAGTCGTGATCGAAAGCTGCTACAATTGTGGAAGACCGGACACTACTCAAATGAGTGTTCGACTCCCCACAAGAGAAGAGAAGAATCTCCAAAAGAAGAAGCTCAAGAGAAGAGTCGCCTCGAAAAGAGAGAAGGAGTAGAGATGATCGTTATGAGCGAAGATCCTCTCGGAGAAGCAAGGATTCGGAAAGGAAAGACAAGTCATCAAGGAGCTACACAAGAAGAAAACATCAAGCTCATGTTGGTGAATGGGTTTCCGCTCGACTCGACAATCACTCGAAAGAAGCTATCACTCCAACTCGAATCTGATCAAGATGAAGGTGTTGCGGTCTTGCTCTCGTGTCCTCCAACTCCAACTCCTATGACATATTTGATTCACCAAATGAGGGAATTGGAAGATGCTTCATGGCAAAAGGCCCCAAGGTATCACATCCTGAGTTTATTGACTTTGATAGTGATGAGGATGACTTGCTTGGTGAAGATGAGCTATTACATGATAAATCTAGTGAGCTTAGTAATGATGAACATGTTAGTAGTCTTTATAGTCGAGAAGAGTCGAATGACAATGCTATGAAGGAGATTGAGCGTCTAACTAAAGAACTAAACACTCTTAAGTTAGCTCATGAAACAACTCAAGAAGATCATAGAGAGCTCCTAAGATCTCATGAGAAGCTACGCTTCGAGAAGCTCAATCTAGAGCAAGAACATGAGTGTCTAAAAGCTATCAATGATGATCTTCGAAAGAAGAGTTCTTCATATCTTGCCAAACGACTTCTCTTGTCTAATTTCTTGCCACCTATCAAAACTAAGCATGACAAGCATAAGAAAAATTCTTCATCTAGTAGTAACAATAATCATGCTAAATCAAATGTTGTTACTTCTAGTAATTCCCTTGATTCCACTAACAATGTTTCAAGCCAAGTTTCACTTGAGCAAGAAAATAGTCTATTGAAAGGGATTATAGAAAGGTGTCTACAAGAGTCTTGCGGAAGCAAGAGCTTTGAGGAAATTGTTCGCAAACAAGGAAGACAGGAAGAATCAAGGAATTGGTTTTGAGCGAAAGTTCAACGCCGAGGGTGTTGAATGGGAAGAAGGTCAATATCCCACTCCAAAGTTCGTCTCTCAAGAGGAGAAGTATGATCCTACTTCTTCCAATGAGGAACAAGCTCAAGATGACCTTCCACCACAAGACCACAAGCTAAAAGGCAAGGACAAGCTTCAAGAGGAGATTGATGCATTTATTGAAGCACCCAAGGCCATGGTCAAGTGGGTTCCCAAGGCAACTTCAAGTTCTACTTCAACAAGCTCAACTACTACCCCAAGGATTCCCATCAAGATGATGTGGATCCCAAGAAGAAGAACTAGAGAGTTCTTGAGGGTGACTCGCCAATATACTTCACTCACATTCATTTTGGCAAGGACTTGTGCAATCAACTTCCACATCTTGCACTAGTTCATGGAGTCACAAACCCTCATGTTGGTAAGTCAAGGGACAAGGTAATCATTGCTTTCATGGACATCATCTACTGTATACTTCAATCTATGTCCATGGATATCCTTGTTTGTTCCTTGTGGGACTAACCCATGTAGGTATTGAAAGTGCCCGAATCCAAAGGATTGCTCCCAACTCTTGATGATCTTCATCAACATTGAGCATCCACATCTTCAACATCTACATGAAGTCTTCAACGACAACCCAAGGTTAGTTTGACCCTGTAAAAGGGGTTCTCACATCAAGGGGGAGCTTTGCTCTAAAGAAATGAGCCAAAGCATCTTCTAACGATGTGAACACATCAATGCTTTATGGAAAAGTGGTAACCCCACTTGTGCTTAAACGATGAGTATGACCTATGATCAAATGTTCTCATTTGACTCCTAAGTCAATATACTCATATATAGATGACCTAGTCATCGCCAAATTGTGTGCTAGCTGTTAGTGTTTTGTTTGTGCATGTTTGACACATATTTCATTTGCTATCTTATTGTGTGAGCATGTTGGATGCATGAGTTTATCCATTCGAGGACATCCATTTGTCGCTTTGGTCTTTTGGTTTTCTTTCTTTTGACCAAATGGATGGACAAGAATGCCTAAGTTCCTCCCCTAGCTATCTATGCTTTCTTGTCTCAAACTCTATTCATGCTTATATCACAAACTTTGAACAAGACTTTTTCGGACAGACCGAGTGAGGAGCACTCGGAGCCACCGATCCGTCAAAAGCCTAAACTTCCAAAACCTTCTAAGTACTTTCGGTCAAACCGATATACTCAAATCGGACAGACCGAAATCACTTGGATTGATCTAGGTTTTCACCTCGGTGAAACCGAGTTGCAAATGTCGGCGTGACTGAAGTGTGTAACTGCACGCAGTTAGCCATCTCGGTCCCACCGAGTTTTCCAACTCGGTCCCACCGACAGCCGAAGGGTATATATACTCGAGGACGAGCGCGTTGATTACTTCTTCAAACGCTCGCCTCAAACCCTTTTGCTGCGTCGCCTTGGTCTCCGGATCGTCTCCGCCGTCACACATGCGCCCTCGCTGCGGGTCTCCATCGCCGTCAGCGGTCTTTCTCATCGCGCCGTTGCCGCCGTAGTGAAGCTCCACCGCATTGGGTGAGTTTCATCCCTCTCGTGCTCCAACCGCTGATTCAATGCACGATAGGTGTTGTCAAGTTTCTTGCCAAGATTGAATTCTCCCTATCCAGCCGTTTAGATCATAGAACAAAATTCGAGTGAAAATTTTAGGGTTAGGTTTCCGCCGAACACATCTCGGTGTGACCGATTCGACATTATCGGAAAGACCGAAGTGAAGATTTAGTGAAACCCTAGTGCTCTCGGCCAGACCGAAACCCATTTCGGTCCAACCGAAAGTGGTGTATATGGTCTGTTTAGACACTTCGGATTCACCGAATTTATAGACTCGGTCAGACCGACATGTATTCTGTGAAAACCTAAAACTAAAGTTTGAACTCATTCTTTTTGCAAAATCCTCTGCAGTTTGTGATAACTCTTCTATTCGCCTATGCCTATTCTATTCACAGGTTGTCGGTCATGTGCGATGGAAGTGACAATCGAACAGTCCGAGTTGCGATTGAGATTCTGGAGGGTGACAAGTCCGAAGAAAGCAGTTTTTCAGATGATGGAGAAAGCACTCAAGTGGACTGCTGCACTGCTACGGGGCAGGAGGAAGAGGAATTCGATGAGGAGGATTCAGACTTTGTTGCAGATGAGGAAATAACTTCTAAGCCAAAAGGCAAGTGGTAGCCAAGGGCTATCAAGGGCAACATCAAAGAAAGGCACAAGCAAGGTAAAGAAATCCCTTCTTGCAAAGAGGCTCAAGCATGGAAGAAGAAACCTCCAAAGAAGATCAAGAAAACTTCCAAGAGGAAGAGGCTAGTTCATGAAGAAGTCGATGATGATGATTACGATGAGGAAGCACCCCACCTCCTCGAAGCGAAGTTGATGGGAGATGCCATCGAGGCAGGAGCACCCACAAAAGCTAAGCCATCAGCTCAAGCAAAGGCAGCCCAAGTCAAACCCTTTGCCAAGCCAAAGAAGACTGTGAGGAACATACCGCTTCAGAGAAGAAGAAGGACAATGTGCCACTGCAGAATCGATGATGAGGCTCATGTTTTCTTTGAAGCTCGATGTAAAGCTGCCAGTTCATAATGATGCTCATCCTCGAGCTGAAAATATGAAAGAGAGGAAGGATAAAGGACTCGGGCTATGGAGGCAAGTTGATCCATATGCCACCGGAGAAGGACAGCAGATTGACCCAAGATTCCACACTAGAGAGCAACAAGACTTTTATGAGGCAGTGCTTATGGATAAGAAGCCAATTGTTCTTGACACGGATATGTAGACGGAAATACATCGACGGTGAAGAGCACAGAGACTACTTCCCACATGTGCATGAAAGCTTCACTTTGGTTGTGGGATTGCAGAGTTTGTTGGTCGGTCGATCGCTTGGAATGATGAGATGATCATGCAGTTCTATGCCACCGCACACTTCTATCCGGATGGCGAATTGTATGGATGATGAAGGCGTAGATTCCATTCAACTGTTGAAGAATGGAGAGCATTGCTGAATGCACCGATCTCAAAGGATGATGATGTTGATGTCTATGGCATTCGAAGAAAATCACGAGTCAATGAAGAACATGTACAATGAGGTACCGAGAAGGATGTTGAGATATGGAAGCTTGGTTCATCTATTATCTTGAGCAGGTCTCCCAACCACCAATACCATTCTCGAGGCATACTTTGATGCCCAAGTCGAGACCACCGCATGATAAGAGGGTATTCTATCAACATGCTGCACATTCTAGATCGAAGACACCTTTTAAGGTGATGGACACGATAGTTGAGACTATCAAGAGGACATGAGCAGACTGTAAGAGGTCGTGTGGGTTTGCTCGCATATTCAGATGCTCATTAATGCCAAGTTTGGCACGGACACCTACCGTTGGATAGACCCCACTTGCCACCGCAGCCTGAACACGAAGATAATGAGGTTGTGATGACCGAGGATGCTCCCACATCTGTAGAAGGACATGCTAAGTCCGAAGCTGCCAAACAAGCTAAAGCCGAGAAGGAAGAAGCAACAAAGCCCAAGAGCGTTGAGAACAACTTCTTGAAGCCACTCGGAGAATTGAGCTACGCCTGGCCAGCATAGTGCGATCTCGGGAGAGCCTTGAGAGGATCGTTGAAGATAAGTTCCATGCTCTGGACGTCAAGTCGATCAAGTGCGTGTCACCGTCAACAAGCTTGAGGCGGACATCGAGGAAGCTAAGAGGAGAAGGCAGAACTCATGAGGGAGATGGAAGGTGATATGGTCCAGATGACTATGAGCAGCCTGCTCCGGTGCCCACAAAGCCCAGATCATTGCTATTCGATTGTCGGACCCTGTGGCTACTACATCAAGCACCTCCTACAGCTCCGTCGGCCCAAAGACCAGCCCAGTATCCACTCCTCCAGCTCCACAGACTTCAGCAGAAGCTTTTGCAGATGCAGCTATCTCCACTCCATCGACGCAGAGCAGAGCCGCCAGCAGAGTCCCGAGTGACGATTAGCTCTATACCTTCGAACTTTTGGTAACTTGTTGCCAAAGGGGAGAAATTGTATAGATCATAGGGCTTCGAGAGAGAGAGTGCTCGTTTTTGCTCTTTCGTTTGCGGTTTTCCTTGAGATACTTTTGAGTTCTTTGAGACATTTCGTGTGTTTGATACTACGTTTGCTCTATCTTGATGAGTGCTTGATCATACTGTGCTTAATGTGTGCTTGATGTCTATCATATTCCATTCATATCTTGTATGATCACTTGCTCATGTCTTGGTGATTGGGTGCATGTTATTCATTCTTATCATTTTGTGCGCTCCACCAAGATGTATGTGACATGGAAGAGTAACCCATGATCCTAATCGATTGTGCATTTGCATTCAAACGCAAATCTTAAATAATGCACAAATTTAGGGGGAGCTCTTGCTTATCACATACTTCTCAAAGCGACGATGTTATTCATTGATTATATCATTTGTCGAAGCTTTGATCTATATGTTGTCATCAATTACCAAAAAGGGGGAGATTGAAAGTGCAACTAATCCCCGGGTGGTTTTGGTAATTAATAACAACATATATATCATTGAACTAATCATTTCTTGAGAATATTTCAGAAAGTTCGTTGATATGGGTATGGCAATGGCTGATGATGTGGACCCTCAAAATGCTAAGGAAAACATTGGCAAAAGCTCAAGACTCCATTTTTGGTTTAGTGATCAAAGATCACATTGAGTCCATAGGAAAGCCAATACTATTAAAGGGGATGAGGTTATGATGATGATCTGGTTGCTCTAAGTGCTTAGTGATTTATCTCTCAAACTATCGCAATCTTTCATTCCAACATAAACTCATAAGTAATCTCGGTCCCACCGATTCCAAACCAGTCACACCGAGATGAACCACCTCACCATATACCCAAACCCTAAGAATTTCGGATTTTCCGATTCCAAACTCGGTCATACGAAATTGGTGTTGCCAAGCTTCAGAACCTTCAGACTCAAATCGGTGTCACCGAGATGAGAAAGTCGGTCCCACCGAAATTGGCAAACCCTAGACTTTGGAAGAATCGGACTAACCGAGATTGTATTTTCGGTCCCACGAAAATCCCAACGCTCACAAGATTTGAACTTTCGGTCCCACCGAGTTGTCAACTTCGGTCCGACCGAGATTGGTCAAATGTGTGTAACAGTTGGATTTTGTGTGGAGGCTATAAATACCCTCCACCTCCTCTTCATTCGTGGAGAGAGCCATCGAAAGAACTACCACTCCTACCTTACATTTCGAGAAGAAAACTACCTACCCTTGTGTTGAGATCAAGTTGCTCCACTCCTACCATATGAAACTTGATTTCTAGCCTTCCCAAGTTGCTTTCCACTCAATCCTTTCTTCCACCACAGCAAAATCAGTGAGGAGAGTTGAGTGTTGGGGAGATTATCATTTGAAGCACAAGAGCAAGGAGTTCATCATCACCAACACCATCTATTACCTTTTGGAGGTGGTGCCTCCTAGATTGGTTAGGTGTCACTTGGGAGCCTCCGTCATGATGTGGAGTTGAACCAAGGAGTTTGTAAGGGCAAGGAGATCGCCTACTTCGTGAAGATCTACCCCGAGTAAGGCTAGTCCTCCGTGGGCGTAAGCCATGATGGCATAGACAAGGTTGCTTCTTCGTGGACCCTTCGTGGGTGGAGCCCTCCGTGGACTCTCATGGCCGTTACCCTCCGTGGGTTGAAGTCTCCATCAACGTGGATTGACGATAGCACCACCTATCGGAACCACGAGAAAAATCTCCGTGTCTCCAAATTGCGTTTGCTCTTCTCCACCTCTCATTTACTATACGTGCAATTTACTTTCCGCTGCCACAACTCTAGAATTGCATGTGTAGGGTGATACTTGACTTGGTTATCGTTGAGAACTTGCTAAGAATCTACTCCAATCAAAAAGGCGAAACTTTTAAGTTGTCAAGTAGTCTAATCACCCCCCCTCTAGACATACTTCCGATCCTACAGACTTCAAGCAACTGAATGCTAGCTGCATTAGCTCAAACAACATCACATATTCATGCCATGTTCATGCATCATATTGTTGCATATGATTGTTTATTGATTGCCGACACCGTTCCTTCTCGATAGGTCCTGCTCCGGAGAGTGTTCCAGAGTACCTGTCTGAGGAGCAGTGCCACCCTGTTGATCTGCCAGGCAAGCAAACCCCCTTGTTCATTCCGATATAATCCTACTCTCTCGCGCCCCGCTCTCGTTATTGCATTAGGACAACAACGATTCATCCGCTACCTTGTGCTGCGGTAGTTGAACCCATTCCTCTGCATGACTGTCATTGCCACGAAGAATAGTTAAAACCCACTAGCATGTGTAGGAGTTGATTGAGCCCATGTTTTGTTCCTACCATGCTATGCCTGCTATTGCTTAGAGTTGTGTCAGGTCTGATTCATCGGGAATGAATTGGAGTATTATGAGTTGTTCTGGTACTGAGAGTTAAACGTGTGAACACGATTTGGTAAAGGTAGCGGTGAGAGGCCATGTAGGAGTACATGGTGGGTTGTCTCACTGGAACCGTCCTTAAGCACTGAGTTCTATGTATGTTGTCCAATGACTCGATACTACCACACATTGGGATCCTTAATTGACTCTCGACTTATTAACCGACTTGATCTCTGTCCCAGAGTCGCAACTAGTTTCGGTGTTTGTAGGTAGTGTTAGTAGTCTACCAAGTGGCACCCGCCGTGGGCTTGGGACAGACTAGGCACAAGTGGCACGGTGTACCAAGCGTAGATCCATCCGGCGAGGTGGGCTTGGGAACCCTGTTCACATCGTTTGGGGCCGTGAGCGACACCCCGGCCGGATCTCCTTGCGGATGGAACCCGAATAGGCGATAAACCTGGGCTAGAGTCTTGTGTGGTTAGTCAGGTCGTGGCCGACACCCTCGCCAGGCTTCCGCTTGAAGATTGCCGAGATACATGACGTGTACATGGTGGTAAGTGGCGAGAGCGTGTGTGAAGAAGTACACCCCTGCAGGGTTAACATGATCTATTCGAATAGCCGGGTCCGCGGATATGGACTTCTTGGATGCTTACATGGTACATAGACAACTTGAAGTGGATACTATAAAATGCTCAAGACAAGTGTGAGTGCTATGGATGGCCTTCTCGAGGGAGCGGGGATGAATCCATAGTAGTGTATTGTGTGGTGATTAGTGGACTCGTGCGCCTATATCACCTCAAAGAAGTTCGGTAGTCGAGAACTGGATAGCCACAGAGTCAAAGCTGGCTTGTCGCAGCTAAACCCCACATTACCCTCTTGATACAAATGCATGTATGATAGGATCGATGTAAGTCTTCTTGAGTACCTTTGTACTCATGGTGCTTTATTTATGTTTTTGCAGCGGAGACTTCGGTCTTACTAGTGTTCTCGTGGACTTCGACGAGTAGCTTGTACCTCAGCTACGATCTTGATCGGATGTTGTAGATAGTCAGGCTCTTCAGCCTTTTTCACTTATAGATGTCGGTACCCAGACATGTAATGCTTCCGCTTGTTGCTTGTATGCTCTGTATGATGGGTCTTGTGACCCCTGTTTGCAATAAATGCTATGATGGCTCTTCTGAGCCTCTATCTATATGAGTTGTTGAGTTATGCTGTGATGCCATGTTGTACAGCACATACTTGCATGTTATGCGTACGTGTAATGTGTATTGCTATGTGTGGGATTTGACTATCTAGTTGTTTATCTTTAGTAGCCTCTCTTACCGGGAAATGTCTCCTAGTGTTTCCACCGAGCCGTGGTAGCTTGCTACTGCTCCGGAACACTTAGGCTGGCCGGCATGTGTCCTTCTCCGTTCCTATGTCTGTCCCTTTGGGGAAATGTCATGCGATGAATACCAGAGTCCTGTTAGCCCGCTAGAGCCGGTTCACGAGTCTGCTAGCCAGTGCTACTGCACTGGATTCACTCGTGATGACCGACACGTTCGATCTTTGGGTCATGGATGCTGTCCTGTAAGTTTGTGCCACTTTGGGTTTACGACTAGCCATGTCGGCCGGGCTCCTTATCATATGGATGCTAGCAACACTATCATATACGTGTGCCAAAAGGCATAAACGGTCCCGGCTAAGGTAAGGCGACACCGTGGGGATACCGTCGTGAGGCCGCAAAGTGATATGAGGTGTTACATGCTAGATCGATGTGGCATTGAGTCGGGGTCCTGACAGCTTTGGTATCAGAGCCTGACTGCCTGTAGGATTACCAAGCCAAACTGGTCGAAGTTGAGTCTAGAAATTCTTTAGTTATGTAAGGGAATTGATTGTGGGAAGGAACGTAAGGCTCTTTTTACTCCTTATACCTCATGGCCTTCTGATCTGAGTCATCCTATCTTTCCTGCGGGGTTAAGGAACTAGGCTTTCTCTTCCGTCTATCAGGATCACGTGTTACTACTCCGTAGTCCCATAGGATTGGTTGATCAGAGTCATACCCCAGTTTTTGAGTACTTCCGGTGTATCCTGATTAGTACTATCTCAGAACCTTGAGTGATGATGTTCAGTATGTCACTACCCCATTTTAGCAGGATGTCCCATTCTCGAGCATTTTCTTCGCCGTTATCTTTGCGGAATTGCCCTAGGAGTTCGAGAGTTACTAATTTCCTTGTCCTACATTCTATAGCCTATAGTTGATGCTGATTCCGTCCTTGGTTTCGTTTCTCAGGATGTCATCAACTAAGCGAAGTTCTGTTGCTCGTAGCCAGAACCACCGAGATGGTAGAGATGAGGATCCTCCCGACCAGCCTTCGTTGACAGAGTTCATGTTAGAGATGGAGAGAAACAAGCGTGAGTCTAACCGCTTGTTGGCACGTATCGAGGAGAACACCGCACATCGGTTCAAAGGGTCTGCAACCATTCATGACTTCATTCGCTTGCACCCACCTACCTTTCATCATTCCATCGAGCCGCTCGATGCAGATGACTGGCTCCGTAGCATCACACACAAGCTCCGTTCTGCGAACGAGTGAAGATGACAAGGTCACCTATGCCACATACCACCGGAAGGTCCCGCTAGTCTTTGGTGGCAAAACTATGAGGCTATGCTTCCAGCTGGCGATTCCTACGGAGGGATTTCACCGAGGCTTTTCGCGAGCATCACATTCTCAAGCTCTCATCGATCGCAAGAGAGAAGAGTTCGTAGTTTCACCCAGGGTAAGATGGCCGTTGATGCTTATAGTAGAGAGTTTGAGAACCTTGCTCGTTATGCCACAGAAGAGGTGTCCACGGACGCCAAGAAGCAGGCTAGGTTCCGGAAGGGTCTCAATCCCAAGTTGCGTCGTGATCTCCACCTGCATCATTGTGATACATTCCAAGCTCTTGTGAACAAAGCCATCAATGCAGAGACAGCTCAGCTCACTTACAAAGAGTCTCGTAAGCACACCCGTGATTTGGGATCTTCCTCCGGTTCTAGTTCTCAGAAGCGCCGAATTTGGGTTCCAAACTCCGCTCTTCCTTCCAGATATGCACCGAGGCCATCTTATGTGGCACCCCATCTAGTTCAGCAGTATGCTCCACCCAGGCCTATTGGTGGACCGCCTGCCAATACGGGTCCACGTTCTACCTCCAAGATTTGTTACAAGTGCGGAGAGCCAGGCCACATTGCCCGTATTTGCACTCAGACCAGAGTTGCTCCACCCCAGTCCGATAAGTCTGTTGGCCATGGTAAGCCATCACGCAAGATGATTAGTGTCAGGTCAGCCCACCCTGAACTTGGACTTGTGCATCACGTCTCAGCTAAAGACGCTCATGATGATCCAGATGTCGTTCTTGGTACACTCCTTGTCAACTGTCACCCAGCATCGGTTCTATTCGATACTGGAGCATCTCATTCCTTCATTTCTGAAAGCTATGCCCGCTTGCACGACATGTCATTTTGTGATATGCCCTCCCCACTACTTATTCAAACTCCGGGATCCAAATGGCAAACTTCTAGTGTAAGCCATGGTAACGAAATCCTTGTAGACAAACTTGTATTCCTTGCATCACTTAGCCCTCAAGTCTACAGATATTAACATAATCTTGGGTATGGACTGGATGAAAGCTCATTACGCCAAGATTGATTGTTACACCAGGTCCGTTCAACTTACACACCCATCTGGCAAGATAGTCACTGTCTCCACCAGAGTTGCAAAGCGTCAGCTCTATTCTATTAATGCCAG
Organism: Aegilops speltoides; assembly: GCA_021437245.1. Lineage (NCBI taxonomy): Eukaryota > Viridiplantae > Streptophyta > Magnoliopsida > Poales > Poaceae > Aegilops > Aegilops speltoides. The sequence goes on along the minus strand of CM038146.1, from coordinate 214,716,708 downwards.
CCCTCTTTCAGACCTTGAAGATATCCCGGTAGTCCGTGACTTTCCGGATGTCTTTCCAGAGGAACTACCAGGTATTCGACCCGACAGAGATGTAGAGTTCATCATAGATCTTATCCCAGGAACCGCTCCAATCTCTAGGAGACCTTACAAGATGGCACCCTTAGAACTAGCCGACCTTAAGAAACAACTTGATGAGTCCTTGCAAAAGGGTTTCATCCGTCCTAGTTCTTCTCCTTGGGCTTGCCCCGTCCTCTTCGTCAAGAAGAAGGATGGTACGGACCGGATGGTTGTAGATTATCGTCCCGTTAATTTGGTCACGATAAAGAACAAATATCCGCTCCCCAGGATCAACGACCTGTATGATCAGCTCGCTGGATCCTCGATCTTTCCAAGATGGACTTGAGGTTAGTCTACCACCAAATCAAGATCAAAACGGGACATCCCCAAGACAGCCTTTGTCACTCGTTATGGCGATGAGTACACCGTCATGTCCTTCGGTCTAACCAACGCCCCACTACCTTCTCCGCTTGATGAACTCGATCTTCATGGAGTACCTAGATAAGTTAAATCGTGGTTTACCTCGATGATATTCTTATTTACTCGAAGAACGAGGAAGAGCATGCCGAACATCTTAGACTTGTATTAGAAAAACTCGAGAGCACCGCCTTTATGCCAAGTTCTCCAAGTGTGAATTTTGGTTGCGAAGTGACCTATCCGGGCCACGTAATCTCTGGTAAGGGCATTGCCGTCAATCCGAGAGAGTCAAGGCCGTTCTTGATTGGACTCCACCAAACCGTTAAACAAGTTAGGAGTTTCCTTGGTCTAGCCAGCTATTGTCGCCGCTTTGTTGAAAACTTCTCCAAAGTAGCCAAACCCCTCACGGAACTTCTCAAGAAAGATAAAAGTTTGAGTGGTCCCCACAAGGTGAGTCTGTTTTCAGAACCAAAAAAGGCGCTGACTTCTGCTCCCATACTTGTGCCACCGGATTTCACTAAAGACTTTGTTATCTCATTGCGATGCCTCACGACAGGGACTAGGTTGCATTCTTATGCGGGATCGTCATGTGATTGCCTATGCATCTCGACAGTTGCATCCACATGAGGAGAATTATCCTACACATGATCTGGAGCTTGCAAACCGTAGTCTATGCACTCAAGACTGGCGACATTACCTTCTTGGTAAACGCTATGAGATCTACACCGATCACGAGTCTCAAGTATATCTTCACTCAACCAGATCTGAACCTTAGGCAAAGACGTTGGTTGGAGTTGATCTCAGATTATGATCTAGGGATTACCTACACCCCAGGCAAAGCCAATGTCATGGCTGATGCACTAAGTCGTAAATCCTATTGCAACAATCTCATGTTGCAGCAAGGCCAACCAATTCTCCATGAGGAATTCTGTAGGCTTAATCTTCACATTGCTCCTCACGGATTCCTTTCTACCTTGGTGGCGAAACCTACTCTTGAGGATCAGATCATAACTAGCCAGCAGTATGATACGGGTATTTCTCGAATCAAGGATAACGTTAAGAAGGGAGCTGCTGGTAGTTTCTCAGTTGATGCTCGAGGTGTTGTTTTCTTTAAGAACCGCCTGGTGGTTCCCAAAAAGCAACATCTTCGACAACTGATCCTTAAAGAGGCGCATGAATCCCCTCTCACGATTCATCCTGGTAGTACTAAGATGTATCAGGACCTACGCCAGAGGTTCTGGTGGACTAGGATGAAGAGAGAAATCGCTGAGTTCATTGCTAAATGTGACGTTTGTCGTCGCGTTAAGGCAGAGCATCAGAGACCCGCTGGCACCCTTCAGCCTTTAGCTATTCCTGAGTGGAAATGGGATAAAGTTGGTATGGATTTCATCACCGGCTTTCCCAGGACCAAGAAAGGGAATAATGCTATCTTCGTAGTCGTTGATCGTCTATCCAAAGTGGCGCACTTCCTTCCTATTCGAGAGAGTATCACTGCTAGTCAGCTCGCTGACTTATATATTTCCCGAATAGTATCACTTCATGGTGTTCCACTAGAGATCAATTCAGACCGTGGCAGTCTTTTCACTTCTCATTTCTGGGAGAGTTTCCAAACTGCCATGGGAACCCATCTTTCCTTCAGTACCGCTTTCCACCTCAGTCGAGTGGTCAGGTGGAACGGGTCAATCAAATTCTCGAAGACATGCTCAGAGCTTGCGTTATCTCATTCGGTATGGATTGGGAGAAGTGTCTTCCTTTCGCCGAGTTTGCTTATAACAATAGCTATCAATCCAGTCTCAAGAAAGCTCCTTTTGAGATTCTCTATGGACGAAGATGTCGAACACCGTTGAACTGGTCAGAAACCGGTGAAAGACAATTCTTTGGACCGGACATGATCCAGGAGGCAGAAGAGCAAGTTCGCATCATTCGTGAGAATTTGAAAACAGCCCAGTCTCGTCAAAAGAGCCAGTATGATCGTCATCATAAGGATATGACTTATGAAGTTGGCGACAAAGCTTACCTTCGGGTTACTCCTTTGAAGGGTACCCATCGTTTCGGTATCAAGGGCAAGTTGGCTCCTTGTTACATTGGTCCTTTTCGCATTCTCGCTAAACGAGGAGAGGTTGCCTACTAGTTGGAACTACCCCCACATCTTTCTCGAGTTCATGATGTCTTCCACGTCTCTCAACTCAGGCGTTGCTTCTCGGATCCCATCCGTGGAGTGCACCACGAAACGCTTGATCTCCAAGATAACCTCACATATCGAGAGTATCCAGTTCGCATTCTTGATCAAGCAGAGCGTGCCACTCGACGTCATAACATCAAGTTCCTCAAGGTTCAGTGGTCTCATCATTCCGAGAGAGAAGCTACTTGGGAGCGAGAAGATCGTCTTCGACTGGAGTACCCCGCTTTCTTTCCGTCGACCCCTGAATCTCGGGACGAGATTCTTTCAAGTGGGGGCGAGTTGTCACATCCCTAGTCTGGTATGACCTAGACTAGCTAGTCATTTGTGCATCATGTTTATATTCCATTTAAATTTGAAATGAGGATTGGTGAAACCCTCAGAATCATTTTTGAAATGACCCAAATAAAAATTTCTCCAAAAGGGTCCAAGAAAATGCTCATGTTGCCCTCTGAAAATATTGGACAGAGATAAAAATCAAACCAATATTTTTAAGAGCTCATAAGTATTTATTTTGGGCATTTGGAATTAATGCATAAATATTTGCATTGGAAATATATTAGTTATATATATTAATATATGTCCAAAAATTATGCCACTTGTTGAGGAGCTCTGGAATAATACTACTAGTTCCTACAAAAATTGGCATAAGTAAATAAAATAATTTAGTATTATTATTAAATCAAAATAAATGTCAGAAAAATAGAAAAGAAAAAGAAATGGGAAAAACCATACCTGGCGCTTACCTCCCTGTGCAGCCCAGTGACCCAAGTGAGCCAGCCCACCACCGGTGCCGACGCCTTGATCGTCCTCATCCCCTCGCCAGAGGAGGACGGCGCGTGCCCGCGCACGCGACCGCACGCGCCGCCGCCACCTCCTCCTCCTTGCTCGCCTGTTCCTCCGTTAGGCGCCTGGACGACGCCACGCGCCGCCCGACCCCTCTCACTCTCCCCGTGTTCCCTCTCTCTCTCTCTCTCTCTCTCGCTGGACCGAACGCCACCGCCGCCACCGACGCAAGCACCACCGTAGCCACCGGCCTCCTCGCCCTCCGTAGAGTCCACGAGCTCGCTTATCGCCTACTACGTCTCCTCGGCGAAGGAATCAAGCCCGACAACCTCCATCGCCGCCATCGCCATCGTCTTCCTCCTCGGGCTCCGCCGTCATTGCCGTCGATTCACCGTCACGAGGTCTCCCCGAGCCCATTGTCTTTGCTCTGCGTGATCTCTGTGAGCATCTCCTGCTTCCCTCTCTTCTCCCCTCGTTCCCGCGTCGTAGCCGTCGCTACCACCATGGCCGAAGCCATCGCCGCCGCAGCTCCTCGCCGTCGTGGCCAGAGCCATCGCAGCCCGTGCCTGCACCTGCCAGCGAGGTCAGCACGTCTCCAGGAGACGAACGCGACCAACCCCGGCCCTTGCCGTGCCCCGTAGCTCGCTCCCGCTCGAGGCCGAACTCCGGCCGCCGCCGCGAGCTCTGCTCCGGCGAGCTCCGGCACCCCCACGGTCTCCTACGTGTCCCATGGATCTTGCATGAGCACAGGCTTCACAGGTGGTCTCCGCCGCCCGAATGGTCACCGGAACGGCGATTCCGAGCCCCTCCGCCGCGCTCGACCTCGCCGGCGGCTAAATGCCGGCGGGATCAACCGGGTCAACCCACGCTAACCAACCCCAGTTGACTAGTTTTGACCCGCGTGGGTCAATGACAGGTGGGGCCCAGCTCTGCTAATCTTTAGCTTAGGATTAGTTTAAAACTAATTGAATCTGTTAACTAACTATAACACTGACGTGTGGGCCCCGCGCGTCAGGTTTGACCTGGTCAGCGCCGTTGACCGCTGACGCAGTGCTGACGTCATGCTGACACAATTATTTATTGTCTGGAATTATTTTTAAACAGGAAATCCTAGAAAATATTCAAAACTTCAAAAATTCATATCAATTCAACCGTAACTCAGATTGAAATAAGTTATATATGAAAAATTATCAGAAAAATGCAATCTATCCATCTGTACTAGTTTCATGCATGAAAAACCAACTTATACATACGGTATAGGTGAAAACACATAAATGGCATTTATAAAGACTTAGCTTGGAGTTGCATTTGAATTCTTGATTCAAATGGACTTCAAGCAACTGAATGCTAGCTGCATTAGCTCAAACAACATCACATATTCATGCCATGTTCATGCATCATATTGTTGCATATGATTGTTTATTGATTGCCGACACCGTTCCTTCTCGATAAGTCCTGCTCCGGAGAGTGTTCCAGAGTACCTGTCTGAGGAGCATTGCCACCCTGTTGATCTGCCAGGCAAGCAAACCCCCTTGTTCATTCCGATATAATCCTACTCTCTCGCTCCTGCTCTCAGTTATTGCATTAGGACAACAACGATTCATCTGCTACCTTGTGCTGCGGTAGTTGAACCCATTCCTCTGCATGACCTGTCATTGCCACAGTAAATAGTTAAAACCCACTAGCATGTGTAGGAGTTGATTGAGCCCATGTTTTGTTCCTACCATGCTATGCCTGCTATTGCTTAGAGTTGTGTCAGGTCTGATTCATTGGGAATGAATTGGAGTATTATGAGTTGTTCTGCATCGAGAGTTAAACGTGTGAACACGATTTGGTAAAGGTAGCGGTGAGAGGCCATGTAGGAGTACATGGTGGGTTGTCTCACCGAACCGCCCTAAGCTAACCTTGAGTTCTATGTATGTTGTCCAATGACTCGATACTACCACACATTGGGATCCTTAATTGACTCTCTCGACTTATTAACCGACTTGATCTCTGTCCGGAGTCACAACTAGTTTCGGTGTTTGTAGGTAGTGTTAGTAGTCTACCAAGTGGCACCCGGCCAGTGGGCTTGGGATGACTAGGCACAAGTGGCACGGTGTACCAAGCGAGATCCATCCGTGAGGTGGGCTTGGGAACCCTGTTCACATCGTTTGGGGCCGTGGTGACACCCGGCGGATCTCCTTGCGGATGGAACCCGAATAGGCGATAAACACAGGCTAGAGTCTTGTGTGGTTAGTCTGGTCGTGGCCGACACCCTCGCCAAAGCTTCCGCTTGAAGGTTGCCGAGATACATAGCGTGTACATGGCGGTAAGTGGCGAGGCGTGTGTGAAGAAGTACACCCTGCGCAGGTTAACATGATCTATTGAATAGCCGGGTCCGCGGATATGGACTTCTTGGATGCTTACATGGTACATAGACAACTTGAAGTGGATACTATAAAATGCTCAAGACAAGTGTGAGTGCTATGGATGGCCTTCTTGTAGGGAGACGGGGATGAATCCATAGTAGTGTATTGTGTGGTGATTAGTGGACTCGTGTGCGCCATATCACCTCAAAGAAGTTACGTAGTCATAGAACAGGATAGCCACAGAGTCAAAGCTGGCTTGCTGCAGCTAAACCCCACATTACCCTCTTGATACAAATGCATGTATGATAGGATCGATGTAAGTCTTCTTTGAGTACCTTTGTACTCATGGTGCTTTATTTATGTTTTTGCAGCGGAGACTTGGTCTTACTAGTGTTCTCGTGGACTTGACGAGTAGCTTGTACCTCAGCTACGATCTTGATCGGATGTTGTAGATAGTCGAGGCTCTTCACCTTTTTCATTTATAGATGTCTGTACCCGGACATGTAATGCTTCCGCTTGTTGCTTGTATGTTTCTGTATGATGGGTCTTGTGACCCCTGTTTGCAATAAATGCTATGATGGCTCTTCCGAGCCTCTATCTATATGAGTTGTTGAGTTATCTTTGTGATGCCATGTTGTACAGCACATACTTGCATGTTATGCGACGTGTAATGTGTATTGCTATGTGTGGGATCGACTATCTAGTTGTTTATCTTTAGTAGCCTCTCTTACGGAAATGTCTCCTAGTGTTTCCACCGAGCCATGGTAGCTTGCTCTTGCTCCGGAACACTTAGGCTGGCCGGCATGTGTCCTTCTCCGTTCTGTGGTCCGTCCCTTGAAATGTCATGCGATGAATACCGAGTCCTGTTAGCCCTTCTGCCCGGTTCACGGAGTCTGCTAGCCAGTGCTACTGCACCGATTCACTCGTGACGACCGACACGTTCGATCTTCGGGTCATGGATGCTGTCCTCGTAAGTCTGTGCCACTTTGGGTTTACGACTAGCCATGTCAGCCCGGGGTCGTTATCATATGGATGCTAGCGACACTATCATATACGTGTGCCAAAAGGCGCAAACGGTCCCGGGCTAAGGTAAGGTGACACCCGTGGGGATACCGTGCGTGAGGCCGCAAAGTGATATGAGGTGTTACATGCTAGATCGATGTGGCATTGAGTCGAGGTCCTGACACTCTTGCCATGCTTAGTTTCACAAACATGCCTTCTTGCTGTTGGTTGCCTTGTCATGCCATGTATTTCTCTGTGGTGAGTGGTTCAAGCTCACCAACATGCCTACTTATTGTTGTTCCTGCCATGTTTGAATATGTAATATAACTTGCCTTGTTTACATGGGTGCCATCATATTTTCTATGCCCTTTTGGCTTATGGTCAGTAAGGGTATTTTGATCTATGCTATTAGTAGATTCATGCCATGCCTTTGTTTGCCATGATAAGTTCCTGTAACATGTTGTTTGCTTGCTCTAAACATTGCAACTTGATGTTATTTCCTGATAAGTCTGAAACTGTTATTATTTGCAACATCTCCACGTCTTTTTGAGCATGTTCTAGTTGTTTCTGGAGATAGCTCAGTGTTCATGTTTTGTTATGCTTTACCTGTACTTCATGCCCATGCCTTTTGTTATTATGTTGGGGTCTGTAGCATGTTGTTTTGATGCTTGTAAGATGCCTAGTTGTTATGGATGATTGTTGCTATGACTTGTATAGTGTGCATGTGTTGAACCGTTGCTCGCTTTTGAGTGTGCTCTATATGAAACTTGCTTGTTTTTGCATGTAGCTTCATATTATCATGTTGCATCCTTGTTTTGAGGTGTTTGCTTGATGTTTGTATGCATTTTGCATCAATGCCATGTCTAACTTGTTTGGCTCATATCTTCTAGCCCGTAGCTCCGAATCTAATGAACTTTATATGTAACTTGAATAGAATTTCGTGTAGATCATCTTGGTGCATCTTAACTTGCTGTTTAACAACTTGAACATAAGGTTTATTCAGTTCTGGACCAATTTCGAAATATGTATATGAGGACTTACCGGAATTGTTATATGTTGTTCCCGGCCTCATTTAAACTTGCCTTGATGTGTTGCTCTTGTATGCATCATCTCTTGCCATGAGTAGCTTCATGTAGCTTGGTCATGCATCATGCTTGTTGTGCATCATGCCTTGTTCATGTGTGGTGTGTTTACCTATGTTGTGTGCTTCTTCCTGTTAGTTCCTGTTTCGTTGCGATCGTGAGGATTCGTTCGCCTACGGTTGGTTCGGCTTCATCCGTTCGTCTTCTTCATGGACTCGTTCTTCTTCCTAGCGGGATTTCAGGCAAGATGACCGCTACCCTGGATCTCACTACTATCATTGCTATGCTAGTTGCTTCGTTCTACCGCTATGCTGTGCTACCTATTACCTGTTTATCAAGCCATCCCATATTGCCATGAACCTCTAACCTTTGACACCATTCCTAGCAAACCATTGATTGGCTATGTTACCGCTTTGCTCAGCCCCTCTTATAGCATTGCTAGTTGCAGGTGAAGTTGAAGATTTCTCCATGGTGGACAGGGTTTATGTTGGGATATCACAATATCTCTTATATTATTAATGCATCTATATACTTGGTAAAGGGTGGAAGGCTCGGCCTTATGCCTGGTGTTTTGTTCCACTCTTGCCGCGTCATACCGGTGTTATGTTCCCGGATTTTGCGTTCCTTACGCGGTCGGTAGATTTATGGGACCCCCTTGACAGTTCGCTTTGAATAAAACTCCTCCAGCAAGGCCCAACATTGGTTTTACCATTTGCCTCACCACCACCTATATTTCCCTTGGGAGTAATTAACCCAAGGGTCATCTTTATTCAGCCCCCCCGGGCCAATGCTTGTCTAAGTGTTGGTCCAAACTAGAGCCCTTTGTAGCGCCCCCTCAGGGAAACTTGAGGTTTGGTTTTAGTTGTACGGATTGCTCATCCGGTCGTGGCCTGAGACGAGATCGCGGCTACTATCGGGATGTCGGACGCCGGAGGTCTTGCTGGTCTTGTTTTACCATTGTCGAAATGTCTTGATGTACCGGGATACCGAGTCCGATCGGAGTGTCTCGGGTGAAGGTCTATTCCTTCGTTGATCGCGAGAGCTTGTCATGGGCTAAGTTGGGACACCCTGCAGGTATAAACTTTCGAGAGCCGTGCCGCGGTTATGTGGCAGATGGGAATTTGTTAATGTCCGGTTGTAGATAACTTGACACCAGATCCGAATTAAAACGCATCAACCGTGTGTGTAGCCGTGATGGTCTCTTCTCGGCGGAGTCCGGGAAGTGAACACGGTTTCTGGGTTATGTTTGACGTAAGTAGGTGTTCAGGATCACCTCTTGATCATTGCTAGTTTACGACCGTTCCTTTGCTCCTCTTCTCGCTCTCTTTTGCGTATGTTAGCCACCATATCATGCTTAGTCGCTGCTGCAACCTCACCACTTTACCCTTTCCTTTCCCATTAAGCTTTGCTAGTCTTGATACCCATGGTAATGGGATTCTTTGAGTCCTCGTGACTCACGGATACTTCAAACCAGTTTGCGGTGCCTATGTTATCGAAAGGTGGCGCAACCAAGCTCAAGGAGGAGCTCGATGAAGATCTTGCCCTTTGTGTTGTTTCGTTCTAGTTGATCGAGAGTGGAGCCCGGTTGGGGTCGATCGGGACCTTTGTTGCATTTGGGGTTCTTCTTTTATTTTGGTTCCGTAGTCGGACCTTGATTGTATCTGGATGATGTAATGCTTTATTCATGTAATTGTGTGAAGTGGCGATTGTAAGCCAACTATGTATCTCTTTCCCTTATGTATTACTTGGGTTGTGTGAAGATTACCTCACTTGCGACATTGCTTTCAATGCGGTTATGCCTCTAAGTCGTGCTTCGACACGTGGGAGATATAGCCGCATCGAGGGCGTTACAGGTGATAATATCAAAGTCGTGCTAGTTGGGTGATTATGAATTCAAAGAATGCTTGTGTTGAAGTTTGCAAGTCCCGTAGCATGCACGTATGGTTAAAGTTGTGTAACAAATTTGAAACATGAAGTGTACCTGGCTTGTGCATCCTTATGAGTGGCGGTCGGGGACGAGCGATGGTCTTTTCCTACCAATCTATCCCCCTAGGAGCATGCGCGTAGTACTTGATTTTTGATGACTTCTAAATTTTTGCAATAAGTATATGAGTTCTTTTGACTAATGTTGAGTCCATGGATTATACGCACTTTTACCTTTCCGCCTTTGCTAGCCTCTTTGGTACCGTGCATTGCCCTTTCTCACCTTGAGAGTTGGTGCAAACTTCGCCGGTGCATCCAAACCCTGTGATATGATACGCTCTATCACACATAAACCTCCTTATATCTTACTCAAAACAGCCACCATACCTACCTATCATGGCATTTCCATAGCCATTCCGAGATATAATGCCATGCAACTTCCATCATCATATTCATGACATACATTACTTTTGTCATATTGCCATTGCATGATCATGTAGTTGACATCGTATTTGTGGCAAAGCCACCATGCATTATTTTTCATACATGTCACTCTTGATTCATTGCACCATCCGATACATCACGGAGGCATTCATATAGAGTCATATCTTGTTCTAAGTTTTGAGTTGTAATCCTTATGTTGTAATCAATAGAAGTGTGATGATCATCATTGTTAGAGCATTGCCCAAAAAAAAGAGAAAGGCCAAAAGAAAAAAAAGAAGAAAGGCCCGAAAAAAAGAAAAAGAAAAAAAGAAGAAAAAAGAGAAAAGAAAAAAGGGCAATGCTACTATCTCTTTTTCCACACTTGTGCTTCAAAGTAGCACCTTGTTCTTCATGTAGTGAGTCTCATATATTGTGCTTCAAAGTAGCACCTTGTTCTTCATGTAGTGAGTCTCATAAGTTGTCTTTTTATACTAGTGGGAGTTTTTCATTATAGAACTTGGCTTGTATATTCCTACGATGGGCTTCCTCAAATGCCCTAGGTCTTCATGATCAAGCAAGTTGGATGCACACCCACTAGTTTTCTTTTGTTGAGCATTCATAGCTCTAGTGCATCCGTTGCATGGCAATCCCTACTCCTCATGTTGACATCAATTGATGGGCATCTCCATAGCCCGTTGATTATCCTCGTCAATGTGAGACTTTCTCCTTTTTTGTCTTCTCCACACAATCCCCATCATCATATTATATTCCACCCATAGTGCTATATCCATGGCTCACGCTCATGTATTGCGTGAAGGTTGAAAAAGTTTGAGATTATTTAAGTATGAAACAATTGCTTGGCTTGTCATCGGGGTATAGAAGTTGGGAACATCTTTGGGCTACGAAAATGAAGCATAGCCTAACTATATGATTTTGTAGGGATGAACTTTCTTTTGCCATGCTATTTTGAGAAGACATGATTGCTTTGATTAGTATGCTTGAAGTATTATTATTTTTATGTCAATATGAACTTTTGTCTTGAATCTTTCGGATCTGAATATTCATATCACAATTAAGAAGATTTACATTGAAGTTATGCCAAAGTATCACTCCGCATCAAAAATTCTTTTTTTTTTATCATTTACCTACTCGAGGACGAAAGGTGAATTAAGCTTGGGATGCGTCGATACGCTCCAACGTATCTATAATTTTTGATTGCTCCATGCTACTTCATCTACTGTTTTGGACTATATTGGGCTTTATTTTCCACTCTTATATTATTTTTGGGACTAACCTATTAACCGGAGGCCCAACCCAGAATTGCTGTTTTTTTTGCCTATTTCAGTGTTTCGAAGAAACGGAATATCAAACGGAGTCCAAACGGAATGAAACCTTTGGGAACGTGATTTTCTCACCGAACGTGATCCAGGAGACTTGGACCCTACTCCAAGAAGTAACAGAGGCGGTCACAAGGGTGGGGGGCGCCCCCCCCTAAGGCGTGCCCCCCTGCCTCGTGGCCCCCCTGTTGCTCCACCGACATACTCCTTCCTCCTATATATACCTACGTATCCCCAAACGATCAGAACAGGAGCCAAAAACCTAATTCCACCGCTGCAACCTTCTGTATCCACGAGATCCCATCTTGGGGCCTGTTCTGGAGCTCCACCGGAGGGGGCATCCACCACGGAGGGCTTCTACATCAACACCATAGCCCCTCCGATGAAGTGTGAGTAGTTTACTTCAGACCTTCGGGTCCATAGCTAGTAGCTAGATGGCTTCTTCTCTCTTTTTGGATCTCAATACAATGTTCTCCCCCTCTCTCGTGGAGATCTATTCGATGTAATCTTCGTTTTGCGGTGTGTTTGTTGAGATCGATGAATTGTGGGTTTATGATCCAGTTTATCTATGAATAATATTTTAATATTTTCTGAGTTAGCTTTGCAAGTCTCTTCGAATTATCCTTTTGGTTTGGGCAACTAGATTGGTAGTTCTTGCAATGGGAGAAGTGCTTAGCTTTGGGTTCAATCTTGCGGTGTCCTTTCCCAAAGGATGTAAGGGCAAGCAAGGCACGATTGTATTTTTGCCATCGAGGATAGCAAGATGGTTTTTTATCATATTGCATGAATTTATCCTCTACATCATGTCATCTTGCTTAAGGCGTTACTCTGTTTTTAACTTAATACTCTAGATGCATGCTGGATAGCGGTCGATGAGTGGAGTAATAGTAGTAGATGCAGAATCGTTTCGATCTACTTGTCTTGGATGTGATGCCTATATACATGATCATACCTAGATATACTCATAACTATGCTCAATTCTATCAATTGCTCAACAAGAATTTGTTCACCCACGTAGAATATCTATGCTCTTGAGAGAAGCCACTAGTGAAACCTATGGCCCTGGGTCTATTCTCATCATATCAATCTCCTTTACTTTATTACTTGCTTTGTTTTTACTTTGCCTTTTACTTTTCACTTTGCATCTATATACCAAAAATACCAAAAATATTATTTATTATCTCTATCGATCTCACTCGTAAGTGACCGTGAAGGATTGACAACCCCTAATCGCGTTGGTTGCGAGGAGCTATCGCTTTGTGTAGGTACGAGGACTTGTGCGTGGTCTCCTACTGGATTGATACCTTGGTTCTCAAAAACTGAGGGAAATACTTACGCTACTTTGCTGCATCATCCTCTCCTCTTCGGGGAAATCCAACGCAGTGCTCAAGAGGTAGCACATTGCAATCATGCAAATGGAGGGTGTGGCTTGCCTTGGGTGGACGGAATCACCGGAAAGAAATGCGGGAAGCTCGCGGAAAGGATCGCCGGAAAACGTTCTCTCTTAGAGAGGGCTGAATAAGGGCAAGGGAGTAATGGTCATTTTCAAAATGTGAAAACATCATGAAAATGATACCAACAGAATGGGCTCGATGAGACGAAGAAGTGGGCTTTGGAATCACCTGAATCGGAGTTGTGAGCAAAGAGATATAGCCAGTTGAATATCAGGGACTAGTCGGTGAAAGAAGTATTCACAAAGACGTCCCTGGCCGGCTAAAGCAAAAAGCGCAGTTCGGAGAATATGTTTTCAAACAGAGAAAAAGTATTGCCATCTGAAACCGCACAACAATACACTTTCAGAAAGCAAAGATGCAATCCAGTGGATCACGCCTCCACTTATCCAGCGTGGCAAAGGCGGGGCCAGCCTCTGGGTCGATGACAGATGGGTCCTACCATTATCTCTCTCTCTCTCTCATGCCTACTTCCTTCTTATTCCTCCTCGATGGGGCACGACCGAGCAGAGGAGGGGTCTCGACGCTGGCGGACAGGAGCTCAGGCGAGAATGAAGTTGCGACTATGGTGGATCCGGCAACGAACGGAGAGGTGGGGGAGATGCGCTGGTGCTTGGGTGGTCTACTGGTGGTGGCTAGGTAGAGAGGTGAGTTCGGGGCTAAGCGAATTTAGCCGGAGGGCCGAGGCGGCTAAGGCGCCGATGGAGGAGCAGGAGGGGCGCTTGGGCGCGGGGAAGGGATCAGGGGGGGCTGGAGGTGGTGTGGTGAAGTTACTGGATGGGTCAGAGGGGCTCTGGCATGGCTTATATAGCCCAGGGGAGGAGGGCCATGCTGGACGTCGCCGCGGACGCATGGTCATGCACGCGAGCTCGGCGGTAGGCGACGGGAGCGTAACAGGGAGGTTCACGGGGAAGAGGCAATGCTAGAAGCACGGGGAGGAAGTGGCCAGGGCACGCACAGAGCCAACCGGTCACGGTGCGCCCGTGGGCGTGCGGCGGCGAGCGCCCACGAGGAAGCTGCCGGAGGGGGAACAGGGTCAGGGAGCATCGTGAGGTAGTAGGGAGTCAGGTCGGCAACCACAAACGCGCGGACACGGCCGGAGTGACGAGGCCCGACATGGTCAGTGGCGCAGAGCGCTACCACAACAGCCAGAGCGCGTGACCAGCCGCGCCAACGTCGTAGTCATCACAAGATAAGGCAAAGAAAGGTCACGAGAGGTATGGAAACTGTGTCTAGCGTGTGGTCCTTCCATCCTGGAGATCATGGGAAGTGCAAGAGTGAGGTAAGAGGCTCTGTAGCGAAGCGAGTCATTGATGAAAGTTTGCTCTAGCAAATTTGGCTGCGCACCGGTGATCAACAGGGAAGAGAAAAGAGCCAAACTTGATGTCTGAGGCGATTATCTTAGGAAGGACTATAATCCTGTGGGTTTTGAGGATAATTGGACCACAAAACAATTGGGTTGCTTTGTAAATGTTAAATTAGTCCAGAAACTTGATCTAGATGATGCACTCACTTGGAGTAGGCACTTGAGCTCAAATCTGGTAGATCATGATGATTTGGTCATAAGAAGATGCTGTAAAAATTTCATACCAAATGGACATGCCAAAATGGTACTTGCTTCACAAACATCCTTTTTGTCGAGAAAATTGCAATAATATTGGTGATCAAATGGCTCAATTAAATGATCCCAAATTTGGTGGAGAGATGTTATATGTGAAGGAGCATGATCTGGTAATTTACCAAAATTATGGAGGCAATATAAGATATACTTGCTTCACAACCTAAATATTTTGCTAGAAACAAAGATTTGAAGTTTTGCTCACATAGATGATTGGGTTGAGCTGAAAATTGGAGGAGGGTAAAGATATGAGCACATGAAGAGGAATTTAAAATTTCAACTCATTTGGATACTCCTAGCTAGTACTTCCTTCACAATGGCTTCTGTCTGGCAGAAACTTTGAAAAATCACCGAGGAAGGTTGGCTAGGCAAATGAAGTTGAATTTTGGAATTAGGCAATGATTTGGATGTAAAATCATGCCCAAAAAGTTTGGGAGCAATCAAAATAAGATAAATGGCACTTCCTTCACAAAGCTCCACTTTGGACAGAAGTGAAGAAGTAATATTGGGGAATTATTTTTGAGCTGGCCAAATAAAAGTTTGGGAATATTTGAGCAATATATGACCCAAAGAAATTATGAGAATTAATCGGGAATTTTGTGGATGACAGAAATATAGGTTGTTTCACAACCTAGGGCAAACAAGGTTATTCCTTTAATAGAAAAAGCAATATTTCTGAGAAAAGAGTTTTTTTGGTTGAGCTAGAACGGAAATGACATGACCTTGGGATAGCTTTGAGAATGATGAACCACTTAGGGGGAGAAGAAATGAGGGTCTCCCAGGTTTCAAGTCCATAGATCAACCCCAAAAATAAAATCAGAGCAAAAACCAAATAAACTAAAAATAAAAAGAAAGGGCCAAAAACTACAGTGTTACACTGGCGATCGGCGCGTGGAGATGAGAATACGGCGCCACCACTGCCGGCATCATCAGAAGATGAGCGACTCCACGATCTGTGTCGTCATCCATGCCAAGTACCGCTTTGCAAGCGATGGCGCGAGCCCAACTCCTATTAAGGTTACCGCCAGCAGCCGATCAGATGGATGAATGGAGAGCCACCATTCAGAGTCTAATTGGTTTCACTGAAACGGCAGGATCACATCGAGCAGGCCCACCACAGCCTCCACAGGCAGCGACAATGGCCCGAGCCACTGGCAGCACCGAAGGGTCACTCCAACAGTGCAGTCTCCTCCATGGCGGCCAGTGCAGCGGCCGCAGCTAGGACCACGCGACCATGAACCTAACGATCCTTTGATGGCTTCGTATGATCCTCACATCCATCAAGCTCAGCAGCAGGTCCTAGAAGATAGGCAGAGGGAGGACGCGCATGTTACCATAGAACGACATTGTGAAACCCGCCACCAGTCTGACGGGCGCAATGGTTCCACGTCGATGACCCCATGCCCAGTGGGAATGGGTACCTGCCTTTCGAGGTTGAGTGCGCCGCCTTCACTCGTGAGCTATGGCAAGTCTGTTGGCCATCTGCCCGCATGCTGAAGCTAGGGATACCAGAAAAGTATGATGGAAGATTAAACCCGACAGAGTTCTTGAGCATCTACACCATCACCGTTCAAGCAGCCGGAGGAAGAGATGAAAAGGTATTCGCCAACTACTTCACTTTGGCACTCAAGCCAAATGTGAGGTCTAGGCTGTCGGTGTTCTAGGAACCAGGGTACGCAGACTTGCCTGCCTGTGGCCGATGGCATGGCTCCTTCAAAACCTGGTACGGCCCATCTACAAGACTATCAAGACAAGCCCCTCGCGAGGGGCCAAGACTTGCAAGGCGGACGACGCCAAGACCTCCCGAGGGAGCGTCCTCCCCAGGCTGCCTCCTCAGGAGCGGAGATTTCTAGGAAGGTACCCAGCTCATGAGGTTCCAATGATGCAAGCCATGACGACCAAGGCCAGGCGGGCACTAGTAGGCGCATAAGGCACATTTTCCTCTTTGGTGCTAAGGAGGAAGGATAGATGCGGGTTCCCGAGGAATCTGTTAAAGGTTTCCATTCCAGTGCAACAAGACCAAGACCACGGGCGCAGCAGGACGGA
Source organism: Aegilops speltoides (assembly GCA_021437245.1). Classification (NCBI taxonomy): domain Eukaryota; kingdom Viridiplantae; phylum Streptophyta; class Magnoliopsida; order Poales; family Poaceae; genus Aegilops; species Aegilops speltoides. Next base: position 214,700,036 of record CM038146.1, on the reverse strand, counting down.
TCATCGCCGAGCCCACTGCTGCGTCACGACCAGAAGCTTTGCAGGCGAAGACCTCCTTTCCTCAGGATAAGATGTACTACTTGTCCCCTTTCAAATTGGCCACTATGGGATCCCTTCCCGCCTACGTTTTGTGGGAAGAGGACCAAGGGCACTATAAATATAGGTTAGCTACCACCATAGAAGGGGTCGACTCATTGCCTCACCCCAGTACCTCGTGAGGTTGTTCATCCTTTGTGCTAGTTCATCCTTAGCCCCTCGCGAGGCTAATCCACCACAAAGTAGGAGCAGTGTATTACACCGCAAGGTGGCCCAAACCTTGGTAAACGGCTGTGTGCATCTTCTTCCTTGCTCATGCAAATCTTGCTAGGCTAGGCTGTAGGGCGATGAGTTGGTAAGCTCGAGAGGTTGAGTTCTTCACACATGCCCCAGAGTTCGAACCTTCTTGGGTCTGCGGAGCCATGCGAGGGCGTGATGCGTTTCTGCATCCTGCCTATGTCACGGACGCCATCAGGGGTTCGCGCCTACCCCCGCTGCGTCTACTCGCCCTTCCGGAGGGAGCCCGGAGGGTCTCGCGGCGGTGATCTCGCACACGACATCGCCTACCAGACCCAATGTGCATTTCCCCGGAGTGCGGCCGGGGTAGGCGGCCCCTCCCGGAGCCGCATCGGAGGACTACCCCCTGGTCCACACGACCAGGCACCAAGCATGGTGGGCAGCATTGCGGAGGGACTAGGGGCTAGCTTCAGGACGATGGCCCCTGGTGCCTCTGTGCCACCATCGATGGGTTCATTATACGAGCAAAGGAGACCCGTGCACATTCCCCTCATCGTCCTGGACATCGGGATCGCCGAGGCCACATGGGACCGGGGCCCCTTGCGAGCCAACCCGACGCCTCACCGGCACCTTCGACAGCAATGACCACAGGTTACAACCCATATCTTTGGAATGTGTCGTGCTAACCTTGGATCGCAGGTAAATTGTGCCACGACAGTGTGCCCCCGAGCGCCTGCTCTGCCTCGAGTAGGTAAGGTGCGCCAGGGGGCCGCGCGAGGACGTGCCCCGCGTGCGGCAAGGGAGCCCGATGCTAGGGCTCCCCGCACGCCATGAGGCGCATGGCGCCACCTCCGCGGTGGCGGGTGCCACCTGGAAGTGGGTCCTTCCCTGGGGAAGGCACCAGTGAACCCTCCCTCGGCCAAGCACCCACAACCACCTTAATAGCACCCACGTATCCCCTTGCCCCTTGGTCTTGTCCTGGTTTCTGGACACCCCAACGGTGGCCGGGGTACGCGTTGGGCGGGGTCCCTTCCTAGGGAGCAAGGAGTGCCCCTCAAGTCTCTACTCGTGACACTCTCACATAATAATGAGTGGGGTTGTACATGCCCCGGAGTCTCCTGGGTGCTGCCCCTGAGCCTCACGGGGGCTCCCGCCCACTCCCAACTGGAAGCTCCATGCTCCGCGTTGGCAGACGACGTTGTCTTCCAATTACTATTCCCACGCCCAGTGGAAGCACCGAGCTTCGCGCTGGTGAGAAGACTAGTGTAGACTCCGGAGGCGGTGGTCTTTGTGCCCTCTTCTGTAATCCGGTTTGCTATTTTTGAATGAAATTCGAAGTTTTGTGCATTTACTAAAAAAAGGGGGAATTTTTTTCGATTCGCGGTGTTTACTTTGTCTCCTATTTGTGTTTTGGGAGGCACGACTGCTGCCTGTTGTCCCCTCCCGAGCGCCCTGATAACCCACAAGTATAGGGGATCATTTGGAGCCTCCTTCGATAAATAAGAGTGTCGAACCCAAGGGGGAGCTAAAGGTAGAACAAATATTCCCTCAAGTTATATCGACCACTGATACAACTCTATGCATGCTTTACATTTTCATTACCCAGAACAAGTATGAAACTAGAAGTACTTTGTAGGTGTTGTAGGATAGGTTTACAAGATAATAAAGATCATGTAAATAAAAGGTAGGGGCCGTTTAGATAAAGAAACAACAAAGTTAATTTTAGTAGAGAGTTTTTTGTCACGAGAAAGTTATTTGTCCCTAGGCAATCGATAACTAGACCGGTAATCATTATTGCAATTTTATATGAAGGAGAGGCATAAGCTATACTTTCTCTTCTTGGATCATATGCACTTATGATTGGAACTCTAGCAAACATCCATAACTACTAAAGATCATTAAGGTAAAACCCAACCATAGCATTAAAGTATCAAGTCCTCTTTATTCCCATACGCCATAACCCACTTCTCCGTGTTTGTGTTTCTATCACTCAGGCAACAAAGACAATAAGCAAACCATGAACATATTGCAAGACCCTACATCGGGGATCCCTCACGCTTGCATGACACGGAGAGCAACATAGGATAACATCAATAATAAAAATATGCAACTTAAACCAATCACGATCATCAATCAATCCATAGGACAAAAAGGATCTACTCAAACATCATAGTATAGCCACACATCACTGGGAAATAATATATAGCGTTGAGCACCATGTTCAAGTAGAGATTACAGCAGGTAAAAGACAGGTTACACCACTGCATAGAGGAGGAGAGAGTTGGTGATGATGGCGGCAAAGTTGTTGGTGTAGAACGACGTCACGATGATGGCCCCGACGGTGTTCCGGCGCCACTGGGAGAGAGGGGGAGAGCCCCCCTCCTTCTTCTTATTCCTTGACCTTCCCCCTAGATGGGAGAAGGGTTTCCCCTTTGGTCCATGGCCTTCATGGCGGCGAAGGGGCGGGAGCACCTCCAAGATTGGATTTCTCTCTATGTTTCCTTCTATTTCTGCGCTCCTAGATTCTGGCCTTTCAACGTTTCTTAAATTCCTGGAGATCCGTAACTCCGATTTGGCTGAAATTTTAACACGGTTTTTATCCGGATATTAGCTCTCTTGTGGAAAAAGAAGGGCACCAACCGCCTTACAGGGTGGCCACAAGGGCCCAGGGCGTGCCCTACCCCCTGGGGCGCCCCCTGCCTCGTGGCCCCCTCGGGCATCGTCTCGCGTTGATTCTTTTTCCCAAAAATCAAATATATTCCAAAAAAATCCCCATAGGTTTTTATCGCATTTGGACTCTGTTTGATATAGATTTTCCGCAAAAAAAACATGCAACAAATAGGAACTGGCACTGGGCACTGGATCAATATGTTAGTCCAAGTAAATAATATAAAAAGTTGCCAAAACTATGTAAAAGTTGTAGAATATTGGCATGGAACAATAAAAAATTATAGATATGACGGAGATGTATCATCATCCCCAAGCTTAATTCCTACTCGTTCTCAAGTAGGTAAATGATAAAAAAGCTAATTTTTGATGTGGAATGCTACCTAACATAATCTTTATCATATAATCTTGTCATGGCATGAATATTAGGATACGAGTGATTCAAAGCAATAGTCTATAATTTGACATTAAGACAACACTGGTACGCGTCGGTGCTGTACAAATGGTTTTTAACCCCTTTCCACGACGACATTTGTAACCATCGCCAAGTGAGTGTGGGCGATAGGGGGCCCCTACCAACACGATCCAGAAACCATCGGGGATAGGCCCTCCTAGCACACAAGTTGGCTCGTGTGCGATCGGGCGAGGCATCGAAACCCAATTGTTTCCATTCGTATGTACATCCCACATAGTGAATCCCAGAAAAACATTTCCGTCCATATGTATATCACACACAGTCAATCAAAGGAGAATGTTTCCGTTCTCATGTACATCCCACACAGCGAAAACTTTTCGGTTCGTATGTACTTCCCACACAGTCAATCCAGGGAAAACGTTTCCGTTCGTATGTACATCCCACACACTCAATCCAGGGAAAACGTTTCCGTTCGTATGTACATCCCACACAGCTTTATGTATAGGCTCGTGTGTGATACGTGTACCTTGATGAAGATAACTGTACACACGCTCTGCCTTGGTTAACTGTTTGCTTTTATCAACTACATCACACATGATTTGATGACGAAAACTGTGTGGCATTGGGCTATCCATCACAAGCACTTTTACTTGTAGAACCGTTTGCAAAGTTCCATGACTCATTTTGCAGGTTTATTAGTTTACAATTAATAATTCCAGTATTACGTAAATTCACTTTTCATATCGAGTAGTTGTTTGCCAATTTCATATCAGGCACATAGATATATTTTAACATCACAGTACGATAGCTACCGGAAAATAGCACAATACAACATATAGATTGTTCAACTTCATAAGAACAATATATTCATTTCCCTAATCGAGATCATCCAGGCTTGCCTTATCCACCTCTGCTTTCAGTTCAGTAAGAACCTATTTTGCACTGGCCAACTGGGAAAGTGCCTCCTCCTTAGCCAACACCATCTTAGCAATGTCTGATTTAAAAAATCTGAGCTCATTCTCCACCTTCCTCTTTTTAACCCGCATATTCAAATATTCTTCAGCGTTGACAACATGGTCTCTAAGCCTACCTCTGTTCTCTTCCTGATACATGCTCCAAAGCTTTGCTAGGCACATCTTCACAGACTGTGGCCACTCTTGATCAACCCACACCAAGTAAGAACACTTCTGTTCATCCTATAATATTTAAAACTAGATCAGTAACAATTGTAGGGAAAATGGCTTTATAGGAACATAGAAAATCACCAATACTTATTTTGAAAAACTGAAGAAACAGGTTAATTATGACATATCTTCTCAAAAAGATCAATGTGCAAATGAATTAATTTCTACTGACACAACAACCAAATTTTATAACATCAGAAGCTATAATTAACTACAACAATGCTTCAACTTCTTACTCATGTACTATAAATAACAAATTGAACGTTTTAAGAGGAAGGTAAATATAACTGCAACAGCATAGCGACAGTGTTTGCATGACAGCAAATTGATACTAACAAGTGTGTACATGCACAAATTTAGTAACATAGAACTAATAGCACTAAGGTGTCCACTATGTATGCCAAAACCGGTGTAAAGAAAACTATTGCTACATCTCGCATCGGTGCCCTGCACTGGCGAGCCAATGCAGCGGAAAAGAATCAGGGACCTAAACTCCGGCGCACCTAGTTGCTCCGACGCCCAGTTCCTTCGTGCCACAAATAATTAGTATTTTACTGCTTAGCTGCTCGAATTTGTGGACAAGTTGGCTCCACAAATTGCTGAAGCGGTGCCAAATAATTTTCTAATGGCACCGCTGATGAGATGGCAACATTTTTAGATACTAGGTACAAACTGTGACACTGTCTTAGGATGCGTTTGGTTGAAGGTGTGGTATGAATGGGTTGGGACCGTGACAGCGTCTGAATCACATCTAACAAATGATTTGTAACAACGAAAGAGGGTCTAACCTTCTCTGCACGTGCCAGAAACTTCCTCCCACTATCCATAGTTTCAAACGCAACTAGCTTCACGCATGGAGATTGATGGTAACAACGAGCAGACAGATCTTCAATCACCTCGCTCCATTCGTTGCAACTGATGGTCCTAGGGAACTACAAGAGGAAGAAATGACTCAAATCGACCACCGGGTAAAAATCCTTCATTCCTAGTCATAGCCCGAGAGAGAGAAGAGAGGCATACCCGGGTGGTGAAGGAGTCGTCGTCGTCGGAGGAACCACAGGAGAGGTCTTTGAAGAAGACCATGGTGACCCCGGCTGTAGGATGCGAGACAGCGAGAGCAAGGAAGCAAGTGAGGAAGTGGCTATAGCTTAGGAAGGAAGGAAGGGGGAAACAGGGGAAATGTGACTTGTGGTTGGGGAGAAAAGGGGATGGGGAGGGGGGAGGGTAGATATTTTGGCGGTAGGCCAAAAATTTCAAAATGTGGAGGAAAACCTTGCGCGCGGTGCCGCCGGACACCATTCACTTTGAACGATAGTGTGCATCGCAAATGATTCTTCTGCTTAACGCGCATGGATGAGTTTGATAATTGAAATTTTGGTGGAAATTTCCCCGCGTACGCCATTGCATAATTTAACACTGCTTGCTAATTTGGGAACACAAAAGAGCGTACAGCACACAGACTAGACTTACTGAATCGAGCAATTTTTGTAATTAAACAGAGACAGTTCACCTAAACATTGCTCTAACAAAAGACCAACATTAAAAACAAAGCCTAAGTACGAATAATTTTAACAAATCCGCCGCCATGCCGGCCTATGCATCGCCGGTGTGAGATGAGAGGCCGATGACTTGTCCTGGCGACATGCCGCCGTTGGTGGACTCCGCATTCCCCTGCTGAAGTCGACCGCATCCTCGTCCTCGGTGCCACCCTCAAGGTTGTAGTACTCGTAGTAGTGGTTGCGCCAGAGCTCGTGTTGGTACTCCACCGCCGATTCCTCGACGGACAGACTCTTCTCTACCTCAACCTAGGCCACACGCAACTCCTCCTGCCGTCACTCCTCGATCTCCGCCGCCTCCTGCATCTCCAGCTCCCGCTCAACGACCTTATGAGGAAGCAGGCGCTCCATGGCCACCGCCGCCTTTTCGGACGTGGGTTGCATGCTGGATTTCGAGGTGGCCTGGAATATCTTGGCGTGGATGGCCTCGACCCGGGCCAGGGCGACATCGGCGGCACGGATGGCAGCTCGAGTACTCTCGGAGTTTGCAGCCTCCGTCGCAGCAGCTGCTGCAGCCGTCTCGGCTGCTGTAGATGTCCTGTCGGCTGTCGTGGACGCCCTCTCGGCGGGAGCGGACACGCTCAATGCGGATACAGCGACACTCACGGCGTAGGCGTCAGCGCTCTAGGCGCAGGTGGCGGCGCTCGGGGGGGGGCATCGTACGGGCCTTCACGAAGCGTTTCCACGATGTCATATTTGCAAGAGGGGGTGCGGGAATGGGTATCGGGATTTGTGGATTCGGGGGTTGCCAGCACTAGATTAGACGAGCCGACGAAGCTTAAGGAGGAAGACTTAAATAGACCAGAAATTTTCATCGCAAACGATTCCTACAAAACAACTGTGTGTGATGTTGTAGATATTTTAATTAGCTGTGAAAGACGAATTTGGATTAAAGTGGCAACGGATGGTGTATTAAATGTACAAGAAAATTTGTGGTACTAATACAACTATCATGTCAAATTTTGGAAAATTTCAGGGGTCATTTAACCTTTTAAGATATTTAGGTGATTTTCTAGCCAAATAATGACCGTAATTGAAATTTGAACTACATGCACATGCAGCAGCTAACCAAAATGGTTTGAAAAGTCATATTTTGTGTACTTGTGTGTGATTTAATTCCACGTGCAGTAAATTGGAAGGAATTTTCAAACATATTGGTCTAACGGCTATGACACAATTAAGCATGGAGTGCCATGGCATTTAAATTCTAAAAAATTAAAAACATGAAACCTTGCTTGATGTAATGTCATACCACCAAGATAATGTGGTTCAAAAATTGGCCTGTTTGACAAATTTTTTGACACACACCCCTCACAAATCGGAGCAACTCACTAGAAGGCTCATGGTTCCGAGAGGGAACAATGCATGTTTGATGTCGAACGACAGATAGCTTCCTCTTATGGCCTTCAAAAATTTTCTACGTGTAATGCGCATAGATACTAAATGTCATGTGAAAATTTGGAAAATTTCAGGGGTCATTTGACCTTTTGAATACATTTACGTGATTTTCTAGCCATTTAATGACCGTAATTCAAATTTGAACTAGATGTACATGCAACGGCTAACCATAACAGTTTGAAAAATCATGTTTGTGTAGTTGTGTGCGAGTTAATTCCATGTGCAGTAAATTAGAAGGAATTTTCAAGCATATTGGTCTCACGGCATGGACACATGCATGGAGTGCCATGGCATTTTAATTCTAAAAAATTTAAAAATGATCAGGAAAACATGAAACTTTGCTTGATGTAATGTCATGCGACCAAGATGATGTGGTACAAAAATTGGCCTGTTGGACGAAAGTTTGGACACACACCCCTCACAAACCGGAGCAACTCACTAGAAGGCTCGTGGTTCCGAGAAGGGAACTATGCATGTTTGATGATGAACGGTAGATAGCTTCCTCTCACGGCCTTAAAAAATTTTCTACGTGAAATGTGCACTGATACAAACTGTCATGTGAAAATTTGGAAAATTTCAGGGGTCATTTGACCTTATGAAGACATTTAAGTGATTTCCTAGCCATTTAATGACCATAATTCAAATTTGAACTAGATGTACATGCAACGGCTAACCATAACGATTTGAAAATCATATTTGTGTACTTGTGTTCTAGTTAATTCCATGTATAGTAAATTAGAAGGAATTTTCAAACATATTGTCTCATGGCATGGACACATGCATGGAGTGCCATGGTATTTTAATTCCAAAAAATAAAAAATGATCAGGAAAACATGAAACCTTGCTTGATGTAATGTCATGCCACCAAGATGATGTGGTACAATAATTGGCCTATTTGACGAAAGTTTGGACACACACCCCTCACAAACCGGAGCAACTCACTAGAAGGCTCGTGGTTTCGAGAGGGAGCAATGCATGTTTGGTGACGAAAGACAAATAGCTTCCTCTTACGGCCTTCGAAATTTTTCTACATGTAATGTGCACTGATACAAACTGTCATGTGAAAATTTGGAAAATTTCAGGGGTGATTTGACCTTCTGAAGACATTTAAGTGTTTTCCTAGCCATTTAATGACCATAATTCAAATTTGAACTAGATGTACATGCAACGGTTAACCATAGCTGTTTAAAAAAAATTATATTTGTGTACTTGTGTGCGAGTTAATTCCATGTGCAGTAAATTAGAAGGAATTTTCAAACATATTGGTCTCACGGAATGGACACATGCATGGAGTGCCGTGGCATTTTAAAAAAAAAAATAAAAAATGATCAGGAAAATAAGAAATCTTGCTTGATGTAATGTCATGCCACCAAGATGATGTGGTACAAAAATTGGCCTATTTGACGGAAGTTTGGACACACACCCCTCACAAACCGGAGAAACTCACTAGAAGGCTCATGGTTTCGAGACGGAACAATGTATGTTTGATGACGAAAGACAAATAGCTTCCTCTTAGGGCCTCCAAAATTTTTCTACGTGTAATGTGCACTGATACAAGCTGTCATTTGAAAATTTGGAAAATTTCAGGTGTGATTTGAGCTTTTGAAGACATTTAAGTGACTTCCTAGCCATTTAATGACCATAATTCAAATTTGAACTAGATGTACATGCAACCGTTAACCATAACGGTTTAAAAAAATTTATATTTGTGCACTTGTGTGCGATTTAATTCCATGTGCAGTATATTAGAAGGAATTTTCAAACATATTGGTCTCACGACATGGAAAATTGCATGGAGTGCCATGTCATTTTTTTTCAAGCAAATAAAAAATGATCAGGAAAATAAGAAACCTTGCTTGATGTAATGTCATGCCACCAAGATGATGTGGTACCAAAATTGGCCTGTTTGACGAAAGTTTGGACACACACCCCTCACAAACTGGAGCAACTCACTAGAAAGCTCGTGGTTCCGAGAGGGAACAATGCATGTTTGATGACGAACGACAGATAGCTTCCTCTTACGCCTTCAAAAATTTTCTACGTTAAATGTGCACAGATACAAACTGTCATGTGAAAATTTGGAAAATTTCAGTGGTCATTTGACCTTATGAAGACATTTAAGTGATTTCCTAGCCATTTAATGACCGTAATTCAAATTTGAACTAGATGTACATGCAACGGCTAACCATAACGGTTTGAAAATCATATTTGTGTACTTGTGTGCGAGTTAATTCCATGTGTAGTAAATTAGAAGGAATTTACAAACATATTGGTCTCACGGCATGGATACATGCATGGAGTGCCATGACATTTTAATTCCAAAAAAGAAAAAATGATCAGGAAAACATGAAACCTTGCTTGATGTAATGTCATGCCACCAAGATGATGTGGTACAAAAATTGGTCTATTAGACGAAAGTTTGGACACATACCCCTCACAAACCGGAGCAACTCGCTAGAAGGATCGTGGTTCCGAGAGGGAACAATGCATGTTTGATGATGAAAGACAAATAGCTTCCTCTTATGGCCTTCAAATTTTTTCTACGTGTAATGTGCACTGGTACAACTGTCATGTGAAACTTTGGAATATTTCAGGGGTCATTTGACCTTTTGAAGACATTTAAGTGATTTTCTAGCCATTTAATGACCGTAATTCAAATTTGAACTACATCTACATGCAACGGCTAACCATAACGGTTTGAAAAATCATATTTGTGTACTTGTGTGCGAGTTAAAAAAAATCACCACACATGTAAATATCTGGTGTTCAGAAAAGAAAATGTAAAATCTGGCAAGACACCCGGCCCCACACGATTGGCACTCTATTTCACGCCTCGAGGTTTGGAAGGTGAGTGGCGAGATTTATTAATCTGACACGGTTCTACATTGGGAAGCGTCAGCAATTATGTTCACACACAGATTTTGCTGCAGAATCGTGTGTAATTCATACTACAGTACTCGTAAATTCTGGCGATCGGCATGTGTACTATTCTCGTCGATCTAGATTCCGGCCGGCAATAAATACTACCTTGCTCACGTCGTCCCACCTGCATTCTCATCTAGATCCTCCCCTTGCTCGCCCTCCCTCTCTCTCAAGTCTCTGCCATGGCGCCGCTGGTCTGCCCATGCGCCGACGAGGAGTCGCCACCCCCCGAGGACGTTCACTCGAAGAGCAGCGACGAGGACACGTACGCGCCACCGGACAAGGTTGCGCCAGACCCCCCAACTTTGGATTGGTTTTGGGGCCAGTACAATCTTTGTCTTTGGAAGTTGCTGCCGCCAGTTGAGAAAGCCAGGCAAGTGGCTTTCAAGAAGGAGATGGCAGAGGAGGATGCCAGGTACCAGGCAGCCTGTGAAGCCCGTGATGCCGCCTGGAAAAAGGAGGCAGCAGAGCTTTGGGGGCGGGCGCGTCGTCGTGCAGAGGAGGTGTACGAAGATAGGTACTTCACGAGGAAGGACAGAGGCGCTAGGTGCCTCATCGCTGTGTGGAGCTGGGCTGATAAGCTCCAGCGTGCCACCGACGAGGAGCTCCAGTGGGCGCCCAACGAAATGGCAAGATCGTCCGCGCGCGTCCGCTGGCATATCGACACGTCAAGCGCTGCGAGGTGGAGGAGGTGGAGTACTGCCTCCGCTCTTGGAAGACGCCATGCATCAGGGAGCTGCTACCGAGGGGCTGCTGGAATAATGGCCCCAGGAGGGTTATTAGTTTTAGTATTGTTCGTTTTCAATTTTATGCATTGTACCTAGTAGTTAAGTATCATCACGTATATGTGATGATATTATATATATTCTATGATGAACTAATGACAATTAATATTATATATATTACGAATTCCATTATCTATCTTTTTTTGTATACTGATTTGAATCTATCTGTTATCATCCACATGTATAGAATGGAAAGCGTATAAACACAAATTGAAACAAAACACATAAGAACGGAAAATAGAGTGCACACACTGAAACAGAGCAATAAATAGAGCAATAGTATGATTCCTGTGAATACATAGCTATCCATGTCGAAACGACTCAACAAAATAAAACGCGTCCATGAGACCATGACCAGCAGCCCTTGCCTATGGTAGCTCTTGGCTCTGTCTGAACTCGTGCATGCGTTCGTCCAAGCGGTCGATATGCTCGCGGTACATCTGGAGCGCGATCTCGAGCTCCAAGTTGGCTATTTCATCGGAGATCACCACCTCGAGGATGCGACGACCATGTTCCTCTACTACGCCCAGGTGGACAACTGGACCAAGAAGGTGGTCGAGCCTACCGACCAGCGCGTTGGCATCGAGCGGGCCGTGGACAAGGCGAACGACACAACCCATGCGAACGATGCGGCGGGCGTCTGGTGCAAGTACAATGCGACCGGCCTCTGGTGCAAGTACGGTGCAGAGGGCCTGTGCCCACTACTCGCGAGGAACGGGGGTACTGACGGGACGTGTATCCAGCTGCGACGCCCTATCGATAGCAGGCAAGCACCAATGGATCCGCTCTTGCTGTGCGACGCGCCGCACCTCTCGCTCTATGGTGCTCCAATAGTTTTGTCGTGCGGGGAGCCGCAACATATCGGCGCGGACGCGCCTAGCTTGCTCTGTGGCGCGCCATCGATCATGTTGTGCGGTGAGCTGCAGCCTCTGAGTGCTGACATACCTATCTTGATCTGCGATGCTGAAGCGCCATGCGCCAAGGGTCTGCTCAACCCTAGCGATGACACGCATCACGGTGTCGTCCATCGCGTTGCTGGGGAGCTGCGACCTTGACGGGCGGTGGCGCCTTCTGGTCTTCCTTGCCGACGAGGTTGATGGCAGAGGTGGCGCTTTGGTGCGTTGGCATGCTTGGAAAAGGTGGATGTGTTATAGGCTGCGCTTGCTGCCTCCATGCATCACGCGGTGCCTAGGTTTATGTGCAATACCGCTGGGTGGCGGTAAACATGTGAGGAAATGGCGGGAAACAGTGGTGTGTTCATAGAACGCCATCAATTAATGGAAACTTAGCATATATAAGGAACATCGAGCTAGCACAAGAAGTAGATGATGATGAGATGAACACAGACCACACTAGGGAACCCGTCGGTGATGAATTCATCAATCGCAAACAGTTGTACACTAGCAAGCGTTTGCCCACAACACACACGGCTTATTCCATCACAAACAGGTCGAATGGATCAACTGTATGCCACGTATACACATTGTCAAAAAGTAATGCGGTAGACCTTTTTTTTACCATATGTTTAAAAATAAAATAAATATAAAAAACAAGGACCTCGAGGTTAAATTAGCTGAGGGAATGGGTCATTTCGATCATTTTTACCGAAATGACCCATCCTATCAGTTAATTTAACATCAACACAACTTCCCATCCAGCCACCCATCTGATGGTTGCTCCAGCCTAAGCACACTTAACTTGAGAGTTCTCTTAGATGAGCTACTGGTGGAACAACTAGTCCTTGCTGATATAGGATGCCTCTTCGCATCCTTATGGCGTACCCGGATGACCGCCCGTCCCCCAATGGCCAATACATGTTGTGTAGACAGACCATATCACATACGTCTTATTAGAAGCAATCGTCTGTGTTATTATCGGTCTTCGCACACATTTCTGATTACAGACCCGTTTTCCGCATAAACACACATATTGTTATATTGAACCATTTCTGTTCTCTTTTCTCAACGCAAACAGTTCATCCGAGTGAACTGCACGATGTATATCGCACACATCTTGATCTGCCTAACCGTTTCTTTTGTGTTGCCTAATCACAAACAGTTCATCCGAGTGAACCTTATGTTGTATATCGCACACACCTTCATCTGGCTGCCTGTTTGTTTTGTTCCTCCACATCGCAAACAATTCATTTAACTGAACCGTATGCCCTGCATCGCAAACACAACTAAAATCTGAACCGTGTTTGATGCATCAGTCATCGCAAAGTTTTGCACCTTTTTTGATGGTTTTTTACACCACCGTTTGCGATTATTGCATCGCACACAGTTTCGTCAAGGGGTCTCTGATCGTAGTGTCGCGTTAGCAGCATCCTGCAGTAGTGACAATAATACTTCAAGCATACTAATAAAGCAATCATGTCTTCTCAAAATAACATGGCCAAAGAAAGTTATCCCTACAAAATCATATAGTCTAGCTATGCTCCATCTTCACCACACAAAGTATTTCATCATGCACAACCCCGATGACAAGCCAAGCAATTGTTTCATACTTTAATGTTCTCAAGCCTTTTCAACTTTCATGCAATACATGAGCGTGAGCCATGGATATAGCACTATAGGTGGAATAGAATAAGGTGGTTGTGGGAGAAAAAAGAGATAGTCTCACATCAACTAGGCGAATTAATGGGCTATGGAGATGCCCATCAATCGATATCGATGCAAGTGAGTAGGGATTGCCATGCAACTGATGCATTAGAGCTATAAGTGTATGAAAGCTCACAAATGAAACTAAGTGGGTGTGCATCCAACTTGCTTGCTCATGAAGACCTCGGGCATTTGAGGAAGCCCATCATCGGAATATACAAGCCAAGTTCTAAAATGAAAATTCCCACTAGTATATGAAAGTGATAACTCAAGAGACTCTCTATATGAAGAACATGGTGCTACTCTGAAGCACAAGTGTGGTAAAAGGATAGTAGCATTGCCCCTTCTCTCTTTTTCTCTCATTTTTTGTTTTTTTCTCTTCTTTTTATGGCCTCTTATTATTATTATTTATTTATTTTTCGTCCGGTGTCTCATCCCGACTTGTGGGGGAATCATAGTCTCCATCATCCTTTGCTTACTGGGGCAATGCTCTAATAATGATGATCATCACACTTTTATTTACTTACAACTCTATTCTAGAACAAAATATGACTATATGAATGCCTCCAGTGGTGTACCGGGATGTGCAATGACTCAAGAGTGACATGTATAAAAATTATGAACGGTTGCTTGCCATGAATACTATGTCAACTACATGATCATGCAAAGCAATATGACTATGATGAAGCGTGTCATAATAAATGAAACGGTGGAAGTTGCATGGCAATATATCTTGGAATGCCTATGGAAACACCATAATAGGTAGGTATGGTGGCTGTTTTGAGTAAGGTATATGGTGGGCGTATGGTACCAACAAAAGTTGCGCAGTATAAGAGAGGTTACCAAAGGTGAAACGGTGAGAGTGCGTATAATCCATGGACTCAGCATTAGTCATAAAGAGCTCACATACTTATTGCAAAAGTCTATTAGCTATCGAAATAAAGTACCACGTGCAAGCTCCTAGGGGGGTAGATTGGTAGGAAAAGACCACTGCTCGTCCCCGACCACCACTCATAAGGAAGACAATAAAAAAATAAATCATGCTCCGACTTCGTTACATAACGGTTCACCATACGTGCATGCTACGGGAATCACAAACTTTAACACAAGTATTCTTACCAATCCACAATTACTCACTAGCATGACTCTAATATGACCATCTTTATATCGCAAAACTATTGCAAGGAATCAAACATATCATATTCACTGATCTACAAGTTTTATGTAGGATTTTATGACTAACCATGTGAATGACCGTATCCCGATGACTCTGTAAATAGATATAAGTGAAGCAAGAGTGTTTAATTCTTTCTACAAAAGATATGCCAATGCTCTATCAAATATAAGTGAAGCAAAAGAGCATTCTACAAATGGCTGTTTTCTATGTGTAGAGAAACATGCAATCCAAACTTCCAATGATATAAGTGAAGCACATGAAGCATTCTATAAAGCCATACTCAAAAGATATAAGTGAAGTGCAAAGAACATTTTATAAATCAACCAAGGACTATCTCATACCATCATGGTGCATTACTAAAAGAAAAATAAAAAGCACACGACGCTCCAAGATTTGCGCATATCATGTGACGAATAAAAATATAGCTCCAAGTAAAATTACCGATGATTGTTAGAAGAAAGAGGGGATGCCTTCCAGGGCATCCCCAAGCATAGTTGCTTGGGATTC
Organism: Aegilops speltoides; assembly: GCA_021437245.1. Taxonomy (NCBI): domain Eukaryota; kingdom Viridiplantae; phylum Streptophyta; class Magnoliopsida; order Poales; family Poaceae; genus Aegilops; species Aegilops speltoides. Next base: position 214,684,552 of record CM038146.1, on the reverse strand, counting down.
CTTGAATATTACCTTGGGGTGCCTCGGGCATCCCCAAGCTTAGGCTCTTGCCACTCCTTATTCCTTCACCCATCGTGATATCACCCCAAACTTGAAAACTTCAATCACACAAAACTTAACAAAACACTCGTGAGATCCGTTCGTATAACAAAGCAAATCACCACTTTAAGTACTATTGCAAAACCATTCATATTTTCTTTGCATTGTAGCTACTGTATTATAACTTCTCCATGGCTTATACCACCAATAAAATCTATAGTTTCATCAAAACAAGCAAAACAATGCATCAAAAACAGAATCTGTCTTAAACAGGACAGTCTGCAACATTTGAACATCTACCATACTTCTATAACTCCAAAAATTCTGACAAATTAGGAAAAAATAAACAATTTGTATATAAGTGCTATGAAAAAAGTTTCAGAAGTGTTTGACTTTGCAATAAAAAATGTTAAATTGCGCACTACAGCCAAAGTTTCTGTTTTTGCACCGCACAAACCAAACAAGCAATCTAATCATCCTAAAGGCAAATCTTGGCACATAATTTTTATAATACAATGGATTTATACAAGGGGATAATTAATTTTGTTGAAAAGTTTCTATAATTAAGATACACAAAGTTTCCATGGGCATGAACAAAGTTCAAGGCATGCTCCCACTTTAACAATGCTCGTCTCTCTCACTTTCACCTTTCTTTTGTAATTTTTTTTGGTTCCCCTCTTTATTTTTTGTTTTAAAACTTCATCAAAGAACACAACAGAAATAAATGACTCTCTAAAACTGCCAGGTTGTCTCCTTGGCAACGCTTTCTTTAAAGCCATTAAGCTAGGCATATAGTGCTCAAGTAATGGATCCACCCGGATCCCAAGGTATATCAAAGCCAATTTTAATTAACAATTATTTGTAATTTAGTAGTGAGCACAAAGTAATATATATCATGCAACAACTAAGTCTAACTCTCTTCTTATGCATCAGCATGTCATAAAAGAACAATTCATGCACATCAAGTAAAGGCCAATGCGTAGTATAAACAGTTTCTTGCAATTTTATCGTATTGGAAACATATAGAGGCGGAGATGTAGTTCCTCTCTCATAATAATTGCAAGTAGGAGCAGCAAGCACATGCATATTATATCTATCAAAATCATCATGTGTAGTAGTAAAACGCAACCCATCAATTTAATCCTTAATAAGCGCAAACTTCTCCGATATGGTGTAGTTGGGAGAATTCAAAAAGATAATAGGACTATCATGCATGGGTGCAATAGCAACAATTTCATGTTTCACACAAGGGACTATAGCCAGTTCATCTCCATAAGCATAATTCATATTGCCATCATGGCCACAAGCATAGCAAGCATCAAGTTCATCAAAAAGGGGTATTTCAAATGAATCAAAGGGATCATAGCAATTGTCATAGCAATCATCCTTCGGTAAGCACAATGGGAAATTAGACAATGTATAAGTTGAAGAGTTACTCTCATTAGAAGGTGGGCATGGGTGATCAATCCACTCTTCCTCCTTTTGTTCTTCTCTCTCCTTGTCATGTTTTTCATCTAATGAGCTCGCAGTATCCTCATTTTTTTCTTCCATAGATTGCTGCAAAATATTAGTCTCTTCTTGGACAGCAGAGACTTTCTCAATAAATGCATCAGTATCGGAATTATATTCATAATTCTCATAGAAACATGCAACAAAGAGGAACTATCACTGGGCACTGGATCAATATGTTAGTCCAAGTAAATAGTATAAAAGGTTGCCAAAAGTATGTAAAAGTTGTAGAATATTGGCATGGAACAATATAAAATTATAGATACGACGGAGACGTATCACGCCCCGTGAGCGGGTCCTGGGTACGGCATGCGCATCCGAGCTAGCCCCAGTGGCATCATGGCCCCCTCGGGGCCGAGGACACGACTACAACAGGCCTGCCTATGCACACACCTGCCAAAGCTTTGGCGCCTGGATCCTCGCACGGTGCTCCCAAACGAGCCAGCAGGCACGCACCATGCCCGACACATGGCTCTTGGCATCAGGTGTATTCAACACTTGGCCTTGGGAGCACTCAGCGCCGGGCACCTCTCACGCTCCCGCAAAGCTCGGCGCTTGGCAGGGGCACATCGGGAGATCCTAAGCTCTTGCAAGCCCCTCCTGGGGTTTCACAGACCGGGGGCTCCGAAGGGCCCGCCTCAGGAGAAGTGCGTCTCTGCGATATAAGAACTTGTCCAAGGTCACGAACACCAAAAGGTAACTCATACCAACTACTCCAGTCAAGAGCCGCCCAGCTCACGGTGGCATCAAAAATTATTTAGAAGGCATATCATTGTTTCATACAACATAGGGGAACCCTCTGCAAAAAATGCTTTCATGCCCCCGTGGGTCACAAATACAAGCCTAGTGAGATGCACTATCATTGTCCTCGCTGCCATCATCATCGTCATCAACTCCGCCCTCTTCGGCCGCGAGCGCGACCATGTCATCGGCAGGGGCGAGTTCCGCGATCAGGTTGTCCACATGATATTCCACCCAGTTCGCCAGGACACCTTGGATTGCACCAGACATAGAGGCTATCGCGACATCAAAGTCAAAATCGAGATCGGAGCAAAGAAGGTGGCTAAAGACGCGCGAGAACGCGCGAGGAAGGTCTCTCTTCTCCATGACAAGTTGGTGCACCCTCGCAGCCCTGCCTTCGAGGCGAGTCACGACATGGGTGAAGAAGCTGAGGTAGCTGGTGTCGTCGGCTTTGTGTGGACGGGAGACGTTCTCGTCGTAGATGTTGCTGAGGGCCTGGTTGGCCCTGAGCCCGAGGGCCTCGAACATCATGGAGCACTCACACTGCAACACTCAGCGGTGTCCTGCTTCGTCCGAGGCTTTCTCTACCAGGGAAGAAACATGTAGCGCCCAAGATGCGATTCTATCCCAATCACGTGATGAATTCATGATTGGGGCACAATCGTATTTCGAGCACATAGCAAGGTGGACATCATTACAACATACCATGTACTGAATAGATGAGAATACAAGATAAAGGCTTACACTCGCCACATGCTACAACATGAGTACAACAGTTCATCAATACATAGAAATCATCATACAGAAGAGCAGGATCCGATTACGTATGAAATCAAACGAAAAAGAAGAACGACATCCACCCTAATAATCCCAGGCTCCCGACCCGGACCCTATATCCCTTGATCGAAGAAGAAGCAGAAGAAGAACTCCAAACAAGCAAGCATCGCACTCGCGTCAGTCATCGTGATTATTTATAGCTGCAATGTTGTTGTTAAAGAATCAGGAGCCACGAGGACTCAGCAATCCCATTACCATGGGTATCAAGAGTAGCAAAGCTTAATGGGTATGGAATGGATAAGTGGTGAGGTTGCGACAAGCGACTAATCATTGTATGGTGGCTAACTTATGAGTACAAGAATAAGATGAGAATCTACAAAAACGGTCGCAAACTAGTAATAATCACTAAGTGATCCTGAACTACTTACGATTCAATCATAACCCAACCGTTTTCTCTTCTCGAACTCACTCGAAAAGAGACGGTCACGGTTACACATGCAGTTGGTCTATTTTATTTTGGATCTGATATCAAGTTCTCTACAAATGGATATTAAAAATTCCCATCTGCCACATAACCGCGGGCACGGCGCTCGAAAGTTTAAACCCTGCAGGGGTGTCCCAACTTAGCCCACAACAAGCTCTCACGATCAACGGAGGAAAATCCTCCTCCCAGAACAACCCGATCCAACTCGGAATCCCGGTTCACAAGACATTTCGACAATGGTAAAACAAGTCCAGCAAGACCTCCCGGCGTGCCGACACCCTGATAGTAGCCATGCGCATCTCGTCTCAGGCCACGACCAGACGAGCAGTATGTACGGCAACCGAAAACCCTGGGTGAAGGGGTGGCAACGCAAGTGGCTCTGTTTGGGACCAACACCATCAGCACCGCCCCCCTGTATTATGTTGAATTACTCCTCAGGTAGCGCTAAACTCCCTATGCATCAAATTTAATAACATGTTTAATTATTATGTTGAGAAAATGGTAAAATCAATGTTGGGCCTTGCTGGAAGAGTTTTATTCAAAGCGAACTGTCAAAGGGGGCCCATAAACCCCAACTGTGCAAGGAACGCAAAATCAAGGAACATAACACTGGTATGACGGAAACTAGGGCGGCAAGAGTGGAACAAAACACCAGGCAAAAGGCCGAGCCTTCCACCCTTTACCAAGTATATATGTGCATTAATTAAATAAGAGATATTGTGATATCCCCAAGATATCCATGTCCCAACATGGAACAACATGCAACTGCACCTGAAACTAGCAACACTATAAGAGGGGCTGAGCAAAGCGGTAACATAGCCAAATAACGGTTTGCTGGGCTGGTGAAAAGCTTAGAGGCTGTCATAGAAATTTGGGAGGCTTAATAAACAAGTGGTAGGTAGCACGACATAGCGATAGCATCGAGACAGCAGCATAGCAATGATAGTAGTGAGATCCAAGGTGATGGTCATCTTGCCTGAAATCCCTCTAGGAAGAAGACCGAATCTATGGAGAAAATGAACGGACGTAGACGAACCAAGTGTAGTCGAACGAATCCTCATGATCGCAATGAAACATGAACTACTAGAAAGAAGCAAACAACATGGTAAATGCACAAGCATAAACATGGCATGATGCACAAACAAGTATGATGCACGTTCGGTTTAAATATGCATGGCATGACAAAGTGCAACAAACAATACTACAAATTAAGTGGAGCTCAATATACAACGAGTTGCATATTGACAAAACACCACATCGAATTATTTAGTTCACTCTCGTTTAAGTTAGTCAACAATTACTAAATGTTAATTAGCATGGCAAGAGGTGAATCATAAGTGAACTAACTATTTAGGCAAGTTTAAATGAGGCCCGAAACAACAAACAATAATTCCGAAAAATCCCCACATGTCATTTAGTAATATGATACAAACAATAGTTTTAAACATTTTAAATGTTGTTATCATGATGCGGATGACATATGCAAGTTTTATGCAGTTTTAAGAAAATGTTGACATGAACATGTTATGAAGCATTTGTCACCATGGTGGAAAGAAAGGGCGCCACGGCAACGAATCCGAAACTGATGCCACATCAACATATCGGTTTTGACAACTCGTTGAGATGACGGTGCAAATGAAGGGTGGCGTGAGCGAGTCATGCAAGCTGGTGGGGTTTTCCCAGTTATCGAGTTCCCATGTGTCGGCGGCATGGAAACAAGGACCGTGCACGAAACAAATAGGCAAAGTGCAAACTAGTGGTACATCTCATGCAACAAAGCATTCCTTCATGGGAAGTCGTCTTGGTGGTTATACGTTCGAAGCTTGCATTCAAGATAGTTCAGGTTCGATGCGATGCAGTTGTTCTCATGGCGGCGGTAGTGGAAGTAGTGGTACATGGCGACGGTAGTTGTACATGGGTCTTCGGCGACGGTAGTCGTACACATGTTGTCGGCGTACTTGGGTTCTTCGAACTTGCCGTCTTGACAAATCAAGGGGGGGGGGGGGGAACTTGGCACATCGCAGGTCTCCGGTGGTCGTCGTGGTACTTGGTGTCTTGCGCCGGCAGCTGGAATTGTGGGCTGGAAAAGGAGCAAATATTAGAGACCTATTCTGCACAACTCCAAAAGTCCTAAAACTTCACGGAGGCACGTTTTGGAATTAATAAAAAATACTGGCAAAAGAATCAACCAGAGGGGGCCCACACCCTAGCCACGAGGGTGGGGGGCGCGCCCCCTTGTCTCATGGGTCCCCTGGCAGGCCTCCGGTGGCCATCTTCTGCTACATGAAGTCTTTCACAGAAAAAATCGAAGGAAGCTGCACGGTTACCGCCTCGAGGCGGAACCTTGGCGGAACCAATCTAGGGCTCCGGTGGAGCTATTCTGCTGGGGAAATATCCCTCTGGGAGGGGCAAATCGTCACCATCATCATCACCATCAATCCTCTAATCGGGAGGGGGTAAATCTCCATCAATATCTTCACCAGCACCATCTCCTCTCAAACCCTTGTTCATCTCTTGTATCCGATCTTTGTCTCAAAACCTCAGATTGGTACCTATGGGTTGCTAGTAGTGTTGATTACTCCTTGTAGTTGATGCTAGTTGGTTTATTTGGTGGAAGATTATATGTTCAGATCCTTAATGCATATTAATACCCCTCTGATTATGAACATGAATATGATTTGTGATTAGTTACATTTGTTCCCGAGGACATGGGAGAAGTCTTGCTATAATTAGTCATGTGAATTTGGTATTCGTTCGATATTTTGATAAGATGTATGTTGTCTTTCCTCTAGTGGTGTTATGTGAACGTCGACTACATGACACTTCACCGTTATTTGGGCCTAGGGGAAGGCATGGGAAGTAATAAGTTGATGATGGGTTGCTAGAGTGACAGAAGCTTAAACCCTAGTTTATGTGTTGCTTCGTAAGGGGCTGATTTGGATCCATATGTTTCATGCTATGGTTAGGTTTACCTTAATTCATCTTTCTGTCAGGACCCCGACTCAATGCCACACCGATCTAGCATGAACACCTCATATCACTTTGCGGCCTCACGCACAGTATTCCCACGGGTGTCACCTTACCAGGCCCGAGACAGTTTGCGCCTTTTGGCACACGTATATGATAGTGTCGTTAGCATCCATATGACAAGGAGCCCTGGCTGACATGGCTAGTCGTAAACCCAAAGTGGGACAAACTTACAGGGACAGGCATCCATGACCCAGCATCGAACGTGTCGGTCATCAGCGAGTGAATCTAGGCTATAGCACTGGGCTAGCAGGACTCCGGTGAACCTGGCTATAGCGGGCTAACAGACTCAGTATTCATCGTGACATTTCCCAAGGACAGTATACAGAACGAAGAAGGACACATGCCGCCAGCCTAAGTGTTAGGAGTAGTAGCAAGCTACCGTGGCTCAAATGGAAGCACTAGGAGACATTTCCTAATGAGAGGCTACTAAGGATAAACAATTAGATAGTCGATCCCACACATACCAAGCATTTCAATAACATACACACAATATGCTCGATATGTGCAAATACAACATGGCATCACAACATGACTCTACAACTCAAGTATTTTATTCAATAGGCTCCGAGGAGCAAGATATTATAAACATGGGTCTCACGACCCAACATTGAGAGCATACAAGTCAAAGCACAAGCGAAGCTTAACATGTCCGAGTATAGACACTTACAAATGAAAAAGGCCGAGAAGCCCGACTATCTACCGATCTGCCGAGGGCACAAGATCGTAGCTGAGGTAACAAGCTAAACGTCAAGTTCATGCGGAACTACTAGTGAGACCAAGTCTCTCTGCAAAAACATAAAATAGGCAAACGTGAGTACAAATGTACCCAGACAAGACTTACATCGAACTAACTACATATGCATCATTATCAACAAAGGGAATGGTGGGGTTTAAGCGCAGCAAGCCAACTTTGACTCGGTGGCTATCCTGAACTACGATCGCAAGTAACTCTTTTGAGGTGGCACACGAGTCCACATATTCACCATATCAATACACCACTATGGATCCGTTCCGCCTCCCCACGAGAACGCCATCCATAGCACTCACTCTTATCTTGCGATTTTATAGTATCCACTTTCACTTGTCTATGAACCGCACAGCAACCCGAAGTCCTTTATCATGACACGGCTATTCAATAGATCATATTAACCCTGCCGGGGTGTACTTCTTCACACACGCTCTCGCCACTTACCGCCATGTACACGTCATGTATCTCGGCAACCTTCAAGCGGAAGCCTGGAGAGGGAGTCAGCCACGACCTGACAAACCACACAAGTCTCTAGTCCAGGTTTATCGCCTATTCGGGTTCCATCCGCAAGGAGATCCAGCCGGGGTGTCGCTCACGGCCCCAAACGATGTGTGCAAGGTTCCCAAGTCCACCATCCGGGTGCCACTTGGTACATCGGGCCACTGTGCCTAGTCTGTCCCAAGCCCACCTATACCGGGTGCCACTTGGTAGACTACTAACACTACCTACAAACAGCAGAAACTAGTTGCAACTCCTGGACAGAGATCAGGTTGATTAATAAGTTAAGAGGGGCCGAGTTACCGGAACCCAATGTGTGGTAGTAACTGTTCATGGATCACAAACACAGAACTCAGTTCCTGAGGACGGTTTCAATGAGACAACCCACCATGTACTCCTATATGGCCTCTCACCGCTACCTTTACCAAATCATGTTCACATACTTAGCTCTTAACAGTTGGACATGTTCACACACCTCCAATTCATCCCCGATGAATCAGACCTGACTCAACTCTAAGCAGTAGCATGCATGACAAACAAGCATGAATGAGTAGGCACATCAGGTCTCAAACAACTCCTACTCATGCTAGTGGGTTTCATCTATTTACTGTGGCAATGACAGGTCATGCAGAGGATAAAGGGGTTCAACTACCGTAGTAAGTAACAGATGAATCGTTGTTGTCCTAATGCAGTAAAAGAGAGCAGGAGCGAGAGAGTAGGATTGTATCGAAATGAACAAGGGGTTTTTGCTTGCCTGGCACTTCTGAAGATAGTATAGCTCTTCATCGGTGTCATCGAACTCATCGTCGGACGTCGCTCATCGAGAGGGACAAACACCAAGAACACGTATGAACACAATCAATGCAATGCAACAATATGATGCATGAGTGTGACATGGCAATATGCTGTGGTTTGAGCTAATGCAACTAGCAACCAGATTAAATGAAGTTGGTTTGAATCCAAGATTCAAATTCAAACTCCATATGCGGATATTTAAATGCCATTTATATGATTTGTGCTAAACAGTAGCTATAAGTTGTTCTAACATGCATGAAACCAGTACAGATGGATAGATTGGATTTTTCTGATCATTTTTCATATATAATTTATTTCATTTGGAGCTACGGTTTAATTTCTATGAATTATAGAAGTTTTGGGAATTTTCTGGAATTTCCCATATAAAAATAAATCCAAAAAATACTTATTGCGTCAGCATAGCGTCACTGTGACGTCACCAGGTCAACGGGGCCAGTCCAAGTCAAACCTGACCAATGGGGCCCACTGATCAGTGAGTCAGGGCTAGTTAGTGTCGTTGACAGGTGGCCCTGGTCAACTGCCATGTCAGCCAGTCAACCCTGACGCGTGGGTCCGCTGGTTTTGTTAATTGATCTAGCTTAAAACTAAACAACATCTTATTTGGGCAGCCGGGCCACGGTCAGTGTCTAGAGTGTGGGGTTAATTAGTGGGGTTAGCTGCTAATGATGTGCCACATCGGCAGTCGCCGGAGCCTGGCCGGCGGCGACCAAAATGACGGCGGCGCAGCTCGGGTTTGAGCTAAGGGCGGCCAAACAACACGCGGAAGGGCTCTACACGTAGCTGGGGCGAGCCGCGGCGGGCGGTGCTAGTGCTTGGGCTCGGGGTCGCCGGAAAAGTGGTCGGCGACGAGGTTTGGCGGCAGCAGTAGCTCGGGCAATCTCGGGGTGGAGCTACAGAGCACGGAAGGAGGCGCTGTGGGTGTCTACGGGCTCATGAGATCGTGCTGAGCACGATGGTGGGCTTAAGAACGAGCTGCAGTGGCTGTGGCCACAACTATGCCATGGCCGGCGGCGAGAAGCTCTCGGCCGCGGTGGGAAATGGAGCTAGGGGACGAGCGCGAGCTTGAGAGAAGAGGGGAGAGGAAGAGGGGCTCACAGTGAGTGCAGAGGTGGCCTTGGCGTGCTCGAGGAAGGCTCGGTGACGGCGAAAATCGCCGGCGATCTCCATGGCCGAAGGAGGAAGAAGGGGGCGGGGACGGCGTGTCGGGGCTCTTCTGCTCGCGTGAGACGACGGGGAGGACGAGGACGGAACGGCAGAGCTCGGGGGCGTGTCGGAGTGGCTTGGGGATGGCTGCGGCCGCGCAAGTGCTGGTCGGCGACGACGGCTGCGCTCGGATGAGCTCAAGGGAGAGAGCCAGGGGAGGGGAGAGGGTGTAGCGAGTGAGGGCGAGGAGCGAGGGGGCATGGGGCGTCGTCGTGGCGTCGCTAGGAGGGGTCGGGGAAGCAGGAGGCGACCGGGGCAGCGTCGGCGCTCGCCACACACCTGTTTGTCCTCCTGGCAGAGGAGGAAGAAGACGGTGCTGCCCCTTTGGGCTGGGCTGCTACAGTGCTGGGCCAGGTGGGCTGTAGGTAAGTCCAGGTGAGTTTGCTCTCTCTCCCTTTTATTTCTATTTTCTATTTATTTGCTTTGTTTTGATTTAGTTTACAAACCAAATCATTTTTATAAACTTTCTGTAAATTGTTATGTAAGCTAATGACTAGCCCAAGGTCACATGCAACTTACAGAAATATTGAACATTATTTCTTATATAGCAGAAATAATTTCAACCCAAATATATTATTGATTTAAATCAAAGACCCAAAATAAATTATTTCTGTGACTCCAAAAATATTGGTTTGAATTTTACCTCATGCCAATATTTTCACAGAATAACAGGAACATTTTCTTGGACTCATTTGATGAGATTTAAATGTTGGTTATTTTTAGAGGTTTTCTGAGGCTTTTGAAAATTCCTCAATTCAAGTTTCATTTGAATTTAAACATGACTCTCACATGGAAGCTAGCATAGGTCAGCCCAGAATTAGGGATGTGACACTTTCGTAGTTGCGGATGCTTGCGAGAGTAGTTAATCATAAGTGGTATGCTTGTCCAAGGAAGGGCAGCACCCAAGCACCTGTCCACCCACATATCAAATTATCAAAGTAACAAACGCGAATCATATGTGCGTGATGAAAACTAGCTTGACGATAATTCGCATGTGTCCTCGGGAGCGTTTTCTTTTATATAAGAGTTTGTCCAGGCTTGTCCTTTGCTACAAAAAGGATTGGGCCACCTTTCTGCACCTTGTTTACTGTTGCCTGTCACCCGTTAAAAATTACCTTATCACAAAACTATCTGTTACCGATAATTTCAATGCTTGTAGAGAATACCTTACTGAAAACCACTTGTCATTTCCTTCTGCTCCTCGTTGGGTTTGACACTCTTACTTATTGAAAGGACTTTGATAGATCCCCTATACTTGTGGGTGATCAAGACTCTTTTCTGGCGCCGTTGCCGGGGAGTGAAGCGTCTTTGTTAAGGAAAAATTTATATAGTGTGCTGAAATTTACTGTCACTTGTTACTATGGAAAGTAATACTTTGAGGGGCTTGTTCGGGGTATCTTCACCCCGACCAGTAGAGAAAAGAGTTGCTCCTAAACCTACTGAATCTACTGAAAATGTTTACTTTGAAATTTGGTATGATAGAGAAACTGCTAGCTAATCCCTTTATAGGAGATGGAACATTGCATCCCGATTTGCACCTAATCTATGTGGATGAAGTTTGTGGATTATTTAAGCTTGTAGGTATGCCCGAGGATGTTATCAAGAAGAAGGTCTTCCCTTTATCTTTTAAGGGAGAGGCATTGACATGGTTTAGGCTATGTGATGATATGGGATCATGGAACTACAACCGATTGAAATTGGAATTCATCAGAAGTTTTATACTATGCATCAGGTTCATCGTGATCGTAATTATATATAATTTTTGGCCTCGCCAAGGAGAAAACATCGCTCAAGCTTGGGGGAGGCTTAAGTCAATGTTATATTCATGCCCCAATCATGAGCTCTCGAGAGGAATTATTATTCAAAAAATTTATGCTCGGCTTTCTCTCAACAATCGCTCCATGCTCGATACTTCTTGTACTGGTTCTTTTATGATGAAGACTATTGAATTCAGATGGGATTTATTGGAAAGAATTAAATGCAACTCTGAAGATTGGGATCTCGACGAAGGTAAGGAGTCAGGTATGACACCTAAGTTTGATTGTGTTAAATCCTTTATGGATACCGATGTTTTCTGTGAATTTAGCACTAAATATGGACTTGACTCTGAGATAGTAGCTTCTTTCTGTGAATCATTAGCTACTCATGTCGATCTCCCTAAGGAGAAGTGGTTTAAATATCATCCTCCCATTGAAGTAAAAGTAGTTGAACCTATTAAAGTTGAACAAAATACTATCACTTATAATGTTGATCCTATTGTTCCTACCGCTTATATTGAGAAACCACCTTTCCCTGTTAGAATAAAGGATCATGCTAAAGCTTCAACTGTGGTTCGTAAGAGTAATACTACAACACCTACACCCCCTGAGTAAATTAAAGTTGAACCTACTATTGCTATGGTTAAAGATTTGTTGGCCGATAATATCGATGGGCATGTTATTTACTTCTGTGATGAAGCTGCTAGAATTGCTAGACCCGATACTAAAAATAAACATAGACCTGTTGTAGGCATGCCTGTTATTTTTGTTAAAATAGGAGATCATTTCTATCATGGCTTATGTGATATGGGTGCTAGTGTGAGTGCAATACCTCATTCTTTATACGAAGAAATTATGCATGATATTGCACCTGCTGAGTTAGAAGGTATTGATATTACAATTAAGCTTGCCAATAGTGATACTATTTCACCAGTTGGGATTGTTAGAGATGTTGAACTCTTGTGTGTAAAAGTTAAATATCGTGCTGATTTTCTTGTTCTTGGTTCTCCACAAGATGACTTTTGTCCCATTATATTTGGTAGACCCTTCTTGAAAACTGTTAATGCTAGGATAGATTGCCAAAAGGATATTGTTACGATTGGGTTAGGGGATATGTCTCATGACTTTAACTTTGCAAAATTTCGTAGACAACCCCATGATAAAGAATCGCCTAGTAAGGATGAAATTATTGGTCTTGCTTCTATTGCCATGCCTCCAAATAATCCTTTAGAACAATATTTGCTAGACCATGAAAATGATATGTTTATGAATGAAAGAAGGGAAATAGATGAAGTATTCTTTAAACATGGACCTATGTTGAAACATAACTTGCTTGTTGAAATCCTAGGGGATCCTCCACCACCCAAGGGTGATCCCGTGTTTGAGCTTAAACCATTACCTGATAGTCTTAAATATGCTTATCTTGATGAAAAGAAGATATATCCTGTTATTATTAGTGCTAACCTTTCAAAGCAGGAAGAGGAGAAATTATTGAAAACTCTAAAGAAGCACCGTGCTGCTATTGGATATACTCTTGATGACCTTAAGGGCATTAGTCCCACTCTATGCCAACACAAGATAAAATTGGAGAAAGACGCTAAACCGGTTGTTGATCACCAACGACAGTTAAATCCTAAGATGAAAGAAGTGGTAAGAAAAGAAATACTAAAGCTTCTGGAGGCAGGTATAATTTATCCCGTTGCTGATAGTCAGTGGATAGGTCCTGTCCATTGTGTCCCTAATAAGGGAGGTATTACTGTTATTCCTAATGATAAAGATGAATTGATCCCACAAAGAATTGTTACAGGTTATAGGATGGTAAAATTGATTTCCGCAAATTAAATAAAGCTACTAGAAAAGATCATTACCCTTTACCATTTATTGCTCAAATGCTAGAAAGATTATCTAAACATACCCATTTTTGCTTTCTAGATGGTTATTCTGGTTTCTCTCAAATACCTGTGTCAAAAGAGGATCAGGATAAGACCACTTTTACTTGCCCTTTCGGTATCTTTGCTTATAGACGTATGCCTTTTGGTTTATGTAATGCACCTGCTATCTTTCAAAGATGCATGATGGCTATATTCTCTGATTTTTGTGAAAAGATTGTTGAGGTTTTCATGGATGATTTTTCCGTATATGGAACTTCTTTTGATGATTGCTTGAGCAACCTTGATCGAGTTTTGCAGAGATGCGAAGAAACCAATCTTGTCTTGAATTGGGAGAAGTGCCACTTTATTGTTAATGAAGGTATTTTCTTGGGGCATAAAATTTCTGAAAGAGGTATTGAAGTTGATAAAGCTAAAGTCGATGCTATTGAAAAGATGCCGTGTCCTAAGGACATCAAAGGTATAAGAAGTTTCCTTGGTCGTGCCGGTTTTTATAGGAGGTTCATTAAAGACTTCTCTAAAATTTCTAGGCCTATCACTAACCTCTTACAAAAAGACATTCCTTTTGTCTTTGATGATGATTGTGTAGAAGCATTTGAAATACTTAAGAAAGCTTTGATTTCTGCACCTATTGTTCAGCCACCTGATTGGAATTTACCCTTTGAAATTATGTGTGATGCTAGTGATTATGCTGTAGGTGCTGTTCTTGGACAAAGAGTTGATAAGAAACTAAATGCTATCCAATATGCTAGTAAAACTCTAGAAAGTGCCCAGAGAAATTATGCTACTACTGAAAAAGAATTTTTAGCAGTTGTATTTGCTTGTGATAAGTTTAGACCTTACATTGTTGACCCTAAAGTAACCGTTCACACTGATCATGCTGCTATTAAATATCTTATGGAAAAGAAAGATGCTAAACCTAGACTTATTAGATGGTTTCTCTTACTACAAGAATTTTATTTACATATTATTGATAGAAAGGGAGCTGAGAACCCCATTGCAGACAACTTGTCTAGGTTAGAAAATGTTCTTGATGACCCACTACCTATTGATGATAGCTTTCCTGATGAACAACTAGATGTCATAAATGCTTCTCGTACTACTCCATGGTATGCTGATTATGCTAATTACATTGTTGCCAAATTTATACCACCTAGTTTGACATACCAGCAAAAGAAAAAGTTTTTCTATGATTTAAGACATTACTTCTGGGATGACCCACACCTTTATAAAGAAGGAGTAGATGGTGTTATTAGACGTTGTGTACCTGAGCATGAACAGGAACAGATCCTACACAAGTGTCACTTCGAGGCTTATGGAGGACACCACGCTGGAGATAGAACTGCTCATAAGGTATTGCAATCCATTTTTTATTGGCCTACTCTCTTCAAAGATGCCCGTAAGTTTGTCTTGTCTTGTGATGAATGTCAAAGAATCGATAATATTAGTAGACGTCAAGAAATGCCTATGAATTATCCACTTGTTATTGAACCATTTGATGTTTGGGGCATTGATTATATGGGACCGTTTCCTTCCTCTAATGGGTATACACATATTTTAGTTGCTGTTGATTATGTTACTAAGTGGGTAGAAGCTATTCCAACTAGTGGTGCTGATCATAACACCTCTATTAAGATGCTCAAAGAAGTTATTTTTCTGAAGTTTGGAGTCCCTAGATACTTAATGACTGATGGTGGTTCACATTTTATTCATGGTGCTTTCCGTAAAATCCTTGCTAAATATGATGTTAATCATAGAATTGCATCTCCATATCACCCACAGTCTAGTGGCCAAGTAGAACTGAGTAATAGAGAGCTCAAATTAATTTTGCAAAAGACTGTTAATAGATCCAGAAAGAATTGGTCCAAGAAACTTGATGATGCATTATGGGCCTATAGAACTGCATATAAAAATCCTATGGGTATGTCTCCTTATTAAATGGTTTATGGAAAAGCTTGTCATTTACCTCTCGAACAGAACATAAGGCGTATTGGGCCATTAAAGAGCTCAATTATGATTTCAAACTTTCCGGTGAGAAGAGGCTATTTGACATTAGCTCACTTGATGAATGGAGAACTCAAGCCTATGAGAATGCCAAACTGTTTAAAGAAAAAGTCAAAAGATGGCATGACAAAAGGATACAAAAGCATGAGTTTAATGTAGGTGATTATGTTTTGCTATACAACTCTCGTTTAAGCTTTTTGTAGGAAAACTTCTCTCTAAATGGGAAGGCCCTTATGTTATCGAGGAGGTCTATCGTTCCGGTGCCATAAAAATCAACAACTTCGAAGGCACAAATCCAAAGGTGGTGAACGGTCAAAGGACCAAACATTATATCTCATGTAATCCCATAAATGTTGAAACCAATGTTATTGAAACCGTAACCCTGGAGGAATACATAAGGGACATTTTCCAGAACGTTTCAGACTCCAAAAAGGAATAGGTATGTGGTACGGTAAGTAAACCGATTCCAAAACAATTCTAATAGCTATATTCTCCGTTTTGGAATATTTTAAAAATTAGGAACATAAGAAGTAGTCCGAAAGAGACACGAGGCATCCACGAGGGTGGAGGGCCCGCCCTACCCCCTGGACATGCCCCCTGCCTCGTGGGCACCTCGTGTGCTCTCTGGACTCCGTGTTCTTGCACGATACTTCATTTGGTCGGTAAAAATTCATTATATAATCTCTCGAAGGTTTTGACCACCGTATCCCGCAAATAACCTCTGGTTTTTGCTTTGAATTGTTTCTACTGCAGATTAGAGCAGGATATCTTCTCGAGAGTCAGTCGGGGAGTCTTGTATCTCATCCGACACCTGGACCAGGAGGAAACAGCAATGCTTGCCACTTTGGGCCATCAACGGAGGAAGATATGGAGGCTGACTTGAAGAGGATAGATGCCATGGAGGAGGATCAAGAAGTTACTTCTCGTTTCCGAGCCGGATCCATGATGGGGGAACTATAGAGCTCAACTATTCCAAACTTGGTCATCCCTTCCAATGTTAGATTTCTTTCCTATGAGAATATGAAAAAGAGTGTTACTTGTTCTCCCACTGCTATGCAACATCCTTGGGTGAAAGGAGTTCTAGCCGTCACGGGTAAGCTATGTAAGGAAATAATGAACCTCAGGCAGCAAGTTAAATAAGCTCAAGGAAGAGAATCGTATCCTGAGAGGCATCATTGCCAAGAATATCACATCACCACCTCCGAAGAAAGAGACATAATCACATGGGTATGGGCACTCCCCTTAGCAACTGCCAAGCTTGGGGAAGGTGCCCCGGTATCGTATCACCATCACACTCCTATCTTTACCTTTTTTCTTAGTTCGATCCTTTTGGTAATATTTTGATTTAAGAGAATAAAGTTTTAGTGTGATCTAGTTGTGAGCTTTGCTTTATGATCCTTCTATGTAATCGAGTCCTTGAGCTATATAAAATAAATATTAGTCTTGAGTCGAGGGCTTGGTTATCTTGCTATGATCTTGAGGGAATAATAAGAAAAAAGAAAGAATAAAAAGAATTAAAGAGATCATATTGATCTTATGGAGAGTAATGACTCCACGTATAAAGAGTATGATGAATAAAGATTGCTGAGAGTTGACAAACATAGTTTTGGTCATCGCTGCAATTAATAGGAAGTAATAAAGAAAGAGAGGTTTTCACATATAAATATACTATCTTGGACATCTTTTATGACTGTGAGCACTGATTAAAATATGACATGCTAAAAATTTGATGTTGGACAAGGAAGACAACGTAATGGGTTATGTTTTCTTATATCCGAAATAAAATATATTGTCATGGATCATCCAACATGTTGAGCTTGCCTTTGCCCCTCATGCTAGCCAAATTCTTTGCACCAAGTAGATATACTACTTGTGCTTCCAAATATCCTTAAACCCATTTTGCCATGAGAGTCCACCATATCGACCTATGGATTGAGTAAGATCCTTCAAATAAGTTGTCATTGTTACAAGCAATAAAAATTGCTCTTTAAATATGTATGATTTATTAGTGTGGAGAAAATAAGCTTTATACGATCTTGTGATATGGAAGTAATAAAAGCGACAGACTGCATAATAAAGGTCCATATCACAAATGGCAATATAAAGTGATGTTCTTTCACATTAAGATTTTGTGCATCCAACCATAAAAGCACATGACAACCTCTGCTTCCCTCTGCGAAGGGCCTATCTTTTATTTTTGTCTTATGCCTTATGCCAGAGTGATGGTGATCTTCACCTTCCTTTTTTTTACATTTTATCCTTTGGCATGCACATTGTGTTGGAAAGATCCTGATACATATATCCAATTGGATGTAAGTCATCATGAACTATTATTGTTGACATTACCCTTGAGGTAAAAAGTTGGGTGCCAACACTATAAGCCCCTATCTTTCTATGTGTCCGATTAAAACTCCATACCCATAAGTATTGCATGAGTGTTAGCAATTGTGAAAGACTAAATGATAGTTAGTATGTGGACTTGCTGAAAAGCTCTTATATTGACTCTTTCCGATGTTATGAGAAATTGCAATTGCTTCAATGACCGAGATTATAGTTTGTTAGTTTTCAATGAAGTTTCTGACTCATACTTGACACTGTGAATAGGTTGTTACTTTAACATAAGAAGTCATATGACAATATATATATATATATATATATATATATATATATTACTGTTTCAAGAATGATCATGATGCCCTCATGTCCGTATTTTATTTTATCGACACCTCCATCTCTAAAACATGTGGACATATTTTTCGATTTCGGCTTCCGCTTGAGGACAAGCGAGGTCTAAGCTTGGGGGAGTTGATACGACCATTTTGCATCATGCTTTGATATTGATATTTATTGCATTATGGGATGTTATTACACATTATGCCACAATACTTATGCCTTTTCTCTCTTATTTTACAAGGTTTACATGAAGAGGGAGAATGCCGGCAGCTGGAATTCTGGGCTGAAAAGGAGCAAATATTAGAGACCTATTCTGCACAACTCCAAAAGTCCTGAAACTTCAGGGAGGCACGTTTTGGACACCCTGGCCATGAGGGTGGGGGCGCACCCTACCCCCCTGGGTGCGCCCCCTATCTCGTGGGCCCCCTGGCAGGCCTCTGGTGCCCATCTTTTGCTATATGAAGTCTTTCTCCTTGGAAAAAATCAAAAGGAAGCTTTCGGGACGAAGCGCCGCTGTCTCGAGGCGGAACCTTGGCGGAACCAATCTAGGGCTCCGGCGGAGCTGTTCTACCTGGGAAATATCCCTCCGGGAGGGGGAAATCATCACCATCGTCATCACCATCGATCCTCTCATTGGGAGGGGGTCAATCTCCATCAACATCTTCACCAGCACCATCTCCTCTCAAACCCTTGTTCATGTCTTGTATCCGATCTTTGTCTCAAAACCTCAGATTAGTACCTGTGGGTTGCTAGTAGTGTTGATTACTCCCTATATTTGATGCTAGTTGGTTTATTCGGTGGAAGATTATATGTTCAGATCCTTAATGCATATTAATACCCCTCTGATTATGAACATGAATATGATTTCTGAGTAGTTACGTTTGTTCTTGAGGACATGGGAGAAGTCTTGCTATAAGTAGTCATGTGAATTTGGTATTCGTTCGATATTTTGATAAGATGTATGTTGTCTTTCCTCTAGTGGTGTTATGTGAACATCGACTACATGACACTTCACCATTATTTTGGCCTAGGGGAAGGCATTGGGGAGTAATAAGTAGATGATGGGTTGCTAGAGTGAGAGAAGCTTAAACCCTAGTTTATGCGTTGCTTCGTAAGGAGCTGATTTGGATCCATATGTTCCATGCTATGGTTAAGTTTACCTTAATTCTTCTTTCGTAGTTGCGGATGCTTGCAAGATTAGTTAATCATAAGTGGGATGCTTGTCCAAGGAAGGGCAGCACCCAAGCACCGGTCCACCCACATATCAAATTATGAAAGTAACGAACGCGAATCATATGAGCGTGTTGAAAACTAGCTTGACGATAATTCTCATGTGTCCTCGGGAGCGTTTTCCTTTATATAAGAGGTTGTCCAGGCTTGTCCTTTGCTACAAAAAGGATTGGGCCACCTTGCTGCACCTTGTTTACTTTTGTTGCTTGTTACCCGTTACAAATTATCTTATCACAAAACTATCTATTACCGATAATTTCAGTGCTTGCAGAGAATACCTTACTGAAAACCGCTTGTCATTTCCTTTTGCTCCTCGTTGGGTTAGGCACTCTTGCTTATCGAAAGGACTCGGATAGATCCCCTATACTTGTGGGTCATCAGCAGGCTACTGGGAGCAGGACGAGTTGCGGATGCTAGAAGAATGTCAAATAAGAAAAAGAAGAAGAAAGGAAGGTAGAGATAGAATTTGGCATGCGGATAATTTTCCCGGACTCACAAAAATGAGCTTGATCCAAGAAGAATAGGAGTGGACATGATTGTAAGAATTAAATTCAAAGTCATTTGAATTTAATTCAAGTGGTTTGAACAAGGACTAGGAATTATAAGTGTCCAAAAATGTTGAGAATTTAGGAAGAGCCTCGATAAATGGAGAAAGAATTATGGAGAAAGTTTGGAGAACAAACTTGAAGCAGAAAGGCATGAGAATTAAGTTGCAAGTGTGTTATTGTGATTCCAAAGTTAATGGAATATTTTTAATATAGCTCCCTAATAATAGTAGGAGACTTTGAATATGTTTTAAAGAGAAATCACCATGTGCATTTACCTCAATTTAAATGGATCAGAGATCCATGCAATTTACTAATGAGAAAACATTTAAGTAGGAAATGATGGCATGATGCAATGCAAATGATGCAATGATGAATGCAGCAAAAAAAAACAAATCACCCGACAAAACTCGGAGTACATGGAAGGCATCTATCGCGTCGGTCTCGGGTCGTTACAAAAGGCCTTCTACCTGCTGATGGAGGAAGGACAGCTCAGCCTCACTGGCAGCACGAGCTGCCCCAGCGGCCTTCTCACGCTGCTCTGCCGCGGCTAGCTTCTCCTTGAGGGCGTCGGCCTTGCCCTGCAGCTCGTCGCACCGTGCGCGGAAGCGATCCCTCTAGAGCGTCAGTTTCTGGCGATATTCCTCGACAAGGGTCTCGTAGATCCTCGCCACCTTCTTGTCGACCTCCCGCTGGATCTTTGCCTACTGAGAAGCAAGGGCATCCTCGGCAACGGCCACTTGATGCTCCATCACTTCCAGCCACTCGTGCTCCAGGCTTAGGTCCACCACCTCTAGCGCCAGTGTGTCCTCGGGCGTGCGGGGCCTCGCCTCACCGGTGGCAGCCCATCCACTGGTGCGACGAGCACGGCCATGCGCGCCCGAACTTGTTGCTCAAGGACGGCGTTGGATGCTTGGAGCTCCTTCTCGCACCTCTCGTCCGCCTTGCGCCAACAGTCCGTGGCTCGGGCTTCCTCCAGGGCACGATTGCAAGCCTCCCTTGTCGCGGCAAGGAAGCCTTCCACTTCCCTTTGAGCTTGCTCACGCGGACGGTAACCAAAGTTGACAGAGACCTCGAGCCGGCGCCATTCATGCGCCATGTGCAGGTGCTCTGCTGCAAGCTGCGAGTCAACATTGCCAAGCTCCACCCCAAGACGGCTTAGCGTGCTTGCCGCCTCCTAAAGAAGGCCATCCCGGACGTTGGTGCGTCCGTGCGCGAGCTCCAAAGCATGGCCGGGGCCTCCCTCCGTGCCTTGATAGGCCGGAGGGGAGCGAGAGGATTCGCCTGTTCCGTCAGAGGCCCGGGGGTTGATGCCCCTTCACCCGCTCCTCCAGCTCGAGGCGGGGCCAGACGCTGGCTCGCCCCATCTCTTGAAGATGGCGCCGTCGTGCGAGCCGCCCAGTTACCAGTGACAACTAGCGGGGGAGACCTTGCTATTTCCCCCGCAGTCTGGAGGCCGCTCCTTAAGAGAGACTCCAGGGGCGTGGGGTTAAGGCCTCCCAGTCTTGGCCTCGGCGTGCACACAAATACACCAGCGCGCACAGGCGTACAACTCGCGAGGCACATGGTCGTAACAGGACCGGTGCCCTCCGGAAGTGGCACTCGCGACGCGTTTGCTCCTTGACAAAAGGGGCCCTAAGAGGAAAAAAGTCAGACGGAGACGCGAGGTGCAAGGGTCCGGAGGAAGGCAAGGTACTTACTCATCCACAACGATCCATTTCCTCTTCTTCAGGATCCTCGGGACAGGACTACAGTGACTCCCGGGCTCTTTCCTCTTGTGGTATGCCCCGGGATCCAAGCGAGATATGCTGAAAGCTGGCACGTAGCCTTCCATGATGGGACAGCTGCTGCATCCACAGCCAGGGATCCTCCTTCGCCACTCGTGAGGCTAGGGGTGGACACCTCAGGAGCACATGGTGGCGCCCGCTCCCCATCGGCCACCTCGGGAGCACATGGTGGCGCCCGCTCCCTAGCGGCCACCAAAAGAGCACATGGTGGTGCCCGCTCCCCCGTGGCCTCCTTGAGAGAGCACGCCACGAAGCCTTCCCGCATGGGAGTCAGCAAGAGGGGGTTGTCGCGAGGCCCCTCGTGGCCCTCGGGGAGTAGCCCCCACTCATCGAACCGCATCATATTCTTGGCAAAGGCTTCGCCCTTTGGGTGATCATAAAGAGGGAAGCGTCCCAGGGGGAGCATGACGGGTTCTTCACCGGTCAAGCTGCGAAGCACTACGCTTAGGGTGCTGGAAGGAAAGCAGGCCGCTGGAGCCTCATATCGTCCGCCGGGCCGGTAAAAGCCCACATCGGGCGGGAATGGCGCTACAGCGGGGCGATACGCCACCGGACGAACTCCGTCACCACCATCGCCATCGTCACCCCTGCCTCATTCAGGCTGGCCAGCCTAGTCATGACTCGGGCGAGCCGGGGGTCGACCAGCTCCACGTGCTCCCTGCCAGAGCTCGGCTCCGCCGGTGTCGCCGGGATCAGGAGTAGAGGGCCGAACGTGCCGGCGTCGATGTACACCCATTGCATCTTGAACCCCGCTGCGTCCGGGCAGAGATGGGTCCCAATAAAGGAGCCCGCGGTCGCGGCCACCGCCTGAAGAGACACGCACCCTGAGCGTTGCTCGCCGTCGACCAACTGGAGCAAGAAGAAGTGGCGGAGCAGACACAGACGGAGCGACGCCCATGAAGGCCTTGCACAAGAACGTGAAAGCGGAGGGGAGGATGATGGATACGAGATTGAGATGCAGTGCGTGGATTTGGTAATGCGAGAGCACGACATTGAAGTAATTGGAGAATGGCGGCAACATGCCGAAGAAAAGCGCTTGAAGGTGAAGGGGGATCTCAGTGGCCTCCATGTTGATCATCGTCGAACGGCCGAGCGCTGGTTCTGGCCTCGGCGAGGGACCCGCCGCCATAGGAATCTCGCCCTCCTTCTTCTGGGGAGCCATGGCTGCAAGGTGGAGTAGATCTGTCGCGGAATCTGGCAAAGAGGAAGCGAGTTCGCAAGGAGGAGAAGAAGCAGAAGGCAAGCGCGCAGTGGGGCAATAATGGCTAGGGTGCGTGCAGCGAATAGTGGTTTAGTAGAGCGGTTGCCAAGGTGGCATGGGGAAGCAAAGATGCCAACGTCCTATCAAGCGCCATGAGTCAGCCTGGCCCGTAGGCGATTGGGACCCTCGACGCTTCGCCCTTGCCTTCTGGCTTTGCCTTGAAGCCATGTCCGGGCGTGCCTTGGTCCAGGGGGCTACTGTCGGTGTTCTGGGAACCAGGGTACCAGACTTGCCTGCCTGCAGCGCACGGCGTGGATCCTTAGACGGCCTGGTACAACCATGCAATAAATTGATACATACTAGCCCTCCGGGCTACTCTTTCAGCTTCTTCTCGCTCTTCAGGAATTTCTCTGGTTTGGAGGAAATGAACTATGTGCTGAAGGAAATATGCCCTAGAGGCAATAATAAAGTTGTTATTTATATTTCCTTATATCATGATAAATGTTTACTATTCATGCTAGAATTGTATTAACCGGAAACTTAGTACATGTGTGAATACATAGACAAAACATAGTGTCCCTAGTATGGCTCTACTTAACTAGCTCGTTAATCAAAGATGGTTATGTTTCCTAACCATAGACATGTGTTGTCAGTCAATGAAAGGGACCACATCATTAGGAGAATGATGTGATGGACAAGACCCATCCGTTAGCTTAGCATTATGATCGTTACAACTTTATTGCTACTGCTTTCTTCATGACTTATACATGTTCCTCAGACTATGAGATTATGCAACTCCCGAATACCGGAGGAACACCTTGTGTGCGATCACACGTCACAATGTAATTGGGTGATTATAAAGATGTTCTATAGGTGTCTCCGAATGTGTTTGTTGGGTTGGCATATATCAAGATTAGGATTTGTCACTCCGTGTATCGGAGAGGTATCTCTGGGCCCTCTCGGTAATGCTCATCACTATAAGCCTTGCAAGCAATGTGACTAATGAGTTAGTTGTGGGATGAAGCATTATGGAATGAGTAAATAGACTTGCCGGTAACGAGATTGAACTAGGTATGATGATACCAACGACCGAATCTCAGCCAAGTAACATAACGATGACAAAGGGAACAATGTATGTTGTTGTGCGGTTTGACCGATAAAAATCTTCGTAGAATATGTAGGAGGCAATATGAGCATCCAGGTTCCGCTAATGGTTATTGATCGGAGATGTGTCTCGATCATGTCTACATAGTTCTCGAACCCGAATGGTTCGCACGCTTAACGTTCGATGATTATTTGCATTATGAGTTATATGATTTGATGACCGAAGTTTGTTTGGAGTCCCGGATGAGATCACAGACAGGATGAGGAGTCTCTAAATGGTCGAGACATAAATATTGATATATTGGAAGGCTATGTTCGGACACCGGAAAGGTTTCGGAAGAGTTCGAACATTTTTCGGAGTACAGGGAGGTTATCAGAACCCCCCAGCGGAAGTAGTGGGCCTTCATGGGATTTAGTGGAAAGGAGAGGAGGGCCACAAGGGTGCCCCCCCATGGCAAGTCTGAATTAGACTAGGGATGGGGCGGCGCCCCCCTCTTTCCTTCTCCTCTCCTCCTCCTTCCGTCTCCCCCCTCTTGGAAAATGGAAGGGGACTCCAACTAGGATTGGGAATCCTAGTTGGACTCCCCCTATGGCGTGCCCCTCCTGGTCGCCGGCCTCCTCCTCTCTCTCCTTTATATACGGGGCAGGGGGCACTGAGGGAGTCCTAGATTAGGGGGTATCTGGACAGTCGAACTGTGTGCAATGTCCGGACTATTGAAGCGTGAAGATACAAGACTCAAGACTTCGGCCCGTGTCCGGATGGGACTCTCCTTTGCGTGGAAGGCAAGCTTGGCAATCCGGATATTGTGTTTCCTTCCTTGTAACCGACTCCATGTAAACCCTTGCCCTCTTCGGTGTCTATATAAACCGGAGGGGTTGGTCCTTAGAAGGCCGATCACTATTACAATCATACCATCATAGGCTAGCTTCTAGGGTTTAGCCTCTACGATCTCGTGGTAGATCTACTCTTGTACTACCCATATAATCAATATTAATCAAGCAGGAAGTAGGGTTTTTCCTCCATCGAAAGGGCCCGAACCTGGGTAAACATCTGTGTCCCTTGCTTCCTGTTACCATCAGCCTTGATGCACAGTTCGGGACCCCCTACCCGAGATCCGCCGGTTTTGACACCGACATTGGTGCTTTCATTGAGAGTTCCTCTGTGACGTCGCTGCAAGGCTCGATGGCTCCTTCAATCATCGTCAACAACACGGTCCAGGGTGAGACATTCCTTCCCAGACAGATTTTCGTGTTCGGCGGCTTCGTGCTGCGGGCCAACTCGCTTGGCCATCCGGAGCAGATCAACAGCTACACCCTGGCCATCAAATTAGGTTCAGAAACCTGAACTACACAACGGATATCCGCGGAGACTTGATCTTCGACGGGTTTGGGCCCACGCCAGGAGTACCGGATAGTCACGACGAGCATGGCCTGGACCTGCTGTCGGCCGACGCTCGGGATATCACCCCTGCAGCAGCCCCTAACTTAAATCCGAAGCAGGCTGCGTTTCCTAGCGACGGAGGGATGGACCCCGCCCCACAGGCCGTACCCTCATCGGCGGTGGAGCCGAACAAGGGCCTTGCTTCTAAGGAAGCTCAGGACTCGGACCCCGGATTCAGATCCGTTGTAGGATCCATCCGCGCTCCGAGCCCGATGAGCCTGGCTGGGCTCCGGTAATGGAGTTCACCGCTGCGGACATCTTTCAACACTCGCCCTTTGGCGACATGCTGAACTCATTAAAGTCTCTCTCCCTGTCAGGAGGCTCCCGGCCGAACTATGTCTGGCTCGAGTGGGAGGCAGGCGACGAAGGAATTCGCTGCCCACCCACCACCCACTTCATAGCCACGATTGATGATTTAACCGACGTGCTTGACTTCGACTCCGAAGACATCGACGGTATGGACGACGATGCAGGAGAATTACAGGAGCCACTCCTCAAAGGGCGGTGGACGGCCACCTCTTCATACAATCTATATATGGTGGACACTCCAAAGGAAACTAATGGCGACAAGGCAATGGAGGATAACCCCTCGGGTAGAAAAGCAAAGCATGGGCGTCGTCGGCGCCGCTCCAAGCCCCGCCACAGCAATACCGGCCCCGGAGATGAAAGTAATCCGGATGGCACCGAAGAGGAATATGACCCTGACCAGCCCGCCTTCGAGCAGGCCGAACAGGAAGATGAGTAGGTCAGCCCAGAAGAACAGGCGACGAACGCATACCCGGAGGAGGACAACTACATGCCCCCCTCCGAAGACAAGATTAGCCTCGGCGACGACGAATTCGGCGTGCCTGAGGACCCCGTGGAGCAAGAGCGCTTCAAGCGTAGGCTTATAGCAACCGCGAGGAGCCTGAAGAAGAAGCAGCAGCAAGTCCAAGCTGATCAAGACCTGCTCACAGATAGATGGATTGAAGTCCTGGCAGCCGAGGAATATGGACTTGAACGCCAAACGGCTGACCGGCCACCCCGTGGCTGGGATAAGCAGGATATCAGCCGGATACCAGCCCGCACCCCACGCCGATACACTACGACCCAGTATAACAGTGCAAGACCGCAAGATATTCTCGAAAACAAAGCAGACAGCCAAGATCGATCCACGGATCACGGGGCGCTTCAAATACATGACGATGACCGTCGCACGGATACATCATCAACAAGTCCGGTCGGGCCAAACACAAAGAACCTGCACCAATTCGAGCTGCATGAGCCACATAGCCCGCACAGAGCGCGCAAGACGCCTCCGCTTCATCGACAAAGTAATGTATCATGAATTCCCAGAAGGGTTCAAACCCATAAACAACGAATCATACAATGGCACAACAGACCCCGCACTATGGATCGAAGATTTCCTTCTCCACATTCACATGGCCCATGGAGATGATCTACACGCCATCAAGTATCTTCCCCTTAAGCTCAAAGGACCAGCCCGACACTGGTTAAATAGCCCGCCTGCAAATTCCATTGGCAGTTGGGAAAACTCGAAGACGATTCTCGACAACTTCCGTGGCACATATGTGCGACCACCGACACCGATGACCTGATCCACATTACTCAACAGCCCGGAGAGTCAGCCAGAAATTTTGACTCGGTTCCTAACTAAAAGAACCAAATAGTCGACTATCCGGACGCGAAGCCTCGGGCGGCTTTTAAGCATAATATCCGTGATTTAATGGCTTGCTCGACACCTCGGCCGGAAAACCCAAGTCCATGGCAGCTCTCACAACACTAATGACCCACTTTGTGCGGGTGAGGACAGCTGGTTGGTTCAAGAGCGCACCACGCCACATTCGCGCCGGACGACGTCGCGATGTTAACGGCAAGCCACGGCACGTATATAAGAGACGGAACAACGGTGACAACGCCAAGACACGATAATCAACGCTGATTCAGCGGACCTAAGTCCGTCCACAAAAAGCCATTCAAAAGAAATAATCAGGACCGCCCATCTGGACCGTGACATCGAGCGCTGTGTCAATTCATGGCACCCCGGACAAGCCAACCACACCAATAGAGACTGCTGGGTGTTCAAACAGGCTGGCAAAATATACGCCGAAAATAAGGACAAGGGGCTGCACAGCGACGATGACGAAGAGTCCCAGCGTCCGAACACAGGGAGTCAAAAGAAATTTCCCCCAGGTGAAAACGGTCAATATGATCTACGCCACTCATACCCCCAAGCGGGAACGGAAGCGAGCACTGCGGGACGTCTATGCGACGGAGCCAGTCGCCCCCAAATTCAACCCATGGTCAACTTGTCCGATCACCTTTGATCATAGGGATCATCCTACTAGCATCCGTCACGGCGGCTCAGCCGCATTGGTCTTGGACCCAATCATCGACGAATTCCACTTCACGCGAGTCCTCATGGACGGCGGCAACAGCCTGAACCTGCTTTATCAGGACACATTGCGCAAAATGGGCATTGATCTCTCAAGGATCAAGCCAACCAAAACCACCTTTAAAGGTGTCATTCCTGGAGTAGAGGACCGCTGTACGGGCTTTATAACATTGGAAGTGGTCTTCGGATCTCCGGATAACTTCCGGAGCGAAGAGTTAATCTTTGATATCGTCCCTTTCCGTAGTGGTTACCACACACTGCTCGGACGAACCGCATTCGCTAGATTCAGTGCGGTACCACATTATGCATACCTCAAGCTCAAGATGCCAGGTCTGCGCGAGGTCATAACAGTAAACGGAAACATGGACCGCTCTCTCCGTACAGAAGAGCATACTGCAGCCCTCGCGGTAGAAGTACAATGCGGCCTCCTCCGGCAAACCTCCAATCCGGCGACGACAACCTCAAGCACCGTCAAGCGAGTCCGGAGCACCCAGCAACAGGATCATCAGGAACGCCAAGAGCATGATTAGCAGTCCGACCTCCACTCAAGCCCCATCAAAGCAGCATTCGTGCCATGCGTGCACAACTATGCACTCAAGATACCATGGGCATGGGCAGAGGAGCATCAACGACTCAGTCAATAGTGCGGGTAACCGTCAAATACCTTCATAATCTTTCCCTCTTACCTTTTAGGACACCGCTTTTGTGCAACATCCTCAGAAGAGCCGAATTGCCGGACTTACATGGGAGAGACATCCAAAGAGGCAACAAACGCTAGCATGTATGAAATACCTGTGTGGAATCTATTTACGATCATTATACCTGTTTTATCTATCTGTACACAGCCTGCCCCTGGATAGGACATGTCAAATAGTCCTATTTATCTCCGCTTAATGCATCCATTGTAAACATACGCTTAAACGTATTATTCTTCAGTGGGAGATCATATATAGCGTCAGCTTATTATTCTTATTTGAGCATTTTTTCTCTTATAAATGTTTATTTGATATTGCATCCGTACACCTTGGTACGGTTAGTTTGCCAGGGGCTTCTCACGACGCCCCGTAATTTGGCAAGTTAAGTCTAAATGCTTTCAACAGTGCGGCACCCCGAACTTATAGCACTATATGGATCAGCTCCGAATCATGTCTTGGGTCTACAGTTGGGATAGCCCGGCTCCCTTGTTTTGGTGCCTTACGTTCTGTTATATCGGCTAAGGTACCGCAGGGAGAACTACTGCGATTGTGTCCCGGTTCTTCCGGACGAGCACCTTAGTAGAGAAAGCCGAAAACTGACCGGCATGATGTGGCGAGAGCTGGTAGCTGTTCGAGAGGTCCTAAAATCCTTAAAGATTTTCCAATTTAGGCGATAAATCGGCTTCGTCCGATATAGGCGTGTATAGCGCCCCAATTCGGCCGTTCGGATTTTAGGGGTTTCACCAAAATTTAGGGGTTTCGCTTCTATGGCTAAGTGAAAGTTATAAAGCCGTATAGTCCGATTGCCTTGTTCACTGCACCGGACACCTCCTTAAGGGACCAAACACTTGGATAAAGAGTGTCCGGGTTTTCCATGAACACCCCAGTACTAGTTACGTGGGGGCGGAAGCCGATTTATCGCCTACTTTCGTAGTTTTATAAACAGCCGCATGTAAGGTAATATTTTAATAGCAAAAGCGCTACATAGCGCAAGTAACTTCGTCTTTAAATTACAAACATGACAGTAGTGAATTCATTCAAAAATGGTGTCCTTGGTACACTCATCAGCCACGAGACGAGCACCCTTCATAATGCCATCATAGTACATCTCGGGATGGCGATACGCCTTGCCCTCCGGTGGTCTGCCCTGACCAGCTTCTCCGCATCCAAATTTTGCCCTAATGCACCTTGACGCGGGCAAAGGCCCGCGGGCACCTCGATGCAAACGGATCGCTTGATCACGCAAGCCGCGGACAGGCATCCACCATCCGCTTGATCAGGCCAAAGTAGCTAGTGGGCAGGAGCTCACCAGGCCACATCCGGACTATGAAATCTTTCATAGCTAGTTCGGCCGCCCTGTGGAGTTAGACCAACTACTTCAGTTGGTCACTCAGAGGCATCGGGTGTTCGGCCCTGGCATACTGGGACCAGAACAGCTTCTCCGTTGAGCTCCCCTCCTGGGCATGGTAGAACTCCTTAGCGTCTGATATGCTGCGTGGCAGATCTGCGAATGCCCCTGGAGAGCTCCGAATTCGAGTAAGTAAAAGAAATGCCTCTGTCGGCATTCTAGGAATGGGGGTACCCAGACTTGCCTGCCTGCGGCCTGCGGCGTGGCTCAAGGAGTGGCCCAGTACGGCCCATCTTCATCAGCACATGCTCAAGACCCTCGCGAGGGGCCAAGCCTCACAGGGTAGACGACGGGAGGCTTCCTCAGGCTCGGCCTCGTCAGCTGGCTCGCGAGGAGGCGGAGAGATCAAGGCGGGTACCTCACGAGGTGCCCGTGGACGCAAGCCATGACGACTAAGGCTGTGGGCGCCAAGCGGCGCCGCCTGCGAGAGTCCTTGTTTCCCTTTGGTGCAAGGGGCAAGCGATGCAAGGGTATCAAGCAAAGGCAACCATTTCGGTGCAACAAGACCAAGACCAAGAGGACGGCAGAATGGAGGTCATCGTGGAGCCCAAGCCGCGCCATCGCTGTGGTCTTTGGAAGGCGAGGACCAACTTTAGTCGATAAGTGTACTAGATGTTCCCTTCAAATGGCCAATTGTTGGCGCCCTTCCCGCTCAATATTTTGGAAGAGGCCCGGGGCCTTCGCCTATAAATAGGACTAGCCACCCACAGGGTAGGGAGATCGGATCAGATCCGCATCTGAGACACAAAGAGAGAGGCGACTGAACTCCCCCTAGAAGTTCATCGCACCAACCAAGGACAGACCCTTGCGAGGCTGTTCTCCCCTTGTACTGTTCCTCATCAGCCCCAGAGGCAATCCACCACACCACAAACTGGAGTAGGTTATTACACCACAATGGTGGCCTGAACCAGTATAAATCTCGTGTCCCTTGTGTTGTTCTTCATGTAGTTTTAGATCCTGGCGAGGCGGTGAGACATGGGTAGGCTAGGGGTGTGATCTCCGTGTGCACCCCAGTGTTCAAACCTCAAGCTCACCGCTCACAGGCTCCAGCAGGCTGTTGAGGTCAACGCTGGGGTCGCGGAGGTAGACATGAGTGAAGACGCGCGTCAGCGCTGCAGAAGAAAGGACACACGCCTCAGCCTCAGCCGTGGGGCCAAGGCCAAGGGCGACATCTTCAAGGGCGTGGACCAGGAAGGGAAGCAGCTTTACGGGCCGCCTCGGCGCCGCCAGCTGGCTTTCAAGGCCATCGCCATAAAGCGATTTCAAGAAGGTACGAGCCTTCACCACCAGCCACAAGGCCACGCTGTCCTCGGCTAGGACCCGCGCTTTGCCGCCCAGCTCGATCCTCTTCGCCCAACGACCGCTTCCAACAAGACCTAAGCGCCATGACGTTCCTCAAGTTTGGCATCCTAGTCCTTGGCGGCAGCCTCGCGAGCCTTCATGTCTTCCTCCTTCTCTTGGCGGACATGGGCCTCCTTGGCAAGCTGGCCACGCAGGCCTTGCAGCTCGCTCTCCAGCACCTTGTAGCGACCCTGGACATCCGCAAGCTCACCCAAGGCGGCGTCGCGAGCAGCCGTCGCCTCAAGGACGGCCTGCTTCTCCTCGTCGCAAGCTGTCACGGCCTGAGCCAACGCCGCTCGGACTGAAGCATCAGAGCAGACCCAGCCAGAGGCCAACTCCAGGCGCTCGGCCACCGAGCGAGGGTCGGCGCCTAGAAGATCTTTCCGCAGCCGGTCCAGCTCAGCAGCAGCACGATCCAGAACAGTAGAAGGAGTTTGAGAGACGGCAGTTGGCGGAGTAGGAGAAGAAGACGGCAGCATAATCACAACACCATGGGTCAGACCTTCGCGCCCGACGATCAAGGCAAGGGCGCTGTGCAAGGACACTGGAGTCGCTTGGGCCATGGGGGCTGAGCTCGCTCCAGCTAGCCCCGCCAGGCCTCGCGAGGATGACCGGGCAGGAGAGGCCCGTGTCTTGCCGCCCCCTTCTCCCGCGGGTGGGGGTGCTGTCCCGGACGAAGCCTCGGGAGCTCCCTTTAGCTTCCTCGCCGCAGGCACCGGCCTAGCCAAGGAATATGGACGTCAAGCCTCAACAACGAAGCAAGAAGCAAAACGAGAATCGAGCACTTACTCGTCATTGCTCGCGGGCTCAAGCAACCTCCGGCGGAACTTGAAGCCCGAGAGCCGGATGCTGGGATCAACCTCAAGAGGCTCGGGAGCAGGAGGCGCGCCTCGCAGACGCCTCGAGCCGGGAGCAGACCTGGGAACTAGCCCCGCCCCGTCCTTCTTCGGGATCGGGCGAAGCTCGCCACCCGCCGCCGCCGCCCTCATCGCATCCCGCATGAGGCGAAGAGTGCGGACCCACGCCAAGGGAGGGGCACTCGACTCCCCGCCGGTCGCCTCCGAATCGGCTCCTCCTCCTCCTCCTCCTCTTCTTCCTCCTCTCTTTGGAGCCGCCGGAGGATACGCTCACCGCTGCTGGGCCGCCGAGTCCTCGTGAACCTCCATGGGCACAGCCCGCCTCGCTGAAAGCGGACATGGAGTTCACCACCGCTCCCAATCATCCCGGCGAACAAGGGCACGGAGCATCCTCCAACTCGCCACGCTTCCCCAACCAAGGATTGAGGATCATGCCAGATCCTCGCCGGCCAGACTTCGGGTTTGAGCGGGCAAGATCTCCCCAAGCTTCCACAGCGGAAGCGAGTGTTCCCGGAGCGGAGCCACCCAATGCTCCAAACTCCTCAGAGCGACACCCGGTCAGTTTCATTGCCGCCATGTTGTCCGCCACGTGTCCGCATCCATCTTCTCCAAAGACCGCCTCGCTGGGATCAACGAGCTCCGCGCGGGACCAAGCGTTAACGGACTTGGGCTGCCCCATGGTCAGAATCAGCCGGGAGTGGGTGCGCCCAGCATCCACCATGACCCACTTGCTCCTGAAGCCCTCAATTCTCTTCCCGGGCTTCGAGATGGCATTAGAGCTGCCGTGCGCAACAAAGCTCGCGCATGCGGTGATGGGGCCGCGGGAAACCCGGAGGTAGAAGTAATGGCGCAGTAAGGCCACCAGAGGCCTCACCCCGACATGAGCCTCGCAGTAGTAGGCGAAAATCGCCAGGAGAAGAACAGAGTTGGGATGGAGGTGCAGAGCTTGCAGATTGTAATGGTGGAGAACAGAAAGGAAGAACTCGGAAAAAGGGGGCACCAGACCGGCGGCGATGGCGCTCACGAAGAGTCGGTAGAAGGTGCTTCCTCTGCCCTCAGGAAGGGCGGAGCCGACCTTGAGTGCGGCTGCCCCGTCGTTGCCTTGCGCCGCCATCATCTGGCGCGTCCGAGCAAGGTTCTTCTCCGACACATTCGGAGGATCCATGGCGGGCGAGTACCATGCTTCGGCTGGGGTCTGGCGAGGCGCTATGCCTTGCTAGGATGCAGGGTTGGAGTAGATCTAGGGATTTCAGAAGCAAGAAGGACAGGAGCAAGAAAGGGGATCTGGGCAGTGAAGGAGAAGGCAAAGAAGGTAAGCCTAGACGGGTACTGCTCCCTTATCAATTTGTGCAGTTGCCGAGGTGTTGTGGGGGAGCCAGAACGCCCATGTCCAATCAACTGCCACACGGCACCCAAGGCCGCAGGCTATTGGAGCCCGCGGCGCTTCGCACTTGCCTCGTCGCTTCTCTGCTAAGCCAAGTTCAAGCGCGCCTTGAGCCCGGGGGCTACTGTCGGCGTTCTGGGAACGGGGGTACTCAGACTTGCTTGCCTGCGGCCTACGGCGTGGCTCAAGGAGTGGCCCAGTATGGCCCATCTTCATCAGCACATGCTCAAGACCCTCGCGAGGGGCCAAGCCTCGCGTGGCGGACGACGGGAGGCTTCCTCAGGCACGGCCTCGTCAGGCTAGCTCGCGAGGAGGCGGAGAGATCAAGGTGGGGTACCTCACGAGGTGCCCGTGATGCAAGCCATGACAACCAAGGCCAGGCGGGCACCGGCCTGCGCAGAGTCCTTGTTTCCCCTTTGGTGCAAGGGGGGCAAGCACAGGTAAGGGTATCAAGCAAAGGCAACCATTTCGGTGCAACAAGACCAAGATCAGTTGGACGGCAGAACGGAGGTCATCGTGGAGCCCAAGCCGGCGTCATCATCAGGGTCTTTGGCAGGCGAGGACCAACTTTAGTCAGGATAAGTGTACTAGATGTTCCCCTTCAAAATGGCCAATTGTTGGCGCACTTCCCACTCAATATTTGGGAAGAGGCCCGGGAGCTTCGCCTATAAATAGGACTAGTCACCCACAGGGTAGGGAGATCGGATCGGATCCGCATGTGAGACACAGAGAGAGAGAGGCGACTAAACTCCCCCTAGCAGTTCATCGCACCAACCAAGGACAGACCCTCGCGAGGCTGTTCTCCCCTTGTACTGTTCCTCATGAGCCCTAGAGGTAATCGACCACACCACAAACTGGAGTAGGGTATTACACCACAATGGTGGCCTGAACCAGTATAAATCTCGTGTCCCTTGTGTTGTTCTTCATGTAGTTTTAGATCCTGACGAGGAGGTGATACATTGGTAGGCTGGGGGTGTGATCTCCGCGTGCACCCCAGTGTTCAAACCTCAAGGGTCTGCCGGAACCCGAAATCCTACAGCCTCCTCCACATGTTTGCTTTGCATAAAGAACTTCTTACCCACTGCTATCTTTTTGTCCTCCTGGATCTCCTGCTGTGCTTTCTCGGCTTTGGCCTTGGCGCCTTTCAAATTCACAAGGGCCTTCGCAAGCTCAGCCTCTTTCATCTTCAGATCATGCTCCACGGACTCGCACTTCTTGCCGAGGTCCTGGAGCTCTTGCTATACCTCGCCCACTCTAGCACTTTGCTTTTGGCGCTCCTTGCACTCCAAGGCCGCTTTGTCTTCGACCTCGGATAGCGCTTTCTTCAGGGACGCCACTTCGGCGGTGGCCCCTGTTACACAGTCACGACGCTTTGGCGTTAGACTAGCCAATTTTGCCTATCTTTAAATACATGCGAGCGGGGAATCGCTTACCTTTATTCTCCTCGAGCTGCCTCTTCGTGAGGCCGAGCTCTCTGCGTCTGCTCCAGGTCCCGCTTCAGTTCGGCAACCTCGGCAGTACGGGCAGCAGCAGCAAGCAGCACAGCCTGCTTATGCACACGAATATTTATTGTTAGACTCTTGCGGATTATAATTGACCCTCCGTTTGGTTTTTCTTTCCGACCACCGAATAGAGTATCAGGGGATACTACCTATCGGGTGGTAATTTTATACATATTTATTACTTACCTCAAAGCCTGTCTAGAGGCTGGTGCAAGCTTTGGTTAGTCCGCTCTTGGCGGACGAAACCTTCCGAATCACCGAACTCATAAGAGTACGGTGCTCCTCATCTATGGAAGCGCCCAAGCGCTTCCAAATAGACAATCCGCGCCTTTGGGCGACCGGGAGTCCTCGATGCAGCATAGCTCGCCTCCCTAACGAGGGGCTGTCCGCTCGAGTTCGGAACCATTGAAGGTTCCGGACAGTGTTCGGCTGAGAGCCTCGCCTATTGTGGCTCTCATCGACACGATCCGCGGGGATCTTGAACCTCACAGGTCCGATGTCCGGGACCCCACCTCGGGCGCCTCCAGAGTCACCTCCCCGCCTGGGAGCCTTTGGGACAACACCTCCGTGTCATCCGCGTGTTGAGGAGTAGTGGCTGTCAGGTTAATTGATCTCCGAATCACTCAGGGACCCGGAGGAAGACACTTTGGGGTGAGCCCTGGCCGGACTGCACATATGTTCGGCGTTAGACAAAAGCTATAGAGTGAAGTTATGATGGAG
The DNA here is from genome assembly GCA_021437245.1 of Aegilops speltoides. NCBI lineage: Eukaryota > Viridiplantae > Streptophyta > Magnoliopsida > Poales > Poaceae > Aegilops > Aegilops speltoides. Next base: position 214,648,774 of record CM038146.1, on the reverse strand, counting down.
TTCAGACACTTACGGTCGCACTGGGGGCTTCCCCCTGGGCAGCCACCCCTCCTCACTGTGAGCGTCCATGGCGAAGTAGTCTGGAAGGGACACCTTCCCCTTCTTGGATGCCCTAGCCTTCCCCTTCGGGGGGGGGGGGGCTTTTCTCTTCTTCTCCCCCCAGTGCGGGGAGGTGGAATTTCTTCTTGATTCCCCCCGCCTCCGCGGGAGGAATGTGTCTCGTCGTCATCAGACGATAGGGGTATGACGACCTTGCGCCGAGGGCCTTTTCCGGCCCCCTGGTTCGCCTCCCCTGGCCCCTCATCCTTTCCGGATGGGGCGTCTTCTTCTTCTTCCTCCTCCCCGTCGTGGGAGGAGCCTGCCTCGTCGTCTTCGGATGAGGCTTCTGGCATAACCTTACGCCGGAGACCCTTTCGGATCCCCGGAGCCTTCTTCTCAGCCTTCTTCTCCGGCACCTTGTACGGCATCGGGACCAACATCTCTGTCAGGAGAGCATCAGCTGGGCCTTCTGGCAGCGGAGCCGGACAGTAAACTTGCTCCGCTGTCTCCCATAATTCTGAAGCAAACATGCATAACTACTTAAGGCTCTCCCATGAATATATTGGGAAGAACCGGGTCCAGTGGTAGTCTGAGAACTCACCTGACTAGGAGCCCACGCGGCGTGAAGCCTGCGGTCCCCGGATGTGGGAGGAGGTAGTTCACAGGCCTTGAACAGCTCCTTCCATGCGCCTTTGTGCGTCATGTCATAGAGCTTCCGGAGCGTCTGGTGTTCGGCCGGGACGAACTCCCATAGATTGACTGCCCGCCTTTGGCAGGGCAAGATTCGGCGAACAAGCATGACCTGGATCACGTTGACAAGCTTGATATTCTTGTCCTTCATGCTTTTGATGCATGTCTGGAGTCCGGTCAACTCCGTAGAATCGCCCCAGGACATGCCCTTCTTTTCCCAGGAGGTGAGCCGCATGGGGGCTCCGGATCGGAACTCAGGGGATGCTGCCCAGTTGGCACCGCACGGCTCGGTGATGTAGAACCACCCCGACAACCATACTTTTACGGTCTCCGCGAAGGAACTGTCCAGCCAGGTGACGTTAGGTATCTTGCCCACCATGGCCCCTCCACACTCCGCTTGCTGGCCGCTTACAATCTTCGGCATCACGTAGAAGGTTTGCAGCCATAGGCCGAAATGAGGCCGGATGCGGAGGAAGGCCTCGCATACGACGATGAACGCCGAGATGTTGAGGACGAAGTTCGGGGCTAGATCATGGAAATCTATCCCGTAGAAGAACATGAGCCCGGGGACAAAGGGATGGAGTGGAAATCCCAGTCCACAGATGAAGTGGGCGATGAATACGACCCTCTCGTGGGGTCCTGGGGTCGGAATGACCTGCCCGGCGTCCGGTAGCCGGTGCGCTATGTCCGTGGCCAAGTATCCGGCCACCCGAAGATTTATGATGTGTTTCTCCTTGACGGTGGAAGCCACCCACTTGCCTCCTGCTCCGGACATGTTTAGCTGTGCGGAGAAGACTTGGGCTTGGGCGCTGGAGCTCGAGGGGGAAAGAGTGGGCAAATAAAGAAGAAGGCGTGGGCAAAAATGGGGAAATCCTATCCCTTTATAGAGGCGCCAAAAGTGGTGCGCCCCACTGCTCGCTGGGGAATCGCGAGTTTCCCAAGCGCCACGATTGATGGCGGTGGGATTATCCATGCCCGTATTGATGAGAATCCCGTGATAAGGGACACGATCTTCGCTTCAAAAGACGTGTCAAAGAAACCGCCTCGCAATATGCGCTGTATCTCGTTGCGAAAACGGTTCAAATAATGATCCGGCGGTAATGACATGTCACGTCATCAAAAAAAGTTGTCAGCAGATTGCATTTGTGAAATATCACTCTCTACAGCGGTGTGTAAAGATCCTTTTGTGGATCCGGACACGATTCAAGTGTTCAATAATTACTTTGGAGTATTCGGAGAAAGAACCCGCCTTGCAATGCCGAAGACAATACTGCACACCAGACTCATCATCATTGAAGCCTGTTTCAGGGGCTACTGAGGGAGTCCTGGATTAGGGGGTATCTGGACAGCCGGACTGTGTGCAACGTTCGGACTATTGAAGCGTGAAGATACAAGACTCAAGACTTTGGCCCGTGTCCGGATGGGACTCTCCTTTGCGTGGAAGGCAAGCTTGGCGATCCAGATATTGTGTTTCCTTCCTTGTAACTGACTCCATGTAAATCCTAGCCCTCTCCTGTGTCTATATAAACCGGAGGGGTTGGTCCTTAGAAGGCCGATCACAATTACAATCATACCATCATAGGCTAGCTTCTAGGGTTTAGCCTCTAAGATCTCGTGGTAGATCTACTCTTGTACTACCCATATCATCAATATTAATCAAGCAGGAAGTAGGGTTTTACCTCCATAGAGAGGGCACGAACCTGGGTAAACATCTGTGTCCCTTGCTTCCTGTTACCATCAGCCTTGACGCACAGATCGAGACCTCCTACCCGAGATCCGCTGGTTTTGACACCGACAGGCACCCCAAAGCACAACAAACAATCTCTTAGCCATGTGCGGTGCCCCCCTCCACAGTTTAACACCTCGGTCATATCGTCGTAGTGCTTAGGCGAAGCCTTGCGCCAGTAACTTCATCATCACCGTCGCCACACCGTCGTGCTGACGGAACTCTCCCTCGACCCTCTACTGGATCAAGAGCTCGAGTGATGCCATCGTGCTGAACTTGTGCTGAACATGGAGGTACCGTATGTTCAGTACTTGGATCATGAAGACGTTCGACTACATCAACCGCGTTACTAAATGCTTCCGCTTGCTGTCTAGGAGGGTACATGGACACAGTCTCCCGTCTCGTTGCTACGCATCTCCTAGATAGATCTTGTGTGATCATAGGAATTTTTTTGAATTACTACGTTCCCCAACAGTGGCATCCGAGCCAGGTCTATGCGTAGATGATATATGCATGAGTAGAACACAATGTGTTGTGGACGATAATAGTCATACTGCTTACCACCAACGTCTTACTTTGATTCGGCGGTATTGTTGGATGAATCGCCCGGACCAACATTACATGACCGCGTTCATGAGACCAGTTCTACCGATGTGCTTTGCACATAGGTGGCTGGCGGGTGTCCGTTTCTCCAACTTTAGTTGAATCGAGTTTGACTATGGCCGGTCCTTGTTGAAGGTTAAAACCACACACTTGACGAAAAATCGTTGTGGTTTTGATGCGTAGGTAAGAACGGTTCTTGCTAGAAGCCTGTAGCAGCCACGTAAAACTTGCAACAACAAAGTAGAGGTTGTCTAACTTGTTTTTTCAGGGATTGTTGTGATGTGATATGGTCAAGACATGATGAGATATAAATTGTTGTATGAGATGATAATGTTTTGTAACAGTGTTATCAGCAAGTGGTAGGAGCCATATGGTTTTCACTTTATTTTATGAAATGCAATCGCCATGTAATTGCATTACTTTATAACTAAGCGGTAGCGATAGTCGTAGTAGCAATAGTTGGTGAGACGACAACGATGCTACGATGGAGATCAAGGTGTCAAGCCGGTGACGATGGAGATCATGACGATGCTTCGGTGATGGAGATCATGACCACAAGATGATGATGGCCATATCATGTCACATTTTTTGATTGCATGTGATGTTTATCTTTTATGCATCTTATTTTGCTTAGTACGGCGGTAGCATTATAAGATCATCCCTCACTAAATTTCAAGGTATAAGTGTTCTCCTTGAGTATGCACCGTTGCTACAGTTCATCGTGCCGAGACACCACGTGATGATCGGGTGTGATAAGCTCTACGTTCACATACAATGGGTGCAAGCCAGTTTTGCACGTGCAGAATACTCGGATTAAACGTGACGAGCCTAGCATATGCAGATATGACCTCGGAACATTGGGACTCAAAGGTCGAACGTGAATCATATAATAGATATGATCAACATAGTGATGTTTACCATTGAAAACTACTCCATCTCATGTGATGATCGGACATGGTTTAGTTGATTTGGATCATGTGATCATTTAGATGACTAGAGGGATGTCTATCTAAGTGGGAGTTCTTAAGTAATATGATTAAATGAACTTTAATTTATCATGAACATAGTCCTGATAGTTTTTGCATGTGTATGTTGTTGTAGATCAATGGCCCATGCTACCGTTCCCTTGAATTTTAATGCGTTCCTATAGAAAGCTAAGTTGAAAGTTGATGGTACCGATTACATGCACTGGGTCCGTAACTTGAGGATTATCCTCATTGCTGCATGAAAGAATTCCGTCCTGGAAGTACCGCTAGGTGCAAGGCCTACTGCAGGAGCAGCTGCGGACATTATGAACGTCTGGCAGAGCAAAGCTGATGACTACTCGATAGTTTAGTGTGCCATTCTTTACGGCTTAGAATCGAGACTTCAAAGACGTTTTGAATGTCATGGAGCATATGAGATGTTCCAAGAGTTGAAGTTAATATTTCAAGCAAATGCCCGAGTTGAGAGATATGAAGTCTCCAACAAGTTCTATAGCTCCAAAATGGAGGAGAATAGTTGTGTCAGTGAACACATACTCAGATTGTCTGGGTACCATAACCACTTGACTTAGCTGGGAGTTAATCTTCCTGATGATAGTGTCATTGACGGAGTTCTTCAATCACTGCCACCAAGCTATAAAGGCTTTGTGATAAACAATAATATGCAAGGGATGACGAAAACGATTCCCGGGCTCTTCGCAATGCTAAAGGTTGCGGAGGTAGAAATCAAGAAGGAGCATAAAGTGTTGATGGTGAACAAGACAACTAGTTTCAAGAAAAAGGGCAAAGGGAAAAGGGGAACTTCAAGAAGAATAGCAAGCAAGTTGCTACTCCTGGGAAGAGGCCCAAGTCCGGACCTAGGCCTAAAACTGAGTGCTTCTACTACAAAGGGACTGGTCACTGGATGCAGAACTGCCCCAAGTATTTGGCGGATAAGAAGGATGGCAAAGTGAAAGGTATATTTGATATACATGTTATTGATGTGTACCTTACTAATGCTCGTACTAGTGCCTTGGTATTTGATACTGGTTCTGTTGCTCATATTTGCAACTCGAAACAGGGGCTACGGAATAAACGAAGATTGGCTAAGGACGAGGTGATGATGCGCGTCGGAAATGGTTCCAAGGTCGATGTGATCGTCGTCGGCACGCTACCTCTACATCTACCTTCAGGATTAGTTTTAGACCCGAATAATTGATATTTGGTGCTAGCGTTGAGCATGAACATTATAACTGGATCTTGTTTGATACGAGACATTTATTCATTTAAATCAGAGAATAATGGTTGTTCTATTTATATGAGTAATATCTTTCATGGTCATGCACCCTTGTTGAGTGGTCTATTTTTGTTGAATCTCGATCGTGGTGATACACATGTTCATAATATTGAAGCCAAAAAGATGCAAAGTTGATAATGATAGTGCAACTTATTTGTGGCATTGCCGTTTAGGTCATATTGGTGTAAAGCGCATGAAGAAACTCCATGCTGATGGGCTTTTGGAATCACACTATTATGAATCACTTGGTGCTTGTGAACCATGCCTCATGGGCAAGATGACTAAAATTCCGTTCTCCGGAACAATGGAACGAGCTACTGACTTATTGGAAATAACACATACCGATGTATGCGGACCAATGAGTGTTGAGGCTCATCATGGATATTGTTATTTTCTGACCTTCACAGATGATTTGAGCAGATATGGGTATATCTACTTAATGAAATATAAGTCTGAAACATTTGAAAAGTTCAAAGAATTCTAGAGTGAAGTGGAAAATCATCATAACAAGAAAATAAAGTTCCTACGATCTGATCGTGGAGGCGAATATTTGAGTTATGAGTTCGGTCTTCATTTGAAACAATGTGGAATAGTTTCGCAACTGACGCCACCTGGAACACCACATCGTAATGGTGTGTCCGAACTTCATAACCATACTTTATTGGATATGGTGCGATCTATGATGTCTATTACTCATTTACCGCTATCATTTTGGGGTTATGCTTTAGAGACGGCCGCATTCACGTTAAATAGGGCACCATCGAAATCTGTTGAGATGACACCATATGAACTGTGGTTTGGCAAGAAAGCCAAGTTGTCGTTTCTTAAAGTTTGGGGCTGCGATTCTTATGTGAAAAAGCTTCAACCTGATAAGCTCGAACCCAAATCGGAGAAGTGCGTCTTCATAGGATACCCAAAGGAAACGGTTGGGTACACCTTCTATCACAGATCCGAAGGCAAGATATTCGTTGCTAAGAATGGATCTTTTCTAGAGAAGGTGTTTCTCTCGAAAGAAGTGAGTGGGAGGAAAGTAGAACTTGATGAGGTAATTGTACTTCTCCCGAATTGGAAAGTAGTTCATCACATAAATCAGTTCCAGTGATTCCTACACCAATTAGTGAGGAAGCTAATGATGATGATCATGAAACTTGAGATCAAGTTACTACCGAACCTCGTAGGTCATCCAGAGTACAGTTCGCATGAGAGTGGTATGGTAATCCTGTTCTGGAAGTCATGTTACTTGACCGTGATGAACCTACGAACTATGAGGAAGCGATGATGAGCCCAGATTTCGCGAAATGGCTTGAGGCCATGAAATCTGAGATGGGATCCATGTATGATAACAAAGTGTGGACTTTTGTGGACTTGCCCGATGATCGACAAGCCATTGAAAATAAATGGATCTCCAAGAAGAAGACTGACGCTGACGGTAATGTTACTGTCTACAAAGCTCGACTTGTTGCAAAAAGACCTTCTCACCCATAGCGATGCTTAAGTCTGTCTGAATCATGTTAGCAATTGCCGCATTTTATGATTAGGGAATTTGGCAAATGGATGTTAAAACTGCATTCCTTAAAGGATTTCTTAAAGAAGAGTTGTATATGGTGCAACCAGAAGGTTTTGTCGATCCAAAGGGTGCTAGCAAAGTGTGCAAGCTTCAGCGATCCATTTATGGATTGGTGCAAGCCTCTCGGAGTTGGAATATACGCTCTGATGATGTGATCAAAGCATATGGTTTTATACAGACTTTTGGAGAAGCCTGTATTTACAAGAAAGTGAGTGGGAGGTCTGTAGCATTTCTAATATTATATGTGGATGACATATTGTTGATTGGAAATAATACATAATTTTTGGATAACATAAAAGGATAGTTGAATAAGAATTTTTCAATGAAAGACCTTGGTGAAGCTGCTTACATATTGGGCATCAAGATCTATAGAGATAGATCAAGATGCTTAATTGGACGTTCACAAAGCACATACCTTGATAAAGTTTTGAAGAAGTTCAAACTGGATCAGACAAAGAAAGGGTTCTTGCCTATGTTACAAGGTGTGAAGTTGACTCAGACTCAATGCCCGACCACTACAGAAGGTAGAGAGAAAATGTAAGTCATTCCCTATGCTTCAGTAATAGGTTCTATCATGTATGCAATGCTGTCTACTAGACCTGCTGGGTGCCTTGCTATAAGTATAGCAGGGAGGTACCAAAGAAATCCAGGAGTGGAGCATTGGACAGCGGTCAAGAACATCCTGAAATACCTGAAAAGGACTAAGGATATGTTTCTCGTTTATGGAGGTGACAAAGAGCGCGTAGTAAATGGTTACATCGATGCAAGATTTGACACTGATTCGGTTGACTCTAAGTCACCATCCGGATCCGTATTTATATTGAATGGTGGAGCTGTCAGTTGGTGCAGTTCCAAGCAAAGCATCATGGCTTGAACTACGTGTGAAGCGGAGTACATAGCTGCTTCGGAAGTAGCAAATGAAGGAGTCTGGATGAAGGAGTCATATCCGATCTAGGTGTTATACCTAGTGCATTGGGTCCAATGAAAATCTTGTGTGACAATACTGGTGCAATTGCCTTGGCAAAGGAATCCAGATTTCACAAGAGAACAAAACACATCAAGAGACGCTTCAATTCCATCCGTCATCAAGTCGCGGAGGGAGACATAGAGATTTGCAAGATACATACGGATTTGAATGTTGCAGACCCGTTGACTAAGCCTCTTCCACGAGCAAAACATGATCAGCACCAAGACTCCATGGGTGTTAGAATCATTACTTTGTAATCTAGATTATTGACTCTAGTGCAAGTGGGAGACTGAAGGAAATATGCCATAGAGGCAATAATAAAGTTGTTATTTATATTTCCTTATATCATGATAAATGTTTATTGTTCATGCTAGAATTGTATTAACCGGAAACTTAGTACATGTGTGAATACATAGACAAAACATAGTGTCCCTAGTATGCCTCTACTTGACTAGCTTGTTAATCAAAGATGGTTATGTTTCCTAACCATAGACGTGTGTTATCATTTGATGAACGGGATCACATCATTAGGAGAATGATGTGATGGACAAGACCCATCCGTTAGCTTAGCATTATGATCGTTACAATTTTATTGCTACTGCTGTTCCTCAGACTATGAGATTATGCAACTCTCGAATACCGGAGGAACACCTTGTGTGCTATTGAACATCACAATGTAACTGGGTGATTATAAAGATGCGCTATAGGTTTCTCCAAAGGTGTTTGTTGGGTTGGCATAGATCAAGATTAGGATTTGTCACTCCGTGTATCGGATAGGTATCTCTGGGCCCTCTTGGTAATGCTCATCACTATAAGCCTTGCAAGCAATGCGACTAATGAGTTAGTTGCAGGATGAAGCATTACGAAACGAGTAAAGAGACTTGCCAGTAACGAGATTGAACTAGGTATGATGATATGAACGATCGAATCTCGGGCAAGTAACATACCGAGGACAAAGGGAACAACGTATGTTGCTGTGCGGTTTAACAGATAAAGATCTTCGTAGAATATGTAGGAGCCAATATGAGCATCCATGTTCCGCTATTGATTATTGATCGGAGAAGTGTCTTGATCATGTCTACATAGTTCTCGACCCCGTAGGGTCTGCACGCTTAACGTTCGATGATGATTTGTATTATGAGTTATGTGATTTGATGACCGAAGTTCGTTTGGAATGCCGGATGAGATGAAGGACATGACGAGGAGTCTCAAAATGGCCGAGACATAAAGATTGATATATTGGAAGGCTATGTTCGGACACCAGAAAAGTTTTGGAAGAGTTCGGACATTTTTTGGAGTACTGGGAGGTTACCGGAACCCCCCCGGGGGAAGTAGTGGGCCTTCATGGGCCTTAGTGGAAAGGAGAGGAGGGCCGCAAGGGTGGCCGCGCCCCCCCATTGCAAGTCCAAATTGGACTAGGGAGGGGGCGACGCCCCCCTCTTTCCTTCTCCCTCTCCTCCTCCTTCCCTCTCCCCCTCTTGGAAAAAGGAAGGGGACTCCAACTAGGATTGGGAATCCTAGTTGGACTCCCCCTATGGCGCGCCCCTCCTGGCCGCCGACCTCCTCTTCTCCCTCCTTTATTTACGGGGCAGGGGGCACCCCAAAGCAGAATGGACAATCTCTTAGCCGTGTGCGGTGCCCCCCTCCACAGTTTAACACCTTGGTCATATCGTCGTAGTGCTTAGGCAAAGCCCTACACCAGTAACTTCATCATCACCGTTGCCACGCCGTTGTGCTAACGGAACTCTCCCTCGACCCTCTACTGGATCAAGATCTCGAGTGATGTCGTTGTGCTGAACGTGTGCTGAACATGGAGGTACCATACATTCGGTACTTGGATCAATTAGATCGTGAAGACGTTCGACTACATCAACTGCATTACTAAACGCTTCCGCTTTCGGTCTACGAGGGTACGTGGACACACTCTCCCGTCTCGTTGCTATGCATATCCTAGATAGATCTTGTGTGATCGTAGGATTTTTTTTGAATTACTACGTTCCCCAACATGTGCCGTGTTGGAGCCTCGGGCTCGGCAACAAGGACCAGCGGCACCTCCTATGCACCCCTCGGCCTTAGGTACCCATGGTTTGATGGGAGGGGGTAGCTCAGCAGTTGAAGGGGAGTTGTTCCCGTCAAGCTCTCTACCGGAAGTTTCGAGAGGCTCTACCGGGAGAGGCTTGACGGAGTCTAGTATCCTCCTCTTCTGGGCCATTGTTGTTGCGGATACGGAGGGCTTAGTAAGATGAAGAACAAAAGTTCCTGGTTCCACAGGGAGCTTTTGTGCATCGCAGTTTGACAAATGATCAACAATGCTATTTCCGGCATGGGGTACATGCTTTGTTTGCAATCCATTAAAGCGCTACTCCAATTTTCTCACTTCATCGACGTATGCCTCCAAGAATGGACTTTGGTGATCCTTGTTGACTTGTCTCACCACGGGTTATGAATCCCCATGGATGATCAGCTTCTTGATTCCCAACTCTGTTGCAATTCTGAGCTCGACAAGGAGCCCTTCGTACTCGGCAGTGTTATTGGTTGCTTCCTCCCGGGGAAAATGCATCCGGACGATGTACTTCAGGTGTTCTCCAGTGGGAGCAACGAGAAGAATGGCAGCCCCTGCACCTTGGAGGGAGAAAGCGCCATCGAAATACATGATCCATTCTTGGGGCGCTTCCTTGCCAGGAATAACTATTTCCAATACTTCTTCATCAGGGGTTGGCATCCATTCTGCAATAAACTCCGCCAATGCTCTTCTCTGGATTGTTGATGTGCTTTCAAACTTTAAACCAAAGCTGAATAACTCCAATGCCCACTCCACTATCCTGCCGGTAGCCTCAGTGTTTTAGAGTATCCATTGCAAAGGGAAACGGGTGACAACCGTGATCTCATGGGCTTGGAAGTAGTGGCGCATTTTCCTTGAGGCCATGAGTTTCCTTGAGGCCATGACTAGGCCAAAAATCAACTTTTGCACACCAAAATACCTGGATCTAGCCCCCTGCAATAGGGAGCTAACGAAGTATACTGGGTGCTGCACCACCTTCTTCCTTGCCGTGTCCTTGGAGTTGCCTTCTCTACCATGCTCTACTTTATCTTGATCCACATCTGGACTTGCCGGGCTATTCTCACTCTCTCCCCGGGAAGGGACACATGCTGAGCTGTTGCTTCTTCCACTTCCCGCTACGCCACAAGTGCTGCACTAACCACTTGACTAGTTACCACCTGGTATAGCAACAACGGTTCTTGTGGTTTGAGAGAGACCAAAGTAGGCACAGAGGACAAGCAGGCCTTCAAATCTTGAAGTGTTGTGTCTGCCTCCGGAGTCCACTTCATGGGTCCTTCCTTCTTCAAGATTTTGAAGAACGGCAAGGTGCGCTCGGCATACTTGGAGATAAACATACTAAGCGTGGCAACACACCTAGTCAAACGCCTCACATCCTTAACTGTCTTAGGTGCCTGAATCTGCTTGATAGCCTTGATCTTATCGGGGTTAACCTCTATCCCTCGATGGGACACAAAGAAACCAAGTAGCTTGCCGGAGGGAATGCCAAACACACATTTCTCCGGATTCAACTTCAAGTTGATCTTGCGCAGATTACCAATGTCTATTCTAAGTCCTGTATGAGGGTCGATCTGTCCTTGGTGTTAACTAAAATATTATCCATGTAAGCTTCGATGTTTCTATGTAGTTGTGACTCAAAACCAATCTGGACTGCCCTTGCAAAAGTGGATCCGACGCTCTTCAACCTGAAAGGCATCCACACAAAGCAGTATGTGCCACACGGGGTGATGAACGAGGTCTTCTCTTTGTCCTCCTTGGACATAAAAATCTGATGGTAACCAGAGTATGCATCCAGGAAAGAGAGTAGATCGCACTCGGAAGTGGAATCCATGATCTGGTCGATGCGCGGCAAGGGGAATGGGTCCTTCAGGAATGCCTTGTTCAGATCCGTGAAAACTATGTAGAGCCTCCATTTCCCATTGGCCTTGCACACGACCACCGGATTTGCCAACCATGTTGGATGCAGTACTCCTCTAACCAAACCAGCTGCCTCAAGTTTCTTCATTTCCTTGGCAATGAACTGCTGCGGCTCCAAGGCTTGCTTTCAGACCTTATGCTTGACGGGTCGGGCATGTGGGCAGACAACAAGGTGGTGCTCTATTACCTCCCTGGGAACACCGAGTATATTAGATGGTTGCCAGGCAAACATGTCGATTTTCGCCCGCAGGAAGACAACGAGTGTGCTTTCCTATTTGTCATCGAGGGTGGCGCTGATGGTGAAAGTACCATTAGCACCAACCAGCCCTGCCGGGACCTTTTTCATAGGGGGTGCAGTAGCCTTGGATCTGTTGTTGTTGGAACTCCCCGACAAGTCATCAATGAGCGCAATGTTCTCCGAGGAGATACATTTCCTGGATTCTTTCTAGCATCCTTGCTACCTCTCTTCTTTCTCTTGCTTTCCTTGGGAACGGCAACCTCAGCGGCCTCTGCTGCGACTGCGTCCCGGTACATCTTGCCCATGCAAATGATTGTGTCATTCTTGTCTGATGGAATGGAAATGATGCCCGCTGGCCCTGACATCTTGAAGGTGCTGTAGGCGTAGTGGGGTGCCACCAGGAATTTAGCCAGAGCTGGGCATCCAAGGATCCCATTGTATGGCAGGGGGAGGTTGGCCACATCAAACATGACCTTCTCAGTCCGGTCATTCAACTCTCCCCCAAATGTTACCAGCAGCGTGATCTTCCCTTTAGGACGACTCCTTATAGGGTTGATTCCTTGAAACATGCCAGTAACCTTGAGCTCTTCCTCTGCTATCTAAAGTTTGCTGATGACCTTTGGAGAAATCAGATTCAACCTGGCCCCACCGTCAACCAACATCTTTGTGACTTTGAGGTTGCAGATTGTTGGTGAGCCAGACAACGGCAAGCACCCTACTGCAGTGGTGCGGTCAGGGTAGTCCTCTTCGTCAAAGATGATGGGCGTGCGGGACCACTTGAGTGGCCTCCAAGAATCTGCCGCTGGCTCCACGACATTGACTTCACGTGCCCACTATTTAAGTTCGTGCTGAGAGGAGTGTAGAGATGCACCCCCGTTAATGCACAGGGCATCAATGGCCTTCTGGAAATCCTGCTCATTGGTGTCCTCTTCATCCCCTTCATCACTTTCATCATTGCAATCCTCCTTCTCATGCCCCCTGGAGGGTTTTCCTTGGTTCCGAGGAGCCTTGCCGGGGTGATTTGCTTCACCGCCTCGGCCCTTCCCGCTAGCACCATTCTGACCTTTTTCCTTATCACACTTCTCATACTCAACTCTCTGCTGTCCTCTATGGGATTACATATACGGTGACCTGGTTCAGTTTTATCCGGGCAGCCGGACTCGTCTAACCGTGTCTGTGGTCTTAACGACTAGTCGTAATTTCTGATATTGGAGGCCGCTTATAGTCCAGCCGCTGGGGCCGTCGCGTGTTCCTCTGCGCGTGAAGAGCGCTCTATGTTTTCGTTAATGGTGATGACGCCACGTGGACCGGGCATCTTGAGTGTAAGGTAGGCATAGTGCGGTATTGCGTTGAAGCGGACGAAGGCCACTCTTCCTAGCAATGCGTGATAGCTTCTTTGGAAGGGTGCGATGGTGAAGAGTAGTTCTTCGCTTCTGGAGTTGCCTGGGGAGCCGAATGTTACCTCCAGCACGACGGAGCCCCTGCCGTAGGCTTCAGCGCCTGGTATCACCCCTTCAAAGGTGGTGTTAATTTGGCTGATTCTGGATGGGTCTATCCCCATTCTGCGGACAGTGTCCTAGTATATTAAATTGAGACTACTGCCGCCGTCCATAAGGACGTGGGTGAGATGGTATTCGTCGATTATTGGGTCAAGCACCAAGGCCTCTGATCCTCCGCGCTGAATACTAGTCAGGCGGTCCGTGTGATCGAAGGTGATCGGACAAGCCACCCAGTAGTTAGGTGAGGGTACGATGGGCTCTATAGCGTACGCGTCTTTGAGCGCGCGTTCGTGCCTTCTTGTGGATGTGTGAGTCGCGTGGATCATGTTTACTTTTTTAACCTCTGGTGGGAATTTTTTCTGTCCCCCAGTGTTCGCTTACGAGGTACATCCTCGTCTTCACTTGGTGTTTCCCTTCCATTGTGTTCGTCATTTAATTTGCCGGACTGCTTGAAGACCCAGCACTCTCTGTGCGTGTAGTTTGCAGGTTTGTCGGGGGTGCCATGAATTTGGCACAGTCTGTCCAGGACTCTGTTTAGACCGGACGGTCCCTCTTTACTGCCTTTAAGTGGCTTCTTTTGCTGATCGGGTCGAGAGCCCCTGAATCCGGCGTTTACCGTTGTGTTGTCCAGTCTCTCTTCCTTGTTTTGGCGTTTGTTTTTATTACGCCGTGGCTTCCCATTGCCATCCCTTATTTCGGATGTGCTGGGATCGCTGGTGCCTTTATGGGCCAGCCAGCTATCTTCACCCGCGCAAAAGCGGGTCATAAGGCTTGTTAAGGTTGCCATTGTCCTTGGCTTTTCTTGGCCGAGGTGTTTGGCGAGCCACTCGTCGCGGATACTGTGTGAATGCCGCTAAGGCTTCGGCATCCGGACAATCGACAATTTGAGTCTTCTTAGTGAGGAATCTGTTCCAAAGCTTGCGGGCGGACTCTCCGGGTTGTTGGATTATGTGACTTAAATCGTCCGCATTCGGAGGTCGGACATAAGTCCCTTGAAAATTGGCCCTAAAAGCGTCCTCGAGTTCCTCCCAATTCCCAATTGACTTTTCAGGGAGGCTTTTCAACCAGTGTCGAGCTGGTCCCTTCAACTTGAGGGGAAGGTATTTGATGGCGTGGAGGTCATCCCCACGAGCCATGTGAATATGCAGGATAAAATCCTCGATCCAGTCCCCTGGGTTTGTTGTTCCGTCGTATGCCTCTATATTCACAGGTTTAAAACCCTGTGGAAATTCATGGTCCAGTACTTCTTCGATGAAGCACAGGGGGTGGGCAGCCCCTCTGTATCTGGATGTGCTGTGGCATGCCATCGGCTGCTGTTGTGTGCGGTGCTTATTACGAACTGGTATTTGGTTGACATGATCATTTTGGTGAACATAGTCCCTCGCCGGGGTGTGTCCTTTAGATCCGTAGATGGACCTAGCCGCGCCAGCTTTCTTATCCAGGTGCTCACGCAAATCATGCGCGGCGTCGGTAGCCGCTCTGTTGCGGTTATGGAGCGGTACGTCTGGCCTCCTGGTCATGTTATTCTTTGGTGGAACTGCCTCGTCGTCGAATTCTGGCAGTAGCTTGCGTTTTGGATAGCTCCTTGAATGGCGATCGTCGCCGTATCTTTCTTCAGTGTCTAGCAGTTTATTCCATCTGCGATTGAGCGTTTCCTGTGCGGCCTTTAGCCGTTGCTTCTGCTTCTTTAGACTTCTTGCGGTGGCCATAAGCTTTCTGTGGAGGCTATCTCGTTCCACGCATGTTTCCGGGATGATGAATGCGTCGTCATCTAGACTTTGTTCTTGTCCTGGGGCAGTTTGATGAACTCGTCCCTCGGGATCATTGTGCTCGGGCGTCCGCTCCGAACTATGTTCGGCATGACTTGGCTCGTCCTGCTCCATCACTGGGTCCGTATGGTCATTGTTGCCTATGGAGTTGACTGGGGTGTCGATCTTTCTGGCACTCTTGTTGCTATTTTTACTGTTGCTGCACTTTGAGCGGCGTCTGCATCGTTGTTTTGGCTTTTGCCCGGGGGTTTTATCTTCCGGATTGTCGCCGTAGTCCTCCTTGGGCGTGTCCACTGATACGTCTCCAACGTATCTATAATTTTTGACTGCTCCATGCTATATTATCTACTGTTTTGGGCAATATTGGGCTTTATTATCCACTTTTATATTATTTTTGGGACTAACCTATTAACCGGAGGCCCAGCCCAGATTTGCTGTTTTATGCCTATTTCAGTGTTTCGAGGAAAAGGAATATCAGACGGGGTCAAAACGGAACGAAATCAACTGGAGAAGTTATTTCTGGAAGGAAAGCCACCGGATAGACTTGGACTCTACGTCAGAAGATACAGGAGCTGGCCATGAGGGTGGGGGGCGCGCCCACCCCCCTAGGGCGCGCCCCCTGCCTCGCGGGGCCCTCGAAGCTCCACCGACGTAACCCTTGCACCCATATATACCTACGTATTGTAAAACTTCCAGAACGGAGATTAGATCGGGAGTTCCGCCGCCGCAAGCCTCTGTAGCCACCAAAAACCTCTCGGGACCCTGTTCCGGCACCCTACCGGAGGGGGGATCCCTCACCGGTGGCCATCTTCATCATCCTGGCGCTCTCCATGACGAGGAGGGAGTAGTTCACCCTTGGGGCTGAGGGTATGTACCAGTAGCTATGTGTTTGATCTCTCTCTCTCGTGTTCTTGATTTGGCATGATCTTGATGTATCGCGAGCTTTCCTATTATAGTTGGATCTTATGTTTCTTCTCCCCCTCTACTCTCTTGTAATGAATTGAGTTTTCCCCTTTGAGTAATCTTATCGGATTGAGTCTTTAAAGATTTGAGAACACTTGATGTATGTCTTGTCGTGCGTATCTGTGGTGACAATGGGATATCACGTGATTCACCTGATGTATGTTTTGGTGATCAACTTGCGGGTTCCGCCCATGAACCTATGCATAGGGGTTGGCACACGTTTTCGTCGTAATTCTCCGGTAGAAACTTTGGGGCACTCTTTGAGGTTCTATCTGTTGGTTTGAATAGATGAATTGAGATTGTGCGATGCATATCGTATAATCATGCCCACGGATACTTGAGGTGACATTGGAGTATCTAGGGGACATTAGGGTTTTGATTGATCTATGTCTTAAAGTGTTATTCTAGTACAAACTCTAGGGCTGTTTGTGACACTTATAGGAATAGCCCTACGAATTGATTGGAAAAAATAATTTTGAGGTGGTTTCGTATCCTACCATAATATCTTCGTTTGTTCTCCGCTATTAGTGACTTTGGAGTGACTCTTTGTTGCATGTTGAGGGATAGTTATGTGATCCAACTATGTTATTATTGTTGAGAGGACTTGCACTAGTGGAAGTATGAACCCTAGGCCTTGTTTCCTAGCATTGCAATACCGTTTACGCTCAATTTTACCGCTTGTTACCTTGTTATTTTTATATTTTCAGATTACAAAAACCTATATCTACCATCCATATTGCACTTGTATCACCATCTCTTTGCCGAACTAGTGCACCTATACAATTTACCATTGTATTGGGTGTGTTGGGGACACAAGAGACTCTTTGTTATTTGGTTGCAGGGTTGCTTGAGAGAGACCATCTTCATCGTACACCTCTCACGGATTGATAAACCTTAGGTCATCCACTTGAGGGAAATTTGCTACTGTCCTACAAACCTATGCACTTGCAGGCCCAACAACGTCTACAAGATGAAGGTTGCGTAGTAGACATCAAGCTCTTTTCTGGCGCCGTTGCCGGGGAGGTGAGTGCTTGAAGGTATATCTTTAGATCTTGCAATCGAATCCTTTTGTTTCTTGTTTCATCACTAGTTTAGTTTATAAAAGAAAACTACAAAAAATGGAGTTAAGTTTGTCTCATACGCTTCGTCTTTTTAATATCTTTCGTGAGTATGATGGAAAGGAAAATTGTGCTCAAGTGCTAGAAGAAGAATGCATTAAAAGCTTGGTACTAAATCTTTGAATGATGAGCATGATTGCAATGTTGTTAGTATGAACTCCTTGAATATCCATGATGCTAATGATGATTGCACTAGTTATGATGAAAATTCCTCCTATAAACATGTCAATTTTTGTGGAGTGCATTGGGTTTGTAAGTACACACCAAATAGGGAAGATAGATATTGCAAGAGGCATAAGTACTTAGAAACCAAATTGTTGCAAGAAGAGCTAGATGAATGTTCTGAAAATTTATCTTTTCTTAGCCCTACTTGTGAACTTTGCAATGAACGTGATCATTTTAGTACCCAATGCAAACTGTTTCATGAGCGTATCGTGTCCAAAAATTGAGATGACTTGATTTGCCTTGCACATCATAATGAACTTAGTTTGCTCTTGGGTTATGAAGAAGTTAAACGTAGAATTAAGGATATTCCAAAATTTGTCCTTGATAAAGTTCTTCATTTTAATCTAGAAGAAATTTATATGTATTGTGCGGTGAATTGCATTGAAAATCCTTATATTGCCAATTACATAAAGAAAAGAAAACAAATAGAGGATGAAGAGAATACTAATGAAAGGGAAGAGACTTCCCAATATCCTCCTATTATTTCTTATGATGAATCAGGTAACGAGGAGGAACCTTCTATTCAACCAATCTCATTAATAACGAGCTCCAAATAGAGGATTGAACCCACACATGATGTGGTGAAGAAGAAGAAAAGAAAAAGGAAGAGAGGTAAAAAGGTATCTCTCCCAAATAAAGTTGCTCCTATTATTGCTATGCCTCATGAAAATGATACACTTGATGATGATCTCGTTATGCCTTTTGCTTGTTGTGATGATTATGATTGGGAAGATAATGATACTTCTTATGATCTTGAAAATCTTTTTGGCACTTGCTTGGAAGAACATAATAATTGCTATACTATCGGTGCTATCTATACTATTAATGATGAGAGTGATTATGCTTATGATATGAAAAGGCCCAAGCTTGGGGAAGCTATGTTTGATGAGGATGACATATTTGAGAATATATTTGCTATAATTAATGTTTGTCCCAATCTTGGGGATTCTATGTTTAATAATGATAATATTTTTAGCCTCTCAAGTTTTGATATGCAAAGTAGTTATGATGATAGCATGCCTTTTACCTATGATGATTATATTGATGAAAGTGGGTTTGGAAGAGTGTCAACTTTAGGAAGTAGTGATCCCACTATTTTGGAGGATGTTGAATTTTATTGTGATGAATATTAAAGTGGATTTGGAAGAGTGTCAACTTTATTTAGTGATTCCACTATCTTGGGAGAGGTTTCAATCGATTATGATGAGAACGAAGTTGCTACTTATGATGATTATTGTGATAAAACTTATGCTATAAAGAGTAGTGATGATTATATTTATAAAACTTGTCGTGATTATGATTACCCTTCCTCTGAACATTACTCTTTTAATGTGGAAACAATTTATAGTATTCAAGTCTCATATGATACTCCCACTATTCCGAATAAGAAGAATTTTGCTTATGTGGAGAGTAGTAAAATTTCTATGCTTGTAGATCATGAAAAGAATGTTTTAGGTGCTGGTTATATTGTTTAATTCATTCATGATGCTATTGAAAATTATTATGAGGGAGGGATATATGCTTGTAGGAATTGCAATAATATGAAGTTTCCTCTCCATGTGCTTAAAATTTTGAAGTTATGCTCGTTTTGCCTTCCTATGCTAATTGATTATTGTTCCCATAAGTTGTTTGCTCACAAAATCCCAATGCATAGGAAGTGGGTTAGACTTAAATGTGCCAGTCATATTCTTCATGATGCTCTTTTTAAGTTTCAATTCTTATCTTTTATGTGAGCATCATTGAAATCATCATGCCTAGCTAGGGGCGTTAAATGTTAGCGCTTGTTGGGAGGCAACCCAATTTTATTTTAGTTTCTTACTTTTTGGTTCTGTTTAGTAATAAATAATCCATCTAGCTTCTGTTAGATGTGGTTTTATGTTTTAGTTAGTGTTCGTGCCAAGTAGAACCTTTGGGAAGACTTGGGTAAAGTCTTTATGATCATGCTGTAAAAAAACAGAGATTAGTTAGAACTTTTTACTGGAGAGTGCTATTTAGTTGATTCTTTTTGCAGATGATTACTAGAAAATTCCTCAGGTCCACCAGTTTATTTTAGAATTTTTGGAGTTCCAGAAGTTTGCGTTAGTTACAGATTACTACAGACTATTCTGTTTTTGACAGATTCTGTTTTCATTGTGTTGTTTGCTTATTTTGATGAATCCATGGCTAGTAAAATAGTTTATAATCCATAGAGAAGTTGGAATACAGTAGGTTTAACACCAATATAAATAAAGAATGAGTTCATTAAAGTACCTTGAAGTGGTGTTTTGTTTTCTTTCACTAATGGAGCTTACGAGTTTTCTTTTAAGTTTTGTGTTGTGAAGTTTTCAAGTTTTGGGTAAAGATTCGATGGACTATGGAACAAGGATAACCAAGAGCCTAAGCTTGGGGATGCCCGGGATGGCATCCCCTCTTTCGTCTTCGTTCATCGGTAACTTTACTTGGAGATATATTTTTATTCACCACATGATATGTGTTTTGCTTGGAGCGTCATTTTCTTTTGTTAGTATTTGCTTTCTGTTATTTAGAATAATGTTTTGCATCTTTAGTTTCAATAAAAAAGTCAAGGATAGCCTTTGCCATGCTTATTTTGCTACTATACATGTTGCTGTTTGAAAACAGAAAGTTTACCGCTGTTGCAAAAATTGCCTAGAAAAGTCAGAGAATGATATAATGTTGAAACCTTTTGCATAATAAGCTCTGATAAATATACTATAGTGGGAATTTTATTTCATAATTTTTGGAGTTAGGGAAGTATTGATACTCTTGCATTCTTTACAGACTGTACTGTTTTGACAGATTGCTGTTATGGTTGCATTGTTTGCATATGTTTGCCTGTTTAATGATTCTATTTGAGGATAGGAGTATTAAATATGCAGAGGCATTTAGTATGCAATGTTGAATAATAATTTTTGTGATTTGTTACAGTAGAAAATGATAAGGTTTTGCATTGGTTTATACTAACCTATCTCACGAGTTCTTGTTGAGTTTGGTGTGGATGAAGCTTTTGATAAAAAGAGAAACCATGATATGAGAGGAATTAAGGAGACACAAAATTTCAAGATTGGGGATGCCCAAGGCACCCCAAGATAATATTTTAAGAAGTCTCAAGCATCTAAGCTTGGGGATGCCCCGGTAGGCATCCCACCTTTCTTCCTCAACAACTATCGGTTAGTATCGGTTGAGCCTAAGTTTTTGCTTCTTCACATGAGTTGTGCTATCCTTGCATTGTCATTTTATTTTGTTTTGCTTGCTGTTTGAATACAATACCAAGATCTGAAATTCCTTAATGTTAGAGATTCTTCACATAGTTACATAATTATTTGACTACTCATTGATCTTCACTTATATCTTTCGGAGTAGTTTGTTATTTGCTCTAGTGCTTCACTTATATCTTTTAGAGCACAATGGTGGTTTTATTTTGAAGAAATATATGAACTCTCATGCTTCACTTATAATATTTTGAGAGTCTTAAATAGCATGGTAATTTGTTTAAATAATCATAATATGCTAAGCATAAAAGATTTGTAAGAATTCTTATGAGTGTGTTGAATACTAAGAAAAGTTTGATGCTTGATAATTGTTTTGAGATATGAAGATGGTGATATTAGAGTCATGCTAGTTGAGTAGTTGTGAATTTGAGAAATACTTGTGTTAAAGTTTGTGATTCCCGTAGCATGCACGTATGGTGAACCGTTATGTGATGAAGTCGGAGCATGATTTATTTATTGATTGTCTTCCTTATGAGTGGCGGTCGGGGACGAGCGATGGTCTTTTCCTACCAATCTATCCCCCAAGGAGCATGCGCGTAATACTTTTGTTTGATAACTTCTAGATTTTTGCAATAAGTATATGAGTTCTTTATGACTAATGACGAGTCCGTGGATTATACGCACTTTTTCCCATCCTTCCACCATTGCTAGCCTCTCTAATACCGCGCACTTTTCGCCGGTATCATACACCCACCATATATCTTCCTCAAAACAGCCACCATACCTACCTATCATGGCATTTACATAGCCATTCCGAGATATATTGCCATGCAACTTTCACCGTTCCTTTATTATGACACGCTCCATCATTGTCATATTGCTAGCATGATCATGTAGTTGACACTGTATTTGTGGCAAAGCCACCGTTCATAATTCTTTCATACATGTCACTCATGAGTCATTGCACATCCCGGTACAATGCCGGAGGCATTCATATAGAGTCATATTTTGTTCTAAGTATCGAGTTGTAATTGTTGAGTTGTAAGAAAATAAAAGTGTGATGATCATCATTATTAGAGCATTGTCCCAGTGAGGAAAGGATGATGGAGGCTATGATTCCCCCACAAGTCGGGATGAGACTCCGGACGAAAAAGAAGAAGAGAAAAGAGGCCATAAAAAAGAGAAAAAGGCCCAAACAAAAAAAGGGAAAATAAAAACAATAAAAAAAGAGAGAAGGGGCAATGCTACTATCCTTTTACCACACTTGTGCTTCAAAGTAGCACCATGATCTTCATGATATGGAGTCTCTCATTTTGTCACTTTCATATACTAGTGGGAATTTTACATTATAGAACTTGTCTTGTATATTCCAATGATGGGTTTCCTCGAAATGCCCTAGGTCTTCGTGAGCAAGCGAGTTGGATGCACACCCACTTAGTTTCTTTTGTTGAGCTTTCAAATGCTTATAGCTCTAGTGCATCCGTTGCATGGCAATCCCTACTCACTCACATTGATATCTATTGATGGGCATCTCCATAGCCCGTTGATACGCCTAGTTGATGTGAGACTATCTTCTGCCTTTTTGTCTTCTCCGCAACCACCATTCTATTCCACATATAGTGCTATATCCATGGCTCACGCTCATGTATTGCGTGAAGATTGAAAAAGTTTTGACAATGTCAAAATTATGAAACAATTGCTTGGCTTGTCATCGGGGTTGTGCATGATTTAAATACTTTGTGTGGGAAAGATGGAGCATAGCCAGAATATATGATTTTGTAGGGATAACTTTCTTTGGCCATGTTATTTTGAGAAGACATAATTGCTTAGTTAGTATGCTTGAAGTATTATTATTTTTATGTCAATATGAACTTTTCTTTTGAATCTTATGGATCTGAATATTCATATCACAAGTAAGAAGAATTACATTGAAATTATGCCAACTAGCATTCCACATCAAAAATTATCTTTTTTATCATTTACCTACTCGAGGACGAGCATGGATTAAGCTTGGGGATGCTTGATACGTTTCCAACGTATCTATAATTTTTGATTGCTCCATGCTATATTATCTACTGTTTTGGGCAATATTGGGCTTTATTATCCACTTTTATATTATTATTGGGACTAACCTATTAACCGGAGGCCCAGCCCAGGTTTGCTGTTTTATGCCTATTTCAGTGTTTCGAGGAAAAGGAATATCAGACGGAGTCAAAACGAAACGAAATCAACTGGAGAAGTTATTTTTTGAAGGAAAGCCACCGGATAGACTTGGACTCTACGTCAGAAGATACGAGAGTTGGCCACGAGGGTGGGAGGTGCGCCCACCCCCCTAGGGCGTGCCCCTGCCTCGTGGGGCCCCCAAAGCTCCACCGACGTACCCCTTGCACCCATATATACCTATGTATCGTAAAACTTCCAGAACGGAGATTAGATCGGGAGTTCCACCGCCGCAAACCTCTTTAGCCACCAAAAACCTCTCGGGACCCTATTCCGACACCCTGTCGGAGGGGGGAACCCTCACCGGTGGACATCTTCATCATCCCGGCGCTCTCCATGACGAGGAGGGAGTAGTTCACCCTAGGGGCTGAGGGTATGTACCAGTAGCTATGTGTTTGATCTCTCTCTCTCTCTCTCTCTCTCTCTCTCTCTCTCTCGTGTTCTTGATTTGGCACGATCTTGATGTATCGCGAGCTTTGCTGTTATAGTTGGATCTTATGTTTCTTCTCCCCTCTACTCTCTTGTAACGAATTGAGTTTTCCCCTTTGAGTAATCTTATCGGATTGAGTCTTTAAAGATTTGAGAACACTTGATGTATGTCTTGCCGTGCGTATCTGTGGTGACAATGGGATATCACGTGATTAACTTGATGTATGTTTTTGTGATCAACTTGCGGGTTCCGCCCATGAACCTATGCATAGGGGTTGGCACACGTTTTCGTCATGATTCTCCGGTAAGAACTTTGGGGCACTCTTTGAGGTTCTATGTGTTGGTTTGAATAGATGAATTGAGATTGTGTGATGCATATCGTATAATCATGCCCACGGATACTTGAGGTGACATTGGAGTATCTTGGTGACATTAGGGTTTTCGTTGATCTGTGTCTTAAGGTATTATTCTTGTACGAATTCTAGGGCTGTTTGTGACACTTATAGGAATAGCCCAACGGATTGATTGGAAATAACAACTTTGAGGTGGTTTCGTACCCTACCATAATCTCTTCGTTTGTTCTCCACTATTAGTGACTTTGGAGTGACTCTTTGTTGCATGTTGAGGGATAGTTATGTGATCCAACTATGTTATTATTGTTGAGAGGACTTGCACTAGTGAAAGTATGAACCCTAGGCCTTGTTTCCTAGCATTGCAATACCGTTTATGCTCACTTTTACCGCTTGTTACCTTGCTGTTTTTATATTTTCAGATTACAAAAACCTATATCTACCATCCATATTGCACTTGTATCACCATCTCTTCGCCGAACTAGTACACCTATACAATTTACCATTGTATTGGGTGTGTTGGGGACACAAGAGACTCTTTGTTATTTGGTTGTAGGGTTGCTTGAGAGGGACCATCTTCATCCTACGCCTCTCATGGATTGATAAACCTTAGGTCATCCACTTGAGGGAAATTTGCTACTGTCCTACAAACCTGTGCACTTCCAGGCCCAACAATGTCTACAAGATGAAGGTTGCGTAGTAGACATCATCCACGATGTATATATCGTGTGATGAGGTAGTAGTCCAGCGCCCCAAAGATTCTGAATCTTCTCCTGCATCATCATCCATACTGTCGATGCCTTCGGAGTCGAAGTCAAGCACGTCGGTTAAATCATCAACCGTGGCAATGAAGTGGGTGGTGGGTGGGCAACGAATTCCTTCGTCGCCTGCTTCCCACTCGAGCCGGACATAGTTCGGCCAAGAGCCTCCTGACAAAGAGAGAGACTTTAATGAGTTCAGCATGTTGCCAAAGGGCGAGTGCTGGAAGATATCCGCAGCGGTAAACTCCATTACCGGAGCCCAACTAGGCTCGGCAGGCTCGGGAGCGTGCGGACCGGAACCTGCAACCGGATACGAGTCCAGGGGTCCAGAGTCACCGGCTTCCTTAGAAGTGAGGCCGGTGTTCGGTTCTACGGCCGATGAGTGTGCGGCCTGCGGGGCGGGGTCCATCCACCCGCCCTTGGGCCACGTAGTCTGCTCTGGATTTAGGTCCGGGACTACTGCAGGGGTAATATCCCGAGCACTGTCCGACAACGGGTCTAAGCCGTGCTCATCGTGACTGTCTGGCATTCCTGGCACAAGCCCGACTCCATCGAATATCAAGTCTCCGCGGATATTGGCCGTGTAGTTCAGTTTCGAACGACACGGTGGCGAGGACATATTGTCGATCTGCTCCGGATGGCTGCTTAATTGGCCCCATGATCTTGGCTGCCGAACACGAAGATCTGTCCGGGGAGAAAAGTCTCAACCTGGACCGTGTTGTTGACGATGATTGAAGGAGCCATCGAGCCTTGCAACGACGACACAGAGGAACTCTCAATGAAAGCACCAATGTCGGTGTCAAAACTGGCGGATCTCGGGTAGGGGGTCCAGATCTGTGCGTCTTAGGCTGATGGTAACAGGAAGCAAGGGACACAATGTTTACCCAGGTTCGGGCCCTCTCGATGGAGGTAAAACCCTACTTCCTGCTTGATTAATATTGACGATATGAGTAGTACAAGAGTAGATCTACCACGAGATCATAGAGGCTAAACCTTAGAAGCTAGCCTATGATGATTATGATTGTAATTGTGACGGGCCTTCTAAGGACCAACCTCTCCGGTTTATATAGACACCGGAGAGGGCTAGGGTTTACATGGAGTCGGTTACAAGGAAGGAAACATAATATCCAGATCACCAAGCTTGTCTTCCACGCAAAGGAGAGTCCCATCCGGACACGGGACGGAGTCTTGAGTATTGTATCTTCACGCTTCAATAGTCCGGACGATGTATATAGTCCGGCTGTCCGGATACCCCCTAATCCAGGACTCCCTCAGCCAAGACGCACTCCTCCATTGAAGATGAAGAGGAAGAGGGGGAGGAAGAAGAAATCCATTCCCCCCTGTTGGGGGGAGAAAGAAGAGGAAGGCCTCCACACATGGGGAGGCCGAGGCGTCCAAGAAGGGGAAAACTTCCCTTCCGGACAACTCCACAGCGGCCACCAACAGCGGCAGAGAGTGGGAGCCCAGGGTCAAGCCCCTGGCCAACTCGTAAGTGTCCGGACACAGTAATATATCTGGCATTTTTACTTTATTGTTTTTAATGTGCTGGATCATGCACTCGCAACCCGGCCAGTCCAACATCGCGCTGTCCTCCTCTTCGGAGGGATCGCTGGACTCGTCAGCGATGAACAACGAGTCCCTTCCGACGGCCTCCTCGACAACACCGAGGTGTTGTCTCGAAGGATCCCAAGCCAGGGAGAGGATCAGGAGGCCGTCCTAATTGTGCCGGAGGGTAAAACCCAGGCTGCCAAACACATGGGGGGACAAAACCCTATGGACACCGACGATGGGGGACGTATCTAATTCGGCCCCCAGCCGAATACCGCTTCGGAGACCCAAGTGGCTCCGGATTCAGGCAGGACGCCTCTTTCAAATGAGGGGGGCGAGCCAACTCCACCGGTGACCTCTGTCCATCCAGAGGCACCGGATAGATTACTAGAAGCGCTACAAGGCGCTTCCATTGTGGAAGAAACACCGTACTATTATGAGTACGGTGATTGAGAAGGTCCAGTCCGCCAAAAACGGACTGACCGAAGCCTACACTAGCCTTTTAACAGGCTTTGAGGTAAGTAATAATTGTAAAAGAATATCACAGTGTAGACAGTAGCCCCTGATGCTCTGTTCGGTGTTTGGAAAGAAAAGCCGAACAGAGGATCAACCAATTTTCGCAGGAGTCGAATATAATATGTCTATGTGAACAAGGAGGCGTCGCTGCTGGCTGCTACCGCTCATACTACGGAAGTCTCCGGACTGTAGCAGAATCTAGAGCGGGCCGAGCAAGAGCTCGGCCTCTTGAAGAAGCAGCTGGAGGAAAGCAAAGGTATGTAGTAACCTGCGTGTCATGAACTTTATTAGGGGCCACGACCGAGGTGGCGGCCCTTAAGAACACGTTAGCCGAGGCCGAGGACAAAGCGGCCAACACTACAAAAAATACACTTCCGTGATGATACGTGTTTGTCACAGTAGGTCGTGTTTTTTGTCATGCATGTACATCCATGACGATTTTATGACAGAATCAAGATAGTCATACATGTGCTGTCGTAGAAGTGTTCCATGACATTACCAAAATTATCATCACGGAAGTTTCCACTTCCATGATGATAAATCGCGCGTCACAGAAGTGTTTTCGTCAAGGGTGACCGACACGTGGCATCTGATGTCTACTACACAACCTTCTTCTTGTAGACGTTGTTGGGACTGCAAGTGCACATGTTTGTAGGACAGTAGCAAATTCCCTCAAGTGGATGAACTAAGGTTTATCAATCCGTGGGAGGCGTAGGATGAAGATGGTCTCTCTCAAACAACCCTGCAACCAAATAACAAAGAGTCTCTTGTGTCCCCAACACACCCAATACAATGGTAAATTGTATAGCTGCACTAGTTCGGCGAGGAGATGGTGATACAAGTGCAATATGGATAGTAGATATGGGTATTTGTAGTCTGAGATAATAAAAACGGCAAGGTAACTAATGGTAAAAGTGAGCATAAATGGTATTGCAATGATAGGAAACAAGGCCTAGGGTTCATACTTTCACTAGTGTAAGTTCTCTCAACAATAATAACATAGATAGATCATATAACAATCCCTCAACATGCAACAAAGAGTCACTCCAAAGCCACTAATAGCGGAGAACAAACGTAGAGATTATGGTAGGGTACGAAACCACCTCAAAGTTATTCTTTTGGATCAATCTATTCAAGAGTTAGTACTAGAATAACACCTTAAGACACATATCCACCAAAACCCTAATGTCACCTAGATACTCCATTGTCACCTCAAGTATCCGTGGGCATGATTATACGATATGCGTCACACAATCTCAGATTCATCCAACCAACACAAAGTACTTCAAAGAGTGCCCCAAAGTTTCTACCGGAGAGTCAAGAAAACGTGTGCCAACCCCTATGCATAGGTTCATGGGCGGAACCCGCAAGTTGGTCACCAAAACATACATCAAGTGGCACGTGATATCCCATTGTCACCACAGATAAACACGGCAAGACATACATCAAGTGTTCTCTAATTAAAGACTCAATCCGATAAGATAACTTCAAGATGGAAACTCAATTCATCACAAGAGAGTAGAGGGGGAAGAACCGTCATAAGATCCAACTATAATAGCAAAGCTCGCCATACATGAAGATCGTGCCATAGAGAGAACACGAGAGAGAGAGATCGAACACATAGCTATTGGTACATACCCTCAGCCCCGAGGGTGAACTAGTCCCTCCTAGTCATGGAGAGCGCCGGGATGATGAAGATGGCCACCGGTGATGGGTTCCCCCTCCGGCAGGGTGCCGGAATGGGCTCCCGAGTGGTTTTTGGTGGCTACACAGGCTTGCGGCGACGGAACTCTCGATCTATCTTCTCCGTGGATGTTTTTAGGGTACGTGGGACTATATAGGCGAAAGAAGTCGGTCAGGAGGTGCACGAGGGGCCCACGAGACAGGGGGCACGCCCAGTAGGGGGGGGGGGGCGGCCCCTATCTCCTGGCCTCCTAGAGGATCTTCTAACGTGAACTCCAAGTCTCTAGGATCATATTCTTCCAAAAAATCACGCTGCCAAAGGTTTCATTCTGTTTGGACTCCGTTTGATTTTCTTTTTCCTCGAAATACTGAAACAGGCAATAAAACAACAATATGGGCTGGGCCTCCGGTTAATAGGTTAGTCCCAAAAGTAATATAAAAGTGAATAATAAAGCCCGTAATCATTCAAAACATATAATAAAATAGCATGAATGCTTCATAAATTATAGATACGTGGGAGAAGTATCAGCATCCCCAAGCTTAATTCCTACTCGTCCTCGAGTAGGTAAATGATAAAAGAAAGAATTTATGAAGTGTGAATGCTAGAAGGTGCACAAGTTTGATCAATGATAATTTCAATCACCTTTTCTAGCATGATAATATGTCATAACAGTAGTTCATCTCATAAAACTTCTCACGATAAAGTAACAAGCAATTCACATGTCAAAGCATAGACCATAAACTTTCTTGAAAACTAGCAAACTTCATTCTCGGTCATCAAACAATTGGAGTTCATCTTATTTTCAAGAATAGAAAACTCCACATACTCAACTATCATATAGTCTTCTACAATTTCTAACACACACAATATTAATGGTTATGGAGTTTCAATCGGACACTGAGAAAGATAGGGGCTTATAGTGTTGCCTCCCAATGTATTCACCTTTGGGTGATGTCAACAATAATAGTTCATGCTAACTTATATCCAATTGGATATATATATATATATATATATATATATATATATATATATATATATATATATATATATATATATATATATATATATATATATCGGGATCTTTCCAACACGAGGTGCTTGCCAAAGGATAAAATGAAAAGAGAAAGGTGAAGATCACCTTGACTCTTGCATAAAGTAAAAGACATAAAGTAAAAGATAGGCCCTTCGCAGAGGGAAGCGGAGGTTGTCACGTGCTTTTAGGGTTGGATGCACAAAATCTTAATGCGAATGAACGTCACTTTATATTGCCACTTGTATATGGACCTTTATTATGCAGTCCGTCGCTTTTATTGCTTCCCTAACAAAATCGTATAAGGCTATTTTCTTCACACCAAAAGATCATACATATTTAGAGAGCAATTTTTATTGCTTGCACCGATGACAACTTACTTGAAGGATCTTACTCAATCCATAGGTAGGTATGGTGGACTCTTATGGCAAAACTGGGTTTAAGGATATTTGGAAGAACAAGTAGTATCTCTACTTGGTGCAAGGAATTTTGGCTAGCATGAGGGGGAAAGGCAAGCTCAACATGTTTGAATGATCCATGACGAGAATACTGTAACTGAGATGTGCGAAAACATAACCCATTATGTTGTCTTCCTTGTCCAACATCATCTCTTTAGCATGTCATACTTGATGAGTGCTCCCAATTATAAAAGATGTCTAGGATACTATATTTATATGTGAAATCTCTCTTCCTTCAATATTCTTTCATGAATTGTTCAAATGACCAATACAATGCTTGCTAACCTTAAATAAATTTACAACCTCTACTTCTTAGATGTGAAGTCATTACTCCCCATGGGATAAGCAAATGAGGCATATATAATTTCAGATTTATGACATTTCAACTCATTCAACAATTTACTCATAGGATATAAGTGAAGCACACGAGTAAATGACAAACTACTCCAAAAAGATATAAGTGAAGATCAATGAGTAGCTAAATAATTATGTAACTATATGAAGACTCTCTCTCATTTAAGAATTTCAGATCTTGGTATTGTATTCAAACAGCAAGCAAAACAAAATAAAATGACATTTCAAGGATAGCACAACTCATGTGAAGAAGCAAAAACTTAGGCTCAACCGATACTAACCGATAGTGGTTGAAGAAGAATGGTGGGATGCCTACCGGGGCATCCCCAAGCTTAGATGCTTTATACTTCTTGAAATATTATCTTGGGGTGCCTTGGGCATCCCCAAGCTTGAACTTTTGTGTCTCCTTAATTCCTCTCATATCATGGTTTCTCTATTTCTCAAAAGCTTCATCCACAACAAACTCAACAAGAACTCGTGAGATAGGTTAGTATAAACCAGTGCAAAACCTTATCATTTTCTACTGTAACAAATTACTAAAATTAGTATTCAACATTTCATACTAAATTCCTCTGCACATTAATACTCCTATCCTTAAATAGAATCATTAAACAAGCAAACATATGCAAACAATGCAAACATAACAGCAATCTGCCAAAACAGTACAGTCTGTAAAGAATGCAAGAGTATCAATACTTCCCTAACTCCAAAAATTATGAGAGAAAATTCCCACTGTAGTAAATTTATCAGAGATCATTATGCAAAAGGTTTCATCATTATATCATTCTCTGACTTTTCTAGGGAATTTTTGCAACAGCGGTAAACTTTCTGTTTTCAAACAGCAACATGTATACTAGCAAAATAAGCATGGTAAAGGCTATCCTTGACATTTTTATCAAAAATAAAGATGAAAAACATTATTCTAAATAACAGAAAACAAATAATAACAAAATAAAATGATGCTCCAAGCAAAACACATATCATGTGGCGAATAAAAATATAGCTCCAAGTAAAGTTACCGATGAACGAAGACGAAAGAGGGGATGCCTTCCGGGGCTTCCCCAAGCTTAGGCTTTTGGCTACTCTCGAATATTACTTTGGGGTGCCTTGGGCATCCCCAAGCTTACGCTCTTGCCATTCCTTATTCCATAGTCCATCAAATCCTTACTGAAAACTTGAAAACTTCACAACACAAAACTCAACAGAAAACTCATAAACTCCGTTAGTATAAGAAAATAAAACCACCACTTAGTTACTGTAATGAACTCATTCTAAATTCATATTGGTGTAGTATCTAATGTATTCCAACTTTTCTATGGTTCATACCCTCCGATACTACTCATAGATTCATCAAAATAAGCAAACAACACATAGAA
Source organism: Aegilops speltoides (assembly GCA_021437245.1). NCBI lineage: Eukaryota > Viridiplantae > Streptophyta > Magnoliopsida > Poales > Poaceae > Aegilops > Aegilops speltoides. The sequence goes on along the minus strand of CM038146.1, from coordinate 214,617,200 downwards.
AACAGAATCTGTCAAAAGCAGAACAGTATGTAGTAATCTGTATCAAACGTATACTTGTGGAACTCCAAAATTCCTATCGAATTAGGAAGTCTTAAGAAATATGTGTACCAATCCATAGCAAAAATAATCAGATCAGAAGCACGTTTTTATGAATTAAAAAAACTAATTTACTGGGTGCAAAAGTTTCTGATTTTCAGCAGGATCAAAACAACTATCACCGTAAGCTATCCTAAAGGTCTTACTTGGCACTTTATTGAAACAAAAGCTATAAAACATGATTACTACAGTAGCATAATCATGTGAACACACAAAAACAGTAAGGGTAAATATTGGGTTGTCTCCCAACAAGCGCTTTTCTTTAATGCCTTTCTAGCTAGGCATGATGATGACAATGATGCTCACCTAAAAGATAAGAATTGAAACATAATGGAAGCATCATGAAGCATATGACTAGCACATTTAAGTCTAACCCACTTCCTATGCATAGGGATTTGGTGAGCAAACTAGGGAACAATAATCAACTAGCATAGGAAGGCAAAACAAGCATAAGTTCAAAACTTGAAGCACATAGAGAGGAAACTTGACATTATTGCAATTCCTATACGCATATGTTCCTCCCTCATAATAATTTTCAGTAGCATCATGAATGAATTCAACAATGTAACCAGCACCTAAAGCATTCTTTTCATGATCTACACACATAGAAAATTTACTACTCTCCACATAAGCAAAATCTTCTCATGAATAGTAGTGGGAGCAAACTCAACAAAATAATTATCATGTGAGGCATAATCCAATTGAAAACTATAATCATGATGACAAGTTTCATGGTTATCATTATTTCTAATAGCATACAAGTCATCACAATAATCATCATAGATAGCAACTTTGTTCTCATAATCAATTGGAACCTCTTCCGAAATAGTGGAATCATCACTAAATAAAGTTGACACTCTTCCAAATCCACTTTCATGTTCATCACAATAAGATTCAACATCCTCCAAAATAGTGAGGTCACTACTTCCTAAAGTTGACACTCTTCCAAACCCACTTTCATCAATATAATCATCATAAATAGGAGGCATGCTTTCATCATAATAAATTTGCTCATCAAAACTTGGGGGACAAAAAATATCATCTTCATCAAACATAGCTTCCCCAAGCTTGTGGCTTTGCATATCATTAGCATCATGGATATTCAAGGAATTCATACTAACAACATTGCAATCATGCTCATCATTCAAATATCTAGTACCAAACATTTTAAAGACTTCTTCTTCTAGCACTTGAGCACAATTTTCCTTTTCATCATACTCACGAAAGATATTAAAAAGACGAAGCGTATGAGACAAGCTTAACTCCATTTTTTTGTAGTTTTCTTTTATAAACTAAACTAGTGATAAAGCAAGAAACAAAAAGATTCGATTGCAAGATCTAAAGATATACCTTCAAGCACTCACCTCCCCAGCAACAGCGTGAGAAAAGAGCTTGATGTCTACTACACAACCTTCTTCTTGTAGACACTGTTGGGCCTGCAAGTGCACAGGTTTGTAGGATAGTAGCAAATTTCCCTCAAGTGGATGACCTAAGGTTTATCAATCCGTGGGAGGCGTAGGATGAAGATGGTCGCTCTCAAACAACCCTACAACCAAATAACAAAGAGTCTCTTGTGTCCCCAACACACCCAATACAATGGTAAATTGTATAGGTGCATTAGTTCGGCGAAGAGATGGTGATACAAGTGCAATATGGATAGTAGATATGGGTATTTGTAATCTGAAATAATAAAAACAGCAAGGTAACTAATGGTAAAAGTGAGCGTAAATGGTATTGCAATGATAGGAAACAAGGCCTAGGGTTCATACTTTCACTAGTGTAAGTTCTCTCAACAATAATAACATAGATAGATCATATAACAATCCCTCAACATGCAACAAAGAGTCACTCCAAAGCCACTAATAGCAGAGAACAAACGTAGAGATTATGGTAGGGTACGAAACTACCTCAAAGTTATTCTTTTGGATCAATCTATTCAAGATTTCGTACTAGAATAACACCTTAAGACACATATCAACCAAAACCCTAATGTCACCTAGATACTCCATTGTCATCTCAAGTATCCGTGGGCATGATTATACGATATGCGCCACACAATCTCAGATTCATCCAACCAACACAAAGTACTTCAAAGAGTGCCCCAAAGTTTCTACCGGAGAGTCAAGAAAACGTGTGCCAACCCCTATGCATAGGTTCATGCGCGGAACCTGCAAGTTGGTCACCAAAACATACATCAAGTGGCACGTGATATGCCATTGTCACCACAGATAAACACGGCAAGACATATATCAAGTATTCTCAAATTAAAGACTCAATCCGGTAAGAAAACTTCAAGAGGGAAACTCAATTCATCACAAGAGAGTAGAGGGGGGAGAAACATCATAAGATCCAACTATAATAGCAAAGCTCGCGATACATCAAGACCGTGCCATAGAGAGAACACGAGAGAGAGAGAGAGAGATCAAACACATAGCTACTGGTACATACCCTCAGCCCCGAGGGTGAACTAGTGCCTCATCGTCATGGAGAGCGCCGGCATGTTGATGATGGCCACCGGTGATGGGTTCCCCTCCGGCAGGGTGCCGGAACGGGCTCTCGAGAGGTTTTTGGTGGCTACCGAGGCTTGCGGCGGCGGAACTCCCGATCTATCTTCTCCGTGGATGTTTTTAGGGTACGTGGGACTATATAGGTGAAAGAAGACGATCGGGAGGTGCTCGAGGGGCCCACGAGACAGGGGGGCACGCCCAGTAGGGGGGGGGGCGCCCCCCTATCTCCTGGCCTCCTCGAGGATCTTCTGACGTGAACTCCAAGTCTCCAGGATCATATTCTTCCAAAAAATCACGCTGCCGAAGGGTTCATTTCATTTGGACTCCGTTTGATATTCCTTTTCCTCGAAACACTAAAACAGGCAATAAAACAACAATATGGGTTGGGCCTCCGGTTAATAGGTTAGTCCCAAAAGTAATATAAAAGTGAATAATAAAGCCCGTAATCATTTAAAATAGATAATAAAATAGCATGAATGCTTCATAAATTATAGATACGTTGGAGACGTATCAGCATCCATCATAACGGAACGCCGTTAAGCTATCAGGTTGGGTTTTGGATCCGATAACCCGTTAACAGCCCCGACCAATGGGGATTTTCCACGTATAAAATCATCATTGGCTGGAAGAAACACGTGTCGGCTCACCGTTGGGACAGATGTGATCCGCTCATTGGACCGTAGGCGCCTATGATACGGCGACACGTGGCATGGACCAACAGAGGCCCATTCCTGTGAAAAGGCTGGCCCGTTTGACTTGGTCAAAAGGTGGCGGGCCGGCCCATTGAAAGCCTGTTAACGGCCTGTTAGCATATAGCCCATTTACAGCCCGCTAACCCAGGCCCCGTTACGCCCTATCTGAATTAGGCCCAGTAGCTTCATCTGGGTCGCCCAATATGATTCAACCTGTTTTAACTTCCAGCCCATGTGTGGCCCATGACTTCTTTCAGCCCATATGAGGACCTTTGTAACTCTTGGACCATTAATGGCCCGTGGTGAAACTGGCCCGTAATGAACAATGTATCAATTTATACCCATTAATGGCCCGTTATTCCATTGGGTCATTTCCAGCCCAAGTTATCTTTCGGCCTTCTCAGGGCCCATTGATTCTTGGTCTCATTTGCAGCATTCAGTTACATACGGCCCGTTACTGTCATTTTCTGCTTGTGGGCCAAATTCAGCCCATCGTTACAGTCAGCCCGTTTGCGGACCGTTAATACGTTTGGCCGTTTTCATGTCAATACGGCCTATTAACGGCCCGTTATGGTCCACAAATAGTACGGCCCATGATTGGCAAAATGATGATACGCCCCATAGAAGGCCCATGGATCCTACGGCCCGTATGAGGCCCATGGATAGTACGGCCCGTAGAAGGCCCATGGATCGTACGACCCGTAGAAGGCCCATGGACCCTATGGCCCGTAGAAGGCCCATGGACCATAAGGCCCGTATAGAAGGCCGATGGATCCTATGGACCGTATAGAAGGCCAATGGATCCTACGGCCGAACGAAGGCCCATGGATCATACGGCCTACAGGAGGCCCATGGTTACAATAGTCCGTGTGTTGCCATGATTATTTTGGCCTAGTTACCAAAAATAGGCTATTGTGGCCACTAGAAAAAAACAGAAAAAGAACTGCAGTGACTACAAGCAAACAACTAAACAAGACAATAAGGAAATAAATAAGCAAGCAATTAACGCTAGCCTATTACCGATATTACACATATTACATCCACTGGTCATCAAAGTTCGCCACCAGTGCAAATATAGGGAACAAAGCAGCACATTACATACACTGGCCGTCAAAATTGGCCACCAGTGCAAATAAACGCGGCAGCAAAATAAGAGCATAACTTAAACAACTTCAGAAGAGCTCAAGAAATGTTATCCTGGGTATCCACCATCCTGGCAATAAGCTTAGAAAGCTAATTAGCTTTGTCCTGTTTGGCGCTAAAATCCTCCAACGCTTGTTGTTGCACCAGAAAGTATGCATCTGAATGCTCCAGGGACTTCCGCAGTCCTTCCGCTTCTTGTCCCAGCACAGCTAATTGATGTCTTTCAGCTTGTAGTTGAGACTCAAGAAACCGAACTGATTCAGACAGTGAGTTTGAATAGCTTGTGCAAGCGGTAGTGGCCAAGAACTTCGAACACTAAACCAAGACAGACTTTGGGGTTGTCTCATTGTCTTCAAGATAGTCTTCCTTAGCTGTCTTATCAGCTTTGTTGGAGACCAACAAGGATGTGTCACTATCCTGAACCTTATCGGCATTACTTCCTTTACCATTGCTTAATAAGACACTCTTCCCCAATATTCTGTCCGCATTCTAAAAGAAGAAACAAGTAGACACATAACAAGTTTAGCATCTACTAGTATATGAAACTCATTTCGGTGAACCAGTTCATTAGTAAGGTGGACAGGATTAAACTACCAAGTCTTCTATTGCCAAGTACTAGTACATAATAAAAGCATCAAACAAACATATATCTATGTCCTATGGTCACTGCATTGTCTTGCCAAATCAAAATAAAGACACGGTTCAAATCATATCAGTTCAAGACAAAGCAGTAGTGAAAGAATACAAAGCGTGGGAAACTACATGGCACAACAAGATTTCAGATGGGTACCACGGGTCTACATGTACAAAAACACTATTGGCTCTGTTGTGATGCTAGTAATGTGCATGATATGAAAGTCAATTGTATACACAATTGAAATTGAAATCAACAGAGCTACTGATAAGAGCAAACCTGTTAAAGAAACATGCGTGAACATACCTACTGCGCCATTGGAGTTTCAATTAGATCCTTCAATTTAAAAATAAGTTTGTATGAGTAAATACAGTGATACAAGAGCAAAGCAATCATAGTTAAAAAAGCGCGCCTAAGCGAGCGCTTAAGCGCGCCTAGGCTCTAGGCGTTGGCAAAACGCATTGTGCATAACTACGCTTAATCTATGCATAACTGCGCATTAGCATGCACTTTGGTCAGTAAAGCGCAAGGCGGTGGCAAAACGCATAATTAACGCCTAGCGCTTTTTTGAACTATGATAGCAATGGAATCTTAAATTAGAACAGTTGTTCTTCAGGTTTAGGCACCTGTTCTACATGAACAGAGTACAATAAGACACAAGAATATAATACTTAAAAATAGAAAATGAGCTCATAGACCTTACCACATTCTTGGTTCGGGACCAAGATGTAACAAAGGCGTTCCCGACCATCGTCCGAAGAATGTGTCTCGGGAGAAAGTAAGGGAATTTGATGAGTTTCTTTGCCGGTGAAGTATGTTTTCTTTAGGTAATTCCGATACTGCCACCAAGCATTCTTGAAGATAGCAGAGGTATTAGCATAGGTTACCTCATCCTGAGTTTCCAAATCGGTCCTTATCTATAGAGAAAATGGGAAAATTTGTTGTATTATAACCATCATGGAGGTAGGATGTATGGGACGAAGCAAAGTAATTGCCATGAATAACATTACTTACACATAACTCCGGACAAACACCTGAATCGGCATTTTCCTTCATCTTGAGATAATATTTCCAAGATGGGAAGATACGCATATACGATTTAACAACATCAAATGCGATAGATGCTAAACTACGACTAGCTGGTTGTACTTCCTCCACGTGAATAGGCGTACTAACTGGTGGAGTTGGGGTTCGCCGTGATAGTACTGGCCCTTTGGGCACTGGAGCTGCCTTACTAACTGCTCTTGTTTGGGAGCTCTGTGGTGGAGATGGTGCTGTGTCAACAGGAACTGGGTTACTATCGGCTAGGGTTGGGGTTAGATTGGGTGAAGCTGGTTCTCTGTCCATTGCAGTAGGGGTACAATCTGTGAGAGTTTGGGTTATGTGTGGTAGGGCAGGTTCTTGTGCATGTACAATCGGGGTGCTATCTCCACCAAGAGGTAGCACTATTTTATTTGAAGACCGTGTTTTTAGTCCGCTAGATACTGGCATCACCCGCTCCAATTCAAATGGCTGATAAACAGGAAACATAGTCGAATGTACAGACATTGTATGAGAGACAGATGCAATAGATAGTGTGGAAAAAAGAGGGCATGAAATAGTTAACATGTATATTGTTTAACTAAAACGGATAGCATGACATAATTTCACATATATGATGTCTATCTAAACTGGATAGCATAGCATAACATAATTCAAAGATATGATGAATAACTAAACAGATCATTCAGAACGCCCGGACACACCCGCCGGTGGTCGTTACTCTGGCGGGATCTAGACCGGCCCCACAGATCAATACTAGTCTTTTCTGCGCACTTTGTCCTCACTCGGCGCACCCGGAGCAATCTTCGGTCGGTCACCCATCCTGAAACTACTCCAAGCTGAGCACGCTTAACTTTGGAGTTCTTTCCAATGGGCTCCTAAAAGAAGGAATTCCTTATTGATATGAGTAGTCTATCATCCCTAATAAGCCGTGCTATTACATACACCCACACTCGGAGGAACCGACGTCCTCGTCGGCCACAGAACGCTCCTCTTGGCACAACCGTCTCATGCATCCAGTCCGTACATGTGCCATGCCGTGTGCCACGACGGGTCACAAACGTCATGAACAACATGACCGCGCACCTGTCCGCAACCATCCGTGTAACCGCGAGGGTCGGCTCTGATACCAACTTGTAACGCCCCGGACACACCCGCCGGTGGTCGTTACTCCTGGCGGGATCTAGATCGCCCCACAGATCAATACTAGTCTTTTCTGCGACTTTGTCCTCACTCGTGCGCACCCGGAGCAACTTCGGTCGGTCACCCATCTGAAACTACTCCAAGCTGAGCACGCTTAACTTTGGAGTTCTTTCCGAATGGGCTCCCGGAAAAGAAGGAATTCCTTATTGATATGAGTAGTCTATCATCCCTAATAAGCCAGGCTATTACAATCGCATGACATAATTCACCTACATGTTATCTAAGTAATCAGGATCGCACCATTTAATTCACATATGTGATTTATATGCTAAACAAAGGGCATTTGATATGATTTCTGAACTAAGAACATGGTGTTGAATATTGTGTATATGATGTCTAAACTATGCAATGCAAGACACTGTATGCATGATATGAGCAGTATAGCCATGCCAAGTTAGAGCATACACCTCAGTGGGGGAATAGTGTTGGGGAACGTAGTAATTTGAAAAAAATTCCTACGTACACGCAAGATCATGGTGATGGCATAGCAACGAGAGGGGAGAGTGTTGTCCATGTATCCTCGTAGACCGTAAGCGGAAGCGTTATGACAACGCGGTTGATGTAGTCGTACGTCTTCACGATCCGACCGATCCAAGTACCGAACGTACGGCACCTCCGAGTTCAGCACACGTTCAGCTCGATGACGATCCCCGGACTCCGATCCAGCAAAGTGTCGGGGATGAGTTCCGTCAGCACGACGGCGTGGTGACCACGACGGCATGGTGACGATGATGATGTTCTACCGGCGTAGGGCTTCACTTAAACTCCGCGACGATATGACCGAGGTGGAATATGGTGGAGGGGGGCACCGCACACGGCTAAGGAACGATCTTGAAGATCAACTTGTGTCTTCTAGGGAGCCCCACTGCCCCCGTATATAAAGGAGCAAGGGAGGGGGTGGCCGGCCTAGGAGGAGGCGCACAAAGGAGGAGTCCTACTCCCACCGGGAGTACGATTCCCCCCCTTCCAAGTAGTAGGAGTAGGAGTCAAGGAAAGGGGGAAGAGAAGAGAAGGAAGGAGGGGGTGCAGCCCCTCCCCCTAGTCCAATTCGGACTAGGCCTTGGGGGGGCGCCCAACCTCTCCTCTCTCTTTCCCCTAAAGCCCAATAAGGCCCATATACTCCCGGCAAATTCCGTAACTCTCCCAGTACTTCAAAATACCGAATCACTCGGAACCTTCCGAACTCGAATATAGTCGTCAATATATCGATCTTTACGTCTCAACCATTTCAAGACTCCTCGTCATGTCCCCGATCTCATCCGGGACTCCGAACTCCTTCGGTACATCAAAACTCATAAACTCATAATATAACTGTCATCGTAACGTTAAGCGTGCGGACCCTACGGGTTCGAGAACTATGTAGACATGACCTAGAACTATTCTTGGTCAATAACCAATAGCGGAACCTGGATGCCCATATTGGCTCCTACATATTCTATGAAGATCTTTATCGGTCAAACCGCATAACAACATACTTTGTTCCCTTTGTTATCGGTATGTTACTTGCCCGAGATTCGATCGTCGGTATCCAATACCTAGTTCAATATCGTTACCGGAAAGTCTCTTTGCTCGTTACGTAATGCATCATTCCGTAACTAACTCATTAGCTACATTGCTTGCAAGGCTTATAGTGATGTGCATTACCGAGAGGGCCCAGAGATACCTCTCCGACAATCGGAGTGACAAAACCTAATCTCGAAATACGCCAACCCAACATGTACCTTTGGAGACACCTGTAGTACTCCTTTATAATCACCCAGTTACGTTGTGACGTTTGGTAGCACCCAAAGTGTTCCTCCGGCAAACGGGAGTTGCATAATCTCATAGTCACAAGAACATGTATAAGTCATGAAGAAAGCAATAGCAACATACTAAACGATCAAGTGCTAGGCTAACGGAATGGGTCATGTCAATCACATCATTCTCCTAATGATGTGATCCCGTTAATCAAATGACAACTCGTGTCTATGGCTAGGAAACTTAACCATCTTTGATTCACGAGCTAGTCAAGTAGAGGCATACTAGTGACACTATGGTTGTCTATGTATTCACACATGTATTATGTTTCCGGTTAATACAATTCTAGCATGAATAATAAACATTTATCATGAAATAAGGAAATAAATAATAACTTTATTATTGCCTCTAGGGCATATTTCCTTCAGTCTCCCACTTGCACTAGAGTCAATAATCTAGTTCACATCGCCATGTGATTTAATACCAATATTCATATCTGTATATGATTAACACCCATAGTTCACATCTTCATGTGACCAACACCCAAAGGGTTTACTAGAGTCAATAATCTAGCTCACATTGCTATGTGATTAACACCCAAAGAGTACAAAGGTATGATCATGTTTTGCTCGTGAGAGAAGCTTAGTCAAAGGTTCTGTCACATTCAGAGCCGCATGTATTTTGCAAATATTCTATGTCTACAATGCTCTGCACGGAGCTACTCTGGCTAATTACTCCCACTTTCAATATGTATCCAGATTGAGACTTAGAGTCATCTGGATCTGTGTAAAAGCTTGCATCATTGTAACTTTTTACGACGGGCTCTTTTATCACCTCCATAATCGAGAAACAACCTCACTAAGGATATTCTTGACCGCTTTCCAGTGATCTACTCTTAGATGAAAATTGTATTCCTTTGTCAAACTCAGAGCAAGGTATAAAATAGGTCTGGTTCACAGCATAGCATACTTTATAGAACCTATGACTGAGGCATAGGCAATGACTTTTCATTCTCTTTCTATTTTCTGCCATGGTCGGGTCTTGAGTCTTACTCAACTTCACACCTTTGCATCACAGGCAAGAACTCCTTCTTTGACTGTTCCATTTTGAATTATTTCAAAATTTTATCAAGGTATGTAGTCATTTGAAAAAATCTTATCAAGCGTCTTGATCTATCTATATCGATCTTGATGCTCAATGTGTAAGCAGCTTCACCGAGGTCTTGCTTTGAAAAACTCCTTTCAAAACACTCCTTTATGCTTTGCAGAATAATTCTACATTATTTCCGATCAACAATATGTCATTCACATATACTTATCGAAATCTTGTAGTGCTCCCACTCACTTTCTTGTAAATACAGCTTTTCCAAAAGTCTCAGATAAAATCATATGCTTTGATCAACTCATCAAAGCGTATATTCCAATTCGAGATGCTTGCACCAGTCCATAGATGGATCATTTGGAGCTTGCACACTTTGTTAGCATCTTTAGGATTGACAAAACCTTCTGGTTGCATCATATACAACTCTTCTTTAATAAATCCATTAAAGAATGCAGTTTTGACATCCTTTTGCCAGATTTCATAAAATGTGGCAATTGCTAACATGATTCCGACAGACTTTAAGCATCGATACGAGTGAGAAAAAACTCATCGTAGTCAACATCTTGAACTTTATCAAAAACCTTTTTCGACAAATCTAGCTTTGTAGATAGTAACACTACTATCAACGTCCGTCTTCCTCTTGAAGATCCATTTATTTTCTATGGCTTGCCGATCATCAGGCAAGTCAATCAAAGTCCACACTTTGGTCTCATATATGGATCCCATCTCAGATTTCATGGCCTCAAACCATTTCGCGGAATCTGGGCTCATCATCGCTTCCTCATAGTTCGTAGGTTATCATGGTCTAGTAACATGACTTCTAGAATAGCATTACCGTACCACATTGGCGCGGACCGTACTCTGGAATACCTACGAGGTTTTGTAGTAACTTGATTTGAAGTTTCATGATCATCATCATTAGCTTCCTCGCTAATCGGTATAGCTATCACTGGAACTGATTTCTGTGATGAACAACTTTCCAATTTGGGAGAAGGTACAATTACCTCATCAAGTTCTACTTTCCTCCCACTCACTTCTTTCGAGAGAAACTCCTTCTCTAGAAAGGATCCATTCTTAGCAACGAATGTTTTGCCTTCGGATCTGTGATAGAAGGTGTAGCCAACAGTTTCTTTTGGGTATGAAGATGCACTTTTCTGATTTGGGTTCGAGCTTATTAGGTTGAAAACCTTTTTCATATAAGCATCGTAAATCCAAACTTTTAAGAAACGATAGCTTAGGTTTACTGGTAAACCATAGTTCATACGGTGTCGTCTCAACGGATTTAGATGGTGCCCTATTTAAACGTGAATGCAGCTGTCTCTAATGCATAACCCCAAAACGATAGTGGTAAATTAGTAAGAGACATCATAGATCGCACCATATCCAATAAAGTGCGGTTACGACGTTCGGACACACCATAACGTTGTGGTGTTCCAGGTGGCGTGAGCTGTGAAACTATTCCACATTGTTTTAATTGAAGACCAAACTCGTAACTCAAATATTCATCTCCGCGATCAGATCGCAGAAAACTTTATTTTCTTGTTACGATGATTTTTCCACTTTACTCTGAAATTCTTTGAACCTATCAACTATTTCAGACTTATTTTTCATCAAGTAGATATACCCATATCTGCTCAAATCATCTTGTGAAGGTCGAAAATAACGATACTTGCATCGAGCATCAACACTTATTGGATCGCATACATCGGTATGTATTATTTCCAATAAGTCAAGAGCTTGTTCCATTGTTTCGAGAACGGAGTTTTAGTCATCTTGCCCAAAAGGCACGGTTCGCAAGCATCAAATGATTCATAACCAAGCGATTCCAAAAATCCATCTTTATGGAGTTTCTTCATGCGCTTTACACCGATATGACCCAAACGGCAGTGCCACAAATAAGTTGCACTATCATTATTAACTTTGCATCTTTTGGCATCAATATTATGAATATGTGTATCACTACGATTGAGATCCAACAAACTATTTTCATTGGGTGTATGACCATTAAAGGTTTTATTCATGTAAACAGAACAACAATTATTCTCTAACTTTAAATGAATAACCGTATTGCGATAAACATGATCAAATCATATTAATGCTCAACGCAAACGCTAAATAACATTTTTTTAGGTTTAACACTTATCCCGAAAGTTTAGGGAGTGTGCGATGATGATCATATAAATCTTGGAACTACTTCCAACACTCATCATCACTCCCCCTTCAACTAGTCTCTGTTTATTCCGTAACTCCTGTTTCGAGTTACTAATCTTAGCAACCGAACAAGTATCAAATACTCAGGGGCTACTATAAACACTAGTAAGGCACATATCAAGAACCTGTATATCAAGTATACCTTTGTTCACTTTGCCATCCTTCTTATCCACCAAATGTTCAGGGCATTTCCGCTTCCAGTGACCATTTTCTTTGCAGTGTAAGCACTCAATTTCAGGCTATGGTGCAGCTTTGGGCTTCTTCGCAGGAGTGACAACTTGCTTGTCTTTCCACTTGAAGTTCCCTTTCTTTCCCTTTGCCCTTTTCTTGAAACTAGTGGTCTTGTCAATCATCAACACTTGATGCTCTTTCTTGATTTCTACCTTCGTCGATTTCAATATCACGAAGAGCTCGGGAATCGTTTTCGTCATCCCTTGCATAATATAGTTCATCACGAAGTTCTAGTAACTTAGTGATGGTGACTAGAGAATTCATCAATCACTATTTTATCCGGAAGATTAACTCCCACTTGATTCAAGCGATTGAAGTACCTGCATAATCTGAGCACATGCTTACTAGTTGAGCGATTCTCCTCCATCTTTTAGCTATAGAACTTGTTGGAGACTTCATATCTATCAACTCGGTATTTGCTTGAAATATTAACTTCAATTCTGGAACATCTCATATGGTCCATGACGCTCAAAACGCCTTTGAAGTCCCGATTCTAAGCCGTTAAGCATGGTGCACTAAACTATCAAGTAGTCATCATATTGTGCTAGCTAAACGCTCATAACATCTCGTGATCCGCTTCGCAATAGGTCATCACCTAGCGGTGCATCAAGGACATAATTCTTACAGGCAGCAATGAGGATAAACCTCGATCACGGATCCAATCCGCATCATTGCTACTAACATTTTTCAACACAATTTTCTCTAGGAACATATCAAAATAAACATATGAAAGCAACAACGCGAGCTATTGATCCACAACATAATTTGCAAAATACTACCAGGACTAAGTTCATGATAAATTTAAGTTCAATTAATCATATTACTTAAGAACTCCCACTTAGACAGACATCTCTCTCGTCATCTAAGTGATCACGTGATCCAAATCAACTAAACCATAACCGATCATCACGTGAGATGGAGTAGTTTTCAATGGTGAACATCATTATGTTGATCATATCTACTATATGATTCACGCCGACCTTCGGTCTCCGTGTTCCGAGGCCATATCTGCATATGCTAGGCTCGTCAAGTTTAACCTGAATATTCGCGTGTGCAAAACTGGCTTGCACCCGTTGTAGATGGACGTGAGCTTATCACACCCGATCATCACGTGGTGTCCGGGCACGATTTAACTTTGGCAACGGTGCATACTCGTGGAGAACACTTCTTGATAATTAGTGAGAGATCATCTTAAAATGCTACCGTCAAACAAAGCAAGATAAGATGCATAAAGGATAAACATCACATGCAATCAATATAAGTGATATGATATGGCCATCATCATCTTGTGCTTGTGATCTCCATCTCCGAAGCACTGTTATGATCACCATCGTCACCGGCGCGACACCTTGATCTCCATCGTAGCATCGTTGTCGTCTCGCCAACTATTGCTTCTACGACTATCGCTACCGCTTTGTGATAAAGTAAAGCAATTACAGGGCGTTTGCATTTCATACAATAAAAGCGACAACCATATGGCTCCTGCCAGTTGCCGATAACTCGGTTACAAAACATGATCATCTCATACAATAAAATATAGCATCACATCTTGACCATATCACATCACAACATGCCCTGCAAAAACAAGTTAGTCGTCCTCTACTTTGTTGTTGCAAGTTTTACGTGGCTGCTACGGGCTGAGCAAGAACCATTCTTACCTACGCATCAAAACCACAACGATAGTTTGTCAAGTTGGTGCTGTTTTAACCTTCGCAAGGACCGGGCGTAGCCACACTCGGTTCAACTAAAGTTGGAGAAACTGACACCCGCCAGCCACCTGTGTGCAAAGCACGTCGGTAGAACCAGTCTCGCGTAAGCGTACACGTAATGTCGGTCCGGGCCGCTTCATCCAACAATACCGCCGAACCAAAGTATGACATGCTGGTAAGCAGTATGACTTATATCGCCCACAACTCACTTCTGTTCTACTCGTGCATATAACATCAACGCATAAAACCTAGGCTCGATACCATGTTGGGGAACGAGTAATTTCAAAAAATTCCTACGCATAACGCAAGATCATGGTGATGGCATAGCAACGAGAGGGAGAGTGTTGTCCATGTACCCTTGTAGACCCGAAGCGGAAGCGTTATGACAACGCGGTTGATGTAGTCGACGCCTTCACGATCCGACCGATCCAAGTACCGAACGTACGGCACCTCCGAGTTCAGCACACGTTCAGCTCGATGACGATCCCCGGACTCTGATCCAGCAAAGTGTCGGGGATGAGTTCCGTCAGCACGACGGCGTGGTGTCGATGATGATGTTCTACCGGCGCAGGGCTTCGCCTAAATTCCGCGACGATATGACCGAGGTGGAATATGGTGGAGGGGGCACCGCACACGGCTAAGGAACGATCTTGAAGATCAACTTGTGTCTTCTAGGGTGCCCCTGCCCCCGTATATAAAGGAGCAAGGGAGGGGGTGGCCGGCCTAGGAGGAGGCGCACCAAGGAGTCCTACTCCCACCGGGAGTAGGATTCCCTTCCAAGTAGTAGGAGTAGGAGTCAAGGAAAGGGGAAGAGAAGAGAAGGAAGGAGGGGCGCAGCCCTCCCCTAGTCCATTCGGACTAGGCCTTGGGGGCGCCCAAAACCTCTCCTCTCTCTTTCCCTAAAGCCCAATAAGCCCCATATACTCCCGGCGAATTCCGTAACTCTCCCAGACTCGAAAAATACCGAATCACTCGGAACCTTTCCGAACTCCGAATATAGTCGTCCAATATATCGATCTTTACGTCTCGACCATTTCGAGACTCCTCGTCATGTCCCCGATCTCATCCGGGACTCCGAACTCCTTCGGTACATCAAAACTCATAAACTCATAATATAACTGTCATCGTAACATTAAGCGT
Organism: Aegilops speltoides; assembly: GCA_021437245.1. Taxonomy (NCBI): domain Eukaryota; kingdom Viridiplantae; phylum Streptophyta; class Magnoliopsida; order Poales; family Poaceae; genus Aegilops; species Aegilops speltoides. Next base: position 214,601,755 of record CM038146.1, on the reverse strand, counting down.
GTGGACCCTACGGGTTCGAGAACTATGTAGACATGACCTAGAATTATTCTTGGTCAATAACCAATAGCGGAATCTGGGTGCCCATATTGGCTCCTACATATTCTACGAAGATCTTTATCGGTCAAACCGCATAACAACATACTTTGTTCCCTTTGTCATCGGTATGTTACTTGCCGGAGATTCGATCGTCGGTATCCAATACCTAGTTCAATCTCGTTACCGGCAAGTCTATTTACTCGTTACGTAATGTATCATTCCATAACTAACTCATTAGCTACAATATTGCTTGCAAGGCTTATAGTGATGTGCATTACCGAGAGGGCCCAGAGATACCTCTCCGACAATCGGAGTGACAAAACCTAATCTTGAAATACGCCAACCCAACATGTACCTTTGGAGCCACCTGTAGTAGTCCTTTATAATCACCCAGTTACGTTGTGATGTTTGGTAGCACCCAAAGTGTTCCTCCGGCAAACGGGAGTTGCATAATCTCATAGTTACAGGAACATGTATAAGTCATGAAGAAAGCAATAGCAACATACTAAACGATCAAGTGCTAGGCTAACGGAATGGGTCATGTCAATCACATCATTCTCCTAATGATGTGATCCCGTTAATCAAATGACAACTCGTGTCTATGGCTAGGAAACTTAACCATCTTTGATTCACGAGCTAGTCAAGTAGAGGCATATTAGTGACACTATGTTTGTCTATGTATTCACACATGTATTATGTTTCTGGTTAATACAATTCTAGCATGAATAATAAACATTTATCATGAAATAAGGAAATAAATAATAACTTTATTATTGCCTCTAGGGCATATTTCCTTCAAATAGGACTGGTCATCTGTCTTTGAATCCATCTCCGAGGAGCTATCGGGACCCAACAAGTGATCTGCTTCGACAGGTAGCACTATCTGCTCTGAAGGCCTTGTTTTCACTCCAGATTTTCCATCTCCCACCTAAATGGCTGATTCACAGGAAGAGTAGTTTAATGTACAAACATTGTCGACAAATGGAAATGTAATGAAGAAAAGGATGGGCAAGATATCATTCAAATATATGATGCCTGGTTAAACAGGATGTCATTGCACATTTCACATTTATTATGGCTGGCTAAAAGACATGAGACTGCATAATTCCCATATATGATATAGAAACTAAATAGGTGGCATTACCGAATGTGTCTAAACTAAGCAGATGACATATATGGTGTCAAAAGTAGGCACTGCAAGGCAACATATGCATGATATGACTAACATCATCATGCCAAGGTAGAGCAAACACCTTGGGGGGTAAATATGAGTGGTCAGCGGCGTCTGAATCCGCCTCAGAACAGATATCTTCCTCTGGATTACTATCTGGAGAGGGGTGGGGAGGGTTTGCCATTGAACCCACCATGGAGCGATGTCTGCATGACATTGTATTGCCGCCCAAAACTCTTCTCTTTTTCTCTACATGTTCAGCATGACTGTGTACAATATCTGACATGCATACGAAAAAAATATGGTGAGATTATGTAAGGAAAGCATGTAGAAATTTAGAGTGATGGTAACAACCAATGGATTGACGTTTTTCCGTTGAACCAAAATAGCCCTAATGGATCGACGTGAATGTATAGTAATAAGTGATGCAACAAGTGTACAACCTCTTTGCCGTAGCCGTGTCGACCTCAAAGATCATTGGGTTAGTCATTTGAAGCGGTTGAGGCAGAGGTGGCTGTCGGAGGTGTGGAGGAAGATCTAAGGAATCGAGAGGCGGCGCCGGGGCCTTTGCTCTGTTGTGATGGATCATTCTGTCGTTGGAGCAGCTCCGGTGAGCCGTAAGACGTCAAGGCTAAAGCAGCACAAGACAGACATCGTCATTCTCAAGTGGGATTCTAATAGCATCTCCAATAGATGATGTAAAATGGATGTAAAATTAACATCACCAAAAACCACCTGACTACAACAGATGAGGTAAAAACTGTTGACTCTGAACTTAATTGTCGAAACTGAAATTTACTGTGGAATCTGAATGCTACTGTCGAAACTGAACGCAAAGGTAGCAGAGAGGCACTTGACATGTAGTTTAGGGAGGGCCTGCAGTTCATCTTCAACCTGCACCCCCCTGAGCTGCCAGCCACCACCGGCCGAACCGCCGGCCCCAACGCCACCTCGCCACCTCGGCCACCCCTCTAGGCCCCCGCCCCCACCGTGAACCCTAAGATAGATAGTGGGGTACCTCTCCGGCAAGACCCGTCCCCACTGCGGGTGGTTCTTCCTTAACTTCGGCGAGCCCCCCAACCCCTAAAAATCAACTGACCCAAAAGTCGATTCAGTCGACTGAAGTGTGGCTTAATCGGAGCAGAGCAGCAGCACGAGCTAGGGGGAGAGCAGCAGCAACAACTGGGCAAGCGAGCGATCGAAGCGAGAGCGAGCAAAGCAAGCAGCAGCGAAGCGAAGGAAGCGTCAGAGCCGGAGCAGCAGCAGCAGATCCGGCTGGTATGGACGCCGCCGCCGAAGGGGCCTCGCACTGGGGGAGAGCCGCCGTGGAGATGTCGCCCGCGGTGCCGGCTTCAAGGTAGCCGCTTCATGGGGGTGCGGGATGGAGCACCGTCGGCGCCGGGAGGTCGAGTTAAGGAAAAGGTGTGATGCGATGAGTGTACAACCTCTTTGGTGGCGCCGAGTAGGCCTCAACTTTGTCCGAGGAGTCGGTGAGGATGCTGCGGTTCAGGTGGAGCAGGTTAAGGCAGCGCTGTGGGGATGGAGCAGCCGCGACAGATGAGGTGATCGTCGGAGCAGCTCCTTGGAGATGGAGGACGGGGCGGCTGAACCGGCAGGACGGCGAGATGGACGACGGATCCTCATCAGGGGAGGTGGACGAGGGACGTCGAGCTGTTGCGATGGACAATGTCATCGGGGAAGAGGCTCCGGCTGGGCAGTGGTGATGTGGCGGACGGAGGAGGGTGGGGTTTTGCGGCTGGAGTGGAGAGGTTATGGCGGCCTGGGATTTCGAATGGCGAAAAGGGGGCGATGGGAGGGGGTGAAGCATGACTTAGGGACGTGCTTGTCCAAAATGTAGGGTGTGTTACAAAAGTACCCCCCACCAATTTGAACTAGCGGCCGTCGGCTCAGGGTTAGAAGGTGGATTTCGCGTGTCGGGATTTGGCAGCTCGAGGGAGTTTTCGCACGCGTTGTAATTTTGGGATAGCAAGGCGCGGGTTGTGAAGGCGCCAGTTTTGAGAGCACGATATCAAATTTTTTGGGATATAACAAGACGCGAGTTGAATTTTAGGGACAAGCCTAACGTGTAGTAATATTGTACTTGTACGTACCAAATCAATTCGCACTTCCCCCAACCAAAAAGAAAACGAAAAAAATAAAACTATTCACACCACACAAAGAGAGAGTCTTGCCCCGTTTTACTATACAAATGCTCTTCAAAGCTACTCCCTCCTTCCATCTATATAGGGCCTAATGCGTTTTTCGATGCTAAATTTGACCAAATATTAGAGCAATGATATATGACATGCAACTTACACAAAGCACACGGTTAAATTCGTCTGTGAAAGGTTCTTTCAATGATATAATTTTCACATTGTGCATGTCATGTACTATTAATCTTGTCAGTCAAAGGCGGTCTTAAAAATCTCATTACGCCCTATATAGATGGAAGGAGGGAGTATGAATCCATGTTATGTCTGATTAAATTTGTTTGCTTGCTGTATAATGCATGTAACCTACTCATACCAACATTTAGTGCATTCCAAATGTCTATACTACCGCTGCAATTCGAACTAAATTTGAATTCGTTTGTCTATTTCAATAAGAATCTACAATCATGATTGTTGCCAACTTCAACCATCATAGTTTCCTTGCTATCCGCCAGATTAAAATCGGACGGCCTATAATGCAGGATGGCAGGCACACCATCAACAACAACTCTGTTTTTTTATAAGAGTAGAGATAAAATATATTAAATGTAGTATAACATGTTCATAACCACACCATGTGTATCACCGTTATATATATTCACACATGCATCAGTTTAAAACACTATGATAAATTCTTCAAATATCCGAATTCGCTTTTTATAATGAAGTATATATGATCTCTATTCGTCTTTTACACCCACACAACCCTCTTATCTTTGTAGCTAGCGCTAACTTTCTCTTGTGCATGCACACGCCCGTATCCCTCTCACCCTCCCTCAACATTCTCTAGCTCCATTGCGCAAATTCGTCTTTTCACTTTAGGTCGTTCACCCACGGTGTGTGTAGGCCCCCTAGCTCCTTCTTTACGGCACACATCGATCGATATGCCTCTCTAGCCAGGTGTGCCTAGCACAAACACAAGCTTCCCCTCTTCTCTTGTCACCGTCCATGCCTCACTCCTGTTAGAAATATAATTGTGTAGAGATAAGTGTAACTAGAGATAAGATTGACTTAAACAATGTCTTGCATTGTACTCCAAGTCTCTCTCCCTATTGTACTTCTATATATACCTCTATGAGGGGTAGATCAATACAACATACAACAACAATAGTCAGCTATCCTATAATTTTCTTACATGGTATCAGAGCCAGTGTTGACATAAAATGTGCTGCCTAGTCTCTTCCTTCAGATCGGTCTTTTGGTTGCATTGGCTAGAGCATGCATTTTTACATGGTATCAGAGCCAAGAGGTCTTGAGTTCAAGACCCGGCTAGCGCAATTAAATTGCAGCCCACTTTCGGTCCACGTTTAGGCCTGAGGGAGCCACACGTGAGGGGGAGTGTTGACATATAATGTGCTGCCTAGTCTCTTCCATCAGATTGTTCTCTTCCATCAACTCCCACCACTCTTTTCATCATTCTCGTACTCGCACACTCCTCTCCCTCGATATAGTATGCCTCTCGTACCACCTCCTACATGCATCCCTCTCTCTCTATCCTTCTCCTCATGCCTCATTTGCTTCTAACACACACATGCATGTATACCGATCGATCTCCCAACATATACCTAGATCGACTTTAACTAGCCCCATCAATTGACGTACCTCACAAGTTATGTCTCTCCTTTCTCTAACAAAGGGCGATTGATCTTCCTATGTAGTTACGTCTGCTTACCACAGCCACATCGTCCACCCTCATCATTCGTGCATGCCTCCTAACCCGTCTCTCACACGCACGTGCATAGACAACAAGCAGCCATCTCCTCTCTTATTGATATTGCGGGTGTGCTCTCCATTTGTCTAGCAAGCCTATCCCACCATTTGTTAGAAGCAACTCCACTACCACCCCCTCCAACACTCTAGCTCTGTCCCTCTCCCAACCTTATGCCTCTCCTGCACATATGCATAGATGCCGATCGATCTCCCTTAATACATGAGGCAGATCGATCTCCTTAATACATGAGGTAGGCCTCTCTCCTCCTCCATACATATACCAACCATTGTACCTCTACAGTTAATTGGGCCTCCCTCTTCCCCCACCACACACCGATAGTCGAACGCTGCAGGTAGGTATCCATGCCACAGAGACAAACTGCACATGTCCCCTCTCACCTTCCAGTAGGCCAGCCACTCTATATCTTTGACGTGGGCACACACAAATTCGATGGCACTATTTATCGATCGTGCGCACACACACACATCATCCCTCTCTTCGATTCTATGGACACCTCAAGCCAATGATACCTCCACTCTCTTCTCGTGGATCGCCCCCTCTATATGTATGTTATATCCAGGACTCTATTTAACACACATTGCATATGTTACATTTTTTGATTGACCCCCCCCCCAAAACTCTCAAGAACCCACACACTATATCTCTCTAGGTTTGTATCTCTCACACAACCCCACGTAGGTGGTGTACGTATACAAGAAGAGAATAGGTGCACCATGCACATACTCATGCTTCGTGCCTAGCCACACCTGCGCGGGTACACGGTGGAGCTCATTTCTTTACGAAATGGCAGCCCACGTGCTAATTTGAACGCCTGTAGCGGTTGTTTACCTAGGGAGGTCGTGTACCATGCGTGCACGAAACAAAGTTCGACTTGACGTGTTGCCTCGTTATTTTTAAATAAAGTTATAGCGCTCAATGGCACGTACACAGGATATAAAACGATGGAGCCTGCCTGCCTGGTTTGTCGCTCTTTAGAGTATCTCACAAGGCTGTAGTGGCCTCTCTCTCTCTCACCGTTGGTCACTGATCCGGCCGCATCCCATCCGCCGGGGGAAAGGGAGTGCAGTGGCCTCTCTCTCTCTCTCTCACCATTGGTCACTGATCCGGCCGCATCCCGTCCGCCGGGGGAAAGGGAGGAAGTGCATCGTTTCTCCGTTCGACGGTGCCGAGGCAGCACGTCCCGATCTGCGGTACACGCCGTTCTCTCTGACCAAGCTCCGCCGCGGTAGGTCCTACGCCACCTGCTCGCAGATTCCGCCCACCGCCACTCACCTAATTACATCCCGACGACCTCCAGGCATCCCCTCCGGCCTTGCTTCACTGCCCGTCTTCCCACGCCGCTGCATGTGGATCTTCCATAGTTCTTTGCCCAAAACGTAGCTCGTCCGACGTACTTTCCATATTGCATTCTCGTCCTCACACCGTTTTAGACAAACACAACCATGTTATTATCTTCCCTTAGGACAAGGAATATGCTTCTTTTTTGTCGTCACATGTGTCATCAACTGTTATTGGCCAGTAATTGTTTCCTTTCTACCTCTTTTTTGCAAACAGGGCTATCCATTTCACCTCGTTGCTATTGCGACCTTTTGGTGAACTGCACAAATCACTTTTTTCTTAAGAGTGTTTTGTGCAGTTGTACTAAAATGTCACACGGGCAACGTCTCTACATTTCAGTGCGGCTGCACAAAGGGAGATTGGTTTTGCTCTATCCTCCTCATCCAACTCCAAGCCTAATCTTCTCCAACTAGTTAGTCTTAAGAGAGACTGCAAAGGTGAACATCTTCCATTTGTGTGTTTATTGTTTCATCAGCAGTCCTCTATTATCGTAATCACACTTAATATCTTTGGAACAGGGACGCTCCGCTCTATTTTAGTGGAACTGCACAAAACGAACGGAATGTTGCATGCTCCAGCAGCTACTTTTTTTCCCAACATGCCTTGTTGATTTAGACAGAGCTGGGGGGACGTTGTTGCCAATCAAAGCGTGGATCAATTTTAATTTAACACCTTTTCACAACTCTGTCTTCAGTTGTGGTGTAATTATTGGCTCTGATCAGCTAATAATTGACATGCATTAGCAGGAAGTTAGTTTTTTATTGTTTCAGAAAGAGCATCGATGGCAAGACACGTGAAACAAAAGCTGAAAGCTCACACCATTGTACAATTTCATGTCACTGGAAAATTATTTGTATAGTACGTCAATTATGTAAACAAATGATGGAAGCTTGATAGCATTGCCAGAAGCCTCTTCATCATCCGGGTCCATGTGCCATGCACAAAATTATACTCCTTCGTTCCTAAATATTTGTCTTTTTACAAATTTCAAACAGGCATATTTTAGAGTGTAGATTCACTCATTTTGCTTCGTATGTGTACTCCCTCCATTCCTAAATATTCTATTCGTCTTTCTAGAGATTTCAACAAGTGACTACATACGGAGCAAAATAAGTGAATCTACACTCTAAAATATGTCTATATACATCCGTATGTGCCAGTCCATTTGAAATCTCTAAAAAGACAAATATTTGAGTAGTCACTCGTTGAAATCTCTAGAAACACAAATACCCCGGAGTATATATAAGAACTGAGGGGGTAGTGCACAACCGCATGGGAGACTCAACCCGGTCGTTGCGCTGCATTAATAGTGAGTAATGAGCAGTCAAACCATAAGCCCCACCTTTCCCACTGTAAGTTTCTCTGAAGAAGCAACCATCAATACACTCTTCTTTGAATCCTCTCATACTACTCCATCCATCACTATTTATACAGCGCGCTTCAGAAAAAAGAAAAAAAATCTGTGGGACCAAGGCGACAAGCGATCGGCTTGAAAAATAGCATTGGTAGTTATAGCACGGCGTCTATTACTAGAGGGAATAATGCATACACACATGCATGCAGTGCTTCCACCCCGAGTACACACATGCATGCACTTACTCCACTCCGTAGTTACAGTACATGGAGAGAAAATTATGGACTTGATTGTGGTTACCATGCCCTAATTAATCGAGCATTAAACCAAACGCGTCTAAACTCTCTCTGGTGGTGGAAATGCATTCAGAGAAATGCATCATAATGAAGCGCTCCCTGTAAACTGTGACGAAGGGAGGAGTAGTATGAAGGTGCAAAACCAAGTACGTGTATGGCCAGTCGGTCAACGCACGTCCTCTTGGCATATCACTGAGATGTGGGATAGGAGTGTGAGCAAACTGATCTCAATTGACGGCAAAGAGCCAACCCGCTGTTCCTTGAGAGAGACGAGGAGCGAGAACACACAGACGGGCTTGCACGGAGGCCAAGATATATTCGAGCATGGTTGGTTGATCGATATCATTCATTACATATTGGGCTGCCGTTTTCCGCCCTTCTCCGGAATAAACGTGTACTTTATCAGAGTAAAAAAAGAGTACAGACGCTCCACCATGCGGTTCTAGTAGTAGTACTACTCGTACTACTGCGCTTGGCTCTTCGCCTCTTCGTGAAGTCGAACAATGATGGTACTCCGCATGTTGGGTACTACAGTGTATGCCTCGATAACTCGACACCGAATGGACTGATGCATGTCCACCGAGGGTAGGCATTAGTCAAAAGGCGTAAGCGAGCTTCACCTTGTCCTGCAAGCTTCTCCTCGTTCTACGAGTTGACGGGACACACCAAAAAGTAGTACTAGTCCATACTCCCTCCTTTCTCGTTAATATGGCTTAATCTTTTTATGGGTAAATGAGAGAGCTTTATTCATATATAAGCATTCTTAGGACGATCAGCCAAGACACTGGTCACTAGGAAGCGAGGTACCCATAAAAAAAGTAGGAAGCGAGGTGTTTCATCAAGCCAGCTCTCGCCACATTCAAAGTGCAGCAAGCACGGTTCAAGACGAAGATGCGCCGCAAGGTTTGTCAACTGTTTACATCTTGAACAAAAAAGAGGAAATATTATCGAGCGCTACTATTTGTAACAGGATATGAGCCAGAATTAAGCAAGAATTGTGGTGAGTGTTCCATGCAATCAACTTCCATTATCACATGCGAGAACCCTCGAAGAGAACCAAATGTGTTGAAGATTGCTTTATCACATTTTAAAATTATAATAAGAGTGCAGACGCTCTTCCATCCGGTTCCTAGTACTAGTATAGTACATACCTTTATAGACTATAGTAGTAGTACTAGTACTAGTAAACTTTGCGCTTGGCTGTTCGCCTATTCGGAAAGTCGAACAATAATAGCACTAGTAGTATAGCGTATGCTTCTGGCAATCTGACACCGAATTAACTGTTGCACGTCCACCGCCTGAGACTAGCCACAATGGAGAGTAACATACACTAGTAACATATACATATCCCTAGACTATGTTACTACCTCAATATTGGTATTAACATAAGTGTGGTAACATGGAAAGCTTCACTTATTAGGCTATAGACTCATATTGCATTGGGATATGTGATGTTACAGTAACTAGCTAAGTTACTAGTACTACATCTCTCCTCATTAACTCATTGCCACATAAGCAAATTTGCTGAGTTGGACTCGATGTTACTACCGAAGTTACTCCCACTGTGGCTAGTCTGAGCAAGGGAGAGCTTGCATTAGTCAAAAGTTTCTCCTTGTCCTGCGAGCCACCGCGCGCAAGCTTCTCCCGTCCTGCAACCTTCTCCTTGTTTGGCAAGTTGACGAGACACAGCAAAGTAATGCTAGTCCATACTGCCTCCTCTCCAGTTAATATGGCTTAATTTCAAACGAGATAAATACACTATCTGTCACTGTATATTTGTAAAAATACGGTCAGTGGACTTCATAATATGCTCATTGCGCTCAATATATATATTTTCCGGTGTTTATACGGTCACTAGCTCACCCTGACTGAGTATGTGTGTGCATGCACGTGTAGGTTGAGCACTTGAGCATGACCGTGTGTGTTCCGTCGTGTCCTCGGACATGCATGCATTAGGGCGTCGCGCGCGTTTTTGCGTCCATGTGTACGTGTGATTGTTGCATACACGTAGGGGGAGTACGTGTAGGGGCCACTAAGGAGCAGTCAAATCACACACTAAGTTAGGCAGAAGAAGCAACCATCATTTCACTCTTGAATGACACGTACGCAATATAAAATGGTTGATATGGAGAGAAAAATAAAACCACTATATATACACTAGCAAGAGCCTAAGCTACAAGCCTGCTTGCTTAGGTTGCTCTCTTCACAAGCATATAACGACGGGCCTAATCCCGCAGCTGGGGGAAGGGAACAATGTTCTACGTAGATGCGGTCGACATCGGCGAGGGAGAAAACCCACAGTCGGAGCGTCCCAATCGGGGGTCACCGCGGTATGGGCCGATGTCGCGTCCCAACTGCCCTTCTAGCTACAACCCGACGTCCCAGGTAGTCCATCTTCCTTTTGGAGCCGGCTTGCTCCACTGCCATAGCTCCATCCCCATGTCGATCTTTCTCTACTTCTACCGGCTTCTACTTGTGATGATTTTATGTCTCATGAACTAGTGCCAGTACTATTATTCTAATCACACTTCTTCAGTATCTTTGCCATCAGGGATGCTCAGGTCGATTTTAGTGGAACTGCACAAAAGCATCGTATGATCCGAGGGTGCGGCCGTCTTTCCTTTGACAGTTCTACTGGCAGGAAATTAAATCATGTTTAGGGTTTAGGGTTTAAGTCGAGTGACCCCATCGGTAGTTTTTCTTTCAGACACGCCTCACAACTTTTTTCTTTAGTTGTGAAGTAAATATTGGCTATGATCTGTGAATCATTGAGATGCATCAGCATGCGTGTTAGTTTTCCTTTGTATTTGATGGAATGTTGTAATGGATCAACCTTGGAATAGGAATGAAAATGGAGTGGAAAGTTTCTGTTTTTTCGGAGAAAAAATGGAAACGGAGAGAAACCAACATTTTGTTTCGTTGGATCGCGCCATCGAGCAAAACCAACGTTTAAATCACGTCTATCGTGTTCGTGTCTCACCCTCCTCCACGGCTCGACCCCACACGGTCGCTCGGCATGCCACTCACCGCAAACCGAGTATACGATAACTTTCCTGCCTGCTTGTCGATGGATCGTGCAATGGAGTACTAGCACTACTGGAAGAGATTGCAGAGTTGGGGGAGGACAGCTAGCTGTAGCACAGACTCCCAAGAACTTTTTACATGCATGTTGTAGCCGGCTATTGCGATCTTTGAACGCGGAGCAGCCGCGTGCACCCGGAAGCGGCGCGGGCGACGCTCTCTCGGCCGGCGCGCCGCTTCAATGCCGGCGCCAGTGAGAGGTCGCGTCCGCTCTGGCCGGGCATGAAGACGGCACTGACCGTTTCGGGCGGGAAGCACGCGCGGGTGATGAAGAGGGTTCGGGTTGGTCAGGACCGGCCGTGGCAGCGGTCCGGACGTGCGCAAACAAGAGATGTTGTATGATAATATTGCGGCATATATAATTAACAACGTAAATAATGTGCCAGTTGGACAAATATGATTGGAGATGGAGATGGAAATGGAATTTTACGTAAACACGGATATGCATGTCTATGTCTATATGTGTGTGCGAGACGACTCTCGCGACCTGGAAGCGGGGGTTTGTTTTTGATCGAGTTTTCTTTCTTGGTACGTTAGAAAATTAGTTTGTCTAATTCACATCTAGATATTATTTAAGGATATCACATCTAAGCTCCCACAAGTATATAATGTAGCAACAAGAAACAAAAAAAAACTAGGACAAAAAAAATAGACCACAAACAGAGTGGACATCAACTTAGATGTGTCCTAGACAGACCCTTAAAAAATTGTCCGCCAGTTTCCGTTTCTTTTTTCCAGGAACGCGCGTATTCTATTTAAAACCACTGCTATGGAGAGACTTTTTTACTCTATTATAGCCTCTTGTTTGATAGAGTTTCTCGTGTCTCGCTCTCTCACCCTCTCCATATCAAAACAAGATGACAGTGTCCACTCTATCTCTCTCCTCACCGGTGGTCACCGATCCGGCCTAATCCCGTCCGCTGCAGGAGGTGAGGAGGTGCAGCGTTGACGTTGTCGCCGTCGGTGACGGAGGAAGCCGATGCACACCGTCCTCTCGGATCCGGCGCTGGCGCGGACGAAGATCCTCCGCGCCCTTGTTCGCTGCCGTCGTGTGGGAAGATCCCGCCCGCCAGCCTAAACGACATCTCGCCCACCTGAGGTATAACTTCTTGTACTGGTCCAGCTCCCCAGGTCGCTGCATGCGGGTTTTCTTCTATGTGACTACTCCCCAGCTCCCCATGCATTGTAGCTAGGGTTTGTCGGCTGGTCCAACATCACCTACTAGTACTATTATAGAGGAAATGCCACTCGAAAAGTTGTCCTGATTTATGCCTCGGTGGAGGTATACATGTTGTTTCGACAAAAAGTACATGGTGCTTGTGCGGTCATTGTCCATATGGTGGTAGTACTATCACTGGTTAAATGAAGAAATGCTTTTTTTCTCGGGTATCCTGGTTTAGTTCCCATCAAGATAATTATGATGCTTCTGTTTGTTGGTGTACTTTTCATTAATTCTTATTGGCAATTGAGATGTCGTGGCTAACCCTTTATTATATTTTTGGAAACAGCGATGCGTGTCTCCATACCCGGGCATGTCTTCCTCAATTTTAGTGGAGCTGCACAAAATTGGATGGCCATTGTTGTTTTGCCTCACTGTCCTCTGCCATGTGGTTCTTCCTTCCTCGAGCTTGATTACTGAGAAGAAACAGACCACAGTGAGGATTTGTCGAACTTCATAGGTGCCTCACCCAAACTTGATGTCAAATGGATGATGCATCACCACGATGACCTATCGATGCTCATGGTTGCGCCTCATGGTTGCGTCGGCTGGTGAAGCTGATCGATTTTCAGTGAAAAACAAGCTGTCTTCCATCAGTGCTCTTTGCTTGTTATGCACAAAGATGATATACTTCATCAGTTCACCTTGGTTGCTTTGGAGACGCAGTCGTCTTTCATGTTGGTGCAATTTTATCACACAATTGGCTATGAACCAAATGTTTCCTCGAAGAAGGATCGACGTTGGTACTAAGAGCATAAGTTTTGTATTGATTTCTAAGCCTTCTCACAACTTTGTCTCCAGCTCCCCTGTAATTTTATTTGTCCAGCTATTAACTTTGATTTAAAAAATGGTGTGGACTAAAAACCCGAATGGACGTAGTAGCCCTCCATTTTTATTTACTCAGCATATTAGATTTGAATGAAGTCAAACTTTGTAATACTCTCAAACCTTTTCGATAATTGAAATTAAAATTCTTTATTTGTTCACACTCTCACACGTTTCCGATAATTTGGCGCATGTGTGGTTGTTCACTTAAGGGAGGGTAGTGTACCACACGTGAAGGACAGGAAGTGCGACCAGGACGCGTGGGCGTGGATCGTTAGTTCATTGGAAGTAGTACTAGTTTTCTTCACTGTACATTAAATAAAGAGTTTCGTTTCGTAATTACACAATTTAAAACGATTGTTATGGAGAGAATAAGAAAATCACTCCACTATATGCACGAGAGTACTATATGCACGCAGCTTCATTGACCTATTGCACCTGCCTTTGGGTTTATGATAGGTGGGCCCAAAATGTGGCTGGCTCACCTGTCATACAGCCAAAAGTAGGTGCACTGAAGGCACCAGAGCTCAGTCTGTACTATAGTAGTATATATATAAGCGGGAGCCTCAGCGCTTGTTTGCTAGGGTTTGCACTCTCCACACGCTCGCCGCACTACATATATGTTACACGCTGGAGGCTCAGCGTTCATTTGCTAGGGTTTGCTATATTCACAGTCTGTCACCCTCTCTTCACCAGATCTAAACAAGATTGCATTGGCCTCTTGTCACTCTCTCCCCCCTCACAACTGGTGAAGGAGGCATCGGTATCCTGTCGCACCGGGAAGGGGAGGAGGTGCAGCGTTCACTCTATCGCCTTCGGTGAGGGAGGCAATCCACTGTCGGCTGCATTGTTCTCTTTCAACCAGCGCCTGTGTGGGAGGGCCACCGACCGCTTCTTCCTCGTTACCGTACGTAGTGTGGGCAGATCCGACCTCCTGCCGCACGCCTTGCCACATCCCGATGACCCTAAGGTATAAGTTTCTTTGAAACCGTCGTTGCTCTAGCTGCATGTGGATCTTTTTCGACCTGTAGTTGAATCGAGGTCTTAGTTCAAAGAGGAAAGAAGGGTGCGGGGGGCTGGAGCAAGAATCTAGGACGTGGTTCAATGAGGAAAGGAGGGGCAGAAAGTAGTATAGACTGGCTATCCAGCCGCTTTGTAGGTCGAAAAGGGAAAAAGGGGGTAACCCAGTACACACATCTGTAAGGAACCGACCTCTTTGTTGAAAAGGGAAAGAAACTAGGGGGTCGGGTAGTTTGTGCAGGACTAGATTTGCTGCCCTCACATAGGGAAAAGGTTCAAAGAGAACAAATATGGGACCAACACATATATGCTGCTGGGCTACATACTCTACATCACCCATTTATACGTGTGGACGCACATGGTGCTGGCATGTCCCATACAGCTATTTTGCTGTTGTTAATCTAAGAATGTCGCCAGAAAATTGAAGCAAGGCCACTGTTAAAAGTAAATTACATTTTTTAATGAATGTTGTTTCAAGAGAATGTCTCTGTTAATATGTACCAGTGCAACCATTTTAGAAATGCTAATATCCTACTTTATTTTCCATCCAAGATAAGTTAGATGCTTCTTTCAGTCACCGTTTGTTTCATCCTCCTTTATCGGCAAGTAATTGTTTCCTTTTTTGCCTCTGTTAAAACAGGGGTATCGATTCAACTTGTTGCTATGGCGAAATTTTGCTTCGCTAGTCGAAACACTTATGTTTTAAGAGTGTTTTGTGCAGTTCAACTTGAATGCCACACTGGCGACTTTGCTTAATTTTGGTGGAACTGCACAAAAGGAGATCGAGATTTGTTTCCAGTCTTTGTGGAGAGTTGTTTCGAATCTTGGTCTCATCCACATGATGTGCAGTGTGCTTTGAGATGTTGCACTACTTGTTTTGGTACTGTTTTAAATAAATGTTGAATTGAAGCTATTGTATTGCTGTCTTTTCCCATTAAGTAGTGAACAAAAATGGGACCAACCCAGACATGATGCTTGTTGCTTTGTTACAACAAATTCAGCATCACCCCCTTTATAAGCCAGTAATTGATGCCACTCTTAGAATTAACTACCAAATCTTATTTCAAAACTGCAACACTTGTTAGGGATTGTCGGGATTACCATTTTTGTGGCCGCATGTTTCATCCTGCTTTATTAGCCAGTAATTGATTCCTTTTTTGCCTCTGTTTAAACAGGGATATCTATTCGACTTGTTGCTATTGCGACATTTTGCTTCGCTACGCGAAACACTTTGCTTGATTTCAGTGCAACTGCACAAAACGAGATTGGATTTCCTATTCATGTTGGCAGATTCATATTTTATCTTGTCCGTCTCATGAAAGGTCAGTACAGGCCTTCATCCACATGATTGTGCGGTGTGCTTTGAGATGTTGTGCTACTTGTATTAGTACTATTTTAAATAAATGTTGAATTGAAGCTATTCTATTGCTGTATTTTCCCATTAAGTTGTGAACAAAAATGGGACCAACCCAGACATGATGCTTGTTGCTTTGTTACAACAAACTCTGCATCACCCCCTTTATAAGTAGATGGAAGCACATACTATTGTTGCGCCCACTCTCCCTAGAACTTTTATGCTTTTCGTTAATCTAATGTCATTTGGTAAAATTAAGCAATGCCACTCTCGTAATTAATTAACTCTCGGATCTTAGTTCAAAATCTGCGACACTTGTTAGGAATGGTACTATCCTGCTTTGTAGTTCTTTCTACATGTTTAACCAAGGTATTGTTAAGATAATGTCTCTGTTAAAATGAATCAGTTGCATTGTTTTAGGAATGGTACTTTTCTGCTTTGTCGTTCTTTATACATGTTGAAACAAGGCATTGTTAAGATAATGTCTCAGTCAATATGAATGAATCACACTGATGGAGAATTGCTACTCTCCTGCTTTGTTTCCCATTAAGATAAAGTAGATCAATAGATGCTTTTCTTCTGGGAGTACAAGTCATCAACCGTTATTTCTCAGTAATTGTTTCCCTTATACCTATTGTTGCTTATAGGGATATCAAAATTAAAGCTTGGTTTTATTCCGACTTCGATTTTAGTTGAACGGCACAAAAGGAGCCAATGTGTCCAAGGCAAACTGCTGCATTACTGGGTCCAGTCGGTCGTTCCACTTTGCAGAAAGAAGCAGTCACTATTTGCGCTACATTACAGAAGGAATGACCGAGAAGCTTTACGGACTATTATTAGACACCGGTGACATGACTAGTCTGTAGAGAGCATTGGCAATAACAACACGTGGAGTGCCCTGGGCAAAAAGTGCCCAAACAAGTACAAGAAGCTACGACGGGACTCCACGATCATAGGCATTACATATTTTGAATGGGAAAAGCTTGTCAAAGTTTAATCATTGATGTTAGCAAGAAGACGTTAGTTTAATATATTGGAATTGGAAAACCTTGTCAAAATTTGCTCATTGATGTTAGCCAGAAGACATGCATTTGATATTTTTGAGTGGGATGCCCTTGCTGTGAGCAGCGTCGAGTGTTTTTTCCTATTCCTGTGTTCAGTTTAGTAGTAAATAGTTACTCTGCTAAGATATTCCTGTGTTAAGAGTTTGTTCTGAATATTGTCTATGTAATGCCATGCCTTGTGTTTGATTGCAAAGTTGAGCTTGGAATGTTGTGGCTTGCGGCATCACGAGCTGTTCACCGTGCCTCCTTAGAATAATGCTTCGTATTGTTTTGCATGTCGATCTAATACTAGTGATTTTCTTGTTAAGAAGATCATCCTCTTCTGTTGTTTCCATGCTTAAGAAGTTCATCGTATGATGTTTCATTCATAGCCTATACGACAAGTCGGGTAGGTTAGACGTGAAACCATATGATCTTCTGACCAACTCATGATATTAGGCCGTGATTGGATTGTAGTTTTCCAACCAAAACCGCTTGTAAAACTGACGCTTGTAAATTAAAGCAGATGGTCTCGGGCGAAGGCGCTTGGTTGGTCGATTTCGACTAGTAAAATATCGGACATACTTCACACACGATAAAAATGCTGAACGACACTCGGACGATTGCTAATCCAGCCGCTAGCTGTTTTTTCAGCCTTGCCCATGGATGGCATGATACGCACGTCATGCATGTATCGTCTGGTTATGTCGTCCATATAGCAGTGCTCGTAAAATATACACTGGTCTCTCAAATTACACGCGTAACCCGCCGGTTTTACTTACAGACCTCGGGCCCTCGGTTTCATTACGCTTTGTATTTTACGCGTTGTTTCCGATGACAATTAAATTACACTTGTATGTTAATACAGGTTTGAAATAAACCAGAGCTCCCAAGCGCGGCCTTACCGTTTCATGCCGTCTCAGTTTCTCGAAGGTGCTCATAGGTGTCCGATGATCCTGGCTTCCTGAATGAGCAGCGGGCACTGTCAGACCATCCGTAGGGCCCACGAGGCCCTCTCCGTTGTCCTTTGAGTTGTTGCGCTCGCCGTGGCGCCGAGCATTGTTAACATCGTCAACGAACATGAGGATTCAGGAGATGACTTTATTTTGACTGGATGACACTAGGGACCCACTAGGGCCATAGCCGTACGTACGCAAGTACCTCCTTATTGTGTACAACTATATTTTTTTTGCTCCCTCCTGGTTTCCTGACATCACGGTCCCACACCATTGTCAACCTATGTAGTCAATATAAACGAGAGAATTTCACAAGGTGCGGCCGACAGCTGGGACCAAGCAGCTCGAGCAGTATTTGTGTTTTTGAGGCATGAGCACTGCAGAGTTTTTCTTGGCGATGATTTCCTTATTGTTCAGAGAAGAGCAGGGTATTAATTGGGCGGGCTGTGGCCCGTCTAGCCCAGGCCAGATATCCAGCCCAAATACTAATTTTTTAAGATGAAAATGGCTAGCCCAGCTATACGTCTTTTTGAGGAATACCCAGGCAAGGTCAACTTGTTATTCTCCGCCCCGCTGAGCTGCAAATCTTTCCTAGGAGGGATGCATTAGGCTTAACAGGAAAATGGGCTTTAAAAAAATAATAAATGGGATGTAATTATAAAAACGGGGCAGTAACTATAAAAAAATGCACCAAACACGAAATTAGTTTATAAAATATTATATATGGATTTTGAAAATCTTAAATTTTCATTGTTGCACGCGCAATGTTTCGTTGGTTTTTCACATAATACAAATTTATATTTAATCTGACTAGAAATTTCAGGATAAAAATATTTCGGATCCCATCAAAATGTGGGAAATTTTATTGAATTCTGTCTTCAACAGTTGGTTGAAATTATTAATCGTTGTCCTAGATAGAAAATGGGTTGTACTTTTAACAAACTGTAAATGGACTGTTGTAAATTCCATTAGAATTCAAAAAATGGGTTGTACATTCTTACAAAACGCAAATGGGCTATAAGTTCTCTGCCACACACTTGTGGCCTACTAAGTGACGTGTCCCCCCAAAAAAGTAAGTTGACGCGTATGCAAGTTTTTGTAAACTTATTATAGTCAACACACGGTTCTAGCAGCAGTGGCCGTTGGATGTCTATCCAACGGATGTCGTGTTTCTTCTTCAATCTCGGATATTCTTAGCTTCGGCCGCCCAAAATATGATTCCTCCCCCTGATATCTGGGGCGCACCATTTCGGAGGCTGACCTGTGGGCCTACTAAGTTGGAGCGTACCAAGGGCTTTGTGAACTTAGTCAATATAAACGATTCTAGCTTCAGTGACCGTATGATGTCCATCCAACGGCCGTAGTGCTTCTTCAACCTCTGGTCTTCTTGGTCCAGCCTCCCAAAGCAGCGCCGGTCGTGCCGCCTGCTCCTGCCTCCCGTGGCCAGCTGTGCTGCCACGGAGGCCTCACCGCCCCCATACTACTCGCACCGCTGGCCAGGCCATCCCTCCACTCACCCACACCCCCTATTATTCTGCGGCGACGGCAGCCTCACACCGCAGCCGAACCAGTGAACCCTCATACTCCTCTCCGCGCGGGCTTCCGCTGCTGCGTCTTCCCCGGCTCTGCATCGTCCCCTTCCTAGGACTCGCTGTCATCCACCGCCCTGGTGCTCTCGGCACGGCGTGGTCAACTTGGTCAACGACCGACTTCCATTGGAAGAGTACTATACGTGGAGAGGTTGACAGCTGTACGTGAAGAGTACCTCCTTATTACGCGCAAAATAATTATTCTTCCACCTGACAGCAGGGACCCACCGGACGGGCCACCTTATTTCACGAAAAAATGTTTCCCCCCTGACTGCTAGGACCCACCGGACGGGCCACCATATTTCACGAAAAAACGTCCCCCCCGCTATCAGCTCGGATCCACCAGAAGTGCCTCCGTATTACGCACAAAAAAAAGAATACTCCCCCTGCTAGCTGGGACCCACCTTGGTGGGAGGCTGACTTGTGGGCCTACTAAGTTGACGGGGACGGAGGGCTTTGTCAACTTAGTCAATATGAACGTTTCTAGCTCTAGTGACCGTACAATGTCCATCCAACGGCCGTAGTGCTTCTTCAACCTCTGGTCTTCTTGGTCCAGCCGCCCAAAGCAGCGCCGGTCGTGCCGCCTGCTCCTGCCTCCCGTGGTCGGCTGTGCTGCCGTGGAGGCCTCACCGCCCCTACTATTCCCACCGCTGGCTAGGCCCTACGGCGACGGCAGCCTCACACCGCAGCCGAACGAGTGAACCTCATACTCCTCTCTGCGTGGGCATCCACTGCCGCGTCTTCACCGGCTCCGCGTCGTCCCCTTCCTAGGCCTCACCGTCGTCCACCGCCCCTGGTGCTCTCGGTGCGGCATGGTCAACGTGGTCAAGGAACGACTTCCATCGGACGTGGACTGTACGTGGAGAGGCTGACAGCTGGGTCCACGTCTGCAGCAAGGAAGTGCCTCCTTATTACGCGGAAAATAATTATTCCTCCACCTGACAGCAGGGACCCACCGGACAGGCCACCATATTTTGTGAAAAAAACGTTTTCCCCTTGACTGCTGGGACCCACCAGCTACACCTTCGCACGCAAGGAAGTGTGTCCAAAAAAAATGATTCACCCCCCTGACTGTTGGGACCCTCCAGCTACATCTTCGCACGCAAGGAAGTGCCTGACAGTCGGGACCCACCTGGTCGAAGCGTATGTAGCTTTGTCATTCTGGTCGCGAACGTGTACGTACATATATACTGGTGGATGTAGAGGCGCGCACGTGTTGTAGGCGCGCACGTAGCATGTACACGTAGGTACAGCGGCTAGGGTGCAAGAAAGATAATATGGCCACGTACGTGTAAATATGGGCGGGGTCTCGAACGCCTACTCGCGCATACGTACGGCGAGGGCTCGTGTACATGGCTAGGTCGGAACGGAGAAATAGCCTCGTCGTCGTGTTCATGGGGAGGCACGAATGCGTCTTGTTCATGGGGAGACAACGGAATGCGTCGTGTTCATCGGGAGGCAATGGAACGCGTGGGAGCCAACCGGTAGGGTTGGAACGGAATGCGTCGTCGTGTTCATCGGGAGGGCTTGGACAGAACAGGTGATGGAAACGAGGCCTAGCGTATCGTAGAACGGAGGAAACGGACCTCCTACGTTCGGAACGGGGTCCTGTTGATCGGGAGGGGTGTGGCGTACCGCAAAACGGAGGAAACGGACCTCCTATGGTCGAAACGGGGGTCCTGTTGATCGGAAGGGGTGTGGCGTACCGCAAAACGGAGGAAACAAACCTCCTACGGTCGAAACGGGGGTCATGTTGATCGGGAGGGGTGTGGTGTACCGCAAAAGGGAGGAAATGGACCTCCTACGGTCGAAACGGGGGTCCTGTTGATCGGGAGGGGTGTGGCGTACCGCAAAACGGACGAAACAGACTTGTTTGGAGCGCTACAGTCGAAACGGGGGTCTTGTTCATCGGGAGGGGTGTGCGTACCGCAAAGCGGGACTCCACGGGATACTGTTCATCTCCACCGTCGACCTCCTCCCGCCTCCACAGCTACCGTCGACCTCCTCCAGCCTCCACGGGCTCCTGCTCATCCAGCCTCCACCGGGCGCTACTCCACCGGCCATCGCTCAACCACCCCTCCACGGGCACCCTCCACCGTCTCTGCTCATCCAGCCCTCCACACCACGGGTCCTGTTCAACCACCCTCCACGGGCACCCTCCACCGCTCATCGCTCATCCAGCCCTCCACACCACGTGGTCCTGTTCATCCGAGGCAACGCCACCGCCATCGCTCATCCACCCTCCCGCAACACTCACCGCTCATCCCAGAGGCAGCATCGATCGGCTTTAGTTAGCAGCAGAGCGGCGAATCGCCGATCGGGTTCGATTAACACCATCGATCGATCGCCGGATTCAAGAACGTAGCTGCGGTCGCGATCGCTCGGGTTGATTAGAGCCCAACGCCCGCTCGGGTTCAGTTAGAGCCAACACCTCGCACACATGCGCGTACATGTACGAGAGAAACGCGCATCGCTCAGCCCCGACCTCCCACCGTAACCGGGAACTCCCTGAAATTTTCCTCGCCCTCGCTTCTACCACGGTTTTTTTCGTCATGGACGACCCAAAGAATGTCATGCAGCTGCGTCTCGCCCGCCTGTGATGAAAAGCCCATTTTCTGTCATGATTTTTTGTCATAGAAGTAGGAGCCCACCACATCTATGATGATACCGGGTTTTGTCACAATTATTGTCATAGAAGTGTCATATGTATGACAGATTTTTTTTTCGTTCGGCCCAAAATGTCAGCATGTGTCTTTTTTTTGTAGTGCAAGGAACTCGCCGTGCGCGAAAAGTAGGAGGCCCGTGTCAGCGAGGTCTAGCAAGAGCTCCAGGACGCCGTCAAGAAGCACGAGTCCTGGGAGCGTGATTCGAAGACTCAAGAGTCTGAACTTGCCAAGGCCCGCCAGAGTGCACAAGGTGCCTGCGCAGAAGCCCAGGTCGCCCTCCAGGAAATCCAGGCGGCCATGAAGATTACGGCTGGTAAGGCTTTCATTATGCAAAGCAGATATGTCAAGGAAACATTCCTTTTACTTACCTGGATTTGGAGCTCTCCAGGGGCGTTTGCGGATCTGCCACGCAACATATCAGATGATGCAGAATTTTATCGAGCCGAAGAAGGGAGCTCTACGGAAAAGCTGTTCTGGTCCCAATACCTCGGACTAGAACTTCTAGTGCCCTTTAGCAACCAGCTAAAATAGTTGGTCGAGCTGCATAAGGCAGCCGAACTAGCCATGAAGGACTTAATAGTTCGACTGTGGCCTGCCGAGCCCATGCCCAGCAGCTACTTCGGACTCGTCAAGCGGCTTGTGAGTGCCTGCCCGCAACTTGAAGCCATCAAGCAGCTTGTGAGTGCCAGCCCGCAGCTTGAAGCCATCAAGCGATCGGTCTGCATTGAAGGTGCACGGATGGCCTTTGCCCGTGCCAAGGTGCATTGGGTGAATATGGATGCCAAGAAGCTGATGACCGAGGGGCCGCCCGAGGGCAAGGAGCATTGCCATCCTGAGATGTATTTTGACAGTGTCCTGGAGGGATCCCGCCTTGTGGTGGAGCAATGTGCGAAGGATGTTATATTCCCATGAAAACATTCATGTTGTACTGTCCTGTAATATTAAACAGATCCGTTACGTAATATAATGTCTGTTAGTTTAAAATTTTACCTCCTGTGCGGCCATTTATGAAAGTCTGAGAGTTGGCCAGTCGTCGGCTTCTGCCCCCACGTAGATAGTATGGGGGTGTTCGGGATAAATCTAAACACTCTTTACTCAAATTTTTGGTCCTTAAAGGAGGTGTTTAGCGCAATGAACAAGGCAATCGGACTATACGGCTTTATCACCCTCACTTTGCCATAGGAGTTTGACAATGAAAAATTTGGCGCAACCCCTGGTGTTCGGAAGGCCGAACTCGGGGCGCTATACGCGCCTAATCGGATAAGTACCAATTCCTCGCATAAAGCGAAAAAAATCTCGAAGGAATTGAAAACCTCTCGAACAGTTGACTAGCTCTCGCCACGTCATGACAGTCAGTTTTTGGCTTTCTCTAGTGAGGTGCTCGTTCGGAAGAACCGGGATACAATCGTAGTAGTTCTCCCTTTACTACGCTAGCCGATATAGCGGAACGTAAGGTAGTAAGCACAGGAGCCGGGCAACCCAACTATTGACCAAAGACATGATTCGGAGCCGATGCATATAATGCTATAAGTTCGGGGTGCCGAACTATAATATAAAAGTGGTCGGACTTTATTGCCATACTGTGGGGCATGATGAAGCCCCTGGCGAAGTAATGCGTACCAGAGTTTCCGGGTGCAATTGATAAAAAATACAAAGACAAGGAAACAATCAAGTTATAAGCTGATGCTACAAAATATTTTCCATTGTAATTTGATTAATACATCAAGACGTACTTGTACAAGTAATGCGATAAGCAAGTAAGGCTATTTAACATGCCATGGCCACGGGCGAGCTGCGTGCGCGTATTTAAAATAGGTATAACGATCGTTAGCGGAGACCACCTGGGGATTCCCTTGTACGTCAAAGCTCGTTGCCTTCTTGGTATATCCGTCCCATGATGGGTACGATGATCAGGTTATCGGAAAAAGCCTCGAGAAGAGAAAAACGTGAAAGAAAGAGTAAAAATGAAGTAATGCGGATCCCAAGGCGGTTGAGCCGCATTGTGGACCGCGGTCTAGCTGTGCCTCTGTCCCTGCCCATGGTACTTTAAGTGCGCGGTTGTGTACGTGCGGCACAAATTTCACCTCTTGATTGGAACTGGGACGGAGGCCGAATTGCTAGTTGAACTCTGGATGAGCTGGATGGTCCTGCTGCAGAGTAGTTCGGACTCGCTTGACGGTGTTTGGGGGCTTTACTACCGAATTGAGGTTCCGCCTAAGAATGCTACTCTGTACTTCTGCTGCACGGTTCGCGGTGTTCTCCTCAGTACGGAGGGAGCGCTCCATGTTTCCATTGACTATTATAACACCGCGAGGTCCGGGCATCTTGAGCTTGAGGTAGGTATAGTGCGGCACCGCATTGAATCGAGCAAATACGGTTCATCCGAGCAGTGCATTATAACCACTATGAAAGGGGACGATATCGAAGATTAACTCTTTGCTTCGGAAATTATCCGGGGATCCGAAGACCACTTCTAGTGTGATTGCGCCCGTACAACAGGCCTCTACACCTGGTATGACACCTTTAATGGTGGTTTTGGTGGGCTTGATCCTTGAATGATCGATACCCATTTTGCGCACTGTATCCTGATAGAGCAGGTTCAGGCTGCTGCCACCATCCATGAGGACTCGCGTGAGGTGGAATCCATCAATAATTGGGTCAAGGACCAGTGCGATTGAACCGCCATGACGGATACTGGTCGGATGGTCCCAGCGATCGAAGGTGATCAGACAGGAGGACCATGGGTTGAACTTTGGGGCGACTGGCTCCATCGCGTAGACATCCCTGAGTGCACGCTTGCGCTCCTTGGGGATATGGGTGGCGTATATCATGTTCACCGTTTTGACTTCGGGGGGAAATTTCTTCTGCCCCCCTGTGTTCAGTGGTCGGGTTTCCTCATCATTGTCCTCGCTTTACGACCCTTTCTCCTTATTCTCGGCATTTAACTTGCTGGACTACTTGAAAACCCAACATTCCTTGTTGGTATGATTGGCTGGTTTATCCGGAGTGCGATGGATTTGGCATGGTCGATCTAGTATGCGGTCCAGACTGGACGATCCCGGATTGTTTCTTTTAAATGGCTTCTTCCGCTGGCCGGACATAGAGCCGCTGAATCCGGCGTTGACCGTCGTGTCTTCTATACTATCATCATTGTTTCAACGCTTATGTATATTGCGTCGGGGCTTGCCATTGCTGTTTCTGGCTTCAGAAGTGATAGGTTCGCTTGTATTGTTGTTGCTACGGGCTAGCCAGCTGTCTTCGCCCGCATAGAAGCGGGTCATGAGTGACGTAAGGGCTGACATGGACTTAGGTTTTTCCTGGCCGAGGTGTCTGGCCAGCCATTCGTCGCAGATGCTGTGCTTAAAGGCCGCTAGGGCTTTGGCTTCCGGACTGTCGATGATTTGGTTCTTTTTAAATAGGAACCGAGTCCAGAATTTCCTGGCTGACTCTCCGGGCTGTTGGATTATATGACTTAGGTCAGCGACATCCGGAGGTCGGACATATGTGCCTTGTAATTTGTTGAGGAAGGCGCCCTCCAATTCCTCTCAGCCGTAAATGGAGTTTCCGGGTAGACTGTTTAACCAGTATCTAGCTGGTCCCTTGAGTTTGAGCGGGAGGTATTTGATGGCGTGAAGATCATCACCGCGGGCCATATGAATGTGGAGAAGAAAAATCCTCAATCCACACCGTGGGGTTTGTTCTGCCATCATATGATTCGATGTTTACAGGTTTAAACTCTTCTGGGAAATCATGTCCCATTACTTTGTCAGTGAAGCAGAGGGGGTGTGCGGCGCCTCTATATCGGGCCAAGTCGTGATGTAGTTCGGATGGAGCTCGTCTGCGGTTTTCAGCCCGGACGTGGTTATGTTTCTCACGTTCAGCCAGATGGCTATCATCGCGCATCGAGGCACGCCCCCGTGATCTATAGATTGATCTATTCTGACCTGCTCTCTTTTCCAAATCGCGTCGCAGGTCATGTGTATATACCCAAGATGTTGTATTTCTGTTTGTTCGGCGAGGTAGTGCGGGCTGGTATTCAGCTAGAGGTGCCGCTTTGTCTTGGCCACGTGGTGGTCGGTCAGCCGTATTGTACCTTGGTAGGACGGGCTTCAGTGCCTCGTCATCGAATTGTGGTAACAGTTTGTGCTTCAGGTAGCTTTTGGTTGGGCGCTCGAGGCCATATTCCTCGGCTGCAAGGACATCAGTCCATCTTTCATTGAGAAGATCTTGATCAGCTTGAAGCTGCTGCTACTTTTTTTTCAGACTTCTTGCAGTGGCCATTAGCTGACACTTAAAACGTTCCTGTTCGGCGGGCTCTTCAGGCATGATGAAATCTTCGTCACTGAGGCTAACCTCGTCCTCGGAGAGCGGAAGGTAGTTGCTATCCTCCGAGTCTTTGTTCATGGCCTGTTCGCCAGGGCTGATTCGCCCATCATCCCATTCCTCCTATTCGGAGGTTGGCTCAACGGGGTCTTCATTATTATCGGCACCGTCCGAGGTGTTATCCTCTTCTATGACGGTATTGCTGTTTTTACTACGGCGTGGCTTGGAGCGGCGCCGCTGACGTCGGTGCTTCGGTTGTATCTCAGGAGGTTTATCCTCGACTATATTTTCATCATCGCCGTTATTTTCTTTGGGTGTATCCACCATGTATATATTGTACGAGGAGGTGGCTGTCCAACGCAATGTAGGCAGTGGTTCTTGCTCCTCTTTGGCATCGTCGTCCATACCGTCGATGTCTTCGGAGTCATAATCAAGCATGTCGGTTAAGTCATCGACAGTGGCTACAAAGTGGGTGGTGGGTGGGAAACGAAGTTCTTCGTCGTCCGCTTCCCATTCAAGCCGGACTTAGTTTGGCCAAGAGTCCCCTGACAAGGAGAAGGATCTTAATGAGCTTAACACATCGCCAAAAGGCGAGTGCTGGAAAATGTCCGTGGAGCTGAACTCTAAGACTAGCGCACAATCAAGTTCGATGGACGCGGATGCACGCGGTCCGGAGACTATGGCCGGAGGCGAGTCCGAGGTTCCGGTAACACAAGCCCAGCCTGACATTGGGTCTATGTGCGGCTCGAGCGCCACTGAGTCTGTGGCCCCCGCGGTGGGGTTGAGCTTCCCGTCTTCGGACGACACAGTCCGCTCGGCTCTAGGGCCAAGGCGGTCACAGGCACTATCTCTTGTGTGCGGGCAGATGATAGATATAGGTCATGTTCACCGTGGTGGCCGAGGACAGTCGTCATGGGCTCGAATCGGTCGAAGATCAAGTCTCCGCGGATATCGGCCACAAAATTCAGGCTTCCAAATCTAACCTGATGGCCAGGGGTGTAGCTATCGATCTGCTCTAGTGGCCAAACGAGTTGGCCCGCAGTGCACATCCACCAAATACGCAGATCTGTCCGGGGAGGAAGATCTCCCCCTGGACTGCATTGTTGTAGATGATTGATGGAGCCATCAAGCCTATCTTCGACAACACAGCGGAACTCTCAATGAAAGCACCAATGTCGGTGTCAAAACCGGCGGATCTCGGGTAGGGGGTCCCGAACTGTGCGTCTAAGGCTAATGGTAACAGGAGGCGGGGGACACGATGTTTACCCAGGTTCGGGCCCTCTCTATGGAGGTAATACACTACTTCCTGCTTGATTGATCTTGATGAATATGAGTATTACAAGAGTTGATGTACCACGAGATCGTAATGGCTAAACCCTAGAAGTCTAGCCTATGAGATTATGATTGTTGTGGCTTAACCCTAGAAATATAAACCCTCCGGTTTATATAGACATCGGGGGGGGGGGCTAGGGTTATATAATGTCGGTTATAGAGAAAGGAATCTACATATCCGTATCGCCAAGCTTGCCTTCCACGCCAAGGAGAGTCCCATCCGGACACAAGACGAAGTCTTCTATCTTGTATCTTCATAATCCAATAGTCCGGCCAAAGTATATAGTCCGGCTGTTTGAGGACCCCTTAGTCTAGGACTCCCACAGGGAGTCCAGCCGAAGTTTCCCCATACGGCCCCGAACGATGTGAGCAGGATTCCCGTGGCACCAAACAGGTGTCCTGGTACACTGCGCCACATGCCTACCGCATCGCAGCCCACCCCTCGGGTCAGCGCTACGCACGGCCTCCAGCATACTACAAACACCAGAAACTACTTGCAACTCCTGGACAGAGGACAGGGGGGTTAATAAGTCGAGAGGGGCACTTAAGCATTCCAATGCATGGTCGTAACTATTCATGGATCACAAACACAGAACTCAGTGCCTGAGGACAATTTCAATGAGACAACCCACCATGTACTCCTACATGGCCTCTCACCGCTACCTTTACCAAATAGTGTTCACACACTTAGCTCTCAATAGTAGGACATGTTCACAACAATCAAATTCATCCCCAACGAATCAGACCTGACTCAACTCTATGCAGTAGCAGGCATGACAACAAGCATGAATGAGTAGGCACATCAGGGCTCAAACAACTCCTACTCATGCTAGTGGGTTTCTTCTATTTACTGTGGCAATGACAGGTCATGCAGAGGAAAGGGGTTCAACTATCGCAACATGTAATAGATGAGCCATTGTTGTCCTAATGCAATAAAAGTGAGCAGGAGCAAGAGAGTGGGATTGTATCGAAATGAATAAGGGGTTTTGCTTGCCAGACACTTCTAAAGATAGTATAGTTCTTCATCGGTGGCATCGATCTCATCGTCGGAACCACGTCTACTGAGAGGGGACAAATGCCGGCAAACAAATAATAACACAATCAATGCAATGCAACAATATGATGCATGATCATGACATGTCAATATGCTGAGATTGGGCTAATGCAACTAGCAACACGTTAAATGAAGTTGGTTTGAACCTTACGTTCAAATCCAAACTCCATATGTGGATATTCAAATGCCATTTATATGATTTTTCCTAAAAAGCAGCTATAAGTTTTTCTAACATGCACGAAAATGGTACAGATGGATAGATTGGATTTTTTGATCATTTTTCATATATAAAGTATTTCATTCAGAGTTATAGATTATTTTCTATGATTTTTAGAATTTAAAGCATTTTCTAGAATTCTCTGAATTATTTTAAATAAAGAAAATAATTACTACGTCAGCATGGCATTACCATGACATCAACAGGTCAAAAGGGGCGGTCCAGGTCAAACCTGACCGGTGGGGCCCACTGGTCAGTGACTCAGTGCTGGTTAGGTCGCTGACATGTGGGGTCGGGTCAACATGTGATGTGGCCAGGTCAAACTGTCCTGTGGGGCCCGTGGGGTTAGTTAAACCTAAGCAGAATCTAAACTAGGTTAATTAGGAAGTGGGGTCGGGCTGTCAGTGGCCCTGGGGAGGGTTAGCTGGCCGTGATTAGTGCTAAACACGCGGCCAGGTCGGCTGTCGACGGAGTTCGGCCGGCAGCGACCAAACCCGCGGCTGCAACGCGCCGGACTTGCCCTAAAGGCGATGGGGGGAGGCAGCTGAGGGCACTAGGGCATAGCCTGGGCTCTCCCGTATCCAGGCAGGTACGTGGGAGGCCACGGGGGCACCGGAGCTCGCCGTAATGGAGCTCGCGGTGGCGGCCGTAGCTCGGGTGTGCAAGGAGATGGGGCTGCGATGGCCGTGAAGACCCTTGACTAGCACCTACGTGAGCTTGCGAACCCAACGGACATGCGCACGGGAGCTGATGATCATCGGAGCTTCGTCAGTGACAAGCTCAGGCGGCGACGCGTACTGCTTGCATGAGAGCAATAGCTACGGTGTGTAATCGAGCATGGGGAGAGAGGGGAGCGACAGAGAAGCTCACAGGGAAAACACTGAGACGCTTAGTAGGCTCGGGGAAGGGCCGACGCAGTTGGGGCGGCGAGGGGGATTTCCGACGGCCGGCGATGAAGACGTTGAAGATGGCGACGATGTGGAGCATCCGACGTCGTGTGGTTCGGCGGTGTCAGCGTCCTAGATTCGGGGGTGTCCAGCCCTGCCTGCCTGCGGCCCACCATGTGGCTTAACCGACGGCCTGGTACGGCCCCGCCTCAACACCAACACAGCAAGACCCTCAGGAGGGGCCAAGCCTCGCGAGGCGGACGACGCCAAGACCCTTGCAGGAAGTGGCCTCCTGAGGGGCGGAGAGTTCTATACAGTTACCTCATGAGGCTCAGCTGACGTGAGCCATGACGACCAAGGCCAGGCGGGCGCCAGGCGGGTGCAGAGCGCAGGTTTCCTCTTTGGTGCAAGGGAGGCAATCCACAGGCGTGGAGTCCCAAGGAATCAGCCAAAGGTTTCCATTCTGGTGCAACAAGACCAAGATCGCCAGGACGGCGGGACGGAGGTCATCACCGAGCCCACCGCAGCGTCATGACCAGAGGCTTTTCGCAGGCAAAGACTACTTTTGTCAGGATAGACTGTACTACTTGTGCCCTTTCAAATCCCGCCGTTGTGGAATCCCTTCCCGCTCATATTTGGGAAGAGGACCAAGGCCACTATATATAGGACTTAGCCACCACTAGACGAGGGGGAGAGAGATCAGAGCAAGTAGAGCACCACACCAGCTCAAGAACACCTCACCTCCTGAGGCTTGTTCATCCTTTGTACTAGTTCATCCATAGCCCCTCGAGGCAATCCACCACACCACACTGGATTAGGGTATTACACCACAACGGTGGCCCGAACCAGGATAAATCTCTGTGTCTTTGTGTCTCTGTGAGCTCGGCGTGCTAGGCTAGGGAGGATCGCGAGTAGGCAGGCTGGGCAGGTTGAGATCTCCGCACGCACTCCAGAGTTCGAACCTCTCAAGGGTTGTCGGATCCCTAAATCTGACATTTGGCGCACCAGGTAGGGGTGCATCGCAATCTCCTTCCTCGACCTCCAGATCGTGCCACTGACCCCCATGGCGGGCGCTCCTCCGTCGGCCCCGTCGACATACGTTCCCGGAGAAGCGCTGGGGCTATGCTGCTTCACCCTCTCCTTGTGGCAGGTGCAGTGGCCGCCCAAGTTCCAACCAGAGATGCTGCCGCGCTACGACGGTGTGGTAGATCTAGCCCCCTTCCTTCAGGCATATGAGGAGGCAGTTTGGGCAGCTGGCAGAGATGACAAGGTGAAGGCCAACTGGTTCCCCATGGCCCTCGTAGGCGCACCGTGCGCCTAGTTGCTCAACCTACCGGCATCTTCCGTGGCCTCTTGGGAGGAGCTGCGCGACCTCTTCCTCGCCCACTACGCGGCACCGACGCCCCCGGTCATCGCAGCTCTCCTAGGCGGCTCACAAGCGCCACCCTCCGACAGCCATATCAAGCAGTTCTGCCGGCGGGTAGGCAATACTCAGGCGGGCTCGGGGGCTCCCCCGGGCTGGGCGGCGCCCCAAGCTGACCTCGGCTTTGGCCCCAAAGATCACCTTGCCGCCCTGACAGGATCAGGCGCGCTCCCGATGCTCTGCACCCCCACCGTCTGCCATGTGGCGATCACCAGGACCCTCATCAACGGCAGCCTCAACGTACTCTCCTTGGAGGGTGCGGCCTGCTCCACGTGCTGCCCAGCCGGCTCCGCCCCTCGAAGCCTTTCTCCGGGGTCGGCAACGACTCCAGGCCCCTGGGGTAGATCCGTATCCCTGTCACCTTCGGGACCCGCGACAACTACTGCACCGAGCTCATCGACTTCGTGTAGGATCGGAAGTATGTCTAGAGGGGGGGTGATTAGACTACTTGACAACTTAAAAGTTTATGCCTTTTGATTGAAGTAGATTCTTAGCAAGTTCACAATGATAACCAAGTCAAGTATCACCCTACACATGCAATTCTAGAGTTGTGGCAGCGGAAAGTAAATTGCACGTATAGTAAATGAGAGGTGGAGAAGAGCAAACGCAAGATGGAGACACGGAGATTTTTCTCGTGGTTCCGATAGGTGGTGCTATCGTCAATCCACGTTGATGGAGACTTCAACCCACGGAGGGTAACGGCTGCGCGAGTCCATGGAGGGCTCCACCCACGAAGGGTCCACGAAGAAGCAACCTTGTCTATGCCATCATGGCTTACGCCCACGGAGGACTAGCCTTACTCGGGGTAGATCTTCACGAAGTAGGCGATCTCCTTGCCCTTACAAACTCCTTGGTTCAACTCCACATCATGACGGAGGCTCCCAAGCGACACCTAACCAATCTAGGAGGCACCACCCTCCAAAAGGTAATAGATGGGGTTGGTGATGATGAACTCCTTGCTCTTGTGCTTCAAATGATAATCTCCCCAACACTCAACTCTCCTCACTGATTTGGCTGTGGTGGAAGAAAGGATTGAGTGGAAAGCAACTTGGGAAGGCTAGAAATCAAGTTTCATATGGTGGGAGTGGAGCAACTTGATCTCAACACAAGGGTAGGTAGTTTTCTTCTCTAAATGTAAGGTAGGAGTGGTAGTTCTTTCGATGGCTCTCTCCACGAATGAAGAGGAGGTGGAGGGTATTTATAGCCTCCACACAAAATCCAACTGTTACACACATTTGACCAATCTCGGTCGGACCGAAGTTGACAACTCGGTGGGACCGAAAGTTCAAATCTTGTGAGCGTTGGGATTTTCAGTGGGACGAAAATACAATCTCGGTTAGTCCGATTCTTCCAAAGTCTAGGGTTTGCCAATTTCGGTGGGACCGACTTTCTCATCTCGGTGACACCGATTTGAGTCTGAAGGTTCTGAAGCTTGGCAACACCAATTTCGGTATGACCGAGTTTGGAATCGGAAAATCCGAGATTCTTAGGGTTTGGGTATATGGCTGAGGTGGTTCATCTCGGTGTGGTGAGTTTGGAATCGGTGGGACCGAGATTACTTATGAGTTTATGTTGGAATGAAAGATTGCTGATAGTTTGAGAGATAAATCACTAAGCACTTAGAGCAACAGATCATCATCATAACCTCATCCCTTTTAATAGTATTGGCTTTCCTATGGACTCAATGTGATCTTGGATCACTAAACCAAAAATGGAGTCTTGAGCTTTTGCCAATGTTTTCCTTAGCATTTTGAGGGTCCACATCATCGGTCATTGCCATACCCATATCCTTGAACTTTCTGAAATATTCTCAAGAAATGATTAGTTCAATGATATATATGTTGTTATTAATTACCAAAACCACCCGGGATTAGTTGCACTTTCAATCTCCCCTTTTGGTAATTGATGACAACATATAGATCAAAACTTCGACAAATGATATAATCAATGAATAACATAAATCGCTTTGAGAAGTATGTGATAAGCAAGAGCTCCCCCTAAATTTGTGCATTATTTAAGATTTGCGTTTGAATGCA
Organism: Aegilops speltoides; assembly: GCA_021437245.1. NCBI lineage: Eukaryota > Viridiplantae > Streptophyta > Magnoliopsida > Poales > Poaceae > Aegilops > Aegilops speltoides. The sequence goes on along the minus strand of CM038146.1, from coordinate 214,568,593 downwards.
AATGCACAATCGATTAGGATCATGGGTTACTCTTCCATGTCACATACATCTTGGTGGAGCGCACAAAATGATAAGAATGAATAACATGCACCCAATCACCAAGACATGAGTAAATGATCATACAAGATATGAATGGAATATGATAAGCATCAAGCACACATTAAGCACAGTATGATCAAGCACTCATCAAGATCGAGCAAACGAGTATCAAACACACGAAATGTCTCAAAGAACTCAAAAGTATCTCAAGGAAAACCGCAAACGAAAGAGCAAAACGAGCACTCTCTCTCAAAGCCCTATGATCTATACAATTTCTCCCCTTTGGCAACAAGTTACCAAAAGTTCGAAGGTATAGAGCTAATCGTCACTCGGGACTCTGCTGGCGGCTCTGTCTGCGTCGATGGAGTGGAGATAGCTGCATCTGCAAAGCTTCTGCTGAAGTCTGTGGAGCTGGAGGAGTGGATCTTTGGAGCTGGTCTTTGGAACCGATGGAGCTGTAGGAGGTGCTTGATGTAGTAGCCACAGGGTGCGACCTTTGGAATAGCAGCTGATCTGGGCTTTGTGAGCACTGGAGCAGGCTGCTCATAGTCATCCTGGACCATATCACCTTCCATCTCCCTCATGAGTTCTGCCTTCTCCCTTTTAGCTTCCTCGATGTCTGCCTCAAGCTTGTTGACGGTGACTGCACTTGATCGACAGCGTCGAGCATGGAACTTATCTTCAACTATCCTCTCAAGGCTCTCCCGAGGCTGCACTATCTGGCAGGCGTAGCTCAATTCTCTCGAGTGGCTTCAAGAAGTTGTTCTGCTTCACGCTCTTGGGCTTTCTGCTTTGCTTCCTTCTCAGCTTTAGCTTGTTTGGCAGCTTCGGACTTAGCATGTCCTTGACGGATGTGGGAGCATTCTCGGTCATCACAACCTCATTATCTTCGTGTTCGGGCTGCGGTGGCAAGTGGGGTCTATCCAACGGTAGGTGTCCGTGCCAAACTTGGCATTAATGAGCATCTGAATATGCGGAGCAAACCCACACGACCTCTTTCAGTCTGCTGCTATCCTCTTGATAGTCTCAACTATCAGGTCCATCACCTTAAAAGGTGTCTTCTGATCTAGAATGTGCAGCATGTTGATAGAATACCCTCTTATCATGCGGTGGTCTCCTGACTTGGGCATCAAAGTATGCCTCGAGAATGGTATTGGTGGTTGGGAGACCTGCTCAAGATAATAGATGAACCAAGCTTCCATATCTCAACATCCTTCTCATTTACCTCATTGTACATGTTCTTCATTGACTCGTGATTTTTCTTAGGAATGCCATACACATCAATATCATCATCCCTTGATACTGGAGCATTCAGCAATGCTCTCCATTCTTCAACAGTTGAATGGAATCTACGCTTTCATCATCCATACAATTCTGCCATCTGGATAGAAGTGTGCGGTGGCATAGAAGCGCATGATCATCTCATCATTCCAAGCGATCGACCGACCAACAAACTCTGCAATCCCACAAGCAGTGAAGCTTTCATGCACATGTGGGAAATAGTCTCTGTGCTCTTCACTGTCGATGTAATCCCAGTCTACATATCTGGTGTCAGCAACAATTGGCTTCTTATCCATGAGCACTGTCTCATAAAAGTCTTGTTGCTCTCTAGTGTGGAATCTTGAGTCAACTGCTGTCCTTCTCCTGGTGGCATATGGATCAACTTGCCTCCATAGCCTGAGTCCTTTATCCTTCCTTTCTTTCATATTTTCAGCTCGAGGATGAGCATCATTATGAACTGGCAATTTCTGTCTAAGCTTGAGCAAAACATGAGCCTCATCATCTGATTCTGCAGGTGGCACATTGTCCTTCTTCTTCTCTGAAGCAGGTATGTTCCTCACAGTCTTCTTTGGCTTGGCAGCAGGTTTGGCTTGGGCTGCCTTTGCTTGAGCTGATGGCTTAGCTTTTGTGGGTGCTCCTGCCCTGATGGCATCTCCCATCAACTTCTGCTTCTGAGGAGGCTGGGGTGCTTCCTCATCAGAATCATCATCATCAGCTTCTTCATGAACTAGGCTCTTCCTCTTGGAAGTTTTCTTGATCTTCTTTGGAGGTTTCTTCTTCCATGCTGAGCCTCTTTGCAGCAAGTGGATTTCTTTACCTTGCTTGTGCCTTTCTTTGTTGTTGCCCTTGATAGCCCTTGGCAACCACTTGCCTTTTGGCTTAGAAGTTATCTCCTCATCTCGCAACAAAGTCTGAATCCTCCTCATCGAATTCCTCTTCTTCCTGCCCAGTAGCAGCTGCAGGCAGTCCACTTGGAGTGCTTCTCTCTCCATCATCTGAAAAACTGCTTTCTTTGGACTTGTCACTTTGCCTCGGGAATCTCAAGCGGCAACTCGGACCTGTTTCGATTGTCACTTCCATCGAGACATGGTGATAACCTGTGAATAGAATAGGTATAGGCGAGAATAAAAGAGTTATCACAAACTGCAGAGGATTTTGAAAAAAATGAGTTCAAACTTTAGTTTTAGGTTTTCACAGAATACATGTCGGTCTCGACCGAAGTCTATAAATTCGGTGAAACCAAGTGTCTAAACAGACCACATACACCACTTTCGGTTGGACGAAATGGGTTTCGTCTAGCCGAGAGCACTAGGGTTTCACTAAATCCTCACTTCGGTCTTACCGATTTGCACAACTTCGGTTTACCGAAAAGTGCGGTCAATGGCGAGGCCAAATCGGTCGATCCGAGAATGTCGAATCGGTCACACCGAGATGTGTTCGCGGAAACCTAACCCTAAAATTTTCACTCGAATTTTGTTCTATGATCTAAACAATGGATAGAAGATTTCAATCTTGGCAAGAAACATGACAACACCTAACGTGCATTGAATCAGCGGTTGGAGCACGAGAGGATGAAACTCACCCAATGCGGTGGAGCTTCACACGGCGGCAACGGCGCGATGAGAAAGACCGCTGACGGCGATGGAGACCAGGCGGCGCCGACAGTGACGGCGAGACGATCCGGAGACCAAGGCGGCGGCAGCGAAGGGTTTGAGGGCGAGCGTTTGAAGAAGTAATCAGCGCTGTCCTCGGGTATATATACCCTTCGGTTGTTGGTGGGACCGAGTTTGAAAACTTCGGTGGGACCGAGATGGTTAAGCTGCGTGCGATTACACACTTCGTCACGCCGAAATTTGAAACTTCGGTTTCACCGAGGTGAAAACCTAGATCAATCCAAGTGATTTGGTCCGTCCGATTTGAGTATATCGGTTTGACCGAAAGTACTTAGAAGGTTTTGGAAGTTAGGCTTTTGACGGATCGGTGGCTCGAGTGCTCCTCACTCGGTGCGTCCGAAAAAGTCTTGTTCAAAGTTTGTGATATAAGCATGAATAGAGTTTGAGACAAGAAAGCATAGATAGCTAGGGGAGGAACTTAGGCATTCTTGTCCATCCATTTGGTCAAAAGAAAGAAAACCAAAAGACCAAAGCAACAAATGGATGTCCTCGAATGGATTAAATCATGCATCCAACATGCTCACACAATAAGATAGCAAATGAAATATGTGTCAAACATGCACAAACAAAACACTAACAGCTAGCACACAATTTGGCGATGACTAGGTCATCTATATATGAGTATATTGACTTAGGAGTCAAATGAGAACATTTGATCATAGGTCATACTCATCGTTTAAGCACAAGTGGGGTTACCACTTTTCCATAAAGCATTAATGTGTTCACATCATTAGAAGATGCTTTGGCTCATTTCTTTAGAGCAAAGCTCCCCCTTGATGTGAGAACCCTTTTAAAGGGTCAAACTAACCTTGGGTTGTCGTTGAAGACTTCATGTAGATGTTGAAGATGTGGATGCTCAATGTTGATGAAGATCATCAAGAGTTGGGAGCAATCCTTTGGATTGGGCACTTTCAATACCTACATGGGTTAGTCCCACAAGGAACAAACAAGGATATCCATGGACATAGATTGAAGTACACAATAGATGATGTCCATGAAAGCAATGATTACCTTGTCCCTTGACTTACCAACATGAGGGTTTGTGACTCCATGAACTAGTGCAAGATGTGGAAGTTGATTGCACAAGTCCTTGCCAAAATGAATGTGAGTGAAGTATATTATGAGTCACCCTCAAGAACTCTCTAGTTCTTCTTCTTGGGATCCACATCATCTTGATGGGAATCCTTGGGGTAGTAGTTGAGCTTGTTGAAGTAGAACTTGAAGTTGCCTTGGGAACCCACTTGACCATGGCCTTGGGTGCTTCAATGAATGCATCAATCTCCTCTTGAAGCTTGTCCTTGCCTTTTAGCTTGTGGTCTTGTGGTGGAAGGTCATCTTGAGCTTGTTCCTCATTTGAAGAAGTAGGATCATACTTCTCCTCTTGAGAGACGAACTTTGGAGTGGGATATTGACCTTCTTCCCATTCAACACCTTCGGCGTTGAACTTTCGCTCAAAACCAATTCCTTGATTCTTCCGGTGTCTTCCTTGTTTGCGAACAATTTCCTCAAAGCTCTTGCTTCCGGCAAGACTCTTGTAGACACCTTTCTCTATAATCCCTTTCAATAGACTATTTTCTTGCTCAAGTGAAACTTGGCTTGAAACATTGTTAGTGGAATCAAGAGAATTACTAGAAGTAACAACATTTGATTTAGCATGATTATTGTTACTACTAGATGAAGAATTTTTCTTATGCTTGTCATGCTTAGTTTTGATAGGTGGCAAGAAATTAGACAAGAGAAGTCGTTTGGCAAGATATGAAGAACTCTTCTTTGAAGATCGTCATTGATAGCTTTTAGAAACTCATGTTCTTGCTCTAGATTGAGCTTCTCGAAGCGTAGCTTCTCATGAGATCTTAGGAGCTCTCTATGATCTTCTTGAGTTGTTTCATGAGCTAACTTAAGAGTGTTTAGTTCTTTAGTTAGACGCTCAATCTCCTTCATAGCATTGTCATTCGACTCTTCTCGACTATAAAGACTACTAGCATGTTCATCATTACTAAGCTCACTAGATTTATCATGTAAAAGCTCATCTTCACCAAGCAAGTCATCCTCATCACTATCAAAGTCAATAAACTCGGGGTGTGATACCTTAGGCCTTTTGCCATGAAGCATCTTCCAATTCCCTCATTTGGTGAATCAAATATGTCATAGGAGTTGGAGTTGGAGGACACGAGAGCAAGACCGCAACACCTTCATCTTGATCAGATTCGGAGTTGGAGTGATAGCTTCTTTCGGAGTGATTGTCGGAGTCGGGCGGAAACCCATTCACCAACATGAGCTTGATGTTTTCTTCTTGTGTAGCTCCTTGATGACTTGTCTTTCCTTTCCGAATCCTTGCTTCTCCGAGAGGATCTTCGCTCATAACGATCATCTCTACTCCTTCTCTCTTTTCGAGGCGACTCTTCTCTTGAGCTTCTTCTTCTTGGAGATTCTTCTCTTCTCTTGTGGGAGTCGAACACTCATTTGAGTAGTGTCCGGTCTTCCACAATTGTAGCAGTTTCGGTCACGACTAGAAGATCTCTTTTCATCATATGATCTAGACTTTGAGCTTCTCTCCTTGCTTCTACTCTTGTAGAATTTGTTGAAGTTCTTCACCATTAGGCTTATCTCTTCATTGGAAACTAGCTTGTCACTTGAGGATGTGGGAGCTTCAACTGCAGCTTTGTAAGCACCACTTGACTTGTTGTGAAGCTCTTCCTTATCTTTAAGTGTCATCTCATGAGCAACAATCCTTCCAATGACTTGATGAGGCTTGAGATCTTTGTAGTTTGGCATCATTTGGATCAAAGTGCACACGGTGTCATACTTTCCATCCAAAGCTCTGAGAATCTTCTTGATGATGAATCGATCGGTCATTTCTTCACTTCCTAAGCCTGCCATCTCATTGGTGATGAGAGCAAGCCTAGAGTACATTTCAGCGACTCCTTCACCTTCCTTCATCTTGAACTTGTCAAGCTGACCTTGAAGAACATCTAGCTTTGATTCCTTCACGGACTCGGTACCTTCGTGCATTTCGACCAAAGTATCCCAAATCTCTTTTGCATTCTCAAGACGGCTGATCTTGTTGAACTCCTCGGGACACAAAGCATTGAAGAGAATGTCACAAGCTTGAGCATTGTTACAGAACATCCGCAACTCATCCATGAGAGCTTCGCGATCCGAACTTTTCCTTCTTGAAGAACTCACCTTGCAAGCCAACACAAATAATGCCCCATGCAGCAGGGTTATGTCCAAGAATATGCATTTTCATTTTATGCTTCCAACTAGCAAAGTTTGAACCATCAAAGTAAGGACCTCTACGGAAATTACCCTCACTAGACGCCATACTCTCCTAGGTTGTGAAACCAAGCTTATGGAGTCCAATGCAATGGAAACCAATCCAATGGAGACCAAAGCTCTGATACCACTTGTAGGATCGGAAGTATGTCTAGAGGGGGGGTGATTAGACTACTTGACAACTTAAAAGTTTATGCCTTTTGATTGAAGTAGATTCTTAGCAAGTTCACAATGATAACCAAGTCAAGTATCACCCTACACATGCAATTCTAGAGTTGTGGCAGCGGAAAGTAAATTGCACGTATAGTAAATGAGAGGTGGAGAAGAGCAAACGCAAGATGGAGACACGGAGATTTTTCTCTTGGTTCCGATAGGTGGTGCTATCGTCAATCCACGTTGATGGAGACTTCAACCCACGGAGGGTAGCACTGCCTTGAGTCCACGGAGGCTCCACCCACGAAGGGTCCACGAAGAAGCAACCTTGTCTATGCCATCATGGCTTACGCCCACGGAGGACTAGCCTTACTCGGGGTAGATCTTCACGAAGTAGGCGATCTCCTTGCCCTTACAAACTCCTTGGTTCAACTCCACATGATGACGGAGGCTCCCAAGCGACACCTAACCAATCTAGGAGGCACCACCCTCCAAAAGGTAATAGATGGGGTTGGTGATGATGAACTCCTTGCTCTTGTGCTTCAAATGATAATCTCCCCAACACTCAACTCTCCTCACTGATTTGGCTGTGGTGGAAGAAAGGATTGAGTGGAAAGCAACTTGGGAAGGCTAGAAATCAAGTTTCATATGGTGGGAGTGGAGCAACTTGATCTCAACACAAGGGTAGGTAGTTTTCTTCTCGAAATGTAAGGTAGGAGTGGTAGTTCTTTCGATGGCTCTCTCCACGAATGAAGAGGAGGTGGAGGGTATTTATAGCCTCCACACAAAATCCAGCCGTTACACACATTTGACCAATCTCGGTCGGACGAAGTTGACAACTCGGTGGGACCGAAAGTTCAAATCTTGTGAGCGTTGGGATTTTCGGTGGGACGAAAATACAATCTCGGTTAGTCCGATTCTTCCAAAGTCTAGGGTTTGCCAATTTCGGTGGGACCGACTTTCTCATCTCGGTGACACCGATTTGAGTACGTATGTTCTGAAGCTTGGCAACACCAATTTCGTATGACCGAGTTTGGAATCGGAAAATCCGAGATTCTTAGGGTTTGGGTATATGGCTGAGGTGGTTCATCTCGGTGTGGTGAGTTTGGAATCGGTGGGACCGAGATTACTTATGAGTTTATGTTGGAATGAAAGATTGCCGATAGTTTGAGAGATAAATCACTAAGCACTTAGAGCAACCAGATCATCATCATAACCTCATCCCTTTTAATAGTATTGGCTTTCCTATGGACTCAATGTGATCTTGGATCACTAAACCAAAAATGGAGTCTTGAGCTTTTGCCAATATTTTCCTTAGCATTTTGAGGGGTCCACATCATCAGTCATTGCCATACCCATATCACTGAACTTTCTGAAATATTCTCAAGAAATGATTAGTTCAATGATATATATGTTGTTATTAATTACCAAAACCACCCGGGGATTAGTTGCACTTTCACTTCGACATCGCCAAGACCGACCTGCCGTAAAATGCTATTCTGGGATACCCAGCCTTGGCCCAGTTTATGGCTACGACCCACCCCGTGGACAACCTCATGAAGATGCCTGGCAGCAACAGTGTCCCCACGGTGGCGGGGGACACCGAAGGCGCGTTGCAGGCCCTCAAGCTAGCCTTCAAGGCGGCCGTGGCCGCGCTACCCAGCGAGAAGAAGAACCAGGAGGCCCGAGAAGCAGCGCCTGCCAAGAAGAAGCAGTTGTTCTTCCAAGACCGAGCTAAGACGAAGCAAGTGCCGGTCCGCGAGGACAGGACGGCCAGCGCCACCTTCACCGTAGTGGCTGGCCTCCCTCAGGATCAAGAGGAGGCATTGATCAACTTCTTGCAAGCCAACAAGGATGTATTCGCCTAGGAACCCAAACACCTAGTCGGGGTCCCAAGGGGGATAATCCAACACCACCTGAGGGTATGCCCAATTGTGCGGCCGGTGAAGCAGAAGGCTCGCTGACAGTCCATCAAGAAGCAGGCCTTCATCATCCAAGAAACCCGTAAGCTACAAGCCGCAAGGGTCATCAGAGAAGTGCGGTACCCAGAGTGGCTGGCATACCCCGTCATCATCCCCAAGAAAGGAGGGAAGGAGCGCATGTGTTTCGACATCACCAACCTCAACAAGGCCTACCCTCAAGATCCCTTCCCGCTCCCTCGCATCGACCAGATCGTCGACTCCACCGCCGAGTGTGACCTATTGTGCTTCCTAGACACCTTCTCCAGCTACCACCAGATCAAGATGGCCGTGGAGGACGTGGAGAAGACGGCATTCCTCACCCCATGCGGGGTGTACTGCTACACCTACATGCCCTTCGGGTTGCGCAACACCGGAGCAACCTTCCAGCAGTTGATGCACATCGCCCTGGGTTCGCAGCTCAGGAGGAATGCAGAGGCCTATGTCGATGATATAGTGGTGAAGTCTCGGGAGGCTAGGACTCGGATAGAAGATCTGGAGGATACGTTTGCCGCATGCGCAGGTGGATCTTCGGCTTAACCCCGAGAAGTGTGTGTTCAGGGTCCCCTCCGGCAAGCTGTTGGGCTTCTTGGTGTCGCACAGAGGGATCGAGGTTAACCCAGAGAAGGTCAAGGCGGTAGAAGATATGAACCCCCCGCAAACCCTGAAGGAGATGCAAAAGCTGGTTGGCTGCATAACCTCACTTGGGCGCTTCATTTCCAAGCTGGGGGAGTGCACCCTCCCGTTTTTTTAAGTAAATGAAAAGGAAGGAGGCATTCGAGTGGACCCCCGAGGCAGACGCAGCCTTCCAGGACCTCAAGAGATACCTGACCAGTCCGCCCGTAATGGTGGCACCGCGCCCTCTGGAGCCTTTGGTACTCTATCTGGCAGCGACCCCTCACTCAGCCAGCGCCGCCCTGGTGGCGCTAAGGAAGGAGCGCCTGATCAAGAAGCCAGAGCAGGATGCACAACCGGCAAGCAAGGCGCAGAACCCCCAGGGCGAGGCATCTGAAGTTTCAGCCGACGCAGTGGTCGACATTTCTCCTGAAGCCACGATTGACCCCGTGACTGTCAAGGCTCTAGAGGATGGGCCTCATGAGGCCGGAAGGGACCTGTGCCCTCATGAAGAACAAGATTCTGCTGATGCTTCCCCCTGGTCGAGCACCCTGTCTACTTCGTCTGCACAGTACTGAGGGAGGCCCAGGCACGCTATCCCATGCCACAAAAGCTCTTGCTTGCACTTCTAGTCGCCTCCAGGAAGCTGCGTCACTACTTTCAAGGCCACCCCATCAAAGTTGTCTCAGCATACCCGCTAGAGAGGGTGCTCCGGAGCCTGAACGCAGCCGGGCGAGTTGCTGAATGGAACATTGAGCTTCAAGCATTTAATCTCGAGTTCAGTACCACCAGGGTCATCAAGGGCGCGGCCCTCGCGGACTTCATGGACGAGTGGACCGACACTCTAGACCACGGAGAAGGCAAGGACTGCTCCCTCCTGCCTGGAGATGAAGAGCCAGACGGATGGATCATGTACTTTGACGGGGCGTTTGCTCGGCAAGGCGCAGGGGCGGGGGCCATCCTCATCTCACCCGCCAATGACAAGCTTTGTTATGCAGTGCAACTCTGCTTTCAGTGGGGCAAGAAGGTCTCCGATAACATCGCAAAATTCGAAGGCTTGCTTGCCGGACTCAGGGCCGCGGCCGCGCTGGGGGTAAAGCGTCTCACCATCAAGGGCGACTCTCAGCTTCTCGTTAACTTCTCTAACAAGGAGTACATGCCCAAGGACGAGCACATGGAGGCGTACCTAGAGGAGGTGCGCAAAATGGAGAAGCGGTTCATGGGTGTGGAGCTGCAGCACATGCTGCGCAGGACGAACAAGGAAGCAGACGACATCGCCAAAAGAGCCTCTCGCAGGCTCCCTCAGGAGCCAGGGGTGTTTGAGGAGCGGCTCTTCAAGCCATCTGCGACCTCGCACGTCACGACTCTAGCACCACCTCCGGAGGACTTGCCACAGGCACTTGAGACGGGCGCTCCAGCCTGTGGTCACCCCTCAGGAGCCCGCTTGCTGCTCGCGCTCGATCCTCGGGAGGGGTGTTGGACCGACGAGTTCAAGGAGTATTTGCTCCAGGGGACCCTGCCAAAAAAGGAGGAGGACGCTGAGCGCGTGGCCCGCCAGGCCACCGCGTACTGGATCAAGGATGGTGAGTTATACCGCAGGAGGCCCAATGATGTTTCATTGCGGTGCATCTCCAGGGAATAAGGGCTCGAGCTGCTAGCAGACATATATGGTGGGGATTGTGCGCATCACTCCTCATCGTGCACCCTGGTGGGCAAGGCGTTCCGCAGCAGCTTCTACTGGCCCACCGCGCTCACCGATGCTACAAAGCTGGTGCGCTCTTGCGAAGCATGCCAGTTTCACGCCAAGCAGAATCATCAGCCCGCGCAGGGCCTCCAGACTATACCGCTCACGTGGCCGTTTGCAGTCTAGGGGCTGGACATCTTGGGACCATTCCCTCGAGGGGGCTACCGATACCTCTACGTCGCCATCGACAAGTTCACCAAGTGAGCAGAGGTAGAGGCCATGCGCACCATTCCAGCTGGACCAGCCGTCAAGTTCATCAAGGGAATCGTGAGCCGATTTGGGGTCCCCAATCGCATCATCACTGACAACGGCTCACAATTCACCAGCAACCTGTTCAAAACATACTGTGCTAACCTTGGAACGTAGATCTTCTACGCCTCGGTAGCACACCACGGAGCAATGGACAGGCTGAGAGGGCCAATGCGGAAGTCCTGAGGGTCCTCAAGACCCGCACCTTCAAGAAGAAGCTCGAGACCTGCGGAAGGGGCTGGCTCGACGAGTTACAGTCCGTGCTGTGGTCCATCCGCACCACCGCGACCAAGCCAATAGGAGAAACGCCGTTCTTCGTTGTCTACGAAGCAGAACAGATTCTCCCTCACGAGGTCAAGCATCGCTCCACGCGGGTCCTGGCTTTCGACGAAACGTAGTAGGACGTGACGCGGAGGATGGATCTCGTGCTGGGGGAGGAACGCCGCCGTCAAGCCCCACTCTGAGCAGCGAGGTACCAGCAGGAGCTGCGGCGGTACCGCTGCCACAGCGTCCGCTCCAGGACGTTGGAGGTGGGCGATCTCGTCCTGAGGCGGGTGCTCTCCAGGGAGGGGTTGCATAAGCTTTCTCCCATGTGGGAGGGCCCGTTTAGGATTGCCCGTGTCTCTAGGCCTGGCACCGCACACCTGGATACACAGGACGGGGTCCCCATCAAGAACGCCTAGAACATCCAACACCTCTGGAAGTTCTACCCTTGAAGAAAGGCTCCGGCCTATGAAGCAAGGCTTCCGGCCTGTGAAGGTCTCCACTCATGACACTCTCACGTAATAATGAGTGGGGCTATACACGCCCCGGAGTTTCCTGAGAGTCACCCTGGGGCCTCATGGGGCTCCCTCCCACTTCTTAGTGGCAACACATAGCTCCGCGCTGGTGAGAAGACTAGATTAGGTGCCGGACACGGCTGTTCATTTGCTTTCTAAAGTTGCTTGTAGTTTTTAGTAGTCTTTCAATGGATTTGGTATTCTCGAACGCTGGTTCCTCGAGTTGTGTTTTCTCCTAAGCTTTTTTGGTCCAAGGATGTGAGAGAGGTGGCAGTTGCCCGCCACTTCTCCTCACACTCCTCGCGCGTGGGGCTAGGTAGGTGCGTGCGCCATGGCCTTCCCTTGCGCGCACACATGTCACATCCCTAGTCCTGGCATGCACTAGGCTAGACCTTTATGTGTGCATCATGTTTAATTTTCTCAAATAAACTTGAAATGGGGATTGTCCAAACCCTAGCATTAAAGGAATTCACTAGGTTCACCTAAAATATTTTCAGTAAGTCCAAATGTCTTTCAGAAATGTTCATCATTTCTGGAAATGCTGGAAACAGTAACCAGAGGTGTTGCACATTTTTCCATGACATATTTGGGATCTGAATTAAATCATACTCTATTTGAATTTGGGCATTTAAATTCTATTAAATATTTCAAATGTCCAAATAATCCTAAACTGAAATGTTCCATGTTGGATATATTCCAAACAGTGTCCATGAGCATTTTGGTGATTTTTGAGTGCGCCTAAGTATTTTTAATAAAGCCCTAAAAACTACAGAATCATAGAAAACAGAATTGAATAGAAACAACAGAGAGAGAGAGATAGTACCTGGACCTACCTTGAAGCCCACCAGGGATACCAGCCCACCTGCATGGCTCACATCTTGTGCAGCCCAGCTGCCACCATCTTCCTCCCCTCGCCTCAAGCAGCTCGTCTTTGGGCCGACGCCGACGGCGCCACCACCTCGCTTCACGCTGGAGGCCTCTCCTTCGTCCCAATCCGCGTCTGGCGACGCCACGCACCCTTCTGGACCTCTCTCACTCTCCTCCCATCCTCATCCCCTCCTCTGGATCTCTCTCGCAAGAACAGAGCGCAACCGTCGCCGCCGACGAGCTCCACCACGGCCACAGCCATCTCCGAGCCCCTCCGACGCGCCTCCGAGCTCTGCAGTGACGCCCCGTCCTCTCCGCCGAGCCACAAGACGCTGGACGCCCTGTGGAGCCTCCTTCGCCCTCGTCTTCCTCCTCGGGCACCCGAGATCGCCGTCGTTGTTTTGTCGTCACCAAGCCATCCCCGAGCCCACTAGCCTGCTCTGCGAGTTCACCGTGAGCACTGGAATCTTTTCCCCCTCTTCCCTGCCTCGTTTGCATCGTGTAGCTATCGAATCCGCCGGAGCCGCGAGCTTACCGCCGCCGGCGATGTCGCCGCCGCCGCGCTAGTCACTGGAGCTCGTGTCCGAGCACTCCATCATGCTCAGCACACTCCCAGTAGCACATATCACCCCACCACCGTCCTCCCCGTGCACCACAACACGATCCCGTGCACAACCGAACTCCGGCCACCGCGAAAGTGCTCGCCGCCGTCAACCCCGGCCATCCTAGCTGCCGCCACTACCACCAATAGATGCGCGAGAACGCCAGGAAGCCGTAGGAGCAAACCCCGCCTCAAACCGTGGGCTGTAGCGAGATCCCGACGGTCCCCGCCGCGTTTTCGGTCGTCGCCGGTGTCACTCCGGTGAGCTGACGTGGCACCGTCATTAGTGGCTAATGACGCCACTAATTAACCCCCCTGAGCCACTTACACCTGGGCCCCACGCCCTAAATAACCTAGGTTTTATTTCTGTTTAGATTAGTTATAATCACACAGGACCCACCAGTCAGCGTTGACTGTGCTGACGTGGCCGTTGACCAGGCCCCACATGTCATTGACACTGAACAAAGACTTTGTGTCGATCAAGAGACCCCATCGTCAGGTTTGACCTAGACCAGCCCGTTGACCGCCGACGTCACCTCGATGCATCACGACGAATAAAGCATTTACTGGAATTATTCTTATTCAGGAAATTCCAGAAAATAACCAAAACTTCTAAAATTCATAGAAATTCAACCGTAACTCCAAATGAAATAAATTATATATGAAAAATGATCAGAAAAATCCAATCTATCCATATGTACCATTTTCATGCATGTTAGAACAACTTATAGCTGCTGTTTAGCACAAATCATATAAATGGCATTTAAATATCCACATATGGAGTTTGAATTTGAATCTTGGATTCAAACCAACTTCATTTAATATGGTTGCTAGTTGCATTAGCTCAATCAACAGCATATTGCCATGACATTATCATGCATCATATTTGTTGCATTGCATTGATTGTGTCCCTCTTTGTTTGCCGGTAATTGTCCCCTCTCGATAGACGTGGTTCCGACGACGAGTTCGATGACACCGATGAAGAACTATATTATCTTCAGAAGAGCCAGGCAAGCAAAACCCCCTTGTTCATTTCGATACAATCCCACTCTCTCGCTCCTGCCCTCTTTTACTGCATTAGGACAACATCGATTCAACTGTTACTTGCTGCGGTAGTTGAACCCCTTTATCCTCTGCATGACCTGTCATTGCCACAGTAAATAGATGAAACCCACTAGCATGAGTAGGAGTTGTTTGAGCCCTGTTGTGCCTACTAATTCATGTTTGTTTGTCATGCCTGCTATTGCTTTGAGTTGAGCCAGGTCTGATTCATCGAGGATGAATCAGAGGTGTGTGAACATGTCCTACTGTGTGTGTGAGCAAAGAGTGTGAACACGATTTGGTAAAGGTATCGGTGAGAGGCCATGTAGGAGTACATGGTGGGTTGTCTCATTGAAGCCGTCCTTAGGAACTGAGTTCTGTGTTTGTGATCCATGATTCAGCTACTACCATGCATTGGGCCTCAAATATGACCCCTCGACTTCTTATTCACCCTAGTCCTCCGTCCTGGGAGTTGCAAGTAGTTTCGTGTTTGTAGCCTCATGGAGGCCGTGGGACATGCGCCTGACCGTAGGGGTGGGCTGTGATGCGGTAGGTACGTGGCCGGGTAAACTGGGCGCCCATTTGGTGTCACGGAACCCTGTTCACATCGTTTGGGGCTGTGAGCGAAACTCCGGCCGGATCTCCTCATGGATGGAACCCGAATAGGCAATAAACCTGGACTAGAGACTTGAGTGTTCAGGTACGTTGTGGTCTACACCCACGTCGGCTTTCGCTTGAAGTCTGCCGAGCACATGTCGTGTGCAGACGCTAAGTGGTGGAAACATGTATGAAGAAGTACACCCCTGTAGGGTTAATATCATCTATTCGAATAGGCGTGTCCGCGGTAAAGGACTTATGGGTTGCCTATACAGTTCATAGACAAGTGAAAGTGGATACTCTAAAATACACAAGATAAGCGTGAGTGCTATGGATGGCGTTCTCGTAGGGAGACGGGAGCGGATCCATCGTGGTGTATTTATATGGTGAATATGTGGACTCGTGTGCGCCACCTCAAAAGAGTTCCTTGCAGTCGTAGTTCAGGATAGCCACCGAGTTAAAGCTGGCTTGCTGCAGTTAAACTCCACCATCCCCTTTATTGATAATGATGCATATGTAGTTAGTTCTGATGTAAGTCTTGTTGGGTACATTTGTACTCACGTTTGCCTATTTTATGTTTTTGCAGAGAGACCTCGGTCTCGCTAGTAGTTCCGCGTGGACTTCGACGTTTAGCTTGTTACCTCAGCTACGATCTTGTGCCCTCGGCAGGATCTGGTAGATAGTCAGGCTTCTAAGCCTTTTTCATTTGTAGATGTCTGTACTCAGACATGTTAGCTTCCGCTTGTGCTTTGACTTGTATGCTCTGAATGTTGGGTCGTGAGACCATGTTTGTAATATCTCGCTCCTTGGAGCCCAATGGATAAATACTTGAGTCGTAGAGTCAAGTTGTGATGCCATGTTGTATTTGCACATATCGAGCATATTGTGTGTATGTTATTGAAATGCTTGGTATGTGTGGGATCTGACTATCTAGTTGTTTATTCTTAGTATCCTCTCTTACCGGGAAATGTCTCCTAGTGTTTCCACCGAGCCATGGTAGCTTGCTCTTTGCTCGGAACACTTAGGCTGGCCGGCATGTGTCCTTCTTCGTTCTGTGGTCTGTTCCCTTCGGGAAATGTCACGATGAATAGCAGAGTCCTGTTAGCCGCTACAACCCGGTTCACCGAGTCTCGCTAGCCAGTGCTACACTGGATTTACTCACGATGACCGACACGCTCGATCTTCGGGTCATGGATTCCTGTCCTCGTAAGTTTGTGCCACTTTGGGTTTACGACTAGCCATGTCAGCCCGGGCTCCTTATCATATGGATGCTAGCGACATTATCATATATGTGTGCCAAAAGGCGCAAACGGTCCCGGGCAAAGGTAAGGCGACACCCGTGGGAATACCGTGCATGAGGCCGCAAAGTGATATGAGGTGTTACATGCTAGATCGATGTGGCATTGAGTCGGGGTCCTGACAGCTTTGGTATCAGAGCCTGACTGCCTGTAGGATTACCAAGCCAAACTGGTCAAAGTTGAGTCTAGAAATGCTTTAGTTATATGTTGGGGAATTGATTGTGGGTTGGAACGTAAGGCTCTTTTTACTCCTTATACCTCATGGCCATCTGATCTGAGTCATCCTCTTCTCTTCTACGGGGATTAAGAATTAGGCCTTCTCATCTATCTATCAGGATGACGTGTTACTAAACCATAGACTTATAGAGTTGATAGTTTCAAATCTCAGTTCAGCTTTTACTACTTCCGTATGTTCATAACTGTTGATCTCGAAACCTTGATATTATGCTTCGGAGTGGCTATGCCACCATTTTTGTAGCATGTCTCCAATCTTTTTGAGCATTTACAGCCGTTATGCTATCCGAGTCATCCCAGGTTTCTAAACAATCTGATGCACTTGCAAATCCTTTCCATCTGGTTTTGATGTTCCTTTGGGCCAGGTTAATCACACTAATTGTTGAGTTGAGGTATTCTATTGCCTCGACATATATGTTGGAATTATTATTATGACCCTAGGTGTCTTAGGGGATCATCTAGTAATCTAGCCATGATTTGTATCCCAGTGTGATGATTCTGGCCTTTATTCCCGAAAGCATCCCGTGATGCAATTTAGTTAGTAGGTATTCTACTCGTGGGTTTTGAACCCGATATTCACCCTAATCACTTCATGTTGATAGTGTTTGCTCGTTCCTTTAGGATATTAGTAACCTTTGCGATAGTTCTCAAGATTCGTGGTATATCATTCTTCCAAATACCATGAACTACTTATGGCAGCAGCTCCTCGTTGAACCAAAAGATCGCAACAAAAGTGCTCTCGATGAATTATCGATTCTATGTTGTGACCCTGCCAATCCTACCTCTCTGCATGAATTGTCTGGAAGAAATATGTTGAACTCGTTCAACATTCTAATCCATGCATCCACAACTCAGGAAATCATATGTTCTTTTGAGTTGTCCCTCTTAGTTGTCTTCTGACCCTCGTCTATCAATTGATAGACAAGAGTAGTTGTGCACTCGAGCTCATCGATGCTTATTAGTCTTGTGGTCCGTCAAAGCCATTCTATCCGGAATGACTTGGAGAAACAAACTCCAGTGCCTCATCCATATCTAGGATTGGGTCAAAGTAGTTGTATCTCGCAGATCAAAATGCCAATCCAGCTTTTGTTCTATTCTACCTTGGAGTATTACCATCTTTTATATCGGGATTATTATAGGAATTGCACACCATCCTATGAACTCTTGGTACAGTGATACTTCTTGCCATCATTGATCATTCCTCGGTCCCCGTGTTGTTGAACCGGAATGCCGACAAGTGAATCATGATGTGTGAAATCAATACTGCTAGTAACTCCGTTGCTTGGTAGTTAATGGACAATATTCTCATTCTTAGCGTGTTGATTACTGAATCATCACCCTAAGGTTGATTGTGCTACCTAGTCCTTATTTCCGGTGCACTCTTCGATCAATGAGTTAGGATTGTGCCAATCCCTCGCTCTTGTGATCATATCGTCTTGCCTTGAAAAGCAAGATTGTTCTCGAGCTTAGTAAACATAGCGGTGGTTCGTGATTTTCCGAATATCTTCTCGGAAGTATTACCAGGTTGTCACCTGACCGCTATGTTGAGCTCGTGATCAGGTTGGTTTTCGAAACCACCCCTTCTCCAAGAATCCGTGTGGGATACCCTTGAGCTAGTTGGTCAAGCTAAACAATAACTTGGAGAGTTGGAAGATAAAAGCTGCCTGACTTAGTTCGTGTGAAGGGATATCTTGTGTGTGTGTTGAAGAAAGATGATATCTTCGTCAATTGATCCTCGAGACCAGTTGTTGGAACTATTGTCTTGCCAAAAACTTTGATTAGAGCGTGGGCTATTCTCAAATCAAATCAGAACCAACGATGTTCGTAATGTTGTCTTACTCATGGATTTTCCTCGAGCATACACCATTATGTCTTTTGGGTCTGACCAATACTATCACCTTGTTCACATAGTTATGGAATTCCATCTCCATGGGAATCTGGATGAATTGTTGTTGAGCCCATCGACAACACCCTTTTCTCCTCCATGATTTTGTTGAACATTAAGCTAGTGTTGGAAACTTCTATAAGCATTATCTTCATGTCCCGTTCATGAAGCATATGTTCGAATGTAAGAAGTGACTTCCTCATATTCACGTGCATTTAATGTAAGTTGCCGCCGTGAATTCGATAAAGTCAATGTTGCTTCCTTGGAATCATCCCAAGTTAGTCACACATGTGCAAAGTATACTATGGTTTGGTAGATTAATTACCTCCACTCCATATGTATTCTGTAGCACACCAAGCCACTGATTTATTTGTTCAAGGAGAAGAAGTTCCTTCTTAAGAGCAAGACTTATGCAAGGACTTCGATATCCTCGATGATGGTTTCCCTCCTAAACTCGCTAGTGTTTTATTATAAGACTACTATGTGGTCATGCTTGTCTTGGACAGCGTGTTCACAGGTTTGTAGCAGAACCAGCTCATGTTTTGGAGCTTGCTATCGTAGTTCATTTCCCGAGAATCTCGCGACGTCATCTCGTCGATTTGTGTTGCAAACTTTCATTTCTCTTTCTAGACCTGATGAGTCTGGAATGTTCTGACACCAACCAGATCTGAATCTCAGGCAGATGTGATGGTTGGAACATTTCCCAAGAACTATAATATTGGTCTCGCGATAACCGGTAAAGTGGATGTCGTGGCCAACACACCCAACCGGAAGACCTGTTATTGAAGTATCTTGATTGAGAAAGTTGGCCACCTCCCGATAGGGATTTTGCAGGATTTACTCCTTAGTTGTCCCTTATGGATTTTTGTGCTCCCGAAGTCCGACCTTTACTTGATGTTCTAGATAAACCATATCTATGAATGGGATACGCTAGTACATCAAGGAGAACATTAGAAGCAGAGTGCTAAATGTCTCTCGGTCGATCATCCAGATTTTGTTCCCTTGGCCCCGCTAAGGTGAAATCTGAGAAGGTTATCTTCCTTTGCATCTGCATCATCCATCACTATTCCTCATGGTAGTATGTTGTGTTGCCAGGATCCTTGACACGGATATTGGTAAAACCTTGATGAATATGGAAATGCTCAAGTTCTTAAAAGCACACACAAGCATTAGGTGCTATCATAGTTACTAACTGGGCTTGCTCTCAGTTTCCCCGGTTATGCTATAACCATTCCAATAGTGGAATTACTCTCTGCTATTGAGTTTCTCCCCAGTTACTAGAATCATTCCCAGCACTTGTATTTTGTTCCCAACTTGCACTGTCATTGTGCCATCCTATCTTGGGTCCCATCCATTTCCGATGATAAGCAAAATCATCCCTTGTGTTGTCTTCAACAAGGTAATCCACATCATCCATTCTAATCCGGTTATGCCATTCTACCGAACCCCTCTGAACAATCGCTCGAGAATTGCCTTAGGCTGGTATAAAGAGTTTCAATGATCTTTGAATCAAAGGTAATTCTTTTTGCCACTTAAGGGGATATTTCTACGAGTCACCTTCCCTAAAGTACATCGTTATGGTATGATGGAAACTCAACTCCTCGCTACGTTGACAACTGTTCATCATCTTTTTAAGTATGAAATTGTTGTCTACCTAGTGAACCCTCGTCATAGGATCCAATCCATCCCTCTAGATGTGTGCTTCGTGTCTCAGCTCGAGGGATGTTGCTACCTCTCATTCCGTGAGTTGATCCTGAGTTGTTCGACCTTCGATAAGATCATTCCCTCTAGAGTTTTCCTTTTCCTCTCTTTGTCATGTTAGTCGGAGTTCTCAGAGCAAGATGTCGAGACAAAGATGATGATCGAATCAAGGTTCTTATGAAGTGCAACCTGGATCGTGAAGATTATGTTAGTTTGTGTTCCCCCTTCATCTTACCCTACGCTTGAATCTCGGGCCGAGATTCTTGTTTAGTAGGGGTGAGTTGTCACATCCCTAGTCCTGGCATGCACTAGGCTAGACCTTTATGTGTGCATCATGTTTAATTTTCTCAAATAAACTTGAAATGGGGATTGTCCAAACCCTAGCATTAAAGGAATTCACTAGGTTCACCTAAAATATTTTCAGTAAGTCCAAATGTCTTTCAGAAATGTTCATCCTTTCTGGAAATGCTGGAAACAGTAACCAGAGGTGTTGCACATTTTTCCATGACATATTTGGGATCTGAATTAAATCATACTCTATTTGAATTTGGGCATTTAAATTCTATTAAATATTTCAAATGTCCAAATAATCCTAAACTGAAATGTTCCATGTTGGATATATTCCAAACAGTGTCCATGAGCATTTTGGTGATTTTTGAGTGCGCCTAAGTATTTTTAATAAAGCCCTAAAAACTACAGAATCATAGAAAACGTAATTTAATAGAAACAACAGAGAGAGAGATAGTACATGGACCTACCTTGAAGCCCACCAGGGATACCAGCCCACCACATGGCCACATCTTGGCAGCCCACTGCTACCATCTTCCTTTCCTTTGCCCGAAGCAGCTGCGTCTTTGGACGACGCTGCCGACGCCGCCACCACCTCTGCTTTTGCTACCGAGGCCTCTCCTTCGTCCTAATCCGCGTCTGGCGACGCCACGCACCCTTCTGGACCTCTCTCACTCTCCTTCCGTCCTCATCCCCTCCTCTGGCTCTCTCTCTCGAAAGAACAGAGCGCAACCGTCGCCGCCGACGAGCTCCACCACGGCCACAGCCATCTCCGAGCCCCTCCGACGTGCCTCCGAGCTCTGCAGTGACGTCCCGTCCTCTCCGCCGAGCCACAAGACGCTGGACGCCCTGTGGAGCCTCCTTCGCCCTCGTCTTCCTCCTCGGGCACCCGAGATCGCCGTCGTTGTTTCGTCCTCACCAAGCCGTCCCCGAGCCCACTAGCCTGCTCTGCGAGTTCACCGTGAGCACTGGAATCTTTTCCCCCTTTTCCCTGCCTCGTTTGCATCGCGTAGCTATCGAATCCACCGGAGCCGCAAGCTTACCGCCGCCGGCGATGTCGCCGCTGCCGCGCTAGTCACTGGAGCTCGTGTCCGAGCACTGCATCGTGCTCAGCACGCTCCCAGTAGCACATATCACCCCACCACCATCCTCCCCGTGCACCACAACACGATCCCGCGCACAACCGAACTCCGGCCATCGCGAAAGTGCTCGCCGCCGTCAATCCCGGCCATCCCAGCTGCCGCCGCTACCACCAATAGATGCGCGAGAACGCCAGGAAGCCGTAGGAGCAAACCTCGCCTCAAACCGTGGGCTGTAGCGAGATCCCGACGGTCCCCGCCGCGTTTTCGGTCGTCGCCGGTGTCACTCCGGTGAGCTGACGTGGCACCGTCATTAGTGGCTAATGACGCCACTAATTAACCCCCCTGAGCCACTTACACCTGGGCCCCACGCACTAAATAACCTAGGTTTTATTTCTGTTTAGATTAGTTATAATCACACGAGACCCACCAGTCAGAGTTGACTGTGCTGACGTGGCCGTTGACTAGCCCCACATGTCATTGACATCGAACAAAGATTGTGTCATCGACGATGGACCCACTGGTCAGGTTTGACCTAGACCAGCCCCGTTGACCGCTGACGTCACCCTGATGCACTACTGACGCAATAAAGCATTTACTGGAATTATTCTTATTCAGGAAATTCCAGAAAATAACCAAAACTTCTAAAATTGATAGAAATTCAACCGTAACTCCAAATGAAATAAATTATATATGAAAAATGATCAGAAAAATCCAATCTATCCATCTGTACCATTTTCATGCATGTTAGAACAACTTATAGCTGCTGTTTAGCACAAATCATATAAATGGCATTTAAATATCCACATATGGAATTTGAATTTGAATCTTGGATTCAAACCAACTTCATTTAATATGGTTGCTAGTTGCATTAGCTCAATCAACAGCATATTGCCATGACATTATCATGCATCATATTTGTTGCATTGCATTGATTGTGTCCCTCTTTGTTTGCCGATAATTGTCCCCTCTCGATAGACGTGGTTCCGACGACGAGTTCGATGACACCGATGAAGAACTATATTATCTTCAAAAGAGCCAGGCAAGCAAAAACCCCTTGTTCATTTCGATACAATCCCACTCTCTCGCTCCTGCTCTCTTTTACTGCATTAGGACAACATCGATTCAACTGAGTTCTGTGTTTGTGATCCATGATTCAGCTACTACCATGCATTGGGCCCTGAAATATGACCCCGCTCGACTTCTTATTCACCCTAGTCCTCTGTCCAGGAGTTGCAAGTAGTTTCTGGTGTTTGTAGCCTACTGGAGGCCGTGGACAGCGCTGACCGTAGGGGTGGGCTGTGATGCGGTAGGTATGCGTGGCGGGTAAACGGGCTCCGCTTGGTGTCACGGAACCTGCTCACATCGTTTGGGGCTGTGAGCGAAACTCCGGCGGATCTCCTCATGGATGGAACCCAATAGGCGATAAACCTGGACTAGAGACTTGAGTGTTTAGATAGGTCGTGGTCTACACCCACGTCGGCTTTTCGCTGAAGTCCGCCGAGCACATGTCGTGTGCAGACGCTAAGTGGTGGAAACATGTATGAAGAAGTACACCCCTGCAGGGTTAATATCATCTATTCGAATAGCCGTGTCCGCGGTAAAGGAATTCTGGGTTGCCTGTACAGTTCATAGACAAGTGAAAGTGGATACTCTAAAATATGCAAGATAAGCGTGAGTGCTATGGATGGCGTTCTCGTAGGGAGATGGGAGCGGATCCATAGTGGTGTATTGATATGGTGAATATGTGGACTCGTTTGCGCCACCTCAAAAGAGTTCCTTGCAGTCGTAGTTCAGAATAGCCACTGAGTCAAAGCTAGCTTGCTACAGTTAAACTCCACCATCCCCTTAATTGATAATGGTGCATATGTAGTTAGTTCTGATGTAAGTCTTGCTGGGTACATTTGTACTCACGTTTGCCTATTTTATGTTTTTGCAGAGAGACCTCGGTCTCGCTAGTAGTTCCGCGTGGACTTCGACGCTTAGCTTGTTACCTCAGCTACGATCTTGTGCCCTCGGCAGATCTCGTAGATAGTCGCTTCTAAGCCTTTTTCATTTGTAGATGTCTCAGATTCGGACATGTTAGCTTCCGCTTGTGCTTTGACTTGTATGCTCTGAATGTTGGGTCGTGAGACCATGTTTGTAATATCTCGCTCCTCGGAGCCCAATGGATAAATACTTGAGTCGTAGAGTCATGTTGTGATGCCATGTTGTATTTGCACATATCGAGCATACTGTGTGTATGTTATTGAAATGCTTGGTATGTGTGGGATCTGACTATCTAGTTGTTTATTCTTAGTAGCCTCTCTTACCGGGAAATGTCTCCTAGTGTTTCCACCGAGCCATGGTAGCTTGCTACCGCTCCCGAACACTTAGGCTGGCCGGCATGTGTCCTTCTTCATTCTGTATACGTCCCTTCGGGAAATGTCACGCGATGAATAGCAGAGTCTGTTAGCCCAGTGCAGCCAGTTCACCGGAGTCTCGCTAGCCCAGTGCTACAGACTGGATTTACTCACGATGACCGACACGCTCGATGTTGGGTCATGGATGCTGTCCCTGTAAGTTTGTGCCACTTTGGGTTTACGACTAGCCATGTCAGCCCGGGCTCCTTATCATATGGATGCTAGCGACATTATCATATACGTGTGCCAAAAGGCGCAAACGGTCCCGGGTAAAGGTAAGGCGACACTCGTGGGAATACCGTGCATGAGGCCGCAAAGTGATATGAGGTGTTACATGCTAGATCGATGTGGCATTGAGTCGGGGTCCTGACAACACACCACGCCAAACCCGTTATTTCAGCTTCATCTTCGCGAGGAGCCCTTGATCGAGCCCACTGGCGCCAGCATCCCTCATGTCCGTGCCCCCCCGGGGCAGCGCGACGTGGTGCATCAGGCCCAAGCTAACCTATGGCAGGGGGCTCGCGTAAGGGGGAGAAAGTCACTCGACAAATTTTCTCTTCCTTCAAAGGACAGATCTGCCCTGTCGTGGCTTCTTAGGGTGCAAGGTGTATGTCTGGAGGGCATAGGGCATACACCCTGGGGGCCCTATCAAGTACCTAAGGTCAGGTTCTCATGAGGCAGAGGACGACTGCACGTACCAAGCTAAGCCTTCCTACCTTAACCCACTCAAATTACAAACACTACAACACATCATCAAAGACGACAATTGTAACATAAAAAGGGCATAACAACAACGGTTCATTACACACCCTCACAGGGTACATTCTTCTTTTTTCGGACTGCAGGAGAAAGGAAAAGTTAAACAAAGAGGGCCCGAAGGCGTGCAAGCTTGGCACCAGCGCTGCATCCTCAACCAGCACCACAGGAGATCTGGGGCCACCGGCCTTGAGTCCAAGTTCGCCAGTCCCCAGCTTCAGGTCGGGCTTCTCTCCAGCTTCACTGGAGCGCTGCGGCGGGACGAACCACCGGCGTTCTCGACACGAGCACGACGGCGTGGAGGACGGTCATAGCCACCGCTGCTCGAGCTCTCGTCCGAGGAAGAACTGCCGTCACGGGAGGAGGAGCGCCCGTCGCCAAGGCCAAGCTTGCCGTCGCCACCATCATCGTCACTGCTGTCCTCCGGGCAGCACCCCATGCGGCAGCCGTCCCCCCTGAACACCCTCACGTAGAGGGTCGCCAGGCCGTCGTACTTGAAGTGGAGAGTGCACCTTCCACCCAGGCCACGCGCGTGGGCGAAGGTCTGCCAGCCGCGGGGCAGCACCATGCTGCCAGAGGCGGAGACCTCGGTGCTAACCCATGAAGCTCTGCTGCAGCACCCGTCAGCCTGCAGCCAGAGGCCAGCGAGCCCTGAAGAAGGAAGCTCGCCAGAGAAGAAGCATGGGAGCCGGAGCGAGGTGCTAGCAGGTCTCTCCGACCACACCGCGAACTCGGGGAGCACCTCCAGCGAGGAAAAGCATGGCCGAGGTGGGCGCACGATTACGGCGCACCTTCCTTCATCATGGGGGCTGCTCCGGAGCCGGTGGCACCCGCTGCGGGAAAAGGTGCCATCACGGGCGCCTAGAGCAAGACCGCCTTTGGGGGGCGCGCGCCCGTGCCCCCTGGATGCTGCTCGAGGAACCGCAGGGTGCTTGTGGGGACGGCCACGGCCCCTCTTGGGAGGAGGAGAGGCTGGCCCCTCCTTGAAGGCCTTCCCTTTATCGGCCACTGATAATCTCTTCGGCGACGCCATGGGAGCAAGATGGAGAGGAAAGAAGCAGGCGGGAGAAAGATGAAGGAAAGATGGACCGGGGGCTCTTCCCCTCCCTCACATTTACAGCCAAGGGAGGCCAACCGCCGGCTTCCATGACCTCGCGCCATCATGACCTTTTGCATGCCGCGTCGACCAGTCAAGTCGAGCAGTTGCCGAGGCAGCGTGGGGAAGAGGAGTCACCCATGTCCAATCAATCGCTACGCGTCATCAAGGCCGCAGGCGGTTAGGGCCTGCGGCGCTCCGCACATGCCCTTTGGCTTCACTTAGAAGCCAAGTTAGAGCGCGCCTTGGGCCCGAAGGCTACTGTCGGCGTCCTGGCTTCGGGGGTATCCAGCCATGCCTGCCTGCGGCCCACCACGTGGCTTCATCGACGGCTTGGTACGGCCCAGCCTCAACACCAACACAGTAAGACCCTCGCAAGGGGCCAAGCCTCGCGAGGCGGACGACACCAAGACCCCTGCAGGAAGTGGCCTCCTCAGGAGTGCTCCTGAGGGGCGGAGAGTCCTATGCAGTTACCTCATGAGGCTTAGCTGACGTGAGCCATGACGACCAAGTCCAGGCGGGTGCCAGGCTGGTGCAGAGCGCAGGTTTCCTCGTCGGTGCATGGGAGGCAAGCCACAGGCGTGGAGTCCCGTGGAATCAGCCAAAGGTTTCCATTCTGGTGCAACAAGACCAAGACCGCCAGGACGGCAGGACGAAGGTCATCACCGAGCCCACCGCAGCGTCACGACCAGAGGCTTTTCGCAGGCGAATACTAGTTTTGTCAGGATAGACTGTACTACTTGTCCCCTTTCAAATCCCGCCGTTGTGGAATCCCTTCCTGCTCATATTTGGGAAGAGGACCAAGGCCACTATATATAGGACTTAGCCACCACCAGACGAGTGGGAGAGAGATTAGAGCAAGTAGAGCACCACACCAGCTCAAGAACACCTCACCTCCTGAGGCTTGTTCATCCTTTGTACTAGTTCATCCATAGCCCCTCGAGGCAATCCACCACACCACACTGGATTAGGGTATTAGACCACAACGGTGCCCCGAACCAGTATAAATCTCTGTGTCTTTGTGTCTCTGTGTGATCGACGTGCTAGGCTAGGGAGGATCGTGAGTAGGCATGCTGGGCTGGTTGAGATCTCCACACGCACCCCAGAGTTCGAACCTCTCAAGGGTTGCCAGATCCCTAAATCCAGCAGGCGGAGATGGCGTAGAGCTCGGTGGCGGAGCTTTCTGGCACGGTGGAGAGGCCATACGAGCTCGGTGGGTGCAGTGGTGCTCGTTGGCACGCTGTGCTGTGCTCGGGTGTGAGGTGGAGAGGTACCAAAGGAGGGGAAGCGACCAGAGGGAGAGGGGAGTGGACGAAGTGGTCGGGTGTGTGTGCGTGGCATCGCGAGTACCATCCAGGCCGTCGGCGTGAAGCAGGCAGAGTGTAGTTTGTCTTTTGCGTGCTGGCGCGCCACACGCCTCGCGTCCTTCTAGCACATGGTGGGAGACGGTGGCGGCACAGATGGGCTGGGCCAGGTGGCTGGGCTGGTCCTGCTGGGCCACCAGGTAGGCCAGGTGAGTTTCTGACCTCTCTCTATTTTGTTTCTGTTTTTTATATTTTCTTTTGCTACGGTTTGGAAATAAAACAATTTCAAAAACAGTGGCAAAATTCCCGTTAACGTTTTTATATTGCACAATGGAATTATCCAAAAGACACATAAATTATTCAAAGGTATTTTCAAATATATTATACATATTATGAATATAATTCCAAATGGAAATACAATAATGGTTTAAATTCAGTGCCCAAAATATTCCACTAAATTGTTCAATATTTTTGGTTTGGTCTCAAAGCCTACCCAAAGTTATCAAACATTGATGATGGGCATTTTGGGTTTACTGAATGCAGTTTAAAGGGTTCTTGCCCTTCTTTTTAAAATAATTTCTAAGGCTTAGAATATTCCTAAATTCAATTCTTGAATTTAACATGATGCATGCTTACTGATGCAACTATTACACTTAGGTACTCTAGGGCTGTGACAACTGACCCCCACTAAACAAGAATCTAATCCCGAGATTAAAGACGTGAGGTAAGGAAAAAGGTAATATGACAATCTTCATGATCCATTCAAACTTCTAGTAGCTGTTGACTCATTGCTTCGAATCGATCTTGACGTCTTGCTTTCGTGATCTTCATCCAACATGACAACAAGAAGAAAGGAAAAACTCTAGAAGGATCGATCTTCTCGAAGATAGAACAACTGACGATCAACTCATGGAATGAGACATAAAAATATCTCTCGAGTTGAGAGGCAAAACACACATCAGGAGCAATGGGAATGAGAAGATGACAAGGGTTCAATTTGGTAGGCAACAATCCCACATTGGAGTAGGATGGTGCATGATTTCAGGGTAGTGAGGAGGTAATTTCCATGATTCCATAATGGGACACCTTAGGGAAGGTGACTTGTAGAAGTATTCTCTTAAGTGGCAGAAAGAATTACTTTTGATACATGGATCAGCGAAACTCACTATACCAGCCTAAGGCAATTCACAATCGATCATTTGAAGGAATTCGAAAGAATTGGCATACTCAGCTTGGATAGGAAGCTAGAGTTATAAGATAACTCAGCAAATGAAAAGTACATTCCAATTGATACCACGGATATAACCTAGGAGCGTGCTCTCAAGAACTTGAGCACGTCCATATTCATCAAGGTTTTACCAACATCCGTGTCAAGATTCCTGGCAACACAACATACTACCATGATGATAATGTTTATAGAAGTTTCCAACACCAGCTGGATGTTCAACACAAATCATGGAGGAGATAAAATTGTTGCTGATGGGCTCAATAACAGTTCATCTAGATTTCTATATAAGTGGAATTCCACAATTATGTGAACAAGGTGATAGCATTGGTCAGATCCGAAAGATATAATGGTGTATGCTCGAGGAAACAACCACGAGTAAGACAACATTATGAACATCGTTGGTTCTCATTTGATTTGACAATAGCCCATACTCAAATGAAGGTTTGGACAAGACAATAGATCCCATCACCGATCACAAGGACCAATTGATGAGAATATCATCTTTCTTCAACACACACACAAGATATACCTCAGGGATGAACTAAGTCAGATAAGCTTTTATCTTCCAACTCTCCAAGTTGTTGTTTAGCATATCCAACTAGCTCAGGGGTATCCAACATAGATTCTAGGGAAAGGGTGGTTTACAGGAATAAACCAACTTGATCACGAACTCAACATAGCGGTCAGGTGACAACCTGGTAATACTTCCGAGAAGATATTTGGAGCATCACGAACCACCGATATGATACTAAGCTCGGGAGCAATCTTGCTTTTCAGGGCAAGAGATATGATCATATAAGCAAGGATTGACAATATCCTAACTTATTGATCAAAAAGTGCACCGAAAATAAGGAGTAGGTAGCACGAACTACCTTAGGATGATGATTCAATAACCAACATGCTAAGAATGAGGTTATTGTCCATTTAACTACCAGATAGCGGAGTTGCTAGGATCACATCACGATTCACTTGTCGGTATTCCTGTTGTGACGATGCAGAACTGAAGAATGAATAATGCTAGAGAGAAGTATCCCTACATCAAGAACTCATAAGAGATGGTGCAATTCTCATGACATTCCTGACATAAAGTGGGTAATACTTCAGGGTAGAATAGAACAAAAGCTGGTTTGCATTTGATCTGCGGAACACAACTGCTTTGACCCAATCCTAGATATGGATGAGTTACTGGAATTTGTTTCTCCTAGTCATTCCAGAATAGAATGGCTTGACGTACCACAAGAATAATAGGCACCGATGAACACAAAGGCACAACTATTCCTGACTATCACTTGATAGATGGAGGTCAGGTTACAACTAAGGAGGGACAACTCAAAGGAACATACGATTTCCTAAGTTGTGGATGCATAGATTAGTATGTCGAGCAAATCTCAAAATTTCTTCCGGATAACCCATGCAGAAAGGTAGGACTGGCAGACTCACAATGTGGAATGGAGAACTCATCAAGAGCACTCTTATTGTGATCTTTTGGTTCAAAAGAACTTATGCCAAGAATGGTTCATGGTATTTGGAAGAATGGTATACCACGGACCTTGAGGACTATCGCAAAGGTTGCTAATATCCTAAACAAACTAGTAAACACTATCAACATGAAGTAAGTAGGGTGAATCTCGGGTTCAAAAACCTAGGAATAGAATATCTACTACTAAGTGGCATCATGGGATGCTTTCAAGATTTATGGCTAGAATCATCACACTGGGACACAAAGCATGGCTAGATTACTAAGTGACCCTCTAGACACCTAGGGTCATAATAATAGCTCCAACATATATGCCGAGGCAATAGGTACCTTAGCACACTTGTTAGTGTGGTTAATTTGACCCAAAAGAACATCGGGAACAAGAAGAAGGGATTTGCAAATGCATCAGACTGTTTTGAAACCTGGGATGACTCGAACAACGTAATGACTGTAAATGCTCAAAAAAAGATTTGAGACATCCCACAAAATGGTGGCATAACCACTCGATCATCACAATATCAAGGTTCCGAGATCAACTGTCAACACACAGAAGTAGTAGGAGCTGAACTGAGGCTTAAACCATTAGTATAAGTCTACGGATTAGTAACACGTGATCCTGATAGAAAGAAGAGAAAGCCTAGTTCCTTAACCCCGTAGGAAAGGTAAGATGACTCGGATCAAAAGGGCATAAGGTATAAGGAGTAAAAAGAGCCTTACGTTCCCATCCACAAACAATTCCTGTTGGGGATATTACCACTAGGCGTAAACCGGCTTACTTGGGCCGGGTTAACTTCATTAGTGGTATAAACAGATGAAGGCCCAAGGCCTGTAGGCGATTAGAACTCAGGCCGTAAACCGCCTAATGTATAACTTGTATTGTAAGTTAGGAATAGAGAGATACCAACCGGGATACGAGTATGAACCGGTTGGAACTCTAAGGACCGACGGGCGTCACCCGTGTATATAAGGGGACGACCCGGCGGCGGTTCAGGACAGACAACCACAACTCGAGCCTCGGCGAAGCTTGTTTGCTCCCTAGTCATTGAGACTACATCAATTCCATCACAACTAGACGTAGGTTTTTACCTTCCTCGAAGGGGCCGAACTAGCATAAACCCTCGTGTCTTTGTGTCCGCTTTAAACCCCTTCGAGTAAACCCATTGCGATGGCTCCACGACTAAGTCCTTTCACTAGGACATCTGCCGTCACAAATCCACGACAGTTGGCGCCCACCGTGGGGCTATCGCACGATGGTTTGACGATCTTGGAGGGCAAGCTCAAAGGACTAGAAGGCTATGTTGTTGGCCGGATGACCAAGAGTCATCGTGGCAAGATCTACATTGACGACGCAGGATGGGGTCCCGAGGCCAATTCGATCGAGTACGGGTACCGGGTCCCCTTTGGTGGCATACATGTTTTCATCGGCAAGATCGGTGAGCCTGGGCCTGAGCCGGACATCTGCACCGACCTTGTCGAGACGGCTCAGCGTGCGAGATCTACCCAGGCTAAACCGGCCGTGAAGCGCGTCTTCGTTGGAGTCATCCACGGAGAAGAGCGTGAGGACGAGTCAGAACACGGTAGCGAGACCGTCATCTATTCCGGTGACGAGTCCTCGACCGGAGAGACCGAATCACTATACCAGTTGCAAGACGACCAGGTTAGGGGCTGTTCCGATGGCGACAGTATTCCGGACCCCCCCAGGTCAGATCAACCGGGTTGGAATATTCATGGCCGGCACAAAGGTAGCGAATCACTCTTCGACCGCCGCAGCAATGCTTTCCGGATCAGCGGCGACAGCGGCAGCAGGGGCAGGAGGCCTTGTGCGCCCGCTGGTTCAAGTTCTATCTGATCTGTTTGATGCACTAGTCGCGCTTCTGACAGAGGCCAATCCGGCGGATCAGGAGGCCCATGATGCAGAGATTGCAAAGGTGAGAGAGCAGATCGTACATGCGAAAGCGGATCTGGCAGCAGAAAAAGACAGGATGGCCGCAGAGCGGGCCGCTTTGGACGCCCAGGCCTATAAGCTTATGCTTGACCAGAACGCGTCACAGGAGGTCTTGAAGCGTAAGCACAGATCATGCCTGCCGTTAGGGTTTGACCCTCGAAATCTCTTTCACACTCCAGGAGCTGGACCCAGTAATCCACCGCAGTACCTGGAGGCAAACCGGATCGAGGCACCAGGGCCAGGGGCGACGGTCCAACCCCGCCTGAAGGAACCTCCTCAACAGAACATTGTGGTTTCTCCGCCGGTTCAGACACCGCTGAGTCATTATTCTAATCCTATGGACAATCTTGTTGCAGCTTCCGCGCGATTAGAGGCTATCCTGGTTGAAGGGGACTCTCCGCAAGCGATAGAGACACGCCGGGTTAAGGAACTTCTCCGGACCGCGCTGATTCAACAGGAGGCATATTCGTACAGCCGCGATCGGATTCACTCCATGCCCCGTCCGAGCCAGAGCTATAGCAGGTGCATGCATAAACCGGCCATATCGAGCAATGCACGAGGCCGTGAAGTGGCCTGTGGCAATAACCCGGCAGGTGGTGTTCGCGATGCTCAGGATGTGGTGGACCGGGCCCGGGCACGAAGGGAGGCCGAGTTAGCAGCACAGAATGATGCGGGTCAGCTTACACCGGTTCGTCCTACCACCTCCGCCGGACCGGGGGTCGCATCCGCGTTGGGAGTGCCTTGTTTAGTTCCCGCTTTACGCAATGTGCGCCTGCCCAAAGATTTCAAGGGTCCGCGCAAGGTGCCGAATTACACCGCTGATTTATCTCCCGAAGTGTGGGTAGAGAGTTATGAGATGGCCATGGAGATGCTAGATGTGGATGAGACCGCGTGTGCAAAATACTTCACCATGATGCTTGAAGGCACGGCCCGTACTTGGTTGATGAGCCTGCCGCCCAATTCTATCAGCTCATGAGCCCAGTTGCGGGCCCGGTTTATCCAGAATTTCAAAGATACATGTAAGCAGCCCAAGTCCATAGTAGACCTGGCGGCTTGTGTCCAGGAGGACGGAGAATCGACGACCCATTGGGTACGCCGCGTTTCGGAAGTATTGCACTCGTCTGACAGGATCAATGCTGACTCTGCGATCTTAATCTGGGAGGCAATTGCCGGTTTAAGCCTTTAAAATTGAAATTGGGGCGCATGAAGCGGTTCTGTAATGACATGGGAACTCTCATTGCCGCTTTAGTGAAGTATGCTGATTCGGATAGTACCAAGGATCTCGAGACTGGTGATGATGAAGCAGGGAAGGGAAAGAAGAATAGCAATTCCAAGGGGCAACAGTACAAACCGGCAGGTCATGGAAACGGAGGCAAGCGCAAGGCGGATGGCAGCATGGACTTTGTGGCCAACACTAACGCACAGGACAGGGGGCAGCGGCGCAGAGGTAAAGCGGCAAATCGTAACGGGGCTCCCAATCCTAACACGGACCGTTTGAATTATTTGTTGAATCAGCCTTGCCCGAAGCACGGGACGAAGGAGGCACCGACTAACCACCTTTGGAAGGATTATTATATTATGCAGGAGTTTAAAAACTCTAATGCCTTCCGGTATGACCGCAGGTCAGGTGGCGGTTTAGGATCCGGTTTCCATGGGCCGGGCCACGATGGAGCTTCCGGTTCACGTCTCAATCAGGGCGGTCACAACAACCAGAATAATCAGAACGGTCAACAGTAGCAGCAGTAGCAGTCGGGTTATCAGAGCCAGCCAAAACAATTAAACAATGGGCAATATCATGTTTTCACAACTAGCTTGGATAAACGTGACCGAAAGCTCCACAAGCGAGCGGTGAACTCTGTTGAACCGGCCTTACCACGTTACTTACGCTGGTCGGAGCAGCCTATCGTATGGAGCAGGGAGGACCACCCACCCCGAGTTGATAATCCGGGCCAGCTAGCTTTAGTGGTAGACCCTCAGGTGGGAGGTTATAAGTTTACCAAGGTGCTCATGGATGGAGGGAGCAGTATTAACATCCTATACTATGAGACATTCCGCCGCATGGGGCTACAGACAAAGATCTCGGACCATCTAATACAGTGTTCCATGGTGTGGTGCCTGGCAAATCAGCATATCCTGTTGGTAAGATAGCTCTGGACGTGGCTTTCGGGGATGAGCATGATCCCGGTCTGAAAAACTAACCTTTGAGGTGGTGAAGATCCGGAGCCCGTATCACGCCTTGTTTGGGCGGCTAGCTTATGCCAAGTTCATGGCGCGGCCTTGTTATATCTACTTGCAGCTCAAGATGCCGGGTTACAAGGGGACGATAACGGTTCATGGGAGCCGTAAGGTCACTTTGGAATGTGAGGAAGGTGATGCGGCTTATGCAGAGTCGGTCTGCACCACGAAGGAGTTGAAATACTATAAGGACAATGTTGATCCGGCAGACATGACCCCTTTGAAGAAGCCAACTACGGAGCATGATTCAGATCTGAAGTTCAAATCGGCAGCTGAGACC
The DNA here is from genome assembly GCA_021437245.1 of Aegilops speltoides. Taxonomy (NCBI): domain Eukaryota; kingdom Viridiplantae; phylum Streptophyta; class Magnoliopsida; order Poales; family Poaceae; genus Aegilops; species Aegilops speltoides. The sequence continues at coordinate 214,534,512 of CM038146.1, read as the reverse complement.
AAGCTTGTTGACTTCGTGCCCGGCGATTCGTCCAAGTAGTTCACTGTCAGTGCCAACTTGGACCCCAAATAGGAAAGCGCGCTCATCGAGTTCATCCATGAGAATCGGGACATTTTGCATGGAAACCGTCGACATGCCGGTGTACCGAGGAACTCGCTGAGCACACCCTTAATGTGGATCCTATGTATAAACCGGTAAAGCGGTTTCTCCGCCGGTTTAACGAAGAAAGGCAAAGCCATTGAGAGGAAGTGGCCAGGCTTTTAGCAGCTGGCTTTATCATTGAGGTGTTCCATCCGAGTGGCTTGCTAATCCGGTCTTTGGTTCTTAAGAAAACGGCACTTGGCGTATGTGTGTGGATTACACGGATCTTAACAGGGCTTGTCCAGCGGATCCTTTTGCCCTCCCCCGCATTGACCAGATCATTGATGCCACGGCGGGTTGTGAGCGTTTGAGTTTTTTGGATGCATATTCTGGATATCATCAGATCAAAATGGCGGTTAAGGACCAGGAGAAGACAACGTTCATTACTCCCTCTGGAGCCTTCTGCTATGTATCTATGTGTTGGGGAACGTAGTAATTTCAAAAAAATTCCTATGCACACGCAAGATCATGGTGATGTATAGCAACGAGAGGGGAGAGTGTTGTCTACGCCCTCGTGAGACCAAGCGAAGCGATCACAACGTAGAGGAAGTAGTCGACGTTCTCCTCGCGATCCGACCGATCCGGCGCCGTTACTCCGCGCCCCAAGTTCTTGACACACGACAGCTCAATGACGCTCCTCGGCTCCAATCCAGAGAGTCAGGAGGGAGAGTTTCACAAGACGACGGCGTGCAGGACGATCTTGATGTACTATCGGCGCAGGCTTCGCCTAAGCTTTATGCACGATATGACCGAGGTGGAATATGGTGGAGGGGGCACCGACACGGCTAAGGAACGATCCGTAGATCAAACTTGTGTGTCCTAGGGTGCCCCCTGCCCGTGATATAAAGGAGCAGGGGAGGGGCCGGCCGGCCAAGAGGAGGCGCGCCAGGAGTCCTACTCCTCGGGAGTAGGATTCCCCTCCAATCCTAGTTGGAATAGGATTCACCGGAGGGGAAAGAGAGAGAGGGGCGGCCCACCTTTCCTAGTCCTAATAGGACTAGGGAAGGGGAGGCGGCGCCACCTAGGGCTGGCCCTTTCTCCTTTCCACTAAGGCCCACTATGGCCCATATAGTTCCGGGGTTCGGTAACCTCCGGTAGATCATCGTAAATTCGATTTCACCGGAACCATTCGAACTCCAAATATAGGCTTCCAATATATCAATCTTTATGTCTCGACCATTCCGAGACTCCTCGTCATGTCCGTGATCACATCCGGACTCAACTTCTTGGTACATCAAAATACACAAACTCATAATATAACCGCCATCGAAACCTTAAGCGTGCGGACCCTACGGTTCGAGAACAATGTAGACATGACCGAGACACGTCTCCGTCAATAACCAATAGCGGGACCTGGATGCCCATATTGGTTCCTACATATTCTACGAAGATCTTTATCGGTCGACCGCATAACAACATACGTTGTTCCCTTTGTCATCGGTATGTTACTTGCCCGAGATTCGATCGTCGGTATCCAATACCTAGTTCAATCTCGTTACGGCAAGTCTCTTTACTCGTTCCGTAATACATCATCTCACAGCTAACTCATTAGTTGTAATGCTTGCAAGGCCGATGATGTGTATTACCGAGAGGGCCCAGAGATACCTCTCCGACAATCGGAGTGACAAAACCTAATCTCAAATAGGCCAACCCAACATCTGCCTTTGGAGACACCTGTAGTACTCCTTTATAATCACCCGATTACGTTGTGACGCTTGGTAGCACCAAAGTGTTCCTCCGTAAACGGAGTTGCATAATCTCATAGTTACAGGAACATGTATATGTCATGGATAAAAGCAGTAGCAACATACTAAACGATCGTGTGCTAAGCTAATGGAATGGGTCATGTCAATCAGATCATTCTACTAATGATGTGACCTTGTTAATCAAATAACAACTCCTTGTTCATGGTTTGGAAACATAACCATCTTTGATTAACAAGCTAGTCAAGTAGAGGCATACTAGTGACATTCTGTTTGTTTATATATTCACACATGTATTATGTTTCCGGTTAATACAATTCTAGCATGAATAATAAACATTTATCATGAGATAAGGAAATAAATAATAACTTTATTATTGCCTCTAGGGCATATTTCCTTCAGTCTCCCACTTGCACTAGAGTCAATAATCTAGATCACATCACCATGTGATTAACATCGATAGTTCACATCATCATGTGATTAACACCCATAGTTCACATCGTCATGTGACCAACACCCAAAGGGTTTACTAGATTCAGTAATCTAGTTCACATCGCTATGTGATTAACACCCAAAGAGTACTAAGGTGTGATCATGTTTTGCTTGTGAGAGAGTCTTAGTCAACGGGTCTTTCACATTCAGATCCGTTATGTATTTTGCAATTTTTCTATGTCTACAATGCTCTGCACGAAGCTACCCTAGCTAATTGCTCCCACTTTCAATATGTATCTAGATCGAGACTTAGAGTCATCCAGATCAGTGTCAAAACTTGCATCGACGTAACCCTTTACGATGAACCTTTTGTCACTTCCATAATCAAGAAACATATCCTTATTCCACTAAGGATAATTTTGACCGCTGTCCAGTGATCTACTCCTACATCACTATTGTATTCCCTTGTCAAACTCAGTGCAGGGTATACAATAGATCTGGTACACAGCATGACATACTTTATAGAACCTATGGCTAAGGCATAGGGAATGACTTTCATTCTCTTTCTATCTTCTGCCGTGGTCGGGTTTTGAGTCTTACTCAATTTCACACCTTGTAACACAGGCAAGAACTCTTTCTTTGACTGTTCCATTTTGAACTACTTCAAAATCTTGTCAAGGTATGTACTCATTGAAAAACTTATCAAGCATCTTGATCTATCTCTATAGATCTTGATGCTCAATATGTAAGCAGCTTCACCGAGGTCTTTCTTTGAAAAACTTCTTTCAAACACTCCTTTATGCTTTGCGAATAATTCTACATTATTTCCGATCTACAATATGTCATTTACATATACTTATCGTAAATGCTTTAGTGCTCCCACTCACTTTCTAGTAAATACAGGCTTCACCATAAGTCTCAGATAAAACTATATGCTTTGATCAACTCATCAAAGCGTATATTCCAACTCCGAGATGCTTGCACCAGTCCATAGATGGATCATTTGGAGCTTGCACACTTTGTTAGCTCCTTTGGATCGAAAAAACCTTCTGGTTGCATCATATACAACTCTTCCTCCGAAACCCATTCAGAATGCAGTTTTTACATCCATTTGCCAAATTTCATAAATTGTGGCAATTGCTAACATGATTCGGACAGACTTAAGCATCGCTACAGCTTGAGAAAATCTCATTGTAGTCAACATCTTGAACTTTGTCAAAACCTTTTTCGACAAGTCTAGCTTTGTAGATAGTAACACTACTATCAGCGTCCGTCTTCCTCTTGAAGATCCATTTATTTTCTATGGTTTGCCGATCATCGGGCAAATCCATCAAAGTCCATACTTTGGTCTCATTCATGGATCATATCTCAGATTTCATGGCCTCAAACCATTTTGTGGAATCTGGGCTCATCATCGCTTCCTCATAGTTCGTAGGTTCATCATGGTCTAGTTACATGACTTCCAAAACAGGATTATCGTACCACTCTGGTGCGGATCTCACTCTGGTTTACCTACGAGATTCGGTAGTAACTTGATCTGAAGTTACATGATCATCATCATTAGCTTCCTCACTAATTGGTGTAGTAGTCACAGGAACAGATTTCTGTGATGAACTACTTTCCAATAAGGGAGAAGGTACAATTACCTCATCAAGTTCTACTTTCCTCCCACTCACTTCTTTCAAGAGAAACTCCTTCTCTAGAAAGGATCCATTTCTTAGCAACAAATGTTTTGCCTTCGGATCTGTGATAGAAGGTGTACCCAATAATTTCCTTTGGGTATTCTATGAAGACGCACTTCTCCGATTTGGGTTTGAGCTTATCAGGATGAAACTTTTTCACATAAGCATTGCAGCACCAAACTTTAAGAAACGACAACTTTGGTTTCTTGCTAAACCACAGTTCATATAGTGTCATCTCAACGGATTTAGATGGTGCCCTATTTAACGTGAATGCAGCTGTCTCTAATGCATGATCCCAAAACGATATTGGTAAATCGGTAAGAAACATCATAGATTGTACTATATCCAATAAAGTACGGTTATGACATTCGGACTCACCATTACATTGTGGTGTTCCAGGTGGCGTGAGCTGTGAAACTATTCCACATTGTTTTAATTGAAGACCAAACTCGTAACTCAAATATTCGTCTCCGCGATCAGATCACAGAAACTTTATTTTCTTGTTACGATGATTTTTCCACTTCACTCTGAAATTCTTTGAACCTTTCAACTATTTCAGACTTATGTTTCATCAAGTAGATATACCCATATCTGCTCAAATCATCTGTGAAGGTCGAAAATAATGATACCCGCCATGAGCCTTAACACTCATTGGATCGCATACATCAAGATGTATTATTTCCAATAAGTCGGTTGCTTGCTCCATTGTTCGGAGAACGAGTCTTAGTCATCTTGCCCATGAGGCATGGTTCGCAAGCATCAAGTGATTCATAATCAAGTGATTCCAAAATCCCATCAGCATGGAGTTTCTTCATGTGCTTTACACCAATATGACCTAAACGGCAGTGCCACAAATAAGTTGCACTATCATTATTAACTTTGCATCTTTTGGTTTCAATATGTGTATCCCTACGATCAAGATCCAATGAACCATTTTCATTGGGTGTGTAACCATATAAGGTTTTATTCATGTAAACAGAACAACAGTTTATTCTCTTACTTAAATGAATAACCGTTTTGCAATAAACACGATCAAATCATATTCATGCTCAACGCAAACACCAAATAACACTTATTTAGGTTCAACACTAATCCCGAAAGTATAGGGAGTGTGCGATGATGATCATATCAATCTTTGAAACTACTTTCAACACACATCGTCACTTCACCCTTAACTAGTTTCGCTTATTCGCAACTCCCATTTCGAAGTTACTACTCTTAGCAACCGAACCAGTACCAAATACCGAGGGGTTGCTATAAACACTAGTAAAGTACACATCAATAACATGTATATCAAATATACCTTTGTTCACTTTGCCATCCTTCTTATCCGCCAAATACTTGGGGTAGTTACGCTTCAAAGGACCAGTCCCTTTGCAATAGAAGCACTTAGTCTCAGACTTAGGTCTAGACTTGGGCTTCTTCACTTGAGCAGCAACTTGCTTGCCGTTCTTCTTGAAGTTCCCTTCTTTCCCTTTGCCCTTTTCTTGAAACTAGTGGTCTTGTTAACCATCAACACTTGATGTTCTTTCTTGATTTCTACCTTCATCGATTTCATCATCATGAAAAACTCGGGAATCATTTTCATCATCCCTTGCATACTATAGTTCATCACGAAGTTCTACTAACTTGGTGATGGTGACTAGAGAATTCTGTCAATCACTATCTTATCTGGAAGATTAACTCCCACTTGATTCAAGCAATTGAAGTACCCAGACAATCTGAGCACATGCTCACTAATTGAGCGATTCTCCTCCATCTTTTAGCTTATAGAACTTGTTGAGGACTTCATATCTCTCAACTCGGATATTTGCTTGAAATATTAACTTCAATTCCTGGAACATCTTATATGGTCCATGATGTTCAAAACATCTTTGAAGTCCCGATTCTAAGCCATAAAGCATGGTGCACAAAACTATCAAGTAGTCATCATATTGAGCTAGCCAAACGTTCATAACGTCTGCATGTGCTCCTGCAATAGGTCAGTCACCTAGCGGTGCATTAAGGACATAATTCTTCTGTGCAGCATTTGAGGATAAACCTCAAATCGCGGATCCAATCCGCATCATTGCTACTAACATTTTTCAACACAATTTTCTCTAGGAACATATTAAAATAAACATATGAAAGCAACAACGCAAGCTATTGATCTACAACATAATTTGCAAATTACTACCAGGACTAAGTTCATGATAAATTTAAGTTCAATTAATCATATTATTTAAGAACTCCCAATTAGACAGACATCTCTCTAGTCATCTAAGTGATCACGCGATCCAAATCAACTAAACCATAACCGATCATCACGTGAGATGGAGTAGTTTTCAATGGTGAACATCTTATGTTGATCATATCTACTATATGATTCACGCTCGACCTTTCGGTCTCCGTGTTCCGAGGCCATATCTACATATGCTAGGCTCGCCAAGTTTAACCTGAGTATTCGCGTGTGCAAAACTGTCTTGCACCCGTTGTAGATGGACGAGAGCTTATCACACCCGATCATCACGTGGTGTCCGAGCACGATTTAACTTTGGCAACGGTGCATACTCGTGGAGAACACTTCTTGATAATTTTAGTGAGAGATCATCTTATAATGCTACCGTCAATCAAAGCAAGATAAGATGCATAAAAGATAAACATCACATGCAAATCAATATAAGTGATATGATATGGTCATCATCATCTTGTGCTTCGTGATCTCCATCTTTGCAGCACCATCATGATCACCATCGCCACCGCGCGACACCTTGATCTCCATCGTAGCATCGTTGTTGTCTCGCCAATCTTATGCTTCTCGACTATCGCTACCGCTTAGTGATAAAGTAAAGCATTACAGTAGGCATTGCATTTCATACAATAAAGCGACAACCATATGGCTCCCGCCGATTGCCGATAACTTCGGTTACAAAACATGATCATCTCATACAATAAAATATAGCATCACGCCTTGACCATATCACATCACAACATGCCTGCAAAAACAAGTTAGACGTCCTCTACTTTGTTGTTGCAATTTTACGTGGCTGCTACGGGCTTAAGCAAGAACCAATCTCACCCACGCATCAAAACCACAACGATATTTCGTCAAATAGACTCGTTTAACCTTCTCAAGGACCGGGCGAGCCACACTCGGTTCAACTAAAGTGAGAGAGACAGACACCCGCCATCACCTTTAAGCAATGAGTGCTCGTGGCGGTGAAACCAGTCTCGCGAAGCGTCACGCGTAATGTCGGTCCGGCCGCTTCATCTCACAATATCGCTGAACCAAAGTATGACATGCTGGTAGATAGTATGACTTGTATCGCCCACAACTCACTTGTGTTCTACTCGTGCAAAACATCAAACCATAAAAACCTGGCTCGATACCATTGTTGGGGAACGAGTAATTTCAAAAAATTCCTACGCACACGCAAGATCATGGTGATGTATAGCAACGAGAGGGGAGAGTGTTGTCTACGCCCTCGTGAGACCAAGCGGAAGCGATCACAACGTAGAGGAAGTAGTCACACGTTCTCCTCGCGATCCGACCGATCCCGGCGCCGTTACTCCGGCGCCCCGAGTTCTTGACACACGACAGCTCGATGACGCTCCTCGGCTCCAATCCAGAGAGAGTCGGGGAGGAGAGTTTCACAAGACGACGGCATGGTGACGATCTTGATGTACTATCGCGCAGGCTTCGCCTAAGCTTTATGACGATATGACCGAGGTGGAATATGGTGGAGGGGGCACCGACACGGCTAAGGAACGATCCGTAGATCAAACTTGTGTGTCTAGGGTGCCCCTTCCCCGTATATAAAGGAGCAGGGGGGGGGCCGTCCTGCCAAGAGGAGGCGCTGGCCAGGAGTCCTACTCCTCAGGAGTAGGATTCCCTCCAATCCTAGTTGGAATAGGATTCACCGGAGGGGAAAGAGAGAGAGGGGCCGCCCACCTTTGCTAGTCCTAATAGGACTAGGGAAGGGGAGGCGCGCGGCCACCTAGGGCTGGCCCTTTCTCCTTTCCACTAAGGCCCACTATGGCCCATATAGTTCCCGGGGGGTTCCGGTAACCTCCCGGTACTCCGGTAAATTCCCGATTTCACCGGAACCATTCGAACTCCAAATATAGGCTTCCAATATATCAATCTTTATGTCTCGACCATTTCGAGACTCCTCGTCATGTCCGTGATCACATCCGGACTCAACTTCTTGGTACATCAAAATACACAAACTCATAATATAACCGTCATCGAAACCTTAAGCGTGCGGACCCTACGGTTCGAGAACAATGTAGACATGACCGAGACACGTCTCGGTCAATAACCAATAGCGGGACCTGGATGCCCATATTGGTTCCTACATATTCTACGAAGATCTTTATCGGTCGACCGCATAACAACATACGTTGTTCCTTTGTCATCGGTATGTTACTTGCCCGAGATTCGATCGTCGGTATCCAATACCTAGTTCAATCTCGTTACCGCAAGTCTCTTTACTCGTCCGTAATACATCATCTCACAGCTAACTCATTAGTTGTAATGCTTGCAAGGCTTAAGTGATGTGTATTACCGAGAGGGCCAGAGATACCTCTCCGACAATCGGAGTGACAAAACCTAATCTCAAATACGCCAACCCAACATCTGCCTTTGGAGACACCTGTAGTACTCCTTTATAATCACCCATTCACGTTGTGACGCTTGGTAGCACCCAAAGTGTTCCTCCGTAAACGGAGTTGCATAATCTCATAGTTACAGGAACATGTATATGTCATGGATAAAAGCAGTAGCAACATACTAAACGATCGTGTGCTAAGCTAATGGAATGGGTCATGTCAATCAGATCATTCTACTAATGATGTGACCTTGTTCATCAAATAACAACTCCTTGTTCATGGTTTGGAAACATAACCATCTTTGATTAACAAGCTAGTCAAGTAGAGGCATACTAGTGACATTCTGTTTGTCTATATATTCACACATGTATTATGTTTCCGGTTAATACAATTCTAGCATGAATAATAAACATTTATCATGAGATAAGGAAATAAATAATAACTTTATTATTGCCTCTAGGGCATATTTCCTTCACTATGCCCTTCGGGCTTAAGAGTGCCCAAGCCACCTATCAACAGTGTGTACAGAATTGCTTGCATAAACAGATCGGCCGCAATGTGCACGCCTACGTGGATGATATTGTAGTCAAGTCAAGGCAGAAGGAGACGCTGGTGGATGATTTGAAGGAAACCTTTGACAACTTGCGAGTTTACAAGATGATGCTTAATCCGGCCAAGTGTGTCTTTGGTGTTCCGGCAGGCAAGTTACTGGGTTTTCTGGTGTCCAACAGAGGAATTGAGGCTAATCCGGAGAAGATTACGGCTATTACCTCCCTGGCTAAACCGAAGTTTATCAACGATGTTCAGCGTTTGGCGGGCCGGATCGCCGCACTGAGCCGGTTTATCAGCCACCTCGGAGAGAAGGCTATCCCTTTGTACCAAATGCTGAGGAAAACAGACCAATTCGTCTGGAGTCCGGCTGCTGATGAAGCATTGGAGGACTTGAAGCGGCAATTAGCCAATCCGCCTGTTCTTGCGGCTCTGGTCGACAAGGAGCCATTATTATTATACGTAGCAGCCAATGCTCGGGCGGTTAGCGTGGCTATTGTGGTGGAACGCAAGGAGGCAGGCAAGGAATATCTAGTTCAGCGGCCGGTTTATTATATCAGCGAGGTGCTTATTGAATCCAAGCAAAGGTATCCGCATTGGCAGAAGCTGGTATATTGAGTTTTCATGGCAAGCCGGAAGTTGAAGCAGTATTTTCAAGGGCACCCCATCACAGTGGTCAGTTCAGCTCCCTTGGGTGATATCATACAGAACCGGGAGGCGACTGGCCGGATTGCCAAGTGGGCTATAGAGCTTGGGCCACACGGATTGAAGTACGTGCCTCAGACGGCGGTGAAGTCTCAAGCACTTGTTGATTTCATCAATGACTGGACGGAGTTACAAGCACCAGAGGAGAAGCCGGATCACACATATTGGACTATCCATTTTGATGGATCCAGGCAATTGGAAGGCTCAGGGCTGAGTCGATTGACTTCCCCACGAGGTGATAAGTTTTCTTATGTTCTCGCTTAATGTTCCTTGTACTAATAATGCAACCCCGAGTCTGAAGCCTTGCTCCATGGTCTCCGGATGGCTAAAGAGATGAACTTAAGTCGGGTTAAGTGTTTCGGTGACTCGGACCTCGTGGCTCAACAGGTGTCTGGCACTTGGGATTCTAAGGACCCGCTCATGGCCGCGTATCGTCGTGAGGTGGATAATATTGCGGGTCACTTCAAGGGTTATCAGGTAGATCACGTGGACCGTCGAAAGAATGAAGCGGCGGACGCTTTCATCCGGTTGGGCTCTCAGCGCAAACCGGTCCCACCTAATGTCTTTCTTGATGTGTTGCACAACCCGTCAGTCAAGATCCCAGGTGAAGCGGATTTGGCTATTCCTGATCCGGAGGCTCAATTGGTGGCAGCCCTGCTTGTCATTCCGGATTGGACAGTTCCTTATCTTGCGTATATGAACCGGGGAGAGTTTCCAGAGGATGAGATTCTAGCCAGGCAGATAGTCCGGCGATCCAAGTCTATGATGATTGTCAATGGTGAATTGCATCATTGTAGTGTATCAGGAGCGTTTCAACGTTGTGTTTCTCCTGAGGAAGGCTGTGAAATCTTAAGAGAAATCCATGAAGGGGATTGTGGACACCACGCCGGTTCAAAGTCTCTGGTGGCAAAGGTGTTTCATCACGGGTTCTACTGGTTGACGGCGCATGCTGATGTGGAGGACTTAGTTAAACGGTGTGATGGTTGTCAGAAATTTTCAAGGCGTGTTCATGTGCCGGCTCAAGAGTTGAGGATGATCCCAATAACTTGGCCGTTTGCTACTTGGGGGCTAGATATGGTCGGACCTTTTAAAAGATCCAAGGATAAGAAAACCCACCTTTTGGTGGCAATTGATAAATTTACCAAGTGGGTTGAAGCGGAGCCTGTCAGCAAGTGTGATGCGGCAACAGCGGTGCAGTTCATCAAAAAGGTGATTTTCCGGTTTGGCTTTCCACACAGTATCATTACTGACAATGGTACCAATTTATCCAAGGGCGCTATGAAGGAGTTCTGTGAACGTGAGCATATCCGACTTGACGTATCATCAGTGGCACACCCCCAGTCCAATGGGCAGGCAGAATGAGCTAATCAAGAAATCTTGCGAGGCATCAAACCCCGGCATATGGTCCCATTGCAAAGAACACCAGGATGTTGGGTTGAAGAACTACCATCTGTGCTATGGAGTATCAATACTACGCCCAACCGATCCACAGGATACATGCCGTTTTTTATGGTCTATGGAGCAGAGGCAGTTCTCCCTAGTGATATCCGGCATGATTCACCTCGTGTGGCAGCTTATGTTGAAGCGGACAATGAGACATCACGGCAAGATGCTTTGGACCTATTGGACGAGGAGCGTGATATACCGGCTGCCCGTTCGGCGATTTATCAACAAGATCTTCGTCGCTATCACAGTCGCCGGGTTAGAACCAGAACTTTTCAAGAAGGAGATTTGGTGCTTCGACTCATCCAAGACCAGACAGATATGCACAAGTTATCCCCGCCTTCGGAGGGACCTTTCGTGGTCAGCAAGAATCTGCACAACGGGTCTGTCGTGCGGTTCTACGGGGCACGAGCACCTATGGGGCAGGGGGCCCCTTCTAGTCCGGCAAGGGAGCAGAGGGCGCACGCAGAGCAGATCGAGGTCGAGCGCGCGGGGGAAACGGGCGATTTTTTACCCAGCTTCGGAGCTCTCCGGAGAGATAAAACTCCTACTGCTGCTTTGTGTTTGTATTTGTTCTTGCCCAAGAGCGTGGGCGTGTAGTGGTGTTGGGTGTGTCGAATGAACCGAACCCCAGTGTGGAAAAGTCCCGAACCCCTTCTACGTGCGCATGGGCCTCCCTTTTATAGTCTGAAGGGGGCATCCACAGGTGGCAGCGTAGGAAGAGGGGCTAAAAGAGTAAAAACGCAGGTTGGTACAATAGTGTCCAACAGTGTCCCCTACCTAACTCTGACGGCGGGGGACAAGGGCATTTAATGCCCGTCTGGTCGCCCCAACAGTGTGAGGAAACGACCGTTAGGTGCGCCACCGATCGCCACGATGGCCTCCTTGTCTCCACTTGCCACTCGCTCCCAAGATGGCGCGCAGCCTCCACGTGCTCCTGGGATGGCCCTGGGGTGACACGTCGTTGGTTGCGCTGGAGCCTGAGTGCATGGTGGCAGCCTTGCCACGGCAAGCGTCTTGCCGCGACCCTTCTCTTGTCGCGCCGGCAAGCTTGCCAGTCGCCGGGCCTTGCCGGGACGCACGGGGCATCGCAGCAAGTCTTCTAGAGGCGCCTTGGTTGGCCTTCCCGGCAAGCTCCTCTTGCCGGGGTCTTTGCCCTTCCCGGCAAGCTCCTTTTGCCGGGGTCTTGTCTATTTGGTTGACACTTTGTTCTTGAATGGCAGTAATAGGAAATGACGGAGGGTCTTGGCGGGTGCCCGGCAAGCCTTGCCGCTGGTGCCGCGATCGCCTGCAGACAAGTTCGGGGTACTAAGGTACCCCTACTTTAGTACACCGACAGGAGCCCCCGGGCCTGGGCCATACACGGTGCCGAGCGTTGTTGGGCGAGGCCCAAAACAGTGCACGGGCACGCGAGGCCTGGGTCCACTCGCAATCGGACTCCGTGTCCACCGCGTCCTCTCGCAACGGCACGCGTCAATTGCGGCGTCGTGGGAGAGAACGTGGTCAATACTTAACTCCAGGAAATGTGTAACGTTCAGATCCCCTGTTTATAAGCAGAGGAAGCGGGCCGTTCCCCACTTTCGCCACTTGCGCTCTTCCTCCGAAAGCTCCGCCACTCCCTCCACTTCCCGAAGTCGAAGAGAGCAGCGCTCGCCGCCCATCGCCCGCCGCTTTCGCTTTTCCCCCATCGCTTCCGCCATGGCTCAAGACCGGAAGGCTGCGAAGGCTGCTGAAGGCTTCAAGGCGCGGTCGGCCGAGGCACTGGAGCTCGAGGTGCTGCGCAAGAAGCATGTGCTTTTCCTTCCCGAGCTCACCCCGGAGGCGTTGCGGGCGGAGTTCTACCTCTTCTGGTCGACGGAAACGCGGGCGCACCCACGCACGCCGGTGCTTTCCGCTGAGGCCTCCAAATCGAAGAAGTGCCCCAGAGGGTACTACTTCTTCCCTGTGTTCTTATATTGCGGGCTCGGCCCACCTTTTTCCGATTTTCTTTGTGACATCATGAACACCTACGGGTTTCATCTTCTTGATTTCACCCCCAACGCCATTCTGACAATGGCGGTTTTTGCACACCTTTGTGAGAACTTTGTTGGCATCCTCCCCAATGTTGCTCTTTTCCGTCATTATTTCTCCCCTCGGGCCGAGAAAGGGGAGCCACTGGCTGGCGGAATCGCCTGGACCTCCCGGATGGGCATGAAGGAGGTGTACTTGACGGCGAAGCAGCAGCAAGTGGGACGAGTGGAGGGCGGAGTGGTGCTGGATCTGTGATGCCGATCCGCCACCGTTCACCAAGCTGCGCCGGACCCGGGTGGTGCGTGGCAACGACTGGAGCGCTCTGTCGCCAGATGACGCCAAGCTGACGATCGCCACCACCCGAATCCTCCGGCTTAGGCATGCCGGACTCACCACAGGGGCAGTTGGTGCGGATTTCCTCCGCCGTCGCATCGCCCCCCTGCAAAAGAGGGGGAGGCCCGTCTGGCTGTTCGGCGGCCCAGCGGATATCATGAGGCTGCGTCCAGGCCTCAATTTCAACTTCACGGTCCTGGAGCTTGACGCGATGCTGAGGGAGATGTTCAAGCATGACGCCAACCATCCGGAGTGGTTCAAGCTGCCGGTGGGCATCATCCCCTTGTGCAACAACTCCCAGCGCGATAGCGTCTGCGCGATGATGCCAGATTGCGACTCGCACGGGATAAGTGCAAATTGGATAGAGGCCGACGCCGAGGTCGTGCAGCAATTCTACGATAATTTGGCGGAGGTGGCAGTCAACTCCGACGAGCGTAAGCTCACTCGCCGCCACCACCGATAACGAGATGGCGACATCGCCAAGAGGTCAAGAGGCGGCGGCAGTCGCCGCTGCGGGCGAGTTTGGTTTCACGCTGGCGGAGGCGGATGCAGCTGAGGCGGCAAGCCTCGCCGCCCGGGAAGATCTTGCCGGGGAGGTCGATGGCGAGGGGGAGCGCGAGGCCAGAACGAGCGAGCCCGCCGAGGGCGCGAGCGGCCAGCCGTCTTCGAGCAACTTGCCACAGGCGGAGCCCCCAGCGCAGCCCCAATTCCGACCGAGAAGGCGTCTCCGTCAAGTCGGAGAGCTGGCAGAGGAGCAGGCCGACCTGGAGCCGCGGCACCGTGGGACACGCTCCACCGCAGCAAGTACCGTTGCCGCGGGAGGGTCCCAAGCCGCGCCGGCAACTGAGGCAGGGTCTTCCCGGGCCGCCACGCCTGATCCTGCCGCAGCCCTCGGCAAGCGCCGGAGGGAGCCTACTCCTCTGCCCCGCCGCGCCGAGAGGGTACCGGAGTTCGACCTCTCCGCGCTGAGCTCCGATGATGATGAAGAGGAGGAGGAGGAGGGGGAGTAAGGCCTTTCTCTTACCGTACTTGTCTTTCTTTGATCCTTATTGTTGTTTGCCTTGTATCTAATCTGCTTCTCTTTAAACCCCTGTTTTGTGTCAGGACTTTGGCGGAGAGGGCGGCGAAGAGGGCCAAGGTCCCCGTGGTTAACATCGTGGACGATCCTGCTGTGGCGGCAGAAGATACGTCCGAGACCACCTTGACGGACCCGGTCCCTTCTCCTCGCAGCAGCTCCCAGCACAGCCCCCAGCGTAAGTGCATTGGTTTGCTTCCTATTGTGGGGCGCGCATGGGTGCCTCTCCTTTTGCTAACATCTTGGTTGTTGACTCATTTGTATATAGGAGCAGAACAGGCTCACCAGGAGCAATAGAGGCCGACCCGGAGGTGTCGTCGGCTTCGACCACGCCACCAAGGGCCGATTCCCCAATATGGGAGCACTCTCCGGCAAGGAGGGGATCTCCAGCAAGGGGCAGAACCAGTGAGCCCCCGGTGGTGGAGCCCATGATCACAGAGCCTAGCACAGGTGACCCTCCTTGTCGGAAACTTTCCCTTGGGTTCTGCTGACCTTCTTTTGGGATGTTTTGCTTGACTTTTCCTTCCTCTTCCTGTCTTCAGATCCTCCTCTTGGGGACCTGATGGAAACTGAGGCCACCGGTGAGGAGGGCGCACGTGGCAGCACTGGGGACGTCGCCGCCGATGAGGAAGAGGCCGGCGCCAATGAGCCCGCCGATGAAGAGGCCGCCAAGGCTGCTGGTGCAGGAGCCGGCGAGGGGTCCGGTGATCGCACTGACGACCCGGAGGATGCAGGAGCGCAAGGCACTACACCGACCGCCAACCCCTCAGCCGCTGACGTGGCATCGGGCTCCGAGGAGCCCCAGCCGTTGCGGGCGTCGAGCTCCAGGGCGCCAGTTGAAGGAGAGGAGTTTGACGGGGAAGTACTCGCCTCGGCTAGGCTGGCAGTGGTCGACAGGCCAAGCAGCAGCAGCGGCGAGTCCGAGGAGGAGCAGCTGCTCCGAAAGCTGGTGTCACTCTACCGCGCCCGGCAAGCGAAGCTCGAGTCCCGGGAAGCGCTTTGTCGCAGCGGGAGTTAACATAGAGAAGCATGCGCAAGAGCTCGAGAATCAAGAACCGAGAGGCCTCCGATCCATCGCAGAGGAGAGGGCGAACTCGACGAGGCAAAGGAGGCGTTCATCTGGAGAAGGCTGAAGCCGAGGAGCAAGCAGAGGCTCGCCGCCGAGGAGATGTCCAGCGGGAAGGTGAGTGACACAAGAAAGCCGGCCTGGACAGTCACGAGGAGGAGCTCGAGGCACGAGAGAGCGCTGGCGGGACACTCAAGGAGGCAAAGGGCGCAGCCATGCCACCGAGGCCGCCAAGAAGGATTTAGAGGAGAGGGTGGCGCGGCTGGAGGCGGATATGGGGAAGAAGAATGAAGAGCTTGCCGCACTCCAGCGCGAGCGCGAGAAGGACGCACTTGCCCACGGTGATCTGCAAGCTCAACTTGCCGATAAAATCAAAGAGCTGAACGCCGCCAAGGACTCAAGCGCTGATCTGGAGCTGAAGTTGGCCACCTTGGCGGAGACGCTGGACGCCGCCAAGAAGCGAGAGGACGACTTGAGGAAGGAGCTCAAAGGCAACGTGGAGCTGCTGACGAGGGCCGCCGAGGCTCAGAACACCTTCAAGACCACGGTGGAGCTCTGGACGGAGGGCCTCGTCAACATCGCTGCATCCATTGACGAGGAGCTGGCGGAGCTGGACTTGGCGGGCTTCGGGTACTCTACTGAGGAGAACCTCCAGCCCAGCGCCAAGCTCACGCTTTTCTTCAAGGATGTGGTGATGGCTCTCCAGCAGCTCCGGGAAAGGATCCCGAAGCAGCTGGCCAACGAGTCGCGCGCGATCTGCACCAAGGTCCTGGAGAAGGTGTTGGTGAAGATACTTTTCCGCAACCCGAGCGTCGACCTCCCCGTGTCACCAAGAAGCTGCCGGCAGGTGCCGATCTTGAATAGCTCAAAGCCATCGTCGCACCCATCGTGGACAAGATCAACCAAGTTAGGAGGGTTGACGGCGAGCATGTGGATTAGGCTGCCCTTCCTCTCCCTTTTTCCTGCCGCTGCATTTTCAGTTATGAGAACAATCTAGTCAGTACCACAATAAGTCATTCTTGTAATATAACTTTATTCTGGGTACTGCTTGCTATGCTATTTCCTTTACTCTGTTACGTCCCTTGTATTGTTTTGCCCTACGCTTTGAGGGAACTTGCCGGCGCAGGTACACTTGCTGAGTGCGGAACATCAGCAGCATTGGCGGCGCTGCCTCCCAAGAAGAAACCTTGTCGGGCTAGCTGCAGCTCGCTTGTATTGTTGAGCGGACTCGAAAACAAACCAAGGGCGCAGACTTAGCCGCGAGTCGATTCCTCCGCGCGCAGGTTTTCCATACAAGGCACGAACGTTTCAAGGAATATAACTTTAAAAATTTAGAATACTAAGCTCAAACTTTGGCAACTTAGCTTTTCTGTCGTCTGGGTCCCGGCAAGGTTAGATTCCTCTGAACAACGCCTGGTCCAAACCTTTATCTTCCCTCTCCCCGGGAACTTGTATGAGGAGTCTCCTTTTTGAGAAGAAAGAAGAGAAAATAATGATATGGTACCGTAAGGTTCTTTATTGCTTACCGGGGGTAAGTGCTGCACAATGTGTCAGATATACATATGCAAGAAAAAGAAAGATGCGTTAAATCTGACAAGATGTGCGGGGCACATAAACTTTATTTACGCACGGGGTCTGTGCCCGGCTTTGTACAAAGGGTTACATGCAACAGCGACAAGGCTTGTATAAAAGGTGGTTGTCGAACGGGCCCGCAACCGCGCTTTATGGGTAAAACTTTGAAGGTGTTCTATGTTCCAGGAGTTTCTCACCGGAATGCCACCTTCGGTCTCAAGGCAGACAACGCCGGGCCTAGTGACCCGTTTCACCCGATAAGGGCCTTCCCACTTCGGCGTCAACTTGTTGGAACTCTTGGCGGATTGAACGCGCCGAAGAACAAGGTCGCCTTCCTCGAAGCTTCTGGCGTTAACCTTGCGGCTATGATAGCGGCGCAAAGCTTGCTGATAGCGAGCAGCTCGCACAAAGAGCTCAAGACGATCCTCCTCGAGGAGCAAGGCGTCATCTTGCCGCAGCTGCTCTTGCTCAAGCTCATCATAAGCGAGCACTCGAGGCGATCCATATACGAAGTTCGTGGGGAGGACTGCCTCGCTCCGTAGAGGAGAGCAAAGGGTGTCCGCCGATGGCTCAATTTGGCGCCGCCCTAATCGACCAAAGAACCACCGGCAACTGCCGATCCAATTTCTTCCAAGACTTGTGCAGCCCGTCGAAAGTTCGGTCTTGAGCCCGCGCAGCGAGTTCATTGTTCGCCCTCTCCGCTTGACCGCTGCTTCTCGGGTGAGCAACAGAGCGAAGCAGATCTTGGTACCAAGATCTTGGACGTATTGCATGAAGGTGCGGCTCGTGAATTGCGTGCCATTGTCGGTGATGATCCCGTTAGGGATTCAAACGCAAACAATTGACTCAAGAACCTCGATCGCCGATCGGCTGCCACCTTCCTCATCGTTCCACTTCAGGCCACTTTGTGAACTTGTCGATTGCAACGTACAAGTACTCAAAGCCCCTGACAGCCCGGAGGAAGGGGCCGAGGATGTCGAGCCCCCAGACCGAAAATGGCCAGGATAAAGGGATTGTTTAGAGAGCTTGAGCTGGTTGATGAATCTGTTTGGAATGGAACTAGCACGCTTCACACTTGGTTACTTGTGCAGTTGCATCCTGGAGGGCTGTCGGCCAAAAGAAGCCTTGCCGGAAAGCTTTGCCGGCAAGAGCTCTTGCGCCAATGTGGTGACGACATATGCCTCCATGTATCTCCGCCAACAGCTCTTGTCCCTCTTCCCGGGAAATGCACTTCAATTTCACTCCGTTGAATCTTTCTTCATGCAAGATGTCATCGATAAACTGGTACATACCGACTGCCGGGCTACTTTTTCCGCTTCCTCTTGTTCCTCGGAAGTTCCGTCGTCAAGGAAATGGACTATTGGTCTGTGCCTGTGTTGGAGCTGGTGGCTCGACAACAAGGACTAAAGGCGCAAACGCAGCTGCGGGAACATCTGCTTCTACGGCAGGGATCAGGTATCCTGCCAGAGCGTGATGTTCCCCGGCAAGCGTGTCGGGACACAGCTTGTCGGGGCGCTCGCTTGACGTAAACAAGCCTCGGCTTGTCGGAGCGACCGCCTCAAGACTTTCGTGGTTGATCCCGAACCTTCTTGGCGGCGGCTCCGGGGAGCTCTGCCGGAAAGTGGTCGCCGGCAGGCAACTTCCTCTTCTTGCTCTGTCCAGTTGATGATGTGACGGATGGCTGAGTCAGCTTGAGCACAAAAATCCCTGGTTCCACAGGCAATTTAAGTGCGGCACATTTTGATAGGCCATCTGCGATGTCATTCTGGGCTCTTGGAACATGTTCCATTTGCAGGCCATCAAAATGCTCCTATAGCTTCCTCACTTCATCGATGTATGCTTCCATCAATGGACTCTGTTAATCTTTGTTGACTTGGGGGACGACAAGCTGTGAGTCACCCCTGACAATAAGTTTCTTAATCCCAAGCTCTGCTGCTATCCTGAGTCCGGCAAGCAAGCCTTCATACTCCGCAGTATTATTTTTTGCTCGCTCCTTGGGGAAGTGCATTTGGACCACATACTTGAGGTGCTCTCCGGTGGGGGCAACAAGTAGTACGCCCGCACCGGCGCCTTGCAGCGAGAAAGCACCATCAAAGTACATGATCCACTCTTTGCTAACTTCCTTGACGGGATGCTCTCTACTGAGTCTCTTCATCCGTGTTGGCGCCCATTCTGCTATAAATTCTGCCAAAGTCTGCTCAATAGTTGAAGTACTTTCAAATTTGAGGCCAAAGCTCGACAATTCCAAAGGCTCCACTCGACAATCCTGCTGCTGCTTCTAGATTCTGCAGATCCTCTTCAAGGAAAGCGAGTGACAACCGTGATCTCATGTGCTTGAAAGTAATGGCGCTAGCTTCCTTGAGGCCATGAGTAGGCCGAAAAGCAACTTCAGACACCAGAGTACCTTGATCTAGCCCCGCAAAAGGAACCGACAAAGTAAACTGGCTCGCTTCTTCTTCTTCTGTTTTTTCTTCCGCAACCCAGACAGATCTATCCTTGGCGGAGTCGAACTTGCCGGATCAGGGCTTGCCGGGCCGAGCTTGTCGGAGTAGCCCCCGCTTGTCGTTGGACTCGCTTGCCGCGGGTCAGCCGACTCATCATTCTGCCTCCTCTCCACCACTAACGCAGCACTAGCCACTTGATTGGTTCTGCCAGACATCTGAGCAACTTCTCTTGTGGCTTAGGTGCGACAAGTGTTGGAGTAGAGGACAGTATCTCTTCAAGTCCTGCAGCGCAGCCTCGCCTCCCGAGTCCATTTCATTGACCTGCTTTTTCAAAATCTTGAAAATGGCAGGCACGCCAGCAGACTTAGAGATGAACCTATCGAGAGCAAGAACGCAGCCGGCAAGCTTCGACGCCCTGACTCGCTTTGGTGCTTCAATTTGCTCAATGGCCTTGATCTTGTCGGGATTGGCTTCAATCCTCTCGAGACACAAAGAACCCGAGAAGCTTGCGGAAGGAACTCCGAACACACACTTCTCGGGGTTCAACTTGAGATTGACCTTGCGCAGATTTGCAAAAGTCTCATCCAAATCTTGGATCGTAGTCTCTTTGTCCTTGCTCTTGACCACTATGTCATCCATGTAAGCTTTACATTTCGCGTGCTGTGTGGCTCAAAAGCATGGCTGACTACTCTTGCAAATGTTGAACCAGCATTCTTTAGTCCGAAGGCATCAGACGGGCGAAGACGCGCCACATGGAGTAATGAATGCGGTTTTCTTCATCCTCTTCTCGCCATGAAGATCTGATGATATCCTGAGTATGCATCAAGGAATGAAAGCAGATCGCATCCCGCCAGGAGTCGACAATCTGGTCGATGCGCCGCAAGGAAATGGATCCTTGGGACAAGCTTTATTGACATCGGTGAAGTCAATACAAAGCCTCCACTTCGTTTGCCTTGGCGCACGACTCTTTCGGATTGGCCAACCACGCCGGATGGAGCACCCCTCGGACCAGGCCTGCCGCTTCCAACTTGATTTCTTCGCAATGAACTCTTGTCTCTCCATCGCTTGTTTTCGACTCTCGCTTGACGGGCCGCGCGTGAGGGGCAGACGGCAAGGTGGTGCTCAATTACTTCCTCGGGAACACGGGGATGTCGATGGTTGCCATGCAAACACATCGACATTCGCCGCGAAAGCAACGAGCGCGCTTTCCTATTTAGGATCAAGCGTGGCAATCGATGGTGAAGGTACCACCGGTGCCATCCTCCTTAATGCCACTTTCTTAGTCTCGTGAAGCTTCCTTTGCCTTTTACACTTGCCGATGGAGCTCGATGGTGCGTCCTCGACGGTAGCGCAGCACCAAGAGGTGCGCTTGTCGGAGTGGGCACCAGAGCTGCAACTCTTGCCGGACTTGGCCTTCTTCTTCCCTCGGGGAGCTTCAGTGGCAAGTGGTTTGCGCCAATCGCGCTCGCTGCTTCCCGGTAGATCTTGTCGGTGCAGATAAGTGCGTCCTTCTTGTCGCCTTGGACAGAAATGACACTTATCGGACCAGGCATCTTGAGCACATTGTAGGCGTAGTGAGATGCTGCCATGAACTTGGCAAGCACTGGTCGGCCGAGTATCCCATTGTAGGGCAGTGGGAAATCAGTGACGTCAAATGTGACCCTCTCTGTCCTGAAATTCAGCTCGCTGCCGAATGTCACCGGCAATGTGATCTTCCCCTTCGGCTTGCTCCTTCCTGGATTTATTCCTTGAAAGGTACCAGTCTCTTCGATCTCGCTGTCGGGGATCTGGAGCTTCTTGAGCACTGCAGAGGAGATCAGATTCAGGCCGGCCCCGCCGTCAACCAACATCTTCGTGACCTTGAGGTTGCGGATTGTTGGTGAAACCAACATCGGCAAGCACCCGACCGCAGTGATGCGATCAGGGTGATCCTCAACATCGAAGATGATGGGCGGTTGGACCACCGTGGGGCTTGCGCGACTCGACGGATGGCTCCATCAAGGCCACTTCGCACCCTTTGCTTAAGTTGGCGGTGCGAGGTGTGCAGAGAGGCACCGCCGTCGATGCACAACACCTCCGTCGCCTTCCGAAACTCTTCGTCATCAGTCTCATCTTCCTCCATCTCATCATCCTCATCTTCTTCTTCGTCCTTGTCGCGGCCCCCGGGAGGTCTCACACCTTGCCGCCGCTTGGTTTGGCGTGGCACCTCCCCGGCGGAAGCTTGCCCGATCCCCGCCACCTTCTGGGCCTTCTCCTTGTCGCGCGCCGACTCAGCTTCAGTAGCTCCGCCATCTGCTCAACTTTCTTGCAGGCTTGGAGGTCATGGCCCTTGGTGCGATGGATCTTGCAATATTGCTTGCCGGAGCCATCCTGCTTGTCGGCGGCTACCACAGCCTCGCCGGAGTCGCCAGCGTTGGCCTTGTCGGAGCCGCCTCCGTCGCCGGAATGCTCGACAACTAGCACATCCCTAGCTTTTCTTTTCCTGTTGTTCCGCCTCCTGTTCTTCCTTGCTGGGGCGGCATCCTCCTTGTCCGATCCTTCGCTCCCCGCAGTCTCCGGATTTTTCCTCCCTCCTCAGCCAGCGACACTTGTCGCCAGAGCGCAGCTCGTGACATCTCTAATCTTGCACATCGCCATCTCCTCCTCATCCTACGGTTACGCACATTTCGATGGAACGCTACCGATAACCGCGGCAGGGTGGACGTCAGGGATGTTGCGCTGCACTTGGCTGAATCTCTATATGTACTTGCGCAGGGGTTCTCCCTCCTTCTGGACGAGCAAGTGAAGGTCGCTCTCCTGGCCATGAGGTTAGTGGCCGCCTGTGAAGGCGCCGACAAACTGATGGCACAGGTCCGCCCACGAAGAAATGGAGTTCTCCGGCAAGTGCATGAGCCAAGCTCTGACGTTAGGCTTGAGCACCAGCGGGAAGTAGTTGGCGAGGATCTTCTCGTCGCGCCCCCCGGCAGCTTGCACTGCGATGGTGTAGATGCTGAGGAACTCCGACGGATGTATCCTGCCATCGTACTTCTCGGGCACGTCGGGCTTGAAGTTCTTGGTACTGGGCCACTGGACTTGCCGCAGCTCACGGGTGAACGCAGGGCAACCTGCCGCATACGGCAAGTCGCCTGGTTCCCCTAGCGCATCCATATCGACAGTGGGCCCAGCGCGCTGGTCAGATTGACGTCGCGCTTCCCTTCTGCGCTCGATGCGAGTACGAGCATCTTCGTGTCATCGTTCTTGGAGAACGTGGCATTGATCGCGGTGGGTTTGCGGGTCCGACGATGCGGTGGAGTCGGCGTCAAGGTTGGCCCGACGAGCCGGCGACCTCGGCCTTCGAGGCGGGGAGTGCGTGGTAGTGGCACCCCCAGCGGTCTTGTCGGTGTCGGCTTGCACCAGGGCGCCTTGCCGGGGCTTCGATGCGCTCGGTTGCCGGGGCTTGTCGCCGTTGGTGAAGCCGATGAGGCTATAAATGGTCATCCTCCAGTCGTCAATCTTGTGTGGCGCCGGAGGGTAATCTAGAAGCAGCTGGGCTCGGGCCAGCGCTTCCTCTGCAGTCTTGGGTGGCGGAGGCGACGAGCGGCGCGAGGAGCGGGATGTGCTCGGACTCCCAACTGGATTGGGAGGAGCAACACCCGTCCCGGCGATCAGACTCACTCGCGGCCAAAGATGTCGGGCGTGCATGCTGGTCTCGAGCGTCCCGCGACCCACCATCTTGGCCTTGCTCCAACGCGAGCACGGTGCTAGGAGCACCGGGGCGTTGTCGACCTTGCACCTCCTGGGAAGGGTGTGGTGTCTGCACGGTCGCCGACGCTTGCGGGGCCTTGTTTTTGGACCTGGTGACGACGTGAGTCCCACCGTCGGCGCCCGCTCCTCCGCCGGCGTCCACTCCACCGCCCGCTTGCTCCTGCGGTGGTGGTAGAATCGATGTAGATGGAGCGGCCACCTCCGAAGGCTTCTTCTTTGGTGGCATGTTGATGAAGGCATTGATGTAGCGCACGCGGAGACCGGATCAGATGCTCACGACCTCGACGCCCCCCTACCTGGCGCGCCAAAGTTGTCGTGCGGTTCTGCGGGGCACGAGCACCTATGGGGTAGGGGGCCCCTTCTAGTCCGGCAAGGGACCGGAGGGCGCACGCAGAGCAGATCGAGGTCGAGCGCGCGGGGGAAACGGGTGATTTTTTACCCAGCTTCGGAGCTCTCCGGAGAGATAAAACTCCTACTGCTGCTTTGTGTTTGTATTTGTTCTTGCCCAAGAGTGTGGGCGTGTAGTGGTGTTGGGTGTGTCAAATGAACCGAACCCCAGTGTGGAAAAGTCCCGAACCCCTTCTACGTGCGCATGGGCCTCCCTTTTATAGTCTGAAGGGGGCATCCACAGGTGGCAGCGTAGGAAGAGGGGGTAAAAGAGTAAAAACGCAGGTTGGTACAACAATGTCCAACAGTGTCCCCTACCTAACTCTGACGGCGGGGGACAAGGGCATTTAATGCCCGTCTGGTCTCCCCAACAGTGTGAGGAAACGACCGTTAGGGGCGCCACCGATCGCCACGATGGCCTCCTTGTCAGCTCCACTTGCCACCTCGCCCGCGATGGCTGCGCGCGCCTACCGCCACGTGCTCTGGGATGGCCCCGGGTGACACGCCGTTGGTTCTTGCCGAGCCCGAGTGCATGGTGGCAGCCTTGCCGCTGCAAGCGCCTTGTGACCCTCTTCTCTTGTCGCGCCGGCAAGCTTGCGGTCGCCGGCCTTGCCGGACGCGCTGTGGCGTCGCAGCAAGTCTTCTAGAGGCGCCTTTGAGTTGGCCTTCGGCAAGCTCCTCTTGCCGGGGTTTGCCCTTCCGGCAAGCTCCTTTTGCCGGTCTTGTCTATTTGGTCGACACTTTGTTCTTGAATGGCAGTAATAGGAAATGACGGAGGGTCTTGGCGGGTGCCGGCAAGCCTTGCCGCTGGTGTCAGAACTGCCTGCAGACAAGTTCGGGGTACTAAGGTACCCCTACTTTAGTACACCGACAGGGTCGTACTATCTGATTAATATTCGAGAGCATAAGGACTCACGCACATCAGAGGAGGAGACCAACAGGCCGTGGAACGTAGCTCATCTTCGGCCTTACTACACTTGAGCCATCGGCTCTATCTATGTACATATTATGATAGTGTATATATTATCTTTGATATAATAAAACCGGAGCCTCAGCTAAAGCTGGGTCTCTGTCTTTCTTATCATGCGTGGTTACATGGAGTGGTTCTGTTTTAAAACGGCCTCCGGTTTACCCCTTGAAAATTGCTTTCTTTTGATATATCACTTGGGGCCTTGGTCGTGTCCGAACCAACGCGACACCTTTTGATAGGCGAAAGCCACCAGATCACTTGGGGACATGGTCAAGTCTCGAACCATCCACCTCTTGATCGGCCTAAGGCCACAAAATCACTTGGGGGCTTGGTCGAACCCGAACCATTGCCACGCCTCTTGATTGGCATATATGCCAGGGTTTCATTTGGGGGCCTGGCTGACTTGAATCATTGTCACTCCTATTGGGGGCTTGGTCCTGTCCGACCATGGTAACACCATCTGATCAGCTCAGTATAGCATATTTTTTGCAAACGGTCTTCATTATCGCCTTTGCTTCCATGTTATTTTCATGGCCTGTTTTTCTCTGTTTTTGTTGTATTTCCTTTATGTCAACAACACCTTTTTCAGGTTCAGCCGATGGATTTGATTCCCTTTTAATCCGGAGAAGTATGCCCGGTTTACCTTTCCTGTTAACATCATGGAGTAACAAGGGGGCTCGTATTGACTCAGTACGGTTTATACGGGAGCTGTTTTCTCCCCCCTTTGACGGTAATGGTTTATAAAACCTCCGCTTCAAGCCTGGCTAAGCCAGCTTCATGCCCAGATATGGCAGGTACTTTGTATCACCTATTTGTTACACTGCTGATACATATATCAAGATCATCAACCGGCTGGCGGTATAACCGCCACCGAAGTTCAAATTTTCTGATTGCAGGAAATATAAATTGAGGTTTTTCCAACAAAAGCAGCAGTACTTATGCACGAAGGCATATTCAAGGTAGAAGTATTAACTATCCTATTACAAGGCGACACGGTGCCCAAATAAGATCATTGTTATTTTGGAAGGAGGCAAAAGACAGCTATCTAAACCGGCTTCCGCTTCAAGCCTGCTCGTCGTCCTCCGCCGCTTCAGCTTCCTCGTCTCTATCCATTGGCAGGAAATCAGCAGTGGTCCAGTCGATTCCCATTAAAGCTTGGAAAACAGCCTCTTCATGGATCAGAGAAGACGATTCAATATCAGGAGCGTAAGTATGCTTACGGATTGGAGGAATCAGATTCTCCGCTTCAGGAGTTGGGGCAGGCACTCGCTTGTTCTGATCATTGTATTGCGCTTGATAATGTGTCAAGTCTGCCTCTTCAACTAGTTGACAAGCCATAGGGTGCACTGCACGGTTTATTGCCCTCAAATCATCTTCACTGAACTCGGAGCCGTCTTCCTTCAGGCTGGGGTAGCCTTGAGCTGCTTCCACAAGATCAAAATCTGGCACCCATGCTTTTGCCCGGATCAAGGCGTTAATGGCTCCGGTTCGAGCCGCAGATTTTTCCAGCTCCTCAGTCCGGGCAGGAAGCGTTGACAACCTATTAAGAGTATCCTGAATTAGAGAGGGTGCCGGATTGTTATGAGAGGTTGTGGTGATGATCCGCTGCGCTCCGGCATACAGTTGTTCAACTAAGGTGTAGGCAGCCTTCAGCTTCTTCCGCACATCTGACCCTAAGTGCCCAATGCGTGTACCTGCAACAATACAAGGACGATCTCAAACCAGGTTTATTATAAGCAGGCCCGGGTTGTCATAAAAATTGAAAGGAGCTTACCAAAGATCGCAGCGGTCATGGAGTGTATTTGCCGCCTTACGGCGGTCAGCTCATCTACCACCGGTTTAAGGGCAGCTTCAGCATTTTCAGCTCTTTTGGTTAAAGCGGCCTTCTCAGTGGCCCAATCAGCCCGCTCTTTCTTGAAGCCCTCCTTCAGCTATTCAGCGATGCTCAAGGCGCTGGTTAATTCTTCCCTTGCCTTGTCTATTTCAGCCTGTTGGGTTTTCAAGGTTTCCTGCAAATCGACAATCCGATCCTCTTTGATTCTCACCTCAGCCTGCATACAGACAGTATTTAGCTTTAAACAAACGGTGCAAGAATTTGAAGTACCAACCGCATAACAAGTTATCCGCTTGATACTTGGGGGCTAATGCACCTTCAATTTTCATATAATACTAGATTGCAAAGTCCCAAGCTCAATACAGGTATTCAACTTGGCACTTGGGGGCTAATGGCTATTTGATCAAATTATGTTCTGATGATGGTTTTTTTATTGGAGTCCCGGTTTAACTATGCTAAGTTGAACCGGCCCTTGGGGGCTATAGTGACGGATTTCAAAGTGTTGAGGATTGTATTCAAGTCCCGGTTTGATGAAGGTTACAAACCGGCCCTTGGGGGCTAGGAGAACTAGTACAATGGCAGTAAGTGAAGAAGTAAGTTACCTCAAATTTATCCCTCATCATCTTTACCAGACCAGCTTCACAGTCACGTCTAGTATAAAGCCGGTTTAAATAGCCGGAATGAAGATCTTGGACACTCAGAGCAGCATATGTCTCCAGTTCAACATCCCATTTTCCTTTGTTCAGAGCGGAAAAATCCTCTTTTATGGTATGCTTGGTTAAGGTGACAGGATTCCCGGGTTCAAAGCGACCCACACCGGTAATCACCACATCATCATCTTTGGACTCGCCGGTTTGCGTTTGTGCGGTCGGTTTGTCAGCAGGACTGTGGGATTTTTCAATCCGGACGGAGCTGGCAGGCGGGTCAGCAGAGATTGAAGTGTTAATAGGCCTTTCTTTAGGAATAGCATCGTCTTGCAAAGGAGGATCATTGGGAATATCCTCAGGAGTAAACGCTTCAAGATCTAGCGCTTTGTCATGTTCTGGGGCGACATCTTCTTCAGCCGCTTTATCCAGGCGGGCCTTCTTGCTCGGTTTAGGTTTGGCCCTGAAAGAAAAACGAAGAGTCAAGGAACAGCATAAGCCATCACACATTATATTGGAAGCATATGTTCAGCCTAGCTTACCCAAGAACCGTTTTCAGTGGTGGCAGCTGAGTGGCCGATGATTCACCAGAGGATGAATGAGAAGTAACCTGATAATCGGAGTAGGATGGATTAAGAGGTTGACGGAAGAAACCCGCTTTAGGATTTAAATCAATAAAAAGGTCAGAGACCTCGGAGCAGCGTTTTCGAACCGGACTGTTTGGTAAACCGGCGGAGGTAACTACCTGTCCACTGTGTCGGGTTGTGCGGCAAGCTTCATGTTGCTGAGTATTCATAAGAAATTTGGGATCCAAGTAAGCAAGAGGATGAGAAAATTTAACTTTCCGGTTTGCCTGGCGAAATTTTGGCAAAGGCAAGATTTCTGAATCGGAAGAGAGAATAGTTACCTCGCGACTTCAAAGATTGTCGGCTTCAGCGTCCCCGACAAGCATCATCATCAATAAGGCGGGTAAAAGTAAGCCTAGTGAATCAAGTTCTACCTCAAGGTCCGGGTTACCCACATCATCATCAATAGCTGGATCAGATGAAGCGGTGGTTTTCCTCTTGTGAGCTGGCTTCTTGATAACCTTGGTTTTGGGCGGGTTGACCGCCCTGCCTTCTCCGCTTTGTCTTGTGGAAGCTTGCTCCAAAACGGGTTATCACCTCGGTTCAGCAAGTAATTAATGTCGACATGAGAAAGCAGAATGTGTTCAACAATAGAGCAATTAAAATCTTACCGCTGGCGGTTTGTTGGTGGTGAAGTAAGGAAGCAGACCGGTTTGAGCGCAAAGGTGCTCCGGTTCATTCAACATCTTCTTTACAGAATCTGTGACTTCATCGTCGGAGAGTTGGGTTTTAGTGTGTCGGAGTGGGTCATCGACGCTATCAGTATACTTGCACATCAAACCGGAGCGCCGGCTCAGAGGCAATATGCTCCGTGATATCCAACAGCGTGCAAGGTCTATTCCCGTTAAACCGTTGGCCATAAAGGCTCGGAGCTTGGACAGTTGTGGAGCATATTTAATTCTCTCCTTGGCGCTTAGTCTTTGTGGAAAAGGGTGAGTGTTGCTGAGCCGTTCCGGACGAAAGCCAGGCAAGGGATTTTCATTGTCAGGGGAGGTATCCTTGCATAAAACCAAGTCACGTTCCACTCCTTGGGGTGAGTATGGAGTTTGACATGGGGATAAGTGATCTCTTTCCTTTTCTGAATGGCTATACCGCCCAATTCAGTATTGGGGCCGTCGGTAAATTCAAGGCGACGGTTTAAATGGAAGCGCCTCTAAACAACTCGATCAAGGCTCCTCTTGAAGGTATACCTCAGAGAGCACTTGAAAGTGACATAGATTGGTAACGGAATTGGGGCCAATATCCTGTGGACGGAGCTGAAAATTGGCTAACACATCCCGATAAAATTTAGAACCAGGCGGTTTGAAGCCCCGGGCCAAGTGATCTGCAAAGACCACAACCTCTCCTTCTTGAGGTGTGGGAGGACATTCATTTCCAGGAACCCTCCAGTGGATCGTATCTTTGTTGTCTAAAGCGCCGATCAGGACTAAATCATCCAACTGAGATTCTGTGATGCGTGAAGGAACCCAATTGCACTCCTATACTTGTTTGGCCATGGTGAGATCTACAAGAAATAGGTGATTCCGGTTCAAGAATATGTCGGATAAAAGAAGGTGCTGGTCTGAATAACGTTAAACCGGAGGCAATACATATAAACCGGGTTTCTACGATGCGGCATCATGTGGATTTTGGCGGTTCAACAAGGGGACTAATGGTATATACCGGTTTAATAACTTTTTCTATGGTAAGTTAAACCGCCTGACCTAAACATCAGAAGCAATCGAAGTTGTGGATGGCTAAGTATGCAGAAACAGGTTTCACAAGATCCTATTACAGTCATGGATCTACAGCAAGCTCAGAAAAACAGAAAATATTCAGAAAAGTGAGGCAGAACGGAAGTGAACCATTGAGCGGGTATGTGCCTGAGATCTATGGACTTAGATGTGAAATTACAGGCGGATGCTAAAAGATTGCTACTAAACAGAGCAGGGGTTCACAGATTCATTCAAGAGTCAGAGTACGAGTATGAGCAAGCGACGAACACAGCGCGAACATGAAACCCTAAGAACAGATCTAGATCAAGAAGAGAAGAAGGCTTCCTGGAAACGGAGAAGACGCGGAAGGATACCGCGGTACTCTGGTGCGTTCAGGTTGATGTAGCGGCCTAAGATAAGGCAGAGGTCGACGGCGGCGGCGGAGCTCCAAGGCTGGCGACGCGAGGAAGACGAAGAAGAAGAGACGAAGGGAAAGAAAGGGCAATGACCCTTCGGTCTTATTTATAAGGCAACAGAGTTAGGTCAAGCGCGCGAATCCAGGAGCTATTGATAAAGGAGGGCGTTATAAATGATAAACTTCATGATGACGTCATGTCGGTTTACAGCAACCAGAAATGATGACGACATGGCGTTTTACCAATTACCAAAAGATGTCCAAGACACAAGATTTTGGGAAGGATTGACATGAACCGGTTCAAATCAATCTGGGGCCTAATGTTGGGGATATTACCACTAGGCGTAAACCGGCTTACTTGGGCCGTTTTAACTTCATTAGTGGTATAAACAGATGAAGGCCCAAGGCCTGTAGGCGATTTAGAACCTGTAGCCATAAGCCGGCCTAATGTATAACTTGTATTGTATGTTAGGAATAGAGAGATACCAACCGGGATACGAGTATGAACCGGTTGGAACTCTATGACCGGCAGGCGCCACCCGTATATAAGGGACGACCGGTGGCGTTTCAGATGATAACCACAACTTGAGCCTAGGCGAAGCTTGTTTGCTCCCTAGTCATCGAGACTACATCAATTCCATCACAACTAGACGTAGGCTTTTACCTTCCTCGAAGGGGCCGAACTAGTATAAACCCTCGTGTCTTTGTGTCCGCTTTAAACCCCTTCGAGTAAACCCGTTGCGATGGCTCCACGACTAAGTCCTTTCACTAGGACATCTGCCGTGACAAATCCACGACAATTCCCTTATATAACTAAATAGTTTCTAGACTCAACTTCGGCTAGTTTAGCTTGGTAATCCTACAGGCAGCCAGGCTCTGATACAAAAGCTGTCAGGACCCCGATCCTAAGTCACACCATTCTAGCATGTAACACATCATATCACTTTGCGGCCTCATGCATGGTATTCCCACGAGGGCCACCTTACCCGGCCCAGGACCGTTTGCGCCTTTTGGCTCATGTATATGATAGTGTCGCTAGTGACTAGTCATAAACCCAAGGTGGCGCTAACTTAAAGGGACATGCATACATGACCCAGCAACGAACGTGCTGATCAGCAACGTATGAACCCAAGTCGTAGCAAGCTACAAGGACTTAAAGGAACAACGTGTGACATTTCCCCGAATGGACAGACACAGGAACGAAGAAGGACACAAGCCGGCCAACCTAAGTTTTTCGGAGCAGTAGCAAGCTACCATGGCTCAGTGGAAGCACTAGGGGACATTTCCCGGTAAGAGAGGCTACCAAGAATAAAAAACTTGGTTGTCGGATCCCATACATACCAACCATTTAAATAACATACACACAATATGCTCAATATGCGCAAATACAACATGGCATCACAACAAGACCCTACGAATCAAAGTATTTATTCAACAGGCTCCGAGGAGCCAAGTATTACAAACATGGGTCTCATGACCCAACATTCAGAGCATACAAGCAAAAGCACATGCAGAAGCTTAACATGTCTGAGTACAGACAACTACAAATGAAAAGGGCTGAGAAGTTTGACTATCTACAAGACTCTCCAAATGGCACCAGATCATAGCTGAGGTAACAAGCTAAACGTCTAAGTGTAGGCGGAACTACTAGTGAGACTGAGGTCTCTATGCAAAACCATAAATTAAGCAAACGTGAGTACTAATGTACCCAACAAGACTTACATCAGAACTAACTACATATGCATCATTATCAACAAAGGGATGGTGGGGTTTCACTGTAGCAAGCCATATTTGACTCGGTGGCTATCCTGAACTACATCTGCAAGTAAATCTTTTGTGGTGGCGCACACGAGTCCACATATTCACCATATCAATACACCACTATGGATCTGCTCCCGTCTCCCTACGAGAACGCCATCTGTAGCACTCACGCTTATCTTACGCATTTTAGAGTATCCACTTCCACTTGTCTATGAACTGTATAGGCAACCCAGAGGTCCTTTGCCGTGGACGCAGCTATTCGAATAGATGATGTTAACCCTGCAAGGGTGTACTTCTTCACAGACGCTCTCGCCACTTACCTCCATATACACGTCATGCATCTCGGCAACCCTAAAGTGGAAGCCTGGTGAATGTGTCGGCCACGACTTGACTAACCACACAAGTTTCTAGTCCAGGTTTATCGCCTATTCAGCTTCCATCCATAGGGGGTTCGGACGAAGTTTCCACATACGGCCCCGAACGATGTGAGCAGGGTTCCCGAGGCACCAAACGGGCGTCCCGGTACACCGTGCCACGTGCGTACCACATCACAGCCCAACCCTCGGGTCAGCGCTGCGCACGACCTCCAGCATACTACAAACACCAGATACTACTTGCAACTCCTGGACAGAGGACAGGGGGTTAATAAGTTGAGAGGGCACTTAAGCATTCCAATGCATGGTCGTAACTGTTCGTGGAGCACAAACACATAACTCAGTTCCTGAGGACGGTTTCAATGAGACAACCCACCATGTACTCCTACATGGCCTCTCACCGCTACCTTTACCAAATCGTGTTCACACACTTAGCTCTCAACAGTAGGACATGTTCACAACATTCCAAGTCATCCCTGATGAATCAGAGCTGACTCAACTCTAATAAGTAGCAGGCATGACAAAAAGCATCAATGAGTAGGCACATCAGGGCTCAAACAACTCCTACTCATGCTAGTGGATTTCATCTATTTACTGTGGCAATGATAGGTCATGTAGAGGAAAGGGGTACAACTACCGCAGCATGTAACAGATGAGTCGTTGTTGTCCTAGTGCAATAAAAGAGAGCAGGAGCGAGAGAGTGGTATTGTATCAAAATGAACAAGGGGGTTTTGCTTGCCTGGGACATCCGAAGATAGTATAGTTCTTCATCGATGTCATCAATCTCATCGTCGGAACCACGTCTACTGAGAGGGGACAAATCCTGGCAAACAAGAAAGAACACAATCAATGCAACACAATAATATGATGCATGATCATGACATGTCAATATGCTGAGATTGAGCTAATGCAACTAGCAACATGTTAAATGAAGTTGGTTTGAACCTTAGGTTCAAATTCAACGTCCATATGTGGATATTCAAATGCCATTAATATGATTTGTCCTAAACAGAAGCTATAAGTTGTTCTAACATACAAGAAAATGATACAGATGGATAGATTGGATCTTTTTGATCATTTTTCATATATAAATTATTTCATTTGGAGTTATAGATTATTTTCTATGATTTTTAGAAGTTTAAATCATTTTTTGGAATTCTATGAATTATTTTAAATACAGAAAAGAATTACTGCGTCGGCATGACATCACCTTGACATCAATAGGTCAACAGGGGCGGTCCAGGTCAAACCTAACCAGTGGGGCCCACTAGTCAGTGACTAAAAGCTAGTTAGGTTGCTGACATGTGGGGTGTGGTCGACAGGTGACGTGGCCAGGTCAACTGCCCTGTGGGGCCCGTAGGGTTAGTTAAACCAAAGCAGAAACTATACCAGTTTAATTAGGTAGTGGGGTTTGGCTGTCAGTGGCCCTGGGGAGGGTTAGCTGGCCGTGATTAGCACTAAACACGCGGACACGTCGGCTATAGCCGAAGTTCGGCCGACGGCGACCAAACCCGCGGCGGCAACGCGCTTGACTTGCGCTAAAGGCGACGAGAGGAGGCGGCTGAGGGCACTGGGGCATAGCCCGGGCTTGCATGCATCCAGGGAGGTAGGTGGGAGGCCACGGGGGCACCGGAGCTCGCCGTAACCGAGCTCGCGGTGGTGGCCGGTGCTCGGGTGTGCACGGACACGGGGCTATGATTGCCGTGAAGACCCATGGCAAGCACCTAGATCACCTACGTGAGCTTACAAACCCAACGGACATGCGCACAGGAGCTGGTGGTCACCGGAGCTTCATCTGCGACGAGCTCAGGCGGCAGCGCATACAGGTTGCGTGAGAGCAATGTCTACAGCGTGTAATCGAGCACGGGGAGAGAGGGGAGCGACAAAGAAGCTCACGGGCAAAACACTGAGAGGCTAGTACGCTCGGGGAAGGGCCAAGGCAGTCGGGGCGGCGAGGGGGATCTCCGGTGGCCGGCGATGAAGACATTGAAGATGGTGACTCTTTGAGGCGTCCAGCGTCATGTGGCTCGGCGGAGATGGCGTAGAGCTTGGCGGCGGAGCTTTCTAGCACGGTGGAGGGGCCATACGAGATCGATGGGCATGATGGTACTCGCCGGCGCGATGCGCTGCGCTCGGGTGCGAGGTGGAGAGGGACCAGAGGAGGGGAAAGCGACCAGAGGGAGAGGGGAGTGGACGAAGGGGTTGGGGGGTGTGCATGGCATCGCCAGGCTCATCTAGGGCGTCGGGGTGAAGCAGGTAGAGTGGAGGTGGCCGTGCGCGTGCCGGCGCGCGGTGGCCACACACCTCACGTCCTTCTGGCGCAAGGTGGGAGACGGTGGCGGCACCGATGGGCTGGGCCAGGTGGCTGGGCTGGTCCTGCTGGGCCACCAGGCAGGCCAGGTGAGTTTCTGATATCTCTCTCGTTATTTTGTTTCTGTTTTTCTTTTTATTTATTTTCTTTTGCCACTATTTGACAATAAAACAATTTCAAAAATAGTGACAAAATTCCCCTGAACATTTTTATATTGCACAATGGAATTATCCAAAGACACATAAATTATTCCAGGGTATTTTGAAATATATTCTACATATTATGAATATAATTCCAAATGCAAATAAATAATGGTCTAAATTCAGTGCCCAAAATATTCCACTAAAATGTTTCAATATTTTTGGTTTGGTCTCAAAGCCTACCCAAAATTATCAAACATTGATGGGGGCATTTTGGGTTCACTGAATGCAGTTTAAAGGGTTCTTGCCCTTCTTTTTAAAATAATTTCTGAGGCTTAGAATATTCCTCAATTCAATTCTTGAATTTAACATGATGCATGCTTACTGATGCAACTATTACACTCAGGTATTCTAGGGCTGTGACACAAGATTCAATTGTTACCTCAAATTAGAGCACATCCAGGCAGCCAGCCCTGCCTCTTCTCCCAAAGAAGCAGTGGCCTCCGCCGCGCGATGGAGTAGGTCGTGTGCCATCCATCGTTCCGAGCAACATGGGGAAAGTCTGACGTTGACTCCTCTAATGGACGTCGTCGACGGACCCTGGCACCAGCGTCATCGGCAAGACTTCGATTGATGGATTGACCACTTCTTCGACATGCACGAACACTCGATACAGGTACATCCCTAATGTGGTCCGTGGCGGCCTTGGTGGCGACGAATAGTACAACCCCGGTTCCTGCACCGGTATCTCAACACCAATCACCTTCTCTATGGTGGACGACTTCTTCATCCATGCCATAACCATCATAGACCAGCTCTCTGGAGGAACAAACATACTTACGAGCTCACCTCCAAGGTTGTTGATAATCTCATTCATGGACTCGCTGTTCCAAGCACGTCGAGGCATGCCGTGGAAGGTAAGATTTGTTAAAAACTCAAGCTCAGAGGGCACCGAGCCCCATCCTGGGTGCCATCGACTAAAGCTCACCAGCACGCCATCAAGGAATAAACGTCGGGAAGATTCAAACACACGACTGCAGTTGAATGTTGTCTGGAACTTGACGAAGAAATCAGCCTGTGGCGGACACACTTCAACAAGCAAGTCACTTATTTGGTTGCCGTGCGCAATGCCAAGAGCTTTGACAAGGTCGTCCGGCGAGACAGGAGGCTGGTCGCTATTGATGGTTACAATCAGCACTTTGCCGACAAACTGGTCGTCAAGCACCGCCATGCCACTAATGAGAGATAGCACGCAGCGCCCGAAGGCAGGACGGACCTTAGGATCTCCGCCTCGTAGATCCGCATTGATCGAAGACATGATAGTGCATTTGAATACAGGGAGTATAGAAGGGGGATTTGGGGGAACTGGAGTAGGAATCGAGATTCCAGAGGTGGGGGAGGGGCGGGAGACTAGGGATGAAAAGGTAGCATGAATTTTGAACACGCGCCAATATGCTCTTGGTGCGCAAGTGCACGAAAACACCGGTGATGCCTGCATGTCGGCCTAAGAGTCTTTATTCTTTCTTTTTTTGAGAGCCCGGCCTTTTTTGAGGATCTTTTGAGAGCCCGGCCTGAGAGTCATAATTGAGCTATTTGGCATTGCGCTACTACTCGGCCCATATTCAACGACACCTCACTAGACCAAACAAGTGTACATCATCGAAAAACACTGAGCCCAAATTATACCTTGAAAAAAGGAGATATACTCAGAACACCGGAGAATGGTGATGCCCTCATTTAGCCAACTAGCAGTTCGAGACAATAAACAATTCGAAACAACGATATATACAACATTCAAACACTGACTAGTGACTACTACTGACATAAGCAACAAGACATGATATTTCATAAGAAGTCTTGCTACACCACCAAAATGCACCCATCTGCAGCGCTCAGACTCTCGTGATCCAGACGAGAATGACTTTCAAAATAGAGGCAACTATTACATAAGAGTGACATAAACGAGGATGACCAAATGACAAGGAATATGCATAACAAAAGAGATAACTAGCCATCTAGAACAAGCAGCAATGACAACAAGTCATTCGAAGAGGGATGATCCCACACCATCATAATTTGCAGCCCCTCTTCAGCCACTACTGATCCAGAGACACTAGTACTCCACCCTTTCAACCTGAAGGCTTGAACCACATCACTGCCTGTCAGACTTGACATATCCACGGATCAAAGTTGATCTAGATGCCTGTGTCATTCTCACTTTCTTTTGGCTGCAGGTTGTATCATTGACAAGCAGGGGAGTTTGCTCCCAAACTCCTAGGGCTCGCCGTGTAGACACATTTTTCCATAGCAAACAGAGCCTCTCTGCCATCAAGTTCCTTCACAACGGTGATCTCCTGGTTAATCGGATAATTGAGTCCGAGAAACAGAGAGTGTGAACCAAGGATTTTTACCTGCCTCCAAGTCAAAAATCCTGAAGGCCCCAACAAGATCGTATACTACTCATATATGTAATAGCCACTGTCCGGATACTAACGTATTTCACGGTTCTTGTACACGGTGAGGTTTTTGCAATATAACTTTTCCAGCTCAGGTGTGCGATTGATCATCCCTCTTTTGCAGTCGTCTGATCGAGTGAGGAACCAGTTGTGCTTCCCTGTTTTTGGATAAGGTGGTGTGATTACAAAGGGCAGTAACTGTAGGGACACTGCATCATCTCAGAAAGGACGGTCACTATGTTGGTGTACAAAATTATGGGTACTTCTGTACCCCTTACTGGTGCACAGGCAGCCGTAGCCACACCTGCGGCAGGGCTTGGCAAGGCAGAGGAAGACAAAATGTTAGGACTACCAAGGTAGACGCTCAAAGAACAAGGAGCAAAAGGCAAGCTGGACCTCCCCCGGCAACACCCTTGCCGGGGCGACTTGCGCAGCACTAGCAATCCCATCACCCTTAGGGCTGAGAGTTCAGACACCATCGACAACGTTAAGACCAAGATTTAGGAATGCATGCGTGGTAGCATGTAGATCCTCATAAAGATTGACAGCCTACGGGTCCACATGGGACCAGAAGATGAAGACCCCCAGCAAGATCCTTGTCGGGGACGACTCCAAGACCCCCGGCAAGCCTTGCCGGGGACGATCGCTGGGCCACGGCCAGACCCGCGCCCGGCAAGGGTTCGCCACCTCACCACCACTTCAATGCGATGACCGGCATGCCTACTAAGCAGGCGCCTGCGTGGCGGCATGCAGATCTTCGTGGAGGCTCTACCAGCGCGCCAACACAGCAGCTAGTTAGCCATCATAGCGCTGGATGCCTCGCCAGCCTGGACAAGATGGCTTCTGTTGCCGTCCCCAATAAAGGAAGAGGGCACGTAGGCAGGGCATTAAATGCATTTGTCCTATGGTGCCGAGCAATAAGCTCGTAGACTATAGCTTGCCACCTCCTATGTGCCACTGTGGCAACCCCTTTATGTATAAAAGGAGGCCCAAGGCGTACAGAAAGGGGATTCGGACATTTGGACCATGCTCGCATCGTAGCTAGTTCAAAAGCTCAAGAATACATATATCCAGACAAGCAGGACTAGGGTATTACGCATCTTTACGGCCCGAACCTGGCTAAAATCCCCTGTGTGCTAACTGCTAGACATGCTCTTCGTGCAACTAATGCCCCGCCGAATGTAGAAGGGATCTTTGTGACCCCATAGGTGTTTGTTTCCCCGACACTGTTAATGTAAGATCAGCATTGTTTAGAGTATGACTAGGATAATGCAAGAAACAACATTGACATGTACCTGTTGGAACTGAGAGGAAAATACATGGAAATTTATACTAGGTTGGAAAATATAGAAGTGCCATGCATGGTTATACTCACGTTATCTCGCAATCGATTCTTCACAGGAAACTACCATGTCATGCATGTTATGTAATCATGTTCTGTCCTCACAAACAAATTCTTCAAGGAAAGTAAAAGACCATGCATTGTTATATACTCATGTTCTGTGGGAATTTTTTTTGTGAGGATATTATTCTAGCCGTTGATTACTGAAGGGAGAATATAGGTATGTACACATAGTAAGCATTACAGGATTTCACTACTTCCAAATATGGAAATTTCTCCATAT
Source organism: Aegilops speltoides (assembly GCA_021437245.1). Lineage (NCBI taxonomy): Eukaryota > Viridiplantae > Streptophyta > Magnoliopsida > Poales > Poaceae > Aegilops > Aegilops speltoides. The sequence goes on along the minus strand of CM038146.1, from coordinate 214,495,786 downwards.
GCACATTTACTTCCCTAATGTATGGTTAGATGAAACCAGTAGTGTGATGCATGTTTCTACATCACGAAAATGAGGAAACCAACATGGCTATTGATACAAACACATAGTTAGTAGTATTTAGATTACTACTCAAATTCAAGGGTACAAACATATTCAAGGAGAATAAATTAAGGAGAATATCCATATGTTCCTAACCATTTGATTATTCAAGGGTACAAATTGGATGTAATGACATGGTAACAACTACATGAATTAACTCATTCCAAATATAGCTGATTTACCGCATCTCTAATACATTTCCATAGTTCTACTCAAATTCTGCTCAAACAAGGATATGCCAATCATCACAAAAAGTTCAAACAGTGTCATGGCGTTATCATTAACATCAGACGAAAACAACTTACATGCGCTGACCTAGCAATACTTGGTGCCATCTACTTTGTTGATCGCGTAGATGATGCCATTGTGTTCAATTGCATCACAGAATTGTGTATCAGCTTTGACGATCCACTGCGAATTGAGTTGTCTCCAGCTAAAGAAGGCACCGACAAAAACATAGGCGAGTCCGCGGTCGAACAAGGCAATTAGCTTGAAGTCTGTGTAATCCGCATGTCGTGTGGGCACTTGGCAGATTACAGTCTTCTGCAAAACAAGGTCCGTCCAACTGACGTGGTAATATAGATGACTTGGACCGTGACAGTAAAACCCTATATAATCCAACGGAGGAAGGATAATCTCATGGGAGATCTGGAAGTTCATGAGCACCAATTTTCTCCCATCTTCTGTGATGGCAGTCATCCAGTGGGAGTTCATGCCGAGCCAGTACATACCTGCCAAGAAGTTTCGGGCGATGGTGATCAGATCAAAGTCGAGGGAAATGATGTACGACGACCCACTACATACCTGCAAAGAAGTTTCGGCTAATGGAGGTCGGATTGAAGTCGAGGGGCATCATGTATTCCTTCGTGTCATGGTGAGCCAATCTCGCCAGACCAGATAGCAGCAAGCAGGGTGTCTTGGAAAGCTTAGGCCTCGCTTAGACGATGGTCGTGTGCATGTCCTCAAGCTTGTAGCTAGCCGCAGGACGCTCAACATATCCATACACAAACAACAGAGGACGAGGATGTCACTTGGGAGATTGCTCCAATCGCAGCTCAAAGGGATGTCGTGTGGTTCACATTCGGCTGTGGTGGAGTTTGGAAGGTGGGGTTTTTGGGGGCCTAATTTACGAGGGAGAAGGCTGTCTGTGCTGGAGCGGCTAGCAAGGGAATAGTGGTACTGGGGGAGGCGAGCGAGGCGACGGTACGCGGGGGCACAGTAAGATGGAGATGGAGTGGTGCTAGGGGAGACGGAGATGAGGCGAGGCATGCTAATGTGCTATACATCGACGGTGATAGACTGCATAGTGCACAAGGTGAGGCTGACATTGGTAACCTGAACATGCCGCCTGGACTAGTGTCAGGCGCAGCGTGTTGTCACTTCACCGTGAGGACCGGATGAATAGTATTTTGACCATCAAGTGTACCACAGTTGTACTACTACTAGTAGTAGTAGGAACATGAGTACCCCAGTACTGTATAGCGGAAATAGATCTCTTGTTGGGGATATAACTATTGGGTATGACCCGCCTAGGAGGGGTCGGGTAATACCACTGGCGGTTCATAATGACAAGGCCCATGAAGATGTTGAGGATGGTGGTTCACGAAGCAAGCTTACTGAAGGCCCAAGACTCAAAGGCGACTTGAGGCCCACGGGCGTAAACTGCCATATGTTACCTTGTATGTTAAGGAAAGTGCAGATTCTGTCACTGAGCCGAACACGTTGTGTATGAGCCCCCTGGGACTCTGTAGGCCGCCAGGCATCAACCCATGTATATAAAGGGGTGACCCCAATGACGGTTTAGGGCAACAAAGAAGAGATCAAGAACTAAGTCGAGCGTATTCGCTCCCTGGTAATCGAAGCCCAAGCAATACAACCCTAAATTGGACTAGGCCTTTACCTCCTCCGTGAGGGGCTGAAATAGTATAGACTCTCTGTGTCCCTTGTCCCGTTTTAACCCCTTCAAGCTAACTACGTTGTGATGGATCCACACCTAAGTCCTCATGCTTGGGAATCTGACGTGAAAATTCCACGACAGTTGGCGCCCACTATGGGGCCAGCACACGGTGGTTTCGAGTTCTTAAAGGACAGCTTCGACGGGCTCAAGGGGTACGCTGTGGGATGGATGACCAAGGGACGTCGCAGCAAGCTCTACATCGACGACGAGGGCTGGGGCCCTGAGGCCGGCTCAATCAAGTACGGGTACCGGGACCCCTTTGGCGGAATCCACATCTTCATTGTCAAGATTGGTGAGTCGGAAGATGAGCCGGACATCTCCACCGACACCGTCGAGTAGGCTCCACGCGCGTGACCCGCCAGGGTTAAAGTAGCCCCGAAGCATGTCTTTATTGGTTTCGTTCATGGAGCAGAGCTAGAAGGAGGATCTGAATCTAGTGGTGAGACAGTTGTCTACTCAGGCGACGAGTCCTCTACTGGTGATACCAACACCATCTATCAGGTTCAGGATGGCGGGCTTGCGGGCTATTCCAATGGTGACAGTATTCCGAACCCCTACGAGCTGCCACACCTGGTCAGGATCTTTATGGCTGGTACACAGCCAGGGCAGGATTCTATGATAGCAGCAGCAATGATCATCGGGTCAACGATGGTGACAGTTGCCGGGGCGGAGGCCCTGTGCGCCCACCGGCTCAAGTCTTGTCCGATCTGGTGGATGCTCTGACAACGCTGTTGACGGCGGAGGTTAAGCCGGTGAATCAAACTTAGCATAACACGAAGGTTGCAAAATTGCATGATGAGATAGCACAAGCAAAGGAGGAGCTAAACACGGAGAACACCCGGATGGTAACAGAGCGAGCTGCCTTGCAGAGGGAGGTAGAACACTTCAGGAAGAGAGCTTCCGCTTAAACTTGGACCGGGACGCATCAAATGATGTCTTCAACAGAAGTCATGTGAGCAGGCTGCCCCCGACCTACGATGCGAGGAACCTTTTCAAAAAGTTTGGGTCAGGAACCAGTAACCCACCTGGTGTGGATCGGGCCGTTGAGGTGCCGTTGACTTGAGAACCGGTTCAGCCACGTGCTACAGCCCCCCCCCCCATGTTTGAACTTGACCCCTCCTCAGCATGTTCCAATGCCTCCGGGGCATTTTTCTAACCCCCTGGATAACATTATAGGTGTGGCTACTTGTCTGGCAGCTCTCCCAGCTCAGGATGAGTCGCCAACGGCAATGGAAATACAGCGAGCCGGAGAACTTCTTCACATGGCTGTGGCCCAACAGGCGGCTTATTCGTATAGTCGTGATCATATCCACTCAACACCACGTCCAAGTAGGAGTTTTAACAGGCATATTGATGAATGAGCCGTGTCAAGTAGTGAACGGCACCGCATTCAGCCTCGTAGGCCTGACCCGCCACGCGATGGTAATGATGCTCAGGCTTTGGTAGACCAGGGCAGAGCGCGGCGTGAGGCGGAGCTGGCGGCTAAGTTGGCGTCTCAACAACAATCTCCGATTTATCCTTCGGCGTCCGTGGAGGCAGGCGTGACCTCTAGAACATTGGGTGTGCCATGTTATTGCCGGCTCTACGCAATGAGCACTTGCCTAAGGATTTCAAGGGCCCCCGTAAGGTGCCTAACTACACAGCGGAACAGCCCCCAGAGGCTTGGATTGAGAGTTATGAGATGGCTATGGAGATGTTGGATGTTAGTGATGTTGCATGTGCTTAGTATTTCACCATGATGTTGGATGGGCCAGCTCATACTTGGTTGAAAAGCCTGCTTGCTAACTCCATTGGATCATGGGCAGAGTTGAAGAGTCGTTTTATTCAAAAATTTAAAGACACATGCAAGCAGCCTATGTCGATTCTAGATTTGGATTCTTGCGTTCAAGGTGAAGGCGAGTCAACAACCAATTGGGTGCGCCGGATTTCAGCTGTTATACACTTGTTGGACAGTATCAACGCCGATTCAGTAGTCCTTATGTTAGAGAAGAATTGTCGCTTCCTTCCCCTTAAGCAGAAATTGGGACGGCTTAAGCGTCATTGCAATGATATGGGGGAGCTCATGGAGGTTCTTGTCAAGTATGCTGACTCTGATAGCACTAAATATCCTGATTCTGATGATGAGAAGACTGGGAAGGGGTAGAAGGGTGGCAATGCAAAAGGACATCATAACACGGCGGGTCAAGGTGGTAATGGTAAATGTAAGGCAGACGACGGTTTGGATTTTGTGGCTAACACCAGCTCGCGGATTAACAACCAACATTGTAAGGGGAAAGCTCAAGCGCTCCAGTTTGGAGGGCCAAAGTTCAACCTTGAAGCTATGATGAATCAGCCTTGTCCGAAACATGGGACCCAGGATAAGCCGACTAGTCATCTGTGGAAGGATTGCTTCATCATGAGGGGGTATAGAAATTCTAACTTTTTTCAGAACAATCATGGCCCGAACGGCGGTTCAGGTTCCGGTTCTCAAGGACCTGGCTTTGTAGGTGGCGGCTCAAGCTTTGGCTTTCAAGTCCAAGGAAATCACGGTGGTTTTAATCAGCAATCTGGCCAAGGGAATCGGCAACAGCAGTCTGGTTATTAGAGTAACCCAAAGCAGCTGAATGGTGGTTAGTATCATGTGTTCTCCACAAGTCTATGCAAGCGAGATCAGGAAATCCATAAGCGGGCGGCAAACTCTGTTGAGCCGGCAATGCCTCATTACTTAAGGTGGTCTGAGCAGCCTATTATATGGAGCCGAGAGGATCACCCACCCCGGGTTGACAATCCAGGTCAGTTGGCATTGGTCGTTGCTCCATAGGTAGGAGGATATAAGCTCACGAAGGTGCTCATGGATGGAGGCAGTATCAATATCCTTTACTATGAGACCTTTTGTCTTATGAATTTGACTAACAAGGATCTTAAGCCGTCTTCTACTATTTTTCATGGGGTGGTGCCTGGTAAGTCGGCGTATCCAGTGGGAAGGATAACACTAGAGGTGGCTTTTGGAGATGACAATGATTATAGAGCTGATAAGTTACCCTTTGAGGTGGTGAAAGTCAAGAGCATGTACCATGCTTTATTCAGGCGACTGGCTTATGCCAAGTTTATGGCATGGTCATGTTATGTTTATTTGCAGCTTAAGATGTCGGGTCATAAGGGCACCATCACGGTGCATGGCAATAGAAGAATCTCTCTAGATTTTGAAGAGGGTGATGCTGCTTATGCTGAGTTGGCTTGTGCCACTAAGGAGTTGAAGTTTTATAAAGACAATGTTGACCCGGCGAATATGACGCCTTTGAAGAACCCAACCATAGACAATGATCCCTTAACGAAGTTTAAGTTAACAGATGATACTAAGATGGTTGATTTTGTTCATGGCGATTCATCAAAGTAGTTCAACATCAGTGCTAATATGGATCCGAAATAGGAAAGTGCGCTCATAGAGTTCATCCTTGAGAACCGTGACACCTTTGCATGGAAGCTTTCTGACATGCCAAGTGTACCAAGGGAACTCGCTGAGCACACTCTTAATGTGGATCCCAAGTTTGAGACGGTCAAGCAGTTTCTTCGTCGGTTTAATGAGGAGAGGCGCAAGGCAATAAGTGAAGAGGTGGCCCGGCTCTTGGCAGCAGGGTTCATCATTAAAGTTTTTTATCCTGAGTGGTTGGCTAACCCGGTGCTAGTACTTAAGAAAAATGGCACTTGGCGTATGTGTGTGGATTATACAGATCTTAACAAGGCCTGTCCGGCTGATCATTTTTCTCTCCCGCGTATTGATCAAATTATTGATGCTAGGGCAGGTTGTGAGCGTTAGAGCTTTTTAGATGCTTACTCTGGTTATCATCAGATCAAAATGGCAGTTAAGGACTAGGAGAAGATATCTTTCATCCCTCCCTTTGGAGCCTTCTGCTATTTGTCTATGCCTTTTGGGCTCAAGAGTGCCCAGGCGACTTACCAACAGTGTGTTCAGAATTGCCTCCATGGCCAGATTGGGTGCAATGTTCATGCTTATGTGGATGATATTGTTGTGAAATCCAGGAAGAGGTGAGGATCTGAAAGAGACCTTTGACAATCTCTGTGTCTACAAGATGATGATTAACCCGTCCAAGTGTATTTTTGGCATGCCAGAAGGCAAGTTATTGGGTTTCTTGGTTTCTGAGAGGGTCATTGAAGCTAACCAGGAGAAGATCAAGGCTATCACCTCTTTGGCTAAGCCGGTGTGTATCAATGACGTCCAATGTTTGGCAGGTCGTATTGCGGCTTTGAGCCGGTTTATAAGCCGCCTAGGAAAGAAGGCTATCCCTTTGTATAAGATGATGAAAAAGACAGATGACTTTGTCTGGAGCGATGCTGCTAGTGAGGCGTTTGAGTCACTTAAGAAGCAACTGGTTAAGCCGCTGGTTCTTGCAGCGCCTATTGAGAAGGAGCCCTTGCTGTTATATGTGGCTGCAAACAACAGGGTTGTCAGTGTGGTAGTTGTGGTTGAAAGGAAGGAGTCAGGCAGGGAGTATCCGGTTCAAAGGCCGGTTTATTATGTCAGTGAGGTGCTCATTGAGTCTTAGTAAAGATACCCACATTGGCAGAAGCTGGTTTATGGTGTGTTCATGGCTAGTCGCAAGTTGAAGCAATATTTCCTTGGTCATCCCATCAGTGTGGTGAGCTCCGCTCCATTGGGGGATATTATTCAAAACATAGAAGCCACAGGTCGGGTAGCTAAGCGTGCCATTGAGCTTGGACCCCATGGTTTGAAGTATGTGCCTCGGACAGCTATAAAATCTCAAGCACTTGTGGACTTTATCAATGATTGGACAGAGTTGCGGATGCCTGAGGATAAGCCGGACAATACATATTGGACTATTCATTTTGATGGTTCTAGGGAATTGGAAGGCTCGGAGGCTGGAGTTACATTGACTTCCCCATGAGGTGATAATTTTTGTTATGTTTTATGGTTGATGTTCCCTTATACTAACAATGCAGCTAAGTATGAAGCCTTACTCCATGGTCTTCGGATGGCTAAAGAGATGAAACTAAGCCGGGTAAGATGCTTTGGCGACTCAGATTTGTTGGTTCAGCAAGTGTGAGGGACTTGGGATTCAAAGGATCCACTCATGGCAGCTTATCGCCGAGAGGTTGATACTATTGCTGGTCACTTCAAGGGTTATCAAGTGGAGCATGTTGATCGCAAGAAAAATGAGGTTGCTGATGCCTTAAGTCGGCTGGGGTCTCAGCGTAAGCCGGTTCCCCCTAATGTTTTGCTTGATGTTTTGCATAACCCATCAGTAAAGTTGCCTAAAGAGGAGGACATGGCAGTTCCTGAACCGGAGGCACAGTTGGTGGCGGCTCTCTGTGTTATCCCTGATTGGACTGTTCCATATCTGGCTTATATGACGCGAGGCAATTTACATGAGGATGAAACCTTGGCCAGGCAAATAACCCGGAGGTCTAAGTCAATGACTATTGTTAAGGGTGAGCTCCACATATGTAGTGTTACTGGAGTGTTTCAACGATGCGTTTCTCCTGAGGAGGGCCATGAAATTTTAAGGGAGATTCATGAAGAATATTCGGTCATCATGCCGGCTCTAAATCTCTCGTTGCTAAAGCTTTTCATCATGGGTTTTATTGGCTGACGGCTCATGCTGATGCATAAGATTTGGTCAGTAAGTGTGATGGATGTCAGAAATTTTCAATACGAGCTCATGTGCCGGCTCAAGAATTGAGGATAATTCCAATTACATGGCCGTTTGCAGTCTGGGGCCTGGATATGGTTGGGCCTTTCAAAAGGTCTAAGGATAAAAAGACTCACTGATACATCTCCAACGTATCTACTTTTCCAAACACTTTTGCCCTTGTTTTGGACTTAACTTGCATGATTTGGACGAAACTAACCCGGACTGAGGCTGTTTTCAGCAGAACTGCCATGGTTTTGTTTATTGTGCAGAAAAAAAAGTTCTCGGAATGACCAGAAAATCCACGGAGATAACTTTTGGAAAATATAAAAAATACTGGCGAAAGAATCAAGGTCGGGGGCCCACCCCCTGTCCACGAGGGTGGGGGCGCGCCCTCCCCTCCTGGGAGTGCTCCCCTATCTCGTAGGCCCACTGATGCTCCACCGGCCTCAACTCCAACTCCATATATTCTGTTTCGCGGAGAAAAAATCAGAGAGAAAGTTTAATCGCGTTTTACGATACAGAGTCGCCGCCAAGCCCTAATCTCTCTCGGGAGGGCTGATCTTGAGTCCGTTCGGGGCTTCAGAGAGGGGGATTCGTCGCCATCGGCATTATCAACCATCCTCCATGACCAATTTCATGATGCTCACCGCCGTGCATGAGTAATTCCATCGTAGGCTTGCTGGACAGTGATGGGTTGGATGAGATTTACCATGTAATCAAGTTAGTTTTGCTAGGGTTTGATCCCTAGTATCATCTATGTTCTGAGATTGATGTTGCTATGACTTTGCTATGCTTAATGCTTGTCACTAGGGCCCGAGTGCCATGATTTGAGATCTGAACCTATTATATTTTCATGAATATATGTGAGTTCTTGATCCTATCTTGCAAGTCTATAGTCGCCTATTATGTGTTATGATCCGACAACCCCGAGGTGACAATAATCGGCACTACAAAAAAAAGACACATCCGTGACATTTTGGGCCGAACGAATTTTTTTCTGTCATACATATGACACTTCTATGACAATAATTGCGACAAAACCCGGTATCATCATAGATGTGGTGGGCTCCTACTTCCTTGACAAAAAATCATGACAGAAAATGGGCTTTTCGTCCTGGGTGGGCTGGAGACGCAGCTGCATGACATTCTTTGGGCCGTCCATGATGGAAAAACCGTGGTAGAAGCGAGGGGGAGGAAAATTTTGGGGAGTTGCCGGTTACGGTGGGAGGTCGGGGGCGGAGCGATGCGCATTTCTCTCAGACGACGCTGGCGTGTGCGCGGCATTGGCTCTAATCAACCCGAGCGAGGCGTTGGGCTCTAATCAACCCGAAGCGACAGACTGCAGCTCGCGTTATCGAACCCGAAGCGATCGATCGATGGCTGTTAACTGAACACGATGGAGCGATTCCTTTGCTACTGCTGCTAATTGAAGCCGATCGATTGGATGAACAGTGAGCATTGCGGGGGGTTTGGATGAACAGTGAGCAGTGGCGTTGCCTCTGGATGAACAGAACCCGTGGTGTGGAGGGCTGGATGAGCAGTGAGCGGTGGAGGGGTGGCCGTGGAGGGTGGTTGAACAGACCACGTGGTGTGGAGGGCTGGATGAACATGAGACGATGGAGGGGTGCCCGTGGAGGGTGGTTGAACAAGAGCCGTGGAGTAGCGCGGCGGTGGAGGCTGGATGAACAGGAGCCCGTGGAGGCTAGAGGAGGTCGACGGTAGACCGTGGAGGCTGAAGGAGGTCGACGATGGAGATGAACAGTATCCCGTGGAGTCCCGTTTTGCGGTACACCACCCCCCGTTTCGACCGTACCGCTCCAACGCAAGTCCGTTTCATTCGTTTTGCGGTACGCCACACCCCTCCCGATCAACAGGACCCCCGTTTCGACCGTAGGAGGTCTGTTTCATCCGTTTTGCGGTACGCCACACCCCTCCCGATCAACTGGACCCCCGTTTCGACCGTAGGAGGTCCGTTTCCTCTGTTTTGCGGTACGCCAGGTCCCTCCCAATCAACAGCACCCCCGTTTCGACCGTAGGAGGTCTGTTTCGTCCGTTTTGCGGTACGCCACACCCCTCTCGATCAACAGGACCCCCGTTTCGACTGTAGGAGGTCCGTTTCCTCCGTTCTGCGGTGCGCCAGGCCTCGTTTCCATCTCTTGTTCCGTCCAAGCTGGTTGGCTCCCACGTGTTCCGTTTCCTCCCGATGAACACGACGCATTCCGTTGCCTCCCCATGAACACGACGCATTCCGTTGCCTCCCCATGAACATGACGCATTCCATTGCCTCCCCATGATCACGAGCCCTCGCCGTACGTATGCACGACTAGGTGTTCGAGACCCCGCCCGTATGTACACATACGTGGCCGTATTTTCTTTCTTACACCCTGGCTGTTGTACGTACGTGTACATGCTACGTGCGCGCCTCTACTACGACACGTGCGTGCCTCTACAACGACCAGTATGTACGTACACATTCGAGACCAGAATGACAACGCTACATACGCTTTGACCAGGTGGGTCCCGACTGTCAGGTAGTTCCTTGCGTGCGAAAATGTAGCTGGTGGGTCCCAGCAGTCAGAGGGGCGAATCGTTTTTTTTGCCAGGACGCACTTCCTTTGAGTGCGAAGATGTAGCTGGTGGGTCCCAGCAGTCAGGGGGGCGAATCATTTTTTTTTGCCCGGACGCACTTCCTTTGCATGCGAAGATGTAGCTGGTGGGTCCCAACAGTCAGGGGGCAAATTGTTTTTTTGCCCGGACGCACTTCCTTGCGTGCGAAGATGTAGCTGGTGGGTCCCGGCAGTCAGGGGGGCGAATCGTTTTTTTTGCCCGGGCGCACTTCCTTGCGTGGGAAGGTGTAGCTGGTGGGTCCCAGCAGTCAGGGGGGAAACGTACAGTCCACGTCCGATGGAAGTCGTTCCTTGACCACGTTGGCCACGCCGCGCCGAGAGCACCACGGCGGTGGACGACGGCGAGGCCTAGGAAGGGGACGACTCGGAGCCGGGGAAGACGCAGCAGTGGATGCCCACGCGAAGAGGAGTACGAGGGTTCACTGGTTCGACTGCGGTGTGAGGCTGCTATTGCCGTAGATTAACAGGGGGTGTGGGTGAGTAGAGGGATGGCCTGGCCAGCGGTGGGAGTAGTAGGGGGCGGTGAGGCCTCCGCGACATCACAGCTGGCCCATGGGAGGCAGGTGCACGCGGCACTACCGGCGCTGGTTTGGGCGGCCGGAGCAAGAAGACCAGAGGTTGAAGAAGCCCTACAACCGTTGGATGAACATCGTACGGTAACAGGAGCTAGAATCGTTCATATTGACTAAGTTGACAAAGCCCTCCGTCCCCGTCAACTTGGTAGGCCCACAAGTCAGCCTCCCAGTATGCTGGGTTCCAGCTGGCAGGGGGAGTATTCATTTTTTTGTGCGTAATAAGTAGGCACTTCCTTGCGTGCGAAGATAGTTGGTGGGTCCGACAAGTCAGTGGAGGGCACATTTTTTTCGTGAAATACAGAGGCCCTTCCGGTGGGTCCCAGATGTCAGGTAGAGGAATCATTATTTTGCGCGTAATAAGGAGGCATTTCCTTGTGTGCGGCCATGGACCCATCTGTTAGCCTCTCCACGCACAGCCTACTTCTGATGGTGTCGTTCGTTGACCACGTTGACCACGCCGCGCCGAGCGCATCACGGTGGCGAGGCCCCGGACAGTAACGAGCCGGAGATGGGAAGACGCGGGAGTAGAGTCGCAGATGGAGAGGTGTACGAGGGTTAACTGGTTCTAGTGCGGTGTGGTTCGGCAGTCGGTGGAGAAGAACAGGAGGTGTGGAGGGTTGGAGGGATGGCCTGGCCAATGGTGGAGTAGCGCTTCATAGCGAAGCGTGCTAAGCAGAGCTGCTAGCAGCAGGAGGCGGGAGGTGGTCCCGACGGCGCTGGAGGGAGAAGACGAGAGATTGAAGAAGGATGCCGGCCGTTGGATGTAAATCCAACGGCTAACATGTCAGAATCATTTGCTGGCTTCAACCTATTGGCCCACATTTCAGCCTCCAAAAATGTGGCACGTATTCAACCCATTTTTTCAGAATTTACAGTCTTTTTTTTGCGCGGTAGAATTTATAATCAATTTGATCTTTTTTTTTGAATTACAACCATTAGCTGGGCTGGGTGAACAATTAATGTAGCTTTCATGCGGCCCATTTATTTTATTTCCTAAAAAATTACAGGCCATTTGCACTTTATCTAGATACACGATTTTGCTGGGCTGATTCTAATTATAATGTTGGGTTGGGCCAACAATGTTATCAAAAAATAAAAAAGGGCTGAGCATTTTGTTATAAATATATTTAAATAATAAGTGATATTATTACATTCGTCCTTAAATCTTACCAAGCTTTTGTACACAATCACTAGGAATTTCGTGCCAAAACAATCCAGATTTTATTTGTTAAGAAATTATTTTTATAAGTTAATAAGATGTGGGATATTGTTTTTTTACACATGTAAGTATCTGTTAAATATATGATGACAATAAAAATAATATATAATAACATATAAAATAATTTAAATATATATAATATAGTTAAAAGGGAAACATAAGTTGTACCTGGCGTTCCTATTCTTATATAGAAAAATAGAACAGACCGCTGCGTTTTCTTCAAAAAAATACATAAATTGAGCTGCCAAAAATAAAATATCGGATGGGAGGTCCATAGGCCGGTCGATACATGACGGCCCTAAGAAAATACAAACAGGCCCTCCCATCCAAGGTCGTGGGCTGCGCATGTTAAAAATGAAAGCCTAGACGGGGCAGCCCAAAACCACGTCCAACACTTGCCAAAACCCCGTCCCTCGTTTTCTCTTTGTTTTGCACACTCAACATTGTGTTGGCATTTTGACTGTGCATCATATGAAGAAGTGCTATGCATGAATGTTGATCAGCATGATGTTAAGTAGCTGGTAGTTCCATTTTTGACCACGAATAAAACTTCCAACATGATGTTAACCCTGGTTGAAAAGGCCGTGTTAATATAAATGCTCTGCCTCTAAAAGTTGCAGTTTCTTATCTGAAATCGAACTTGCGCTTATCTCAAACTGAAACTTGCGCTTTCTTCTTATGCACTTTTATACTCCTATGAAACTACATTTTTTTAAGTGCTAAAAATAGATCTCTAGAATTCATAAAATTCTCCATATGCTCAATACTACAAATCTGAAATTCAAAAGACATTCATATCTGAAAGTACTCTCAAAATACACAACACAAAACACAATTCACAACCTGCAAATACTGACAACCCTAAGCTCCTCCTGACAATTCACAACCTGCCCGACTATTGGGCTGGGTCGCAGTCCCCTCCTATTCCTCGGCGGTAGACAGCCGCCCCGTGAGACGATGTGAATGGCGAGGGAGACGATGGCGGGGAAGCGTCGTCAGGCCAACTGCTTTTCTCCTCTTGCAGTTGGGTTCGGTCGACGAAGACTCCACCAGCTCGCTTTGGCAGGACACCCTCACAAACGGCACCCTGTAGATGCTCAATCCTTCAATCTCTGGTGGATGCTCCATCTAGGATTGATACTCCCACCACCGCTCCCTCACAATCGGATTCGGTGAATCTGTTTTCTCCATGGCCTAGTGGAGCAGCTCTATGTACTCCGGTGCGACTCCCTCCGGGAGTATCGCCGCCTTTTTGCTCTGTTGCTGATATTTGGCCATGGATATCGCCGTCGCCGCTAGTTGGTCATTGTTATCAAACCAAGACTGTATCTCCAACATCCTAGCTAGCTTCACAGGGTCGCCGTCTGCGATCCTCACGTATCTGTTGTACTCCTCCATCGATCTACTTCTCCACAGCAACTTCACTCGCTGGCGGTGGTTTTTGAATGGAAGAGGAGAGGAGCGGCGCTGGTTTTGGATTAGAACAGGAGAGGAGCGACGCTGGTTTTGGACTGGAACAGGAGAGGTGGGGCGGTGGTTTTGAAATGGAAGAGGAGAGGAGCGGCGCTGGATTTAGATTGGAACAGGAGAGGAGCGGCGGTGGATTTAGATTGTAACAGGAGAAGAGCGGAAGAGCGGCGCTGGTCTTGGAAGTATTTTTTGTTGTTTTATGATTTTGGGTCAAAGTTTGACCATGTAATCAGATGTGACAAGCAAATGCGAATGCATGTCACCAAAAATTGTATCGTTTGGTTCGTATCTGAATGTACTTTCAAATTATATTATTTTTGCAATGTATAACATATATTTTATGTGCGAAAATCATGGTCAATTATGACCCAGAATAAAAGGGAGACTAGTTAATGTGGGGTCGCTTTCTTAATTGAAGGGTAAATTGAATTTGATTTTGATCCAGTCACAGCGCGCCGGCCCTCTCGCCCAATCCTAAATCGCTGCCGCACGCTCCTCTCCCTGTTCTACATTGCAAAACCACCTCCTCTCCTCTCCATCATCTCCATTCCAAAACCACCGTCTCGCCTGTCCCTCTTCTGATCTCCTCCATTGCAAAACCACCTCCTCTCCTCTCCATCATCTCCATTCCAAAACCACCTCCTCTCCTCTCCATCATCTCCATTCCAAAACCACTGTCTCGCCTCTCCCTCTTCTGATCTTCTCCATTGCAAAACCACCTCCTCTCCTCTCCATCATCTCCATTCCAAAACCACATCCTCTCCTCTCCATCATCTCAATTCCAGAACCACCGTCTCGCCTCTCCCTCTTCTGATCATCTCTCCATTGCAAAACCACCTCCTCTCCTCTCCATCATCTCCATTCCAAAACCACCTCCTCTCCTCTCCCTCTTTTCTATTGCAAGACCACCATATCTCCTCCCATCTTCCAAAGCTAGCACCGGACCACTCAGAATGACATCTATGGAGAAGATGCAGTAGCGAACCAGGAAAATCGCCGGCGGCGACCAGGCAAAGTTGGCCAAGTTGGAGGAGATCCTTAGTTGGTTTGACAATGAGTGGGAGATTTTGAGGACGGCGCGGTGTAACGCCCTCGATGCGGCTATATCTCCCACGTGTCGAAGCACGACTTAGAGGCATAACCGCATTGAAAGCAATGTCGCAAGTGAGGTAATCTTCACATAACCCAAGTAATACATAAGGGAAAGAGATACATAGTTGGCTTACAATCGCCACTTCACACAAATACATGAATAAAACATTACATCATCCAGATACAATCAAGGTCCGACTACGGAACCAAAATAAAAGAAGAACCCCAAATGCGACAAAGGTCCCCGAACGACCCCAACTGGGCTCCACTACTGACCAACTAGAACGAAACAACACAAAAGGCAAGATCTTCATCGAGCTCCTCCTTGAGCTTGGTTGCGTCATCTGCTCGGTACATAGGCACCTGCAAACTGGTTTTTTTGGAAGTATCTGGTGAGCCATGAGGACTCAGCAATCCCATTACCATGGGTATCAAGACTAGCAAGGCTTAAAGGGTAAGGAAGGGTAAAGTGGTGAGGTTGCAGCAGTGACTAAGCAAGTATGGTGGCTAACATACGCAAAGAAGAGCGAGAAGAGAACAAGCGGAACGGTCGTGAAGCTAGCAATGATCAAGAGGTGATCCTGAACACCTACTTACGACAATCATAACACAGAAACCGTGTTCACTTCCCGGACTTCGCCGAGAAGAGACCATCACGGCTACACACGCGGTTGATGCGTTTTAATTCGGATCAAGTGTCAAGTTATCTACAACCGGACATTAACAAATTCCCATCTGCCACATAACCGCGGGCACGGCTCTCGAAAGTTTAAACCCTGCAGGGGTGTCCCAACTTAGCCCATGACAAGCTCTCGCGATCATCGAAGGAATAGACCTTCACCCGAGACACTCCGATCAGACTCGATCCCGGTACATCAAGACATTTCGACAATGGTAAAACAAGACCAGCAAAGCCGCCCGGCGTGCCGACATCCTGATAGTAGCCGCGCATATCTCGTCTCAGGCCACGACCGGATGAGCTAAGCATACAGGTACCGACGTAACCCAAGTTGCCAAGGGATGGTCCCGCACGGTGCTCTAGTTTGGACCAACGCTTAGACAAGCACTGGCCCGGGGGGGCTATAATAAAGATGACCCTTGGGTTAATTACTCCCAAGGGAAAAGTAGGTGGTGGTGAGGCAAATGGTAAAAGGCAATGTTGGGCCTTCTTTGGACAAGTTTTATTCAAAGCGAACTCGTCAAGGGATCCCATAAATCACCCGACCGCGTAAGGGACGCAAAATCCGGGAACATAACACCGGTATGACGGAAACTAGGGCGGCAAGAGTGGAACAAAACACCAGGCATAAGGCCGAGCCTTCCACCCTTTACCAAGTATATAGATGCATTCATAATATAAGAGATATTGTGATATCCCAACCAAAATCCTGTCCACCATGGAGAAATCTTCAACTTCACCTGCAACTAGCAACGCTATAAGAGGGGCTGAGCAAAGCGGTAACATAGCCAAACAACGGTTTGCTAGGAATGGTGTCAAAGGTTAGAGGTTCATGGCAGTATGGGATGGCTTGACAAACAGGTAATAGGTAGCCAGCATAGCGAAAGAACGAGGCAACTGGCATAGCAACGATAGTAGTGAGATCCAGGGTAGCGGTCATCTTGCCTGAAATCCCGCAAGGAAGAAGAACGAGTCCATGAAGAAGATGAACGGATGAAGCCAAACCAATCGTAGACGAACGAAACCTCACAACTCCGGAACGAAACCGAAGCTAAAGAGAGAAGCAACCCGGAAAGAAACAAACAACATGGTAAACACACAAGCATAATCATGGCATGATGCACAAACAAGTATGATGCATGTCCGGTTTAATGAGGCATGGCATGGCAAAGTGCAAACAAACAACACTACAAATTAAGTGGAGCTCAATATGCAACGAGTTGCATATTGACAAAACACCACATCAATTATTTAGTTTGATCTCGTTATAAGCTACTCAACAATATTAAATGTTGTTAAACATGGCAAGAGGTGAAGCATAATGAAACTAGCTACCTAGGCAAGTTTAAATGAGGCCGGAAACAACGAACAACAAGTCCGGAAAATCCCCATGTGCATATTTTAAGGTTTGGTACTGTTCTGCCCTAAACACAATTTTAACGTTGTTAAACAGGAAAATAAAATGTACCATGTTAATCTAGGCAATTTTCCACCCCATTTACATATAAAGAACATTTAAAACCGAGCTACGGTTAATTAGTTATGAAATAAATCATTTTAACATGGCATTTGAGCAAATTTAAACAAACAGCATTTTAAACATATTAACATGAGATGAAAGTGGCATATTGTGAAACTAGATGAAAAACTAAGCATTTTACATATATAAGTTGTTTTAATCCGATACACGGTTGTGGAGTTATTAAATGCATGAATATGAGGGTCTAATCTGTAAAACTGCAGACTCTGGATAATTGGGCAAATTCACAGAACGGGAAAAAATGACATGGGCCGAAACTGTTGGCCCAACAACAACAAAAAAAAACAAAGAGGCTGCTCACTTTGGGCTGAGGCCCAGTTGGAGAGGAGGAAGCCGGTTGAAGGGGAGGCAGAGGCTTGGCTGGGCAACGGCTGGGCCGGCTTGGATCTGGCCCAGGAGGCGAAGGAGCTGGGCAGCCCGGCGCTGGGCTGGAGCGGGTCAGCGCGATGGGCCGGGGCGCTGAGGAGGGAGGCGGTCAACGGGCACAGGGGAGCGAGCGGCTCCTCTGCTCGCTCCCGAGCTATGCCATGGCGGCTGCGACGGGGTCCGGCAGAGCTGGCGAGGGCAGTGGAGACATAGAGGCAGCGGTTCCGGCCGGATCCGGGCGGATCTGGCCCCGGGGAGGCCATTCCCAGCGACGGCGAGGCCAAACGGCGATGAGACAGCGAGGATGCATGGGGCGGCGTTGAGGTCTGCGGAGAGAGAGGGATGACAGTGAGGAGAGTGGGCACCGGAGGAGGAGAGGGAGGGCGGCCTCCACTGGCGATGGCGGGCGCCTCCGATGAAGTCCCAGGCGGGCCGGAAGTCAGCGGCGGTCTACTCGGGCGCCGAGGTGGTCGGGATCGGGATCCACCCGATCCAGATGGGCGAGGCAGCGGGGAGACGGCGGCGGGTACGCGGGCGCTCGGGGCCCGGTCGCGCCCGAGGCGGGCCGGGTGGGCTGGCAAAGCCGCGGCGAAGTGGGGCGCAGGGAGGACAGGTGGCGCGCGCTGGATGGATGCGGAAGGCGGCAGCGATGACGTGTCGCGCTCCTATTGGCTGGAGTGAGGTGGCTGGCGGCGTTGGACATGTCCGGGCGCGGTGGAGATTTTTGTCCGGCGGCGCGAGGAGGGAGAGGGCTAGGGTTTCATCCGCGAAAAATGGAGGGGAGGTCTATTTATAGATGGAGGGAGCTAGGAGAGTCCAAATGAGGTGCGGTTTTCGGCCACGCGATCGTGATCGAACGACCGAGAGCATGGAGGGGAGTTTGGTGGGTTTTGGGCCACTTTGGAAGGGGTGTTGGGCTGCAACTCAAAGAGGGCTTTCACGGTTACCGGTTAACCGTTGGAGTATCAAACGACCTCCAAATGGCACGAAACTTGACAGCGGTCTACGGTGCTATACCAAGGCAGCTTGGCAAACCTCGGCCATTCGAGAAAGTTTAACACCCGCACATGAAAAGAGAGAAGAGGGGACGCCGGGAGACATAGGAGTGCCGGATTGCAAAACGGACAATGGGGAAAATGCTCGGATGCATGAGACGAACACGTATGCAAAATGAAATGCACATGATGACATGATATGAAATGCAGATGATGACAAGGTGAAATGCAACACGCAAGCAATGACATGGCAACAACGGCAAATAACTGGCGGACACCTGGCGCATCGGATCCGGGGCGTTACAACACTCCATCACTACGAGAGGATCTCGTCCCGAGATCTAGGATGGCACCGGAGGGAAAACGGAAGAGAAAGAGAAGAGGTAAAACAAAGTTGCTTCTTTGAGAAATGAGTGAAACCACGAACCTTGAGAGGTTGAGCCATTAGAGATGAAGGAGATTGCAAACAATCCTTAGAAAAGATGAATAGGGAACATTACGAGAACTTGAAGGTTGCAAAGACATAAATTAAGAGTTTGATGGACAAGATAGAATTTGAACCCACTCCGGTTAAAACAAGATGAGAGAGGAAGAATGATATAATTTGGGCAGCACTCCGACTGTAAATGGAAGGAATTGAACATGAACTTGACAAATGAGAGGATACTTGATGAAATCAACAACACACTGCCTCCGGAATTGAAAGAATGGCACAAGGGGTAAGAAACATTACAAACCGCACTCCGGTTGAGAAGAGAGGCAAAACTTGATAAGATGAAAGCACTTGAATGGAGGACACGACACTCTGGTTAAATGGATAAGAAGAGAAGAACACGATCCTCAAGAAATGAGGTGATGGGTGAATAGCACAACATCACAATGCCTTCGGAAGAAAGAATAGAAGATAGATAATTGAAATAGAAGAATGGAGAAGAAAATGCCAACATCTGTCACCAACGGAAACAAATGATTGGATTGATATCAACAAGGAGACGAGAAAACTTATTTCACCGGAAGGACAAATGAAGAACTTGGGTCATTTATAAGCACCATAAATAGCAACAATCCTTAGGGAAAGCTTTAGGTGAAATATAACCCAAGATAACTCCAGTGACGAGACTGGTGGATTTAAAATACCTCATTCTTGACAACAATATGGATCATGAAACAAGAAGGAAATTGTCAAGAGTGACATAACACCACCTCAGAAGATAAGGTAGAAAGAATTGCACTTTGGAATGCAAGATGAAGAATACTTGAGCTCCTCAAAACAAAACAAGTGTTGGGCACCCTGTTTATTTAGAGTAAAGCTTGGCGGATCATAACTTCGAGAGAAATCTTGAAGAACAAATGAAGAATGAAAAGAATCCTTGAGGAACCACCATGTAGAGCCTCCATGAAGAACTCCGGTAAACAAAAGGGTGATAGAAAAGAAAGAGAAGTTGAAAACACAAGGTGAATCCTTGCAATGATTTAGATGGATCTCTGTGATAATTAGAGCTTGGAACTCCGGAAAAAAGAGAAGATGAAACAAATGAAACCGAGAATGTAAGGGCCTCCGAAATAAAGAATTGAATTTACTCGATGAAACAAGAATAAGAATTACATTATGCTTATCCCTCATCAATTAAATTGATGACCCACAATGGATTTGGCATACTACTTATTCTCGTAGAAAGGATTAAGAGAGATATAGCGCAAGCTTGGGAAGGTCTTCAACGAACCATCGGTAGGACTGGAATCAACAAATGAATTAAATGATAATGAAAGAGGTGAAATCTTGAACGAACCACCGTAAGAACTGAGAATGGATGTAGCAAAGGCATGATTCACCGGGAAGAATTGAAAAACGAATGAAGATATTTGAGGGGATTTAGATACATTAGAACGAAGAGAACATGAACTGATTAGAGGATATTGAACGAATCACCGGTAGATTTGGAGAACGATAGCTACACACTGAGAATGAAGAATTATGACATGATGGCCTTCGGAGGAAAAAAAAATGGAAACAACTCATGAAATGCTCCGGATGGTAAGAAAAGAATTGTCACAATCGAAAACAATTATGAGGTTAGCATGAAGCTAGAACCATGAATCTTGAAGAGAATAGAGCAAGATTAAAGAGAAACTCTTCTTCGGTCTTCAAATGATGAGAATGACAACGAGAAACACCACCAAGAATTATTGAGGCACACCGGAAGAATCAAAAGCGAAGAGGTTGAGCCAACTATGAAAAGAATTTGAAAGATCTTGGAGAAAAGTATTTGACTGATGATAACTCATTCTTACGTCAAACTCTGAAAAGAATTTGGGATAGCTCTGGGAAAATAGAAGGGTCAGGTAAGATCCTGGGAAAAGACCTGTGGGTTAGGGCCCACTCAAAAGAAAACCGTTGAAAAGATTTAAAAGAGATGTTGCACCGGTTGAATTAAATGACTTGAATGAGATACCAATCTCGAAAGAGCTTGAACGAATGCAGAGTGGAAACACGAATCTTCGAGATATCTTGAGCACTCCGAATAACAAATAGCGAGAAGTAGAATGATAATGAGGTGCACCGGTATGAGAAGACATTGAAATGAGGAAAAAGGTATGATCAACAAAACTTGACTTGAATCCACCGGAGAAGAGAAAGGAATGAGGAATGACGAACTAGTAGAACATCTTCTTGAGAACCACCGGGTAAGAACATTGACGGAAAAGAATGGAGAAACTTCACATGAATAAATGGATATTTGATTAAGAAATCTGTGTCCTTGAAGAAAAGGGTGGGAGGGCGGGAAAAACAAAGGCAACTTGGAAACGGATGAAACAAACACCGTTGATAAGAAATGATAATTGGTCTTGCTATTGTTGAAGTGATCGGATCCACTTGAAGAGAAACACGCCGGTTGAAAAGGATTGACATGACAATCTCGATGATCAAAAGGATTAGTACTCACATAGCAATATGAGAACACCGTTTAGGAAAGGTATGGATTCAACATTTGACTTCGAAGCAACTCGAATACCACAAATAAAACAAAACAAAGGATTGGCTTGCAGAATAAGCCGGAACAAACATATGATAGAGATTTCGTCAGAAGTTTTAGTGGTGGGGCCTACGGGCTCGATCGTCTGACACCATCATGTACAAGGCAATGCACATGACATCTGAAGTGTCCCAGTCGGCATAGCCAAGGACTCTTTAAGACACAACGAGACCCCATGTAAAACCAACCGTGAATAGGCGGACCACTAGGCGTCGAACCCCAATTTCATATCATACATCCGTCGGAAAGATATCCTAAGAGCTACTTGAATTCCCACCTATGAAACTCCCGAAACTTTCGGTTATGCAATCTGGTGTTGGGGATACAGGAGCAATATATCTCACCCAAACTAACAATCCCTACATCCAATTGTATCCATCCGTCAACACATAACCAAGAAACCTTGAAATCGTCTACCTCAACCTTGAAAAGCATCCGTTATAATGAGTCATGGCAATACTCCCGTACTCACCTCGATCTTTGGGTTAGCGGGTTATCTCACCAACAACGCATAAAAGAGATTTTCGATGTCGGCGTACTAAACTCGGTATTCGAACTGCAGCGATAAAATTATGGCGACAACACCTCGAGCTCAACTCCGGGACACCGCCACAACCCCTAAATGTCGAGGCACCAAGACAATGTTGTCATCATAAAACCATCGAACGATTCTAACATACCCGTGTGATCCTAAAAAAAATTAGTGAAATTTAAGAAGAGAAGAGTCAAAACTCTCGTCGAGGATTCCTCACGGAAGGTCGAAGGGTGAGGAGTAAAAAGAATTCCTAACTCTCGATATATATATAATCCTAAATGACTCAAAACATTTTCTAGACACAACTCGGCCGCTAAAAGCGATCAGCGGTGGGGCTCCTAAGGTCGGAAGGCTCGATTACCAACTTATAGCGCCCTCGATCGGCTATATCTCCCACGTGTCGAAGCACGACTTAGAGGCATAACCGCATTGAAAGCAATGTCGCAAGTGAGGTAATCTTCACACAACCCAAGTAATACATAAGGAAAGAGATACATAGTTGGCTTACAATCGCCACTTCACACAAATACATGAATAAAACATTACATCATCCAGATACAATCAAGGTCCGACTATGGAACCAAAATAAAAGAAGAACCCCAAATCGACAAAGGTCCCGAGCGACCCCAACTAGGCTCCACTCTTGACCAACTAGAGCGAAACAACACAAAAGGCAAGATCTTCATCGAGCTCCTCCTTGAGCTTGGTTGCGTCATCTGCTCGGTACATAGGCACATGCAAACTGGTTTTTTTTGGAAGTATCTGGTGAGCCACGAGGACTCAGCAATCCCATTACCATGGGTATCAAGACTAGCAAGGCTTAAAGGGTAAGGAAGGGGTAAAGTGGTGAGGTTGCAGCAGCGACTAAGCAAGTATGGTGGCTAACATACGCAAAGAAGAGCGAGAAGAGAACAAGCGGAACGGTCGTGAAGCTAGCAATGATCAAGAGGTGATCCTGAACACCTACTTACGACAATCATAACACAGAAACCGTGTTCACTTCCCGGACTCCGCCGAGAAGAGACCATCACGGCTACACACGCAGTTGGTGCGTTTTAATTCGGATCAAGTGTCAAGTTATCTACAACCGGACATTAACAAATTCCCATCTGCCACATAACTGCGGGCACGGCTCTCGAAAGTTTAAACCTGCGCAGGGTGTCCCAACAGCCCATGACAAGCTCTCGCGATCATCGAAGGAATAGACCTTCACCCAAGACACTCCGATCGGACTCGGTATCGGTACATCAAGACATTTCGACAATGGTAAAACAAGACCAGCAAAGCCGCCCGGCGTGCCGACATCTGATAGTAGCAGCGCGTATCTCGTCTCGAGCCACGACCGGATGAGCTAAGCGTCACAGTACCGGCGTAACCCAAGTTGCCAAGGGATGGTCCCATACGGTGCTCTAGTTTGGACCAGCGCTTAGACAAGCAACGGCCGGGGGCTATAATAAAGATGACCCTTGGGTTAATTACTCCCAAGGGAAAAGTAGGTGGTGGTGAGGCAAATGGTAAAAGGCAATGTTGGGCCTTGCGGACAAGTTTTATTCAAAGCGAACTGTCAAGGGGTCCCATAAATCACCCGACCGCGTAAGGGGCGCAAAATCCGGAAACATAACACCGGTATGGCGGAAACTAGGGCGGCAAGAGTGGAACAAAACACACGGGCATAAGGCCGAGCCTTCCACCCTTTACCAAGTATATAGATGCATTCATAATATAAGAGATATTGTGATATCCCAACCAAAATCCTGTCCACCATGGAGAAATCTTCAACTTCACCGCAACTAGCAGCGCTATAAGAGGGCTGAGCAAAGCGGTAACATAGCCAAACAACGGTTTGCTAGGAATGGTGTCAAAGGTTAGAGGTTCATGGCAATATGGGATGGCTTGACAAGCAGGTAATAGGTAGCGCAGCATAGCGAAAGAACGAGGCAACTGGCATAGCAATGATAGTAGTGAGATCCAGGGTAGCGGTCATCTTGCCTGAAATCCCGCAAGGAAGAAGAACGAGTCCATGAAGAAGATGAACGGATGAAGCCGAACCAATCGTAGACGAACGAAACCTCACAACTCCGGAACGAAACCGAAGCTAAAGAGAGAAGCAACCCGGAAAGAAACAAACAACATGGTAAACACACAAGCATAATCATGGCATGATGCACAAACAAGGATGATGCATGTCCGGTTTAATGAGGCATGGCATGGCAAAGTGCAAACAAACAACACTACAAATTAAGTGGAGCTCAATATGCAACGAGTTGCATATTGACAAAACACCACATCAATTATTTAGTTTGATCTCGTTATAAGCTACTCAACAATATTAAATGTTGTTAAACATGGCAAGAGGTGAAGCATAATGAAACTAGCTACCTAGGCAAGTTTAAATGAGGCCGGAAACAACGAACAACAAGTCCGGAAAATCCCCATGTGCATATTTTAAGGTTTGGTACTGTTCTGCCCTAAACACAATTTTAACGTTGTTAAACAGGAAAATAAAATGTACCATGTTAATCTAGGCATTTTTCCACCCCATTTACATATAAAGAACATTTAAAACCGAGCTACGGTTAATTAGTTATGAAATAAATCATTTTAACATGGCATTTGAGCAAATTTAAACAAACAGCATTTTAAACATATTAACATGAGATGAAAGTGGCATATTGTGAAACTAGATGAAAAACTAAGCATTTTACATATATAAGTTGTTTTAATCCGATGCACGGTTGTGGAGTTATTAAATGCATGAATATGAGGGTCTAATCTGTAAAACTGCAGACTCTGGATAATTGGGCAAATTCACAGAACGGGAAAAAATGACATGGGCCGAAACTGTTGGCCCAACAACAACAAAAAAACAGAGAGGTTGCTCACTTTGGGCTAAGGCCCAGTTGGAGAGGAGGAAGCCGGTTGAAGGGGAGGCAGAGGCTTGGCTGGGCCACGGCTGGGCCGGCTTGGATCTGGCCCAGGAGGCGAAGGAGCTGGGCAGCCGGGCTGGTGGAGCAGTCGTGTGATGGGCCGGGGCGCTGAGGAGGGAGGCGGTCAACGGGCACAGGGGAGCGAGCGGCTCCTCTGCTCGCTCCCGAGCTATGCCATGGCGGCTCTTGTGGGTCCGTGAGAGCGGGCGAGGGCGATGGAGACATAGGCGGGCGGTTCGGCGGATCCGGGCGGATCTGCCCCGGGAGGCCATTCCAGCGATGGCGAGGCCAAGCAGCGATGAGACAGCGAGGCGCGGTACTCCGGCGGTGTTGAGGTCCTGTGGGAGAGAGAGGGATGACTGGTGAGGGAGAGTGGGCACCGGAGGAAGGAGAGGGAAGGCGGCCTCCACCTGCTGATGGCGGGCGCACTCCGATGAAGTCCCGCGGGCAGGGCCGGGAAGTCAGGCGGCGGCTCTACTCCGGCGCGCCGAGGTGGTCGGGATCGGGATCCACCCGATCCAGATGGGCGAGGCAGCGGGGAGACGGCGGCGGTAGTGTGGCGCTCGGGGTTCGGTCGCGCCCGAGGCGGGCGGGGTGGGTGGCAAAGCAGCCGCGAAGTGGGGGCGCAGGAGGACAGGTGGCGCGCTGGATGGATGCGGAAGGCGGCAGCGATGACGTGTCGCGCTCCTATTGGCTGGAGTGAGGTGGCTGGCGGCGTTGGACATGTCCGTGCGGTGGAGATTTTGTCCGTGGCCTTGAGGAGGGAGAGGGCTAGGGTTTCATCTGCGAAAAATGGAGGGGAGGTCTATTTATAGATGGAGGGAGCTAGGAGAGTCCAAATGAGGTGCGGTTTTCGGCCACGCGATCGTGATCGAACGACCAAGAGCATGGAGGGGAGTTTGGTGGGTTTTGGGCCACTTTGGAAGGGGTGTTGGGCTGCAACTCAAAGAGGGCTTTCACGGTTACCCGGTTAACCGTTGGAGTATCAAACGACCTCCAAATGGCACGAAACTTGACAGGCGGTCTACCGGTGCTATACCAAGGCCGCTTGGCAAACCTCGGGCCATTCCGAGAAAGTTTAACACCCGCACATGAAAAGAGAGAAGAGGGGACGCCGGGAGACATAGGAGTGCCGGATTGCAAAACGGACAATGGGGAAAATGCTCGAATGCATGAGACGAACACGTATGCAAAATGAAATGCACATGATGACATGATATGAAATGCAGATGATGACAAGGTGAAATGCAACACGCAAGCAATGACATGGCAACAACGGCAAATAACTGGCGGACACCTGGCGCATCGGATCCGGGGCGTTACATGCGGGCCATGTGGAATGTATGCGAAAGAGCAAGACGACGGCGATGAGGGCGGCGATGTACATGTACTCCTCGGCGGCAGTCACGCCGCAGTCCTTCGAGTGCATCGAGTATCTCCTATGGCCGATGGAGCAGACAGATTCGCCCGAGGCGACAGTCAGGCGGAGGTGGTGGGCGTACAGGTCAAAGGTCGAGCACTCAGAGGATAATGAATCGATCGAGTATGGTGTGCCGTTCGTGAGGGTGTAGAGCCAGCCGGAGCCACGGGAGTATTCGTTCTCCCACCGCAAGAGGAGGCCGGATGGTGCGACGTCGCTTCCCCGATGTTCTCCACGGTTCCCTCGATGCTCGCCTCGTTTCAACGGTGGCGGTACGGTTTAAGGTAAGCTTCGCACTAACCTAATCTTCCACCTGCTCATGCTTACAATTAGTGTGACACCTAATGAAAATCATGCTTACAATCAGTCTCCGAGTACTATGCCAATCACCCTAAAATAGCTCTGGACCTTTGGGTCAAAGATGTGACACAATGTACAAATAAAGTAAAATAGATTGGTGCTTCTTTCAGAAAAGAGTACTCCCTAGAAAACTGCCAATATAAGCTACTAGTATTTGGTTAGAGGATTTGCTGCCGAGAAAGATCCGTCCACAGAGAGCGCCACACATCCCACTGGTTGTGGTGGATGCCAATGCGTGCATGCAGCATGGTTGGTGTCGGTAATTTTTACTTGGCACCTACTTTTCTGCATATATGTCGGTTCCATACGTACATTTGTGCAGTTCCACCAAAATGCAGCTGAATAACCCTGTTTGCACAGATAATGAAAAAGCGTGATTACATTATGGTGGCACTAGTTGATGAAACACACAAAATAAATAGAAGAAAATATTGCGATAGTATCATAGTATGCCATGCTGTGAGAGCGAGATGGGCCCTACGACGCCTCATACGGTACGCCTCATACTGGACATCGTCCCAAGTCTCCCAGATACACCTTCTGACAGTGATGAAGATCAGTGTACAACAGTAGTACAAGGAGGCGCCTTGAGACATTCAAATCTCTATTTTTGTACATATCAACTAAAATTAAGCACCCCAGTTTGCAGAAGCGCTTAAACATTAACAATGGGACTAGTTGATGAAACATACTTTAAAAAAGAGAAGCTCTTTCTTTATCTACATTGGAAATGAAATGATAGAGATGACACTCACTCTATTTTAACTATATTATTACTTCATTTTATCAGTGACACTAGGGTCGAGCAGGTGGCAAACGAGGTGTACCGTGCATCACAAGGATGGAGGCCGGGGGTGCTTAGACTGGGATGCTGAAGCTGGCTCTTTCAGTCACCAACATGGATGATTCAATTCATGGAACCTTTTGGTGCAGTTCACCTAAAATGAAGCAATGTCCCGTGACCTAGCAACTTCTTCTTCAATTTTTTTAAGAAAAGGGCTCCAGCCCCGGTTCCATTTCCATCAAAAAATGAAACCCACAGAGCTTCTTCTTCATTAGTTGCAATAAAATTGAGCAACATCAAGGTTGGTTGTGAAGCTCCTGGAATGCTAAACTATAATTTGGATATCATTTGTGCAGTTCACCTAAGATCGAGCGTGAAATGTATATCTCTGTTTGCACAAAAAAGGTGGAAAGGAGGGTGACTAACAAGTAACAAGTGATGAAACATGCATCGAATGAAAAGAAGCATGTTCCTTATCTGAATGGCAATCCTACAAGGACAGTAGCAATTTCTAATGCAGTGGCATTGCTAAATATTAGTGTGGGCATCAGGATTAACTATGACAACTGTTAAATACGACATTACTTTGGGCATGGGAGAGTAGGCAGACCACGACAGTTGCATTTCTAACGAAAAGAACCAAATTATCTTAATGGGAAATTTTAGCAGGACATGTAAAGAAGTGCCATTGATTCATATTATTGGAGGCATTACATTGAAAACAACATTGGTTTATTGTGTCCTTACTTTTAACAGTGCGACTGCTACATTTTACCAGTGGCATTACATAAGAGTGGCTCGGGGCAACAAACATCAGAACAAGATATCTGGGTTGGTCCCATTTTTGTTCGGTATAGCCACCTTATACTGTGTGAGGCTAGCAAATCTAGTGCTGGATTTACTCTATTGACTTGTCCCCCAGTCCCCACTTTCTTTCCTTTTTCAACCAATAGATCGGGATTATATTGAGTTTGTACTACGTTTCCCTTTATTTCCCTATTAGACCAGTTGGATAGCTAGTCTCTGCTACTTTTTGCCCTATTATTTCCTCTTTTGACCAAGTCCTAGATTCAGGTAACAAATCCTCCCCCACCCCCACCCCATTTCTTCCTTGTTTGAACCAAGTAGTACTAGATTCGAGTGCATGAACTAGTTTTACTCTTAAACGTCAAAAAATTAGGTGGTTTTCGAACAGCCGATCGATCCTATGTACGAGGGGGGCCTAAGAAATGAGTGTTGAGGCTCGTGGCAAGTATCGTTGTTTTCTGACCTTCACAAGATGATTTGAGCAGATATGGGTATATCTACTTGATGAAACATAAGTCTGAAATAGTTGAAAGGTTAAAAGAATTTCAGAGTGAAGTGGAAAAATCATCGTAACAAGAAAATAAAGTTTCTGCGATCTGATCGCGGAGAGGAATATTTGAGTTACGAGTTTGGTCTTCAATTAAAACAATGTGGAATAGTTTCACAGCTCACGCCACCTGGAACACCACAATGTTATGGTGTGTCCGAACGTCGTAACCGCACTTTATTTGATATGGTGCGATCTATGATGTCTCTTACTGATTTACCAATATTGTTTTGGGGTTATGCATTAGAGACAGCTGCATTCACATTAAAAGGGCACCATCTAAATCCGTTGAGATGACAACATATGAATCGTGGTTTAGCAAGAAACCCAAGTTGTCGTTTCTTAAAGTTTGGGGCTGCAATGCTTATGTGAAAAAGTTTCATCCTGATAAGCTCGAACCCAAATCGGAGAAGTGCGTCTTCATAGAATACCCAAAGGAAATAGTTGGGTACACCTTCTATTACAGATCCGAAGGCAATATATTCGTTGCTAAAAATGGATCCTTTCTAGAGAAGGAGTTTCTCTCGAAAGAAGTGAGTGGGAGGAAAGTAGAACTTGATGAGGTATGGCTGTACTGTTCCTTATTGGAAAGTAGTTCATCACGAAATCGGTTCTGTGACAAATACACCAATTAGTGAGGAAGCTAATGATATTGATCATGAAACTTCAGATCAAGTTACTACAGAACCTCGTGGGTCTTCGAGTAAGATCCGCGCAGTGGTGTAGTAATCATGTTCTGGAAGTCATGTTACTAGACCATGATGAACCTACGAACTATGAGGAAGCGATGATGAGCCCAGATTCTGCGAAATGGCTCGAGGCCATAAAATCTGAGATATGATCCATGTATGAGAACAAAGTATGGACTTTGATTGACTTGCTCGATGATCAGCAAGCCATGTTAAATAAATGGATCTTCAAGAGGAAGACGGACACTAATAGTAGTATTACTATCTACCAAGCTCGACTTGTTGCGAAAGGTTTTCAACAAGTTCAAGGTGTTGAATACAATGAGATTTTCTCACTTGTATCGATGCTTATGTCTGTCTGAATCATGTTAGCAATTGCCACATTTTATGAAATCTGGCAAATGGATGTCAAAACTGCATTCCTTAATGGTTTTCTTAACGAAGAGTTGTATATGATGCAACCAGAAGGTTTTGTCAGTCCTAAAGGTACTAACAAAATGTGCAAGCTCCAGCAATCCATCTATGGACTGGTGCAAGCATCTCGGAGTTGGAATATACGCTTTGAGAAGTTGATCAAAGCATATAGTTTTATACAGACTTGCCGTGAAGCCTGTATTTACAAGAAAGTGAGTGGGAGCTCTATAGCAGTTCTAATATTATATGTGGATGACATATTGTTGATTGGAAATGATATAGAAATTCTGGATAGCATGAAAGGATACTTGAAAAGAGTTTTTCAAAGCAAGACCTCGGTGAAGCTGCTTACACATTGAGCATCAAGATCTATATAGATAGATCAAGACGCTTGATAAGATTTTTCAATAAGTGCATACCTTGATAAATTTTTGAAATAGTTCAAAATGGAAGAGTCAAAGAAAGAGTTCTTGCCTGTGTTGCAAAGGTATGAAATTGAGTAAGACTCAAATCCCGACCACAGCAGAAAATAGAAAGAGAATGAAAAGTCATTCCCTATGCCTCAGTCATAGGTTCTATAAAGTGTGCTATGCTATGTATCGGACCTATTGTATACCTTGCTCTGAATTAGGCAAGGAGTACAATCTTGATCTAGGAGTAGATCCTTTGGACATTGGTCAAGAATATCCTTAGTAAGGACTAAGGAGATGTTTCTCGATTATGGAGGTGATAAAGAGTTTGTTGTAAAAGTTACATCAGTGCAAACTTTTACACTAATCGAATGACTCTAAGTCTCAACTTTGGATACATATTGAAAGTGGGAGCAATTAGCTAGATTAGCTCCGTGCGAGCATTGTGGACATAAAATATTTGCAAAATACATACGGCTCTGAATGTGATGAGACCCGTTGACTAAGCTTCTCTCACGAGCAAAACATGATCACACCTTAGTACTCTTTGGGTGTTAATCACATAGCGATGTGAACTAGATTATTGACTCTAGTAAACCCTTTGGATGTTGGTCACATGATGATGTGAACTATGAATGTTAATCATATCTGAGATATGAATATTGGTGTTAAATCACATGGCGATGTGAACTAGATTATTGACTCTAGTGCAAGTGGGAGATGAAGGAAATATGCCCTAGAGGCAATAATAAAGTTATTATTTATTTCCTTATTTCATGATAAATGTTTATTATTCATGCTAGAATTGTATTAACCGGAAACATAATACATGTGTGAATACATAGACAAACATAGTGTCACTAGTATGCCTCTACTTGACTAGCTCGTTTATCGAGATGGTTATGTTTCCTAGCCATGGATAAAAGAGTTGTCATTTGATTAACGGGATCACATCATTAGGAGAATGATGTGATTGACTTGACCCATTCATTAGCCTAGCACTTGATCGTTTAGTATCTTGCTATTGCTTGCTTCATGACTTATACAAAGTTCTGCAACTATGAGATTGTGCAACTCCGTTTACGGAAGAACACTTTGTGTGCTACCAAAGCGTCACAGCATAGCTGGGTGAATATAAAGGTGCTCTCTGGTGTTTCCAAAGGTACATGTTGGGTTGGCATAATTCAAGATTAGGATTTGTCACTCCGATTGTCGGAGAGGTATCTCTGGGCCCTCTCGGTAATACTCATCACCTAATCCTTGCAAGCATGTAACTAATGAGTTAGTTATGAGATGACGTATTATGGAGCGAGTAAAGAGACTTGCGTAACGAGATTGAACTAGGTATTGGATCTGACGATCAAATCTCGGGCAAGTAACATACCGATGACAAAGGGAACAAAGTATGTTGTTATGCGGTTTGACCGATAAAGATCTTCGTAGAATATGTAGGAACCAATATGGGCATCCAGGTCCCGCTATTGGTTATTGACCAAGAATGGTTTTAGGTCATGTCTACATAGTTCTCGAACCCGTAGGGTCCACACGCTTAACGTTTCGATGACAGTTTTATTATGAGTTTATAAGTTTTGATGTACTGAAGTTTGTTCGGAGTCCCGGATGTGATCACGGACATGACGAGGAGTCTCGGAATGGTCGAGACATAAAGATTGATATTTTGGAAGCCTACAATTGGACATCGGAATGGTTCCGGGTGAAAACGGCATTTTACCGGAGTACCGGATGGTTACTGGAACCCCCCGGGAGGTTAATGGGCCTACATGGGCCAAGAGGGAGAAGAGGAAGGAGCAAGGAGGGGGCCGCGCGCCCCTCCCCCTCCTAGTCCGAATAGGACAAGGGAAAGGGGGCGGCGCCCCCCTTTCCTTCTCCTCCTCCCCTCTTTCCTCCTTCTCTACTACTCCAATTTGGAAAAGGGGAGTCCTACTCCAGGTGGGAGTAGGACTCCCCCCTTGGCGTGCCCCCTAGGCCGGCGGCCTCCTCCCCCTGGCTCCTTTATATACAGGCGGGGGCACCCCATAGACACACAAGTTGATCTACGGATCGTTC
The DNA here is from genome assembly GCA_021437245.1 of Aegilops speltoides. NCBI lineage: Eukaryota > Viridiplantae > Streptophyta > Magnoliopsida > Poales > Poaceae > Aegilops > Aegilops speltoides. The sequence goes on along the minus strand of CM038146.1, from coordinate 214,463,521 downwards.
CTTAGCCGTGTGTGGTGCCCCCTTCCACCATATTCCACCTCGGTCATATCGTCGCGAAGCTTAGGCGAAGCCCTGCGCCGGTAGAACATCAAGATCGTCACCACGCCGTCGTGCTGACGGAACTCTCCCTCGACACTCTGCTGGATCGGAGTTCGAGGGACGTCATCGAGCTCAACGTGTGCTAAACTCGGAGGCTCCGTACGTTCGGTGCTTGGATTGGTCGGATCGTGAAGACGTACGACTACATCAACCGCGTTGTGCTAACGCTTCCGCTTATGGTCTACGAGGGTACGTGGACATACACTCTCCCCTCTCATTGCTATATCATCACCATGATCTTGCGTGTGCATAGGAAATTTTTTGAAATTACTATGTTCCCCAACAGTCACATGCATGGACGAACTGATCTTCCATGTCTTGCAAGGATCGTCCAGGCACCAATGTAGTACAACACTTCTCTAGTACTATCGCTCATCTCCCTCTTCTATTAAGTCACCCGACTTGCGGGGCCGGGAGTGTGCCTATGGTCGGTTCTCAGTTGCCGTCCCACACGCGCGTTCCATTCGGAGAGCAGCGTACCAGACCGACCGAATGTCTGGGGTGCGACGCGAACGCGACGTGCGTGCTGTATACTTCGTACATGTGTATCGCCGTTTTCTAGACGATTTGCTCCATGGCGCGGGCGCAATCCATGGATACAAAATTAGTATATTGTATACTATTTAAAAGTCGAGGGTGGGGCTTTTCCTGCCCGGTAGGCGGCAGGACAGTTCCGCCTAGTCGGTTCGACAGAGACGCGAGAAGACGAGGGAGTAGGCTGCTACAAATGTAGGGTTGTGTGATTTGACAGCGAGTTACTTCTGGGCAAATGCAATAAATACTAGTACTCCATGTGTCCAATTATATAAGAACGTTTTTGACACTACACTAGCTAGTGTCAAAAACGTTCTTATATTATGGAGACGAGAGAATCTTGAAGAAAGAGATAGAGAGGAGTAAAAAAAAGACACTTATAGCCAACCTTGTTGTAGTATGAGTGACTAAGTGATGACTATGTATGACATGCCAACATCAGATAGCCTAACGCACCGTGTTAAATCTCCAAGGGTGCGACCACGCGAGCGACGCGACGGTCGTGGTAGGTGCGACCATAATACGGGCTGCTGGCAGCCCTTGGATCTGAGATCAAACGGTCGCATGCTAAGTTGCTGAAAATTTTAAGAATAACCCTCCAGGATAGGATATTCACCCATAGGTCTAGAATCACGCCATGCAACCATTCGATCTAAGATCCAAGGGCTCTCGGAAGCCTGTATCATGGGAGAATGGAAAGCCACTACCCTGTCGTTCGCACGCTGCCAGTTCGCTCCTACTCTTTCCCGCACGTCCTTTAATACTACGGCGGTTCGCTCCTAGTCATCTCGTCCATTCACTACGGTAGTTCCACTAATCCTAACCCTCCTCCCAAATCCATGGTGTCCCAAATCTCCCCGATCGGCGGTGAGTACAAGGTTAGAACCCTCACTGGTGATGAGTTCAACGTCATCTACACCCGTACTTCCGCGACGGCGAAAGGATGCCTTTCTCTCTTCAGACGCATGTTTGAAAACTCACATGATGAGTGGGTCGCTGGGCTAGATGTTGAGTACACCACAGTCCTGGGACGAGAGAAGGATCTAAAGGACGAAGAGAGGAAGAAGCCCGCCGTGATCCAGGTTTGCATACATAAAGTTTGCTTGGTCTACCACATATGCCATGCCGACTGTCACATCCCTAGATTCTGGTGCTGCCTAGTGTTTGCATCTTGCTTGCATCATGTTGAAATTTTTGAAACCTGAATTGAGAAAATTTGGAAGCCTCAAGATTTAATTCAAGAAGGGCAAAGAACCCTGGAAAATTGCATTCAATGTTTCTCAAAATATTTTTATTAATTGTTTAATATTTTTGGCAAGGCTCTTGCACCAAACCAAAAATAATGAACATTTCTAAGGAATATTTTGGGCACTGAATTTAAATCATTATTGTATTTGAATTTGGAATTATATCCATAATATATGGGATATATTTTCAAATAACTTTGAAATGTTTTATGTGCTATTGGAAAAGTCCATCTATTACCATAAAATTATTCAGAGTGTTTTGTCATTGTTTGAATTCATTTTGAATTCACAAGCAGTGGCAAAATAACTGGATAAAAAGAAAACAGAACAAAAATTAAAAGCAGAGCAGAAAAACTCACTGGCAGCCCACTTACAGGCCTTACTGTCTTGGCCCAGCCCACAGCTCGGTGCAGTCATCCCTAACCTCTGCCAAGTGGCGTAGGCGGGACAACTGCAGCGTCTTGAGGCGCCACGCCACCTCCCTGCTCGCCTGCCTCACCAAGGCGCCTCGAAGCCCCTCCTCGGCGCCGCTCTGGACCCCCTGGACCCCCTCTACTTCTCCCTCGCTCTCTGGATCTCTCTTTCCCTTGCTCCTCTGCTTTCTTCCCCGAGCGGAGCTCGCCGTCGCTGCTCGTCACCACCATGGCCACAACAACCCCCACGCCTCTCCGATGAGTCCAAAAGCTCCGCGCCGGAGCCCTCGTCCTCCAGGCCAAGACGTGCGTCTCCGGACACCCTGTGGAGCCTCCATCGCCGTCGTCTTCAACCTCCAGCACCGAAGATCGCCGTCGCCATTCTGCCCGCGTTGGACCTTCCCCGGGCTCGCTGACGCCTCCTCCGGATCCTATGTGAGCACCACCGTCGTTTCCCCCTCTTCGTTTCATCGTTCGCGCATTGTAGCTAAGTCAGCCACCGAGGCCGAGACCTCACCGCCGCCGGCCATGTCGCCGTCGTCGCTCTAGCCACCGCAGCTCCCGCGTATACCACCGAGCTCATAAGCCTCCCAGAAGGCCAATACCGCCACCCGCAGCTCCTGTTGTGCACCGCAGCACCCCGCATGCACCTGGCCGTGCTCCGGCCGCCGCCCCGAGCTCGTTTCCGGCGCGCTCAGGCCACCCTAGCTTCCCCTCTTTGCTCCACCAGATGCGCGCAAACACCAGCTCGCTGTAGAGCCAAACCGTGTCGCAAACAGCCGCCTGTAGCGCGAGCCCGAGCAATGCCGGCGAGCCTCTACCCCGAGATATGGTCGTCGCCGGCCAAAGTCCGGCGATGATGATGTGGCTCCATCATTAGCGCTAATCATCGCATCACTAAACCACCCTGAGACACTGACAGTGGGCCCCTGCACCCATTTAGGTTACCCTAATTCTCTGTTTAGATTAGTGCTAAGCATGTGGCCCACGTGTCAGCTTGACTTTGACTTAGTCAACGTTGACTGGGCCCACCTGTCGGCGACCTAACTAGCCCTGGGTCAATGACCAGTGGACCCCACTGGCCAGGTTTGACCTGGACCGCCCCTGTTGACTTGATGACATCACAGTGACGTCATGCTGATGCACAAAGCATTTACTGGATTTATTCTTCTATAGGAAATTCCATAAAATGTTTAAAACTTGTAAAAATCATAGAAATTCAACTGTAACTCCAAATGCGATAAATTATATATGAAAAATGATCAGAAAAATCCAATCTATCCATCTGTACCATTTTCATGCATGTTAGAACAACTTATAGCTGCTATTTAGCACAAATCATATTAATGGCATTTAAATATCCACATATGGTGCTTGAATTTGAATCTTGGATTCAAACCAACTTCATTTAATCTGGTTGCTAGTTGCATTAGCTTAAACCGTAACATATTGCCAAGTCACACTCATGTGTCATATTGTTGCATTGCATTGATTGTGTTCTTTCTCTGTTGCCGGTGATTGTCCCCTCTCGGTAGACGTTGCTTCGACGATGTGATCGATGACACCGATGAAGAGCTATACTATCTTCGGAAGTGTCAGGCAAGCAAAACCCCCTTGTTTATTCCGATACAATCCCACTCTCTCGCTCCTGCCCTCTTTTACTGCATTAGGACAACAACGATTCAACTATTACAAGCTGCGGTAGTTGAACCCCTTTCCTCTGCATGACCTGTCATTGCCACAGTAAATAGATGAAACCCACTAGCATGAGTAGGAGTTGTTTGAGCCCTGATGTGCCTACTCATTCATGCTTGTTTGTCATGCTTGCTACTACTTAGAGTTGAGTCAGGTCTGATTCATCGGAGATGAATCGGAGGTGTGTGAACATGTCCTACTATTGAGAGCTAAATGTGTGAACACGATTTGGTAAAGGTAGCGGTGAGAGGCCATGTAGGAGTACATGGTGGGTTGTCTCATAGAAGCCGTCCTCAGGAACTGAGTTCTATGTTTGTGATCCATGAACAGCTACTACCACACATTGGGTTCCGGTAACTCGGTCCCTCTCGACTTATTAATCAACCTGATCTCTGTCCAGGAGTTGCAACTAGTTTCTGGTGTTTGTAGGTAGTGTTAGTTGTCTACCAAGTGGCACCCGCATGCAGTGGGCTTGGGACAGACTAAGGCTGATGGCCCGATGTACCAAGTGGCACCGGTTGGTGGACTTGGGAACCCTGCACACATCGTTTGGGGCCGTGGCGACTCCTGCGGATGGAACCGAATAGGCGATAAACACAGACGAGAGACTTGTGTGGTTAGTCGGTCGTGGCCAACTCCTCGCCAAAGCTTCCGCTTGAAGGTTGCCGAGATACACGAGGTGTACATGGCGGTAAGTGGCGAGGCGTGTGTAGAAGTACACCCTGCAGGATTAATATGATCTATTTGAATAGCCGTGTCATGAAAAGGACTTACGGGTTGCCTATACAGTTCATAGACAAGTGAAAGTGGATACTCTAAAATGCGCAAGATAAGCGTGAGTGCTATGGATGGCGTTCTCGTAGGGAGACGGGAGCGGATCCATATTGGTGTATTGATATGGTGAATATGTGGACTCGTGTGCGCCACCTCAAAAGAGTTACTTGCAATCGTAGTTCAGGATAGCCACCCAGTCAAAGCTGGCTTGCTGCAGTTAAACCCCACCATCCCCTTTGTTGATAATGATGCATGTGTAGTTAGTTCTGATGTAAGTCTTGCTGGGTACATTTGTACTCAAGTTTGCCTCTTTTATGTTTTTGCAGAGAGACTTCGGTCTCATTAGTAGTTCCTCGTGGACTTTGACGTTTAGCTTGTTACCTCAGCTACGATCTTGTGCCCTCGGCAGGATCTAGTAGATAGTCAGGCTTCTCAGTCTTTTCCATTTGTAGATGTCTGTACTCTGACATGTTAAGCTTCCGCATGTGCTTTGACTTGTATGCTCTGAATGTTGGGTCATGAGACCCATGTTTGTAATATCTCGCTCCTCGGAGCCTATTGAATAAATACTTGAGTTGTAGAGTCATGTTGTGATGCCATGTTGTATTTGCACATATCGAGCATATTGTGTGTATGTTATTGAAATGCTTGGTATGTGTGGGATCTGACTATCTAGTTGTTTATCCTTGGTAGCCTCTCTTACCGGGAAATGCCTCCTAGTGCTTCTACTGAGCCTTGGTAGCTTGCTAATGCTCCGGAACACTTAGGCTGGCCGGCATGTGTCCTTCTTCATTCCTGTGTCTGTCCCTTCGGGGAAATGTCACGCGGTGTTTACCGGAGTCCTATTAGCCCGATACAGCCCGGTTTACCGGAGTCCTGCTAGCCCAGTTGCTACAGCCCGGATTCACTCGCTGATGACCGACACGTTCGTTGCTGGGTCATGTATTCCTGTCCCTGTAAGTTAGTGCCACTTTGGGTTTACGACTAGCTATGTCAGCCCGGGTTCCTTGTCATATGGACGCTAGCGACACTATCATATACGTGAGCCAAAAGGAACAAACGGCCCTGGGCCTGGTAAGGCGACACCCGTGGGGATACCGTGCGTGAGGCCGCAAAGTGATATGAGGTGTTACATGCTAGATCGGTGTGGCATTGGATCGGGGTCCTAACAGCTTTGGTATCAGAGCCTGACTGCCTGTAGGATTACCAAGCCAACTTGTTTAAGTTGAGTCTAGAAATGCTTTAGTTATATAAGGGAATTGATTGTGGGATGGAATGTAAGGCTCTTTTTTTACTGCTTATACGTTATGCCCTTTTGATCTGAGTCTGCCTCTTCTTTTCTACCGGGGTTAAGGACTAGGATCTCATCTCCCTGTTAGGTTCACGTGTTACTAATCCGTAAACTTATAGGATTGTTGGACTTATGCCTCGGTTCAGTTCCTACTACTTCCGTATGTTAACTGTTGATCTCGAAACCTTGATATTGTGCTTCTGAGTGGCTATGCCACCATCTTTGTAGCATGTCTCCAATCTTTTTGAGCATTTACAGCCATTATGTTGTCCGAGTCATCCCAGGTTTCCAAATAGTGTGATGCATTTGCAAATCCTTTCCTTCCTTTCTCGATGTTCCTTTAGGCCAGATTAACCACACTAATCGTCGAGTTGAGGTACTCCGTTACCTCGTCGTATATGTTGGAGCTAGTATTATGATCCTAGATGTCTAGAGTATCACCTAGTAATCTAGCCATGTTCTGTGTCCCAGTGTGATGATTCTGGCCATTATTCTCGATAGCATCCCATGATGCCATTTAGTTAGTAGGTATTCTACTCCTGGGTTTTGAACCCGAGATTCACCCTACTTCATGATGTTAGTGATTGCTAGTTCCTTTAGGTTATTAGTAACCTTTGTGATAGTCCTCGAGGTTGTGGTATATCCTTCTTCCAAATACCATGAACTGCTTATGGCAGAAGTTCCTCGCTGAACCGAAAGATCACGACCAGTGTGCTCTTGATGAGTTCTCGATTCTATATGGTGACTCTGCCAGTTCTACCTTTCTGCATGGGTTATCTGGAAGATTTATGTTGAACTTGTTTGACATACTAAATTTGTGCATCCGCAACTCAGAAAACCATATGTTCCTTTGAGTTGTCTCTCTTTAGCTGTATTCCGACCCTCGTCTATCAATTGATAGTCAAGAGTATGCGTGCATTCATTCGTTGATGCCTATTACTCTTGTGGTCCGTCAAGCCATTCTATTCTGGAATGACCAGGAGAATCAAACTCCAATATCTCATCCATTTCTAGGATTGGATCAAAGTAGTTGTATTTCGCAGATCAAAATGCCAATCCAGCTTTTGTTTGTTCTACCTTGGAGTATCACGCTCTTTCATAACAAGAGTATCGTGAGAATTGCACACCCTCTTATGAAATCTTGATATAGTGATACCTCTCGCCCTCATTATTCATTTCTCGGCTCCCGTGTTCTTGCCACCAGAATGCCGACAGATGAACTATGATGTGTGAAAGCAATACTCCTAGCAACTCTGTTGCTTGGTAGTTAAAAGGACAATTATTTCATTCTTAGCGTGTTGGTTCTTGAATCATCATTCTAAAGATAGATTGTGCTACCTAGTCCTTATTTTTGGTGCACCTTTCGATCAATGAGTTAGGGCTATGCCAATCCCTTGCTTATTTGATCATCTCGTCTTGCCCTGAAAAGCAAGATTGATCTCGAGCTTAGTAGCATATCGGTGGTTTGTGATTTTCCGAATATCTTTTCAGAAGTATCACCAGGTTGTCACCTGATCGCTATGTTGAGCTCGTGATCAAGTTGGTTTTCGAAACCACTCTTTCTCCAAGAATCCGTGTTGGATACCCTAGGCTAGTTGGCTAAGCTAAACAACAACTTGGAGAGTTGGAAGATAAAAGCTTGTCCGACTCTGTTCATCCTCAAGGGATATCTTTTGTGTGTGTTGAAGAAAGGTGATATCCTCATCAATTGGTCCTCATGATCAGTGATTGGATCTATCATCTTATCCAATCTTTGATTTGAGTGTGGGCTATCCTCAAATCAAGTCAGAACCAACGATGTTCGTAATGTTATCTTACTCATGGTTGATCGCTCGAGCATACACCATTACATCTTTTGGTCTGACCAGTACTATCACATTGTTCACATAATGGTGGCAATCCAGTGATATGGAAATTCCGATGAGTTGTTGTTGAGCCCATCAGCAGCATTTTGTCTCCTCCATGATTCATGTTGAACATCAAGCTGGTGTTGGAAACTTGTGTAAGCATTTTCTTCATGCCCCATTCATGAAGTATATGTTTGGATGAAAGAAGTGACTTCCTCTCATTCATGTGCATTCGATGCAAGTTGCCGCCATGAATTTGAGAAAGTTAGTTTTGCTTCCTTTGGAATCGTCCCAAGTCAGTCATGCATGTGAAAAGTATACTATGGTTTGGTAGATTAATTACCTCCACTGCATATGAATTCCATTGCACACCAAGACACTGATTGACTTGTTCTAGGTAAAGAAGTCTAATTTAAGTGCACAAGACTTCGATATCCTTGATGATGGTTCCCCACCTGAACTCGGTAGTATTTTATTATAAGACTACTATGTGGTCATGCTTGTCTGGGACAGCGTGTTCACATGCGAGTAGCAGAACCCGCTCATGTTTTGGAGATTGCTATCTTAGTTCATCTCCCAAGAATCTCGCAACATCATCTCGTCGATTTGTGTTGCAAACTTTAATTTTCCTTTCTGGACTTGACGAGTCTGGAATATTCTGACACCAACCAGATCTGAATCTCAGGCAGATATGATGGTTGGAACGTTTTCCCAAGAACTATAATAATGGTCTCTATGTAACACGGTAAAGTGGATGTGGTGGCCAACACACCCTGCCGGAAGACCTATTGTTATGGTATCTTGATTGAGGAAGTTGGCCACCTCCCCATAAGGATCTCATAGGATTTACTCCAGAAGTTCTTCTTATGGATTTTTGTGCTCCTGAAGTCCGACCTTTTACTTGATGTTCTAGATACCAAACCATGTAAATGGGTTACGCTAGCACATCAAGGAGAACATTAGAAGCGGAGTGCTAAATGTCTCTCGGTCGATCATCCAAATTTTGTTTCCTTGGCCTCGCTAAGGTGAAATCTGAGGAAGTGTTATCTTCCTTTTTATCTGCTTCCTCCACCGGTATTCGTCATGGTGGTATGTTGTGTTGCCAGGATTCTTGACACGGATATTGGTAAAACCTTGATGAATATGGAGATGCTCAAGTTCTTGAGAGCATGCACAAGCACTAGGTGTTATCATCGGCACTAACTGGGATTGCTCCTAGTTTATTCTGTTATGCTATAACTTTTCAAACAGTGGACTCACTCTACTGTTGAGATTTTCCCCAGTTACTAAAAACATCCCTTGTGTTGTTTTCAACAAGGTAATCCACATCGTCTATTCTAGTCCGAGTATGCCATTCTACCGAACCCCCTCCAAACAATCGCTCGAGAATTGCCCTAGGCTGTTTTAGAGAGTCTCAATGATCTATATATCAAAGGTAATTCTTTATGCCACTTAAGGTAATAATCTACGAATCACCCTCTTGCAGGATGTCTCGCTGAGGTATCATGGCAAATCAACTCCTCGCTACATTGACAACCGTTCACCACCGTCGTAAGTGTGGAATTGTTGTCTACCTAGTGAACCCTCGTCATCTGTTCCACCCATCCCTTTGGATGTTTGCTTCGTGTCTCATCCCGCGAGATGTATTAATGTCTCACTCTGTGAGTTGATCCTGAGTTGTTCGGTCTTCGAGAAGATCGATCCTGCTAGAGTTTTCCCTTTCCTCTCATTTTCATGTTAGTTGGAGTTCTCAAAGCAGGACGTCGAGACAAAGATGGTGATCGAATCAACGCCCCTATGAAGTGCAACCTGGACCGTGAAGATTGTGTTAGTTTGTGTTCCCCCTTCATCTTACCCTACGCTTGAATCTCGGGACGAGATTTTTGCTTAGTGGGGGTGAGTTGTCACATCCCTAGCTTCTGGTGTTGCCTAGTGTTTGCATCTTGCTTGCATCATGTTTAAATTTTTGAAACCTGAATTGAGAAAATTTGGAAGCCTCAAGATTTAATTCAAGAAGGGCAAAGAACCCTGGAAAATTGCATTCAATGTTTCTCAAAATATTCTTATTAACTGTTTAATATTTTTGGCAAGGCTCTTGAGCCAAACCAAAAATAATGAACATTTGTAAGGAATATTTTGGGCACTGAATTTAAATCATTATTGTATTTGAATTTGGAATTATATCCGTAATATATGGGATATATTTTCAAATAACTTTGAAATGTTTTTGTGCTGTTGGAAAAGTCCATCTAACGCCATAAAATTATTCAGAGTGTTTTGATATTGTTTGAATTCATTTTGAATTCACAAGCAGTGGCAAAATAACTGGATAAAAAGAAAACAGAACAAAAATTAAAACAGAGCAGAAAAACTCACCTGGCAGCCCACTTACCTGGGCCTCACCTGTGCTGGCCCAGCCCACCTGGCTCGGTGCTAGTCATCCCTAACCTCTGCCAGTAGGCAGAGGCGGGACAGTGCACGCGCGTGCGAGGCGCCACGCCTCCTCCCTGATCGCCTGCTTCACCAAGGCGCCTCGAAGCCCCTCCTCGGCGCCGCTCTGGACCCCCCTGGACCCCCTCTGCTTCTCCCTCGCACTCTGGATCTCTCTTCCCATTGCTCCTCTACTTCCTTCCCCGAGCGATGCTCGCCGTCGCTGCTCGTCACCACCACGGCCACAGCTACCCCCATGCCTCTCCGACCAGTCCAAAAGCTCCGCACCATAGCCCTCGTCCTCCCCGCCAAGCCGTGCGTCTCCGGACGCCATGTGGAGCCTCCATCGCCGTCGTCTTCAACCTCCAGCACTGGAGAGTGCCGTTGTCGTTCCACCCGCGTTGGACCTTCCCCGAGCTCGCTGACGCCTCCGCCGGATCCTTTGTGAGCACCACCGTCGTTTCCCCCTCTTCGTTTCGTCGTTCGCGCGCCATAGCTAAGTCAGCCGCCGAGGCCGAGACCTCGCCGACACCGGCCATGTCGCCGTCGTTGCTCTAGCCACCGCAGCTCCCGCCCGCATATACCACCAAGATCATAAGCCTCCCAGAAGGCCAATACTGCTGCCCGCAGCTCCTGTTCTGCACCACAGCACCCGCGCGCACCTGGCCGTGCTCCAGCCGCCGCCCCGAGCTCAATTCCGGCGAGCTCAGGCCACCCTAACTTCCCCCCTTTGCTCCACCAGATGCGCGCAAACACCAACTCATTGTAGGGCCAAACCGCGTCGCAAACAGCCGCCTGTAGCGCGAGCCCGAGCAACGCCGGCGAGCCTCTGCCGCGAGATATGGTCGTCGCCGGCCAAAGTCCGGCGATGATGACGTGGCTCCGTCATTAGCGCTAATCACCGCATCACTAAACCACCCTTAGACACTGACAGTGGGCCCCTGCGCCCATTTAGGTTAGCCTAATTCTCTGTTTAGATTAGTGCCCATGTGCCAGCTTGACTTTGACTTAGTCAACGTTGACTGGGCCCACCTGTCGGCGACCTAACTAGCCCTGGGTCACTGACCAGAGGACCCACTGGCCAGGTTTGACCTGGACCGCCCCTGTTGACTTGATGACATCACAGTGACGTCATGCTGACGCATAAAGCATTTACTGGATTTATTCTTATATAGGAAATTCCAGAAAATGTTTAATACTTGTAAAAATCATAGAAATTCAACCGTAACTCCAAATGAGATAAATTATATATGAAAAATGATCAGGAAAATCCAATCTATCCATCTGTGCCATTTTCATGCATGTTAGAACAACTTATAGCTGCTGTTTAGCACAAATCATATTAATGGCATTTAAATATCCACATATGGTGTTTGAATTTGAATCTTGGATTCAAACCAACTTCATTTAATCTGGTTCCTAGTTGCATTAGCTCCAACCGCAACATGTTGCCATGTCACAATCATGCATCATATTGTTGCATTGCATTGATTGTGTTCTTTCTCTGTTGCCGGTGATTGTCCCCTCTCGGTAGACGTTGCTTCGACGATGTGATCGATGACACCGATGAATAGCTATACTATCTTCGGAAGTGTCAGGCAAGCAAAACCCCCTTGTTCATTCCGATACAATCCCACTCTCTTGCTCCTGCTCTCTTTTACTGCATTAGGACAACAACGATTCAACTGTTACATGCTGCGGTAGTTGAACCCCTTTCCTCTGCATGACCTGTCATTGCCATAGTAAATAGATGAAACCCACTACCATGAGTAGGAGTTGTTTGAGCCCTGATGTGCCTACTCATTCATGCTTGTTTGTCATGCCTGCTACTGCTTAGAGTTGAGTCAGGTCTGATTCATCGGAGATGAATCCTAGGTGTGTGAGCATGTCCTACTATTGAGAGCTAAATGTGTGAACACGATTTGGTAAAGGTAGCGGTGAGAGGCCATGTAGGAGTACATGGTGGGTTGTCTCATAGCAGCCGTCCTCAGGAACTGAGTTCTGTGTTTGTGATCCATGAAGAGCTACTACCACACATTGGGTTTCGGTAACTCGGCCCATCTCGACTTAAAATCAACCTGATCTCTGTCCAGGAGTTGCAACTAGTTTCTGGTGTTTGTAGGTAGTGTTAGTAGTCTACCAAGTGGCACCCGAGTCTGCAGGTGGGCTTGGGACAGACTAAACCTGAGGGTCTGATGTACCAAGTGGCACCCGGTTGGGGACTTGGGAACCCTGCACACATCGTTTGGGGCCGTGAGCGACTCCTTGCAGATGGAACCCGAATAGGCGATAAACCTGGACGAGAGACTTGTGTGGTTAGTCAGGTCGTGGCCGACTCCCTTGCTAGGCTTCCACTTCAAGGTTGCCGAGATACACGAGGTGTACATGGCGGTAAGTGGCGAGAGTGTGTGTGAAGAAGTACACCCCGTCAGGGTTAATATGATCTATTCGAATAGTCGTGTCCGCGGAAAAGGACTTGTGGGTTGCCTATATAGTTCATAGACAAGTGAAAGTGGATACTCTAAAATGCGCAAGATAAGCGTGAGTGCTATGGATGGCATTCTCGTAGGGAGACGGGAGCGGATCCATAGTGGTGTATTGATATGGTGAATATGTGGACTCGTGTGCACCACCTCAAAAGAGTTACTTGCAATCGTAGTTCAGGATAGCCAACGAGTCAAAGCTGGCTTGCTGCATTTAAACCCCAACATCCCCTTTGTTGATAATGATGCATGTGTAGTTAGTTCTGATGTAAGTCTTGGTGGGTACATTTATACTCACGTTTGCCTATTTTATGTTTTTGTAGAGAGACTTCGGTCTCATTAGTAGTTCCTCGTGGACTTCAACATTTAGCTTGTTACCTCAGCTACGATCTTGTGCCCTCGGCAGGATCTAGTAGATAGTCAGGCTTCTCAGCCTTTTCCATTTGTAGATGTCTGTACTCTGACATGTTAAGGTTCCACATGTGCTTTGACTTGTATGCTCTGAATGTTGGGTCATGAGACCCATGTTTGTAATATCTCGCTCCTCGGAGCCTATTGAATAAATACTTGAGTTGTAGAGTCATGTTGTGATGCCATGTTGTATTTGCACATATCGAGCATATTGTGTGTATGTTATTGAAATGCTTGGTATGTGTGGGATCTGACTATCTAGTTGTTTATCCTTGGTAGCCTCTCTTACCGGGAAATGTCTCCTAGTGCTTCCTTCGAGCCTTGGAAGCTTGCTCTGCTCCGGAACACTTAGGCTGGCGGCATGTGTCCTTCGTTCGTGTGTACGTCCCTTCGGGAAATGTCACGGTGTTTACCGGAGTCCTGTTAGCCGCTTCTGCCCGGTTTACGGAGTCTGCTAGCCCAGTTGCTACAGCCCGGATTCACTCGTGATGACCGACACGTTCGTTCTTGGGTCATGTATACTGTCCTCGTAAATTAGTGCCACTTTGGGTTTACGACTAGCCATGTCAGCCTGGGTTCCTTGTCATATGGATGCTAGCGACACTATCATATACGTGAGCCAAAAGGCACAAACGGTCCCGGGCCTGGTAAGGCGACACCCGTGGGGATACCGTGCATGAGGCCGCAAACTGATATGAGGTGTTACATGCTAGATCCGTGTGGCATTGGATCGGGGTCCTGACACCGACGTTGAGTGCCAGGATTTTAAGAATTTCCTCGAGGACAAAACAGTCAAATTAGTTACTGTAGACTTTAAGAACGACAAAGAAGTCCTGCGTCGGATAGGCCTCATTGTAGGCAACCCCTTCGACCTCCAGAAGAATTGGCTGGTGCCCTCTCATCAGCCCTCAATGCTGACCCTGGCAGGAGGCATGGTTCATCATTCGTACCGCAAACTGGAGAAACCTCATTACACGTTTCATCATCATGCATGGCAGCGGAATGTACTAGATATAGACCACATCCAATACGCTGCAATGGATGGCTACCTTTGTTTCAATATCTACAAGGATTGGATGAAGAGCAATAGCCAAGTTGGCGGTTCAAGCAAAGAAGTATCGGCCAAGAGGAAGAGGGACAAGGACGAAGTCGAGGACGTGGACGAGGACTCCGAGTAAGGTGGCAGTGTCGTTGCTCATGGCGGTTCTAAACTTCCAATGCAGTGTATACCGGATTAGTTGCATAGTTTAGTTTCAGGTGTGCTTAGTTTAATTTGAGGGGTGTGTTGTGCTGAGCCCCTAGCAGAACTATGTTATGTTTCTTCTCGTTACTTTAACTCTTCATTATGTACATACTAGTACTAGTATTTCTTTAATAGAATTTAGCACTCCAATTAAGCACGTACTAGCTTTTTTAATAGTACTATATGCATAATTTGGCGACGAGCGCTCTCTATATGTACCACCTTTTTTTTTAAATTTCAATTTTTGCTCCATGGTGCAGTCCATCGATAGTGGAGTACTACTGTACAAAAGTATATACATTTTTTAAAAGGCTAGCATACTGTTCATCACATATATATATATATATATATATAGCCAGTTAAATACTCAACCTAGAACGACGTGCATGCCATGTAGTAAACCGATCCGGAGGAAGTATAGTAAAAATGAGGTGATTTTACCCAGCGATCGGAGGGGGAGCATGGCCTGTCATGCGGTCCCACGTGTCATGATGTACCAAGGCGATGCGCGTGTCCCTCTTGAGGCAAAAGCAATACTAGTATGTGGTTTGAGATGATGTCGAACCGAAGTGTGAAATAATGGTTGCTTCGTCCGTCTGGGAAGGTGCGGCATTGTGATTTGACGTCTCATTGCTCATTACTAACACTGGGCCGGCATGAGTGGGGTGCGTCCCCCCTGCTGTTCTGCACTGTTATTTCATGCTTGACACGTCGACCCGGTTGCACATGAGATGACCCCCACATCCTTTGTTAAAATAAACAACACCCCGATCAATGCATTTCACTCTTCCGTGCAACGGACGGGCACCTTACTTGCTCCTATAGGTGCTTAAGCTTGCCACATAGGCATAAAGTCTGATGTGGCAAGTTAATAAAGAAGAGAGAGACTAGTTTGGTGACCCAAGGAAGAAACGGTGCTAAGTGCGTGTACCTAGGTGAAAAGACAATTTTGAGTCTATAGCTAATTAAATGAAGCAAACTTAGCAACACCATTTCATTGGAAGACGTCACTCCTTGGCAAATGCAATAAATACTAGTCCTCCCTCTGTCCCATAATATAAGAATGTTTTTGGCACTACACTAGTGTCAAAAACGTTCTTATATTATGGGACGGAGGGAGTACGAAGAAAGAGATAGAGAGGAGTAAAAAAATACACTTATAGCCAACCTTATAGCCAACCTTGTTGTAGCATGAGTGACTAAGTGATGACTATGTATGACATGCCAACATCAGATAGCCTAACGCACCGTGTTAAATCTCCAAGGGCGCAACCGCGCGAGCGACGCGACGGTCGTGGTAGGCGCGACCATGATATGGGCTGCTGGCAGCCCTAGGATCTGAGATCAAACGGTCGCATGCTAAGTTGCTGAAAATTTGCAGAATAACCCTCCAGGATAGGATATTCACCCATTGGTCTAGAATCACGCCATGCAGCCGTTCGATCTCCAATCCAAGGGCTCTCGGAAGCCAGTATCATGGGAGAATGGAAAGCCACTACCCTGCCTTTCGCACGCTGGCAGTTCGCTCCTACTCGTCCCCGCATGTCCTTTAATACTATGGCGGTTCGCTCCTAGTCGTCCCGTCCATTCACATTACGGCAGTTCCACTAATCCTAACCCTCCTCCCAAATCCATGACGTCCCAAATCTCCCCGACCGGCGGTGAGTACAAGGTTAGAACCATCACCGGCGATGAGTTTGACGTCATCTACACCCATTCTTCCGCGATGGTGAAAGGATGACTTTCTCGCTTCAGTCGCATGTTCGAAGACTCACATGATGAGTGGGTCGCCAGGCTAGATGTTGAGTACACCACAGTCATGGGACGAGAGAAGGATCTAAAGGACGAAGAGAGGAAGAAGCCCGCCGTGATCCAGGTTTGCGTGCATGACTTATGCTTGGTCTACCACATATGCCATGCCGACGAAAGTGCCAGGATTTTAAGGACTTCTTCGAGAGAAACCTAGTCAAATTCGTTCATTGTAGACTTTGGTAACGACAAAGAAGTCTGCGTCGGATAGGCCTCGTTGTAGGCAACACCTTCGACCTCCAAAAGAAGAATTTGGTGTCCTCTCGTCGCCTTCAATTGACCTGGCAGGAGCCATGGTTCATCCTTCGTACGGTAAACTGGAGAAACCTCCATACACGTTTCATCGTCATGCATGGCAGCGGAATGTACTAGATATACACTACTAGGGAAAAGCCTAGCAGCAGCGCGGGTTTTGGGCCTATCGATGGCGCGGCGGGAGTGCTCTTGATAAGGCGCCATGACTAATGCTTAGCAATAGCGCGTCTGGACCCACGCTACTGCTAAATTGACTTAGTAGCAGCGCTTCTTCAGAACATCGCTACTGGTAATTAGTAGTAGCGCTTCTCCTCTCCCGCGCTACTACTATTATTTAGTATTTTATTTCTTTTCTATTTCATGTTGTATTCATACACCTTTACACAAGTTTTCATACAACAGGAATTTAGAGATTGTTTTTACATCATAATGAGTTATTACATCATGGGGTGAAAGAACCATGGACTAGTTTCAAGTGGATGTCCATCCACTTGAAACTAATCATGATTCTTTCACCAAATGATATAATAATATCATCATCATCATCATATCATTAACAACTTATCATCATAATACATCATTGTCATATAACACCTCCTCAAGATCATCGTTTTCATCATTGACATCACATAACACCTCCTCAAGATCATCATTATCAACTCTAACACATTACCACATAATAAACATATTGTACCTCATAGGACCTATTACATTCGATTAAGACCTACTATATTTTCTAAGGTAAAATAGAAAAAAACAAGATAGCCCCTGACTCTCCATTATGGAGAATGGAGATTAGCCTGTCTCCAATTCTTTCCTTTCGCTGAATCTTACTTCCAAGAACCTCCTTGCGAATGTCCATACATTTCTTCCATTCTTTGATGATCATGTGTTCACGGGTTTTAGAAATCCGATATGCACAGGTGAGCTCCGTAGATTTACCTGGCAGTATGTTTAGAACTGAGAGGCGACCATGCAGAGATATCAGATGAGGCACACAATCCATCGGGAGTTTCTGTTGAAAAACATAATAATAACTTCGTAGTTAGCAATGATGTACTAGTTTTAGAAGTATGCAAAAGATGCACGGATGTCGTAATAGTAAAAAATCTTACCAGGGTATCTCCGGAGAAGTTATCGTGGTTCAACACATGCACTAGTGGCGCGTATTCACCATAATTTGGAGGAGTTCGATAATAGTCATTGTAATTCTCAAGAAGAGTACAAAATGCGATCGGATGATTTTTCTCCTTATCGTTAATTGATTGCCATCGGTGTAGTGGGTTTTATCTACCATCTTCCGCAGTCTTTGAAGAATCAAAATAAGCTGTCAATGGAAATAAGCTATCAACTATTTTGAAATAAACAATATAAATTAGTTAATAACTATGTTTGAGAAACTGACATAGCGGTACAATTGGAAGCGTATCAACAAGGACCCAAATGTCCATATTGTCTTCCTCGCTGTCAGGATCACCAAGATGCATGGTGACAATCATACCCTCATAAAAACCATACATTTTGCAAAGTGCTTCCCAATGTTACATTGCACAGATTTACTTCAAAATCCATATCATGATGGGTCCTTAGGTGTATTTTCTTTGTTTTGAAATTTTCATGGTCTTCAAAACCCATCCTCTCCAAGACATAGCGTCTTGCATGGCATGGGTGATGCGGAGCATCCCACACTCATCCCCATGTACACTCCGACTACTCTCCAAGCGCCAAGAGGACATATGACGAGACCTCGAACATACGCCATTGGACACATGGTGAATTCACTCCTCTTCGAACCGTCACTTTCCGCATATGAGACATGGCTACTACCTCATGCATGGACCTTGCATACACTCAGGTACAACCAAGATGACCATGGAGAATCCAAGGACCAAGGCCAAGCATGGAAGAGGAGAAGGAAGAAGAAGAAGGAGCGGCTGCTGGAGCCAGGCCGGACATCCGGACCGCCGTCCGGATCATCCGGGCTCAGCCGGATCATCCGGACCCTTCCCCGGATCGTCCGGGTAACTGCGCCGAAGACACCCGAAGGCTTCTACTGAAGCCGGATCATCCGGAACTCCATCCGGATCATCCGGACCGCGACGGCCGGATCATCCGGGACCCTGTCCGGATCATCCGCCTTACTCAGCAAGCATGACTTGGGCGAGGCCCGTGTACCCCTCGCCCTCACTTACCCCTTCGTGGCTTAGCACTATAAATAGACCTCCTCCTCCCCATTTTGAGGGTTAGCATTGGATTAGCTCATATTTGTGTGAGAGCCTTTGCTCATCCACTTGGATACTTCTCCTCGGAGATCACGACCTCTTGGAGAAGATCCCCAGCGGATTCAAGACCCTTCTAGGGAAGAACATCAAGGCCTCCTCTCGGAGAAGAACGGTTCCTTTGTATCCTTACCTTTGTTGACTTTGGATCTCATGAATCTCTTATGTGTGTGGTGATCTAGCACTTGTGTGATCGATTCCTTGTTGGTTGAGTTATTCTCTCGTTTTCCCGTGTTTTCCCTTTGTGCTTCGCGTGTTCTTCGTGATTCCCCGTAGGATCCACTCCAAACGTGAAAGATCGACGCTATAGGGTTCCACCCTACATCATATGGTATCATGAGCCACGTTGATCACGTTTTTGGATCCCCTACCCCGTGTATTCTAGCTTGATTTTGTTGATTTCCTCCTAAATCCGAAAATCCCCACCAAAAAATAGCCCCAAATTTTTTTGTGATTTGTTGGTTTGATGATGTTTTGTTGATTTTGATCCGTGGATTTGCTTAGTTTCAAGTGGATCTAGCATTTCCCCAAGTTTCCCCACCTTCCATCCACGAAATCTCGTTAATTTTGACCCCAAAATCCCCAAATTCCACCAAAAATTCGTCCCCGAGAGCAAATCCCGAGCGGATTGACTTGCCCGGATCATCCGGACCTTCTCCCGGATCATCCGGACATCCCCGGGATCAACTGGACGCCCCCTCGGACGTCCGGATACACCACGCACCCAGAAAACAGAACCGAAGCTAACGAACCCGGATCATCCGGATGTACACCAGGATCATCCGGACCTAGCCCGGATCATCCGGACCTCCTACCGGATGTCCGGTTAACCCTGACACTGACTCGGCTGAAATTTTGTTTTGGTCATAACTAATTCATCCGAACTCCGTTTTTGACGTTCTTTAGCTCGTTTTGAAGCTATTGACATCCCCCATCCCACAAAAATACCACCAACACCATTTTACATCATCAAAATTTCGGAATTTTAGCATCTTTGCCTAGGGCTTCCACCACATCATCCGCATTACCACCACCACTTCCGCAACGTAACCCATTTTGTTCCCCATTGCATATGTGGTTGTTTGAGTTGTGATTATAGTCTCCTAAGGTGTTTCGGCTACTTAGGGACGATTACTTCTTCATCAACCACCACCTCCACTTCCGCATAGACGTGCCCACCATACATTTCCACCCCAACTTAACCCAATTTTGTTTGAGTTGTGGCTTGAGTCTCCTAAGGTGTTTCGGCTACTTAGGGACGATTACTTCTTCATCAACCACCACCTCCACTTCCGCATAACCTTGCCCATCATACATTTCCACCAACCCAACCTAACCCAATTTTGTTTGAGCTTGTTTGAGTTGTGGCTTGTGTCTCCCAAGGTGTTTCGGCTACTTAGGGACGGCAACTTCAACTCCGACTCGTGTATAGCCCATCATTCCGTCCGCATTGCCTAGTGCAACACCACCACCGCTTTCCGCTACCATCATTTTGACATTTGACGTTTGAGATTTTGAGTTCACGGTTTTTCCGTTTCATAAGGTGTTTCGGCTACTTAGGGATGAGACTCCATCATCTTGGTTTCTACATCAAGAACACCGCCACTCATCATCGCCAAGGACGGTAACCTCCATATCATCTTGGTATCGTGGTATCCCTCCATTGTATATTCCCCTTGCCATTGCATTGTTAACCCCTAGCCCATTTTGCATTACTTGCCTATCGAGACTAGCCATTTGAGTATTGCCGGCAACGTTACTTGTGCACATTAGTGATCATACCTTCCATTACATACATACCATATCATCTTGGTATCATATCATCCATTGTGTCTCAAGTTTGTTCCCGCATATACACAATTGCTATCTTGGTTTGTGCATTGTGCAAAAGTGGCCATAGAAAAAAAAACAAAAAGAAATAAAGCTTTTAAGCAAAAGAGAAAGAGCAAAGAAGCTTGTAAGTAAGTGCCATAGCATCATACCACATTGCATTTAAGATTGTCATATCCGATCATCTTGGATCATCTTGAGAGAAACACCGGGAACCATACATACATAGCATACTTGGGATAGAAATCCATTTTGCATCTTATAGGTTGTGCACAAGTGTCGTATCCGCCTATTGAGCAATCATGCTAGCGTCTCTCTTGAGTTGTGCAACACGAGCGTTTTCCGTGGATTCCACATTTTGTGCTCATACCTTGGTTGCACGACCCCATTTATCTATCCGTGTGTGTGTTTCCGTGTGCCATTCTTTCCTATTGGTCCATTTGTTTCACTTGCGAATTTGTGAATCTCTTTCAACATTATTGACTCTTGCTAACATTTTGCATCAAATTTTTGTGCCACTATCCTCACCGAGCTCCACTATAAGCTTTACTTGTGTAGGTGTGAGAACCGACAAGAATTGGTACCAATAGTGCTATTTCATTGTCCGCATTTGAGTGAACTTGATTCATTATCAACATCAGTCAAGGTACATTGGTATAAGTTCTTCTGTTTCTCCCACTCATATTTGCTCGAGTCTTGTGATGGATAGGCAAGGCATTTCCTCTCCGGTCTACGACAACAATGACGGTGTGAACAACTACATCTCCAAAGCGTCTATCTTCGATCTACAATGACAAGTGCAAGGCACACAATCAAGATTGCGAGAGCGCATCGAGAACATCTCCATCGACATTCGTCACTCCGAAGCAAGGAGAAGGGACTACATCGACAAGAAGCTTGCCGCACATAAAGAGGAGCAAGATGCACGGATGGGGAGATTCGGACATTGCTCAAGTCTACATCCCCTTCATCATCTTCAAGGCGGCGATATTCAAGCCACAAGTCTTTGGAGCGTGAAAAAGATGCAAGTGCAAATCGTCCTCGTCCACATCTATATTGCGATCACCATCACGTTCATGATCATCACCGCCATGAAGGGCAAGTCACCTCCAAGCATCATGTGCGCGATTTACGATTTAACGATATCTTCTACGAGCTCAAGCACGACACCGACATCATCATCATGAAGATGCTCCACAAGCGCAAATGCACAAGTCCCAACACGCCAAGTCCATGTTTCAAGAGCACAAAAGAAGACCGCGAGACGACCACCACCAAAACAGTGCTACGACTACAACAACCACTTCGGCATCTTCGCCAAGTGCTATCATGGCATCTTCGCCTTTGGACGTACGGCATCTTCGCCTACTTCCCACGTGTACGCCTACATCGACTTCATCAAGTTCAAGGCGATGACCTATGAGCGAGGGCGACACTTCCATCTTCGGAAGCCCCTCAAGGACGATGGCCGAGCATGGGAAACTCCCTTCAGTCATGGAGACGAGCTACAAGGTGCCACATCATATGGACCTCCAACACCAAGACGGCGACAAGAAGGTCGAGCAAGGGCCATCCCCTTCGACCACGGCAATAGGAGTTGAGCATGGAGACATTTGCACCAACATCTCTCCGACACCCACATATGTCGAGATGCCCCAAGTGCCATGTGAGGAGAGCCACCACCCCATGAGTGACATGAGTGACTCCACCATAGGTGACATTGAGAGCATTTCCTATGAGAGGATGAGTGTGACCACCACTAGCCCCACACATGAGAGCATGCCACACATCCTATGTGAGGTTGAGCGCCATTTGAGTGACTCCACCAGCCATATGAGTGAGAGCATCCTTGAGGGAGTGATTGAGCCACAACACTTAGAGAGTGAGGTACTTGACACGGCATGTGAGGCCACTATGATTTCTAACGACTTAACCTCTACTCCTAGTGTGTTTTCTTCTTTTGTGCTAGGTCTCCTACATGACGACATGCCTACCATTCATGAGTCCATACCTCCTATGGAGACGACGATGGCCATGATGGACGATGATGCACCCCCCCACATGGTTCCATCAAGATGAAGATGACAACGAGATGATCTTCAACACCTCACCTACAACACATGAGCGACACTCCAAAGGTAACATAGGTGATGGTGCTTCTCTTGTCCCACTAGTGGACTCTCTTGATGATGATTGCTCCCATGATGTTGACCCACCTATTCCCATGCTTCATGCTAGTGAGACTTCTTCATGCCTTGACTTACCTATTTATGATGAATATGATGATGAGCATGTTGAGTTGCCTAGTTGTGATGCTATGCTTCATACGATATCATGTGAAAATTCTATTGGTCACTTCATGTTTGACAATCCATTGAACTTGTCATATGCTATGAGTAAGATCTCCCATATTGCATCCCTACAATCTCAACATAGTAACTATGCATGCCCCATTAAAATCAATCCCATTTGCACTTATGGCATAGATGACGAGATGATGGTCATTGGCTTTTGTTTTTCATGTGATGATATTGCCATGCTTCCTTTACATGATTTGTGCAATTCATCTACTATGACATGCCATGATCACATTGTTCCGAATATGCATTATTTTGGATGTTGTCAATATTCTCCATGTGATGTTGCTACTCATGCTCATGAGGAGACCCCCATAGTTTCCTCATACATATTAGGAGATCTTGATGCATTTCATACTTTGCATGATTCCCATGATAGTGTACACCATATGCATTCCATGAATAACAATGCTCTAGAAATACCTCATGATGCATTACATCCTTTGAGTCTCCATTATGACACACATCATAACAAACCTCTCATTATGGATGACATGTTTCTATATCACGCATCTCATTTATTTGAGCGTTGGATATTTTGTGCTAACAAACACACGCACATGCGCATCATGATGGATGATGTGTACATCTACCACGCACACACAAGTTTCCCTTTGTCTTTGTTTTGTGTAGGTACTCATGTATACTCGTCAACCTCTCAATCCCAAGAGTTGACAAAACGAGCTCTTGAGAGCAACGATGCTTTGGGATCCCGTGGACTATCCTTACCACCGTTCCCTTTGCGCAAGGACTACACGCATCTCTTCTACTTGGCTCTCACACGGCTATGGGCCATTTACCACTTGTCACCTTATGCTCATTTTACCGTGTTCACATTGCATGCTATGCTTGCTCCTATGCCTTTGCCATGCAATTGTGACCCTTGCTTGCATCTACCCATGTTTCATCATTATGCTACTTCTATGTGTATTTGCATGCTTGGTGGAGATCCTTGTTGCTATTGCCATGTTTATCATGTGCCCCATACTATTGATGCTTGTTGTGTTGGGAGAGTCATGATGCCACATTGCTATTTACATATGGTCTCTCGCCAATACATTGATGATATTTTACTCATACCTTGCTTTCATGCTTGTGCTATAACATGTGAATTATTCATGCCCACTATTTGCACACATTACATGCTTGCCATGATTCCTTCTAGTATGTTGCATCTTCGCACTACTAGCTTGCTTGACTTGATCGCTATGATTGCTTGCTATGTTGCATCACCCATGTTCCACTATTATTTGCTTTCGTGGGTTGATGACATATATGCTCATGCCTCTCACATGATATATCTTGATCATTGTCTCTTGTGTCCATTAGTTGCCTCTGTCATATCCACTTGTATTGAGTGCAACCATCCTATGCTTATTGATCTTGGAGACTTTGACACCTTACTTGTGATGCATGCTTGTTTGATTGAGCCTATTGTATTTGGTTGTTCTCGTATCATATGCCTCCATACTATGCAATACTCCCTTGTCATTTCTTATGATGAGCATGATACATACTTTTGTTGGGTATCTTACCACACGAATGATTTGTTTTGCCATTTCGCTAACCTCATTCGTTTTTCCAAGTGTTTGTCATGTTCTTTCATTTTGAAGGATTTAAAAGGCGGTACCACCACGAGACATATTGGTTATGTGAAGGCATACAAGATGCGCGACTCCATCATCCTTGAGAAACTCCTAAAGGTGACCTCCATCCCTTTGAGCCATCCTCAAGTACGCATATTGGATGGGTCACTCTTTCATTGTTGTTTCCTTCTTGTTGTCTACATGATACATCTCGTGAACGGAGGAGCGACATTGGAGATTTGCTACATGGACCTTCACATTGAGGAGCGCTCGCACTTATTAGATGCACCTTCGGAACTCCACTCATGCCTCGACATCGAGCTTTGGTACACCAACACCTCCATATTTGTTGATTGTGCTCATACATGTCATGCTCGATGGACATATCATACTCACCACAAGTTTGCACCCCATGCATGGATCGACTCACATTATGATTGCCTTGTTGCATCTTGTATTACCATGCCATCCATGATATATGAGCTTGTTCACTTCCTTATAAAATTTGTTGTGATCTTCCTTGATGGCATATTCATACATCATGATCATATTACCCACCATCAATTGCATGATAACATATACATATTGAGCATCCATTGCCATGTTCATGCTTTTGATGCACCATCCCATTATGACATCATTTTGCACAATGGTAGAATTTGTCGCTTTGTGCACCATGCTAATTATCCCATGAATGCTTTACATCTCATTCTACTTCTTTTGGATAAGCATCTTGTGTCTTGCCACACACTATCTTGCCGCACGGACTCATTCTTACATGATGGACACTTTGTGTGTGCTAACCATTGTATTTCCGAGTGTTGTTTGTGTTTGCTCCTTTTTCATGTATACCACTCTGGCAACACCTTGGAGTACTTAGATTGCGCAATGCCTTCATCTACGTCCAACTACAAGTCCGTCCACGACAACTGTTTCCATGGTGATGAGGATCACAATCTGAGGTCGGATCTTTGCCAAGGGGGGGGGGGAGATGATGCGGAGCATCCCACGCTCATCCCCATGTACACTCCGACTACTCTCCAAGCCCCAAGAGGACATATGACGAGACCTCGAACATACGCCATTGGACACAAGGTGAATTCACTCCTCTTCGAACCGTCACTTTCCGCATATGTGACATGGCTACTACCTCATGCATGGACCTTGCATACACTCAAGTACAACCAAGATGACCAAGGAGAATCCAAGGACCAAGGCCAAGCATGGAAGAGGAGAAGGAAGAAGAAGAAGGAGCGGCTGCTGGAGCCAGGCCGGACATCCGGACCGCCGTCCGGATCATCCGAGCCCAGCCGGATCATCCGGACTCTCCCCCGGATCGTCCGGGTAACTGCGCCAAAGACACCCGAAGGCTTCTACTGAAGCCGGATCATCCGGAACTCCATCCGGATCATCCGGACTACGACGCCCGGATCATCCGGGACCCCGTCCGGATCATCCGGCTTTGCCTGCACGCATGACTTGGGCCGAGGCCCGTGTACCCCTTCGCCCCTCACTTACCCCTTCGTGGCTTAGCACTATAAATAGACCTCCTCCTCCCCATTTTGAGGGTTAGCATTGGATTAGCTCATATTTGTGTGAGAGCCTTTGCTCATCCACTTGGATACTTCTCCTCGGAGATCACGACCTCTTCGGAGAAGATCCTCCAAGCGGATTCAAGACCCCTTCTAGGGAAGAACATCAAGGCCTCCTCTCGGAGAAGAATGGTTCCTTTGTATCCTTACCTTTGTTGACTTTGGATCTCGTGAATCTCTTATGTGTGTGGTGATCTAGCACTTGTGTGATCGATTCCTTGTTGGTTGAGTGATTCTCTCTTGTTTTCCCCATGTTTTCCCTTTGTGCTTCCGCGTGTTCTTTGTGATTCCCCGTAGGATCCACTCCAAACGTGAAAGATCGACGCTATAGGGTTCCACCCTACATCAATGGGATAAGCTAGTCGAATTGTACAAACAACAACAACAACAAAGCCTTTAGTCCCAAGCAAGTTGAGGTAGGCTAGAGGTGAAACCCATAAGCTCTCGCAACCAACTCATGGCTCTGGCACATGGATAGCAAGCTTCCATGCACCCCTCTCCATAGCTAGCTCTTCGGTGATACCCCAATCCTTCAGGTCTCTCTTAACGCACTCCTCCCATGTCAAATTCGGTCTACCCGCCCTCTCTTGACATTCTCCGCACGCTTTAGCCATCCGCTATGCACTGGAGCTTCGAGGCCTCTGCTGGATATGCCCAAACCATCTCGGACGATGTTGGACAAGATTCTCTTCAATTGGTGATACCCCAACTCTATCTCGTATATCATCATTCCGGACTCGATCCTTCCTCTTGTGGCCACACATCCATCTCAACATACGCATCTCCGCCACACCTAACTGCTAAACATGTCGCCTTTTAGTCGGCCAACACTCAGCGCCATACAACATTGCGGGTCGAACCACCGTCCTGTAGAACTTGCCTTTTAGCTTTTGTGGCACTCTCTTGTCACAGAGAATGCCAGAAGCTTGGCGCCACTTCATCCATCCGACTTTGATCCGATGGTTCACATCTTCATCAATACCCCCATCCTCCTGCAGCATTGACCCCAAATACCGAAAGGTGTCCTTCTGAGGTACCACCTGACCATCAAGCCTAACCTCCTCCTCCTCACACCTAGTAGTACTAAAACCACACATCATGTACTCGGTTTTAGTCCTACTAAGCCTAAACCCTTTCGATTCCAAGGTCTGTCTCCATAACTCTAACTTCCTATTTACCCCTCCCGACTATCGCCAACTAGCACCACATCATCCCAAAGAGCATACACCATGGGATATCTCCTTGTATATCCCTTGTGACCTCATCCATCACCAATGCAAAAGATAAGGGCTCAAAGCTGACCCCGATGCAGTCCTATCTTAATCGGGAAGTCATCGATTGTCGACATCACTTGTTCAACACTTGTCACAACATCATCGTACATGTCCTTGATGAGGATAATGTACTTTCTTTGGGACTTTGTGTTTCTCCAAGGCCCACCCCATGACATTCCGCAAATATCTTATCATAGGCCTTCTCCAAGTCAATGAACACCATATGCAAGTCCTTCTTTTGCTCCTATATCTCTCCATAAGCTGTCGTACCAAGAAAATGGCTTCCATGGTCGACCTCCCAGGCATGAAACCAAACTGGTTTTTGGTCACGCTTGTCATTCTTCTTAAGCGGTGCTCAATGACTCTCTCCCATAGCTTCATTGTATGGCTCATCAGCTTAATTCCACGGTAATTAGTACAACTCTGAACACCCCCCTTGTTCTTGAAGATTGGTACTAATATACCCCATCTCCATTCTTCTGGCATCTTGTTTGCCCGAAAAATGAGGTTGAAAAGCTTGGTTAGCCATACTATCGCTATGTCCCCGAGACCTTTCCACACCTCAATGGGGATACAATCCGGGTCTATCGCCTTGCCTCCCTCCATACTTTTTAAAGCCTCCTTGACCTCAGACTCCTGGATTCGACGCACAAAACGCATGCTGGTCTCATCAAAAGAGTCGTCCAGTTGAACGGTAGAGCTTTCATTCTCCCCATTGAACAACTTGTCGAAGTACTCCCGCCATCTATGCTTAATCTCCTCGTCCTTCACCAAGAGTTGGCCTGCTCCGTCCTTGATGCATTTGACTTGGCCAATATCCCTCATCTTCCTCTCTCGGATCTTGGCCATCTTATAGATGTCCCTTTCGCCTTCCTTCGTGCCTAACCGTTGGTAGAGGTCCTCATACGCCCGACCCCTTGCTTCACCAACAGCTCGCTTTGCGGCCTTCTTCGCCATCTTGTACTTCTCTATGCTGTGTGCACTCCTGTCCAGGTATAGGCATCTGAAGCAATCTTTCTTCTCTTTAATCGCCTTCTGGACATCATCATTCCACCACCAGGTATCCTTATCTCCGCTTCGAATTGTAAAATATAAAAATTAGACATTGAAATAGTTGAAGTCATGCTTAATTACGAAAAAAACACTTGTCATTGTTGCGTACCGTTTCACAATCGAAGGTCTCCTCGAGCTTAATGTTGAAGCGCCGATCTTCGTCCAGCCGAACGAACCTGTCGCACATACCTCGATCGTCGTGGCACCAGCTATACTCCCTCGAGACTGTGCCGTCCGAAAGTACGACATTTCCTACAATCATAATTCAAAGATTAAACTTGTACATATTCTAGCACAAGTCATGCCAGCATTCACGAAAAAAATCTGGCATGACCTTTGCTAAAAAAGGACATATCGAGCGCCTGAAATTTGCCGGAACGGAAATTAAACAACACTCCGGCAAAACATAGGCCACTCGGAGATTTAATTGAACATGAACGGCCACTTGGGCAACCACATATCCTATTTGAGCAACAACACAAGATATACAAGGATATTTGGCTGGTCTCACCTCGATGTCGGAGGGGGTCGGTGACTGGGACAATGGCGGGGATGTCGGAGGGGGTCGGTGACGGGGACAACGGTGGTCACCTGAAGCCATATAAGTTATCACTAATACATCCCGAATAATTGCTTAAATAATAACTAATATGACATGTTCAACTAGTTTTATTAATTCAACTAGTTCTTACTAAATATAAACTTACTATAAATAGAAAATAAACTAGTTCTTTCTAAAAATAAAGTAGTTCAACTAGTTATATTAATTATCTTACTAAAAATACATTAGTTCTTTTAATTCAACTAGTTCAACTAGTTTATTAATTTACTTACTAAACTAGTTCAACTACCACTACTACTGCTGCTAAAAATCTAGTACTAACTAAGCAACATCTAGTACTAACTAAGCAACATCTAGTACTAGCTATGAACCCTAAATTAACATCTACTACTACTAAATGTAGTACTAACTAGTGGTAGGGGGTGGGGGCGACGGAGAGGTAGCTAGGGGCAGCGAGGTCAAGGGCGATGGGAGGAGGGCAGCCGACGGAGGAGGGAGGAGGGGCAGCCACAGGCGGAGGGAGGAGGGCGGCGGTGGAGGAGGGAGGGGCGGCGGAGGCGGAGGGAGGATGTGCGAGGAGGAGGGAGGAGGGACGGAAGGAGGGGAGTACCTCGGCGGCAGACGGACGAAGGCGGCGGCGGCGGCGATGCATGCACATTTAGTTGTTGTGGGCGAGAGAGAGCGTGTGAGTGAGAGGGCGGTCGTATGGCGTGGGGATAAGGTAGGGATAGTTGTGCGCGTTTGCCAAAACGCGCTACAATATCTGAATAGCGAGAGCGCTGTTTAGTATAGTGCGCTACTGCTATAACTAGCGGGGGGCGAGGTGATGGCAACTATAGCAGTAGCGCTGTATGCGGTGGACGCGCTGCTGCTATTTTCCTGTCAACAGCGCGGTTTGACGACACGCGCTGCTGCTAAATAGCAGTAGCATGGTATTTTGAAGAGCGCCGCTAGTAAGATTCTCTGTATAGGCTTTTCCCTAGTAGTGATAGACCACATCCAGTACGCTGCAATGGATGGCTACCTTTGTTTCAATATCTACAAGGGTTGGATGAAGAGCAACAGCCAAGTTGGTGGTTCAAGCAAAGAAGTATCGGCCAAGAGGAAGAGGGACAAGGACGAAATCGAGGACGTGGACGAGGACTCCGAGTAAGGTGGCAGTGTCATTGCTCATGGCGGTTCTAATGCAGTGTCTACCGGAATAGTTGCAAAGTTTGATTTCAGGTGTGCTTAATTTAATTTGAGGGGTGTGTTGTGCTGAGCCCCCAGCAAAACTATGTTATGTTTCTTCTTGTTACTTTAACTCTTGAAGAAGTACATACTAGTATTTCTTACATTTCATCTTTTAGTTGGTATAGTACTACCACTCGTTTATTCACATTATATCGTACAATATATATGGCCAACATCATATAGCCAGCAGTTTAGTTGTCAAAGAATTTCAGAGGTGCTTAGTTTTTCAAAGAATTCGTGGTGCTTAGTTTTATTTGAGGGTGGGTTGTGCTAGACACCATTATTGTGACTAGCCTTTTAATAGTACTATTTGCATAATTTGGCATTTAGCGCTCTCTATATGTACCACCTTTTTTAATTTCAAGTTTTGCTCCATGGCGCAATCCATCGATACTACTGCTGTACAAAAGTATACATTTTTTAAAAGGCTAGAGGGCGGGGCAGTCTAGCTTGGTCGGTTTCACGAGAGGTGAGGGCCTTTGTGATTTGCCGGCTCATTACTGCTGGAAGGCAGGGCCTTGTGATTTGACTACTCATATAAATGCGCTGACGACCTGATCGAGGAGGAGCAAAGAACCGTGCGGTATACTCAAGTTTTCCCTTTGGAGTAGTCTTTGCTGACGGAGAACCTAAACACGGCAGCCCAGTGCCATATGGCGATAAAAATGATCTAATTTGCTAGTCATCTCATTATTAGCATTGTTCTATTCATTCCCTAAAAAAACAAAACCATTGTTCTATTCATGCCTCGCAGAGAACGTGACACGTGCGGCGAACCACCCGAAACAAAAGATGAAACACAGCAGCAAAAGACGAAGGAAGATTATCACAACAAATAATCTAATTCGCCGCGGAGTCGTAACTGCTTCTTCATCGCCTCCGCGACCTCCATCTCCTTGCGCGTCTCCTCCGCCATCTTCTTCATTCTGTCCATGACGCGGGATTTCTTGACGCGAGCATTCATCATCTGTTCCATGGCCGCATTACGTACCTTGACAGCAGCCGGGTGCTCGATGCGGAGCTTCGCCAACTCCTCCTTCTGTTCCATGACGAGGGCTTGCAGCATCTTCATCGAGGAACTACTATTCTCATGCAGCTTCTTCCAGCCGGCGTTCTTCTCCTTCAACAGGTCGATCTCGTGGCAGTGCTTCGCCTTGTCCTCCTGAAGTCGCAGGATTTCACCGGTCCCCTTCTTCTCCGAGGCAATGCTCTTCTTCAGCAGCATCACCAAGCCGGCGGTCAACTCCCCCTGCTGATTGAGCTCAGCGGGCATGTCGTTAAGGCTCTCCTTCAACAACTCCGTCAAGACTTGGATGAACTCCTTCTGCTTATTGAGGTGCTTATTGAGCTGATCGGGCATGCCATCGAGGGATAACGACTCCAGCTCTGCCGGCTCGGCATGTTCGCCTCCGCAGCTAGTGCACTCCTGGGAGCCATCGCCTGCCCGTGAGAGATCTTTCGAGGTCTCTGCATGGCGGCGAGCCCTCTCTTTTTTTCCGCAGCCTTGGTTGCCGCTCCCCTGTTACGAGTGGTTCTCGACCTAGAGCTTTGCTCACCGGCCATGGCAACGACAGACGAAGAAGAAGCACTTATGAGGAGGAAAGGTGGAGTAATTTTCGGTTAGGTAGTTCCCCTTTTATAACCTAAGTACTAGCACTAGTAGTACTAATACCTGCATAGTGGGAACACGTTCAGGTTTGGTACGTAGTACTAGTAGGTGTGAGCAGGCTTTCGAATGTGATGGGAACAAGGTAAAGATTAATTGATGGTTTTGGTTTCGAGGCCCGAAACGGCTCCCGATGAGTTTAATGGAACATAAATTTCAAGTAGACTACACTGCTCAAATGCGTAAATATTATGTTACTGTCAAAAATTGGCACAAAATACGAAGGAGACCAATGGAAGTACTACTAGCAACCCACGATTTAACTACTCGCATGCGCGCAGTGGAGTAATAATGTCTTTCTTCCGCCCTCATGTCCACTCAATTTGCATGCGCTGTATTAATTGAACATCAATGAAGTGAACAACTTTACACGCGTCAAATTATCACATGGGGTGGATCTCGGTACAAAATTGCGTCCGCCCGTGTACCCGCGTGTGCGTCCGAGGGAATGAGTGCGTGCGTGGCGTGCGTGCACATCTTCGCTTCGTGCATGTACCGCCAGTATGGCTCAGGGAGGACGAGTACACTCTTCTGGAACTAGCAGCACGTCCCTGCGATCAATCCACGCAAGGAGGTCGCGACAACGCCTCCACATGTGCCACGTGGCTTCATGAACTGTAAGAGAGACACTGCGTAGCGTGCCATTGGTATTCTAATTTACGTGTTTTGCACATACTCAAAGTACTAGTAATTTACACGTGCATTGCACGCATCAGATTTTGCAACCAAATTATGAATAAATACCACACTATAGCATGTAATATCTTAGTCATATATGCGTGATGTAGCCCTTCGTTTAATTCTTATAGTTCATCTCATTCAAAATCAAATTAGTTTTTATAAAAAAGCTAAGAACGCGTGAATAGGAAAAACATGGGATTATAGTGAAATGTCGTATTGAATCCTACAACATTGTACGAGTGTTTGATTGTGCATAGAAAAAACGCAGAATTCTTTCAAAGAGGTTTGAGTGGATGGGATGTTTCCTATGAAATATAGTGCAAATGAATCATATGGAAAAATTCCTATGGTTTACAATCCTACGAATCAAACAACCAAGATAGGAAAAATTCCTAATGATTAGAATCCTCCAAAATTCCTTTGAGAATCCTTTGAATCAAAGAAGCCCTTAATCTATTTTATGATTCATGGAATTGTGCGTTGTAAAGCATAAAGTAAAAACAAATAATGGCAATTCAACTAGAAAAAAGTTTGGGCAGTTATGATATGGAAGATTCTAGAACAAAAGAGAACCCTTTGTTGTTTTGAGGTTTGTGCATTATGCTTAAGTTCAACCATGGAGTCTGCTAGATTGTACATGTGGCAAAATCCGGTGGGGGCTAGAAGATGGTGCGAGGGGCCGAGTGGAGGGAGACTATGAAGGAATGCACAAGTGCGAGATCGATATTTAGAGAGAGGGGGCGAACACGTGAGCTGTTGCACGCAGTGGCGGAGCCATGAAAAATAAATGAGCTAGGGGGCCAAGCATTGCTAATCCTTTACGAGGAGGGTCAATTCATGAAATTAAACCTTTTTTAGCAGCAATTGTCTAATGATCACATTCATATTAGCCTCGATATATAGTGATGTTAGGGGGGGCAGGGCCCTTACTTCCCCCTGTCTTTGCCATTGTGCACGCATCTGAGAGATGAAGCGAAAGGCATGGATGATGAGAGGGGGACGTCGGATATATAATTAATGTGGGTGTATTAGCTATTTATGTTAATCCTATATAGAGAGGTATAGATTGATCGATGTGGACGTGGGAGAGGTATAGATTGATCGATGTGGACGTGGGAAAGAGGGTGAGACCTCACTGGATATATCGATTGATTGGTTTGTGTGCAAAACTATGAAAGACCTAGCTATATACACACATACATAGAGGAACATCGATCGTTGTGCATGCATGCGTGAGAGATAAAGAATGCCCGGTATGAGGGAGAGGGGGATGTGTGATAGATAATGCCGACTGGTAGTGTGTGTGCATGCATGCACGAGAGAAAGTTAGTGGTACAATTAGAAAGAGAAGACTAATGTGTGGGTGTAAAAGAATAGGTGAGGTCATAATCAATGTAAACTTGAATTCAAATATTTGAATAAGAGATCCTGATGTTTGAAACCCATGCATGCATGAATATAACGGAGATCTGCACGGTTTGCTTTGGAAACGAGCATGTTGTAATGTATACACATTGAACAAGGTCAGACTGATTTGAATTTGAGATACTGATGGCAGACATCATTTGCCCATGTCGCATCCGTGCATGTAATTGGAGAAAATGGGCGGCTTTCGCATCACATATCTATATCTATACCCCTATATATATATAATATTTTTATATTGTGAGCGGGTAACTTTAACTTTGAAAGATGGTCGTTGGATGAGGCGAATCCGAAGGTCCAAAGATGGCAAATGTGAGCACTATTGGCCGTTGGATATCATCTAGATTCCACCAGATTTCGCCACATGTATAATCTAGAAGACTCCATGGTTGAACTTAAGCATAATGCACAAACATCAAAAGACAAGCACTTCTTATTTGTTCTAGAATCTTCCGTATCATAATTGCCCAAATGTTTTTCTACATGATTTGCCATTATTTGTTTTTACTTTATGTCTTACAACGCACAATTCCATGAATCTTAAAATAGATTAGCTTTCTTATAAAAACTAGATGATTTTGAATGAAATGAACTATAATAATTAAACGAACATCTACATCATGCATATATGACTCAAAGCTTGCATGCTATAATGTGGTATTTATTCATAATTTGGTTGCCAAATCTCATGCATGCAATGCACGTGTACCTTACTCTAGTCTAAATGGTGTTTGTGTGTGTGTTGTGCGTGTTGAGGTGCAAATTGTCTTTTTTGGGGTACACGTTAAGCTTGTTCTTCCGAAATTTCAAGCCACGCCTTGTTATGCGAAAATTGAAGCTAAGCGTCTCGCTCTATCGTCTTTCTGAAACTCCGCCTCTTCAACCCGCGCCTTGTTAGCCCGAAATATTTAAGATATCTCTTTGTCTCGTTGTGCTCCGACAACTACCTCCATCTCAACCCGCGCCTTGCTATTCCGAAATTACAACGCGCGCGAAAACTCCCACCTCATGTGAAATCTCGACACACGAAATGCCCGTGGTACCCCTGAACCGAAAGAACTGCCTCAAGTCGCTGGGGGGTACTTTCGTAACTTACCCCACATTTCGGACAAGCGCGTCTCTAAGCCATGGTTCCCCACTGCCATTCCATCCACCCACCCATTCGAACACGAAGGCCACGAAAACCCGCGACGAAACCCCACACCCTGGTCCGTCCGCCACCCAGCCGGAGCTTCTTCCCCGATGACGTCGTCCACAGCAACACCTCGACGTCCCTCATCCACCGTACCGGATGAGGATCCATCGTCGATCTCATCGTCCCGCCGGTTCAGCCACCCCGTCCTCCACCTCCAAGGAGCTACCCCGACGTTCCCCTCGTCTTTCGTACCACCTCCATTCCCACATCGCCGTCTTCACCTGCACCACCGGAAGAGCATCATCATCACCGTTTCCTCGGATGAAGCTGCGGCCTAATTGGCGCCACCAAAGAGGTTGTACACTAATCGCTGCATTTTCTTCTTGATTCGATCTCACGGTGCTGCCGACGCTCGGTCCCGAGCCGACACAGCGCGGCTCCATCCATGGCGGCGTCGCCAGCCACTTCCTCCACGGTGTCGCTCCCTTGGCGGCGACGTCCACATCAGTAGGAGCTGCTGCTGCTTTAGCTCTCGCTTGCGCTACTGCTCTGCTCTTGCTCTCAGTCCCCTGCCTGGTCTGCTCTTGTGATTGCTCTTGCTCGCGCTGCTGCTCTCGCTCTTGCTCTTGCTTGCGATGCTGCTCTGATTTGGCTACACTTCAGTCGACTGAATCGACTTTTGGGTCAGTCGATTTCCAAGGGGTGGGCTCGCGGGGTGAAGGAAGAACCAGCCGCTGGGAGGGGGGCTCACGAGAGGTACCCCACTATCTATCTTAGGGTTCAGGATGGGGGCGGTGGTCGCCGGCGGTGGCGAGGCGTTGGCGGGGCGGTGGCGTGGGGATCGCCGGAGAAAAAGCTCGGCACAGGGGGGCCTAGAGGGATGGCCGGGGCGGCGGCGGACCGGCGGTGGGGAGTGTTTTCGGGGCGAGCAGGGTGGCGGGGGGCTGCTGTTTGGCCGGTGGTGGCAGGCGGATCGGGGGGGGTGGAGGTTGAAGATGAACCACAGGCCCTTGATTTCGTATCCAACGGGTGCAAAATCGACTGACGTGTAGCCTCACCTTGCTAGTGCGTTCAGTTTCGACAGCAAAATTCAGTTTCGACAGCAAAATTCAGTTTGGACAATTAGGTTCAGTTTCCACAGTTAAGTTTAGTTTCGACAGTTAAGTTCAGAGATGAGCGGCTGATGTATTTTACATCTAGCACTTTGTGGTTATGTATTTTACGTCATGTATTGGAGATGCTATCATAATTCCACTAAGGTTAACATTGTTCGTTGTCTCTCTTGTCCTGCTTCAGCCTCGGCGTCGTACAACTCACCGGAGCTGCTCCAACAACGAAACCCTCCATCACAGCGGAGAAGTACCTTGGGCTCCATCTCCAGATGCCTAAGATCTTCTTCCCCTCCTCCGACAGCAAAGTTAGCCGGAGCATCCTCACCGGCCAACCCAATCACGCTGAGATCGACATGGCTTCGCCAAAGAGGTTGTACACTTGTTGCATCTCTTTTTTACTCTACATGTTATATATATTGTCAACTGAGCACTCGTAGTAACGGGAAATATGATTATTTTACCCTACTATATGACAAGCAGTGAGGTACCAGGCAACTTAGCTATCCGTGATGGACTCTCTTGAACGCCATCATTATTTATCTCTACGCGTTTGAGCTGTGCATTTGTCGATGGGCTTGGGAGTTGAGCTCGTATGGCAGTGGCCTGGGTCCAAAGTAATAGAAGTAGCACAAATATTTTTTTAGTGTAGGATTTTCCTTGCTCAAGCCTGCCTACTAGAATCGCCAGTGCTTGAAAGGAAAAGTGAATGAAAAACATAGGAATTGGAAAGTTTCCTATGGTACTACTTTTCATGAATTTGGTGCAAAGGAATGGAGCAAAGGAAAACTGTAGGATTTGTTCCTTTAGTGTCTCCTTGAAAGAAAAACCGTAGGAATTCTAATTTCCACTTCTCCTCCTTTTCATATTCCTATTCATCAAGCACAAGACTAAGAGATAGTAGCATAATAGCATTATAACCGTACATTTTCTTGTGGTTTGACTTAATCTCACCATGCTTTTTTGCATCCTGTGATCTTCCAATTGTTGTGAATCAAACACCCAGATTGACAGAAATCTTGTGTTTTTAAAATCTCTGTTTTGCACGTGCATTCCTATCCTATTCATGTCTATTTCCTATCCCTGCATTGTTAGAATCCTCAAAGTCAAACAAGCCCTTACTCAATTACTTCTATTACAGATATGTGTCAAAGAAAACCTTGTTTGGTTTGTCCTGCTCCTGCGGCGTTGTGTTCCACCCCAGCTCAGCTGCTCCAATGACGGAAAGGTTCACCACAGTAGGGATCTGCTCCCCAGACTGTCTTTCGCCACCTCAGCTCTTCTTCCCCGCCGCCGGCAGCCAAGACAACTGCATTACCATCATCAATTGAGCAGATGACCTTGAGGACTACACGAGTCCGCAAGAGAGGTCGCACTCTTCCGTGTCTGCTTACACTATGCGTCGCTTAATATGATGACATGCTACATTATCATCGTGTTCACCTATTAGACTCCGAGTCAGGTCCAAACTAATGCTGAAACTTGAGTTTTAAAATGGTTGTGGGGTACATATTGGGGCAGCAATCAATACTATTTGTCTACTATCTGGTTAATCTCCGGTGTCTACTATGAGTTTCATGTTGGGTGCAAACAAACATTAAAGGAGCCATTATCTGTATTTTTTAACTAAAGCTATTATCTCGCTATCATTGGTTTTGGGTCTATCCACGATTTGCTACCATCACTCTGGATTTGTGCATGCACTCCTTACATAATCTCACTATGTTTTATTCCTATGCATGCCAGTTATTGTACACAATGGAACTGATCATGTAGAGCAAAAGAGACGAGCCTTGCGTGGCAATAAAATTTCATGCAGACGTCGTTCCATGGTGGGCGCAAAGGCAGCCCCCTCCACCCATTTCGGATCGTAATCAAGAGGAAGATAACTGTTCTGAGGGGGATTCAGAAGGAGAAAGAGATTATAGTTGCTTGTGCCATGCTTCATTAGCTATGAGTTATAATGGTTTACCTTACGTGCCAACATGCTATTAAAATGATTGTGATCTGGTATGATGGGATGTTATCCTCCTTTGAATGAATCGAGTGACTCGACTTGGCACATGTTCACGCATGTAGTTGAAACAAATCAACGTAGCCTTCACGATATTTATGTTCATGGTAGATTATATCCTACTCATGCTTGTGCTTGGTGTAAATTAATTTTAATGCATGTTCATGACTGTTGTCGCTCTCTCAGTTGGTCGCTTCCCAGTCTTTTGCCATCCCTCACCTGTACTAAGCGAGAATACTACTTGTGCATCAAAACTCCATAAACCCCAAAGTTATTCCATATGAGTCCACCATACCTTCCTAAATGCGGTATCTACCTGTCGTTCCAAGTAAATTTGTATGTGCTAAACTCCAAACCTTCAAATGAATTGTATGCTCGAGCAGCTCATGTTTCAACTAGGGCTATCTGTATCTTCCATGCTAGGTGGGTTATTCACAAGAGGAGTGGACTCCGCTCCTCATTCACGAGAAAATGGCGGTAACCGGGATGCCCAGTCCCATGATCCAAAAGATCAACGCAAATCAATATAATTAAACAAAACTCCCCCAGGGCTGTTGTTAGTTGGAGGCACTCGTTGTTTCAAGCAAGCTGTGGAATGATGCTTGTTGGTGGTGGGGGAGTATAAACTTTTACCATTCTGTTTGGGAACCACCTATAATGCATGTAGTATCAAAGATATCTCCATCTCATAGATATGCCACTCAAAATGTTATTCATCTCTATTTTAAAATCGAGCTGTGGCACCTCTACAAATCCCCGCTTCCCTCTGCGAAGGGCCTATCTATTTACTTTTATGTTGATTCATCACCCTCTTACTAAAAAGCACCCGCTGGAGAGCACACTGTCATTTGCATTCATTACTATCAGTTTATATTGGGTATGACTTGACCGGATCTCTTTTACCATGAATTACAATGTCTAGTCAGTCCTTGGTCTTTAAAGGTGCTCTGCATTTATGTTTTGCGGTCTCAGAAAGGGCTAGCAAGATACCATCTTGTTCTATCATATTATGATTGTTATGAGAAAGTGTTGTCAAGGGAACTGGGAAAAGAATGGTTCCCAATACAGGGCTCGAAGAAGAGAGACGAAAGGAAGTAGTGAAAGAAGAAATAAAGTACGCGGATCAAAGTGAAAAATCACATAAGACTCTAATTCTAGGTTCCTCCTAATTTTTCTATAATCAACAGTTTGTGGATGACACACTGTACAGAAGAAGGCCCAACGGCGTGAAATTAAAGTGCATTTGCTGAGAAGAAGGAAAGGAACTATTGGCAGAGATACACAAGGGTATGTGTGGCTCCCACATTGGATCGAGAGATTTAGTTGGAAAAGCTTTCCGTTAAGTTTTCTACTAACCCACAGCCCTCCAAGATGCAATCGAGCTAGTCACCAAGTGTGAAGCCTGCCAGTTCCACTCTAAGAATATCGATCAGCTTGCTCAAGATCTTCAAACGATCCCTTTGTCATGGCCATTTTTGGTCTGGGGGCTCGACACCTTGGGCCCCTTCCCTCGTGCTGCCGGGGGCTTTGAATAGTTGTTTGTTGCAATTGAGAACTTTACAAAGTGGCCGAAAGTGGAGCCCGTGAGGAAGGTGACCGCATAGTTAGCTATCAAGTTCTTGAAGGGGATTGGTGTGCCATTTCGGAGTACCCGCCAGAGTCGTCACTGACAACACACCCAATTCACAAGTCGTGCCTTCATGCAATACGTTCAGGCCCTCGGAAGCAAGGTCTCATTTGCCTCTGTTGCCCATCCTAGAAGCAATGGACAAGCTGAGAGGGCAAATGTTGAAGTGCTGCAAGGACGCAAGAGAAGAACATTTGATAGGCTACAGAAGTGTGGCAAGTGATGGATCGATGAGCTATCAGTGGTTCTTTGGTCCCTCCGTACGACACCAAATCGAGCTACCGGCCAGACTCCCTTCTCCCTAGACTATGGGGCAGAAACAGTGATCCCCACGGAACTCAGATTTGGATCACCTCGATTACTTGCCTACGATGAAGTAGCGCAGGAATAGCACCGGTGTGACGATGATGTGCTACTTGAGGAGAACCGTCTCTAGACTTCTACACGTGCTGCACGCTACCAGTAAGCCTTGCATCACTATCACATCCGTAGGGTTCATGCCCGGAGCTTTAAGGAAGGCAACCTTGTCCTTAGGCGTGTTCGGTCCGCCAAGGGTGCAAACAAGTTGATGCCAAAGTGGGAAGGACCTTACAAGGTAGTACGAGTCAGCAGACCTGCCGCAGTCCGTCAGGAGACCGGAGATGGCATTCAATTGCAAAACTCATGGAACATTGAGCATCTATGTAAGTTCTACCTATAAGGCGCGGCTGCCGGGCCCTGCCTGGCAGCCACCCTTTTGTACAAGCCTTGCCGAAGTTTCATGTATTCCTTTGTACAAAGCCAGGCGCAGACCCTGAGCACCAGATAAATAAACAAAGCGCTGGGGGGGCCCAAAACATGTATGCATGCATAAGCATATCATGAGTATAGCATGTTCATGTAGATAAGGTTGCATGTAGCTCTGTTTT
This sequence comes from Aegilops speltoides, assembly GCA_021437245.1. Taxonomy (NCBI): domain Eukaryota; kingdom Viridiplantae; phylum Streptophyta; class Magnoliopsida; order Poales; family Poaceae; genus Aegilops; species Aegilops speltoides. Next base: position 214,422,659 of record CM038146.1, on the reverse strand, counting down.
CATCTGCACTATGCTGCATGGTTCTTGCTGTGCACTTGGTCTCGAAGAGAAGAAATGGAGACAAGCCTACATAGCGGTCGCCGGCAAGCCAAACAGATAAGTTCATCCTTATCCATACCTTTTCTGTAAAGTGAAAACTTGTGCAGATGAAAACCTTGTCATCTTCGAAACATAGGTGCTCCCATCCTTCGCCCCAAACGTTGATTCGCTCAAGGTGGCCGCAGTAGCCTTTGATGGAGAAGGTTTGACGAGGGGCTGGTCTTTTTTATAGTTTTATGCCCGGCAGGCTTTGCCCTGCGGCAACAAACTAAATGTACCGGCATGATAGCTTGCCGGGGGAAACTTGTTTACTTGAACTTATAGAGGCACCTCACCTCTACATGGGCATGATACATGCACAAAGTACCCGACAAGGCTTGTCTTTTTCATTAATATGTTGATAAGCAAATACAGATCGTACATAACACAAGCATGGGTAAAGAAGTTTACATTATTTGGACTAAAGTTTGGCAGATGCCTACACATTTTAGACTAAAAAATACAAGTGCCTCGTGACCCCTTTCTTGTCCCTCTCCTCCTAGGAGTTACACTAGGAGGTGGAGAGGACAAAAGGAGTGCCTGAGTAGAAGCCCAGTGTAACACCCCAATGTAACTTTCTGTATTTGTAACTCCAACTCTTGCCATTTCCGGCTATGTGATATGACATTTCATTTGTGGTTGGGTTTTGTCTCTTGTTTTGCATTTGTGATTGATGTAATCTTGCATTCTCATCCTCATCATGTGCATGGTGTGATTTCATACATTTTATGTTGTTGCATGTTCCATGCATGAATCTTGCATCATCACCACTTCTCCTTCCTTTCCTTTCTTTCTTTTTGCAAGTGCACCTTTTACCTACTCCATTAATGTTCATTTTCCCCAATATTCAAGCATCTTGTCCTAAACCTCTCTGCAAAATGTCAGCTCTTTTGAAGTTGTTTTGGTTAGGTTCAAAAATACCTCAAGTTTGAATTTTTATTCAAACTTGATTTATTTTTCTACCTCTATAAATTCTCAAACCAATTTATTCAAATATTGCATAATTCCAGGAGCATGAGGATATTCTCTTCTTTCCCAAATTCCACTTCTTGCCCCCTTGTGCTTTTCTCTTTGTTTTTTTCTCTTTGAAGAAAAAAGAAAGGAAAGAGCAATGGCAGCATCAGCCCACCTAGGCCTGGGCCTCCCACCGCAGCTAGCTGGCCCAGCAGCAGCGCAGCCAGCCAGCCCAGCCAGCCCGCGCGCATGATGCTTCCCCCCTTTCTCACCCGACCGACGCACACCCCTCTCTCTCACTCGAACCACGTGGACATGTGGGTCTCCCGCATCAGCGAGAGCGGCAGCCACACCCGCTTCCTTTTCTCCTTCCCTTCCTCTGCTTTTTGCCGTGCCATGGCCATGTTGGCGTGCCAGCTAACCGCGCCGCGCCTGCTTAAGCCCCCCTTGGCGTCCGCACCTAGCCCCTAGGGTTTCCCTCTCCATCCTCCGCCGCCGCCAGGGGAGAAAACCCCCAGATCGTCGCCTGGCCGCGCTTCAGGCCTTTGAGAGCGCGTCCACGTCGACGGCGTGCCGTCCGGCCACCTCCGCCTTGCCAACCACGTCCGTCTTCCTCCACGACATTGATTACGTCCACGTCGTCCTCCTCCTCACTTGGGATCGCCAAGTCCGGCTAGCTCCCAGTCGTCCTCTTCCTCCCCTGCTTCACGGACAGGAGCGTGGCCAGGTTCAGAGCTCATCCGTGTCGCCGCAGGCTCATCTCCGTCGACCCTGTCGTGTCCTAAGCTGAGCTAGGTAACGCACTTCCCTCTCCATTTCTTTCCGTGGCATGTAGAACCCCATAGCACTTGCCCAATCCATGTCTTCACCGCACTCGCAGTGCTCCGGCGATCTCTAAAGTTTTTTTCCACATGTTTTACTGCTGCACGCGCACTCGCACTCTCCCCTGTCCCCACATGCTTGTGCACGCTCGCTTGTCGCGCCCGTAGCCCCGCATGCATATGCGCCCACGCGCGCGCTACCTGCCTGTCTTGCCTCGCGGGACCTTGGATGCCCGAGATGAGCTCGAGCTCGTGCTCGAGCATCGCACGCACACGCCTTCCACAGCCGCTCCGTTGCACACCCTGGCCCCGGCTCCCAATCCCGCATACCCGCCGCTTCCTCTCAGGCCTGCCATCGCCACGGCTGCCCTTGCCGGCGCCGCCGTCAGCCGTCGTCTTATCTGTCTGTAACAAAGGAGCTCGACCTGGAGTCTCTATAGAAGGAGCCGAACCCCTCCATTAGCAGTAGCACCTAGCTAGCCCAGTGGTTGACCACCCAAGCCCGCGCCGGGGAGTCCCGGGTTCGATCCCTTTTTCTGTTTTACTCGGGTCACTGACAGGCCGGCCCCACCGGTGATTCACACACCCAGCGACGTGGCCAACAGTCCTACCAGGCAGTCTAACAGCTGGGTACAGCCTTGGTGCACCTAGTTTTCCACACATGTCTTCTGTTTTATTATTCCAAACTCGGATCATGCCAGATTTGGCATAAGCTGAGGTTTCCATTTTAGGTAGTATTCAACGTATATGCTTTGTGAAGATTTTCTATAAGAACCCCAACATATTATCTATGTTTTTGGGCTAGAAAAATCCAATGAATCTAGTAGTGGCATTAGTTTCTTCATTTGAGCAAGTATGCACACATGTCATTTTATATCATGTTGTTGTTTTGTCTTTCACGTGTATATTTATGCATATATGTTATGGGTTAGTTTTGCAAATGTACATGCTCTTCATCATGCCTACTTGCTTCTGGAATTAAGCGCATGCCATGGGATGTTTTATTTTGAGTTAAACAAGCTTGCAAACATGCTATCTTGAATCTGTTTCTGCCATGCCTTTAAATTCTACCAAGTCTGGGTCTGTTTAGGTCACTTGCCATGTTTTGCATTGATGGTATCATCATTTCTGTAGATATTTGCAGCATGTTCACTAAGTGAGTTTTGTTAAGTGCATGTAGTAATAGCATTCCATGCTCTTTTTTGCCATGATATATTGTTGTAGCATATTTAAACTTTGCACACAAGTTGTTATGTTGTTGTTTTCAACGGATTGCATTGCATCTTGTTTGGCTTGTCATTTTCAAACTGTGCATCCGTTTTCGGTGATCTTCATATCGATTTCATTCGGAATCTCCCAATCTATCTAGTGGCATGCTTGGTTTGCCAAGTTGATGCCATGATCATCCTTCCACTTCCGGAGTACCATATGTATTGCACATCTTATCTTGCATTCGATGCCATGTCTTGCATCATGTTGCTTGCGCATTGCACTGTGATTGATCGTTGTTCCTTTGCTTGTGTTCTTGCTTTGGGTAGAGCTGTGAGACAAGTTCATGAACGAGGAACCTGTTGAGTACGCTAACGAGGAGCAATCTTTCGACAACTCTGAGAACTTTGCAGGCAAGATGACCATTACCCTCGATATCACTTGTATCTTTGCTTGCTAGTTGCTTCGTTCTATCGCTATGCTACGCTACCTATCACTTGTTTAACATGCCTTCCATATTGCCATGTCAAGCCTCTAACCCACCTTCCTAACAAACGTTGTTTGGCTAAGTTACCACTTTTGCTCAACCCCTGTTATAGTGTTGTTAGTTGCAGGTGAAGTTGAAGATTGCTCCATGTTGGAACATGTTGATGTTGGGATATCATAATATCTCTTATTTTAATTAATGCATCTATATACTTAATAAAGGGTGGAAGGCTCGGCCTTATGCCTGGTGTTTTGTTCTACTCTTGCCTTCTTAGTTTCCGTCATATCGGTGTTATGTTCCTTGATTTTGCGTTCCTCACGCTGTCGGGTTTATGGGAACCCCTTGACAGTTCGCTTTGAATAAAACTCCTCCAGCAAGGCCCAACCTTGGTTTTACATTTGCCTAACAACCTACTAACTTTCCCCTGGGGGTTATAAACCCGAGGGTCATCTTTATTTTAACCCCCCCCCTCCGGACCAGTGCTTCTCCATGTGTTGGTCCGAACCGGGCGATGTGCAGCGCCCTCTGGGCAACCAGGGTCTATGCCAACCAGACATCTTGCCCATCCGTTGTGCCCTGAGAACGAAATACGTGCGTCTCCTATCGGGATTTGTCGGCACATCGGGCGGTCTTGCTGGTCTTGTTTTACCATTGTCGAAATGTCTTGTAATCGGGATTCTGAGACTGATCGGGTCTTCCCGGGAGAAGGAATATCCTTCACTGATCGCGAGAGCTTGTGATGGGATATGTTGGGACACCCCTGCAAGGTATAAACTTTCGAGTGCCGTGCCCGCGGTTATGTGGCAGATGGGAATTTGTTAATATCCGGTTGTAGAGAACTTGACACTTGACTTAATTAAGACGCATCAACCGCGTTTGTAGCCGTGATGGTCCCTTCTCGGTGGAGTCCGGGAAGTCAACACGGTTTGGGTTATGTTAGAATGCAAGTAGTCTTCAGGATCACTTCTATATGACGACCGTTGCGTAGTTTCTCTTCTTACTCTTGTACTCCCCTTTAGCCACCATATTTTGCTTATCAATTGCTGCAACTCCACCTCATTACCACATCCTACCCATGAGCTTAAATAGTCTTGATCTCGCGGGTTTTGAGATTGCTGAGTCCTCGAGACTCACAGATACTACCACAACAGTTGCAGGTGCCGATGATACCAGTGCAGGTGATGCTACCAAACTCAAGTGGGAGTTCGACGAGGTCCTTGGCCGTTAATACGTGTCTTTTCCTGATGATCAGTAGTGGAGCCCAGTTGGGACGATTAGGGATCTACCATTTGGGGTTATCTTCCTTTTCATTTGGATTTGTCCATAGTCGGACTATGTGTGTATTTTGGATGATGTATGACTTATTTAAGTATTGCATGAAGTGGCGATTGTGAGGCCTCCTGACGTAGAGGTTTTGTCTTTCCTCTCCTCAAATTTCACAAGAAAAAATTAGGATCATGCGGGTATCTTGGGATCGTTCCAATATTCTTGTGACGAGAATATTGTTCTTGGTGCCTCCTGACATTTAGGGGTTGTGGCAGTGTCCAGGGGAGTTGAGCTCCGAGGTGTTGTCGTCACAATTTTATCGTTACAGTTCTGGAATACCTGAGTTTCGCTGACATCGAAAATCTCTTTTATGCAGCTAGTGGTAAGATAACCTCGATGCCACCCAGTACTAGGGTGGGAGTTCGGGAGTATTGCCATAGCTAGTATAACGGATGCTTTTCGAAGGTTGAGGTACACGATTTCTGAAGGTTTCTTGGTTATGTGTTGACAGATGGATATAGCTGGATGTAGGGATTGTTAGTTTTGGGTGAGATATATGTAGATTCCCATGTATCACCAACACCAGATTGCATAACTAGAAAGTTTCGGGAGTTTTATAGGTAGGAATCCAGTAGCTCTTAGCATTTCTTCCCGTAGATATTTGGTTTGTGATTGGGTAATCCTTACCATTTATCTTTTACAGCCGTACCTTGTTGTTTTATTCATCAACCTTTATCTAAGTGGCTTCTCACCTTAATGGATGGTTGATGTTCACTTTGGACTTCATTCGTTCAATCCTTGTTCGAATGTTTATTGTGAAGACTATATGTTGCAATCTCTAGCCTTTGATTTACTTATCTATCTTGTCAATGGTGGTTCTAACGAATGCCATCTTCTTTAGGATGGCTCCGCCAACTTGCAACAACCCGGATCGGGGTGAAGGAGATCGGTCGAACCCTCCACCTCCGCCACCTCCTCCGCCTCCGGAGGCATGGAAAGCTATCATGGCGGCCAAAAATGCTAGCACCCAGATGCTTTTGCAAATCTTGCAACAGCGCAACCAAGGAAACCATGGCCAAGGGAATTTGAACAATCAGCCTCAGTTTGCTACCCTCAACTAGTTCCTTGCAAATCAGCCAAAGTCTTTCAGCAGTTGTGTGGAGGCCATAGACGCCGATGATTGGCTTGTGGACATCTGCAAGCATTTTGAATGTAGCAATGTCAGGATTGAGGACTACGTCAAGTTCGCTTCTTTTCAGCTGAAGGACCAAGCAGCTGATTGGTATCAACAATACAAAGCTTCCAGAGGAGGTCAAGTGATTACCTGGGTTGACTTCTACCAGGATTTCAAAGCTCACCACATTCCTAAAAGTGTTGTTGAGAACAAGCGTGAGGAATTCCGCAATCTCAAGCAAGGAAGCATGTCCGTTTATCAATACAACATCCAGTTTCAGAAGCTTGCTCGTTTTGCAAGGTAGGACGTTCCTGATGAAAAGAGAATGATTTATTACTTTAGGGGTGGCCTCAGAGAGGATCTGTAGTTAGCTCCCGTTCTTGTTGAGCCTACTCAGTTCGATCAGTTCTACAACATGGCCCTCAAGCAAGAAGGTGCTCAGCTCAAGTGTGAGAATCAGGGATGCAGTTCAGTCTTCTTCTTCCTCACAGGTGCAGCTAAGCAGCAGAAGTTCTGATTCGGAGCATCCTTCCATCATCCCCATGGACTCTACATCAACACACCCAACCCCACAAGGACCCATAACAAGAGCTAGAGCACGTGCTTTGGAAACCGAGGTGAACTCCTTCCTACTAGACTTGCATATGGACACAAATGGAACATGTCTACTACCTCACCAAAATATGCTATGCCTCCTTAGGTATGAAGTGGAACATCACCAAGAAGCTCAGGAGCATCCCCAAGAAGAAGGAGAACCACCCCAAGGCCACATGGATCAAGACGGAGTGCAACAGTAGCAAAACAGCAAGTCCCAGGTGACCCCGTGCGCACGGGCCCCCAAGACCCTGTGCCCACGGACTACACAGAACCCCAGGCTGGAGCACCCGTGCAAGACAGGCGTGTCACCGTGCCCACAGGACCCCGTGCACACGGGCCCAACTTACCCGTCTTGCGCACGGGCCTCCCAGGATGGGCGGCTGAGATGACTCCTTCGGCTCCACTTCTCCTCCTTCGACCCCAAGCCTATATATTCCGTACCTAGGGCCATGTTTAGGGTTAGCAAAGTATTAGATGAGATCTAGGTGAGCTTTGCTCCATTACCTTCCCTCTTTGAGGATCAAAATCCCATAGGGAAGAATCCTTGAGGATTTCAAGACCTCCATTGGGAGAAGACTACCACCAAGACCCCTCTTCCTTTGGATTTGGGATGAACTTTGCCATTGTATATTTCCTTTGATTGTGTTTGAGACTTGTGGATCTTGTGTTGTTACTCTAGTGGATGTGTAATCGGGAATTGTTGGAGTGATTGCCTCTTTGTGTTCATCCTTGTGTTCTTGTTGTTCTTGTGATTTCCCTCCATTTTCCCCCTCCAAGTGTGAAAAGGTCCTTCCTAGGGTTCTACCCTACATCATATGGTATCATGAGCCACGTTGATTCACATCTTGGAGTCCCTACCTTCCACTTTCTAGGTTGATTTTGTTGTTTTTCGTCCTAATCCGAAAATCCCCACCAAAAATAGCCCCAAATTTTTTTTCTTGCAATTTGTTGTTCTTGTGAGATTTGGTTGATTTGATCCACGAATTTGGTGTTTGGCAAGTGGATCTACACCTCCACCATCATCACCACCCATCCCCCACTGAAATTTGGCCAAAAACCTTGCAATTACCATGAAATCACAGAAGTTCATCCGCTCTCGGGAGCACACGGGCCATCGGGACCCCGTGCACACGGGCCTCACTTACCCCGTGCGCACGTGCTATCCAGGAACTTTCGGCCATTTTTCTGTTTTTCTTCTTTTGTTTCACCACCACCTCTTGAGTTCTTCCACACCATTCCACGTGTTTGTTGAGTGTTCGGTTGCGATTTCTCTTATGTCCTAAGGTGTTTCGGCTACTTAGGCGCAACTTGGTATCATCATCGCCACCAATCATCGACTCGAACAACACTTCGGCTTCGACAAGATCATCTTCGACCGTAAGCAAGGACGGTAACCTCAACGACACCTTGTACCCCTTGCCATTAGCTTGATAGCTTTGAGCCATTTTGCGTAGCTTACCCATCGAGACTAGCTTATTGAGTATTGCCAGGCCACGTCTTAGTGCACCATTTAGTGTTCCGTCCATCCCGTGCATCTACTACTTGTTACCTCGTTGTATGGCTCGCATATCAAGCATCGTGGCATAGTTGAAAAAAAAGTGAGAAAAGCTTTTAAGCAAAAGAGAAGAAAAGCAAAGAGCTTATAAGCAATAGCATCGAGCCTTCGCATTCGTGCATCATGTTGGTCACCACATACATAAGCATAATTGGGATAGTGAGAGGAGTAGATTCTCTATTAGGTTGGTGCACTAGCGTATCTAGCCCATTAGTGCAATCGAGCTAGCGTCTCTCTAGTATCCGTACGACAAGAGCTTTTTCCGTGTATCGATATCCTCGAGCTCATCTCTTGGTTGTGCGGATCCCATTTATCTTCCGTGTGTGTGTTCCTAGTGTTATCTTGGGAGGTTGATCTATTTATATTATTTGCCATTTGTGAATATTCTCAACTTTATCAACATCTTGACTAACAGTTGCTTGAATTATTTGTGCCTTTCCTAACCAAGCTCCCCCATAGACCATTTACTTGTAGTTGTGAGAAACAATTCCCGGTACCAATTCCCCTATTGTAACATCATGCGGGATCGTACTTGTTACATCCACAATCTTCGGAAAAGGTAACTTTGGTTTTGTTCTCTCATTTTCCTACTCACAACCACTTTCTCATGATGGATAGGCCAAGTTCTTCTACCAACCCACTATTCATCGAGCACGACGACGACATGTCATCCTTCGTCACCAAGAGCCACCTCTTTGGTGCACAACGAGCTCTCCATCAAGAGCAACAAGCAATGAACGACCGCATCGACAACCTCGCCACCGACTTACGACTCTCCAAGCAACGTACACGCGACTACTTCGACAACAAGCTCGACGCGCACAAGCAAGAGAACGATGCAAGAATGGACGAGATCCGAGCTTTGTTGGTCAACCAGCCTCCTTCAACTTCTTCCTACTCAAGACGGAGCCACTAAAGTCGCCACTCCGACGACACCTTCTCCGGCTCAAGTACACCTTCATGCATCTCGAGATCCGCTACACGCCAAGCATTCACAAGAGCAAGTCGATGAGCAAGTCCCTCGTCATCAAGCAAATCAAGTCGCTTTTGCTCAAGCTCAAGAATGACAACGTTTGCGTCGTCAAGAAGAAGAAGAACGAGCGCGTCTACACCAAGAGGAACAAGACGCCGAGGCCCAACGTCTTCAACAACAACAACGAGAAGCACAAGCTATTGAGGCGGAACGTGCCCTTCAAGAATCAAGTCGCGCCATCGCCAACCACAATCGCGAACGGCGCAATCAAGAGGAAGCCCTTCGAGAAGAAATACAAGAGAGGAACTATCAACCACGTGTGCACCGTCAAGTTTCTCAAGCTCCTCCACAAGCTCGTGAAGCTCCACCTCAACCTCAAGCGCAACAAAAGCGACATCAAGTGGAACACGTGCTTCAAGACCCTCCTCCACGCCAAGAACGACATCATGAAGAACAAGCAATCGAGGATTTTCCAAGGCAAGAGCGATACCGCAACCGCTATCAAAATGAAGAACAACGCTATGGGAAACTCAAATTCACAATGCCCAAGTTCAATGGAAGCAATGATCCGGAAGAGTACCTCTCATGGGCATTGAAGGTCGACAAAATCTTTCGTTTGCACAACTATGAGGAAGAGAAGAAGATCGCAATGGCATCACTTGAGTTCCATGACTATGTGCTCATATGGTGGGAACAAGTGCTTGAGCGCCGAGAAGCAAGAGGTGACCCTCCAATCACCACTTGGGCTCAAATGAAGGATGTCATGCGAGCACGATTTGTGCCCACCTACTACAACCATGATCTCTTCAAGAAGCTACAACTCCTCAAGCAAGGAACAAAGAGTGTTGAAGAATACTACAAGGAAATGGAGATAGCCATGATTCGAGCCAATGTCAAGGAAGATGATGAGAAAACAATGGCACGATTCTTGAATGGACTCAATCATCACATCAAGAAGATCGCCGACTTCCAACCATACTCCAACCTCATCGAGTTAGTGCATCAAGCGACCAAGGCGGAACGTTAAGTGCAAGATGACTTCAAGTACGCCAAGTACTCATCCTAGACATAAGGCTTCTCCAACAATCAAGCTTCAACAACTCCTCCAACATCTACTTCAACCAAGCCTTCTCCAAGCAACGACGACAAGACAACATACAAGAAACCTTCGTCAAGTTCAAGTCGTCTTCCTCCTACTACAAGCAACTACAAGCCGCGTGCTTCTTCCTCTACTCCGACCGATGAGACGATCAAGACAAGTTCAATCAAGTGCTTCACATGTGGCGGCCGAGGCCATAAGTCCTTCCAATGCACCAACAAGCGCACCATGATCCTCAATGACGATGGCACCTACGACTCCATGAGTGAAGATGAAATGGAAGCTATTGAGCAAGTGGCCATGCACCGGCGCGTGAACGAGGATGAAGATGATCAAGTCTTTTGTGATGAAGATACGAGCCCCGCTCTCGTTGTCTCTAAGGTCTTGACACTTCAACATCAACAAGAAGAAGACCAACGATGCCATATCTTCCACACCAAGGCCGGCATCAATGGGAGATCCATCAAGGTCATCATCGATGGAGATAGTTGCCACAACTTGGCAAGTGAAGAACTATGCTCCAAGCTTCAATTGGTCAAGAGGAAGCACCCGCACCCCTACAAGGTTCAATGGCTAAGTGACTCCGGCACTATACGAGCTGAGCATACGGTCCAAGTATCCTTCAAAATCGATGCATATGAAGACACTTTGGAGTGTGATGTGGTCCCAATGACCGTTTGCCACCTCCTTCTTGGTCGACCATGGCAATTCGACCGTGGTGTCATCCACAATGGGCGTACCAATCACTATAGCTTCAAGATGAAAGGAAAATAATATGTGCTATGACCCATGTCTCCTAGTCAAGTGATAGCCGACAAGCAAGCCACTCACCATAGAGAGAAGAGTGATAAAGTGAGCCACCAAAACATGAGTGAGAGCAACAAGCCACACTTGAGCGCCTCTTCGTCTAGAGAGAAAAACCTCATCCTATTCGCCACAAAAAGTGAGATGAGAGAAGTGTGTGAGAACCCATCGAGTGTGATGCACTTTGTGCTTGTGTGCAAGGATGGCGAACCAAAAACTAACACCACTCACGACCTACCTTTGGTGTTTCAATCTCTTTTGCAGGAATTTCAAGATGTTTTCCCCGATGAGCTACCTCCGGGTCTACCTCCTCTACGAGGCATTGAGCATCGAATCGACCTCATCCCCGGAGCGCCACTTCCAAACAAAGCTCCATACCGTGTCAATCCCGAAGAAACCAAGGATATTCAACGGCAAGTACAACAACTAATCGACAATGGTCATGTACGTGAAAGCTTAAGCCCTTGTGCCGTTCCCGTCATACTTGTGCCTAAGCCCGATGGAAGTTTCCGATTGTGTTCCGATTGTAGACCTATAAATGCTATCACCGTTCGCTATAGGCATCCCATTCCTCGCTTAGATGATATGCTTGATGAACTTAGTGGAGCCAACTTTTTCTCAAAAATTGATCTTAAAAGTGGCTATTATCAAATCCGCATACGAGAAGGTGATGAATGGAAAACTGCTTTCAAAACAAAATTTGGCTTATATGAATGGTTAGTCATACTTATGGGTTTATCGGAGGCTCCCGGTACTTTTGTGCGTCTCATGCATCATGTACTTCGACCTTACATTGGAGTCTTTGTTGTGGTTTACTTCGATGATATTTCTTGTGTTTAGTAAAACCATGAAAGAGCATCTTGATCATGTTAAGCTTGTTTTGCAAACACTTCGCAAGGAAAATCTTTATGACAACATGAAAAAGTGCACATTTGGTGTTGACAAAGTGGTTTTCTTGGGTTTCGTTGTCTCTTCCAAGGGTGTCCATGTTGATGAAACTAAAATTGAAGCAATTAAAACTTGGCCCCAACCCACCAATTTGCAACAAGTGCGAAGTTTTCTTGGTCTTGCAGGTTTTAATCGTCGCTTTGTGAAAAACTTTAGCACTATTGCCACCCCTTTGCATGCTTTGAGCAAGAAGAATGCTATTTTTTGTTTGGGGAACTTTGCAATCAACCGCTTTTGATGAGCTCAAGTCTTTGCTTACTCATGCTCCGATTCTTGCTTTGCCCAACTTTGACAAAACTTTTGAGGTTCATTGTGATGCAAGTGGTACCTGAATTGGCGGAGTTTTGATGCAAGAAAAACGAGTAATTGCATATTTTAGTGAAAAACTCTCTGGTGCTCAACTTAACTATCCCATATATGACAAAGAATTGTATGCTTTAGTGCGTGTCCTACATGTTTGGGAAAATTATCTTAGACCTCATGAGTTTGTCATACATACCGATCATTAAACGCTAAAGTACTTAAAAGGTCAAACTAAATTGAACAAGCGTCATGCCAAATGGAGTGAATTTCTTGAATCTTTCTCATATGTGATCAAGTACATTAAGAGTAAGGAAAATGTAGTTGCCGATGCACTTTCACGCATATGCACGCTTGTCACCCAACTTGAGTTGAATGTTATTGGCTTTGAGCACATAAAAGACTTGTATGCTAGTGATCCATCTTTTGCACCTCATTATGCTAAATGTTTGATGCATACATCTTGGGAACAATACTACATTAAGGATGGTTATCTTATGAGAGCTAACAAACTATGCATTCCCGAGTCTTCTCTTCGTTTGCTCCTTTTGCAAGAGGCTCATGGAGGCGGACTCATGGGACACTTTGGACGCGACAAGACTTTCGCCACGCTCTCCAAGAACTACTTTTGGCCCAAGTTGTTCCGTGACATCTCACGCTTCGCCACAAGATGCTCTACATGCCGCAAAGCTAAGTCAAAAGCTCAATCTCATGGTATTTACATGCCTCTTCCTATTCCTTATCAACCTTGGGAAGACATTAGTATGGATTTTGTACTTGGTTTGCCTAGAACTCAAAATGGAAAGGATTCTGTGTTTGTTGTTGTGGACCGATTTTCTAAGATGGCACATTTCATTCCTTGCAACAAGGTAGACGATGCTTCACATATTGCAAATCTCTTTTGTAGGGAAATCTTGCACCTCCATGGAGTACCAAATACAATCGTCTCCGACCGCGATGTCAAGTTCTTGAGTTTCTTTTGGAAGACTCTATGCGCCAAGCTCGGAATCAAGCTCTTGTTCTCATCCGCATACCATCCTCAAACAGACGGCCAAACGGAGGTGACGAACCGGACACTATCCACTCTACTTCGCGTGTTGATCAAGAATAACATCAAGGAGTGGAGGCGTGTCTACCCATCGCCGAAATACGCCTACAACCGCATAAGACATTCAACTACCGACAAGTCCCCTTCAAGTCGCTCACGGCTTCAACCCATTGTCCCCATTGGACATCCTACCTCTACCTCTACAAGAGCGCACCAACATGGATGCGAGTGCACGAGAAAGCTACATCAAGAAGATGCATGAAGATACAAGAAACATCATCGAGCGCCAAGTACATCGACTAGCGACCAAGCTCAACGTCAACAAACAACCCATGATCTTCAAAATAGGTGATCTCGTGTGGCTACACCTTCGCAAGGACCGCTTCCCCGACGAACGCAAGTCCAAACTACTACCTCGAGCCGATGGACCATTCAAGGTGCTAGCACACTACAACGACAACGCCTACAAGATTTAACTCCCACGAGACAAGTACAACGTGAGCGACATCTTCAACGTCAAAGACCTCTCGCCTTTCCATGGTGATGAAGATCTTGATCCGAGGTCGGATCCTTTCGAAGGGAGGGGAGATGATGCGGAGCATCCTTCCATCACCCCCATGGACTCTACATCAACACACCCAACCCCACAAGGACCCATAACAAGAGCTAGAGCACGTGCTTTGGAAACCGAGGTGAACTCCTTCCTACCAGACTTGCATATGGACACAAATGGAACATGTCTACTACCTCACCAAAATATGCTATGCCTCCTTGGTATGAAGTGGAACACCACCAAGAAGCTCAGGAGCATCCCCAAGAAGAAGGAGAACCAACCCAAGGCCACATGGATCAAGACGGAGTGCAACAGCAGCAAAACAGCAAGTCCTAGGTGACCCCGTGCGCACGGGCCCCCAAGACCCCGTGCCCACGGACTACACAGGAACCCGGCGCTGGAGCACCCCGTGCGCACGGGCGTGTACCGTGCCCATGGGACCCCTGTGCGCACGGGCCCAACTTACCCCGTGCGCACAAGTCTCCCAGGATGGGCGGCTGAGATGACTCCTTCGGCTCCACTTCTCCTCCTTCGACCCCAAGCCTGTCTATTGCGTACCTAGGGCCATGTTTAGGGTTAGCAAAGTATTAGATGAGATCTTGGTGAGCTTTGCTCCATTACCTTCCCTCTTTGAGGATCAAGACCCCATAGGGAAGAATCCTTGAGGATTTCAAGACCTCCATTGGGAGAAGACTACCACCAAGACCCCTCTTCCTTTGGATTTGGGATGAACTTTGCCATTGTATCTTTCCTTTGATTGTGTTTGAGACTTGTGGATCTTGTGTTGTTACTCTAGTGGATGTGTAATCGGGAATTTTTGGAGTGATTGCCTCTTTGTGTTCATCCTTGTGTTCTAGTTGTTCTTGTGATTTCCCTCCATTTTCCCCCTCCAAGTGTGAAAAGGTCCTTCCTAGGGTTCTACCCTACATCAAGTTCTACCTTCTTCCTCCTCCGTTTTGTCATCCTTACCAGCATAAGAACTCAGGTGGTCGTGGATCTTCCCACCCACCCAACCCAGGCTATCAGAACAAGTCTTAGACTCAAGCTCCAAGGTCAAGTGCTCCTTATCATCATCCGCTCTCAGAGGTGACTTGCAACAAGTGTGGTCAGAAAGGTCACTATGCGAACAAGTGCTTCAACCAAACGCGCCTTCCGCCTCCTCCTCCTGTGAGGTCTTCAAGCAATGCAGTGGTAAAGCACAATCCCAAGTCTGCAAGGGTGAACATGATTAATTCAGCTCAAGCAGAGGATTATTCAGAAGTGATCATCGGTAATCTCGCAGTCAATGATATTCCTGCAAAAGTTTTATTCCATACTGGTGCATCTATTTCATTCATATCAAGGCCTTTTGCTTCCATGCACAATTTGCATATTGTTGATCTTCCTAAGCCGATATTGTTTTCCTCTCCGGGTTTGTTCACGAACACCAAAATGATGGTTCCGGATGTTGGCATCAAGATGGGCAACTATAAATTTCTATCTTCTCCAATGGTTCTTGGCAAGTCTGATATTGATCTAATTCCCAGCATGGACTGGCTTTCTAAGCACAAGGCTCAACTTGATTGTGCTGCCAGGAAGATTCAATTGACTCACTCTTCTGAGGATGTGATCATCTATGCCGCTCATGACGAAGCCATTCGGTTATTATCTCTCAATGAGAAGGGCGAGTTAGATGCAATTTCTCAGATTCCAGTCATTTGTGAGTACCAAGGTGTCTTTCCAGAAGAGCTTCCGGGTATGCCACTGGCCAGTTGAGTTTGTTATCGATCTTGAGCCTGGTACTGAACCCGTTTGCAAGCGTCCATACAAGCTTGGACCAAAGGAGCTGAAGGAATTGAAGAAACAGCTCGATGAACAAGAATGTCTGGGTTTGATCAGACCGAGTTCCTCTCCATGGGGTTGTGGTGTTCTTTTTGTCCAGAAAAAGGATGGCACAGACCGACTTTGTATCGATTACCGTCCATTGAACAAGAAGACAATCAAAAACAAGTACCCACTTCCCAACATAAATGAGCTATTCGAGCAACTTAAAGGTGCAAAGGTGTTCTCCAAGGTTGACCTCCGGATGGGTTATCATCAGATTCGCATTCGTGAACAAGATATCCCAAGACAACATTCAGAACAAGCTTTGGTTCTTATGAATATACTATCATGTCTTTCGGCCTTGTCAATGCTCCTCCAACTTTCTGTCGCATGATGAACTTCATGTTCAACTCTTACACAAATGAATTTGTCTTGGTGTATCTCGATGATATCTTGGTGTTCTCCAAGAATAAGAAGGACCATGCCAAACATTTGAGATTTGTGCTCGACAAGCTCTAAGAGTATCAATTCTATGCGAAGTTTTCCAAATGTGAGTATTGGCTTGATGAGTTCTTTACCTTGGTCACATCATCTCCGCCAAAGGCATTGCTGTTAATCCCGATAAGGTCTCTGCAGTTTTGAATTGGGAACCTCCTCAGAATGTCAAGCAGATCCGCAGTTTCCTTGGACTTGCAAGCTATTGCCAAAGATTCGTTGAGAATTTCTCTAAGATTGCAAAGACTCTTTCCAACCTCCTCCACAAGCATGTCAAGTATGTCTGGACTCCTGAGTGTGATGTTGCTTTCAACACCCTCAAAGAGAAGCTAGTCTCAGCTCCTGTCTTGACTCCTCCTGATGAATCCAAACAATTCGAAGTTTTCTGTGATGCCTCTCTGCAAGGTCTCGGTGCTGTGTTAATGCAAGAGAAGAAGGTTTTGGCTTATACCTCTCGTCATTTGAAGCCCAACGAAAGGAACTACCCCACTCACAATCTTGAGTTGGCGGCAGTTGTCCATGCATTGATAACATGGAGACATCTCTTGTTGGGAAGGGAAGTGGATATTTTCACCTATCACAAGAGCCTCAAATATATCTTCACTCAACCCAACCTCAACCTCAGGCAAACTCGTTGGGTCGAAATGATTCAATAGTACAATCTGAGTATTGAATATACTCGAGGCAAGGCCAATGTGATTGCAGATGCTCTGAGCAGAAGGGCTTATTGCAACAGCTTAATTCTCAAGCCATTCCAGCCTGATCTTTGTGAAGTTTTCTGCAAACTCAACCTCCAAGTTGTTCCTCAAGTTTTTCTTGCCAACCTTCAAGTCACTCCAACCTTGGAAGATCAAATCCGTGAGGCACAACTCCTTGATGCCATGGTGAAGAAGGTGAAACACGGTATTGCCAAGGGCTTATCCAAATACAAGTGCTATTGCATTGATGACAAGGACACCTTATTCTTTGAGGACCGGACTGTGGTTCCTAAAGGTGATCTAAGGAAGGTCATAATGAACGAAGCACACAATTATCTCCTTTCCATTCATCCAGGCAGTTCGAAGATGTACCATGACCTCAAGCAGTCGTATTGGTGGACTCGAATGAAGCGAGAAATTGCTCAATTCGTGAATGAATGTGATGTCTCCCAAAGGTTGAAAGCAGAACACCAACGATCAGCTGGTGTCCTCCAACCTCTTGCTATTCTAGAATGGAAGTTTGATCATATCGAAATGGACTTCATCACTGGATTCCCCAAGTCCAAGCATGGGAATGATGCTATCTTCGTTGTCATCGACAAGCTTACAAAAGTGGCTCATTTCCTTCCAATCAAAGAATATATCACGGCAGCTCAGTTGGCAGAGCTATACACCTCCAGAATTGTCTCCTTGCATGGTATTCCGCAATTGATCTCTTTAGACCATGGAAGCATTTTCACTTCTAAGTTCCGGGACTCCTTCCAGAAGGCCATGGGCACCAACATTCGCTTCAGCACAGCTTTCCATACTCAAACAAGTGGCCAAGATAAGCGAGTCAATCAAATCCTCGAGGACATGCTCAGAGCTTGTGTCATCTCTTTCGGGATGAAGTGGGAAGATTGCCTTCCATACACCGAGTTCTCCTACAACAACAGCTTCGAAGCAAGTTCGGGAAAGGCCCGTTTGAAATTCTTAATGGCAGAAAGTGTCATACTCCTCTCAATTGGTCCAAGACTGGTGAACGCCATCTTCATGGCAACGACGTGATCACAGAAGCTGAAGAGATGTGTAAAGTCATCCGAGAAAATCTCAAAGCCGCGCAATCACGCCAGAAGAGTTAGTATGATAGCAAGCACCGTGACTTGGCTTTCGAGATCGGGGATCATGTCTACCTCTATGTCTCTCCAATCAAAGGCACTCGTCGCTTCGGTATCAAAGGGAAGCTTTCCCATAGATACGTGGGTCCTTCCAAGATCATTGGCAAAAGAGGCGACCTCGCTTATCAACTTGAGCTTCCGTCCAATTTCACAAATGTGCATGATGTGTTTCACGTGTCTCAGCTTCGCAAGTGCTTCAAGACACCTGAGCGCACTTTCAACTTCAATGAGATTGACCTACAAGAAGATCTGTCTTATCATGAGCATTCCATTGCTATTCTTGAAGAAACCGAGCGCAAGACTCGCAAAAATTCAATCAAATTCCTGAAAGTTAAGTGGTCACACCATTCCGACCGAGAAGCCACCTTGGGAGCGCGAGGATCACCTCCATTCCGAATATCCAGAGTTCTTTATGTCCTAAATCTCAGAACGAGATCCTCTTGTAGTGGTGGAGTGTTGTAACACCCCGGATGTTACTTTCCATATTTGTAACTCCAACTCTTGCCATTTCTGGCTATGTGATATGCTATTTCCTTCGTGGTTGGGTTTTTGTCTCTCGTTTTGCATTTGTGATTGATGTCATCTTGCATTCTCATCCTCATCATGTGCATGGTGTGATTTCATACATTTTATGTTGTTGCATGTTCCATGCATGAATCTTGCATCATCACCACTTCTCCTTCCTTTCCTTTCTTTCTTTTTGCAAGTGCACCTTTTACCCACTCCATTAATGTTCATTTTCCCCCAATATTCAAGCATCTTTTCCTAAACCTCTATGCAAAATGTCAGCTCTTTTGAAGTTGTTTTGGTTAGGTTCAAAAATACCTCAAGTTTGAATTTTATTCAAACTTGAATTATTTTTCTACCTCTAAAAATTACCAAACCAATTTATTCAAATATTGCATAATTCCAGGAGCATGAGGATATTCTCTTCTTTCCCAAATTCCTCGTCTAGCCCCCTGTGCTTTTCTCTTTGTTTTTTTCCCTTTGAAGAAAAGAAAAAGGAAGAGCAACGGCAGCAGCAGCCCACCTGGGCCTTGGCCTCCCAGCGCAGCCAGCTGGCCTAGCAGCAGCGCAACCAGCCAGCCTAGCCAGCCCGCGCGCATGATGCTTCCCCCCTTTCTCACCCGACCACCACACACCCCTCTCTCTCACTCGAACCATGTGGACACGCGGATCCCCCGCGTCAGCAAGAGTGGCAGCCACACCCGCCTCCTTTTCTCCTTCCCCTTCCTCTGCTTATCGCCGTGCCATGGCCATGATGGCGAGCCAGCTAGCCGCGCCGGGCCTACATAAGTCCCCCCCCCGGCGTCCGCACCTAGACCCTAGGGTTTCCCTCTCCATCCTCCGCCGCCACCAGGGGAGAAAACCCCCCAGATCCGTTGCTTCCGTCGCTTCCCGAGCGCGCCTGAGAGCGCGTCCACGTCGCCGGCGTGCACTCCGGACACTTCCACCTCGCCAACCACATCCGTCTTCCCCCACGATGTCGATTACGTCCCCGTTGTCCTCTTCCTCGCCTGGGATCGCCAAGTCCGGCTACCTTCCCGTCGTCCTCTTCCTCCCCTGCTTCGCGGACAGCAGTCCCGCCAGGTTTAGAGCTCGTCCGCGTCGCCGCAGGATCGTCTCCGTCGACATTGTCGTGTCCTAGGGAGAGCTGGGTAACGCACCTCCCTCTCCATTGTTTTCCGTGGCATGTAGAACCCCATAGCACTCGCCCGATCCATGTCTTCGCCGTGCTCACAGTGCTTCGGCGATCTCTGAAGTTTTAATTGCGCATGTTTTGCTGCTGCACAAGCACTCGCGCTCTCCACTATCCCCACATGCTCGCGCACGCTCGCTCGCTGCACCCATAGCCCCGCATGCATATACACCCATGCGCGCACTCCCTGCCAGCCTTGCCTCGCGGGACCTTGGATGCCCGAGATGAGCTCGAGCTCGTGCTCTAGCACCGCACACACACGCCTTCCACAGCCGCTCCGTTGCACATCCTGGCCCCGGCTCCCAATCCCGCATGCCCGCCGTGTCCTCTTAGGCCTGACATCACCATAGCTGCCCTCGCCAGCACTGCCGTCAGCCGTCGTCTTCTCTGTCTATAATAGAGGAGCTCGACCTGGGGTCTCTCTTTTTTTTTGAAAATGACCTGGGGTCTCTCTAAAAGGAGCCGAACGCCTCCATTAGCAGTAGCACCGAGCTACCCTAGGGGTTGACCACGCAAGCCCGCACCGGGGAGACCCAGGCTCGATCCCCTGCAGGCGCATGAAGCCCCCCCCATTTTCTGTTTTACTCGGGTCACTAACAAGCCAGCCCCACCGGTCATTCACACACCCCAACCACGTAGCCAACGGTCCTACCAGTCAGTCTAACGGCTAGGTACAACCTGGGTGCACCTAGTTTTCCACACATGTCTTCTGTTTTATTCCAAACTCAGATCATGCCAGATTTGGCATATGTTGAGGTTTCCATTTTAGGCAGTATTCAACGTATATGCTTTGTGAAGATTGATACGTCTCCAACGTATCTATAATTTTGGATTGTTCCATGCTATTATATTACCGTTTTGGTTATTTATGGTCTTTACTTTACACTTTAATATAATTTTTGGGACTAACCTACTAACCAGATGTAACGCCCCGAGGCCGACGGTCCAGAAGACTTCCATATCTTTGTGACCTCCCATTGTTTTTTTATTTGTGCTTGCTCTATTTATTTTTGTATTGCATCATGTCATCATGCCATCATCTCATAAATCTTTTGCAACTTAGCTAAATAAATTGCATAGATCGTTGATCTATTTAAATCGAGGGATATTCACATGGTGATTTCTCTTTAAAACATATGCAAAGTCTCCTGCTATTATTAGGGAGCTATATTAAATATTCCACTAATTCGGAATCACCCATAAACACACCTGCAAAATAATTTCGTTCCTTTTCTGCTTCAAGTTTGGTCTCCAACCTTGCCATGTATTCTTTTATCATTTTCTGGAGCTCCATCAAATATCCGAACATTTTTGGACCTTCCTTTTATCAAATCCTAGTTCAAACCCATTTGAATTAAATTCAAATGAGTTTAAATTTAAATCTTTCAATCATGGCCTTTCTATTTTTCTTGGAACGAGCATATTTTTCCGAGTCCGGGAAAATTATCCCCATGCGCAAATTCTTTCCCGAACCCTCTCTCCTTTTTTTTCTTCTCTAATGATTTTCTGCTAAGGAAAAAAAGAGAAGGGAGAGAGTGCGACCCAACATGCCATCTAGGCCCATCCGCAGGCCAGGCTAGCCCATCTAACCTCTAAGGCCCAGCTACCCCCCTCTAACCCTAGCCGCAGGGGAGAGCATCGCTCGATCCCATCTCCTCCTCTCGTTCCCTCGCGCCGCCACTCACACGCTCGCATGCATCGCACCAGGGAGAGGAGATCCCCACGCTCCTCCCTCCTCTTGCTCGCTACCTACTCCCTCACCTGCCGCGTCCTCCTCGTCGCCTCGGCACCTCCAGCCGGCCACCGGAGCCCGCTTCGCTGCCGCGAACCGCCTCGCCGCGCTGCCCCAAGGCGTCGCTCCCCTGCCGTCTCCGGCGCCGCAGCACCGGAGCTGCTCCTTACCGTCGGCCTCCGCAACACCACCGGGACGGCCAACTCCGGCGGCCCTCCGTCACCTGCGTTCGTGCCCCTCCTCTGCCTCGCCAGCCGTCGTCCTCAAGCTCGTTCAGCGGCCCCCTGTCTTCTCCTCATGCCCGCCGCCGTCTTCGTCTGCGCCCAGAGGAGCCCGCAGCCTCCCTGACCTCGGATCTGGCCGGATCGAGATGGCCCGCGTATACCACCACCACCACCTTGCTCCGTCTCCCGCCTCCCTTGCGACCCCGCGTCCCCGCCGGCTCCCGTCGCCCCTGTAGTCCCAGCAGCCCCTATGCCTGATCGTCACCATCGACCCGGCAGGAGCTCCGCCTCCCTGCTTCACGTCAAGGCCGAAGTCGCCCCTTCTTCCAGTCGCTATCCTCGCGAGCGGCTCTGTTCGGCAGGCTCCTCTCCAAATTCGTCAATGCCTCTATTTGACCCGTGTTCGACTACAGTGCATGCGCCAAGTTCGGCTACATGATGACCCGCCAAGACCTTGAACAACTACCGCCGCCGCCGTGTACCACTACTTCCACTACCGTCGCCACGTGAACAACTACTTCCCACGACGACCCGTGAACGACTACTTCCTTCGTCGAACCCGAACCGCTCCGAAAATGCACGCTTCGAAGGTATAACGCCGAGACGATGCCCGTGAACGAATGCATGTTGTATGAGATGAACCGTATGTTTGCACCGTGCCCGTTTGTTTCGTGCACGTTCCTCCTCGTTGCCATGCCGTCGACCGTGGGAACCCGGTAACGGGAGCACCCACCATCTTGCATGGCACACTCTCCACACTTTCTTTTGCACCGACATCTCAATCGAGTTATCGGAACCGGAATGTTGCCGTGGCACCATTTCCGTTGTCGTTGCCGTGGCACCCTTTTTCGTTTTCGCCAGGACGACAAATGCTTCATAACATGCTCATGTCAACATTTTCATATAATTGCTTAAAACTTGCATATGTCATCCGCATCATGATAACAACAATTAAAATGTTTAAAATTGTTGTTGCATTAAATTGCTAAATAACATGGGGATTTTTCGGATTTGTTGTTCGTTTTTCCGGCCTCATTTAAACTTGCCTAAATATGTAGTTTAATTATGCTTCACCTCTTGCCATGTTAACCAACATTTAATCTTGTGTTGTTCATAACCGAGAGAGAAACTAAATAATCCGATGTGGTGTTTCGTCAATATGCAACTCGTTGCATATTGAGCTCCACTTAACTTGTAGTATTGTTTGTTGCACTTTGCCATGCCATGCCTTATTAAACCGGACATGCATCATACTTGATTGTGCATCATGCCATGTTTCTGCTTGTGTGTTTACCATGTTGTTTGTTTCTTTCCGGTTTGCTTCTCTCGTTAGCCTCGGTTTCGTTCCGGAGTTGTGAGGATTCGTTCGACTACGTCCGTTTGTCTTCTTCATGGAATCGTTCTTCTTCCTTGCGGGATCTCAGGCAAGATGATCATACCCTCGAAATCACTACTATCTTTGCTATGCTAGTTTGCTCGCTCTTTTGCTATGCCAATGCTATGATGCCTACCATTTGCTTGTCAGCCTCCCAAATTGCCATGTCAAACCTCTAACCCACCATGTCCTAGCAAACCGTTGATTGGCTATGTTACCGCTTTGCTCAGCCCCTCTTATAGCGTTGTTAGTTGCAGGTGAAGATTGAAGTTTGTTCCTTGTTGGAACATGGAGATGTTGTTCCTTGTTGGAACATGTTTACTTGTTGGGATATCACAATATATCTTATTTAATTAATGCATCTATATACTTGGTAAAGGGTGGAAGGCTCGGCCTTATGCCTGGTGTTTTGTTCCACTCTTGACGCCCTAGTTTCCGTCATATCGGTATTATGTTCCCGGATTTTGCGTCACTAACGCGGTTGGGTGATTTATGAGACCCCCTTGACAGTTCGCTTTGAATAAGACTCCTCCAGCAAGGCCCAACCTTGGTTTTACCATTTGACTACCTACCACATATACCCCTTCCCTTGGGTTCTGCAGACTCAAGGGTCATCTTTATTTAGCCCCGGGCGGTGCTCCTTCGAGTGTTGGTCCAAGCAGGCAGACTGTGGGGCCACCACGGGCAAGTCGAGGCTGGTTTAACTCGAGGTGACCTATCCGGTGTGCCACGAGAACGAGTCTGTGCGACTCCTATCAGGATTTTTCGGCACATCCGGGCGGCTTTGCTGGTCTTGTTTTATTACTGTCGAAATGTCTTGTAGTCCGGGATTCCGAGACTGATCGGGTCTTCCCGGTAGAAGGAATATCCTTCGTTGATCGTGAGAGCTTATAATGGGCTAAGTTGGGACACCCCTGCAGGGTATTATCTTTCGAAAGCCATGCCCGCGGTTATGAGGCAGATGGGAATTTGTTACTGTCCGGTTGTAGAAAACCCGAAGTTGACCTTAATTAAAATACATCAACCGCGTGTGTAACCGTGATGGTCTCTTCTCGGCGGAGTCCGGGAAGTGAACACGGTGTTGGAGTTATGTTTGACGTAAGTAGTTTCAGAATCACTTCTTGATCGCTACTAGCTTCACGACCGTGCCTTGCTTTTCTTCTCGCTCTCTTTTTCGATTGTAGCCACCATATATGCTAGTCGCTTGCTGCAGCTCCACCTCATTACTCCATCCTTCCTATAAGCTTAAATAGTCTTGATCTCGCGGGTGTGAGATTGCTGAGTCCTCGTGACTCACAGATACTTCCAAAACCAGTTTGCAGGTGCCGATGAAACCGTGTAGGTGACGCATCCGAGATCAAGGAGGAGCTCGATGAAGATCTTGCCCTTTGTGTTGTTTCGTTCTAGTTGATCAGTAGTGGAGCCTAGTTGGGGTCGATCGGGGACCTTTCTCGCATTTGGGGTTCTTCTTTTATTTTGGTTCCGTAGTCGGACCTTGATTGTATCTGGATGATGTAATGCTTTATTCATGTAATTGTGTGAAGTGGCGATTGTAAGCCAACTATGTGTCTCTTTCCCTTATGTATTACATGGGTTGTGTGAAGATTACCTCACTTGCGACATTGCTTTCAATGCGGTTATGCCTCTAAGTCGTGCCCGACACGTGGGAGATATAGCCGCATCGAGGCGCTAAGTTGGTAATCGAGCCTTCCCGACCTTAGGAGCCCCACTGCTTGATCGTTTTTAGCGGCCGAGTTGTGTCTAGAAAAATGTTTTGAGTCATTTAGGATTATATATATCGGAGAGTTAGGAATTCTTTTTACTCCCCAGTCTCTTCATCGCTCTGGTAAGGCATCCTGACATAGAGTTTTGACTCTTCTCTTCTCAAATTTCACTAAAAAAAATTTAGGATCACGCGGGTATCTTGGAATCGTTCCGATGGTTTTATGATGACAACATTGTCTTGGTGCCTCCTGTCAGGGGTTTAGTGGAAGTGTCCCGGGGAGTTGAGCTCTGAGGTGTTGTCGCCATAATTTTATCGTTGCAGTTCTGGAATACCTAAGTTTAGTACGCCGACATCAAAAATCTCTTTCATGCAGTTCGTTTGTGAGATAACCTCGACGCCACCCAGTACTGGGGCGGGAGTTCAGGAGTATTGCCATAGCTTGTATAACGGATGCTTTTCGAAGGTTGAGGTAGACGATTTCCGAAGGTTTCCTGGTTATGTGTTGACGGATGGATACAACTTGGATGTAGGGATTGTTAGTTTTGGGTGAGATATATATTGCTTCCCCTGTATCCCCAACAAAGAATTGCATAACCAGAAAATTTCGGGAGTTTCATAGGTGGGAATTCAAGTAGCTCTTAGGATATCTTTCCGACGGATGTATGATATGAAATTGGGGTTCGATGTCTAGTGGTCTGCCTATTCACGGTTGGTTTCTGATGGTCTCGTTGTGTCTTAAAGAGTCCTTGGCTATGCCGACTCGGGGACACCAGTATGTCATGTGCCTTGCCTTGTACATGATGGTGCTTTGTCTGATCGAGCCCGTGTAGGCCCCATCACGAAAACTCGGACGAAATCTCTATCATATGTTTGTTCCGCTTATTCGCAAGCCAGTCCTTTGTTTTTGTTTTTAGTTGTGGTATTCGAGTTGCTTCAATGTCAAGTGTTGATTCCATACCTTTCGAAATGGTGTTCTCATACTCCGATGTGAATACCAATCCTTCTCGACAATCGAGATTGTCATGTCAATCCTTTTCAACCGGCGTGTTTCGCTTCAAGTGGATCCGATCACTTCAACATCAGCAAGACCAATTATCATTTCTTCTCAACGGTGTTTGTTTCATCCGTCTCCAAGTTGCCTTTGTTTTTCCGCCCACCCACCCTTTTTCCTCAAGGACTAAGATTTCTTTACCAAGTATCCTTTTATTTTTGTGAAGTTTCTCCATTCTTTTCCGTCAATGTTCTTACCCGGTGGTTCTCAAGAAGATGTCCTACTAGTTCGTCATTCCTCATTCCTTTCTCTTCTCCGGTGGATTCAAGTCAAGTTTTGTTGATCATACCTTTTTCCTCATTTCAATGTCTTCTCATACCGGTGCACCTCATTATCATTCTACTTCTCGCTATTTGTTATTCCGGAGTGCTCAAGATATCTCGAAGATTCGTGTTTCCACTCTGCATTCATTCAAGCTCTTTTGAGATTGGTATCTCATTCAAGTCATTTAATTCAACCGGTGAAACATCTCTTTTAAATCTTTTCAACGGTGTTCTTTTGAGTGGGCCCTAACCCACAGGTCTTTTCCCAGGATCTTACCTGACTCTTCTATTTTGCCAGAGCTATCCTAAATTCTTCTCCAAGTTTGACGTAAGAATGAGTTATCATCAGTCAAATGCTTTTCTCCAAGATCTTTCAAATTCTTTCTACGAGAATAAATAGTATGCCAAATCCGTTGATTGTCATCAATTTAATTGGTGAAGGATAAGCATAAGATAATTCTTGTTCTTGTTTCATCCAAGTGATTAATTCCTTCTTTCGGAGTTTGTTCATGATGAATAAATTCTTGGTTTCAGTTGTTTCATCTTTTCTTTTCCCGGAGTTCCAAGCTCTCATCATCACGAAGATCCATCTAAATCATTGCAAGGCTTCACCTTGTGTTTTCAACTTCTCTTTCTTTCTATCACCCTTTTGTTTACCAGAGTTCTTCATGGAGGCTCTACATGGTGCTTCGTCAAGGATTCTTTTCATTCTTCAATTGTTCATCAAGATTTCTCTCGAAGTTAAGATCCGTCAAGCCATACTTCAAAATAAACATGCTGCTCAACACATGTTTTGTTTTGAGGAGGTCAAGCATTCTTCATCTTGCATTCCGAAGTGCAATTCTTTCGACCTTATCTTTTCAGGTGGTGTTATGTCATTTTGACAGTTTCATTCATGTTTCATGATTTACATGTTGTCAAGAATGAGGTATTTTAAATCCATCAATCTCTTCGTTGGATTTATCTTGTGTCATGTTTTCACCTAAAGCCTTCCCTAAGGAATGTTGCTATTATGGTGCATATCAATGATCCAAGTTTTCTCCTATCCTCTTGGTGAAAGAAGTTTTTAAATCGCCTTGGTGCTCTCACTCAAATCAATGGCTTCCTTTAGTGGCCATTTGTCACCTCATAATGTTGAGATGTTTCAATAAGTCCACTACAAGCTTATTCTTTTCATTGTTGGTTTTCTAACAACTCCGTTCAATCCTTCTTTTTAAGGAGGCTCTTTCAAATTCAATTGTGATAGAAGTTGTTATTCTCTTCTCTGTTCTCTCGATTCCACTCTTTCATTTGTCCCGAAGGCATTGTGATGTTTTCTTTGACCCATTATATCATTTTGGAGATCATGTTCTTTTCCTTACTTATCCATTTAACCGAAGTGTCGTGTTTTCATTCGAGTTCTCTAATTTTATCAAGTTTTCCCTCCTTCCTCAACTGGAGAGCTGTCTCGAGATCTTTCTTACCCTTGTGCCATTCTTTCAATAGTTCGGAGGCGGTGTGTATTTCATTTCATCAAGTATCCTCTCATCTTGTCAACTTCATGTTCAATTCCTTCCATGTTCAACGGAGTCTTGCCCAATTCTTCCCTCTCATCTTGTTTTAACCGGAGTGGTTTGAATTCTATCTTGTCCATTAAACTCTTGATTCATGTCTTTGCAACCTTCAAGTTCCCATAATGTTCCTTGTTCCTTTTTTCTAACGGATTGTTTGCAATCTCGTTCATCTCGGTTGTACTCTTTCTTTTAAATTGCTCAACCTCTCAAGGTTCGTGGTTTCACTCGTTCGTCAAAGAAGCAACTTAGTTTTACCTCCTCTCTTCCTCTTCCGTTTCTCTCCGGTGCCATCCTAGATCTCGGGACGAGATCCTCTTGTAGTGGTGGAGTGTTGTAACGCCCCGAGACCGACGGTCCAGAAGACTTCCATATTTTTGTGACCTCCCGTTGTTTTTTTATTTGTGCTTGCTCTATTTATTTTTGCATTGCATCATGTCATCATGCCATCATCTCATAAATATTTTGCAACTTAGCTAAATAAATTGCATAGATCGTTGATCTATTTAAATCGAGGGATATTCACATGGTGATTTCTCTTTAAAACATATGCAAAGTCTCCTGCTATTATTAGGGATCTATATTAAATATTCCACTAATTCGGAATCACCCATAAACACACCTGCAAAATAATTTCGTTCCTTTTCTGCTTCAAGTTTGGTCTCCAACCTTGCCATGTATTCTTTTATCATTTTCCGGAGCTCCATCAAAAATCCGAACATTTTTGGACCTTCCTTTTATCAAATCCTAGTTCAAACCCATTTGAATTAAATTCAAATGAGTTTGAATTTAAATCTTTCAATCATGGCCTTTCTATTTTTCTTGGAACGAGCATATTTTTGCGAGTCCGGGAAAATTATCCCCATGCGCAAATTCTTTCCTGAACCCTCTCTCCTTTTTTTCTTCTCTAATGATTTTCTGCTAAGGAAAATAAGAGAAGGGAGAGAGTGCGACCCAACATGCCATCTAGGCCCATCCGCAGCCCAGGCTAGCCCATCTAACCTCTAAGGCCCAGCTACCCCCCTCTAACCCTAGCCGCAGGGGAGAGCATCGCTCGATCCCATCTCCTCCTCTCGTTCTTTAACGCCCCCGATGCGGCTATATCTCCCACGTGTCGAAGCACGACTTAGAGGCATAACCGCATTGAAAGCAATGTCGCAAGTGAGGTAATCTTCACAAAACCCATGTAATACATAAGGGAAAAAGATACATAGTTGGCTTACAATCGCCACTTCACACAATTACATGAATAAAGCATTACATCATCCAGATACAATCAAGGTCCGACTACGGAACCAAAATAAAAGAACCCCAAATGCGACAAAAGGTCCTCGATCGACCCCAACTGGGCTCCACTACTGATCAACTAGAACGAAACAACACAAAGGGCAAGATCATCATCGAGCTCCTCCTTGAGCTTGATTCGTCACCCTTTCATTAACATAGGCACACCGCAAACTGGTTTTGGAAGTATCGGTGAGCCACGGGGACTCGGCAATCTCGCACCGCGAGATCAAGACTATTTAAGCTTATGGGTAAGGTAAAGGCATGAGGTGGAGCTGCAGCAAGCAACTAGCATAAATGGTGGCCAACATACGCAAATGAGAGCGAGAAGAGAAGGCAAAGCACGGTCGATAAAAGTATGATCAAGAAGTGATCCTATAGCAACCTCGTCAAGCATAACTCCAACACGTGTTCACTTCCGGACTCCGCGGAAAGAGACCATCACGGTAACACACACGGTTGATGTATTTTAATTAAGGTCAACTTCGGGTTTTCTACAACCAGACATTAACAAATTCCCATCTGCCACATAACCGCGGGCACGGCTCTCGAAAGTTTAAACCCTGCAGGGTGTCCCAACTTAGCCCATGACAAGCTCTCGCGATCATCGAAGGAATAGACCTTCACCCAAGACACTCCGATCGACTCGGTATCCGGTACATCAAGACATTTCGACAATGGTAAAACAAGACCAGCAAAGCCGCCCGAATGTGCCGACAAATCCTGATAGGAGCTGCACATATCTCGTTCTCGTGGCACACGGATTGTCCAAACTTCCGGTAGGCCAGCCCAGATTTGCCCCTGGTGGCCACCGGTGGTCGACGGTTTGGACCAACACTAACAACGAGCACCGCCCCGGGGGGGTAAATAAAGATGACCCTCGGGCTCCGGAAACCCAAGGGAAAAAGGGCTAGGTGAGGCAAATGGTAAAAGGCAATGTTGGGCCTTCTGGACAAGTTTTATTCAAAGCGAACTGTCGGGGGTCCCATAAATCACCCGACCGCGTAAGGAACGCATAAAATCCGGGAACATAACACGGTATGGCGGAAACTAGAGGCGGCAAGAGTGGAACAAAACACCAGGCATAAGGCCGAGCCTTCCACCCTTTACCAAGTATATAGATGCATTAATAATATAAGAGATATTGTGATATCCCAACAAGTAAACATGTTCCAACAAGGAACAACAACTCCATGTTCCAACAAGGAACAAACTTCAATCTTCACCTGCAACTAACAACGCTATAAGAGGGGCTGAGCAAAGCGGTAACATAGCCAAACAACGGTGTGCTAGGAATGGTGTCAAAGGTTAGGGGTATGACATGGCAATTTGGGAGGCTGACAAGCAAATGGTAGGCATCGTAGCATTGGCATAGCAAAAGAGCGAGCAAACTAGCATAGCAAAGATAGTAGTGATTTCGAGGGTATGATCATCTTGCATGCAAGGTTCTCAGAGTTGTCGAAGGCTTGATCCTCGTAGGCGTTCTCAACAGGTTCCTCGTACACGTACTCGTCTCCCGGCTCTACCCAAAGCAAGAACACAAGCAACGGAACCACAATCAAACAAGGAACAATGCACAAGCAATATGATGCAATACATGACATGCTATGCGAGATGCTCCGGAAGGAAAATGATGAACCGGGCATCAACTTGGGAAACCAAGTATGCCGCTGAAAAGATGGGATGATTTCGGGTGAAATCGATATAAAGATCACCGGAATCGGATGCACGGTTTGCAAATGACAAGCAAAACAAGAAAGACGCAAATCTGCATTTAACAGCCCGAAGCTACTTAGCACGCAACACGAAACTATGCTACAGTACCCCAACATAAAAACAAAGCATATGGCAGCGAACTACAGGAGATGCTTGACAAAAGAGGAACACTGAGCTACGGCTAAATCACATCATAACATGTTCAAACAAGCATGGTGAAAGTGCTCAAAATATCAGGTTCACAGACTTAGTGAAAATACTAACATACCAGGAATTAACATCAGGAAGGCATGTTTAGAGCAAGCAAACAACATGCTACAGGAACTTATAATAGCAAAGCAAGGCATGACATGATTCTACTCAAAGCATATTTCAATAGTCCCTTACTGACCATAAGCCAAAAAGGACCTTAAGAAATGATGGCACCCATGTAAACATAGCAAGTTTTATTACAGATTTCAGACTTAGTGAAATATCAGGACATGGCAAAAACAGATTCAACATGGCATGTTCGTGAGCTCGATGCACTCGCTACAGAGCATCTCATGATAAACTAAGCATACACCCATTAAGAAGACATGGCATAGGAGCTATACATGGCAAGAACAACATCATAGCATACACGGATCAACTACAACGACCTCGTGAAAATTGAATCTCATGCAAACAATCTGCCAGGAAACAGTTTCAAGCAAAAGTAGAGCACGAAAATGACATGCTAGACTACTCCATAAATACCAACAAAGGCATGGATGGATAGAGCACATCCATATGTTCAAAACACCCTTACTGATCATGCTCAAAAAGGGCATAGATCTCTCTGTAACAACATGAACATATGGCATATAAATAACAGCAGGACAAGACTTGGTGAAAATACTAAGTTCGAAATCAGCAACATCATCATCCCTACTTTGCATGCTTGTTCTAGTCAACACATAGCTCACAAAAATACTAGGCAAACACCCTGGAAAGATGGCATGGCAATGTTCAACTCACATGTAGGACTCAAGTTCATAGGGTGCACACATAATTCATGGCAAAATGACAAAAGAGCTCGAAGCGATAAGATTCTGAAACTAACGATCTGAAGCTATCTTCCAACAGCATTTCGGGCATCAAGATGAGCTCAAATGCAAATGATGCAATGGAATGAAATGATGTACTCTTCGAGACGAACAATTTGACATATTATACGCGCGAAACGGAGCTACAGGTGCGGAGATGCGATGCGATGAAGATGGCATGAAAGTTACAAAACTTAGGGACTTAGAGATTTTGGGGTTAACTGCTGGGCACGGATTTCGAGGCACGGCCGGGCTCGCGGAGATCGTCCGGATCTCGCCGGAGAGCGGCGGGAAGGGCGGAGGAGGCCGGCCGGAGGTCGAGGAGGGCCGGGCGGCCGGATCGGCGGATCCGGCGGGCCAGCAGGAGAGTCTGTGGGTGGGCATGGCGGCCACACGGCGGCGACCTTGGCGGCCGGCGGGCGGAGTCTTGTGTGTGTGGCGCGAGCCGGAGGAAGGGCGCTGGTGGGCGGCGCGCCGTGAGTGGGCGGGCGGTGATGACGTGGCAGGCCAGGATTGGCCGGGGTGTGTGACATTGGACATGTCCGTGGGGTTGGACATGTCCGTGTGAGGGAGCGGGCTAGGGTTTGGACCGCGAAAAATCGGGAGGCACACATATAAATAGGTAGAGGGAGCTAGGAGAGTCCAAATGAGGAGCGGTTTTGCCACGCGATCGTGATCGAACGGCCGAGAGCATGGAGGGAGTTTGGTGGGTTTTGGGCCACTTTGGAAGGGTGTTGGGCTGCAACAAAGAGGCTTTCACGGTTACCGGTTAACGTTGGAGTACCAAACGACCTCCAAATGGCACGAAACTTGACAAAGCGGTTCACGGTGCTATACCAAGGCCGCTTGGCAAACCTCGGGCCATTCCGAGAAAGTTTAATACCCACACAAGAGAAGGGAGAAGAGGGAGACGCCGGAGGACATAGGAGCGTCGGATTGCAAAACGGACAACGGGGAAAATGCTCGGATGCATGAGACGAACACGTATGCGAAATGAGATGCACATGATGACATGATATGAAATGCATATGATGACATGGCAAATGCAACACGCAAGCAAATGACATGGCAACGAAGGCGAATAACTGGCGGACATCTGGCGCATCGGATCCGGGGTGTTACAACACTCCACCACTATGAGAGGATCTCGTCCCGAGATCTAGGATGGCACCGGAGGGAAAACGGAAGAGGAAGAGAAGAGGTAAAACTAAGTTGCTTCTTTGACGAACGAGTGAAACCACGAACCTTGAGAGGTTGAGCAATTTAAAAGAATGAGTACAACGGAGATGAACGAGATTACAAACAATCCCGTAGAAAAGAGAAACAAGGAGTACAACGAGAACTTGAAGGTTGAAAGACATGGAAATAAGAGCTTCACGAATGAAAAGAATATGACCACATCGGTATAACGAGATAGCCAAGGAACAAGAATGACGGAATTTGGACAGCTCTCCGGTAGAAAAGAGAAGAAAACTTGATAAGATGAAAAGAACTTGAAGAGATGACCCAACACTCCGGTTAAATGGTTAAGCAAGAAAAAGAACACGATCCTCACAAAACGAGGTGAAGGTTGAAGAGCACAACATCACAATGCCTCCGGAAGAAAGAATAGAAGATAGACCACTGGAATAACAGAATGTAGGAGAAAATGCAAACTTCTGCCACAAATGGGCTCGGAAAGCACCCTTCCAAGAAGGTTATAACAGAGTTGTTGGAAAACCAACAACGAAAAGAATAAGCTTGTGGCGGGCTTATGAAAACATCTCAAAATTATGAGGTGAGCTTCTGCCACCAACGGAAACAAAGATTGATTGAGATCAACGAAGAGACGTGAAACTTATTTCACCGGGAGGACAAATGAAGAACTTGGGTCATTTATAAGCACCATAAATAGCAACAATCTTTAGGGAAAAGCTTTAGGTGAAATATAACCCAATACAAATCAAATGAAGAGATTGATGGGTTTAAATACCTCATTTTTGACAACATGTGAATCATGAAACATGAAGGAAATTGTCAAGAGTGACATAACACCACCTCAAAAGATAAAGTAGAAAGAATTGCACTTCGGAATGCAAGAAGAAGAATACTTGAGCTCCTCAAAACAAAACATGTGTTGAACACCATGTTCATTTTAGAGTATAGCTTGGCGGATCGTAACTTCAAGAGAAATCTTGAAGAACAATTGAAGAATGAAAAGAATCCTTGAGGAACCACCATGTAGAGCCTCCATGAAGAACTCCGGTAATCAAAGGATGATAGAAAGAAGGAGAAGTTGAAAACACAAGGTGAAGCCTTGCGATGATTTAGATGGAGCTTCAGGACGATATAAAGCGGAAAACTTGGAACTCCGGAAGAAAGATGAACAACCAGAAACCAAGAATTTATTCCTCCTGAACAAACTCCGAAAGAAGGAATTAATCACTTGGATGAAACAAAAACAAGAATTATGTTATGTGTATCCTTCACCAATTTAAATTGATGACAAGCAACGGATTTGGCATACTACTTATTCTCGTAGAAAGGATTAAAAGAGATATAGCGAACTTGAGAAGGTCTTCAACGAACCACCGGTAGGATTGGAACAACAAATGAATTGGTATGATAACAAAGAAAGAGAACTCTTGAACGAACCACCGTAAGAATTCAAAATGAAAGTAGCAAAGGCACAATTCACCGGGAAGAATTTGGAAAACGAATGAAGATACTTGAGGGTATTTAGATACATGAGAACAAAGAGAACATGAACTGATTAGAGAATATTTGAATGATGCACCGGTAAGATTTAGAGAACGAGAGCTGAAAGCTTGAATGAATAATACTGAGATGATGGGCTTCAAAGAATGAAACTGAAAAGACTCCTAAAAAATGCTCCGGATGGTTGAGAAAGATTCTCATAATCGAAAACAATTATGAGAAGATGGCAACAAGCTAGCACCATGAATCTTTAAGAGAATAGAGCAAGATTAAAGAGAAACTCTTCTTCGGTCTTCAAATGATGAGAATGACAACGAGAAACACCACCAAGAATTATTGAGGCACACCGGAAGAATCAAAAGCGAAGAGGTTGAGCCAACTATGAAAAGAAATTGAAAGATCTTGGAGAAAAGCATTTGACTGACGATAACTCATTCTTACGTCAAACTCTGAAAAGAATTTGAGAATGGCTCCGGAATAATTAGAAGAGTCAGGTAAGATCCTGGAAAAGACCTGTGGGTTAGGGCCCACTCAAAAGAATACCGTTGAAAGGATTTAAAAGAGATGTTGCACCGGTTGAATTAAATGACTTGAATGAGATACCAATCTCGAAAGAGCTCGAACGAATGCAGAGTGGAAACACGAATCTTCGAGATATCTTGAGCACTCCGGAATAACAAATAGCGAGAAGAAGAATGATAATGAGGTGCACCGGTATGAGAAGACATTGAAATGAGGCAAAAGGTATGATCAACAAAACTTGACTTGAATCCACCGGAGAAGGGAAAAGAATGAGGAATGACGAACTAGAAGAACATCTTCTTGAGAACCACCGGGTAAGAACATTGACAGAAAAGAATGGAGAAACTTCACAAAAATAAAAGGATACTTGGTAAAGAAATCTTAGTCGTTGAAGAAAAAGGGTGGGAGGGCAGGAAAACAAAGACAACTTGGAATGAACGAAAACAAACTCCGTTGAGAGAACTTAGAAATGATCTTGCGGATGGGGAGAATGATCGGATCCATTTGAAGAGAAGCACACCGGTTGAAAAGGATTGACATGACAATCTCGATTGTCGAGAAGGATTTGTATTCACATCGGAGTATGAGAATACCATTTCAGAAAGGTATGGAATCAACACTTGACATTGAAGCAACTCGAATACCACAACTCTAAACAAAACAAAGGATTTGGCTTGCAGAATAAGCCGGAACAAACATATGATAGAGATTTCGTCCGAAGTTTTCGTGGTGGGGCCTACACGGGCTCAATCGTACAGCACCATCATGTACAAGGCAGTGCACATGACATCTGAAGCGCCCCCAGTCGGCATAGCCAAGGACTCTTTAAGACACAACGAGACCATGTAAAACCAACCGTGAATAGGCGGACCACTAGACGTCGAACCCCAATTTCATATCATACATCCGTCGGAAAGATATCCTAAGAGCTACTTGAATTCCCACCTATGAAACTCCCGAAACTTTCTGGTTATGCAATCTGGTGTTGGGGATACAGGGGAGCAATATATCTCACCCAAGCTAACAATCCCTACATCCAGCTGTATCCATCCTTCAACACATAACCAAGAAACCTTCGGAAATCGTCTACCTCAACCTTCGAAAAGCATCCATTATACGAGTCATGGCAATACTCCCGTACTCACCACAGTACTAGGTTAGCGGGGTTATCTCACCAACAACTGCATAAAAGAGATTTTCGATGTCGGCGTACTAAACTCAGGTATTCCAGAACTGCAACGATAAAATTATGACGACAACACCTCGGAGCTCAACTCCCCGGGACACTGCCACAACCCCTAAATGACAGGAGGCACCAAGAACAATGTTCTCGTCATAAGAATATCGGAACGATTCCAAGATACCCGCGTGATCCTAAAAAATTTTTTAGTGAAATTTGAGAAGAGAAGAGTCAAAACTCTACGTCAGGATACCTCACCAGAAGGTCGAAGGGACTGAGGAGCAAAAAGAATTTTACTCTCCGATATATAATTCCTAAATGACTCAAAACATTTTTCTAGACACAACTCGGCCACTAAAAACGATCAAGCAGTGGGGGCTCCTAAGGTCGGGGATGGCTCTGATTACCAACTTTTAACGCCCCCGATGCGGCTATATCTCCCACGTGTCGAAGCACGACTTAGAGGCATAACCGCATTGAAAGCAATGTCGCAAGTGAGGTAATCTTCACAAAACCCATGTAATACATAAGGGAAAAAGATACATAGTTGGCTTACAATCGTCACTTCACACAATTACATGAATAAAGCATTACATCATCCAGATACAATCAAGGTCCGACTACGGAACCAAAATAAAAGAAGAACCCCAAATGCGACAAAAGGTCCTCGATCCACCCCAACTGGGCTCCACTACTGATCAACTAGAACGAAACAACACAAAGGGCAAGATCATCATCGAGCTCCTCCTTGAGCTTGATTGCGTCACCTGCTCGGTAACATAGGCACCTGCAAACTGGTTTTGGAAGTATCTGGTGAGCCACGGGGACTCAGCAATCTCGCACCCGCGAGATCAAGACTATTTAAGCTTATGGGTAAGGTAAAGGCATGAGGTGGAGCTGCAGCAAGTGACTAGCATAAATGGTGGCCAACATACGCAAATGAGAGCGAGAAGAGAAGGCAAAGCACGGTCGATAAAAGTATGATCAAGAAGTGATCCTATAGCAACCTACGTCAAGCATAACTCCAACACCATGTTCACTTCCCGGACTCCGCCGGAAAGAGACCATCACGGTAACACACACGGTTGATGTATTTTAATTAAGGTCAACTTCGGGTTTTCTACAACCGGACATTAACAAATTCCCATCTGCCACATAACCGCTGGCACGGCTCTCGAAAGTTTAAACCTGCGCAGGGTGTCCCAACTTAGCCCATGACAAGCTCTCGCGATCATCGAAGGAATAGACCTTCACCCAAGACACTCCGATCAGACTCGGTATCCGGTACATCAAGACATTTCGACAATGGTAAAACAAGACCAGCAAAGCCACCGAATGTGCCGACAAATCCCGATAGGAGCTGCACATATCTCGTTCTCGGGGCACACGGATTGTCCAAACTTCCGGTAGGCCAGCCCTGAGTTGCCCCTGGTGGTACCGTGGCGGCCGACGGTTTGGACCAACACTCACAACGAGCACCGGCCCGGGGGGGGGGGTAAATAAAGATGACCCTCGGGCTCCGGAAACCTAAGGGAAAAAGGGCTAGGTGAGGCAAATGGTAAAAGGTAATGTTGGGCCTTGCTGGACAAGTTTTATTCAAAGCGAACTGTCAGGGGGGTCCCATAAATCACCCGACAGCGTAAGGAGCATAAAATCCGGGAACATAACACCGGTATGGCGGAAACTAGGCGGCAAGAGTGGAACAAAACACGGGCATAAGGCCGAGCCTTCCACCCTTTACCAAGTATATAGATGCATTAATAATATAAGAGATATTGTGATATCCCAACAAGTAAACATGTTCCAACAAGGAACAACAACTCCATGTTCAACAAGGAACAAACTTCAATCTTCACCGCAACTAACAACGCTATAAGAGGGCTGAGCAAAGCGGTAACATAGCCAAACAACGGTGTGCTAGGAATGGTGTCAAAGGTTAGGGGTTTGACATGGCAATTTGGGAGGCTGACAAGCAAATGGTAGGCATCGTAGCATTGGCATAGCAAAAGAGCGAGCAAACTAGCATAGCAAAGATAGTAGTGATTTCGAGGGTATGATCATCTTGCATGCAAGGTTCTCAGAGTTGTCGAAGGCTTGATCCTCGTAGGCGTTCTCAACAGGTTCCTCGTACACGTACTCGTCTCCCGGCTCTACCCAAAGCAAGAACACAAGCAACGGAACCACAATCAAACAAGGAACAATGCACAAGCAATATGATGCAATACATGACATGCTATGCGAGATGCTCCGGAAGGAAAATGATGAACCGGGCATCAACTTGGGAAACCAAGTATGCCGCTGAAAAGATGGGATGATTTCGGGTGAAATCGATATAAAGATCACCGGAATCGGATGCACGGTTTGCAAATGACAAGCAAAACAAGAAAGACGCAAATCTGCGTTTAACAGCCCGAAGCTACTTAGCACGCAACACGAAACTATGCTACAGTACCCCAACATAAAAACAAAGCATATGGCAGCGAACTACAGGAGATGCTTGACAAAAGAGGAACACTGAGCTACGGCTAAATCACATCATAACATGTTCAAACAAGCATGGTGAAAGTGCTCAAAATATCAGGTTCACAGACTTAGTGAAAATACTAACATACCAGGAATTAACATCGGAAGGCATGTTTAGAGCAAGCAAACAACATGCTACAGGAACTTATAATAGCAAAGCAAGGCATGACATGATTCTACTCAAAGCATATTTCAATAGTGCCTTACTGACCATAAGCCAAAAAGGACCTTAAGAAATGATGG
Source organism: Aegilops speltoides (assembly GCA_021437245.1). Classification (NCBI taxonomy): domain Eukaryota; kingdom Viridiplantae; phylum Streptophyta; class Magnoliopsida; order Poales; family Poaceae; genus Aegilops; species Aegilops speltoides. The sequence goes on along the minus strand of CM038146.1, from coordinate 214,383,788 downwards.
CACCCATGTAAACATAGCAAGTTTTATTACAGATTTCAGACTTAGTGAAATATCAGGACATGGCAAAACAGATTCAACATGGCATGTTCGTGAGCTCGATGCACTCGCTACAGAGCATCTCATGATAAACTAAGCATACACCCATTAAGAAGACATGGCATAGGAGCTATACATGGCAAGAACAACATCATAGCATACACGGATCAACTACAACGACCTCGTGAAAATTGAATCTCATGCAAACAATCTGCCAGGAAACAGTTTCAAGCAAAAGTAGAGCACGAAAATGACATGCTAGACTACTCCATAAATACCAACAAAGGCATGGATGGATAGAGCACATCCATATGTTCAAAACACCCTTACTGATCATGCTCAAAAAGGGCATAGATCTCTCTGTAACAACATGAACATATGGCATATAAATAACAGCAGGACAAGACTTGGTGAAAATACTAAGTTCCTGAAATCAGCAACATCATCATCCCTACTTTGCATGCTTGTTCTAGTCAACACATAGCTCACAAAAAATACTAGGCAAACACCCCTGGAAAGATGGCATGGCAATGTTCAACTCACATGTAGGACTCAAGTTCATAGGGTGCACACATAATTCATGGCAAAAATGACAAAAGAGCTCGAACTGATAAGATTCTGAAACTAACGATCTGAAGCTATCTTCCAACAGCATTTCGGGCATCAAGATGAGCTCAAATGCAAATGATGCAATGGAATGAAATGATGTACTCTTCGAGACGAACAATTTGACATATTATACGCGCGAAACGGAGCTACAGGTGCGGAGATGCGATGCGATGAAGATGGCATGAAAGTTACAAAAACTTAGGGACTTAGAGATTTCGGGGTCAACTGCGCGGGCACGGATTTCGAGGCACGGCCGGGCTCGCCGGAGATCGTCCGGATCTCGCCGGAGAGCGGCCGGGGAAGGGCGGAGGAGGCCGGCCGGAGGTCGAGGAGGGGCCGGGGCGGCCGGATCGCCGGATCCGGCGGCGGGCGGCGCGAGAGAGTCTGGCCGTGGTAGGCGGCGGCCGGCGCGGCCTTGGCCGGCGGGGCGGCGAGTCTGTGTGATGGGCGCGAGCCGGTGGGAAGAAGCTGGGCGCGGCGGCGGCGCTGTGAGCGGGCGGTGGTGATGACGTGGCAGGCCAGGATTAGGCGGGGGTGTGTGACATTGGACATGTCCGTGGGGTTGGACATGTCCGGGCATGAGGGCGGGGCTAGGGTTTGGACTGAAAAATCGGGAGGCACACATATAAATAGGTAGAGGGAGCTAGGAGAGTCCAAATGAGGGCGGTTTTGCCACGCGATCGTGATCGAACGACCGAGAGCATGGAGGGAGTTTGGTGGGTTTTGGGCCACTTTGGAAGGGTGTTGGGCTGCAACAAAGAGGCTTTCACGGTTACCGGTTAACCGTTGGAGTACCAAACGACCTCCAAATGGCACGAAACTTGACAAAGCGGTTCTACGGTGCTATACCAAGGCCGCTTGGCAAACCTCGGGCCATTCGAAAAGTTTAATACCCACACAAGAGAAGGAGAAGAGGGAGCGCGGAGGACATAGGAGCGTCGGATTGCAAAACGGACAACGGGGAAAATGCTCGGATGCATGAGACGAACACGTATGCGAAATGAGATGCACATGATGACATGATATGAAATGCATATGATGACATGGCAAATGCAACACGCAAGCAAATGACATGGCAACGAAGGCGAATAACTGGCGGACATCTGGCGCATCGGATCCGGGGTGTTACACGTTCCCTCGCGCCGCCACTCACACGCTCGCACGCATCGCACCAGGGAGAGGAGATCCCCACGCTCCTCCCTCCTCTTGCTCGCTACCTACTCCCTCACCTGCCGCGTCCTCCTCGTCGCCTCTGCACCTCCAGCCGCCACCGAGAGCCGCTTGCTGCCGCTGGCCGCCTCATTGCGCTGCCCAGGCGTCACTCCCCTGCCGTCTCCGGCGCCGCAGCACCGGAGCTGCTCCTTACCGTCGGCCTCCGCAACACCACCGGGACGGCCAACTCCGGCGGCCCTCTGTCGCCTGCGGTCGTGCCCCTCCTCTGCCTCGCCAGCCGTCGTCCTCAAGCTCGTTCAGCGGCCCCCTGTCTTCTCCTCGTGCCCGCCGTCGTCTTCGTCTGCGCCCAGAGGAGCCCGTAGCCTCCCTGACCTCGGATCTGGCCGGATCGAGATGGCCCGCATACACCACCACCACCACCTTGCTCCGTCGCCTGCCTCCCTTGCGACCCCGCGTCCCCGCCGGCTCCCGTCGCCCCTGTAGTCCCACCAGCCCCTTTGCCTGCTCGTCACCATCGACCCGGTAGGAGCTCCGCCTCCCTGCTTCACGTCAAGGCCGAAGTCGCCCCTTCTTCCAGTCGCTATGCTTGCGAGTGGCTCTGTTCGGCAGGCTCCTCTCCAAATTCGTCAATGCCTCTATTTGACCCGTGTTCGACTACAGTGCATGCGCCAAGTTCGGCTACATGATGACCCGCCAAGACCTTGAACAACTACCGTCGCCGCCGTGTACCACTACTTCCACTACCGTCGCCACGTGAACAACTACTTCCCACGACGACCCGTGAACGACTACTTCCTTCGTCGAACCCGAACCGCTCCGAAAATGCACGCTTCGAAGGAATAACGCCGAGACGATGCCCGTGAACGAATGCATGTTGTATGAGATGAACCGTATGTTTGCACCATGCCCGTTTGTTTCGTGCACGTTCCTCCTCGTTTGCCATGCCGTCGACCCGTGGGAACCCGGTAACCGGGAGCACCCCACCATCTTGCATGGCACGCTCTCCACACTTTCTTTTGCACCGACATCTCAATCGAGTTATCGGAACCGGAATGTTGCCGTGGCACCATTTCCGTTGTCGTTGCCGTGGCACCCTTTTTCGTTTTCGCCAGGACGACAAATGCTTCATAACATGCTCATGTCAACATTTTCATATAATTGCTTAAAACTTGCATATGTCATCCGCATCATGATAACAACAATTAAAATGTTTAAAATTGTTGTTGCATTAAATTTCTAAATAACATGGGGATTTTCCGGATTTGTTGTTCGTTTTTCCGGCCTCATTTAAACTTGCCTAAATATGTAGTTTAATTATGCTTCACCTCTTGCCATGTTAACCAACATTTAATCTTGTCTTGTTCATAACCGAGAGAAAAACTAAATAATTCGATGTGGTGTTTCGTCATATTTAGCTCCACTTAACTTGTATTATTGTTTGTTGCACTTTGCCATGCCATGCCTTATTAAACCGGACATGCATCATACTTGATTGTGCATCATGCCATGTTTATGCTTGTGTGTTTACCATGTTGTTTGTTTCTTTCCGGTTTGCTTCTCTCGTTAGCTTCGGTTTCGTTCCGGAGTTGTGAGGATTCGTTCGACTACGTCCGTTTGTCTTCTTCATGGAATCGTTCTTCTTCCTTGCGGGATCTCAGGCAAGATGATCATACCCTCGAAATCACTACTATCTTTGCTATGCTAGTTTGCTCGCTCTTTTGCTATGCCAATGCTACGATGCCTACCATTTGCTTGTCAGCCTCCCAAATTGCCATGTCAAACCTCTAACCCACCATGTCCTAGCAAACCGTTGATTGGCTATGTTACCACTTTGCTCAGCCCCTCTTATAGCGTTGTTAGTTGCAGGTGAAGATTGAAGTTTGTTCCTTGTTGGAACATGGAGATGTTGTTCCTTGTTGGAACATGTTTACTTGTTGGGATATCACAATATATCTTATTTAATTAATGCATCTACATACTTGGTAAAGGGTGGAAGGCTCGGCCTTATGCCTGGTGTTTTGTTCCACTCTTGCCGCCCTAGTTTCCGTCATATCGGTCTTATGTTCCCGGATTTTGCGTCCCTAACGCGGTTGGGTGATTTATGGGACCCCCTTGACAGTTCGCTTTGAATAAGACTCCTCCAGCAAGGCCCAACCTTGGTTTTACCATTTGACTACCTACCACATATACCCCTTCCCTTGGGTTCTGCAGACTCAAGGGTCATCTTTATTTTAGCCCCGGGCGGTGCTCCTTCAGTGTTGGTCAAAGCAGGCAGATCGAGGGCCACCACGGGCAACTCGAGGGCTAGTTTTACTCGTAGGCTCACCTATCCGGTGTGCCCTGAGAACGAGGTACGTGCGACTCCTATCGGGATTTGTCGGCACATCCGGGCGGCTTTGCTGGTCTTGTTTTATTACTATCGAAATGTCTTGTAGTCCGGGATTCCGAGACTGATCGGGTCTTCCCGGTAGAAGGAATATCCTTCGTTGATCACGAGAGCTTATAATGGGCTAAGTTGGGACACCCCTGCAGGGTATTATCTTTCGAAAGCCGTGCCCGTGGTTATGAGGCAGATGGGAATTTGTTAATGTCGGGTTGTAGAAAACCCGAAGTTGACCTTAATTAAAATACATCAACCGCGTGTGTAACCGTGATGGTCTCTTCTCGGCGGAGTCCGGGAAGTGAACACGGTGTTGGAGTTATGTTTGACGTAAGTAGTTTCAGGATCACTTCTTGATCGATACTAGCTTCACGACCGTGCCTTGCTTCTCTTCTCGCTCTGTTTTGCGATTGTAGCCACCATATATGCTAGTCGCTTGCTGCAGCTCCACCTCATTACTCCATCCTTCCTATAAGCTTAAATAGTCTTGATCTCGCGGTGTGAGATTGCTGAGTCCTCGTGACTCACAGATACTTCAAAACCAGTTTGCGGTGCCGATGAAACCGTGCGGTGGCGATCCGAGCTCAAGGAGGAGCTCGATGAAGATCTTGCCCTTTGTGTTGTTTCGTTCTAGTTGATCAATAGTGGAGCCCATTTGGGGTCGATCGGGGACCTTTATGCATTTGGGGTTCTTCTTTTATTTTGGTTCCGTAGTCGGACCTTGATTGTATCTGGATGATGTAATGCTTTATTCATGTAATTGTGTGAAGTGGCGATTGTAAGCCAACTATGTATCTCTTTCCCTTATGTATTACATGGGTTGTGTGAAGATTACCTCACTTGCGACATTGCTTTCAATGCGGTTATGCCTCTAAGTCGTGCTTCGACACGTGGGAGATATAGCCGCATCGAGGGTGTTACACCAGAGGCCCAGCCCGAATTGCTGTTTTTTTGCCTATTTTTGTGTTTCGAAGAAAGGGAATATCAAACGGAGTCCAAACGGAATGAAACCTTCAGGAGCGATCTTTTTGGAACAAACGCAATCCAGGAGACTTGGAGTGGACGTGAAGAAGCAGCCGAGGCGGCCACGAGGGTGCAAGGCGCACCCTAGGAGGGTGGGCGCGCCCCCCACCCTCGTGGGCCCTTCATGGCTCCCTTGACTGACCTCCTTCGCCTATATATATCTACGTACCGTGAAAACATCCAGGAGCACCACGAAACCCTATTTCCACCACTTCAACCTTCTGCACCGATGAGATCCCATCTTGGAGCCTTTTCTGGCACTCTTCCGGAGCGGGTATCGATCATGGAGGGCTTCTACATCATCGCCAAGGCCACTCCGATGAGTTCTGAGTAGTTTACCACAGACCTTCGGGTCCACAGTTGTTAGCTAGATGGCTTCCTCTCTCTCTTTGAATCCCAATACACAGTTCTCCTCGATCTTCTTGGAGATCTATTCAATGTAACTCTTTTTGCGGTGTGTTTGTCGAGATCCGATGAATTGTGGGTTTATGATCAAGTTTATCTATGAGAAATATTTGAATCTCCTCTGAATTCTTTTATGCATGATTTGTTATCTTTGCAAGTCTCTTCGAATTATTAGTTTGGTTTGGCCTACTAGATTCATCTTTCTTGCAATGGGTGAAGTGCTTAGCTTTGGGGTCCTTTCCCAGTGACGACAGGGGCAGCAAGGCACATATTGTATTGTTGCCATCGAGGATAAAAAGATGGGGTTTATATCATATTGTTTGAGTTTATCCCTCTACATCATGTCATCTTGCCTAATGCGTTACTCACTAGATGCATGTTGGATAGCGATCGATGTGTGGAGTAATAGTAGTAGATGCAGGGAGGATTCGATCTACTTGTCGTGGATGTGATGCCTATATACATGATCATGCCTAGATAATCTCATAACTATGCACTTTTCTATCTATTGCTCGACAGTAATTTGTTCACCCACCATAATGCTTATGCTATCTTGAGAGAAGCCACTACTGAAACCTATGGCCCCCGGGTCTATCTTTTATCATATAAGTTTTCGATCTAGTTTATTTTGAAATCTTTACTTTCCAATCTATAACATAAAAATACCAAAAATATTTATCTTATCTTATTATCTCTATCAGATCTCACTTTCGCAAGTGGCCATGAAGGGATTGACAACCCCTTTATCGTCTTGGTTGCTAGGTTCTTGTTTGTTTGTGTAGGTATGAGGGACTTGTGAGGAGCCTCCTACTGGATTGATACCCCGGTTCTCAAAAACTGAGGGAAATACTTATGCTACTTTGCTGCATCACCCTTTCATCTTCAAGGGAAAACCAACGCAGTGCTCGAGAGGTAGCAAGCAGGATTTCTGGCGCCGTTGCCGGGGAGGTCTTCTGTAACGCCCCGGATCTGATGCGCCAGGTGTCCGTCAGTTATTCGCCGTCGTTGCCATGTCATTTGCTTGCGTGTTGAACTTTGCCATGTCATCTTCTGCATTTCATCTGCATGTTTTTAAAAAACTTGCATCCGTTCGGGTTCCCCCGGTTCTCTCCGTTGTCCGTTCGGAGTCCAGACACACTGGCACGCGCCCGCGGCACCCCCGAAATATTATTTTATAAGTGGCCGAAAAATGTTCTCGGAATGGGAGGAAACTTGGTGTGCGGTCTTATTATAGTGTAGACAGGCCACCTGCCAAATTTCGTCGCATTCGGAGTTCGTTTAACGCCCAACCGTTAAATATATAACCGCTGATATAGTCGGTATATTCGTCGAGTGTTTTCGGTCTCCGAAAACCATTGCCGGGCTGCCTTCTCTTCTCTCCTCTCAGCCTAACTCTTCAACACGTCCCACCTGCAGCCCACCTAAACCCTCCCTCCGTTCCGGTTCGTCAGATCGTGATCCGAAGGCTCCAAAGCGCTCCAAAACCCCCTCTAACCCTAGCCCCCTGCTATAAATGGACCTCCTAGTCCATTTTGGGCATCCCCTAGCCCCCCACCTACCTCTAGCCCTCTCCCTCCTCAATTTCCGCGCCGGCCCTCTCCTCCTCCACCACTTGGCGCTGCCCCGCCGCCAGCCACCAACCAGTGCCGCCGCCAGGTCAGCAGCGACGCCCCCGTGCCCACTCCCTGTTCGCCACGCGCCCCCAGCGCACCCCCTGCCCGCCTCCAACCGCCGCGGCCTGTCAGGCCCATCCGGGGCCCGCCGAGCCCATCGGGCCCGGACCGCGCCGCCCCTGCGCCCCAGGCTCCAGATCGGGAGAGGAGCTCCCGATCCAGAGCCCCGCCGTTGTCGTGCCCCGCCGTGCCGGCGCCCCGCGTCGTCGTCGCCGATGGTCGCCGTCCTCGTTGGCGAGCGCCCCGCCGCCCTCTCGTTCCTTCTCCTTTCTTCTCCCTCCCACTCATGGCGTCTCTCTCCCCCCTTTGCCCGCAGGACCTCGCCGCCCTTGGAGCTCCTCGCCGGAGTCGCCCCTGCCGCCGCCGCCACCGGGAATGGCCCCCTCTGTCCCGGATCTGGAGGATCCCGGCCTCCTCTGCCCGTCCTCGACCCGTCTGCATCGCGCCGCCGCGCCATTGACCCCTACCGCCGCCATGCCCTAGCGGGAGCGAGCAGAGGAGCCGCTCGCTCCCGGTGCCCGTTGAGCGCGCCTCCAGCGCCCCGCGTGGGCCTCGTAGCCCAGCAGCCGCTGGCCCAGTCTAGCTGGCCTGCTTCCCCGTCCTGGGCTTCGGCCTGCTAGGTGAGATGCCCTATTCCTCGCCCGAGCGTCTTTTAGCTATTCTACGCTCAGTTTGCAGATCTGGAATTTTGGCTAAGTCCCCGGAATCTGCATATAATCATGCCATATTTATTGCATCACATCTCTGCATCTGTAGCTCCGTTTCGTGCGTATAATATGTCAAATTGTTTGTCTCGGCGAGTAGATCATTTTATTCCATTGCATCATTTTCATTTGAGCTCATCTTGATGCCCGAAATGCTGTTGGAAGAGTGCATGCTGATGTTAATCTGCTGAAACTGTTATAACTTGTTGTTTTATCATTTTTGCCATGTTTGATGTGTGCATCCTATGAGGTTGAGCTCTACATGAATGTTGATCTATGCCATGCCATCTTTCCAGGGGTGTTAACCATGTATTTTTGTGAGTTCTGTGCTGAGTGTATCAAGCTTGTTAAGTAGGGTAGTTGCTGTTGCTGTTTTTCTGACAGATTCTGTTATATTTTGTTGCTATGTTAACATGCTTCCACTAATCATTTTATGCATAATCTGGAGATGTCCTATAAACATGTTTTGAACTACATGTCATGCTCTATCCATTCATGCCCTTTGTTGCAATTATAGCCTGCTGGAACATGTTGCTTGAAAATGTTGCTGTCAGCCTGTTAACATCAAGTTCACTTGTTCCCATGTGTTTTCCTAGTGATCCATGTACCCTATGACCTTGCTCTTGCCATGCTTAGCTTCATAAACCTGCCTTATTACTGTTGGGTGCCTTGCCATGCCATGTATTGCTCTGTGGTGAGTGGTTCAAGCTCACGAACATGCCTACTTATTGTTGTTCCTGCCATGTTTGAATATGTAATATAACTTGCTATGTTTACATGGGTGCCATCATATTTTCCGTGCCTTTTTGGCTCATGGTCAGTAAGGGTCTTTTGATCTATGCATTTAGTAGATTCATGCCATGCCTTTGTTTGCCATGATAGCTTCCTGTAACATGTTGTTTGATAGCTCTAAACATTGCAACCTGATGTTATTTCCTGATAAGTCTGAAACTGTTATTTTTTGCAATATCTCCATGTCATTTTGAGCATGTTCTATTTGTTTCTGGAGATAGCTCAGTTTTCATGTTTTGTTATGCTTTACCAGTACTTCATGAGCATGCCTTTTGTTATTATGTTGGGGTGCTGTAGCTTGTTGTTTTGATGCTTGTAAGATGCCTAGTTGTTGTTATGGACAGATTGTTGTTATGACTTGTATAGTGTGCATGTGTTGAACCGTTGCTCCGTTTTGAGTGTGCTCTATATGTAACTTGCTTGTTTTTGCATGTAGCTTCATATTACCATGTCGCATCCTTATTTTGGTGTGTTTGCTTGATGTTTGGGTGCATTTTGCATCAATGCCATGTTTAACTTGTTGTGCTCATATCTTCTAGACCGTAGCTCCGAATCTAATGAACTTTATATGTAACTTGACTAGAATTTCGTGTAGATCATCTTGGTGCATCTTAACTTGCTGTTTAACAACTTGAACATAAGGTTTGTTCAGTTCTGGACCAATTTCGAAATATGCATATGAGGACTTACCGAAATTGTTATATGTTGTTTCCGGCCTCATTTAAACTTGCCTTGATGTGTTGTTCTTGTTTGCATCATCTCTTGCCATGAGTAGCTTCATGTAGCTTGGTCATGCATCATGCTTGTTGTGCATCATGTCTTGTTCATGTGTGGTGTGTTTACCTATGTTGTGTGCTTCTTCTCGATAGTTCTCGTTTCGTTGCGATCGTGAGGATGCGTTCGTCTACGGTTGGTTCGGCTTCATCCGTTCATCTTCTTCATGGACTCGTTCTTCTTCCTTGCGGGATTGCAGGCAAGATGACCGCTACCCTGGATCTCACTACTATCATTACTATGCTAGTTGCTTCGTTCTCTCGCTATGCTGCGCTACCTATTACCTGTTTATCAAGCCATCCCATATTGCCATGAACCTCTAACCATTGACACCTTTCCTATGCAAACCGTTGTTTGGCTATGTTACCGCTTCTGCTCAGCCCTTCTTATAGCGTTGCTAGTTGCAGGTGAAGTTGAAGATTTCTCCATGGTGGACAGGGTTTTGTTGGGATATCACAATATCTCTTATATTATTAATGCATCTATATACTTGGTAAAGGGTGGAAGGCTCGGCCTTATGCCTGGTGTTTTGTTCCACTCTTGCCGCCCTAGTTTCCGTCATACCGGTGTTATGTTCCCGGATTTTGCGTTCCTAACGCGGTCGGGTGATTTATGGGACCCCCCTGACAGTTCGCTTTGAATAAAACTTGTCCAGCAAGGCCCAACATTGACTTTTACCATTTGCCTCACCACCACCTACTTTTCCCTTGGGAGTAATTAACCCAAGGGTCATCTTTATTCAGCCCCCCCGGGGCCAATGCTTGTCTAAGTGTTGGTCCAAACTAGAGCCCTTTGCAGCGCCTCCTCAGGGAAACTTGAGGTCTAGTTTTAGTTGTACGGATTGCTCATCCGGTCGTGGCCTGAGACGAGATACGCGCGGCTACTATCAGGATGTCGGCACGCCGGGAGGTCTTGCTGGTCTTGTTTTACCATTGTCGAAATGTCTTGTAAACCGGGATTCCGAGACTGATCGGGTCTTCCTGGGAGAAGGTCCATTCCTTCGTTGATCGCAAGAGCTTGTCATGGGCTAAGTTGGGACACCCCTGCAGGGTTTAAACTTTCGAGAGCCGTGCCCGCGGTTATGTGGCAGATGGGAATTTGTTAATGTCCGGTTGTAGACAACTTGACACTTGATCCGAAATAAAACGCATCAACCGTGTGTGTAGCCGTGATGGTCTCTTCTCGGTGGAGTCCGGGAAGTGAACATGGTTTCTGGGTTATGTTTGACGTAAGTAGGTGTTCAGGATCACCTCTTGATCATTGCTAGCTTCACGACCATTCCGCTTGTTCTCTTCTCGCTCTTCTTTGCGTATGTTAGCCACCATACTTGCTTAGTCACTGCTGCAACCTCACCACTTTACCCCTTCCTTTCCCATTTAGCTTTGCTAGTCTTGATACCCATGGTAATGGGATTCTTTGAGTCCTCGTGGCTCACCGGATACTTCAAAACCAGTTTGCGGTGCCTATGTTACGAAAGCGGTGATGCAACCAAGCTCAAGGAGGAGCTCGATGAAGATCTTGCCTTTTGTGTTGTTTCATTCTAGTTGATCAGTAGTGGAGCCCAGTTGGGGTCGATCGGGGACCTTTGTCGCATTTGGGGTTCTTCTTTTATTTTGGTTCCGTAGTTGGACCTTGATTGTATCTGGATGATGTAATGCTTTATTCATGTAATTTTGTGAAGTGGCGATTGTAAGCCAACTATGTGTCTCTTTCCCTTATGTATTACATGGGTTGTGTGAAGATTACCTCACTTGCGACATTGCTTTCAATGCGGTTATGCCTCTAAGTCATGCTTCGACACGTGGGAGATATAGCCGCATCGAGGGCGTTACAAGTTGGTAATCAGAGCCTTCCCCGACCTTAGGAGCCCCACTGCTTGATCGTTTTTAGCGGCCGAGTTGTGTCTAGAAAAATGTTTTGAGTCATTTAGGATTATATATATCGGAGAGTTAGGAATTCTTTTTACTCCCTAGTCCCTTCGTTGCTCTGGTAAGGCATCCTGACGTAGAGTTTTGACTCTTCTCTTCTCAAATTTCACTAAATTTTTTTTAGGATCACGCGGGTATTCTGGAATCGTTCCGATGGTTTTATGATGAGAACATTGTCTTGGTGCCTCCTGTCAGGGGTTTAGTGGAAGTGTCCCGGGGAGTTGAGCTCTAAGGTGTTGTCGTCATAATTTTATCGTTGCAGTTCTAGAATACCTGAGTTTAGTACGCCGACATCGAAAATCTCTTTTATGCAGTTGTTGGTGAGATAACCCAGATAACCCAGTACTGAGGTGAGTACAGGAGTATTGCCATGACTCGTATAACGGATGCTTTTCGAAGGTTGAGGTACACGATTTTCGAAGGTTTCTTGGTTATGTGTTGAAGGATGGATACAGCTGGATGTAGGGATTGTTAGTTTGGGTGAGATATATTGCTTCCCCTGTATCCCCAACACCAGATTGCATAACCAGAAAGTTTCGGGAGCTTATAGGTGGGAATTCAAGTAGCTCCTAGAATATCTTTCCGACAGATGCATGATATGGGATTGGGTAAATCTCTATCATATGTATTTGTTCTGGCTTATTCTGCATGCCAAATCCTTTGTTTTGTTTTATTTGTGGTATTCGAGTTGCTTCGATGTCAAATGTTGAATCCATACCTTTCCTAAACGGTGTTCTCAAATTGCTATGTGAATACTAATCCTTTTGATCATTGAGGTTGTCATGTTAATTCTTTTCCAACCGGTGCGCTTCTCTTCGAGATGATCCCATCATTCTCCCCATCCGCAAGATAAATTCTAAGTTTTCTCAACGGTGTTTGTTTCGTTCATCCCAAGTTGTCTTTGTTTCTCCCCACCCTCCCACCCTTTTCGTCAAGGACTCATTTATTTTGATCAAGTATCCATTTATTCATGTGAAGTCTCTTCATTCTTTTCAATCAATGTTCTTATCCGGTGATTTCCCATGAAGATACTCAACAGCTTCAAGTTCATCATCCTTCATTGTTGTTTCTTCTCTGGTGGATCCTATTCAAGCTTTCGATATTCATCATATTCCTTTCCTCGTTTCTAATGCTTTCTCATACCGATGCACCTCTTAATCATTCACTTCCTATTCATTTGTCTGGAGTGCTGAAGATATCTCACAAGACTTGTGTTTCCATTCTCAATCCCTTTCAAGATATTTCGAGGTTGTTATCTCATTCAAGCCATTTAATTCTACCAGTGCAATCTTTATTTCAAGCAATCATTTCCAACGGTGTTTTCTTTTGAGTGGGCCCTAACCCACATGTCTTTTCGAGGATCTTACGACTCTTCTATTTTCCCAGAGCTATCCTAAATTCTTCTCCAAGTTTGACGTAAGAATGAGTTTTCATCAGTCACATGTTTTTCTCCAAGATCTTTCAAATTCTTTTCATAGTTGGCTCAACCTCTTCGCTTTTGATTCTTCCGGTGTGCCTCAATAATTCTTCGTGGTGTTTCTCGTTGTCATTCTCATCATTTGAAGACTGAAGAAGAGTTTCTCTTTAATCTTGCTCTATTCTCTTCAAGATTCATGGTGCTAGCTTGTTGCCATCCTCTCATAATTGTTTTCGATTATGAGAATCTTTTTCACCCATCCGGAGCATTTTAGAAGTCTTTTCAGTTTCATTCTTTGAAGCCCATCATCTCAGTATTATTCATTCAAGCTTTCAGCTCTCGTTCTCCAAATCATACCGGTGCATCATTCAAGTATTCTCTAATCAGCTCGTGATTCATTCATTCATTTGTATCTAAATACCCTCAAGTATCTTCATTCATTTTGCAATTCTTCCCGGTGATTTGTGCATTTGCTACGTTCAATTTCAATTCTTACGGTGGTTCGTTCAAGATTTCTTTTCCTTCGTTATCATATTAATTCATTCGTTGTTTCTAAATCCCACCGGTGGTTCCATCAATACCTCCTCAAGTTTGCGCTATATCTCTCTTAATTCTTTCTACGAGAATAAGTAGTATGCCAAATCCATTGCTTGTCATCAGTTTAAATTGGTGAAGGATTTGCATAACGTAATTCTTATTATTGTTTCATCCAAGTGATCTAGTTTCTGCTTTCCATCGTGGTTCATCATGTCACATTTCTCGGTTCGAGATGTCTCATCTTTTCTTTCCCGGAGTTCCAAGTTTTCCGCATTATCTCGTCATGAAGCTCCATCTAAATCATTGCAAGGCTTCACCTTGTGTTTTCAACTTCTTTTTCTTTTCATCATCCTTTTATTACTGGAGTTCTTCATGGAGGATCTACATGGTGGTTCGTCAAGGATTCTTTTCATTCTTCAATTGTTCTTCAAGATTTCTCTTGAAGTTATGATCTGCCAAGCTATACTCTAAAAATAAACATGGTGCTCAACACATGTTTTGTTTTAAGGCGTTCAAGTATTCTTCTTCTTGCATTTCGAAGTGCAATTCTTTCTACCTTATCTTTTGAGGTGGTGTTATGTCACTCTTGACAATTTCATTCATGTTTCATGAGTCACATGTTGTCAAGAATGAGGTACTCTATATCCATCAATCCCTTTGTTGGAGTTATCTTGTGTCATATTTCACCTAAAGCCTTCCCTAAGGAATGTTGCTATTTGTGGTGCATATCAATGACCCGAGTTTTCTCCTATCCTCTCGGTGAAGAAGTTGTTCATCTCTTTCGTGCTCTCAATCAAATCAATGGTTTCCATTTGTGCCCGGTTGTCACCTCATAGTCTCGAGATGTTTTCCATAAGCCCACAACAAGCTTGTGCTTTTTGTTGTTGATTTTCCAACAACTCCGTTCAATCCTACTTCGTAGGGATGATCTTTCAAACTCAATTATGGTAGGAGACGTTGGTTTCATTCTTCGTTCTATTCATTCCAACTATCTAACTATCATGCATTGTTTCCGGAGGCTTTGTGATGTTACTCTCTTCTACCAATTATCTTGTTTTGTCAAGATCATGTTATTTTCCGTGCTTATCCGTTTAGCCAGAGTGTCGTGTTTTCATTCGAGTTCTCTCATCTTATCAAGTTTTGCCTCCCTTCTCAACCGGAGTGCGGTCTGAAATGTTTCTTACCCCTTGTGCCATTCTTTCAATAGTTCCGGAGGCAGTGTGTTGTTGTTTTCATCAAGTATACTCTCATCTTGTCAAGTTCATGTCCAATTCCTTCCATTTAGAGTCGGAGAGCTGTCCAAATTATACCAATCTTATCCCTTCTCTATCTAGTTTTAACCGGAGCGGTTTAAATATCTATCTTATCACTAAACCTCTTAGTTCTCGTAATACTCCTTGTTCATCTTTTCTAACGGATTGTTTGCAATCTCGTTCATCTCTGTTGTACTCTTTCTTTTAAATTGCTCAACATCTCAAGGTTCATGGTTTCACTCGTTTGGCGAAGAAGCAACTTAGTTTTGCCTCTCCTCTTCCTCTTCTTTTTCCCTCCGGTGCCATCCTAGATCTCGGGACGAGATCCTCTCGTAGTGGTGGAGTGTTGTAACACCCCGGATCCGATGCGCCAGGTGTCCGTCAGTTATTCGTCGTCGTTGCCATGTCATTTGCTTGCGTGTTGCACTTTGCCATGTCATCTTCTGCATTTCATCTGCATGTTTTTAGAAAAATTGCATCCGTCCGGGTTCCCCCGGTTCTCTCCGTTGTCCGTTCGGAGTCCAGACACACTGGCACGCGCCAGCGGCACCCCCGAAATATTATTTTATAAGTGGCCGAAAAATGTTCTCGGAATGGGAGGAAACTTGGTGTGTGATCTTATTATAGTGTAGACAGGCCGCCTGCCAAATTTCGTCGCATTCGGAGTTCGTTTGACTGCCCAACCATTAAATATATAACCGTGATATAGTCGGTATATTCGTCGGGTGTTTTCGGTCTCCGAAAACCGTTGTCGGGCTGCCTTCTCTTCTCTCCTCTTAGCCTAACTCTTCAACACGGCCCACCTGTAGCCCACCTAAACCCTCCCTCCATTCCGGTTCATCAGATCGTGATCCGAAGGCTCCAAAGCGCTCCAAAACCCCCTCTAACCCTAGCCCCCTGCTATAAATGGACCTCCTAGTCCATTTTGGGCATCCCCTAGCCCCCCACCTACCTCTAGCCCTCTCCCTCCTCAATTTCCGCGCCGGCCCTCTCCTCCTCCGCCACTTGGCGCTGCCCCCGCCGTCAGCCACCAACCAGCGCCGCCGCCAGGTCAGCAGCGACGCCCCCGTGCCCACTCCTCGTTTCGCCACGCGCCCAAGCGCACCTGCCCGCCTCCAACCGCGCAGCAGACTGGCAGGCCCATCCGGGCCCGCTGAGCCCATCGGGCCCGGACCGCGCCGCCCGCCCCAGGCTCTAGATCGGAGAGGAGCTCCCGATCGAGCCCCGCCGTTGTCGTGCCCGCCGCTGTGCGGGCCCAGCGTCGTCGTCGCCGATGGTCGCCGTCCCTGTTGGCGGCGCGCCTCCGCCCTCTCGTTCCTTCTCCTTTCTTCTCCCTCTCACTCATGGCGTCTCTCTCCCCCCTTTGCCCGCAGGACCTCGCCGCCCTTGGAGCTCCTCGCCGGAGTCGCCCCTGCCGCCGCCGCCACCAGGAATGGCCTCCTCCGTCTCGGATCTGGAGGATCCCGGCCTCCTCTGCCCGTCCTCGACCCGCCTGCATCGTGCCGCCGCGCCATTGACCCCTGCCGCTGCCGCCATGCCCTAGCGGGAGCGAGCAGAGGAGCCGCTCGCTCCCGGTGCCCGTTGACCGCGCCTCCAGCGCCCCGCGTGGGCCTCGCAGCCCAGCAGCCGTTGGCCCAGTCCAGCTGGCCTGCTTCCCCGTCCTGGGCTTCGTCCTGCTAGGTGAGATGCCCTATTCCCCGCCCGAGCGTCTTTTAGCTATCCTACGTCAGTTTTCAGATCTGGAATTTTGGCTAAGTCCCCGAAATCTGCATATAATCATGCCATATTCATTGCATCACATCTCTGCATCCGTAGCTCCGTTTCGTGCGTATAATATGTCAAATTGTTCGTCTCGATGAGTAGATCATTTCATTCCATTGCATCATTTTCATTTGAGCTCATCTTGATGCCCGAAATGCTGTCGGAAGAGTGTATGTTGATGTTAATCTGCTGAAACTGTAATAACTTGCTGTTTTATCATTTTTGCCATGTTTGATGTGTGCATCCTATGAGGTTGAGCTCTACATGAATGTTGATCTATGCCATGCAATCTTTCTAGGGGTCTTAACCATGTATTTTTGTGAGTTGTGTGCTGAGTGTATCAAGCTTGTTAAGTAGGGTAGTTCTTTATTCATCGTTATTACGACAGATTCATTATATTTTGTTGCTATGTTAACATGCTTCCACTAATCATTCTATGCATAATCTGGAGATGTCCTATAAACATGTTTTGAACTACATGTCATGCTCTATCCATTCATGCCCTTGGTTGCAATTATAGCCTCTTTGGAACATGTTGCTTGAAAATGTTCTTTGTCGACTGTTAACATCAAGTTCACTTGTTCCCATGTGTTTTCCTAGTGATCCATGTACCCTATGACCTTCTTTGTTGCCATGCTTAGCTTCATAAACATGCCTTATTACTGTTGGGTGCCTTGCCATGCCATGTATTGCTCTGTGGTGAGTGGTTCAAGCTCACGAACATGCCTACTTATTGTTGTTCCTACCATGTTTGAATCTGTAATATAACTTGCTATGTTTACATGGGTGCCATCATATTTTCCGTGCCTTTTTGGCTCATGGTCAGTAAGGGTCTTTTGATCTATGCATTTAGTAGATTCATGCCATGCCTTTGTTTGGCATGATAGCTTCCTGTAACATGTTGTTTGATAGCTCTAAACATTGCAACCTGATGTTATTTCCTGATAAGTCTGAAACTGTTATTTTTTGCAATATCTCCATGTCATTTTGAGCATGTTCTATTTGTTTCTGGAGATAGCTCAGTGTTCATGTTTTGTTATGCTTTACCAGTACTTCATGACCATGCCTTTTGTTATTATGTTGGGGTGCTGTAGCTTGTTGTTTTGACGCTTGTAAGATGCCTAGTTGCTGTTATGGACTGATTGTTGTTATGACTTGTATAGTGTGCATGTGTTAAACCGTTGCTGCTTTTGAGTGTGCTCTATATGAAACTTGCTTGTTTTTGCATGTAGCTTCATATTACCATGTTGCATCCTTGTTTTGGTGTGTTTGCTTGATGTTTGGGTGCATTTTGCATCAATGCCATGTTTAACTTGTTGTGCTCATATCTTCAAGACCGTAGCTCTGAATCTAATGAACTTTATATGTAACTTGACTAGAATTTCGTGTAGATCATCTTGGTGCATCTTAACTTGCTGTTTAACAACTTGAACATAAGGTTTGTTCAGTTCTGGACCAATTTCGAAATTTGCATATGAGGACTTACGGAATTGTTATATGTTGTTTCCGGCCTCATTTAAACTTGCCTTGATGTGTTGTTCTTGTTTGCATCATCTCTTGCCATGAGTAGATTCATGTAGCTTGGTCATGCATCATGCTTGTTGTGCATCTTGTCTTGTTCATGTGTGGTGTGTTTACCTATGTTGTGTGCTTCTTCTCGATAGTTCTCGTTTCGTTGCGATCGTGATGATGCGTTCGTCTACGGTTGGTTCGGCTTCATCCGTTCATCTTCTTCATGGACTCGTTCTTCTTCCTTGCGGGATTTCAGGCAAGATGACCGCTACTCTGGATCTCACTACTATCATTGCTATGCTAGTTGCTTCGTTCTCTCGCTATGCTGCGCTACCTATTACCTGTTTATCAAGCCATCCTATATTGCCATGAACCTCTAACCTTTGACACCTTTCCTATGCAAACCGTTGTTTGGCCATGTTACCGCTTCTGCTCAGCCCTTCTTATAGCGTTGCTAGTTGCAGGTGAAGTTGAAGATTTCTCCATGGTGGACAGGGTTTTGTTGGGATATCACAATATCTCTTATATTATTAATGCATCTATATACTTGGTAAAGGGTGGAAGGCTCGACCTTATGCCTGATGTTTTGTTCCACTCTTGCCGCCCTAGTTTCCGTCATACCGGTGTTATGTTCCCGGATTTTGCGTTCCTAACGCGGTCGGGTGATTTACGGGACCCCCCTGACAGTTCGCTTTGAATAAAACTTGTCCAGCAAGGCCCAACATTGACTTTTACCATTTGCCTCACCACCACCTACTTTTCCCTTGGGAGTAATTAACCCAAGGGTCATCTTTATTCAGCCCCCCCCCGGGCCAATGCTTGTGTAAGTGTTGGTCCAAACTAGAACCCTTTGGCGCCCCTCGTGGAAACTTGAGGTCTGGTTTCAGTTATGCGGATTGCTCATCCGGTCGTGGCTCGAGACGAGATCTGTGCGGCTACTATCGGGATGTCGGCACACCGGGAGGTCTTGCTGTTCTTGTTTTACCATTGTCGAAATGTCTTGTAAACCAGGATTCCGAGACTGATCGGGTCTTCCTGGGAGAAGGTCTATTCCTTCGTTGATCGCGAGAGCTTGTCATGGGCTAAGTTGGGACACCCCTGCAGGGTTTAAACTTTCGAGAGCCGTGCCCGCGCTTATGTGGCAGATGGGAATTTGTTAATGTCCGGTTGTAGATAACTTGACACTTGATCCGAAATAAAACGCATCAACCGTGTGCGTAGCCGTGATGGTCTCTTCTCGGCGGAGTCCGGGAAGTGAACACGGTTTCTGGGTTATGTTTGACGTAAGTAGGTGTTCAGGATCACCTCTTGATCATTGCTAGCTTCACGACCATTCCGCTTGTTCTCTTCTCGCTCTTCTTTGCGTATGTTAGCCACCATACTTGCTTAGTCGCTGCTGCAACCAAACCACTATACCCCTTCCTTTCCCATTTAGCTTTGCTAGTCTTGATACCCATGGTAATGGGATTGCTGAGTCCTCGTGGCTCACTAGATACTTCCAAAACTAGTTTGCAGGTGCCTATGTTACCGAGCAGGTGACGCAACCAAGCCCAAGGAGGAGCTCGATGAAGATCTTGCCTTTTGTGTTGTTTCGTTCTAGTTGATCAGTAGTGGAGCCCAGTTGGGGTCGATCGGGGACCTTTGTCGCATTTGGGGTTCTTCTTTTATTTTGGTTCCGTAGTCGGACCTTGATTGTATCTGGATGATGTAATGCTTTATTCATGTAATTGTGTGAAGTGGCGATTGTAAGCCAACTATGTTTCTCTTTCCCTTATGTATTACATGGGTTGTGTGAAGATTACCTCACTTGCGACATTGCTTTCAATGCGGTTATGCCTCTAAGTCGTGCTTCGACACGTGGGAGATATAGCCGCATCGAGGGCGTTAAATCTTCGCTCAAGTCAAGACATACCAAGTACCCATCACTAACTCATCTCCCTCGCATTACATTATTTGCCATTTGCCTCTCATTTTCCTCTCCCCCACTTCACCCTTTGCCTTTTCTTCGCCCTCCTTCCGTTCGATCTTGTGTTACCATGTACCTTCTTTTTGCTTGCATCTTCGCTTGCTAAAAGTTTATGGATCCTCATCCACCTGCTAATCTTTTTAAGAGATCTAATTATGATGAACCTATTGCTAGTGAGTTGAGTGCACTAGAATATCTTTATGAGGTTTTGCTTGAAATTCATGAATCTGAAAATTGTGATGAAGTACTTTATGAAGTGATTCACGTAGATCTTTGAATAAAAAGCATGATTGCAATGATTATATTATAAATTCTATTGATGTAAATTGTGCTAATAATATGTAAAACCCTAAGCTTGGGGATGCTAGTTTTGCTATGTCTACTACTTGTTGCAATGATCATGATTGGGGTGATTCTTCGTATAATCTCGAAAATTTATTTAAGCCCCATGATGAATATGAGATTGATAATAGTGTTTGCAATATTATTGAAAGTGGGTTTAGAAGAGTGTCAACTTTAGATCCCACATATTTGGATTTTGATCAATCTTATGGTCTTTTTGATAAAAGTGGGTTTGGAGAGGTCATGACTTTAGTTAATGATAATCCCACTATTTTGGAAGAGTGTCAACTTCACATGCATGTGGATCATGTTGAGAATTTGTTATGTGATAGCTATTTTATTGAATTTTCCTATGATCCTACATGTAATTATTATTTGAGAGGAAAATATGGTCGTAGAAATTTTTATCTTACTAAATTACCTCTCGTCATGTTGAGATTGCTATCGTCTCTTTCTTCTTCCTTCCATATGCTAGTTTTTGCTTGCCTTGCAAATTTGTTTGCTTATAATATGCCTATGCATAGGAAGTATGTTAGACTTAGATGTGTTTTCTCACGTGTTTCATGATGCTCTCTTTGCGCATCAATTGTTGTCTTTCATGTGAGCATCATTAAAATTATCAATGCCTAGCTAGGGGCGTTAAACGATAGCGCTTGTTGGGAGGCAACCCAATTCTGTCTTTGTTCCTTGCTTTTTGCTTCTACTTAGTAATAAATAAATCTTCTAGTTTCTGTTTAGATGTGGTTTTATGTTTTAATTAGTGTGTGTGCCAAGTAGAACCTATAGGATAACCTATGGTGAAAGTTAATTTGATCCTGCTGAAAAACAGAAATTTTTGCACGCACGAGAATAATTTTTATAAATCACAGAAACGTTCTTTTTAGTTTATTCCTTTTATAGTATATCAGTAAACAAATTTCCTAGGACTTAGAATTTTATTAGGATTTTTAGAGTTCCATAAGTATTCGAAAGTTACAGATTGCTACAGACTGTTTTGTTTTTGAAAGATTCTGTTTTTCGTGTGTTGTTTGCTTATTTTGATGAATCTATGGCTAGTATAGGGGGGTATGAACCATAGAGAAGTTGGAATAAAGTAGGTCTAACACCAATATAAATAAATAATAAGTTGATTACAGTAACTTAAGTGGTGGTTTTTCTTTCTTGCACTAACGGAGCTTATGAGATTTCCTGAGTTTTGTGTTGGGAAGTTTTTAAGTTTTGGGTAAAGATTTGATGGACTATGGAATAAGGAGTGGAAAGAGCCTAGGCTTGGGGATGCCCATGGCACCCCAAGATAATTCAAGGATAACCAAAAACCTAAGCTTGGGTATGCCCCGGAAGGCATCCACTCTTTCGTCTTCGTTTATCGGTAACTTTACTTGGAGCTATATTTTTAATCGCCACATGATATGTGTTTTGCTTGGAGCGTCTTGTATGATATGAGTCTTTGCTTTTTAGTTTACCACAATCATCCTTGATGTACACACCTTTTGGGAGAGACACAACATGATTCGTAATTTATTATAATACTCTATGTGCTTCACTTATATCTTTTGAGCAAGACAGTTTTGCTCTAGTGCTTCACCTATATCTTTTTAGAGCACGGCGGTGGTTTAATTTTGTAGAAATTATTGATCTCTAATGCTTCACTTATATTATTTTGAGAGTCTTTTAAGAACAGCATGGTATTCACTATGGTTATAAAATTGGTCCTAGAATGATGGGCATCCAAGTTGGGTATAATAAAAACTATCATAGAAAGTGAATTGGATGCTATGATCAATTTGATGCTTGATAATTGTTTTGAGATATGAGGATGGTGATATCAGAGTCATTCTAGTGGAGTAATTGTGAATTTGAGGAATACTTGTGTTGAAGTTTGTGATTCCCGTAGCATGCACGTATGGTGAACCGTTATGTGATGAAGTTGGAGCATGATTTATTTATTGATTGTCTTCCTTATGAGTGGCGGTCGGGGACGAGCGATGGTCTTTTCCTACCAATCTATCCCCCTAGGAGCATGCGCGTAGTACTTTGTTTCAATAACATGTTTATTTTTGCAATAAGTATATGAGTTCTTTATGACTAATGTTGAGTCCATGGATTATACGCACTCTCACCGTTCCACCATTGCTAGCCTCTCTTACGTCGCGCAACTTTCGCCGGTACCATACACCCACCATATACCTTCCTCAAAACAGCCACCGTACCTACCTATTATGGCATTTCCATAGCTATTCCGAGATATATTGCCATGCAACCTTACACCGTTCCGTTTATTATGCGACACTCCATCATTGTCATATTTCTCTTGCATGATCATGTAGTTGACATCGTATTTTTGGGAAAGCCACCTTGATAACTCTTGTCACTCTTCATTCATTGCATATCCCAGTACATCGCCGGAGGCATCCACATAGAGTCATATTTTGTATTGAGTTGTAATTCTTGAGTTGTAAGGAAATAAAAGTGTGATGATCTTCATTATTAGAGCATTGTCCCAAGTGAGGAAAGGATGATGCAGACTATGATTCCCCCACAAGTCGGGATGAGACTTCGGACTTTATGAAAAATAAATAGGCCAAAGAAGCCCAAATAAAAAAAAGAGGCCAAAGAAGCCCACCAAAAAAAAATGATAGAAAAAGAGAGAAGGGACAATGCTACTATCCTTTTACCACACTTGTGCTTCAAAGTAGCACCATGATCTTCATGATAGAGAGTCTCCTATGTTGTCACTTTCATATACTAGTCGGAATTTTTCATTATAGAACTTGGCTTATATATTCCAATGACTGGCTTCCTCAAAATGCCCTAGGTCTTCATGAGCAAGCAAGTTGGATGCACACCCACTTAGTTTCTTTTGTTGAGCTTTCATACACTTATAGCTCTAGTGCATCCGTTGCATGGCAATCCCTACTCACTCACATTGATATCTATTAATGGGCATATCCATAGCCGTTGATCGCCTAGTTGATGTGAGACTATCTTCTCCTTTTTTGTCTTCTCCACAACCACCATTCTATTCCACATATAGTGTTATGTCCATGGCTCACACTCATGTATTGCGTGAAAGTTGTAAAAGTTTGAGAACAAAAAAGTATGAAACAATTGCTTGGCTTGTCATCGGGGTTGTGCATGATTAAATACTTTGTGTGATGAAGATAGAGCATAACAAGACTATATGATTTTGTAGGGATAGCTTTCTTTCGCCATGTTATTTTGAGAAGACATGATTGCTTTGTCAGTATGCTTGGAGTATTACTATTTTTATGTCAATATGAACTTTTGTCTTGAATCATTTGGATCTGAACATTCATGCCACAATAAAGAAAATTACATTGGAATATGCTAGGTAGCATTCCACATCAAAAATCCTGTTTTTATCATTTACCTACTCGAGTACGACCAGGAATTAAGCTTGGGGATGCTTGATACATCTCCAACGTATCTATAATTTTTGATTGTTACATGCTATTATATTACTCATTTTGGATGTTTATGGGCTTTACTTTACACTTCTATATCATTTTTGGGGCTAACCTACTAACTGGAGGCCCAACCCGAATTGCTGTTTTTTTGCCAATTTTAGTGTTTCGAAGAAAAGGAATATCAAATGGAGTCCAAACGGAATGAAACCTTCAGGAGCGATCTTTTTGGAACAAACGCAATCCAGGAGACTTAGAGTGGACGGCAAGAAGCAGCCGAGGTGGCCAGGAGGGTGCAAGGCGCGCCCTAGGGGGGTGGGCGCGCCCCCACCCTCGTGGGCCCCTCGTGGCTCCCCTGACCGACCTCCTTTGCCTATATATATCTACATACCCCAAAAACATCCAGGAGCACCACGAAACCCTATTTCCACTGCCGCAACCTTCTGCAGCCATGAGATCCCATCTTGGAGCCTTTTCCGGTGCTCCGTTAGAGGGGGAATCGATCACGGAGGGCTTCTACATCGTCGCCAAGGCGTCTCTGATGAGTTGTGAGTAGTTTACCACAGACCTTCGGGTCCATAGTTATAAGCCAGATGGCTTCTTCTCTCTCTTTTAATCTCAATAGAAAGTTCTGCTTGATCTTCTTGGAGATCTATTTGATGTAACTCTTTGCGATGTGTTTGTCGAGATCCGCTGAATTGTGGGCTTATGATCAAGTTTATCTATGAGAAATATTTGAATCTCCTCTGAATTCTTTTATGTATGATTTGTTATCTTTGCAAGTCTCTTCGAATTATCTGTTTGGTTTGGCCTACTAGATTGATCTTTCTTGCAATGGGAGAAGTGCTGAGCTTTGGGTTCAATCTTGTAGTGTCCTTTCCCAGTGACAGCAGGGGCAGCAAGGCACGTATTGTATTGTTGCCATCGAGGATAAAAAGATGGGGTTTATATCATATTGTTTGAGTTTATCACTCTACATCATGTCATCTTGCCTAATGCGTTACTCTGTTCTTATGAACTTAATACTCTAGATGCATGCTCGATAGCGGTTGATGTGTGGATTAATAGTAGTAGATGCAGGCAGGAGTCGGTCTACTTGTCGCGGACGTGATACCAATATACGTGATCATGCCTAGATAATCTCATAACTATGCACTTTTCTATCAATTGCTCGACAGTAATTTGTTCAGCCACCGTAATGCTTATGCTATCTTGAGAGAAGCCACTACTGAAACCTATGGCCCCCGGGTCTATCTTTTATCATATAAGTTTCCGATCTACTTTATTTTGCAATATTTTCTTTCCAATCTATAACATAAAAATACCAAAAATATTTATCTTATCTTATTATCTCTATCAGATCTCACTTTCGCAAATGGCCGTGAAGGGATTTGTCGGATTTCGGGTTCCGGCAGACCCTTGAGGTTCGAGCTCTGGGGTGCGCACGAAGATCTTTCCCCTACCAGCTCACGTCTTGAAGTCTTGCAAAGGATCTAGGCTAGAAAGAAGAACACACAAGGGACATGAGATTTATACTGGTTCAGGCCACCATTGTGGTGTAATACCCTACTCCAGTGTGTAGTGTGGTGGATTGCCTCAGGGGCTGATGATGAACAATACAAAGGGAGAACAGCCTCGCGAGGGACTATTCTTGAGCTGGTGCGATGAACTGCTTGGGTGAGTTCAGTCGCTTCTCTCTCTCTTTCTCTCTGATCGATCGATCTCCCAGATGCCTCAACTCTATGGTGGCTAGTCCTATTTATGGAGGGAGGCCCTGGGCCTCTTACCAAATAATGAGCGGGATGGGCGCCAACAATTGGCCATTTTGAAGGGGAACATCTAGTACACTTATCCTGACTAAAGTTGGTCTTCGGCTGCCAAAGGCTTTGACGATGACGCCGTCCTGGGCTCCACGATGACCTCCATCTTGCCGCTCTACTGGTCTTGGTCTTTTTGCACCGAAGGGGATACAAGGACACTGCACAGAACGGTACCCGCCTGGTCTCGATCGTCATGGCTTGCGTCATGGGCTCTTCGCTAAGTGCCCTTGCCTTGATCTCTCCGCCTCCTTGCGAGCCTGCCTGATGAGGCTGGTCCCGAGGAAGCTCCCAGTCGTCCGCCCCGCGAGGCTTGGCCCCTCGCGAGGGTCTTGAGCTTGAGCTAATGAAGCTGGGCTACACTGGGACCCCACTTGAGCCACGCCGCAGGCCGCAGGCAGGCAAGTATGGGGACCCCCGTTCACAGAACGCCGACAGTAGCCCCCGGGCCCAAGGCGCGCCCGGACTTGGCTTAGCAGAGAAGCGAAGGGGCAAGTGCGAAGCGCCGCGGGCCCCTATAGCCTGCGGCCTTGGGCGCCACGTGGCGACTAATTAGACGTGGGCGTCTCCGCTTCCCCACGATGCCTCGGCAACCGCATGACTTGACAAGTCCCTGCATGCAAAAATAGGTCATGATTACCTGCGATCGTGGAGGCCGACGGTTGGCCTCCTCTGGCTATAAGTACGGTACGGCGCGAGCCCTTTCAGTCCATTCCTTCCTGCTACTCCTTTCTCTCCATCCTGGCTACTCGCCATCCCCATGGCTCCGCCGAAGAGGTTATCGGCCGTGGAGAAGGGAAAGGCTCGTCAGGAAGGGCCTGACTCTCCTTCGACCAAGCGCGGCCGAGGCCGCCCTCGCAAGCATCCTGCGGCCCCCGTAGTGGCTTCCCGTGGTCGTGGAGGCGGTCACCTATGCGACGATGAGAGCCCGGTTGCCGATTGTGTGGTCGGCGGACTCGACCAGCACCTGGCTCCAGCTCTCCCGCTTCTTCGTCGGTGAACTTCCGGCCGGTGCTCCGGGCGGCCTCTGGCTTCAGGCGGATGGTTGCTGCAGCAGGGCCTCCTGGGCTTCACTGGAGTTCTCCGTCGCCGAGGATGCGGCCCTGACCCGCGGCTGGCAAACGTTTGCCCGCGCGTGTGGCCTGAGCCGGTGGTGCACCCTGCACTTCAAGTTCGACGGCGACGCCACCCTCAACGTGAGGGTGTTCGGGGAAGACGGTCGCCATGCTGGGTGCTGCCCCGAAGACGATGACCGTGGCTGTCTGCCCAGCCCCGGCGTTGATCAGGATGAAGATGGCGACAAGCGCGTGGGCAGCGGGGCTCGGGGCTCTCCAAGCGTCGGCGACTCTCCTTCAGACAGCAGCCCCTCCAGCGGTGGCCGCGACCAGCCCCCGCGCCGTCGCGCCCGCCTGGGGGAAGGTAGCGGGTCAGTCCGCTGTCACGCCCCGATGAAGCGAGAGGGGGGATCTGACTGAGCCCCAGAGGCAGTACAAGCTCGCGCCGCGAGTTGGTGCCGAGCAAGTCGTGCCTATTTTGTTTTTCTTCCTTCCCTGCGCAAAAAAGAGAGTAGTATAGGGCCCCACGGGGGCGTGTTGAACTGTTCCTGTTAATTATCCTGCTGTTTCTGCTATCTTTTTGCCATGCTATGGTGTTGCATGTTCATGCGTGGGAACCACTTAGCTCGGTAGGAGGGACTTGTTGCAGCGCCAGCCTCGGGAGGCTTCAGCCGGAGGCCTTGTCTCAGGTCTTCGGGACATGTAAGGAGAAACTTGTCGGAGGGTCAGGTTTCAGCCCCGGCCGCGGGGGTGGCAAGCTTGAGCCCGGTGTTCACATCATGATCCCCTGGGGGCATTGACTGGGAGGAGTGCTCCCGCTGCGATTTTAGGCCGGGGAACCTCGCGGAGTTAAACCAGGCAACGCTCGCGAGGGTGCCCCCGCAGCCTCCCTCGCGAGGGTCACGAAAGGAAAGCAGGTTCGAGCGAAGAGCAAAGACGGAAAACACGGGGTAGGCACCACACAACACTGAAAGCAACTCCAACTAAAACTCGAATAAAGAAGAACTAACCAACTGCAGAAAACAAATGAAAAGCCGCGTCCGGCACCTAATCTAGTCTTCGACGTCTTCTCACCAGCGCGGAGCTAAGCGCTGCCATTGGGCGTGGGCGGGAGCCCCCGAGGCCCAGGGGCGGCACTCCGGAGGCTCCGGGGCATGTACAGCCCGACTCATTATTACGTGAGAGTGTCACGGGCAGCGAGCTTCACAGGCATTGGCCTTCTTCACAGGCACCGGGCCTTTTCTTGAGGGGTAAGTGAGCTTCACAGGCATTGGCCTTCTTCACAGGCTCCGGGCTTTTTCCAAAAGCGGCAAGCTTCACAGGCTTTGGCCTTCTTCACAGGCTCCGGGCCTTTTCCGCAGGCACTGGGCCTCGCACAGGGGTTGAACCTCCGGAGATGTTGAATGTTCCACGCGTTCGGGATGGGCACCCCCTCCTGGGTCTCCAATCGAGCAGAGCTAAGACTGGAAACATGAATAACCTTCAATGGGCCCTCCCACATGGGAGAGAGCTTGTGCAGCCCCTCCCTGGAGAGGACCCGTCTGAGCACGAGGTCCCCTACCTCAAGAGTTCTGGGGTGGATGTGGCGGCAGTGGTATCGTCGCAGCGCGTGTTGATATCTTGCCGCCCGTAGCGCAGCCTCTCGACGTCGTTCCTCCCCTAGCACTAGATCCGTCCCCCGCATGGCGTCCTGCTGCGCCTCGTTGAACGCCAGGACCCGCGCGGAGCGATGCCTGACCTGGTGAGGGAGGACGGCTTCAGCCCTGTAGACGACGAAGAACGGGGGTCTCGCCAGTCGGCTTGGTCGCGGTCGTGCGGATAGACCATACTTTCGACTGGAGCTCGTCGCACCAGCCCGTGCTGCAGGCCTCCAGCTTCTTCTTGAAAGTCCTGGTTTTGAGGCCCCTCAGGACCTCCGCGTTGGCTCGCTCAGCCTGGCCGTTGCTTTGGGGGTGTGCTATCGAAGCATAGCATATCTGCATTCCAAGGTTAGCACAGTATGTTTTGAAGAGGTTACTGGTGAATTGCGAACCGTTGTCGGTGATGATGCGGTTAGGCACCCCGAATCGGCTCACGAGGCCCCTAATGAACTTGACTGCGGAGCCCGCTGGGATGGTGTGGACAGCTTCCACCTCAGCCCACTTGGTGAACTTGTCCACGGCCACCTAAAGGTAACGATAGCCCCCTGGCGCCCGAGGGAATGGGCCCAGAATGTCCAGTCCCCAAACCGCGAACGGCCACGAGAGGGGTATGGTCTGCAGTCCCCCTGCCGGCTGATGGATCTGCTTGGCGTGGAATTGGAAGGCCTCACAAGCCTTCACCAGCTCGACTGCGTTGTTGAGTGCTCTGGGCCAGTAGAATCCGCTGCGGAACGCTTTGCCAACGAGGGTCCGTGATGATGAGTGGTGCCCACAGTCTCCACCATGTATGTCTGCCAATAGCTCCTGCCCCTGCTCTCTAGAAATGCAGTGTAAGGACACGTCATTTGGTCGCTTCCGGTAGAGCTCTCCGTCCCTGATGCAGTAGACCGTGGCCTGCCGCGCCACACGCTCCGCGTCCTCCTCCTTCTCCGGCAGGGTCCCTTGCGTCAAGTAGTCCTTGAACTCTGCGATCCAACATCCTTCCCGAGGCTCCAATGCTAGGAGCAGGCGTGCCCCTGAGGACGGGCTGCAGGCCGGGGCTCCCGAGGCAGGCGGCTGAGGGGGCTCCTCCCTAGGTTGTGCCGTGTTTGATAGTTATGGCGCCGCCGAGGGTTTGAAGAGTCGCTCCTCGAAGACGCCAGGCTCCTGAGGCAGCCGCCTGGATGCCCTCTTGGCGATGTCATCAGCCTCTTGATTGGTGCCACGAGGCACATGCTGCAACTCCAGCCCCCAGAACTGTTTCTCCATCCTGCGAACCTCCACGAGGTAGGCTTCCATGTGATCATCCTTTGGCTCGTATATTTTGCTGGAGAAGTTGACGAGGAGTTGTGTATCGCCCTTGATGATGAGGCGCTTTACCCCCAAGGCGACTGCGGCTTTCAAGCCTGCTATCAGGCCTTCGTACTCTGCTATGTTGTTGGAGACCTTCTCCCCGTGCTAGAAACAGAGTTGTACGGCGTAGTAGAGCTTCTCCTAAGTAGGAGATACGAGCACTGCGCCAGCCCCCGCGCCATGTCGGGAGAATGCCCCGTCGAAGTACATGACCCAGCCGTCCGGTGCCTCGCTTCCCGGGGAAAGTGATCGGTCCTCGCCTGCCTCAAGGCCCGGCGCCTTTGCCCATTCTTCCATGAAATCTGCAAGTGCGCCTCCCTTGATGACTCTGGTCGTGCTGAATTCCAGCTGAAACGCTTGCAATTCGATGTTCCATTCAGCGACCCTTCCAGCTGAGTTGGGGCTCCTGAGTACCCTTTCCAAGGGGTATGCTGAGACGACCTTGATGGCATGGCCTTGGAAGTAGTGCCGCAGCTTGCGTGAGGCTACCAATAGTGCGAGGAGGAGTTTTTGAGGCATGGGGTACCGTGCCCTTGCGTCCCGTAGCACCGTGCTGACGAAGTACACGGGGTGCTCGACGAGGTTGAGGGTAGTAGCGCAGCTTGCATCCTCCAGAGGTTGATGCGCCTCCTGAGACGACGGAACCCCCAGCTCTTGGTCACTTGGAGAGGCCTCTTTTGCTTTGGGTGCGCTCCCCTGCTGAGGTTGATCCTTTTCGGCTGCGGTCGTGGTCTTCGCGAGGCTGTCTTGGCTTTGTTCTGGTTCGGCCGGGGCGGCGGCTGCGGCCTTGATCCGACGCTCCTTCCTAACTGCCACCAGGGCTGCGCTAGCGGAGTAGGGGGTGGCTGCCAGGTAGAGCACCAAGGGCTCCTGAGGGCGTGGGGCTACCATCACCGGAGGGCTGGTAAGGTACCTCTTGAGATCTTGGAATGCCTTGTCGGCCTCTTCAGTCCATTCGAAGGGGCCTTTCTTCTTCATCAGCTTGAAGAAAGGAAGCGCTCGCTCCCCCAGCTTGGAGATGAAGCGCCCTAAGGCGGTTACACGCCCGGTGAGCTTCTGCATTTCTCTGAGGGTCTTTGGTGGGCTCATGTATTCGACTGCCTTGACCTTCTCTGGGTTGGCCTCGATGCCCCTATGGGACACGAGGAAGCCCAAGAGCTTGCCCGAGGGGACCCCGAACACGCACTTCTCCGGGTTGAGCCGCAGGTCCACTTCGTTGAGGCTTGCGAAGGTTTCTTCTAGGTCTTGTATCAGGGTTTTTGCCTCCCGAGACTTCACCACAATGTCATCGACATAAGCTTCAACATTCCTCCCGAGCTGCCGGCCCAAGGCGATGTGCATCAGCCACTGAAAGGTCGCGCCTGCGTTGCGCAACCCAAATGGCATGCATGTATAACAGTACACTCCACACGGGGTCAGGAAAGCCGTTTTTTCCACGTCTTCTACCGCCATCTTGATCTGGTGATAGCCCGAGAAGGCATCTAGGAAGCACAATAGGACACACTCAGCAGTGGAGTCAACGATCTGGTCGATAAGGGGGAGCGGAAATGGATCCTGCAGGCAGGCTTTGTTGAGGGTGGTGAAGTCGATACACATGCGTTCCTTTCCTCCCTTTTTCGGCACGACGACCGGGTTAGCCAACCAGTCTGGGTAGCGGACCTCGCGAATAACCCCTGCTGCCTCTAGCTTGCGGGACTCCTGGACGATGAAAGCTTGTTTGTCAGTGGACTGCCGCCTCGCCTTCTGCTTCACGGGGCGCACGTTGGGGCACACATTGAGGTGATGCTTGATCACACCCCTCGAGACCCCTACTAGCTGATCAGGTTCCCATGCGAACACCTTCTTGTTCACGCGCAGGAACTTTACCTAGGCCTCCTCCTGCTCGGGTTCGAGGTTGGCACCTATGGTGAAGGTGGCGCCAGTGGATCCGTCTTCATCGACCGGTACCTGCTTGGTTTCCGCCTTGTCTTGGGTGAATAGTTGTTTCTTCTTAGCCGGCGCAGCCCCCTTGGGCTCGAGGGCGTCAGCGCTGGCGGGCTGCGCCACCGCGGCCGTCTTGAAAGCAAGCTTGAGCGCCTGCAGTGCATCCCTCGTGTCTCCTGACATGGTAAGGACGCCGCCGCTCCCGGGCATCTTTATGAGGTTGTACGCCGGGTGAGTTGCTGCCATGAACTGGGCCAAGGCCGGGTAGCCGAGGATGGCGTTGTAGGGGAGGCCGATGGGGGCGATGTCGAAGTCGATCAGCTCTGCGTGAAAGTTGTCGTAGGTGCCGAAGGTCACCGGGAGGCAGATCTGTCCCAAGGAGGAGGTGGAACCGACTCCGACGCCCGAGAAAGGCCTGCTGGGCTGAAGCCGCTCTAGTGGCACGTGGAGGAGACTGAAGGCCTCCACCGAGAGCACGTTGAGGCCGGCACCGCCGTCGATGAGGGTCCTGGTGACGGCCACTTGGTAGATAGTGGGGGTGCAAAGCATCGGGAGTGCACCCGAATCGGCAGGGTTGGAGGGGTGATCGTCTAAGTTGAAGGTCAGATCGGCCTCGGGCGCCACCCAGCCGGGGGGGGGGCTTCTTGGTGCTTGGAGGCAGCGCCGATCTGGCGGGTGAACGGCTTGATGTGGCGGCTCGAAGGTGGTTCCTGTGAGCCGCCCAGGAGAGCTGCAACGACTGGGGGCATTGGCGTGGCGTAATGGGCGAGGAAGAGGTCGCGCAGCTCCCTCCATGAGGTCACAGAAGCCGTCGGTAGGTGGAGCAGCCACATGGGTGGAACGCCGGCGAGGGCCATGGGAAACCAGTTGGCCAGCACCCTGTTGTCGCCCCCGGCCTTGAGGATGGCCTCCTCGTACGCCAGCAGGAAAACCAGCGGATCCGTCGTGCCATTGTAGCACGGCGGCATCTCTGGCTTGAACTTGTGCGGCCACTGCACTAGTCGCAAGGCGGGGGCCAAGGCTCGGAGCCCCCTGGCCCCAGTGCTGGCATCGGCTGCCGGAGCGGGCGGCGCGTTGTATGCCATGAGGGCTAAACGCGATGTCAGTGAACAGCGGGTCGTCGGAAGGGAGAACTTCGGCGCACCCCTACCTGGCGCGCCAAATGTCGGATTTCGGGTTCCGGCAGACCCTTGAGGTTCGAACTCTGGGGTACACACGAAGATCTTTCCCGTACCAGCTCACGTCTCGAAGTCTCGCAAAGGATCTAGGCTAGAAAGAAGAACACACAAGGGACACGACATTTATACTAGTTCAGGCCACCATTGTGGTGTAATACCCTACTCCAGTGTGTGGTGTGGTGGATTGCCTCAGGGGCTGATGATGAACAATACAAAGGGAGAACAGCCTCGTGAGGGACTGTTCTTGAGCTGGTGCGATGAACTGCTTGGGTGAGTTCGGTCGCTTCTCTCTCTCTCTCTTTCTCTCTGATCGATCGATCTCCCTGATGCCTCTACTCTGTGGTGGCAAGTCCTATTTATAGAGGGAGGCCCTGGGCCTCTTCCCAAATAATGAGCGGGAAGGGCACCAACAATTGGCCATTTTGAAGGGGAACATCTAGTACACTTATCCTGACTAAAGTTGGTATTCGGCTACCAAAGGCTCTGACGATGACGCTGTCCTGGGATCCACGATGACCTCCATCCTGCCGCTCTGCTGGTCTTGGTCTTGTTGCACCGAAACAGTAACCTTTGCCTGATGCCTTGGCTTGTGCTTGCCCCCTTTGCACCAAAGGGGAAACAGGGACACTGCGCAGGCCAGCGCCCGCCTGGTCTCGATCGTCATGGCTTGCGTCACGGGCTCTTCGGGAAGTGCCCTTGCCTGGATCTCTCCGCCTCCTCATGAGCCTGCCTGATGAGGCTGCTCCTAAGGAAGCTCCTGTAAATGCCTCATGAGGCTTGCCCCTCGCGAGGTCTTGAGCTTGAGCTAATGAAGCTGGGCTGCACTGGGCCCCACTTGAGCCACGCCCGCAGCCGCAGCGAGCAAGTATGGGGACCCCCGTTCCCAGAATGCCGACAGGATTGACAACCCCTTTATCGCGTTGGTTGCGAGGTTCTTGTTTGTTTGTGTAGGTACGAGGGGCTTGTGAGGAGCCTCCTACTGGATTGATACCCTGGTTCTCAAAAACTAAGGGAAATACTTATGCTACTTTGCTGCATCACCCTTTCCTCTTCAAGGGGAAACCAATGCAGTGCTCAAGAGGTAGCAAAGATTTTTCTATAATAACCCCAACATATTATATATTTTTTGGGGCTAGAAACATCCAATGAATCCAGTAGTGGCATTAGTTTCTTCATTTGAGCCAGTTTGCACACATGTCTTTTTACATCATGTTGTTGTTTTGTCTTTCAGATGTATATTTATGCATATATGCTATGGTTAGTTTTGCACATGAACATGCTCTTCATCATGCCTACTTGCTGCTGAAATTAAGCTCATGCCATGATATGTTTTATTTTGAGTTAAACAAGCTTGCAAACATGCTATCTTGAATCTGTTTCTGCCATGCCTTTAAATTCTGCCAAGTCTAGGTCTATTTAGGTCACTTGCCATGTTTTGCATTGATGCTATCATCATTTCTGTAGATATTTGGAGCATGTTCACTAAGTGAGTTTTGTTAAATGCATGTAGTACTAGCATGCCATGCTCTTGTTTGGCATGATATATTGCTGTAGCATATTTAAACTTTGCACACAAGCTGTTATGTTGCTGTTTTCAACAGATTGCATTGCATCTTGTTTGGCTTGTTATTTTCAAACCGTGCATCCGTTTTCGGTGATCTTCATATCGATTTCATTCGAAATCTCCCAACCTATCCATTGGCGTGCTTGGTTTTTGAAGTTGACGCCGTGATCATCCTTCCCCTTCCGGAGTACCATATGCATTGCACATCTTATCTTGCATTCCATGCCATGTCTTGCATCATGTTGCTTGCGCATTGCACCGTGATTGATTGTTGTTCCTTTGCTTGTGTTCTTGCTTTGGGTAGATCTGGGAGACGAGTTCGTGAACGAGGAACCTGTTGAGTACGCTTAGAAGGAGCAAGCTTTCGACAACTCTGAGAACTTTGCAGGCAAGATGACCATCACCCTCGATATCACTTCTATCTTTGCTTGCTAGTTGCTTCGTTCTATCGCTATGTTGTGCTACCTATCACTTGTTTACTGTGCCTTCCATATTGCCATGTCAAGCCTCTAACCCACCTTCCTAGCAAACTGTTGTTCGGCTGAGTTACCGCTTTTGCTCAGCCCCTCTTATAGCATTGTTAGTTGCAGGTGAAGTTAAAGATTGCTCCATGTTGGAACATGTTTATGTTGGGATATCACAATATCTCTTATTTTAATTAATGTATCTATATACTTGGTAATGGGTGGAAGGCTCGGCCTTATGCCTGGTGTTTCTTCCACTCTTGCCACCTTAGTTTCCATCTTACCGGTGTTATGTTCCTTGATTTTGCATTCCTCACGCGGTCGGGTTTATGGGAACCCCTTGACAATTCGCTTTGAATAAACCTCGTCCAGCAAGGCCCAACCTTGGTTTTACATTTGCCTAACAACCTACTAACTTTCCCTTGGGCGTTATAAACCCGAGGGTCATCTTTATTTTAACCCCCCTGGGCAAGTGCTTCTCCAATTGTTGGTCCGAACCGGGCGATGTCCGGCGCCCCCTGGGCAACCAAGGTCTATGCAAACCCGACGTCTTGCCCATTCGGTGTGCCCTGAGAACGAGATACGTGCGACTCCTATCTGGATTTGTTAGCACATCGGGCGGTCTTGCTAGTCTTGTTTTACCATTGTCAAAATGTCTTGTAACCGGGATTCTGAGACTGATCGGGCCTTCTCGGGAGAAGGAATATCCTTCGCTGATCGTGAGAGCTTGTGATGGGCTAAGTTGGGACACCCCTGCAGGGTATAAACTTTCGAGAGCAGTGCCCGCGTTTATGTGGAAGATGGGAATTTGTTAATATCCGGTTATAGAGAACTTGACACTTGACTTAATTAAAACGAATCAACCGCGTGTGTAGCCGTGATGGTCCCTTCTCGGCGGAGTCCGGGAAGTGAACACGGTTTGGGTTATGTTTGAACGTAAGTAGTCTTCAGGATCACTTCTTGATCACTTCTATATGACGACCGTTGTGTGGTTTCTTTTCTTACTCTTGTACTCGCCTTTATCCACCATATTTTTCTTATCAATTGCTGCAACTCCACCTCATTACCACATCCTACCCATGAGCTTAAATAGTTTCGATCTCGCGGGTTTTGAGATAAGCTGAGTTCTCGTGAATCACAGAAACTACCAAAACACTTGCAGGTGCCGATGATACTAGTGCGGGTGATGCTACCGAATTCAAGTGGTAGTTCGACGAGGTCCTTGGCTGTTACTACGTGTCTTTTCCTGATGATCATTAGTGGAGACCAGTTGGGACGATTGGGGATCTAGCATTTGGGGTTATCTTCCTTTTCATTTGGATTTGTCCGTAGTCAGACTATGTGTGTATTTTGGATGATGTATGACTTATTTAAGTATTGTGTGAAGTGGCGATTGTAAGCCAAGTCTATTTATCCCTTCTTTGTTCATTACATGGGATTGTATGAAGATGACGCTTCTTGCGACAAAACCACAATGCAGTTATGCCTCTAAGTCGTGCCTCGACACGTGGGAGATACAACCGCATCATGCGATACAGCCGCATCGTGGGTGTTACAAGTTGGTAATCAGAGCCATCCCTGACTTAGGAGCCCCCTGCTTGATCGAATCACTGACGTTGTTGAGTCTAGAACAAAAAAAATTTGAGTCTTAGGATTATATATATCCGAGAGTAGAATTCTCTTTACTCCTCAGTCCCTTTGTCGCTCTGGTGAGGCCTCCTGACGTAGATGTTTTGTCTTTCCTGTCCTCAAATTTCACTAATTTTTTTTAGGATCACGGGGGTATCTTGGGATCGTTCCGATATTCTTGTGACAAGAACACTATTCTTGGTGCCTCCTGACATTTAGGGGTTGTGGTAGTGCCCCGGGGAGTTGAGCTCCGAGGTGCTGTCGTCACAATTTTATCGTTGCAGTTCTGGAATACCTGAGTTTCGCCGACATCGAAAATCTCTTTTATGCAGCTAGTGGTAAGATAACCTTGACGCCACCCAGTACTGGGGCGAGAGTTCGGGAGTATTGCCATAGCTAGTATAACGGATGCTTTTCGAAGATTGAGGTACACGATTTCCGAAGGTTTCTTGGTTATGTGTTGACAGATGGATATAGCTAGATGTAGGGACTGTTAGTTTTGGGTGAGATATATATTGCTTCCCCTGTATCCCCAACACCAGATTGCATAACCAGAAAGTTTCGGGAGTTTTATCGGTGGGAATTCCAGTAGCTTTTAGCATTTCTTCCCACAGATATTTGGTTTGTGATTGGGTAATCCTTACCATTTATTTGTTCCAGCCGTACCTTGTTGTTTTATTCATCAACCTTTATCTATGTGGCTTATCACCTTAATGGATGGGTGATGTTAATTTTGGAATTCATTTGTTCAATCCTTGTTCGAATGTTTATTGTGAAGACTGTATGTTGCAATCTCTAGCCTTTGATTCTACTTATCTATCTTGTCAATGGTGGTTCTAATGGATGTCATCATCTTCACGATGGCTTCGCCAACTTGCAACAACCCGGATCGGGGTGAAGAAGATCGGTCGAACCCTCCACCTCCGCCACCTCCTCCGCCTCCAGAGGCATGGCAAGCTGTCGTGGCGGCCACCAACGCCAGCACCCAGATACTTTTGAAAATCTTGCAAGAGCGCAACCAAGGCAACCAAGGCCAAGGGTATTTCAACAACCAGCCTCAGTTTGCTACCCTCAACCAGTTCCTTGCAAATCAGCCAAAGTCTTTCAGCAGTTGTGTCGAGGCCACAGACGCCGATGATTGGATCGTGGACATCTGCAAGCATTTTGAAAGTAGCAATGTCAGGCCTGAGGACTACGTCAAGTTCGCTTCTTTTCAGCTCAAGGACCAAGCAGCTGATTGGTATCAGCAATACTTCCTCGGTTTCAAAATATAGCGTTTTCTCTATTCCCGTGCTTCAACTTTGACCATAAATTTAATCAACGAGACCAACTACGACTGGAGCAAAAGTTATACTAGTGAATTCGTATTCAAAAAAAATTCAATTATATAATTTTTTTCTCCCGCTGAAGTGGGTCTAGTTGGTTAAATTTATGGTCAAAGTTGGACCTCAGGAAGCACGGGCGCACTATATTTTGAAACAGAGGGAGTACAAAGATTCCAGAGGAGGTCGAGTGATTACCTGGGTTGACTTCTGCCAGGATTTCAAAGCTCACCACATTCCTAAAAGTGTTGTTGAGAATAAGCGTGAGGAATTCTGAAATCTAAAGCAAGGAAGCATGTCCGTGTATCAATACAACATCCAGTTTCAGAAGCTTGCTCGCTTCGCAAGGCATGACGTTCCTAATGAAAAGAGTATGATTTATCACTTCAGGGGTGGCCTCAGAGAGGATCTGCAGTTAGCTCTCGTTCTTGTTGACCCTACTCAGTTCGATCAGTTCTACAACCCCTCAAGCAAGAAGGTGCTCAGCTCAAGTATTAGGCTTGTAAGAAGAGAATCAGGGATGCAGTTCAGTCTTCTTCTTCCTCACAGGTGGCAGCTAAGCAGCAGAAGTTCTACCTTCCTCCTCCTCCGTTTCGTCAGCCTTACCAGCAGAAGAACTCAGGTGGTCTTGGATCTTCCCACCCACCCAACCCAGGCTATTAGAAACAATCTCAGACTCAAGCTCCAAGGTCAAGTGCTCCTTATCATCGTTCGCTCTCAGACGTGACTTGCAACAAGTGTCATCAGAAAGGTCACTACGCGAACAAGTGTGTCAACCAAAGGAGCCTTTCGCCTCTTCCTCCCGTGAGGTCTTCAAGCAATGCAGTGGTCGAGCACAATCCCAAGTATGCAAGGGTGAACATGATTAATTCAGCTCAAGCAGAGGATTCTTCAGAAGTGATCATCGGTAATCTCCCAGTCAATGATATTCCTGCAAAAGTTTTATTCGATACTGGTGCATCTATTTCATTCATATCAAGGCCTTTTGCTTCCATGCACAATTTGCATAATGTTTATCTGCCTAGGCCGATATCGGTTTCCTCTCCGGGTTTGTTCATGAACACCAAAATGATGGTTCCGGATGTTGGCATCAAGATGGGCAACTATAAATTTCTGTCTTCTCCAATGGTTCTTGGCGACTCTGATATTGATCTAATTCTCGGCATGGTCTGGCTTTCTAAGCACAAGGCTCAACTTGATTGTGCTGCCAGGGAGATTCAATTGACTCACTCTTCTGAGGATGTCATCATCTATGCCTCTCATGACAAAACCATTTGGTTATTCTCTCTCAATGAGAAGGGCGAGTTAGATGCGATTTCTCAGATTCTAGTCATTTGTGAGTACCAAGATGTCTTTCCAGAAGAGCTTCCGGGTATGCCTCTTCACCGGCCAGTTGAGTTCGTTATCGATCTTGAGCCTGGTACTGAACCCGTTTGCAAGCGTCCATACAAGCTTGGACCAAAGGAGCTGAAAGAAATGAAGAAACAGCTCGATGAACAAGAACATCTAGGTTTGATCAGACAGAGTTCCTCTCCATGGGGTTGTGGTGTTCTTTTTGTCGAGAAAAAGGATGGACTACTTCAGAAGAACCGTGTCTGGACTGCTACGCGTGATGCACGCTACCAGCAAGCCCTGCCTCTCTATCAAATCCGTAGGGTTCACGCCCGGAGCTTTAAGGAAGGGAACCTTGTCCTTAGGCGTGTTTGGTCCACCAAGGGTGCAAACAAGTTGACGCCAAAGTGGGAAGGCCCTTACCAGGTAGTACGAGTCACCAGACCTGCCGCAGTCCATCTGGAGACCGGAGATGGCATTCAATTGCAAAACTCATGGAACATTGAGCATCTCCGTAAGTTCTACCTGTAAGGCGCGACTGTCGGACCCTGCCTGGCAGCCACCCTTTTGTACGAGCCTTGCCGAAGTTTCATGTATTGCTTTGTACAAAGCCAGGTGCAGATCCTAAGCACCAGATAAATAAACGAAGCGCTGGGCCCCCCCAAAACTTGTATGCATGCATAAGCATATCATGAGTATAGCATGTTCATGTAGATAAGGTTGCATGTAGCTCTATTTTCCTATGCACTAAGCTACAGGGTTCTTGCCGCGGACTTGGTCTCGAAGAGATGAAATGGAGACAAGCCTACATAGTGGTCCCTAGCAAGCCAAACAGATAAGTTCCTCCTTATCCATACCTTTTCTGTAAAGTGAAAACTTGTGCAGATGAAAACCTTGTCACCCTCGAAACATAGGTGCTCTCATCCTTTGTCCCGAACATTGATTCGGGCAAGGTGGCCACAGTAGCCTTTGATGTAGAAGATTCAACGAGGGGTTGGTCTTTTTTTTATACTTTTATGTCCGGCAGGCTTTGCCCTGCGGCAACAAACTAAAGGTACCGGCAGGATAGCTTGCCGGGGGAAACTTGTTTACTTGAACGTATAGAGGCACCTCACCTCTGCATGGGCATGATACATGCACAAGTACCCGACAAGTTTTGTCTTTTTCATTAATATGTTGATAAGCAAGTACAGATCGTACATAACAGAAGCATGCGTAAAGAAGTTTACATTATTCAGACTAAAGTTTGGCAGATGCCTACACATTTTAGACTGAAAAAAGACAAGTGCCTCGTGACCCCTTTCTTGTCCCTCTCCTCCTAGGAGCTACAGTAGGATGTGGAGAGGACAAAAGGAGTGCCTAAGCAGAAGCCCATTTCGATCCCGCCAGGGCCTGCCGGGCGTAGCTTGACAAGATCGAGAGTGGTGAGGCTTCAAAGGAGATGGGGCGGAGGGAGTAGCTTGGCGGTGCCCTGGTACCACCCCAGGGACCTGCAAGAAGCCCCAGCGCAAGCACCAGTGGGGAGAACCATTGGAGCTTAGCTGGAAGACTACTGGAGGAGGCGAAGGCACCAAGATAGCGACCCCTCCACTGGCAATCGCCCAGGAGAGGCTGGTGATGATGGTGCTACGAAGGGAGGGGAATAGCGGAAAGATGAGGCAGTGGGCTGGCAGTACGAGACGAAGGCTTCAGTGTCATCATACTCCGACCTAACGGCCTGCCACCCGCCTTATCCATCTTCCCTCATTCTTTCTTTGTCACCACCGCTCCAGGAGTACGCCGGCCCCTCGAGTCATCACCTCCCCCGGAGAGGCAGCATGCAGCGGCGGCGTCCAAGCCACGCGAGGAGCGTCACTCCCCACCTTGGAGGCCAGGAAGGTGCCGCCGTCTTCAACGTTCGACCCGGCTCCATGGAAGGAGTAGTGCTGGGATTACCAAAAATCTCGAGCGATGCACCCCCGAGAGGCACCGAAAGCCCTAGGAACCTCGCCGTTGGGTGGGAAAACCTTGGCGACTTGTGACCAAGCCACACGCTTCCCGCCAGGCGGCCAACTCGTGTGGGAGGGACGGGCGCCCACCATCTCGGAGGAGCATAACGCTTCACACACTATGGACGGTTCGGCACCCACACCTCCGACCGCTGCATCTCTTGCGGCCTCGGACCAGACTCACTCCCCAAGCGCCAATGCAAGTGTTCAGCATCATCTACTCCAAGCTAGAGCCCGGGGTTGGACATGGCTCTTCTCCCTCAACATAACAAGGAGAAAGCATGAAATGACAAAAAAAGAGAGGTGCGTGGATGGACACCTCTGCTCCATTCTCGCCCCTCTTTAATAGGCAAGCTGGAGCTGGGGGGGCGGGGGCTGATCTTTCACGTCCGTCCCTAAGGGGGTTATTTCTGAGCCGTCATGCCCAAGCTACCACCAACGATCGGATCTGATTACTGCCCTTCTCCACGCATCTAAGAAGACCGGGCCCCTGCTATGGCACCCTCCTCCGCACCACGCGCCTCCGTTACCTACCCCGCTCAATGCATGGAACATACATGGCAAGGGATAAGGGCGTGGTGGGATGAGTGAATTAGCAGTTACTCCCTTGTGTGTTAAAGTCATTCACGGGGCATTACAGAGATGGCCCCACTGCAATTGGCATCATGCGGCGTGCGGAAGACCGATAACTAACTCAAGCACATGTTAATGAAGAAGCAAAGAAGATCTCAAAGGACGAGCTACCACAACTCCCTAGCATGTGTACTGGCTAGGGCCTACCCTGACGACGCTCGGCAGCGCGTTTAGGCCAAGCTCGAGGGCTCTTGTCGGTGCAACAAAACCCCAGGTGTGTTGCCCAAACTATACACCGGCGTAAGAGCAAGGTTGCAGCATCCAAGACAAGGCCAAGTAGAAGAGATAAGCTCTTTGAGAAATCAAAGGGCGGATCAAGAAGACCAACACCAACCAAAGTTGCAAGATATCACTAAGGAAAAACCTCCATTGCCGGGCAGGCGAGCCTGGCGGGGTCGAGGTCACCCCGAAGACAAGTCTCAAGACTCCCCTGACAGGCTTGCCCAGGACGCCAGGGCGGCTTACCCCGCCACGGCTCCACCGCTCCACTTCACAACAATGCAAGTCACATATCGGTGAAGTGTCAAGCCCCCAAGTGATTATGTGGCTGCTATTTGGTACGTGGCAGCCATTTCTGAAGGAAATCACCTCCAAATGCACCCGTGCAGGGGCGTGTCATGCAGGCAGGCGGGAAGGTGGCTGCATGGCACGCAAGCCTTGCCGGGCCAGGCCACGATGTGACATTAGGCAACGCATTTAATGCGCCTTGTCCTGTCTGCAAAGTTAGGTATGATAGCACTATGGCTATCTAATCATGGGATAATGACTGTTTTGCCATTGTGGTAACCCCTTGGCCTATAAAAGGAACGCCATGGCTACTTAGAAAGGATTCAGACCCCTGCAAACTCATACACTCGTAGCTGCTCTCGTCCCGAGGCAACCTTGCTGGGCAAGTGCGCTCTGTCCACAAACCGTGTGTACATCAATCCACCGAAGCAGGAGTAGAGTTTTATGCCTCACGGCGGCCCGAACCTAGGTAAAAACTTCCCATGTCTATGCTGCCGTGCTGCTCTATGCTCTCCGCTCTTTGTGCAATGCGTTGTTCCCCCTTGCCGAACCACAAAGTGACCGATGGCCTCGTAGGTGGTCGTGCTTTCCCATGACAGATACTAAAATCGTGGAGCTTCAGTCCTAGCCGCGTTTGATGCCCCATTGCTCTATGTTGAGATAATTCACATAACTGTGACGCTATTGATAAGTACATTTCGCATATATATTACAACACTCAAATATAGCATCTATTGTGATCTATTCAGCCATTCTTGCTATGATTGATTGAATGTTTTCTTGATAATCATAAAAGGGACCATTTCCTATTCATTTGTTTATTTTGCAGAAGAGTGCACAAATGCACTAAAAACTTCATGATTCCGACTATGTGGATAATGAGAAGAGTCAATGGCGGGAAAGAAGAACTGAGGAACAAGACTAGGAGAAAGAAAATAGGAAAGGGAACCAACTGTGAAGGAAGAACTATCCAAGGGCGCGTACTAAATGAAGAATGGATCTTCTTGTGTAGTAAGTTGAGAAGAGGAGCGATAAAGTGCAATAGTGGAAGCTCGAGAGAAGGGGGACAAAATTCCTAGAGCAACCTCAATTTTGGCTTGGGCCTGGCACATCCCTCTTCTCCCTCACCCGTCCTTCTCCACGTCTGGCAACCACCGTGGCCAGGCCGGCGTGGCAGCGTGCCACCAGCACCACTTCATCACCATCCATCCATCCACATCACCACCTCCCACCACCCGCTCCATCAATTGGCGCCCCACATCGCCATCACCAGCTCGCGCACCCTACCAGACTAGGAGATCGTGGTTGTCTGGTGCCTCGCCCGACTGTCCCTGCCCGCTGCTGATTCTGCTGCACATTCTTCTCTCAACCATTCAACCCTTCCGTGTTGATGCCCTTGCTTTGCTTCTTCCCCTACCTCATCTGCTTCCTCATCTCCTTTGCTGCTTCCCCTACCTCGCTCCTAATCTGCTTACTCACCTCCTTTGCTTCTTCGCCTACACTATAATAAGACCGCACGCCAACTTTCACCCTATTCGGAGAACATTTTTATGCCACTGATAAAATGATATTGTGAAGGTGCCGCGAGCGCGTGCGAGTGTGGTTGGGCTCTGAACGGACAACGGAGAGAACCGGGAGAACCCAGACAGATGCAAGTTTTAAAAAACATGCATATGAAATGCAGATGATGACATGGCAAAGTGCAACATGCAAGCAAATGACATGGAAACAACGGAGAATAACTTGAAGACACCCGGCGCATCGGTCTCAGGGTTTACACACCGCCCGTGCCTACTAAAAATTTAGAATACAAAGGCAACGGACCATTCGCGTCCGCTCAAACGCATGGAAATCGAGGCAACGGTAGGAAGGAATCATAAAGACTGGACGCAGAAGGCGATGCCGGACTATCGTCAAGTCGGAGTATGGTGGAGAACAAGCCTTGCAAAGCCGAAGACTTATATCCGCATACTACATCATCATTGAAGGCATGTTCGGGGGCTACTGAGGGAGTCCTTGATTCGGGGGTACTCATGTGTCCGGCCCAGGACTATGGGCCGGGGTGGATGGGCCGTACAAGACCAAACTAAAGATTATTCTCCTTGTCCGGATGGATTTCTCCATACGTAGACAGCAAGATTTGAGTCCGGGTGTTTCCTTCCCTTACGAACCGACCTTGTACAAACCCTAGGCCCCTCCGGTGTGTATATAAACTTGAAGGGTTAGTCTGTAGAGGCCATCTTCATTACTATCATTGGAACATTCATATGCTAGACATCGAGGGTTTAGTCATTACAATCTCGAGGTAGATCAACTCTTCTAATCTCCATACACTTCGAATATAATCAAGCACGAGTAGTGTATTACCTCCTTTAAGAGGGCCCGAACCTGGGTAAACACTGTGTCCCCTGGTCCCCTGTTTCCATTGATCCTTAGATGCACAGCTTGGGCCCCCCTACCCAAGACCTACCGGTTTTGACACCGACATTGGTGCTTTCATTGAGAGCTCTGTTGTGTTGTCTACAAAAGCGATCTATGGCTCACCTAGTCATCAACAACAATATCACTATGGAAGGTGCCTGGCTTCTCGGCAGACCCTCCAGTTCGGCGGTTTCACTGTAGGAGCTTGCGCAGCCATCGGGCCTGCAACACCCCTTGCGGCCGCTGGACGCTGTCTTCGCATTGGCCCTAAGTACTCCGAAAAGTTGGATCTAGCGGATGTCTCATCTTTAAACGAACT
This sequence comes from Aegilops speltoides, assembly GCA_021437245.1. Taxonomy (NCBI): domain Eukaryota; kingdom Viridiplantae; phylum Streptophyta; class Magnoliopsida; order Poales; family Poaceae; genus Aegilops; species Aegilops speltoides. The sequence goes on along the minus strand of CM038146.1, from coordinate 214,338,954 downwards.
GTTGGACTGTATTGCCGCCCTGGAGGTCTCAACGAACCATGATCGGATCGGACTCAAGCCTGACCAAAGGGAAATTAATCACCCGCCGATCACCCACCTTGTAGAATTTGTTGAGGAACCGACCAAAGACACTTCCCTCCCAATATTCAAGACCAAGTATGTTCGGGTCTCTGAATCCCCTGAGCTGGATACTCCCCCTACTTATGGGACCTCACACCCTCCGGACTCTAGCTCAAGCATAGGATTGCAGGAGCCCTTGGGCCTCCCCGGACGCGAACCGGTCACCTCAGAGACCTTTCAAGCTCCGAATAGGGATGTGGGACTGGATCTAAAATTTAAACCACCCACCCACCACAATCTATATTCTCCAAGCAACTCAGGTCCTCCAAATATATACGAACTGATGTATGTCCGGCAACAGCCTCAGGAAATGGTCCACCACTTTTGGGCTAGATTCCTGCTTGTTAAAAATATGATCAAAGACTGCCCGGACGACAACGTAGTTTCGGTCTTTCATGTAACTGCCCGGACGACCACATAGTATCGGTCTTTCACCGCCACATACAGAGCTTTAAGGAACTATCACAAGTAGTGCAAAAGTACTGTGCGATGGAAAGCACATGGAGGGCCCAAAAAACATAACTAGAGCCCGCTGCTTTTAAGCAGTGTGCAGCCTGGACTAAAAGGATCCATCCTAGCGGGTCACCCGAATACCAGTCTATGAGCAGGAAAAATAAACCCTTCACAGGACACAGGTCCGTTCTTGAAGAACTCCTGGACAAGCCCTGCCCGATACACGCCATTCCGCGCACAGTCCCAACCCATAGCCTTCGAGCATGCTGGGTACTCCGACAAGTAACAAAAACTGGAGAGGCCATCCTCACCTCCACTCCAGAGAAAAACTCTCCGGAGAGGGACAACTTTAGCATCCTCACGGTCTTCGAGACCTTTTCTTCGAAAAATCGGCGCAAACGGGCGCTCCGCGACCTCGCCAAAGTACACCAAGTTGCCGCACTGAGCCCATGGAATGACACGGCAATAACCTTTACATCCGAAGACAAACCAAAGGCTCGGTCAGTCCGAGCACCCGCTACCCTAGTACTAAACTCCATTGTGGATGGTTTTTAGCCTACTAAAGTGCTCATGGATGGTGGCAGTGGGCTTAATCTCATCTATGAGGACATGCTCGATAAAATTCAGATGGACAGATCACGCATCGAGCAAAGCAATACCACCATTCGAGGCATTATCCCCAGTCAAGGAGCACAATGCTCTGGGAGAATTAAACTGAATGTGGTATTCGGCACGCCCGAAAACTATAGATCTGACGAGTTGCTCTTTCATGTGGTCCCCTTCAATAGTGGGTACCACACCATCCTCGGCCGGGACGCTTTCTCATGCTTCCAATCTATACCCCATTACGGGTATATGAAGCTCAAAATGCCCGAATCCAATTGAATCATCACAATTTCGAGCGACCCGGACAAAGCCCTTCATGCCAAAAAAAACTGCATCCTTGGCCCTCGAGGCACTATCTGAAGCCCTAGCGGTGATGGAATTAACCACCCTATGGTCCATGGTGGATAGGGATGATGTGATTCTCGATAGGAGACCCAAATCCACCTCTTTAAAGCTAGCTGAGGAAATAATCAAATTTCCAGTGCACCCGACGGACCCTAACAAAATAGCATCTGTCGGAGCACAGCTGGATCTGGTAGTGGACGCCGCCCTATGCACATTCCTGCGAGAGAATTGGGATAGTTTTTCCTGGCACCCTTCAGACATGCCTGGCATCCCAGGTAGACTGGCCAAACATAGTCTTAATATAATCAAGGGATTTAAACCTATGAAGCAGACACTACAGCGATTCTCCGAACCCAAGCGTCAAGCCATGGGAGTGGAGCTTGCCAAGTTATTAGAGGCTGGGTTTATTAGGGAAATAAAACATCTGGATTGGTTAGCCAACTTGGTCATGGTACCAAAGAAGGACAAATCCTGGCGCCTGTGCTTCGATTTGAAAGACCTCAATAAGGCTTGCCCTAAAGATCCCTTCCCATTGCCTCACATCGACCAAATCATTGACGCAACTGTCTGCGTTCTGGATACGGGGATACGCAGACTTTCCTGCCTGCGGCCCACTGTGTGGCTCCATCAATGTCCTGGTACGGCCCAACTTCGGCATCGGCAACTCAAGACCTGTTGGAGAACGTTGCATAAAATAAAAAATTTCCTATGTTCACCAAGATCAATCTATGAGTTCATCCAGCAACGAGAGAGGGGAGTGCATCTACATACCCTTGTAGATCGCGAGCGGAAGCGTTGAAGAGAACGGGGTTGAGGGAGTCGTACACGTCGTGATCCAAATCCCCGAAGATCCTAGCGCCGAACGGACGGCACCTCCGCGTTCAACACACGTACGGTCAGCGTGACGTCTACTCATTCTTGATCCAGCAAGGGGGAAGGATAGGTTGATGAAGATCCAGCAGCACGACGGCATGGTGGTGGATGGAGCAGGGATCCGGCAGGGCTTCGCCAAGCGTCTGCGGGAGGGAGAGGTGTAGCAAGGGAAGGGAGGCGCCCAGGGCAAGGTGCGGCTGCCTCCCCCCCCTCTTTATATAGGGTCCCCAGGCGCTGCCCCTAGGAGATGGGATCTCCTAGGGGGGCGGCGGCCAAGGGGGAGCCTTGACCCCCAAGGCAAGTGGAGGCGCCCCTTCCCCTAGGGTTCCCAACCCTAGGCGCAGGGGGGCCCAAGGGGGGGCGCACCAGCCAACCAGGGGCTGGTCCCCTTCCCACTTCAGACCATGGGGCCCTCCGGGATAGGTGGCCCCACCCGGTGGACCCTCGGGACCCTTTCCGTGGTCCCGGACAATCATCAGTGACCCAGAAACTCCCCGATGGCCGAAACAACACTTCCTATATATAATTCTTCACCTCTAGACCATTCCGGAACTCCTCGTGATGTCCAGGATCTCATCCGGGACTCCGAACAACTTTCGGTTTGCTACATAGTAATATCTCTACAACCCAAGCGTCACCGAACCTTAAGTGTGTAGACCCTACGGGTTCGGGAGATATGCAGACATGACCGAGACGCCTCTCAGGTCAATAACCAATAGCGGGATCTGGATACCCATGTTGGATCCCACATACTCCTCAATGATCTCATCAGATGAACCACGATGTTGAGGATTCAATCAACCCCGTAATCAATTCCCTTTGTCAATCGGTACGTTACTTGCCCGAGACTCGATCGTCGGTACCCCAATACCTCGTTTAGTCTCGTTACCAGCAAGTCACTTTACTCGTACCGTAATGCATGATCCCGTGACCAGACACTTGGTCACATTGAGCTCATTATGATGATGCATTACTGAGTGGGCCCAGAGATACCTCTCCGTCATACGGAGTGACAAATCCCAGTCTCGATTCATGCCAACCCAACAGACACTTTCGAAGATACCCGTAGTGAACCTTTATAGTCACCCAATTACGTTGTGACGTTTGGCACACCCAAAGCACTCCTATGGTATCCGGGAGTTGCACAATCTCATGGTCTAAGGAAATGATACTCGACAATTGGAAAAGCTCTAGGTAAATGAACTACACGATCTTTGAGCTATGCTTAGAATTGGGTCTTGTCCATCACATCATTCTCCTAATGATGTGATCCTGTTATCAATGACATCCAATGCCCATAGTCAGGAAACCATGACTATCGTTGATCAACGAGGTAGTCTACTAGAGCTCACTAGGGACTTGTTGTGGTCTATGTATTCAGACGTCTATTACTATTTCTGGATAACACAGTTATAGCATGAATAATAGACAATTATCATGAACACAGAAATATAATAATAACCATTTATTATTGCCTCTAGGGCATATTTCCAACAGTCTCCCACTTGCACTAGAGTCAATAATCTAGCTACATTGTGATGTATCAAACACCCATTGCGTCCTGGTGTTGATCATGTTTTGCTCTAGGGAGAGGTTTAGCCAACGAATCTGCTACATTCAGGTTCGTATGTACTTTACAAATATCTATGTCTCCATCTTGAACATTTTCACAGATGGAGTAGAAGCGACGCTTGATGTGCCTGGTATTCTTGTGAAACCTGGGCTCCTTGGCAAGTGCAATAGCTCCAGTGTTGTCACAGAAGAGTGTAATCGGCCCCGATGCATTGGGTATGACCCAGATTGCTTCATGTGCTGCCTCCGAGGCTGCCATGTACTCCGCTTCACATGTAGATCCCGCCACGACGCTCTGCTTGCAACTGCACAAGCTTAGTGCCCCACCATTCAAAATATACACGTATCCGGTTTGTGACTTCGAGTCATCCAGATCTGTGTCGAAGCTAGCGTCGACGTAACCCTTTACGACGAGCGCCTCGTCACCTCCATATACGAGAAACATGTCCTTAGTCCTTTTCAGGTACTTAAGGATGTTCTTGACAGCTGTCCAGTGTTCCTTGCCGGGATTACTTTGGTACCTTCCTACCAAAATTACAGCAAGGTTTATATCAGGTCTGGTACAGGTCATGGCATACATGATATACCCTATGGCTGAGGCATAGGGGATGACACTCATCTCTTCTTTATCTTCTGCTGTGGTCGGGCATTGAGCTGAGCTCAGTTTCACACCTTGCAACACAGGCAAGAACCCCTTCTTGGACTGATCCATATTGAACTTCTTCAATATCTTATCAAGGTATGTGCTTTGTGAAAGACCTATGAGGCGTCTCGATCTATCTCTATAGATTTTGATGCCTAATATGTAAGCAGCTTCTCCAAGGTCCTTCATTGAAAAACCCTTATTCAAGTAGGCCTTTATGATGTCCAAAAGTTCTATATCATTTCCCATCAAAAGTATGTCATCCACATATAATATGAGAAATGCTACAGAGCTCCCACTCACTTTCTTGTAAACGCAGGGTTCTCCATAAGTCTGCATAGACCCAAACGCTTTAATCATCTCATTAAAGCGAATGTTCCAACTCCGAGATGCTTGCACCAGCCCATAGATGGAGTGCTGGAGCTTACATACGTTGTTAGCATTCTTAGGGTCGACAAAACCTTTCGGCTGCATCATATACAGTTCTTCCTTAAGGTGACCATTAAGGAAAGCCGTTTTGACGTCCATTTGCCATATCTCATAATCATAGTATGCGGCAATTGCTAACATGATTCGGACGGACTTCAGCTTTGCTACGGGAGAGAAAGTCTCAGCGTAGTCAATCCCCTGAACTTGTCGATAACCCTTAGCAACATGTCGAGCTTTATATATGGTGACATTACCATCTGCGTTCGTCTTCTTCTTAAAGATCCATTTGTTTTCTATCGCTCGCCGATCATCGGGCAAGTCTGTCAAAGTCCACACTTTTTTTTCATACATGGATCCTATCTCGGATTGCATGGCTTCCAGCCATTTGTTGGAATCTGGGCCCACCATCGCTTCTTCATAGTTCGAAGGTTCACCGTTGTCTAACAACATGATTTCCAAGACAGGGTTGCCGTACCACTCTGGTGCGGAACGTGTCCTTGTGGACCTTCGAAGTTCAGTAGGAGCTTGATCCGAAGTATCTTGATCATCATCATTAACTTCCTCTCTTGTCGGTGCAGGTACCACAGGAACATTTTCCTGAGTTGCGCTACTCACCGTTTCAAGAGGTAGTACTTCATCAAGCTCTACTTTCCTCCCACTTAATTCTTTCGAGAGAAACTCTTTCTCCAGAAAGGACCCGTTCTTGGCAACAAAGATCTTGACTTCGGATCTTAAGTACAAAGTATACCCTATGGTTTCCTTAGGGTATCCTATGAATACGCATTTTTCCGACTTGGGTTCGATCTTCGCAGGTTGAAGTTTCTTGACATAAGCATCGCATCCCCAAACTTTTAGAAACGAACACTTAGGTTTCTTCCCAAACCATAATTCATACGGTGTCGTCTCAATGGATTTATACGGTGCCCTATTTAAAGTGAATGTAGCTGTCTCTTTTGGGTTTAGCTTGTTGGGGCCTTTTTTTTTTTAGGGGTTTTTATTTTGTTGCTTTTTTCCCTTTTTTCTTTATTGAAATGTTTCTTTTTATTTGTTCCCTTTTTTGTTTTCTTTTTCTTTGCTGTTTTTTTTGGCAAACCAAACCCCTTTTGTTTTTAATTCATTCGCCTTTGCTTTTTCTTTAAAATGCCTATTTTTTCCTGAAAGTTATTGTTTGGAATTTTAATTTTCCCTTTTAAACCCTTTTTTGTTCCCTTTTAAAATTTTTTAACTTGCTGTCTGGTTGAATTTTTCCGTTGCCTTTTTGGCTTTGATTAAGTCTTTCTATATTTTAACTCCTTTTGGTCTAACTTCTGTAACTTTTGGGCCTCAACTTTCCTTGCGATTCCTTACGCTCTAGCCCTCTTCTCTGCTCTCTCCCCGCGCTTACGCCCCTGCATCCTATTCCTGCCCCCTTGCACCAGTTCCTGTCAACCGTTTGCCTACGCCGGCCCCTCGAGCTCCATGTTGAGGCTCATCAGCCATTTTCTGTGAGGTTTGCGGTGTCGATCCTGTATTTTTGCCTTCTGTGTGCATGTGCTCCTTGCTCACGCTTTGCGTTGCTCTCCCTAACCTCTTGCCCAGGCTTCCTCAACGGTGCGCCTTGGTTCCACTAGTGATTGCCTACCGTTCGTGACTGTCCAGCCGATCTCGTTCTATTCGGCCAGCCACGTTGCCTGTCCATGCTATCGGAGCTAAGCTTGACAGCCTTGGCTGACCGGTGCGAGCTACTTGCGTGTCCACCAAGCGCTCAGGCTGATTGCCTCATCGCCGATGCTTGCTTGTATCTGTTCTTCAATGCTTGATTTCAGGCCTAGTGAAGTTATTGCTTGTCAGTTGTCAGCATTGCAGTACTTGAGTCGTTATGATTCGTTGGATATTTACTGTCTTTATGATCATTCTATTATGCCATCATGGTAGTCGTTAGTTCATCTGGATGCTTCTGTTTGTATTGTTGCATTGTTGGATCCTTTGATCTTGACTTAGCTGTCTTGTTCATTACCTGTTGAGCACTACTGTTCACTGACATCTTAGTTCATGTTTTTTGTTGTAGCTCATGTATCAAGCTTGTTAAGTGCGGTGATTCCTACAACCTTTGCTATAAAGTGTGGCATAATATTTTGTACGAACTTCCCACTAACTAATGTTTCTACTACAATAGAACTTACTATAACTACTACATGATGCACTGTTGGCACTTGTTTCTTGAACATAGAATTTCCGTCGTGTTACTTCACTTCAGTATCTGTGATCATGTTCTAGCCCCTGAGGTTCTTAACATACCTTGTGTACGGCAATGCTTCATGACGGTGTTATTAGTCGTGGGTGTCCAATCCGAATCCTAGCCCTGTTGCAATATCCTGGTTATAACCCTTGTCAGGTGCTTCTCCTTTTTGTCTATGGTCATAGGTTGATAGAGGCATGAATATGCAGGATTCGGCGAGGTTCTATCACTGTATTATTCACTTCGGACCATTCCGAACTGCTCGTGGCGTCCGTGATCTCATCCGGACTCGAACAACTTCGGTTTGCTGCATACTAATATCTCTACAACCCAAGCGTCACCGAACCTTAAGTGTGTAGACCCTACGGGTTCGGAGATATCTGAACATGACCGAGATGCCTCTCCGGTCAATAACCAACAGCGGGATCTGGATACCCATGTTGGCTCCCACATACTCCTCGATGATCTCATCGGATGAACCACGATGCCGAGGATTCAATCAACCCCGTATTCAATTCCCTTTGTCAATCGGTATGTTACTTGCCCGAGACTTGATCGTCGGTATCCCAATACCTCGTTTAGTCTCGTTACCGGCAAGTCACTTTACTCGTACCATAATGCATGATCCCGTGACCAGACACTTGGTCACATTGAGCTCATTATGATGATGCATTACCGAGTGGGCCCCGAGATACCTCTCCGTCATACGGAGTGACAAATCCCAGTCTCGATTCGTGTCAATCCAACAAACACTTTCGGAGATACCCGTAGTGAACCTTTATAGTCACCCAGTTATGTTGTGATGTTTGGCACACCCAAAGCACTCCTACGGTATCCGGGAGTTGCACAATCTCATGGTCTAAGGAAATGATACTCGACAATTGGAAAAGCTCTAGGTAAACGAACTACACGATCTTTGAGCTATGCTTAGAATTGGGTCTTGTCCATCACATCATTCTCCTAATGATGTGATCCGGCTATCAATGACATCCAATGCCCATAGTCAGGAAACCATGACTATCTGTTGACCAACGAGCTAGTCTACTAGAGGCTCACTAGGGACTTGTTGTGGTCTATGTATTCACACATGTATTGCGATTTCCAGATAACACAGTTATAGCATGAATAATAGACAATTACCATGAAGACAGAAATATAATAATAACCATTTATTATTGCCTCTAGGGCATATTTCAAACAAGACCCTCGCGAGGGGCAAAGCCTCGCGAGGCGGACGACACCAAGGCCTCCAAGGGGATCGGCCACCTCAGGCTGGCTCCCGAGGAGCAGACATTTCTATGCAAGGTGCACACCATGAGGCTCAACTGACATGAGCCATGAAGATCAAGGCCAGGTGGGCGCCATCGGGCGCAGAGTACCAGTTTCCTCTTTGTTGCAAAGGAGGAAAGCAGCAGGTGCGGAGTCTCGAGGTATCAGCCAACGGTTTCCATTCTGGTGCAACAAGACCAAGACCGGTAGGACGGTAGGATGGAGGTCGCTTCCGAGCCCACCACAGCATCACGACCAGAGGCTTTTGCAGGCGAAGACCACTTTAGTCGAGGATAGGATGTCGCTTGTCCCCTTCAAATCTGGCCGTTGTGGGATCCCTTCCCGCCAATATTTGGGAAGAGGACCAAGGCCACTATAAATAGGACTTAGCCACCACCATAGAAGGGGAGATCAGTCCGAATGGAGCGAAGCCATTTCTCCTTCACCGGCTCTCTTGATCTCAAGAACACCTCACCTCCCGATGTTGTTTATCCATTATAATAGTTCATCCTCAGCCCCTCGAAGCAATCCAACACAAAGCGGGAGTAGGGTATTACACCGCAAGGTGGCCCGAAGCAGGATAAACTATTGTGTCTCTCTGTCCCTTTGACCTCGACGCGAGTAGGCAGGCTGGGTAGGTTGAGATCTCCGCACGCACCCTAGAGTTCGAACCTCTCAAGGGTTTGTGGAACCCAAAATCCAACATTTGTCACGCCAGGTAGGGGTGCGTTGGAGATCTGCTGCTCCATCCACCACATCCCGCAACTGTCTCCGATGGCAGGCGCTCCCTCGTCGACTCGGCCGTCGCGCACCTTCGGGGGAGCCATGGTCCTCCGCTCTTTCACCGCCACCTTGCGACAGGTGGAGTGGCCACCCAAGTTTAGGCCGAAGATGCCGCCACACTACGACGGTGTGGTGGATCCGGCCGGCTTCCTCAGCGTCTGGCGGGCGGTTTGAGTGGCCGGCGGAGACGACAAGGTGATGGCCAACTGGCTCCCCATGGCTCTCATAGGTGCACCGCGTGCCTCGCTGCTGAACCTGTCAGAGTCTTCTGTGGCCTCCTGGGAGGAGCTGCGCGGCCTCTTCATCACACACTTCGCGACACCGGCGCCCGCCGTCATCGCGGCTCTCCTGGGTGGCTCGTAGGTGCCATCCTCCGACCGCCATATCAAGCAGTTCTAATGCCAAGTAAGCTCCACCCAGGTGATCTCGGGGGCTCCCCTGGGCTGGGCAGCTCCCAAGGCCGACCTCACCTTCGTCCCAGAAGATCATCCAGGTACCACTACGGGAGCATGCACGCTCCCGATACTCTGCACCCCCACCATCTGCAACGTGGCGTTCACCAAGACCCTCATCGACGGCGAAGCTGGCCTCAACATGCTCTCCGTGGAGCCATTCGGCTTGCTTCACGTGTCCCACGGCCGGCTTTGCCCCACCATGCCCTTCTCCGGGGTCGGCGACGACTCCACCAGCCCCCTGGGGCAAGTCCGCCTCCCCGTCACTTTAGGGACCCGCGACAACTACCGCACGGAGATCATCGACTTTGACCTCATGAAGATGCCAGGTAGCGACGGCATCCTCACAGTGGCAGGGGACACCAAGGACGCGTTGCATGCCCTAAAGCTTGTATTTGGGACTGCGGCGTCCGTGCAGCCAAGCGAGAAAGAGGGCCCTGAGGCTCTAGGGGCAGCACCAGCCAAGAATAAGTAGCTGTTTTCCCAAGACCGAGCCGATACGAAGCAAGTGTCAGTTGATGAGGATGGGGCGTCAGGCTCCACCTTCACCATATGAGCTGGCCTCCCCCAGGACCAAGAGAAGGCGTTGGTCATCTTCTTGCGCGCTAACAAGGAAGTGTTCACATGGGAGCCCAAGGACCTGGTCAGGGTTCCAAGGGGAAGAACCGAGCATCACCTGAGGGTATGCCCAAAAGTGCGTCCAGTGAAGCAGAAGGCCCGACGAGAGTCGACCGAGAATAAGGCATTCATCATCCAAGAAACCCGCAAGCTGCAGGATGCTGGAGTCATTCGGGAGGTACGCACTACAAAAAAAGACAAATCCGTGACATTTTGGGCCGAATGAATTTTTTTCTGTCATACTTATGACACTTCTATGATGATAATTGTGACAAAACCCGGTATCATCATAGATGTGCTGGGCTCCTACTTCTATGACAAAAAATCATGACAAAAAATGGGCTTTTCGTCCTGGGCGGGCCGGAGACGCAGCTGCATGACATTCTTTGGGCCGTCGATGACGGAAAAAACCATGGTAGAAGCGAGGGCGAGGAAAACATCGGGGAGTTCCCGATTTACGGTCGGTGGTCGAGGGCCGAGCGATGTGCGTTTCTCTCGTACAGTACGCTCGTGGGTGCAAGGCGTTGGGCTCTAATTGAACCCGAGTGAGGCATCGCTTAAGCGAACTCCGGCGATTGCACTAAAGCACGCGTTATTGAACTCGCGAGCGGCGATTTTTCGCCATCATCGCTGCTAATCAAGTTGATCGATGCTACCTCTAGATGAGCAGTGAGATTTCTTTGGGAGGTTTGGATGAATAGTGGCGTTCTTTGGGGGTTTGGATGAATAGTTCCTTGTGGGGTGGATGAACAGGCCCCGTGGTGTTGCCTCTGTATGAACAGGACCCCGATCAATCGAGCCGGTTGGGGCTGGATGAACAGGACCCCGTGGAGGGTTGGATGAACAGGACGACCCCGTGGAGGGCTGGTAGAACAATAGCCAGTGGAGGGCTGGATGAACAGTAGCCCATGGAGGGGTGGTTGAATAGGAGCCCGTGGAGAGGGTGGAGTAGCGCGCGGTGGAGGCTAGATGAACAGGAGCCCGTGGATGAGCGATGCAAGTGGAAATTTGGAGGAGGTCGACGGTGGATGAACAGTAGCCCCGTGGAGGTTGAAGGAGGTCGACGGTGGAGATGAACAGTATCCCGTGGAGTCCCGTTTTGCGATACGCCACCCCCCTCCCGATGAACAGGACCCCCGTTTCGACCGCGCTCCAACACAAGTCCGTTTCCCCCGTTTTGCGGTACGCCACACCCCTCCCGATCAACAGGACCCCGTTTCAATCATAGGAGGTCCAACACAAGTCTGTTTCCTCCATTTTGCGGTACGCCAGACCCCTCCCGATGAACATGATCGTGTTTCGAATGTGGCGGGTCGAACACAAGGCTGTTTCCTCTATTCTACGGTACGCTAGGCCTCGTTTCCATCGGTTGTTTTGTCCAAGCCCTCCTGATGAACACGACGATGCATTTCGTTCCGGCCCAGCCGGTTGGCTCCCCATGAACACGACGACGAAGTTGTTTCTTGTTCCGACCTAGCCATGTATACGAGCCCTGGCCGTACGTATGCATGATTAGGGATTCGAGACCCCGCCCGTATGTACGTACGGGGCCGTATTTTCTTTCTTGCACACTGGCCGTTGTGCGTACGTGTACATGCTACGTGCACGCCTCTACTATGACACGTGTGCGCCTCTACATCGACCAGTATGTACGTACACGTTCGCGACCAGAATGAGAACGCTATGTACGCTTCGACCAGGTCGCTCCCGTTTGTCAGACACTTCCTTGCGTGTGAAGATGTAGCTGGTGCGTCCAAGTAGTTAGGGGGCCGAATCATTTTTTTGCCCGGACGCACTTCCTTGCGTGCGAAGATGTAGCTGGTGGGTCCTAGCTGTCAGGGGGGGAACATTTTTTTCATGAAATATGGTGGCCCGTCCGGTGGGTCCCTGCTTTCAGGTGGAGGAATCATTATTTTCCGCATAATAAGGTGGCACTTCCTTGAAGATGTCGTGGACCCAGCTGTCAGCCTCTCCACGTACAATACACTTTAGATGGAAGTCGGTCGTTGACCACGTTGACCACACCGTGCCGAGTGCACCAGGGCGGTGGACGACGGCGAGGCCTAGGAAGGGGACGACACCGAGCCGAGGAAGACGCAACAGTGGAAGCCTGCACAGAGAGGAGTATGAGGGTTTAATGGTTCGGCTGCGGTGTGAGGTTGCCATCACCACAGAATAACAGGGGGTGTGCGTGAGTAGAGGTATGGCCTGGCCAGCGGTCGGAGTAGTAGAGGGCGGTGAGGCCTCCGCGACATCACAGCTGGCCATGGGAGGCAGGAGCACGCGACACGACCGGTGCTGCTTTGGGCAGCTGGAGCAAGATGACGAGAGGTTGAAGAAGCACTACGGCCGTTGGATGGACATCGTACGGTCACTGTAGCTAGAATCGTTTATATTGACAAAGTTGATAAAGCCCTTGGTACGCGTCAACTTAGTAGGCCCATAGGTCAGTCTCCGAAACGGTGCGCCCCAGATGCCAGGGGAGGAATCATTTTTTGAGCGGCTAAAGCAAGAATATCCGAGATTGAAGAAGAGGCACGACATCCATTGGGTGGAAATCCAACGGCCACAACTGCTAGAACCGTGTGTTGTGGACAAAGCCTTGCATACGCGTCAATTTAGTTTTTTTAGGGGACGCGTCAACTTAGAAGGCCCACAAGTTTGTGTCAGAGAACATATAGCCCATTTGCGATTTGTAAGAATGTACAGCCCATTTTTTAATTCTAATGGAATTTACTACAGCCCATTTATAGTTTGTTAAAAGTACAGCCCAACTTCTAGCTAGGACAACGATTAATAATTTTAACCAACCGCTCAAAACAGAATTCAAAAAAATTCCACATTTTGATGGGATCCGAAATATTTTTATCTGAAATTTCTTGTGAGATTAAATATAATTTCAAAATAAAGTTGTATTACGTTAAAATCCAACGAAATATTGCGCACGCAACAAGTAATGAAATTAAAATTTTCAAAATCCAAAAATAATATATTTTTTAAACTAATTACGCATTTGGTGCATTTTTTATAGTTACTGCCCAGTTATTATAATTACATCCCATTTATTACTTCTTAAAGTCCATTTTCTTGTTAAGCCTAATGCATACCTCCTAGAAAAGTTTGCAGACCAGCAGGGCGGAGAATAACAAGTTGACCCGGATATTTTGTACAACTGTCGGCCCAGTTGCATTGCTGATGTTGAAAAAAAGGCCTGTGTAGTATAGTACAACCTAACATGGCTACTCAGCCCACATTCAGCGACGCCGGAAAGGCCCATACAAGGCTTCTGTACAAATTCTTGAAGTCACTGAGCTCAATTAATAACTTAAGAAAAAAGTTAGATTATGGTGGAACCTAATTAAAAGTTGTCACGAGGAAAGAAATAATTCAACGGGTCCCACTTGTGCGTGTGTGTGTGTGAGAGAGACCCATCGGTCGATGCTCGTAAATACATATTTCAGCCATATGCATTGCTAATGGTCAGTATAAACTTATATAGTTGACACAATCATATAGAACATCATAGCACACTGAACTTGCATACAAAAATTTCACGCAGGCGGCACAATCGGATGGAAGCAGTGGATCGCTACGGGTAGGGCTATGTTGAAACCAACGAACTCGTACATAACGGTTCATCGTCTTTATGAATGACGGGGAAATATCTTGAATGCTGTGCAAAGAATACAGAGAGACAACACAATAAGTTCTGCTAGCACATTAAGTTGACATACATCCCTTTCTAAAAAAAGTTCAAGTACAAAATTAGGATAGGTCACAATCAAATGTACTGGCACATCAGTGCTTCACACCCATAGCTTGGATTTAACTAGTATCTAACAAGATTCAGTTGTTACCTCAAATTAGAGCACATCCAGGCAGCCAGCCCTGCCTCTTCTCCCAAAGTAGCAGTGGCCTTCACCGCGCAATGGAGTAGGCCCTGTGCCATCCATCGTTCCAAGCAACACGGGGAAAGTCTGACGTTGACTCCCGTAATGGACGTCGTCGACGGACCCTGGCACCAGCGGCGGCGGCAGGACTTCGATTGATGGATTGACCACTTCTTCGACATGCACGAACACTCGTCTGGTACAAGTTCACGGTAGCGCTATCACGAGAACACACGTTGGGAAGATTTGAACACATGATTGCGATCGAAAGTTGTCCGGAACCTAACGAAGAAATCAGCCGATGGCGATGACTTCAACGAGCAAGTAACTTATTTGGATGCCATGCGCAATGCCAAGAGCTTTGACAAGGTCGTCCGGCGAGACGGAGGCGATCGCCGTTGATGGTTACCATCAACACTTTGCCGGCAAACTAGTCGTCAAGCGCCGCCATGCCACATTTGAGCGACAGCACGCAGCGACCGAAGGCAGGACAGACCTCAGGATCTCCGGCTCGGAGATCAGCGTTGACCGGCGACATGATAGTGCGCTTGACTACAGGGAGTACAGGAGGGGGATATGGGGGAACATGAGTAGGAATTGAGATTCCAGAGGTGGGGGAGGGGCGGGAGATTGGGGATGAAAAGGTAGCATGAATTTCAAACACGTGCCAATATGCTCTCGGCGCGCAAGTGCACGAAAACCCCGGTGGCGCCCACATGTCGGCCTAAGAGTCCTTATTCTTTCTTTTTTGGAGAGCCTGACGTTTTTTTGAGGATCTTTTGAGAGCCCGACTTGAGAGACATAATTGACCTGTTTGGCATTGCGTTACTATTCGGCCCATATTCAACGACACCTCACTGGCCCAAACAAGTGTACATCATCGAAAAGACACTAAGCTCAAATTATATAACTTGAAAAAAGGAGATATAATCTGAACACTGGAGAATGGTGATGCCCTCATTTAGCCCACCAGTAGTTCGAGACAATAAACAGTTTGAATCAACGATATATACAACATTCAAACACTGGCTAGTGACTACTACTGACATAAACAGCAAGACATGATAGTTCATAAGAAGTCTTGCTACACCACCAAAACGCACCCATCTGCAGTGCTCAGACTCTCGTGATCTAGATGAGAATGGCATTCTAAATAGAGGCAACTATTACATAGTATGAGTGACATAGACGAGGATGACCAAACGACAAGGAAGATGCATAACAAAAGAAAGAACTACCCATCCGAGAACAAGCAGCAAAAAAACAAAGTCATTCAACGAGATGATCCAACACCATCATAATTTGCAGCCCCGCTTCAGCGACTAGTGATCCGGAGACACAATACTCCACCCTTTGAAGCAACAACCCAATGACCTATCAACTGAAGGCTTGAACCACATCACGCTTGTCGTGGTTGAGACATCCAAGGATCATAGTTAATCCGGATGCCTTTGTCATTCTCTCCTTCTTTTGGATGCGGGCTATATTGTTGACAATCAGGGGAGTTTGCTCCCGAACTCCTAGGGCTCGCCGTGTAGAAACAATTTTCCATAGCAAAGAGAGCCTCTCTGCCATCAAGGGCCTTGCCAATGGTGATCTCCTGGTTATTCAGATAATTGAGTCCGAGAAACAGAGAGTGTGAACCAAGGCTGTTTACCCACCTCCAACTAAAAAATCCTGAAGGCCCCAACAAGCTGGTATCCTGCTCATAGACGTAACAGCCACTGTCCGGATACTCATGTATTTCACGATGCTTGTATACAGTGGGGTTTTTGCAATATAACTTTTCCGGCTCATGTGTCTGAATGATCATCAATCTTTTGTCGTCATCTGATCGAGCGAGGAACCAGTTGTGCTTCCCTGTTTTTGGCAAAGGTGGTGTGATTACAAAGGGCAGTAACTGTAGGTACACTGCATCATATCAAAAAGGACAGGCATTGTTAATGTAAGATCAGCATTGTTCAGAGTATGAGTAGGATAATGCAAGAAACAACATTGATATGTACTGTTGGGCTGGGAGGAAAATACAGGAAATGTATCTTTGGGTTCGAAAATATAGAAGTGCCATGCATGGTTATACTCATGTTATCTCGCAATCGATTCTTCACAGGAAACTACCATGTCATGCATGTTATGTAATCATGTTCTGTCCTCACAAACAAATTCTTCAAGGTAGCTAACACACCATGCATTGTTATATACTCATGTTCTGTGGGAAATTTTTTTGTGAGGATATTATTCTAGCCATTGATTGCTGAAGGGCGAATATAGGTATGTACACATGGTAAGCATTACAGGATTTCACTACTTCCAAATATATAGTTCTCCATATGCACATTTGCTTCCCTAATGTATGGTTAGATGAATATAACATTGTGGTGCATGTTTCTACATCATGAAAATGAGGAAACTAACATGGCCATTGATACACACTCATATTTAGTAGTAGTATATAGATTATTGTAAAATAAGGAGAATATCCATATATTCCTAACCGTTTGATTATTCAGGGGTACAAATTGGGTGTAATGACATGGTCACAATCGCATGAATTAACTCATTCCAAATATAGCTAATTTAAGGCGTCTCTAATACATTGCCATAGTTCTATTCTACTTCTGCTCAAACAGGGATATGCCAATCATCACAAAAAGTTCAAATAGTGTCATGGCATCATCATTAACATGAGAAGGAAACAACTTACACGCGCCGTCCCAGCAATACGTGGTGCCATCTGCTTCGTCGATCGCGTAGATGATGCCATCGTGTTCAATAGCATCACAGAAGTGTGTATCAGCTTTGACGATGATCCACTGCGAGCTGAGTTGTCTCCAGCTAAAGAAGGCACCGGCGTAAAGATAGGCGATTCCGTGGTCGAACAAGGCAATTAGCTTGAAGTCTGCGTAATTCGCATGTCGTGTGGGCACTTGGCGATTACAATCTTACGCAAAACAAGGTCCATCCAAACTGACGTGGTATTCCGGATGACTTGGACCGTGATGGTAAAACTCTATATAATCCAACGGAGGAAGGATAATCTCATGGGAGGTCTAGAAGTTCACGAGCACCAACTTTTTACAGTCTTCTCTGAAGGCAGCCATCCAGTGGGAGTTCATGCCAACCCAGTACATACTTGCCAAGAAGTTTCGGGCGATGGTTGTAACACCCCTAGACCGACGCTCCAGAAGACTTCCAGCTATTCCGGGTTTCGCCGTGTGATTTATTTTTGTTTGTTGCATTTCATCATGTCATCCCTTGCATTGCATCATGTCATCATGCTTTCATATCATTAATTTTATAACCCTTTCAAATAAATTGTATGGATTTTTCAATCCATTTAAATCAAGGGAAGGGTGACTTCTCTTTATAACATATCCCCCCAATATTAGGGAGCTATATTATAAATATTCCATTATCTTTGGAATCACCATAACACACCTGCAGTTTAAGTTCCATGCATTTTCTATCTCAATTCCTTGCCTAAAACTTTGCCAACAATTCTTATCTCTTTTATTGAGGCTCCATAAAAAATCTCAACATTTTGGTCACTCCTAAACCTTGTCTTAGTTCAAACCATTTGAATTAAATTCAAATGAGTTTGAATTTAAATCTTGCATTCGTGCCAACTTCTATTTTCTTCGATCAAGCTCATTTTTGTGAGTCCGGGAAAATTATCTGCGTGTCCAACTTTTTCCCCTAACCTCTCTTTCTTTTCTTTCTTATCTCTGTTTTGTTTTTATTTTCTTTAGAGTGGGTGAGAGAGAGAAGCCCGCCCGCCACTTGTATCCATCTGGACCAGTTGGCCCAAGGCCCAGCTCCGGCGCCCTTAACCCTAACCGTGGTCCGACCCCCTTCTCTCCTCGATCCCCATCTCCTCCCTCGCGCCGCCATCTCCGTTGCTCGACCCCCTTGGCCTCCTCCACCCCGTCGCCGTTCGAAGCCGCGCCCGTCCCTGTGCACTGGCGCCATGGCCAGCACCACCGCCTCCGCACCTGGCCACATGCGGCCTCCTCCTCTGTCGCCCGCGCCATCCAGCTGCGCCGCGCCCCAAGCGCCAACCGCTCGATCTTCTCCAAGCCGCACCGTCGGCGATGCCTTCGGGCGGATCCTACAGCCCGCGCCATCCATCTCGTGGATCGTGCCTCCCCGTCGACCTTCCTCTCCTGCCTCGCCTCGCCCACGCCTCTTTCTACCGGCCATCCCCCTGGCCTCGAGATCCCGCGCCGACATCGTCCTTCATCAGCTGCTCACGAGCACCTCCATCCCCATGGTGCTACGACCCCATCATTGTTCCTTCTCATGAGCGTCGCTCGAGGCCAGCGCCTCGCCTTTGCTTTGAACCAGGGGCCGACGCCCCTATCGCCCGTTGTCTTCGGGCCAAGCTGCCGCTGTCGCTTCCTTCGACTAATGATGCCGCCTCTTTGCCAAGGCCATCGCTGAGTTACCCCAGGACCCGTGGAGTCATTCACGGGAAAACCAAGTCTGAAGACTACCGTGGCCGTGTATCTCGCCCAGTACCACTACCGTTCCTCAAGACCGCCAAGTTCGACTACACGATGACGCGTCAAGTACCTCTACCGCGTCTACGGGATCGCCAAGAACAAGTACCTCGACGACCCGCCAAGTACCCCTTCGGATCGCCAAGTTCATCTACCACGTGTACCACTACCGTCGCAAGAATCGAGACCGATAAGTCCGAAGACCCCAAGTACCACGACGACCGATAAATAGTACCACTACCTCCTCTACCGTCGACCCCATGGACATCAAGTTCCTCGTCGTGACCCCGATCATCTATGGAGTGCGTACGACAACAAAAACATGAACCACTACTTCCACTACCGTCGCCGTGTACCACTACTTCCACTACGGCCGTTCCGAGAATGTCTACTTCCTCTACGCCGCTTCGAACTCGAACCGCTCCGAAAATGCACGCTTCGAAGGTATAACGCCGAGACGACCCCCGTGAACGAATGCATGTTGTATGAGATGCTCATGTTCGAACCGTGTCCGAGTTGTCTTTGCACCGACATGTGGGAACCCGGTAAAAAGGATCACCCCACCACCTTTTGCAAGACATGCTCATCCGCACACTTCTCTTTTGCATCGGTATCTCAATCGAGTTACTGGGACCCGAATGTTGTCGTGGCACCATTTTCGTTTCGCCGCCGTGGCACCCTTTTCGTTCCGCCATGGTGACAAATGCTTCATAACATGCTCATGTCGACATTTTCATAAAAATTGTATAAACTTGCATATGTCATCCGCATCATGATAACAACATTAAAATGCTTAAAATTTGTTGTTCGTTTAAATTGCTAAATGATATGTGGGGATTTTTTGGAAATGTTGTTTGTTGTTCCGGCCTCATTTAAACTTGCCTAGGTAGGTAGATTACTTATGTTTCACCTCCTGCCATGTTTAACCACATTTAGTATTGTTGGGTAGCATAACCGAGAGTGAAACTAAATAATTGATGTGGTGTCCCGTCAATATGCAACTCGTTGCATATTGAGCTCCACTTAATTTGTAGTAGTGTTTGTTGCACTTTGCCATTCCATGCCTCTTTAAACCGGACATGCATCATACTTGGTTGTGCATCGTGCCATGTTTATGTGATGGTTGTTTACTATGTTGTTTTCTTCTTTCCGGTTGCGCTTCTACTTGATAGTTTCGGAAACGTTGCGTTTGTGAGGATTCGTTCGACTACGTCCGTTTGTCTTCTTCATGGACTCGTTCTTCTTCCTTGCGGGATCTCAGGCAAGATGACCATTGCCCTCGATAGCCCCCTGCTATAAATGGACCTCCTAGTCCATTTTGGGCATCCCCTAGACCCCCACCTACCTCTAGCCCTCTCCCTCCTCAATTTCTTGCCGCCCTCTCCTCCTCCACCACTTGGCGCTGCCCGCGCTTGACCACCAACCATGCCGCCGCCCCAGTCGCAGCGACGCCCGTGCCCACTCCCCCCGCCCGCGCCCAGCGCACCCCCGCCCGCCTCCAACCGCGCATGCCTTTGGCAGCCCATCCAGGGCCCTTGAGCCCATCGGGCCGGACGCGCCGCCCTGCGCCCCAGGCTCTAGATCGGGAGAGGAGCTCCCGATCCAGAGCCCCGCCGTTGTCGTGCCCCGCCGTGCCGGCGCCCCGCGTCGTCGTCGCTGATGGTCGCCGTCCTCGCTGGCGAGCGCCCCTCCGCCCTCTCGTTCCTTCTCCTTTCTTCTCCCTCTCACTCATGGCGTCTCTCTCCCCCCTTTGCCCGCAGGACCTCGCCGCCCTTGGAGCTCCTCGCCGGAGTCGCCCCTGCCGCCGCCGCCACCAGGAATGGCCTCCTCCGTCTCGGATCTGGAGGATCCCGGCCTCCTCTGCCCGTCCTCGACCCGCCTGCATCGTGCCGCCGCGCCATTGACCCCTGCCGCTGCCGCCATGCCCTAGCGGGAGCGAGCAGAGGAGCCGCTCGCTCCCGGTGCCCGTTGACCGCGCCTCCAGCGCCCCGCGTGGGCCTCGCAGCCCAGCAGCCGTTGGCCCAGTCCAGCTGGCCTGCTTCCCGTCCTGGGCTTCGTCCTGCTAGGTGAGATGCCCTATTCCCGCCGGCGTCTTTTAGCTATCCTCGTCGGGGCCAGATCTGGAATTTTGGCTAAGTCCCCGAAATCTGCATATAATCATGCCATATTCATTGCATCACATCTCTGCATCCGTAGCTCCGTTTCGTGCGTATAATATGTCAAATTGTTCGTCTCGACGAGTAGATCATTTCATTCCATTGCATCATTTTCATTTGAGCTCATCTTGATGCCGAAATTTGTCGGAAGAGTGTATGTTGATGTTAATCTTTGGCTGTAATAACTTGCTGTTTTATCATTTTTGCCATGTTTGATGTGTGCATCCTATGAGGTTGAGCTCTACATGAATGTTGATCTATGCCATGCAATCTTTCTAGGGGTCTTAACCATGTATTTTTGTGAGTTGTGTGCTGAGTGTATCAAGCTTGTTAAGTAGGGTAGTTCTTTATTCGTTATTACGACAGATTACATTATATTTTGTTGCTATGTTAACATGCTTCCACTAATCATTCTATGCATAATCTGGAGATGTCCTATAAACATGTTTTGAACTACATGTCATGCTCTATCCATTCATGCCCTTGGTTGCAATTATAGCCTGCTGGAACATGTTGCTTGAAAATGTTGCTGTCAGCCTGTTAACATCAAGTTCACTTGTTCCCATGTGTTTTCCTAGTGATCCATGTACCCTATGACCTTGCTCTTGCCATGCTTAGCTTCATAAACATGCCTTATTACTGTTGGGTGCCTTGCCATGCCATGTATTGCTCTGTGGTGAGTGGTTCAAGCTCACGAACATGCCTACTTATTGTTGTTCCTACCATGTTTGAATCTGTAATATAACTTGCTATGTTTACATGGGTGCCATCATATTTTCCGTGCCTTTTTGGCTCATGGTCAGTAAGGGTCTTTTGATCTATGCATTTAGTAGATTCATGCCATGCCTTTGTTTGGCATGATAGCTTCCTGTAACATGTTGTTTGATAGCTCTAAACATTGCAACCTGATGTTATTTCCTGATAAGTCTGAAACTGTTATTTTTTGCAATATCTCCATGTCATTTTGAGCATGTTCTATTTGTTTCTGGAGATAGCTCAGTGTTCATGTTTTGTTATGCTTTACCAGTACTTCATGACCATGCCTTTTGTTATTATGTTGGGGTGCTGTAGCTTGTTGTTTTGACGCTTGTAAGATGCCTAGTTGCTGTTATGGACAGATTGTTGTTATGACTTGTATAGTGTGCATGTGTTAAACCGTTGCTCCGTTTTGAGTGTGCTCTATATGAAACTTGCTTGTTTTTGCATGTAGCTTCATATTACCATGTTGCATCCTTGTTTTGGTGTGTTTGCTTGATGTTTGGGTGCATTTTGCATCAATGCCATGTTTAACTTGTTGTGCTCATATCTTCAAGACCGTTGCTCTGAATCTAATGAACTTTATATGTAACTTGACTAGAATTTCGTGTAGATCATCTTGGTGCATCTTAACTTGCTGTTTAACAACTTGAACATAAGGTTTGTTCAGTTCTGGACCAATTTCGAAATTTGCATATGAGGACTTACCGGAATTGTTATATGTTGTTTCCGGCCTCATTTAAACTTGCCTTGATGTGTTGTTCTTGTTTGCATCATCTCTTGCCATGAGTAGATTCATGTAGCTTGGTCATGCATCATGCTTGTTGTGCATCTTGTCTTGTTCATGTGTGGTGTGTTTACCTATGTTGTGTGCTTCTTCTCGATAGTTCTCGTTTCGTTGCGATCGTGATGATGCGTTCGTCTACGGTTGGTTCGGCTTCATCCGTTCATCTTCTTCATGGACTCGTTCTTCTTCCTTGCGGGATTTCAGGCAAGATGACCGCTACCCTGGATCTCACTACTATCATTGCTATGCTAGTTGCTTCGTTCTCTCGCTATGCTGCGCTACCTATTACCTGTTTATCAAGCCATCCTATATTGCCATGAACCTCTAACCTTTGACACCTTTCCTATGCAAACCGTTGTTTGGCCATGTTACCGCTTCTGCTCAGCCCTTCTTATAGCGTTGCTAGTTGCAGGTGAAGTTGAAGATTTCTCCATGGTGGACAGGGTTTTGTTGGGATATCACAATATCTCTTATATTATTAATGCATCTATATACTTGGTAAAGGGTGGAAGGCTCGACCTTATGCCTGATGTTTTGTTCCACTCTTGCCGCCCTAGTTTCCGTCATACCGGTGTTATGTTCCCGGATTTTGCGTTCCTAACGCGGTCGGGTGATTCTGGGACCCCCCGACAGTTCGCTTTGAATAAAACTTGTCCAGCAAGGCCCAACATTGACTTTTACCATTTGCCTCACCACCACCTACTTTTCCTTGGGAGTAATTAACCCAAGGGTCATCTTTATTCAGCCCCGGGCCAATGCTTGTCTAAGTGTTGGTCCAAACTAGAACCCTTTGCGGCGCCCCTCGTGGAAACTTGAGGTCTGGTTTCAGTTATGCGGATTGCTCATCCGGTCGTGGCTCGAGGCGAGATCTGCGGCTACTATCAGGATGTCGGCACACCGGGAGGTCTTGCTGTTCTTGTTTTACCATTGTCGAAATGTCTTGTAAACCAGGATTCCGAGACTGATCGGGTCTTCCTGGGAGAAGGTCTATTCCTTCGTTGATCGCGAGAGCTTGTCATGGGCTAAGTTGGGACACCCCTGCAGGGTTTAAACTTTCGAGAGCCGTGCCGCTTATGTGGCAGATGGGAATTTGTTAATGTCGGTTGTAGATAACTTGACACTTGATCCGAAATAAAACGCATCAACCGTGTGCGAGTCGTGATGGTCTCTTCTCGGAGTCCGGGAAGTGAACACGGTTTCTGGGTTATGTTTGACGTAAGTAGGTGTTCAGGATCACCTCTTGATCATTGCTAGCTTCACGACCATTCCGCTTGTTCTCTTCTCGCTCTTCTTTGCGTATGTTAGCCACCATACTTGCTTAGTCGCTGCTGCAACCAAACCACTATACCCCTTCCTTTCCCATTTAGCTTTGCTAGTCTTGATACCCATGGTAATGGGATTGCTGAGTCCTCGTGGCTCACTAGATACTTCAAAACCAGTTTGCGGTGCCTATGTTACCCGGCGGTGGCGCAACCAAGCCCAAGGAGGAG
Source organism: Aegilops speltoides (assembly GCA_021437245.1). Taxonomy (NCBI): domain Eukaryota; kingdom Viridiplantae; phylum Streptophyta; class Magnoliopsida; order Poales; family Poaceae; genus Aegilops; species Aegilops speltoides. The sequence continues at coordinate 214,314,995 of CM038146.1, read as the reverse complement.
CTCGATGAAGATCTTGCCTTTTGTGTTGTTTCGTTCTAGTTGATCGATAGTGGAGCCCGGTTGGGGTCGATCGGGGACCTTTATCGCATTTGGGGTTCTTCTTTTATTTTGGTTCCGTAGTCGGACCTTGATTGTATCTGGATGATGTAATGCTTTATTCATGTAATTGTGTGAAGTGGCGATTGTAAGCCAACTATGTTTCTCTTTCCTTATGTATTACATGGGTTGTGTGAAGATTACCTCACTTGCGACATTGCTTTCAATGCGGTTATGCCTCTAAGTCGTGCCCGACACGTGGGAGATATAGCCGCATCGAGGCGTTAAATCTTCGCTCAAGTCAAGACATACCAAGTACCCATCACTAACTCATCTCCCTCGCATTACATTATTTGCCATTTGCCTCTCATTTTCCTCTCCCCCACTTCACCCTTTGCCTTTTCTTCGCCCTCCTTCCGTTCGATCTTGTGTTACCATGTACCTTCTTTTTGCTTGCATCTTAAGCTTGCTAAAAGTTTATGGATCCTCATCCACCTGCTAATCTTTTTAAGAGATCTAATTATGATGAACCTATTGCTAGTGAGTTGAGTGCACTAGAATATCTTTATGAGGTTTTGCTTGAAATTCATGAATCTGAAAATTGTGATGAAGTACTTTATGAAGTGATTCACGTAGATCTTTGAATAAAAAGCATGATTGCAATGATTATATTATAAATTCTATTGATGTAAATTGTGCTAATAATATGTAAAACCCTAAGCTTGGGGATGCTAGTTTTGCTATGTCTACTACTTGTTGCAATGATCATGATTGGGGTGATTCTTCGTATAATCTCGAAAATTTATTTAAGCCCCATGATGAATATGAGATTGATAATAGTGTTTGCAATATTATTGAAAGTGGGTTTAGAAGAGTGTCAACTTTAGATCCCACATATTTGGATTTTGATCAATCTTATGGTCTTTTTGATAAAAGTGGGTTTGGAGAGGTCATGACTTTAGTTAATGATAATCCCACTATTTTGGAAGAGTGTCAACTTCACATGCATGTGGATCATGTTGAGAATTTGTTATGTGATAGCTATTTTATTGAATTTTCCTATGATCCTACATGTAATTATTATTTGAGAGGAAAATATGGTCGTAGAAATTTTTATCTTACTAAATTACCTCTCGTCATGTTGAGATTGCTATCGTCTCTTTCTTCTTCCTTCCATATGCTAGTTTTGCTTGCCTTGCAAATTTGTTTGCTTATAATATGCCTATGCATAGGAAGTATGTTAGACTTAGATGTGTTTTCTCACGTGTTTCATGATGCTCTCTTTGCGCATCAATTGTTGTCTTTCATGTGAGCATCATTAAAATTATCAATGCCTAGCTAGGGCGTTAAGCGATAGCGCTTGTTGGGAGGCAACCCAATTCTGTCTTTGTTCCTTGCTTTTTGCTTCTACTTAGTAATAAATAAATCTTCTAGTTTCTGTTTAGATGTGGTTTTATGTTTTAATTAGTGTGTGTGCCAAGTAGAACCTATAGGATAACCTATGGTGAAAGTTAATTTGATCCTGCTGAAAAACAGAAATTTTTGCACGTACGAGAATAATTTTTATAAATCACAGAAACGTTCTTTTTAGTTTATTCCTTTTATAGTATATCAGTAAACAAATTTCCTAGGACTTAGAATTTTATTAGGATTTTTAGAGTTCCATAAGTATTCGAAAGTTCTGATTGCTACTGACTGTTTTGTTTTGAAAGATTCTGTTTTTAGTGTGTTGTTTGCTTATTTTGATGAATCTATGGCTAGTATAGGGGGTATGAACCATAGAAGTTGGAATAAAGTAGGTCTAACACCAATATAAATAAATAATAAGTTGATTACAGTAACTTAAGTGGTGGTTTTCTTTCTTGCACTAACAGACTTATGAGATTTCTGAGTTTTGTGTTGGGAAGTTTTTAAGTTTTGGGTAAAGATTTGATGGACTATGGAATAAGGAGTGGAAAGAGCCTAGGCTTGGGGATGCCCATGGTACCCCAAGATAATTCAAGGATAACCAAAAACCTAAGCTTGGGTATGCCCCGGAAGGCATCCACTCTTTCGTCTTCGTTTATCGGTAACTTTACTTGGAGCTATATTTTTAATCGCCACATGATATGTGTTTTGCTTGGAGCGTCTTGTATGATATGAGTCTTTGCTTTTAGTTTACCACAATCATCCTTGATGTACACACCTTTTGGGAGAGACACAACATGATTAAGTAATTTATTATAATACTCTATGTGCTTCACTTATATCTTTTGAGCAAGACAGTTTTGCTCTAGTGCTTCACCTATATCTTTTTAGAAACACGGCGGTGGTTTAATTTTGTAGAAATTATTGATCTCTAATGCTTCACTTATATTATTTTGAGAGTCTTTTAAGAACAGCATGGTATTCACTATGGTTATAAAATTGGTCCTAGAATGATGGGCATCCAAGTTGGGTATAATAAAAACTATCATAGAAAGTGAATTGGATGCTATGATCAATTTGATGCTTGATAATTGTTTTGAGATATGAGGATGGTGATATCGAGTCATTCTAGTGGAGTAATTGTGAATTTGAGGAATACTTGTGTTGAAGTTTGTGATTCCGTAGCATGCGTATGGTGAACCGTTATGTGATGAAGTTGGAGCATGATTTATTTATTGATTGTCTTCCTTATGAGTGGCGGTCGGGGACGAGCGATGGTCTTTTCCTACCAATCTATCCCCCTAGGAGCATGCGCGTAGTACTTTGTTTCAATAACATGTTTATTTTTGCAATAAGTATATGAGTTCTTTATGACTAATGTTGAGTCCATGGATTATCGCACTCTCACCGTTCCACCATTGCTAGCCTCTCTTCGTCGCGCAACTTTCGCGATACCATACACCCACCATATACCTTCCTCAAAACAGCCACCGTACCTACCTATTATGGCATTTCCATAGCTATTCCGAGATATATTGCCATGCAACCTTACACCGTTCCGTTTATTATCGACACTCCATCATTGTCATATTTCTCTTGCATGATCATGTAGTTGACATCGTATTTTTGGGAAAGCCACCTTGATAACTCTTGTCACTCTTCATTCATTGCATATCGATTACATCGCGGAGGCATCCACATAGAGTCATATTTTGTATTGAGTTGTAATTCTTGAGTTCTAAGGAAATAAAAGTGTGATGATCTTCATTATTAGAGCATTGTCCCAAGTGAGGAAAGGATGATCAGACTCTGATTCCCCACAAGTCGGGATGAGACTTGGACTTTATGAAAAATAAATAGGCCAAAGAAGCCCAAATAAAAAAAAGAGGCCAAAGAAGCCCACCAAAAAAAATGATAGAAAAAGAGAGAAGGGACAATGCTACTATCCTTTTACCACACTTGTGCTTCAAAGTAGCACCATGATCTTCATGATAGAGAGTCTCCTATGTTGTCACTTTCATATACTAGTCGGAATTTTTCATTATAGAACTTGGCTTATATATTCCAATGACTGGCTTCCTCAAAATGCCCTAGGTCTTCATGAGCAAGCAAGTTGGATGCACACCCACTTAGTTTCTTTTGTTGAGCTTTCATACACTTATAGCTCTAGTGCATCCGTTGCATGGCAATCCCTACTCACTCACATTGATATCTATTAATGGGCATCTCCATAGCCCGTTGATACGCCTAGTTGATGTGAGACTATCTTCTCCTTTTTTGTCTTCTCCACAACCACCATTCTATTCCACATATAGTGTTATGTCCATGGCTCACACTCATGTATTGCGTGAAAGTTGTAAAAGTTTGAGAACAAAAAAGTATGAAACAATTGCTTGGCTTGTCATCGGGGTTGTGCATGATTAAATACTTTGTGTGATGAAGATAGAGCATAACAAGACTATATGATTTTGTAGGGATAGCTTTCTTTCGCCATGTTATTTTGAGAAGACATGATTGCTTTGTCAGTATGCTTGGAGTATTACTATTTTTATGTCAATATGAACTTTTGTCTTGAATCATTTGGATCTGAACATTCATGCCACAATAAAGAAAATTACATTGGAATATGCTAGGTAGCATTCCACATCAAAAATCCTGTTTTTATCATTTACCTACTCGAGTACGACCAGGAATTAAGCTTGGGGATGCTTGATACATCTCCAACGTATCTATAATTTTTGATTGTTACATGCTATTATATTACTCATTTTGGATGTTTATGGGCTTTACTTTACACTTCTATATCATTTTTGGGGCTAACCTACTAACTGGAGGCCCAACCCGAATTGCTGTTTTTTTGCCAATTTTAGTGTTTCGAAGAAAAGGAATATCAAATGGAGTCCAAACGGAATGAAACCTTCAGGAGCGATCTTTTTGGAACAAAGCATAATCCAGAGACTTAGAGTGGACGGCAAGAAGCAGCCGAGGTGGCCAGGAGGGTGCAAGGCGCGCCCTAGGGGGGTGGGCGCGCCCCCACCCTCGTGGGCCCCTCGTGGCTCCCCTGACCGACCTCCTTTGCCTATATATATCTACATACCCCAAAAACATCCAGGAGCACCACGAAACCCTATTTCCACTGCCGCAACCTTCTGCAGCCATGAGATCCCATCTTGGAGCCTTTTCCGGCGCTCCGTTAGAGGGGGAATCGATCACGGAGGGCTTCTACATCGTCGCCAAGGCGTCTCTGATGAGTTGTGAGTAGTTTACCACAGACCTTCGGGTCCATAGTTATAAGCCAGATGGCTTCTTCTCTCTCTTTTAATCTCAATAGAAAGTTCTGCTTGATCTTCTTGGAGATCTATTTGATGTAACTCTTTGCGATGTGTTTGTCGAGATCCGCTGAATTGTGGGCTTATGATCAAGTTTATCTATGAGAAATATTTGAATCTCCTCTGAATTCTTTTATGTATGATTTGTTATCTTTGCAAGTCTCTTCGAATTATCTGTTTGGTTTGGCCTACTAGATTGATCTTTCTTGCAATGGGAGAAGTGCTGAGCTTTGGGTTCAATCTTGTAGTGTCCTTTCCCAGTGACAGCAAGGGCAGCAAGGCACGTATTGTATTGTTGCCATCGAGGATAAAAAGATGGGGTTTATATCATATTGTTTGAGTTTATCACTCTACATCATGTCATCTTGCCTAATGCGTTACTCTGTTCTTATGAACTTAATACTCTAGATGCATGCTCGATAGCGGTTGATGTGTGGATTAATAGTAGTAGATGCAGGCAGGAGTCGGTCTACTTGTCGCGGACGTGATACCAATATACGTGATCATGCCTAGATAATCTCATAACTATGCACTTTTCTATCAATTGCTCGACAGTAATTTGTTCAGCCACCGTAATGCTTATGCTATCTTGAGAGAAGCCACTACTGAAACCTATGGCCCCCGGGTCTATCTTTTATCATATAAGTTTCCGATCTACTTTATTTTGCAATATTTTCTTTCCAATCTATAACATAAAAATACCAAAAATATTTATCTTATCTTATTATCTCTATCGGATCTCACTTTCGCAAATGGCCGTGAAGGGATTTGTCGGATTTCGGGTTCCGGCAGACCCTTGAGGTTCGAGCTCTGGGGTGCGCACGAAGATCTTTCCCCTACCAGCTCACGTCTTGAAGTCTTGCAAAGGATCTAGGCTAGAAAGAAGAACACACAAGGGACATGAGATTTATACTGGTTCAGGCCACCATTGTGGTGTAATACCCTACTCCAGTGTGTAGTGTGGTGGATTGCCTCAGGGGCTGATGATGAACAATACAAAGGGAGAACAGCCTCGCGAGGGACTATTCTTGAGCTGGTGCGATGAACTGCTTGGGTGAGTTCAGTCGCTTCTCTCTCTCTTTCTCTCTGATCGATCGATCTCCCAGATGCCTCAACTCTATGGTGGCTAGTCCTATTTATGGAGGGAGGCCCTGGGCCTCTTACCAAATAATGAGCGGGATGGGCGCCAACAATTGGCCATTTTGAAGGGGAACATCTAGTACACTTATCCTGACTAAAGTTGGTCTTCGGCTGCCAAAGGCTTTGACGATGACGCCGTCTGAGCTCCACGATGACCTCCATCTTGCCGCTCTCTGGTCTTGGTCTTTTTGCACGAAGGGATACAAGGACCTTTGCATGAGCAGTACCCTTTGGTCTCGTCGTCATGGCTTGCGTCATGGGCTCTTCGCTAAGTGCCCTTGCCTTGATCTCTCCGCCTCCTTGCGAGCCTGCTCGATGAGGCTGGTCAGGAAGCTCGATCGTCCGCCCAGCAATCTGGCCCCTCGCGAGGGTCTTGAGCTTGAGCTAATGAAGCTGGGCTACACTGGGACCCCACTTGAGCCACGCCGCAGGCCGCAGGCAGGCAAGTATGGGGACCCCCGTTCACAGAACGCCGACAGTAGCCCCCGGGCCCAAGGCGCGCCCGGACTTGGCTTAGCAGAGAAGCGAAGGGGCAAGTGCGAAGCGCCACGGGCCCCTATAGCCTGCGGCCTTGGGCGCCACGTGGCGACTAATTAGACGTGGGCGTCTCCGCTTCCCCACGATGCCTCGGCAACCGCATGACTTGACAAGTCCCTACATGCAAAAATAGGTCATGATTACCTGCGATCGTGGAGGCCGACGGTTGGCCTCCTCTGGCTATAAGTACGGTACGGCATGAGCCCTTTCAGTCCATTCCTTCCTGCTACTCCTTTCTCTCCATCCTGGCTACTCGCCATCCCCATGGCTCCGCCGAAGAGGTTATCGGCCGTGGAGAAGGGAAAGGCTCGTCAGGAAGGGCCTGACTCTCCTTCGACCAAGCGCGGCCGGGGCCGCCCTCGCAAGCATCCTGCGGCCCCCGTAGTGGCTTCCCGTGGTCGTGGAGGCGGTCACCTATGCGACGATGAGAGCCCGGTTGCCGATTGTGTGGTCGGCGGACTCGACCAGCACCTGGCTCCAGCTCTCCCGCTTCTTCGTGGGTGAACTTCCGGCCGGTGCTCCGGGCGGCCTCTGGCTTCAGGCGGATGGTTGCTGCAGCAGGCCTCTGGGCTTCTTTGGAGTTCTCCGTCGCCGAGATGCGGCCACGACCCGCTGGCTGGCAAGCGTTTGCCAGCGTGTGGCTGAGCGGTGGTGCACCCTGCACTTCAAGTTCGACGGCGGCGCCACCCTCAGCGTGAGGTGTTCGGGAAACGGTCGCCATCTTTGAGTGCTGCCCGAAGAGCGATGACCGTGGCTGTCGCCCAGCCCCGGCGTTGATCAGATGAAGATGGCGACAAGCTGCGTGGGCAGCGGGGCTCGGGGCTCTCAAGCGTCGGCGACTCTCCTTGAGACAGCAGCCCCTCCGGTGGCGCGACCAGCCCAGCGCCGTCGCGCCCGCTGAGGAAAATGCGGGTCGATCATTATCACGCCCGATGAAGCGAGAGGGGGATCTGGACCGAGCCCTGAGGCAGTACAAGCTCGCGCCCATGGTTGGTGCCGAGCAAGTCGTGCCTATTTTGTTTTCTTCCTTCCTGCGCAAAAAGAGAGTAGTATAGGGCCCCGCAGGCGTGTTGAACTGTTCACATTAATTATCCTGCTGTTTACGCTATCTTTTTGCCATGCTATGGTGTTGCATGTTCATGCGTGGGAACCACTTAGCTCGGTAGGAGGGACTTGTTGCAGCGCCAGACCTCGGGAGGCTTCAGTAGGAGGCCTTGTCTCAGTCTTGGGACATGTAAGGAGAAACTTGTCGGAGGGTCGGGTTTCAGCCCGGCATGGGTGGCAAGCTTGAGCCAGTGTTCACATCATGATCCCCAGGGGCATTGGTGGGAGGAGTGCTCCGCTGCGATTTTAGGCCGGGAACCTCGCGGAGTTAAACCGAGTAACGCTTCGCGAGGTGCCCCGCAGCCTCCCTCGAGAGTCACGAAAGAAAGCAGTTCGGCGAAGAGCAAAGGCGGAAAACACGGGTAGGCACCACACAACACGAAAGCAACTCCAACTAAAACTCGAATAAAGAAGAACTAACCAACTGCAGAAAACAAATGAAAAGCGCGTCCGGCACCTAATCTAGTCTTGACGTCTTCTCACCAGCGGAGCTAAGCGCTGCCATTGGGCGTGGGCGGGGCCCCGAGGCCAGGCGGCACTCCGGAGGCTCCGGGGCATGTACAACCCCACTCATTATTACGTTAGAGTGTCATGGGCGACGAGCTTCACAGGCATTGGCCTTCTTCGGAGGCAGCGGCCTTTTCTTGAGGGGGGAAGTGAGCTTCACAGGCATTGGCCTTCTTCATAGGCTCCGGGCCTTTTCCAAAAAGCGGCAAGCTTCACTGGCATTGGCCTTCTTCACAGGCTCCGGGCCTTTTCCACAGGCACTGGGCCTCGCACAGGGGTAGAACCTCCGGAGATGTTGAATGTTCCATCCGTTCGGGATGGGCACCCCCTCCTGGGTCTCCAATCGAGCAGAGCTAAGACTGGAAACATGAATAACCTTCAATGGGCCCTCCCACATGGGAGAGAGCTTGTGCAGCCCCTCCCTGGAGAGGACCCGTCTGAGCACGAGGTCCCCTACCTCAAGAGTTACGGGGTGGATGTGGCGGCGGTGGTATCGTCGCGCAGCGTGTTGATATCTTGCCGCCCGTGGCGCAACCTCTCGGCGTCGTTCCTCCCTAGCACTAGATCCGTCCCCGCATGGCGTCTGCTGCGCCTCGTTGAGCGCCGAGACCAGCGGGCGATACCGACCTGGTGAGGGAGGCGGCTTCAGCCACAGAGACGACGAAGAACGGGGTCTCGCCGGTCGGCAGTCGTGATCGTGCGGATAGACCATACTTTCGGCTGGGCTCGTCGCACCAGCCCGTCTTTGCGAGCCTCCGGCTTCTTCTTGAAAGTCTGGTTTTGAGGCCCCTCGGGACCTCGCGTTGGCTCGCTCAGCTGGCCGTTGCTTTGGGGTGTGCTATCGAAGCATAGCATATCTGCATTCAAGGTTAGCATAGTATGTTTTGAAGAGTTCTTGGTGAATTGCGAACCGTTGTCGGTGATGATGCGGTTAGGCACCCGAATCGGCTCACGAGGCCCTAATGAACTTGATCTGCGGGCCATTTGGGATGGTGTGGACAGCTTCCACCTCAGCCCACTTGGTGAACTTGTCCACGGCCACCTAAAGGTAACGATAGCCCCTGGCGCCCGAGGAATGGGCCCAGAATGTCCAGTCCCCAAACCGCGAACGGCCACGAGAGGGGTATGGTCTGCAGTCCCCCTGCCGGCTGATGGATCTGCTTGGCGTGGAATTGGAAGGCCTCACAAGCCTTCACCAGCTCGGCTGCGTTGTTGAGTGCTCAGGGCGATAGAATCCGCTGCGGGCAGCTTTGCCAGCGAGGGTCCGTGATGATGAGTGGTGCCCGGTCTCCACCATGTATGTCCGCCAATAGCTCCTGCCCTGCTCTCTAGAAATGCGATGTAAGGACCGTCATTTGGTCGCTTCGGTAGAGCTCTCCGTCCACGATCACGATGAGCCGTGGCTGGCCGCGCCACGCTCGCGTCCTCCTCCTTCTCGGCAGGGTCCCTTGCGTCAAGTAGTCCTTGAACTCTGCGATCCAACATCCTTCGAGGCTCCAATGCTAGGAGCAGGCGTGCCCCGAGGGCGGGCTGCAGGCGGGGCTCCCGAGGCGGCGGTGAGGGCTCCTCCTAGGTTGTGCCGTGTTTGATAGTTATGGCGCCGCCGAGGTTTGAAGAGTCGCTCCTCGAAGGCGCCCGAGCTCTGAGGCAACCGCTGGATGCCCTCTTGGCGATGTCATCAGCCTCTTGATTGGTGCCACGAGGCACATGCTGCAACTCCAGCCCCAGAACTGTTTCTCCATCCTGCGAACCTCCACGAGGTAGGCTTCCATGTGATCATCCTTTGGCTCGTATATTTTCTTTGGAGAAGTTGGCGAGGAGTTGTGTATCGCCCTTGATGATGGCGCTTTACCCCCAAAGCGTGCGGCTTTCAAGCCTGCTATCGGGCCTTCGTACTCTGCTATGTTGTTGGAGACCTTCTCCCGTCTTTGAAACAGAGTTATGCGGCGTAGTAGAGCTTCTCCTAAGTAGGAGATCGAGCCTGCGCCAGCCCAGCGCCATGTCGGAGAATGCCCGTCGAAGTACATGACCCAGCCGTCCGGTGCCTCGCTTCGGGAAAGTGATCGGTCCTCGCCTGCCTCAAGGCCCGGCGCCTTTGCCCATTCTTCCATGAAATCTGCAAGTGCGCCTCCCTTGATGACTCTGGTCGTGCTGAATTCCAGCTGAAGCGCTTGCAATTCGATGTTCCATTCAGCGACCCTTCCGGCTGAGTTGGGGCTCTGAGTACCCTTTCAAGGGGTATCTTTGAGGCGACCTTGATGGCATGGCCTTGGAAGTAGTGCCGCAGCTTGCGTGAGGCTACCAATAGTGCGAGGAGGAGTTTTTGAGGCATGGGGTGCCGTGCCCTTGCGTCCCGTAGCACCGTCTTGACGAAGTACGGGATGCTCGGCGAGGTTGAGGTAGTAGCGCAGCTTGCATCCTCGAGGTTGATCGCCTCTGAGGCAGCGGAACCCCAGCTCTTGGTCACTTGGAGAGGCCTCTTTTGCTTTGGGTGCGCTCCCTGCTGAGGTTGATCCTTTTCGGCTCTTGGTCGTGGTCTTGCGAGCTGTCTTGGCTTTGTTCGGTTCGGCGGGCGGCGGCTGCGGCCTTGATCCGGCGCTCCTTCCTAAGCGCCACGGGGCTGCGCTAAGCGAGTAGGGGTGGCTGCGGAGTAAACACCAAGGGCTCTGAGGCGTGGGGCTACCATCACGGAGGGCTGGTAAGGTACCTCTTGAGATCTTGGAATGCCTTGTCGGCCTCTTGATCCATTGAAGGGCCTTTCTTCTTCATCGGCTTGAAGAAAGGCGCTCGCTCCCCGGCTTGGAGATGAAGCGCCCTAAAGGCGGATTACGCCGGTGAGCTTCGCATTTCTCGAGGGTCTTTGGTGGGCTCATGTATTGACTGCCTTGACCTTTCTGGGTTGGCCTCGATGCCCCTATGGGACACGAGGAAGCCCAAACTTGCCCAGGGGACCCGAACACGCACTTCTCCGGGTTGAGCCGCAGGTCCGCCGTTGAGGCTTGCGAAGGTTTCTTCTAGGTCTTGTATCGGGTTTTTGCCTCCGAGACTTCACCACAATGTCATCGACATAAGCTTCAACATTCCTCCCGAGCTGCGGCCCAAGGCGATGTGCATCAGCCCATCGAAGGTCGGCGCTGCGTTCGCAACCCAAATGGCATGCATGTATAACAGTACACTCCACACGGGGTCAGGAAAGCCGTTTTTTCCACGTCTTCTACCGCCATCTTGATCTGGTGATAGCCCGAGAAGGCATCTAGGAAGCACAATAGGACACACTCAGCAGTGGAGTCAACGATCTGGTCGATAAGGGGGAGCGGAAATGGATCCTGCAGGCAGGCTTTGTTGAGGGTGGTGAAGTCGATACACATGCGTTCCTTTCCTCCCTTTTTCGGCACGACGACCGGGTTAGCCAACCCGATGCGGGTAGCGGACCTCGCGAATAACCCTGCTGCCTCTAGCTTGCGGGACTCTGGGCGATGAAAGCTTGTTTGTCGATGGACTGCCGCCTGTATACCTTCACAGGCGCACGTTGGGGCACACATTGAGGTGATGCTTGATCACACCCTCGAGACCCTACTAGCTGATCGAGGTTCCCATGCGAACACCTTCTTGTTCACGCTACAGGAACTTTACCTAGGCCTCCTCTGCTTTCGGGTTCGAGGTTGGCACCTATGGTGAAGGTGGCGCCCGATGGATCCGTCTTCATCGGCCGGTACCTGCTTGGTTTCCGCCTTGTCTTGGGTGAATAGTTGTTTCTTCTTAGCGGCAGCCTTGGGGGTCGGCGTCGCTGGCGGGCTGCGCCACGCGGCCGTCTTGAAAGCAAGCTTGGCGCTGCGGTGCATCCTCGTGTCTCGACATGGTAAGGGCGCCGCCGCTCCGGGCATCTTTATGAGGTTGTCGCCGGGTGAGTTGCTGCCATGAACTGGGCCAAGGCCGGGTAGCGAGGATGGCGTTGTAGGGGAGGCGATGGGGGCGATGTCAAGTCGATCAGCTCTGCGTGAAAGTTGTCGAGGTGCGAAGGTCACGGGAGGCGAATCTGTCCCAAGGAGGAGGTGGAACCGACTCGGCCTTGAAAAGGCTGCTGGGCTGAAGCCGCTCTAGTGGCACGTGGAGGCGAAGGCCTCCACCGAGAAGCTGCGTTGAGGCCGGCACCGCCGTCGATGAGGTCTGGTGGCGGCCACTTGGTAGATAGTGGGGTGCAAAGCATCGGGAGTGCACCGAATCGGCGAGTTGGAGGGTGATCGTCTAAGTTGAAGGTCGGATCGGCCTCGGCGCCACCCAGCCGGGGGCTTCTTGGTGCTTGGAGGCAGCGCCGATCTGGCGGGTGAGCGGCTTGATGTGGCGGCTCGAAGGTGGTTCTGTGAGCCGCCCAGAGAGCTGCAACGATGGGGGCATTGGCGTGGCGTAATGGGCGAGGAAGAGGTCGCGCAGCTCCTCCATGAGTCCTGAAGCCGTCGGTAGGTGGAGCAGCCACATGGGTGGAACGCCGGCGAGGGCCATGGGAAACCAGTTGGCGGCAAGACTGTTGTCGCCCGGCCTTGAGGATGGCCTCCTCGTCGCCAGCAGGAAAACCAGCGGATCCGTCGTGCCATTGTAGCACGGGCGGCATCTCAACGAACTTGTGCGGCCCTTGCACTAATCGCAAAGCGGGGCCAAGGCTCGAGCCCCAGCCCCGATCTTTGGCATCGGCTGCCGGGCCAGGCGGCGCGTTGTATGCCATGAGGGCTAAGCGATGTCGATGAACAATGGTCGTCGGAAGGAGAACGGCGCACCTACGGGCGCGCCAAATGTCGGTTCGGGTTCGGCGGACCCTTGAGGTTCGAACTCAGGGGTACACACGAAGATCTTTCCGTACCAGCTCACGTCTCGAAGTCTCGCAAAGGATCTAGGCTAGAAAGAAGAACACACAAGGGACACGACATTTATACTAGTTCAGGCCACCATTGTGGTGTAATACCCTACTCCAGTGTGTGGTGTGGTGGATTGCCTCGGGGCTGATGATGAACAATACAAAGGAGAACAGCCTCGTGAGGACTGTTCTTGAGCTGGTGCGATGAATCTGCTTGGGTGAGTTGGTCGCTTCTCTCTCTCTCTCTTTCTCTCGATCGATCGATCTCCTGATGCCTCTACTCTGTGGTGGCAAGTCCTATTTATAGAGGAGGCCCAGGCCTCTTCCCAAATAATGGCGGGAAGGGCACCAACAATTGGCCATTTGAAGGGAACATCTAGTACACTTATCTGACTAAAGTTGGTATTCGGCTACCAAAGGCTCGGCGATGGCTGTCACAGGATCCACGATGACCTCCATCCTGCCGCTCTGCTGGTCTTGGTCTTGTTGCACCGAAACAGTAACCTTTGCCTGATGCCTTGGCTTGTGCTTGCCCCCTTTGCACCAAAGGGGAAACAGGGACACTGCGCAGGCCAGCGCCCGCCTGGTCTCGATCGTCATGGCTTGCGTCACGGGCTCTTCGGGAAGTGCCCTTGCCTGGATCTCTCCGCCTCCTCATGAGCCTGCCTGATGAGGCTGCTCCTAAGGAAGCTCCTGTAAATGCCTTGAGGCCAGCCTCGCGAGGGTCTTGAGCTTGAGCTAATGAAGCTGGGCTGCACTGGGCCCCCACTTGAGCCACGCCGCAGGCCGCAGGCAGGCAAGTATGGGGACCCCCGTTCCCAGAATGCCGACAGGATTGACAACCCCTTTATCGCGTTGGTTGCGAGGTTCTTGTTTGTTTGTGTAGGTACGAGGGGCTTGTGAGGAGCCTCCTACTGGATTGATACCCTGGTTCTCAAAAACTAAGGGAAATACTTATGCTACTTTGCTGCATCACCCTTTCCTCTTCAAGGGAAAACCAATGCAGTGCTCAAGAGGTAGCAAAGATTTTCCTATAATAACTAACATATTATATATTTTTGGGGCTAGAAACATCAATGAATCCAGTAGTGGCATTAGTTTCTTCATTTGAGCAGTTTGCACACATGTCTTTTTACATCATGTTGTTGTTTTGTCTTTCGGATGTATATTTATGCATATATGCTATGGTTAGTTTTGCACATGAACATGCTCTTCATCATGCCTACTTGCTGCTGAAATTAAGCTCATGCCATGATATGTTTTATTTTGAGTTAAACAAGCTTGCAAACATGCTATCTTGAATCTGTTTCTGCCATGCCTTTAAATTCTGCCAAGTCTAGGTCTATTTAGGTCACTTGCCATGTTTTGCATTGATGCTATCATCATTTCTGTAGATATTTGGAGCATGTTCACTAAGTGAGTTTTGTTAAATGCATGTAGTACTAGCATGCCATGCTCTTGTTTGGCATGATATATTGCTGTAGCATATTTAAACTTTGCACACAAGCTGTTATGTTGCTGTTTTCAACAGATTGCATTGCATCTTGTTTGGCTTGTTATTTTCAAACCGTGCATCCGTTTTCGGTGATCTTCATATCGATTTCATTCGAAATCTCCCAACCTATCCATTGGCGTGCTTGGTTTTTGAAGTTGCGCCGTGATCATCCTTCCCCTTCCGGAGTACCATATGCATTGCACATCTTATCTTGCATTCCATGCCATGTCTTGCATCATGTTGCTTGCGCATTGCACCGTGATTGATTGTTGTTCCTTTGCTTGTGTTCTTGCTTTGGGTAGATCTGGGAGACGAGTTCGTGAACGAGGAACCTGTTGAGTCACGCTTAGAAGGAGCAAGCTTTACGACAACTCTGAGAACTTTGCGAGCAAGATGACCATCACCCTCGATATCACTTCTATCTTTGCTTGCTAGTTGCTTCGTTCTATCGCTATGTTGTGCTACCTATCACTTGTTCTTGTGCCTTCCATATTGCCATGTCAAGCCTCTAACCCACCTTCCTAGCAAACTGTTGTTCGGCTGAGTTACGCTTTTGCTCAGCCCTCTTATAACATTGTTAGTTGCGGTGAAGTTAAAGATTGCTCCATGTTGGAACATGTTTATGTTGGGATATCACAATATCTCTTATTTTAATTAATGTATCTATATACTTGGTAATGGGTGGAAGGCTCGGCCTTATGCCTAGTGTTTCTTCCACTCTTGCCACCTTAGTTTCCATCTTACCGGTGTTATGTTCCTTGATTTTGCATTCCTCACGCGGTCGGGTTTATGGGAACCCCTTGACAATTCGCTTTGAATAAACCTCGTCCGGCAAGGCCCAACCTTGGTTTTACATTTGCCTAACAACCTACTAACTTTCCTTGGGCGTTATAAACCCGAGGGTCATCTTTATTTTAACCCCCAGGCAAGTGCTTCTCAATTGTTGGTCGAACAGGCGATGTCCGGCGCCCCTGGCAACCAAGGTCTATGCAAACCCGGCGTCTTGCCCATTCGGTGTGCCACGAGAGCGAGATCGTGCGACTCCTATCTGGATTTGTTAGCACATCGGGCGGTCTTGCTAGTCTTGTTTTACCATTGTCAAAATGTCTTGTAACGGGATTACGAGATCTGATCGGGCCTTCTCGGAGAAGGAATATCCTTCGCTGATCGTGAGAGCTTGTGATGGGCTAAGTTGGGACACCCTGCGAGGTATAAACTTTCGAGAAGCGGTGCAGCGTTTATGTGGAAGATGGGAATTTGTTAATATCCGGTTATAGAGAACTTGACACTTGACTTAATTAAAAGCGAATCAACGCGTGTGTAGCCGTGATGGTCCCTTCTCGTGAGTCCGGAAGTGAACACGGTTTGGGTTATGTTTGAGCGTAAGTAGTCTTGAGGATCACTTCTTGATCACTTCTATATGGCGACCGTTGTGTGGTTTCTTTTCTTACTCTTGTACTCGCCTTTATCCACCATATTTTTCTTATCAATTGCTGCAACTCCACCTCATTACCACATCCTACCCATGAGCTTAAATAGTTTCGATCTCGCGGGTTTTGAGATAAGCTGAGTTCTCGTGAATCACAGAAACTACCAAAACACTTGCAGTGCCGATGATACTAGTGCGGGTGATGCTACCGAATTCAAGTGGTAGTTCGGCGAGGTCCTTGGCTGTTACTCGTGTCTTTTCACGATGATCATTAGTGGAGACCGGTTGGGACGATTGGGGATCTAGCATTTGGGGTTATCTTCCTTTTCATTTGGATTTGTCCGTAGTCAGACTATGTGTGTATTTTGGATGATGTATGACTTATTTAAGTATTGTGTGAAGTGGCGATTGTAAGCCAAGTCTATTTATCCCTTCTTTGTTCATTACATGGGATTGTATGAAGATGACGCTTCTTGCGACAAAACCACAATGCGATTATGCCTCTAAGTCGTGCCTCGACCGTGGGAGATACAACCGCATCATGCGATACAGCCGCATCGTGGGTGTTACAAGTTAATGTCGAGCCATCCACGACTTAGGAGCCCCCGCTTGATCGAATCAGCGGCGTTGTTGAGTCTAGAACAAAAAAATTTGAGTCTTAGGATTATATATATCCGAGTAGAATTCTCTTTACTCCTCGGTCCCTTTATCGCTCTGGTGAGGCCTCTGACGTAGATGTTTTGTCTTTCTGTCCTCAAATTTCACTAATTTTTTTAGGATCACGGGGTATCTTGGGATCGTTCCGATATTCTTGTGACAAGAACACTATTCTTGGTGCCTCGACATTTAGGGGTTGTGGTAGTGCCCGGGAGTTGAGCTCGAGTCTTGTCGTCACAATTTTATCGTTGCAGTTACGGAATACGAGTTTAGCCGACATCGAAAATCTCTTTTATGCAGCTAGTGGTAAGATAACCTTGGCGCCACCGATCTTTGGGCGAGTATTATATGTTGAAGTATAAGTTGTGATGAGATATATTTATAATTTGATTCTAGTCTCTTTGATAAAAGCTGTTTGACAATGACTTATAGATATATTATCATAATTTTAATTTAATTCAACTGCATGTGGATATGTTGATATTGATTTATAGCTATTTTGAATTTTAGCTATGTCTCTTTATTAAATTCGAAATTTAAAATACCTCTGTCAATTTTGCGATTCTACTTTTTGCTTATTGCTATTCTCTTGCTAATAGTTGATAGTAGTGCTCTTGATGTTCCTGTTTGCTTCATTTTGCCATATGAGTCATTTATTGCTTATATGTAGTAGGTTTGGGAGCCTTGAACCATTTGTCTTTTTCATGCTTTCATTCTAGTATATAAGGTCAATATTCTGTTTGATTGGTTAGTATTATTTGTTGCAATGAACTTGATATACTTGTATAATTATTTCTGAAAATTTGCATAGAAATTTAATACGTTTTATTATAAATTAATAGAAATTTTTAATTTTTATTAAAATTTATAGTATACATCTTCTAATTTTTTAATTTTAAGTTCTAAATTTTGATTGCTTTTTTGATGTTTTTTGGTTCCTAAATTTGGTTTATGTCTACCTATATAGGGTATGAATAGATTGGTGTGGTTTCTTCTTATAATTATGGTGTTTGGGGGTTTTAATTTGGTAAATTTGGTCTTAAATATGGTGGAAAGTAAGTTGGATTACAGTCTAGAAAGGGTTAAAAGAGCTAAGGCTTGGGTTGGGGGAAAATTTTCTTTGTTATGGCTTTATTGGAAGACTATTATCCTTATATGTTTCAGGGTTTTTTAGATCTGTTAGTTTTCCTTCTTGTGTATGAGCCTTAGTATTATACTTGTGTTTATTCCTTTTGAGAAACTGTTTTTTTGTTACCAATATTTTTTAAAACTTTGAGCAGAATTTTTTATTTAATCTTATCTTTTATATTTTTAGATTTTATCCCATTTTTAATATGGGTTTACTACTTGGAAGAACCGTATGCGGACTGCTACAGCGTGATGCGCTACCGGCAAGCCCTGCCTCTCTATCAAATCCGTAGGGTTCACGCCCGGAGCTTTAAGGAAGGAACCTTGTCCTTAGGCGTGTTTGGTCCACCAAGGGTGCAAACAAGTTGGCGCCAAAGTGGGAAGGCTCTTACCGGGTAGTCTGAGTCACCGGACACGCATGAGTCCATCTGGAGACCGGAGATGGCATTCAATTGCAAAACTCATGGAACATTGAGCATCTCCGTAAGTTCTACCTGTAAGTAGCTTGTCGGACCTGCACAGCAGCCACCCTTTTATCTGAGCCTTGCGAAGTTTCATGTATTGCTTTGTACAAAGCCAGGTGCAGATCCTAAGCACCAGATAAATAAACGAAGCGCTGGGCCCCCCCAAAACTTGTATGCATGCATAAGCATATCATGAGTATAGCATGTTCATGTAGATAAGGTTGCATGTAGCTCTATTTTCCTATGCACTAAGCTACAGGGTTCTTGCCGCGGACTTGGTCTCGAAGAGATGAAATGGAGACAAGCCTACATAGTGGTCCCTAGCAAGCCAAATAGATAAGTTCCTCCTTATCCATACCTTTTCTGTAAAGTGAAAACTTGTGCAGATGAAAACCTTGTCACCCTCGAAACATAGGTGCTCTCATCATACGGACTTCAGCTTTGCTACGGGAGAGAAAGTCTCAGCGTAGTCAATCCCCTGAACTTGTCGATAACCCTTAGCGACATGTCGAGCTTTATATATGGTGACATTACCATCTGCGTTCGTCTTCTTCTTAAAGATCCATTTGTTTTCTATCGCTCGCCGATCATCGGGCAAGTCTGTCAAAGTCCACACTTTTTTTTCATACATGGATCCTATCTCGGATTGCATGGCTTCCAGCCATTTGTTGGAATCTGGGCCCACCATCGCTTCTTCATAGTTCGAAGGTTCACCGTTGTCTAACAACATGATTTCCAAGACAGGGTTGCCGTACCACTCACAGTGCGGAGCGTGTCCTTATGGACCTTGAGTTCGATAGGAGCTTGATCCGAAGTATCTTGATCATCATCATTAACTTCCTCTCTTGTCGGTGCAGGTACCACAGGAACATTTTCCTGAGTTGCGCTACTCACCGTTTCAAGAGGTAGTACTTCATCAAGCTCTACTTTCCTCCACTTAATTCTTTCGAGAAAACTCTTTCTCGAAAGGACCCGTTATTGGCAACAAAGATCTTGACTTGGATCTTAAGTACAAAGTATACCCTATGGTTTCCTTAGGGTATCCTATGAATACGCATTTTTCCGACTTGGGTTCGATCTTCGCAGGTTGAAGTTTCTTGACATAAGCATCGCATCCCCAAACTTTTAGAAACGAACACTTAGGTTTCTTCCCAAACCATAATTCATACGGTGTCGTCTCAATGGATTTATACGGTGCCCTATTTAAAGTGAATGTAGCTGTCTCTAGAGCGTATCCCCAAAATGATTGCGGTAAATCAGTAAATGACATCATAGATCGCACCATATCCAATAGAGTGCGATTACGACGTTCGGACACACCATTTCGCTGACGTGTTCCAGGCGGCGTGAGTTGTGAAACGATTCCACATTTTCTTAAGTGCGTACCAAATTCGTGACTTAAGTATTCTCCCCCACGATCTGATCGTAGGAACTTTATCCTTTGGTCATGTTGATTCTCTACCTCATTCTGAAATTCCTTGAACTTTTCAAAGGTCTAAGACTTGTGTTTCATCAAGTAGACATACCCATATCTACTCAAGTCAACAGTGAGAGTGAGAACATAATGATATCCTCCGCGAGCCTCAAGGCTCATTGGACAGCACACATCAGTATGTATGATTTCCAATAAGTTGGTTGCTCGCTCCATTGTTCTGGAGAACGGAGTCTTGGTCATCTTGCCCATGAGGCATGGCTCGCATGTGTGAAACGATTCATAATCTAGAGACTCTAAAATTCCATCAGCATGGAGCTTCTTCATGCGCTTGACACCAATGTGACCAAGGCGGCAGTGCCACAAGTATGTGGGACTATCGTTATCAACTTTACATCTTTTGGCATTCACACTATGAATATGTGTAACATTACGCTTGAGATTCATTAAGAATAAATCATTCACCAGCGGGGCATGACCATAAAACATATCACTCATATAAATAGAACAACCATTATTCTCGGATTTAAGTGAGTAGCCATCTCGAATTAAACGAGATCCTGATACAATGTTCATGCACAAAGCTGGTACTAAATAACAATTATTGAGGTTCAAAACTAATCCCGTAGGTAAATGTAGAGTTAGAGTGCCGACGGCGATCACATCGACCTTGGAACCATTCCCGACGCGCGCCGTCACCTCGTCCTTCGGCAGTCTCCACTTATTCCGCAGCTCCTGCTTTGAGTTACAAATATGAGAAACCGCACCGGTATCAAATACCCAGGAGCTACTACGAGCACTGGTAAGGTACACATCAATTACATGTATATCACATATACCTTTTGTTTTGCCGGCCTTCTTGTCCGCTAAGTACTTGGGGCAGTTCCGCTTCCAGTGACCACTACCCTTGCAATAAAAGCACTCAGTCTCAGGCTTGGGTCCATTGCTTGACTTCTTCCTGGCAACTGGCTTACCAGGCGCGACAACTTCCTTGCCGTCCTTCTTGAAGTTCTTCTTACCCTTGCCTTTCTTGAACTTAGTGGTTTTATTCACCATCAACACTTGATGTTCCTTTTTGATCTCTACCTCTGCTGATTTTAGCATTGATTATACCTCAGGAATGGTCTTTTCCATCCCCTGCATATTGAAGTTCATCACAAAGCTCTTGTAGCTCGGTGGAAGCGACTGAAGGATTCTGTCAATGACCGCGTCATCCGGGAGATTGACTCCCAGCTGAGTCAAGCGGTTGTGCAACCCAGACATCTTGAGTATGTGCTCACTGACAGAACTATTTTCCTCCATCTTACAGCTGAAGAATTTGTCGGAGACTCCATATCTCTCGACCCGGGCATGAGCATGGAAAAGCATTTTCAGCTCCTCGAACATCTCATATGCTCCGTGTTGCTCAAAACGCTTTTGGAGCCCCGGTTCTAAGCTGTAAAGCATGCCTCACTGAACGAGGGAGTAATCATCAGCACGAGACTGCCAAGCATTCATAACGTCTTGGTTCTCTGGGATTGGTGCTTCACCTAGCGGCACTTCTAGGACATAATCTTTCTTGGCTGCTATGAGGATGATCCTCATGTTCCGGACCCAGCCCGTATAGTTGCTGCCATGATCGGGTAGACATGAGCGTTGGCCATTTGATCTACAAGACATATTGTAAAGATTTTAGACTAAGTCATGATAATTAAGTTCATCTTAATCAAATTATTTAATGAACTCCCACTTAGACAGACATCCCTCTAGTCATGTAAGTGAAACATGATCCGAGTCAACTAGCCCGTGTCCGATCATCACGTGAGACGGACTAGTTAACATCGGTGAACATCTTCATGTTGATCATATCTTCTATACGACTCATGCTCGACCTTTCGGTCTTCCGTGTTCCGAGGCCATGTGTGTACATGCTAGGCTCGTCAAGTCAACCTAAGTGTATTGCGTGTGTAAATCTGGCTTACACCCGTTGTATTCGAACGTTAGGATCTATCACACCCGATCATCACGTGGTGCTTCGAAACAACGAACCTTCGCAACGGTGCACAGTTAGGGGGAACACTTTTCTTGAAATTATTGTGAGGGATCATCTTACTTACTACCGTCGTTCTAAGTAAACAAGATGAAAAACATGATAAACATCACACGCAATCATAATAGGGACATGATATGGCCAATATCATATAGCTCCTTTGATCTCCATCTTCGGGGCTCCATGATCATCTTCGTCACCGGCATGACACCATGATCTCCATCATCATGATCTCCATCATCGTGTCTCCATGAAGTTGCTCGCCAACTATTACTTCTACTACTATGGCTAACGTGTTTAGCAATAAAGTAAAGTAATTTACATGGCGTTTCTCAATGACACGCAGGTCATACAAAAAATAAAGACAACTCCTATGGCTCCTGCCGGTTGTCATACTCATCGACATGCAAGTCGTGATTCCTATTACAAGAACATGATCTCATACATCACATATATATCATTCATCATTCATCAAAACTTTGGCCATATCACATCACAAAACACTTGCTGCAAAAACAAGTTAGACGTCCTCTAATTGTTGTTGCAAGTTCTTTATGTGGCTTCTATAGGTGATCTAGCAAGAATGTTTTCTTACCTACGTTAAAGCCACAACGTGATTTGCCAACTTCTATTTACCCTTCATAAGGACCCTTTTCATCGAATCCGCTCCAACTAAAGTGGGAGAGACAGACACCCGCTAGCCACCTTATGCAACTAGTGCATGTCAGTCGATGGAACCTGTCTCACGTAAGCGTACGTGTAAGGTCGGTCCGGGCCGCTTCATCCCACAATACCGCTGAAGCAAAATAAGACTAGTAGTGGCAAGAAAGTTGACAACATCTACGCCCACAACAAATTGTGTTCTACTCGTGCAAAGAGAACTACGCATAGACCTAGCTCATGATGCCACTGTTGGAGAACGTTGCATAAAATAAAAATCTTCCTACGTTCACCAAGATCAATCTATGAGTTCATCCAACAACGAGAGAGGGGAGTGCATCTACATACCCTTGTAGATCACGAGCGGAAGCGTTCAAGAGAACGGGGTTGAGGGAGTCGTACACGTCGTGATCCAAATACCGGAGATCCTAGCGCCGAACGGACGGCACCTCCGCGTTCAACACACGTACGGTCAGCGTGACGTCTCCTCCTTCTTGATCCAGCAAGGGGGAAGGAGACGTTGATGAAGATCCAGCAGCAGGGATCCGACAGGGCTTCACCAAGCGTCTGCAGGAGGGAGAGGTGTAGCAAGGGGGAAGGGAGGCGCCAGGGGCAAGGGTGCGGCTGCCCTCCCTCCCTCCTCTTTATACAGGGTCCCCAGGGGGGGCGCCGGCCCTAGGAGATGGGATCTCCTAGGGGGGCGGCGGCCAAGGGGGAGCCTTGCCCCCCAAGGCAAGTGGAGGAGCCCCCTCCCCTAGGGTTCCCAACCCTAGGCGCAGGGGGGCCCAAGGGGGAGCACCAGCCCACTAGGGGCTTGTCCCCTCCCCACTTCAGCCCATGGGGCCCTCCGGGATAGGTGGCCCCACCCGGTGGACCCCCGGGACCCTTCCGGTGGTCCCGGTACAATACCGGTGACCCCCGAAATTCTCCCGATGGCCGAAACAACACTTCCTATATATAATTATTCACTTCTGGACCATTCCGGAACTGCTCGTGACGTCCGTGATCTCATCCGGGACTCCGAACAACTTTCGGTTTGCTGCATACTAATATCTCTACAACCCAAGCGTCACCGAACCTTAAGTGTGTAGACCCTACGGGTTCGGAGATATCTGGAACATGACCGAGATGCCTCTCGGTCAATAACCAACAGCGGGATCTGGATACCCATGTTGGCTCCCACATACTCCTCGATGATCTCATCGGATGAACCACGATGCCGAGATTCAATCAACCCGTATTCAATTCCCTTTGTCAATCGGTATGTTACTTGCCGAGACTTGATCGTCGGTATCCCAATACCTCGTTTAGTCTCGTTACCGGCAAGTCACTTTACTCAAATACCATAATGCATGATCCGTGACCGGACACTTGGTCACATTGAGCTCATTATGATGATGCATTACCGAGTGGGCCCGAGATACCTCTCCGTCATACGGAGTGACAAATCGATCTCGATTCGTGTCAATCCAACAAACACTTTCGGAGATACCCGTAGTGAACCTTTATAGTCACCCGGTTATGTTGTGATGTTTGGCACACCCAAAGCACTCCTCGGTATCCGGAGTTGCACAATCTCATGGTCTAAGGAAATGATACTCGACAATTGGAAAAGCTCTAGGTAAGCGAACTACACGATCTTTGAGCTATGCTTAGAATTGGGTCTTGTCCATCACATCATTCTCCTAATGATGTGATCCGCTATCAATGACATCCAATGCCCATAGTCAGAAACCATGACTATCTGTTGACCAACGAGCTAGTCTACTAGAGGCTCACTAGGGACTTGTTGTGGTCTATGTATTCACACATGTATTGCGATTTCCGGATAACACGGTTATAGCATGAATAATAGACAATTACCATGAAGACAGAAATATAATAATAACCATTTATTATTGCCTCTAGGGCATATTTCAAACAAGACCCTCGCGAGGGGCAAAGCCTCGCGAGGCGGACGACACCAAGGCCTCCAAGGGGATCGGCCACCTCAGGCTGGCTCCCGAGGAGCAGACATTTCTATGCAAGGTGCACACCATGAGGCTCAACTGACATGAGCCATGAAGATCAAGGCCAGGTGGGCGCCATCGGTACCAGTTTCCTCTTTGTTGCAAAGGAGGAAAGCGGCAGTCTTGAGTCTCGAGGTATCAGCCAACGGTTTCCATTCTGGTGCAACAAGACCAAGACCGGTAGGACGGTAGGATGGAGGTCGCTTCCGAGCCCACCACAGCATCACGACCAGAGGCTTTTGCAGGCGAAGACCACTTTAGTCAGGATAGGATGTACTGCTTGTCCCCCTTCAAATCTGGCCGTTGTGGGATCCCTTCCCGCCAATATTTGGGAAGAGGACCAAGGCCACTATAAATAGGACTTAGCCACCACCATAGAAGGGGAGATCAGTCCGAATGGAGCGAAGCCATTTCTCCTTCACCGGCTCTCTTGATCTCAAGAACACCTCACCTCCCGATGTTGTTTATCCATTATAATAGTTCATCCTCAGCCCCTCGAAGCAATCCAACACAAAGCGGGGTAGGGTATTACACCGCATAAGGTGGCGAAGCAGGATAAACTATTGTGTCTCTCTCCCTTTGACCTCGGCGAGTAGGCAGGCTGGGTAGGTTGAGATCTCCGCACGCACCCTAGAGTTCGAACCTCTCAAGGGTTTGTGGAACCCAAAATCCAACATTTGTCACGCCAGGTAGGGGTGCGTTGGAGATCTGCTGCTCCATCCACCACATCCCGCAACTGTCTCCGATGGCAGGCGCTCCCTCGTCGACTCGGCCGTCGCGCACCTTCGGGGGAGCCATGGTCCTCCGCTCTTTCACCGCCACCTTGCGACAGGTGGAGTGGCCACCCAAGTTTAGGCCGAAGATGCCGCCACACTACGACGGTGTGGTGGATCCGGCCGGCTTCCTCCAGGCGTACGAGCAGGCAGTTTGAGTGGCCGGCGGAGACGACAAGGTGATGGCCAACTGGCTCCCCATGGCTCTCATAGGTGCACCGCGTGCCTCGCTGCTGAACCTGTCAGAGTCTTCTGTGGCCTCCTGGGAGGAGCTGCGCGGCCTCTTCATCACACACTTCGCGACACGCGCCGCGCCCGCCATCGCGGCGGCTCTCTGGTGGCTCGTAGGTGCCATCCTCCGACCGCCATATCAAGCAGTTCTAATGCCAAGTAAGCTCCACCCAGGTGATCTCGGGGGCTCCCCTGGGCTGGGCAGCTCCCAAGGCCGACCTCACCTTCGTCCCAGAAGATCATCCAGGTACCACTACGGGAGCATGCACGCTCCCGATACTCTGCACCCCCACCATCTGCAACGTGGCGTTCACCAAGACCCTCATCGACGGCGAAGCTGGCCTCAACATGCTCTCCGTGGAGCCATTCGGCTTGCTTCACGTGTCCCACGGCCGGCTTTGCCCCACCATGCCCTTCTCCGGGGTCGGCGACGACTCCACCAGCCCCCTGGGGCAAGTCCGCCTCCCCGTCACTTTAGGGACCCGCGACAACTACCGCACGGAGATCATCGACTTTGACCTCATGAAGATGCCAGGTAGCGACGGCATCCTCACAGTGGCAGGGGACACCAAGGACGCGTTGCATGCCCTAAAGCTTGTATTTGGGACTGCGGCGTCCGTGCAATAGCGAGAAAGAGGGCCACGAGGCTCTAGGGGCAGCACCAGCCAAGAATAAGTAGCTGTTTTCCCAAGACCGAGCCGATACGAAGCAAGTGTCAGTTGATGAGGATGGGGCGTCAGGCTCCACCTTCACCATATGAGCTGGCCTCCCCCAGGACCAAGAGAAGGCGTTGGTCATCTTCTTGCGCGCTAACAAGGAAGTGTTCACATGGGAGCCCAAGGACCTGGTCAGGGTTCCAAGGGGAAGAACCGAGCATCACCTGAGGGTATGCCCAAAAGTGCGTCCAGTGAAGCAGAAGGCCCGACGAGAGTCGACCGAGAATAAGGCATTCATCATCCAAGAAACCCAAGCTGCGGGATCTTTGGAGTCATTAGGAGGTACGCACTACAAAAAAAGACAAATCCGTGACATTTTGGGCGAATGAATTTTTTCTGTCATACTTATGACACTTCTATGATGATAATTGTGACAAAACCGGTATCATCATAGATGTCTTTGAGCTCCTACTTCTATGACAAAAATCATGACAAAAATGGGCTTTTCGTCTGGCGGGCGGAGGCGCAGCTGCATGACATTCTTTGGGCGTCGATGACGGAAAAACCATGGTAGAAGCGGCGAGGAAAACATCGGGGAGTTCCCGATTTACGGTCGGTGGTCGAGGGCCGAGCGATGTGCGTTTCTCTCGTACAGTACGCTCGTGGGTGCAAGGCGTTGGGCTCTAATTGAACCCGAGTGAGGCATCGCCTAACTGAACCCGAGCGATTGCACTACAGGCTACGCGTTACTGAACCTGAGCGATCGAGCGATTTTTCCTTCGCTACTGCTGCTAACTGAAGCTGATCGATGCTACCTCTAGATGAACAGTGAGATTTGCTGGGAGGTTTGGATGAATAGTGAGCGTTGCTGGGGGGTTTGGATGAATAGTTCCTTGTGGGGGTGGATGAACAGGCCCCCGTGGTGTTGCCTCTGTATGAACAGGACCCCGATCAATCGAGCCGGTTGGGGCTGGATGAACAGGACCCCGTGGAGGGTTGGATGAACAGGACGACCCCGTGGAGGGCTGGTAGAACAATAGCCAGTGGAGGGCTGGATGAACAGTAGCCCATGGAGGGGTGGTTGAATAGGAGCCCGTGGAGAGGGTGGAGTAGCGCGCGGTGGAGGCTAGATGAACAGGAGCCCGTGGATGAACAGTCGCAAGTGGAGGCTGGAGGAGGTCGACGGTGGATGAACAGTAGCCCCGTGGAGGTTGAAGGAGGTCGACGGTGGAGATGAACAGTATGCCGTGGAGTCCCGTTTTGCGATACGCCACCCCCCTCCCGATGAACAGGACCCCGTTTGACGGCGCTCCAACACAAGTCCGTTTCCCCGTTTTGCGATGCGCCACACCCTCCCGATCAACAGGACCCCGTTTCAATCATAGGAGGTCCAACACAAGTCTGTTTCCTCCATTTTGCGGTACGCCAGACCCCTCCCGATGAACATGATCGTGTTTCGAATGTGGCGGGTCGAACACAAGGCTGTTTCCTCTATTCTACGGTACGCTAGGCCTCGTTTCCATCGGTTGTTTTGTCCAAGCCCTCCTGATGAACACGACGATGCATTTCGTTCCGGCCCAGCCGGTTGGCTCCCCATGAACACGGCAGCGAAGTTGTTTCTTGTTCGACCTAGCCATGTATCGAGCCCTGGCGTGCGTATGCATGATTAGGGATTCGAGACCCGCCCGTATGTGCGTGCGGGGCGTATTTCTTTCTTGCACTGCGGCGTTGTGCGTACGTGTACATGCTACGTGCACGCCTCTACTATGACACGTGTGCGCCTCTACATCGACCAGTATGTACGTACACGTTCGCGACCAGAATGAGAACGCTATGTACGCTTCGACCAGGTCGCTCCCGTTTGTCAGACACTTCCTTGCGTGTGAAGATGTAGCTGGTGCGTCCAAGTAGTTAGGGGGCCGAATCATTTTTTTGCCCGGACGCACTTCCTTGCGTGCGAAGATGTAGCTGGTGGGTCCTAGCTGTCAGGGGGGGAACATTTTTTTCATGAAATATGGTGGCCCGTCCGGTGGGTCCCTGCTTTCAGGTGGAGGAATCATTATTTTCCGCATAATAAGGTGGCACTTCCTTGAAGATGTCGTGGACCCAGCTGTCAGCCTCTCCACGTACAATACACTTTAGATGGAAGTCGGTCGTTGACCACGTTGACCACACCGTGCCGAGTGCACCAGGGCGGTGGACGACGGCGAGGCCTAGGAAGGGGACGACACCGAGCCGAGGAAGACGCAACAGTGGAAGCCTGCACAGAGAGGAGTATGAGGGTTTAATGGTTCGGCTGCGGTGTGAGGTTGCCATCACCACAGAATAACAGGGGGTGTGCGTGAGTAGAGGTATGGCCTGGCCAGCGGTCGGAGTAGTAGAGGGCGGTGAGGCCTCCGCGACATCACAGCTGGCCATGGGAGGCAGGAGCACGCGACACGACCGGTGCTGCTTTGGGCAGCTGGAGCAAGAAGACGAGAGGTTCAAGAAGCACTACGGCCGTTGGATGGACATCGTACGGTCACTGTAGCTAGAATCGTTTATATTGACAAAGTTGATAAAGCCCTTGGTACGCGTCAACTTAGTAGGCCCATAGGTCAGTCTCCGAAACGGTGCGCCCCAGATGCCAGGGGAGGAATCATTTTTTGAGCGGCTAAAGCAAGAATATCCGAGATTGAAGAAGAGGCACGACATCCATTGGGTGGAAATCCAACGGCCACAACTGCTAGAACCGTGTGTTGTGGACAAAGCCTTGCATACGCGTCAATTTAGTTTTTTTAGGGGACGCGTCAACTTAGAAGGCCCACAAGTTTGTGTCAGAGAACATATAGCCCATTTGCGATTTGTAAGAATGTACAGCCCATTTTTTAATTCTAATGGAATTTACTACAGCCCATTTATAGTTTGTTAAAAGTACAGCCCAACTTCTAGCTAGGACAACGATTAATAATTTTAACCAACCGCTCAAAACAGAATTCAAAAAAAATTCCCACATTTTGATGGAATCCGAAATATTTTTATCTGAAATTTCTTGTGAGATTAAATATAATTTCAAAATAAAGTTGTATTACGTTAAAATCCAACGAAATATTGCGCACGCAACAAGTAATGAAATTAAAATTTTCAAAATCCAAAAATAATATATTTTTTAAACTAATTACGCATTTGGTGCATTTTTTATAGTTACTGCCCAGTTATTATAATTACATCCCATTTATTACTTCTTAAAGTCCATTTTCTTGTTAAGCCTAATGCATACCTCCTAGAAAAGTTTGCAGACCAGCAGGGCGGAGAATAACAAGTTGACCCGGATATTTTGTACAACTGTCGGCCCAGTTGCATTGCTGATGTTGAAAAAAGGCCTGTGTAGTATAGTACAACCTAACATGGCTACTCAGCCCACATTCAGCGACGCCGGAAAGGCCCATACAAGGCTTCTGTACAAATTCTTGAAGTCACTGAGCTCAATTAATAACTTAAGAAAAAAGTTAGATTATGGTGGAACCTAATTAAAAGTTGTCACGAGGAAAGAAATAATTCAACGGGTCCCACTTGTGCGTGTGTGTGTGTGAGAGAGACCCATCGGTCGATGCTCGTAAATACATATTTCAGCCATATGCATTGCTAATGGTCAGTATAAACTTATATAGTTGACACAATCATATAGAACATCATAGCACACTGAACTTGCATACAAAAATTTCACGCAGGCGGCACAATCAGAATGGAAGCAGTGGATCGCTACGGGTAGGGCTATGTTGAAACCAACGAACTCGTACATAACGGTTCATCGTCTTTATGAATGACGGGGAAATATCTTGAATGCTGTGCAAAGAATACAGAGAGACAACACAATAAGTTCTGCTAGCACATTAAGTTGACATACATCCCTTTCTAAAAAAAGTTCAAGTACAAAATTAGGATAGGTCACAATCAATTGTACTGGCACATCAGTGCTTCACACCCATAGCTTGGATTTAACTAGTATCTAACAAGATTCAGTTGTTACCTCAAATTAGAGCACATCCAGGCAGCCAGCCCTGCCTCTTCTCCCAAAGTAGCAGTGGCCTTCACCGCGCAATGGAGTAGGCCCTGTGCCATCCATCGTTCCAAGCAACACGGGGAAAGTCTGACGTTGACTCCCGTAATGGACGTCGTCGACGGACCCTGGCACCAGCGGCGGCGGCAGGACTTCGATTGATGGATTGACCACTTCTTCGACATGCACGAACACTCGATACAGGTACAAGTTCACCAGCGCGCTATCACAGAACACACGTTGGGAAGATTTGAACACATGACTGCAGTCGAAAGTTGTCCGGAACCTAACGAAGAAATCAGCCGATGGCGGACAGACTTCAACGAGCAAGTAACTTATTTGGATGCCATGCGCAATGCCAAGAGCTTTGACAAGGTCGTCCAGCGAGACGGGAGGCCGGTCGCCGTTGATGGTTACCATCAACACTTTGCCGGCAAACTAGTCGTCAAGCGCCGCCATGCCACATTTGAGCGACAGCACGCAGCGACCGAAGGCAGGACAGACCTCAGGATCTCCGGCTCGGAGATCAGCGTTGACCGGCGACATGATAGTGCGCTTGACTACAGGGAGTACAGGAGGGGGATATGGGGGAACATGAGTAGGAATTGAGATTCCAGAGGTGGGGGAGGGGCGGGAGATTGGGGATGAAAAGGTAGCATGAATTTCAAACACGTGCCAATATGCTCTCGGCGCGCAAGTGCACGAAAACCCCGGTGGCGCCCACATGTCGGCCTAAGAGTCCTTATTCTTTCTTTTTGGAGAGCCTGACGTTTTTTGAGGATCTTTTGAGAGCCCGACTTGAGAGACATAATTGACCTGTTTGGCATTGCGTTACTATTCGGCCCATATTCAACGACACCTCACTGGCCCAAACAAGTGTACATCATCGAAAAGACACTAAGCTCAAATTATATAACTTGAAAAAAGGAGATATAATCTGAAACTTTGGAGAATGGTGATGCCCTCATTTAGCCCACCCGATAGTTCGAGACAATAAACAGTTTGAATCAACGATATATACAACATTCAAACACGGCTAGTGACTACTCTTGACATAAACAAACAAGACATGATAGTTCATAAGAAGTCTTGCTACACCACCAAAACGCACCCATCTGCAGTGCTCAGACTCTCGTGATCTAGATGAGAATGGCATTCTAAATAGAGGCAACTATTACATAGTATGAGTGACATAGACGAGGATGACCAAACGACAAGGAAGATGCATAACAAAAGAAAGAACTACCCATCCGAGAACAAGCAGCAAAAAAACAAAGTCATTCAACGAGATGATCCAACACCATCATAATTTGCAGCCCCGCTTCAGCGACTAGTGATCCGGAGACACCAGTACTCCACCCTTTCGAAGCAACAACCCAATGACCTATCAACCTGAAGGCTTGAACCACATCACTGCCTGTCGTAGTTGAGACATCCAAGGATCATAGTTAATCCGGATGCCTTTGTCATTCTCTCCTTCTTTTGGATGCGGGCTATATTGTTGACAATCAGGGGAGTTTGCTCCCGAACTCCTAGGGCTCGCCGTGTAGAAACAATTTTCCATAGCAAAGAGAGCCTCTCTGCCATCAAGGGCCTTGCCAATGGTGATCTCCTGGTTATTCAGATAATTGAGTCCGAGAAACAGAGAGTGTGAACCAAGGCTGTTTACCCACCTCCAACTAAAAAATCCTGAAGGCCCCAACAAGCTGGTATCCTGCTCATAGGCGTAACAGCCCATTGTCCGGATACTCATGTATTTCACGATGCTTGTATACTGATGGGGTTTTTGCAATATAACTTTTCGGCTCATGTGTGCGAATGATCATCAATCTTTTGTCGTCATCGATCGGCGAGGAACGGTTGTGCTTCCTGTTTTTGGCAAAGGTGGTGTGATTACAAAGGCGATGCTTGTAGGTACCTTGCATCATATCAAAAAGGACAGGCATTGTTAATGTAAGATCAGCATTGTTCAGAGTATGAGTAGGATAATGCAAGAAACAACATTGATATGTACCTGTTGGAACTGGGAGGAAAATACAGGGAAATGTATACTGGGTTCGAAAATATAGAAGTGCCATGCATGGTTATACTCATGTTATCTACTTAATCGATTCTTCACAGGAAACTACCATGTCATGCATGTTATGTAATCATGTTCTGTCCTCACAAACAAATTCTTCAAGGTAGCTAACACACCATGCATTGTTATATACTCATGTTCTGTGGGAAATTTTTTTGTGAGGATATTATTCTAGCCATTGATTCTTTGAAGAAGCGAATATAGGTATGTACACATGGTAAGCATTACAGGATTTCACTACTTCCAAATATATAGTTCTCCATATGCACATTTGCTTCCCTAATGTATGGTTAGATGAATATAACATTGTGGTGCATGTTTCTACATCATGAAAATGAGGAAACTAACATGGCCATTGATACACACTCATATTTAGTAGTAGTATATAGATTATTGTAAAATAAGGAGAATATCCATATATTCCTAACCGTTTGATTATTCAGGGGTACAAATTGGGTGTAATGACATGGTCACAATCGCATGAATTAACTCATTCCAAATATAGCTAATTTAAGGCGTCTCTAATACATTGCCATAGTTCTATTCTACTTCTGCTCAAACAGGGATATGCCAATCATCACAAAAAGTTCAAATAGTGTCATGGCATCATCATTAACATGAGAAGGAAACAACTTACACGCGCCGTCCCAGCAATACGTGGTGCCATCTGCTTCGTCGATCGCGTAGATGATGCCATCGTGTTCAATAGCATCACAGAAGTGTGTATCAGCTTTGACGATGATCCACTGCGAGCTGAGTTGTCTCCAGCTAAAGAAGGCACCGGCGTAAAGATAGGCGATTCCGTGGTCGAACAAGGCAATTAGCTTGAAGTCTGCGTAATTCGCATGTCGTGTGGGCACTTGGCAGATTACAATCTTCTGCAAAACAAGGTCCATCCAAACTGACGTGGTATTCCGGATGACTTGGACCGTGATGGTAAAACTCTATATAATCCAACGGAGGAAGGATAATCTCATGGGAGGTCTAGAAGTTCACGAGCACCAACTTTTTACAGTCTTCTCTGAAGGCAGCCATCCAGTGGGAGTTCATGCCAACCCAGTACATACTTGCCAAGAAGTTTCGGGCGATGGTTGTAACACCCCTAGACCGACGCTCCAGAAGACTTCCAGCTATTCCGGGTTTCGCCGTGTGATTTATTTTTGTTTGTTGCATTTCATCATGTCATCCCTTGCATTGCATCATGTCATCATGCTTTCATATCATTAATTTTATAACCCTTTCAAATAAATTGTATGGATTTTTCAATCCATTTAAATCAAGGGAAGGGTGACTTCTCTTTATAACATATCCCCCCAATATTAGGGAGCTATATTATAAATATTCCATTATCTTTGGAATCACCATAACACACCTGCAGTTTAAGTTCCATGCATTTTCTATCTCAATTCCTTGCCTAAAACTTTGCCAACAATTCTTATCTCTTTTATTGAGGCTCCATAAAAAATCTCAACATTTTGGTCACTCCTAAACCTTGTCTTAGTTCAAACCATTTGAATTAAATTCAAATGAGTTTGAATTTAAATCTTGCATTCGTGCCAACTTCTATTTTCTTCGATCAAGCTCATTTTTGTGAGTCCGGGAAAATTATCTGCGTGTCCAACTTTTTCCCCTAACCTCTCTTTCTTTTCTTTCTTATCTCTGTTTTGTTTTTATTTTCTTTAGAGTGGGTGAGAGAGAGAAGCCCGGCCGCCACTTGTATCCATCCGGACCAGTTGGCCCAAGGCCCAGCTCCGGCGCCCTTAACCCTAACCGTGGTCCGACCCCCTTCTCTCCTCGATCCCCATCTCCTCCCTCGCGCCGCCATCTCCGTTGCTCGACCCCCTTGGCCTCCTCCACCCCGTCGCCGTTCGAAGC
This sequence comes from Aegilops speltoides, assembly GCA_021437245.1. Lineage (NCBI taxonomy): Eukaryota > Viridiplantae > Streptophyta > Magnoliopsida > Poales > Poaceae > Aegilops > Aegilops speltoides. The sequence goes on along the minus strand of CM038146.1, from coordinate 214,281,129 downwards.
CGCGCCCGTCCCTGTGCACTGGCGCCATGGCCAGCACCACCGCCTCCGCACCTGGCCACATGCGGCCTCCTCCTCTGTCGCCCGCGCCATCCAGCTGCGCCGCGCCCCAAGCGCCAACCGCTCGATCTTCTCCAAGCCGCACCGTCGGCCATGCCTTCGGGCGGATCCTACAGCCCGCGCCATCCATCTCGTGGATCGTGCCTCCCCGTCGACCTTCCTCTCCTGCCTCGCCTCGCCCACGCCTCTTTCTACCGGCCATCCCCCTGGCCTCGAGATCCCGCGCCGACATCGTCCTTCATCAGCTGCTCACGAGCACCTCCATCCCCATGGTGCTACGACCCCATCATTGTTCCTTCTCATGAGCGTCGCTCGAGGCCAGCGCCTCGCCTTTGCTTTGAACCAGGGGCCGACGCCCCTATCGCCCGTTGTCTTGGGCCAAGCTGCCGCTGTCGCTTCCTTCGACTAATGATGCGCCTCTTTGCCAAGGCCATCGCTGAGTTACCCCAGGACCCGTGGAGTCATTCACGGGAAAACCAAGTCTGAAGACTACCGTGGCCGTGTATCTCGCCCAGTACCACTACCGTTCCTCAAGACCGCCAAGTTCGACTACACGATGACGCGTCAAGTACCTCTACCGCGTCTACGGGATCGCCAAGAACAAGTACCTCGACGACCCGCCAAGTACCCCTTCGGATCGCCAAGTTCATCTACCACGTGTACCACTACCGTCGCAAGAATCGAGACCGATAAGTCCGAAGACCCCAAGTACCACGACGACCGATAAATAGTACCACTACCTCCTCTACCGTCGACCCCATGGATATCAAGTTCCTCGTCGTGACCCCGATCATCTATGGAGTGCGTACGACAACAAAAACATGAACCACTACTTCCACTACCGTCGCCGTGTACCACTACTTCCACTACGGCCGTTCCGAGAATGTCTACTTCCTCTACGCCGCTTCGAACTCGAACCGCTCCGAAAATGCACGCTTCGAAGGTATAACGCCGAGACGACCCCCGTGAACGAATGCACGTTGTATGAGATGCTCATGTTCGAACCGTGTCCGAGTTGTCTTTGCACCGACATGTGGGAACCCGGTAAAAAGGATCACCCCACCACCTTTTGCAAGACATGCTCATCCGCACACTTCTCTTTTGCATCGGTATCTCAATCGAGTTACTGGGACCCGAATGTTGTCGTGGCACCATTTTCGTTTCGCCGCCGTGGCACCCTTTTCGTTCCGCCATGGTGACAAATGCTTCATAACATGCTCATGTCGACATTTTCATAAAAATTGTATAAACTTGCATATGTCATCCGCATCATGATAACAACATTAAAATGCTTAAAATTTGTTGTTCGTTTAAATTGCTAAATGAGATGTGGGGATTTTTTGGAAATGTTGTTTGTTGTTCCGGCCTCATTTAAACTTGCCTAGGTAGGTAGATTACTTATGTTTCACCTCCTGCCATGTTTAACCACATTTAGTATTGTTGGGTAGCATAACCGAGAGTGAAACTAAATAATTGATGTGGTGTCCCGTCAATATGCAACTCGTTGCATATTGAGCTCCACTTAATTTGTAGTAGTGTTTGTTGCACTTTGCCATTCCATGCCTCTTTAAACCGGACATGCATCATACTTGGTTGTGCATCGTGCCATGTTTATGTGATGGTTGTTTACTATGTTGTTTTCTTCTTTCTGGTTGCGCTTCTACTTGATAGTTTCGGAAACGTTGCGTTTGTGAGGATTCGTTCGACTACGTCCGTTTGTCTTCTTCATGGACTCGTTCTTCTTCCTTGCGGGATCTCAGGCAAGATGACCATTGCCCTCGATATCACTTCTATCTTTGCTTGCTAGTTGCTTCGTTCTATCACTATGCTGCACTACCTTTCGCTTGTTTACCATGCCTCCCATATTGCCATGTCAGCCTCTAACCTTTTCACCCTTCCTAGCAAACCGTTGTTTGGCTATGTTACCGCTTTTGCCTAGCCCCTCTTATAGCGTTGCTAGTTGCAGGTGAAGTTGAAGATTGTTCCATGATGGACAGGATTATGTTGGGATATCACAATATCTCTTATTTAATTAATGCATCTATATACTTGGTAAAGGGTGGAAGGCTCAGCCTTATGCCTGGTGTTTTGTTCCACTCTTGCCATCCTAGTTTCCGTCATACTGGTGTTATGTTCCTTGATTTTGCGTTCCTTACGCGGTTGGGCGATTTATGGGACCCCCTTGACAGTTCGCTTTGAATAAAACTCCTCCAGCAAGGCCCAACCTTGGTTTTAACATTTGCCACCTAAGCATTTTCCCTTGGTTCTGCAGACTCAAGGGTCATCTTTATTAACCCCCCCGGACAGTGCTCCTTCGAGTGTTTGTCCGAACTGAGTAGACTGCGGGGCCACCTCGGTGAAACTTGAGGGCTAGTTTTACTCGTAGGATGTCCCATCCAGTGTTGCCCTGAGAACGAATTATGTGCAGATCCTATCGGGATTGTTGGCACATCGGGCGGCTTTGCTGATCTTGTTTTACCATTGTCGAAATGTCTTGTAAACCGGGATTCCGAGACTGATCGGGTCTTCCTGGGAGAAGGAATATCCTTCGTTAACCGTGAGACCTTGTGATGGGCTATGTTGGGACACCCCTGCAAGGTATAAACTTTCGACAACCGTGCCCATGGTTATGTGGCAGATGGGAGTTTGTTAATATCTGGTTGTAGAGAACTTGACACTTGACTTAATTAAAATGCATCAACCGCGTGTGTAGCCGTGATGGTCTCTTTTCGGCGCAGTCTGGGAAGTGAACACGGTCTTTGTGTTATGATTGTGCGTAAGTAGTTTCAGGATCACTTCTTGATCACTTCTAGCTTCTCGACCGTTCCGTTGCTTCTCTTATCGCTCTTATTTGCGCATGTTAGCCACCATATTTGCTTAGTGCTTGCTGCAACTCCACCTCATTACCGCTTCCTACCCATAAGCTTAAATAGTCTTGATCTTGCGGGTTTTGAGATTGCTGAGTCCTCGTGACTCACCAGATACTATCACAACAGTTGCAGGAGCCGATGATACCAGTGCAGGCGATGCAACCGAGCTTAGATGGGAGATTAACGATGATCTTGGTCGTTGCTATGTTTCGTTTCATGTTGATCAGTAGTGGAGCCCAGTTGGGACGATCGGGGATCTAGCAGTTGGGTTATCTTCTTTTCTTTTGGCTTCATCCGTAGTCGGACTATGTGTGTGCTCTTAATGATGTATGAATTATATGTTCATTGTGTGAAGTGGCGATTGTAAGCCAACTCTTTATCCCTTTCTTGTTCATTACATGGGATTGTGTGAAGATGACCCTTCTTGCGACAAAACCACAATGCGGTTATGCCTCTAAGTCGTGCTTTGACATGTGGGAGATATAGCCGCATCGTGGGTGTTACAATGGTGATCGGATCAAAGTCGAGGGATATGATGTACGACGACCCACTACATACCTAAAAAGAAGTTTCGGCTAATGGAGATCAGATTGAAGTCGAGGGGCATCATGTACGCCTCCGTATCATGGTGAGCCAATCTTGCAAGACCAGATAGCAGCAAGCAGGGTGTCTTGAAAAGCTTAGGCCTCGCTTCGACGATGATCGTGTGCATGTCCCTCGAGCATGCAGCCAGCCGCAGGGCGCTCAACATATCCATACACGAACAACAGAGGTCGAGGATGTCAATGGGGAGATTGCTCCAATCGCGGCTCATATGGATGTTGCGCGATTTGCATTTGGCCATGGTGGAGTTTGGAAGGTGGGGGGGGGTTGGGGGGCTTGATTTATAGGGGAGAAGGTTGTCAGTGCTGGAGTGGCTAGCGAGGGAATAGTGGTACAGGGGGAGGCGAGCGAGGCGACGGTACATGGGGGCACAATGAGATGGAGACGGAGATGGAGATGGAGATGGAGTGGTGCTATGGGAGGGGAGAGGGAGACGAGGCGAGGCATGCTAATGTGATGCACAGTGGAGGCGACAGACTGCACAGTGCATAGGGTGAGGCTGACTTTGGTAACCCGAAAACGCCGCCTAGACTAGTGTCAGGCGCAGGGTGTTGTCACTTCACCGTGAGGAACGGATGAATAGTATTTTGACCATCAAGTATACCATAGTTGTACTACTACTACTAGTAGTAGGAACATGAGTACTCCAGTACTATATAGCGGAAATAGGCCTCCCGCGCTAGCATGCCTGTTCACTTCATCCTCCAGGTATCATCCATATTGCGAGCAGAACCAAATTCTCGTGCATGCGAAAGTGCGAAGATGGGCCTTTGATGAGGATAACCGTCTACTCCCTCCGTCTAGGTGAGCGCAACCTAGGTGGTTGTAGATTGGACGAGAAAGGGCACCGGGATGAGCAAAACTTCCAACCAGGGCACTGTTACAAATGGAAGCAAAATCAGTAATTAATATGTAGTTATAAGGATGCCTTTTCAGCTCTCCAAGCAGGCCCAATCAACGCCCTGCCACGATGCTTGTTGTGGTCGTTCTGGTGCATCAAGGACGGCATGCAGATCGTTCCACACTTGAGAAGAGAAAAAATGGAAAGGTAGAACGTGGCAGCTGAGGAAGAGAACGCTGGCTAACGAGGCTGGGTGGGGATCGAGCAGGAAATTAATGTTCCACGCCTAAAGGTTTTGGGAAAACCTAATTTTCAGAAGGTGACTTACTCACCTAGATGGAGGGAGTATTCCTTAACCAGAGAATTTTGTGTGTCCCATGCACGCGCCAATATCCATCTGAACCAGCTACGACACATTTTTTATCAGTTTGCATAGGTCCCACCTATCAGGAAGGATGGGCACGTACGCGAACAGGTACGACTCCTCAGTCTACCCGCATAGCCTTTTCGCTTAGTCTACCTAGCCGTCTAATCAACTGACTGCACGCCACTTCTCCCATTTAGTTATCCATTGGAAACCGATTTTCCTTGACTTCTTCACCTCCTCTTCATCTTCATTTGCATCCAAACCCCATTGCGTTCACATTATTTTAACCTCTTTAAATAATCATCTACTACATCAATTAGACTAGCCATCTAATCCTAATTCTCCAAACCATAGCCCTCCGTTCCAGCGGTTCCAAATGGCGAAAGAGATCGAGATGCAGGTTTTTAGCGTCCAACATTGACTCATAGGCCGGGCACTAAGCCACTGAAGTTTGGTCCCGTGGTCCCCGAGAGGGAAATGTAACTCCTGCGGCAGGCCTTGTGGTGCTCCCGCAGTACGAGCTCGTGCCAAACCCGGAATTTGTTTCTTACTACTAACAACTACTAGTAAGGTACACGTGCATTGCACACATGAGATTCTGGTGGTTTGTGCATTATACTTCTACATGTGGAGTCCTCTAGATTCTACATGTGGCAAAATCTGGTGGAATGTAGATCATATCCAACGGCTAGTAGTGCTCGGATTTTCCATCTTTGTACCGTCGGATTGGCTTCATCCAACGACCAACTTTCAAAGTTATTCACACACTATATAGGGGTATAGATATTTGGTTTGCAGCCTAATGTTGCCACGCCTAAGCTTAGGCGTGCCACAATATCATAGGCTTGTGTTTGGTTCATTGCTACACTTGTGGCTTGCCACACTTTTCTAGCTACATGGTCCACATGTCACAGACTCAACTTCTTGCCAAATCTTGCCACACTCTTGGTGGCCATTTTGTTAGCAACATTTTTTGTGGCAGACACATGGGTTGTTTGGTTTTAGGCCTAGCAATGAAATACTTTTATCATACAATGTTGCCAAACTTGCCTAAGTTTAGGGGCTGTTTGGTTTGTGACTAACTTTACCAAATGTTGCCACACCTAAAGCTAGGCAAGTTTGACTAACTTAGGTGAGTGTTTGGTTCAAGCCACACCTTAGGCTAGCCACACTTGGACCCCACATGGCATACACACAAAAAAATGTGGCGAGATTCCCTTAGGCTTGCCAACTTGTGGCTTTCATTTTGGTGAACTAACCTTAGGCAAGCTTGGCAAAAATATGTGGCAAAGTGTGGCAATTCTAGGCCTAGAACCAAATAGCCCCTATGGGGCTGTTTGGTTTTTGACTAAGATTGCCAAAGATTGCCACACGTAAGGTTAGGCAAATTTGACTAAGTTAGGTGAGTGTTTGGTTCAAGCCACACCTTTGGCAAGCCACACTAAGGCCCCACATGAATTACACACAAAAAATGTCGCAAGATTCCCTTAGGCTTGCCAACTTGTGGCTCTCATTTTGAAGAACTAACTTTGCCTAAGCATAGTTGTGGCAAAGTTAGTCATGAATTAAGTTCAACCATGGATCTTCTAGATTCTACATGTGGCAGAATCTGGTGGAATGTAGATGATATCACGGCCAGTAGTGCTCGGATTTGCCATCTTTGTACCGTCGGATTGGCTTCATCCAGCGACCAACTTCCAAAGTTTTTCACACACTACATAGGGGGTATAGATATAGATGTGCCGGCCCATTCCAATGGATCCAAAGTATATCTATGTAGTGGAGTGCACTCTAAACACATTATGTATTTATTTTTCTCTAACCTTTCGTAGCCATGCAACCAAGCCACATAAGCTCCATGGGTGCCCCCCACATCATATTATTCATACTATGTTGACTGAAAAAAAGATAAATCACAAAAAACAAGATGTTCCCGTTTTTTGTTCCTATGATGTTGTGCCGTGCACGTACCTACTAGTTGTATAGTGGTAGTACTAGTTGCATAGTACAAACTTGGTACTAGTAGGAGTAGTACTAGTACACAATGCTCCTACTCTATCTATGAGCCCCATCTGACACCAAATTTCTTGGCTTCCGTGATACAGCTATATCTTTCCCTCATTTCTGTTTTCCAACCCGACGGCAGGCGAGGTGCAGTTTGCAAATAGTCGATTTGCTCAACGGCGGTCCCGCATGAAAGTGAAAATGCTATGCAACACGCCTTCCCTAAGCTATGTGTCACGCCGGACGGGCCATGGAGTACTCCCGATTCCCGGTTGTGGGGGGTGCGACGCGAACGTGGCTGGCCTTTTCCTTTTACTAGCAATGTGCCCGTGCATTGCGACGGATCCAAATTAGTAGAATAGTAGTACTTGTTCACAAACTTGAAAGAAATCACTTTTTTTATATACTCCTAATATATTACTCCCTCCATTCCTAAATAATTTTCTTTTTAGATATTTCAAATGGACTATCACATACGGATTATATAGACATATTTTGAAGTGTAGATTCACTCATTTTGCTCCGTATGTAGTCACTTACTGAAATCTCTAGAAAGACAAATATTTAGGAATGGAGGGAGTACTTTTCACTCAAAATATACTTCTCAGGTTGTTTTGATGAGGTGAGGGAGGGATGTGGTTGCTTTCAAGATAATAAGGGGTTTTCTACAAATTAAAGCAGAGAAGTGGGCTATTGTTGCAAAAATGCCACAACCTACCTCAAAGCCGTTTGATGCAGATCTAATGGTCAGAAATGACAGATCGCAGACACACCACCATCACCAACTGAGTCTTTTATAGGAGTAGGAGTAGAGAAACATGTATAAATTGTAACATTTGGTTCTGCTCCTTGGCACGATCGATAGATATAAATAACTATTGGAAAGGCTAGGGAGGGGCTATTTCCGCCAGATAAACAGGGTACATAGTAGCTAGGTTGGCGCATCGTCGGTTTGGTCACACGCGATCTGACATGTTCTAGTGTTTCTAGCAAGATGCCCACGCGTTGCACGAAGTTGATGGAAAAGGTAAGCACAACTTATAAATTGACGGACGGAGTACTAGTTACAGTGATGGATATAATTAAGCAAAGGGATCGAACATTGAAAGTGCAACTATCCCTAGGTGGTTTTGGTAATTCCTAACAACATATAGCTCATTGAGCTAACATTATTCCAAGATGAATATTTCAGGAAAAGCTCAATGAATGGCATGGCATGGATGAGAAAAGTGGACCTCTCAAAATGCTAAGGACAAAAGGATTGGCTCAAGCTCAAAAGCTCAAGACTCTACATGTTGTATTTTAGTGATCCAAGATCACATTGAGTCTATAGGAAAAGCCAGTACTATCAAGGGGGACGAGGTGTTTCTTAATGAGTTTCTTGCTCCATAGTGCTTAGTGATATGCTTCAAAGCCCTCAACTACTTTCTCACATCCACATATGACTTAAACCAAAAGTCAAACTCGGCCCCACCGATTCTTTCTATCCGGCGCCACTGAGTCCAGATGTCATCGCCACTGCCACAAACCCTAGGCAAATCGGTCTCACCAATAGGGATCTCGGTCTCACCAAGATGGGATTGTAATCTCTCTGTTTCCCTTCGTAACGTTTCGGTACCACTGAGTTGAGCGATCGGTCCCATCGAGATTGCAATGTAAACTCCCTATTTCCTTTTCGTAACATTTCGGTCCCACCGAAATGAGCGAACCGGTCCCACCGAGTTTACCTGACCAACTCTCTGGTTAGCTTATTACCTAAATCGGTCCCACCCGAGTTTGTGTAATCGGTCTCGCCGAGATTACGTTATGCCTTAACCCTAATCATATCGGTCCTACCGAGTTGCATGTCGGTCCCACCGAAAATCTTAACGGTCACTAGATTTGCTGAATCGGTCCGACCGAGTTTCTCAATTCGGTCCCGCCGAGTTTGGCAAGTTGTGTGTAACGGTTAGATTTTGTGTGGATGTTATATATACCCCTCCACCTCCTCTTCATTCTTGGAGAGAGACATCAGAACAAACCTACACTTCCAACTTGCTGTTTCTGAGAGAGAACCACCTACTCATGTGTTGAGACCAAGATATTCCATTCCTACCATATGAATCTTGATCTCTAGCCTTCCCCAAGTTGCTTTCTACTCAAATCTTCTTTCCACCAAATCCAAATCCTGTGAGATAGAGTTGAGTGTTGGGGAGACTATCATTTGAAGCACAAGAGCAAGGAGTTCATCATCAACACACCATTTGTTACTCTTGGAGAGTGGTATCTCCTAGATTGGCTAGGTGTCACTTGGGAGCCTCCGACAAGATTGTGGAGTTGAACCAAGGAGTTTGTAAGGGCAAGGAGATCGCCTACTTCGTGAAGATCTACCGCTAGTGAGGCAAGTCCTTCGTGGGCGATGGCCATGGTGGGATAGACTAGGTTGCTTCTTCGTGGACCCTTCGTGGGTGGAGCCCTCAGTGGACTCGCGCAACCGTTACCCTTCGTGGGATGAAGTCTCCATCAACATGGATCTATGATAGCACCACCTATCGGAACCACGACAAAAACATCCGTGTCTCCAATTGCGTTTGAATTCTCCAAACCCTTCCCTTTACATTCTTGCAAGTTGCATATGCTTTACTTTCCGCTGCTCATATACTCTTTGCATGCTTGCTTGAATTGTGTTAAGATTGCTTGACTTGTGCTAAGATAGCTAAAATTTGCCAAAGACTAAAATTGGGAAAAGGATAAGTTTTTATTTGGTCAAGTAGTCTAATCACCCCCCCTCTAGACATACTTTCGATCCTACACAAATGTTGGTATTGACTGGAACGAGAATGCAACAGCACAATAAGAATTAGGGCCAATGATGCGATCATAGTGCTGGTTACAGAAGGCAAGAAGAAAGATGCATCCGTCAACATACGACTTCCTGCTCCTCAACTTAGTGCGCCGGGCTACCGACCGACGGCTAAGGAGCGGCGGCTTTTGTGGCGAGGTCGAGGTGCTTCTCAGCAAAGGCATCCAAGGCTTCCAGCCGGTTGAGGAAGGCCAACGTCGTAGTTTGCTCACTGGCCTTGTAGATACCTATGTACACGATTTGCTCATACTTGTGGATGTGTAGGTCGACGAATTCTTGCTGGGCAAGGTGCCTCGTGGCGCGTGCGACCTCCAGGTGTACATTCTTCGTGGCGTCGGTGGGTAGTCGCAGGGCCAGAAGTGCTTGAAAGAGGTTCCAGCCATGGAGGCCGATTAGGGTTGCAGGCAATGAGGAGCCCGGGCGCGCAGGCTGGAGGAGTACGGCGATGTCATCCGCGAACTTCTTGAGAACGGTGAACTTGTTGCTGGTGGCAATGATCATCTGGTCCAACTGAGAGTCGTAGTTGGTGTCGACGGCGGCCATCCACCAGCCGGTCTCCAACACCATCTGGAGACGATCCTTGGCGCCATGCCGCAGGCCGGCGTCGTGGACCATCTGGCACAGCCGCTGGCCACTCGCGCGCATTGCCGCCATGGATCTGGAGTGAGCTCTTTTGCACTTGGTGTAGGTTCTTAGGCAAATGCTGAGGTGCGTACGATGTGGTAGATGCATTGGAATGGAGGGCGCCTTTATATGAGGGCAAACTACGTTGCATTCACATCGTGCAGCCTCTTTTCCCGGTCCTCCTCCCATTACTTCCCTCATGCATTAATTGAAAGAGGATGCATTGGCCGTTCAACATTTCGAGAACCGCTACTCCCTCCTAAATGCGCATTAAAGCCATATCGAAATCGCCGCCATTGTCCGTCGAATAATCTTGTGCCGCCCGCTGCACGCCCGGCTGAATACGCCTCCTCACCTCCATCAAACCCCTCCATTAAACCCCCATGCAAACCAAGAAACCTACTCCAGCCACACGTCCATTCATGAGCGGGCCAGAATTAAACGCAACACCGGCCGAGCTCTTCCCGTCCGCCCTCAGTTTGAACGAGGCCAGACGCCGGCCAAGCTCCTACTGTCTGCCCTCTATTTACATGAGGACAGACAGACAGCAGGCAAGAATCGCACCCCTCCGCCGCTCCCCCATTTTCTCCACTCTTTCGATGGCTTCCGAGGAGCCGTTCTCCCGCATATTACCCGGCTGGGTGGCCCACCGAGCCCTCCGGATACGGGCGAGGCCGCTCCGTGCTTCACCAACCTCGCTTGGCCCGACGGAGCCAGTTGCCGCCCCAAGCAGGCACATGGTTCAGCAACTCGCCACTCCAGTTCAGCTCGATGAGGAGTGGCAAGTTGCTCCACGCCGGCATGGCTGCGAGCACGCTAGTACGGGCGTCGTCGCTGCCGCGTCGTACCGTGCCACCAGTGTCTGCGGTGGCCACGCCTCCCGTGTCTGTGGGCGCACCTCCCGTGCCTGCGGCAGCGCCATGCGGGCAGAGACAGAAGCTGTGTGCGTGGAGAGCGACGAGTCTGTGGCCAGCTTCTCCGTGTGTGCCGCCATCATCGAGGAGATGTAGAACACGCAAGGCCGCCGCCACTTGGGTCCCATGAAGGCCACCATCGAGGCGACGACTGTGCATTCAGGTGGAATCTTTGCTGCTTCGTCTCTTCCGAGGACCTTCGTTGACCCCGCAACTGTCTGACGGACATGAGGAAGACAAACTGATCCGCGGGCGGACATTTAGATTATGTACTCCCTCTCTAGCTGGCGGGAAATATTTGTTCTAAGAATGGGTAAATTGTCTGTATCTATAACTAAAATAAGTCTAGATACATCCATTTCTAGGACAAGTATTTCCGGATGGAGGGAGTATTAATTATACCAAGAGAGCCGGATTGGCACCGCTTAGTTCATGTAAATGTAATGAAATCCATCATGTTTATATGATGATCCGGCATTTTTATGAGAAATTCTTCATGCTTATATGAAATCAGTCCGTGTTTGCACGAATTTCATCTAGTTGGTTAGAGTTGTGAAAATGTATGCCGCTGGCGTTTGATGTCGTCCTCCGCGGAAGGAAGCGGGAGGAAATTTGTCGGCTGCCGTTGGAGATGCTCTTATGGTGGAAATAATAGAGTGACATCCAATCCATTTGATTTAATTGCGTGCATGATTGTCCCTCTATAAAAAGTTAATTGCATGTACAGTATACACGTGACTTTCAGGGTGGCTACAGCTTTGTACGGAATGTTAAAAAGAAACAAGTCCATCCTTAATCTTGTATTCTAAGTACTCTGTGGGTTCCACTGTCAGTATAGTAGCGAAAGAAGTATATATTAAATAAGTAATATATAATATAAAAATCTAAAGTTAAATACAGAATTCGAACTCATGTCATCGCGTTGCGAGCATCCGGCGCTAACCAGTCCAAGACATTTTTGTTGTAGACCATGATGGAGATATATCTCCATGTCTACTCTTATACTCCATCCGTTCCTAAATATTTGTATTTTTCAGATTTCAAATGGACTACCACATATGGATGTGTATGTAGACATATTTGAGAGTGTAGATTCACTAATTTTGTTCCGTATGTAGTCACTTGTTGAAATCTCTAAAAAGACAAATATTTAGGAACGGAGGGAGTAGAAAAAAGAGTTGGTGATGATGGCGTGCGTGCCATCCTGCAATATAGGTGTCAGATTTATATCTAACGGATAGGAAGGAAACTATGTCAATTTTGCAAAAATATACCCACACCCCTCTCCACGTTCACAAATAAGGCCTTCCCTCGTTCATCCTTTTCTCTCACAACATAAACTACTCATACAAATGCATCTTGATGTTCCGCGCAACGCACTGGCGTCTAGCTAGTTTCTTTTAAAATAGTTACTGCGAAAATTGGGTTGAAGTGATATATTTTATGTCTGCCCTGAATGATTTCAGATTCACTAGTAGTAACAAAGAAAATTTTGCCTTGTTAATTAATAGAAAACCGGGTGAAAACTATCACATGAGGCCGGTAAAAACAAGGCACACTGGGTTCAGCGTCATCGTCATTACAGCTGTGCGCGCGTGAGAAGTCTACATATCGAGGGGGCTACTGAGCGAGGCATGGAGACACAATGTTTGAGAGAGAAACCAATTGACAGATTACGATCAGATCTAGTTGTCACCCTTCTGCTGTCATTTTTGGGGTGGGGGAGGGGGAGGGAGAGAAAGACGTATCGAGAGTGTGCGCGGTAGGCACAGAGGCACAACTAGTGAGTGTGTGTGTGTTTGAAAGAGGAGTAGATAGATTACTATCAAGATCGAGGTGCCACTCTACTACTTCGGTGTCGGGTAGTGTGTGTGTGTGTGTATGTGTGTGTCTGAGAGAGAAGCCAGTCGATAGATTAGTATCAAGATCGAGGTGTCACCATACTCCTTCGGTGTTGGGAAGTGTGTGTGGGTGGGTGTGTGGGTGTGTGTGTGGGGGGGGGCAGTGACACTTACATATCTCTACTCTTATAAAAAACAGAGTTGGTGATGATGGTGTTCCTGCCATCCTGCAATATAGGCCATCCGATTTATATCCAACGGATAGCAAGGAAACTATGGCACTTTTGCAAAAAGATACCCACACCCCTCTCCGCATTTGAAAATAAGGCATTTCCTTGTTCATCCTTTTCTCCCACAAGATAAACTACTCATACAAATGCATCTTGATGTTCCGTGCAACACATGGGCATCTTGCTAGTAGGGCGAAGGAGTTTGTGTGAAAAATATCTAGCTATATTAAGGGATAGGAGATAGCATTTGTGCGAGGCATACTTAAAGCATCCTGAAGATAAACACATGGTGTGCATGCAAGTGCCAGAAAAAATGAAGAGAGAAACAACGTGCGCGCGCGGGTGTGTGTGTGTGTGTGTGTGTGTGTGTGTGTGAGAGAGAGAGAGAGAGAGAAATCACAAAACAAAAGGTGCTCTGCTGGAATCCCATTGTGTGTATTCATATGGTTCCGGGACTCGAGTTAACCTTAGGCATATGTGTGAGAGACATTATTATACTTTGAGGCATTAGTGGCTGTGGGTGGGCGGAATTAAAGGGGTGGGCGTGTTAGACAGAGAGAGCGTGTGTGTTTCTATGTGAACGACTTGTAGGACGGGGTAGAAAGATGAATTCTAACCTTGACGGAGGGAGAGAAATACACAAAGTGCGCGTGTGTGATTTCGATGCCCACAGGGAAATGAGATATGTATGTGTGTGAGAGAGATTGCACAATTCATTCACGTATCACTATCTAGCAATCGTGGACGTGCATCTCTTGAACATAAATCATCTACTTCGTATCGTGGCCAAAGGTACAATATCGATTCAACGCTATAAAGATTGGACACTCACATATCACATTTTTTCTATTTAAATAAACCTTTTCAGTTGTGCATGCCAAAGTTATAGTGATGTTTCTTCAAACAACCAACGTAGCTATCATGTACATGCACCATTGTTACTCTTGCATTCAAATTCATTAGTCTTGGATGATTTAAGGTTCTATTATGAAGTAATATATGTAATATTCATATATGAATTCAGCAGTGCATAATTTATGAAATGGTGGCTATGTAATCATATGAGGTAACACTTTTAAGTAGCGGACTACAATATCCATTTCTTTTTGTGCGCCTCTACACTAACACGTCAATGCATTATGTTTAAACTAAATAACCAATGGCACTAAATTATCTATTTACACGAGAAATACATAGGCTGACCGTTTGATCCTTTTTTGTGAACGCGCCACTACACTCGTACGATTTGCCACGCCCATGTGAACGTCCAAGTTATCGGCGCATCATCCCGACTTATTGTGTTTTTTCTGGGATGGACTTCACACCAGTTATTAACTGGTGACGCGTGCCCCGTGTACACAGTCTAGCATGACCTTCCCACTAGCATGGTCCCAAATTAGTTGAAGCTGGATACGAACGTTCCCACGGGCGGCAAAATCTCCTGCCTCCTTGTAAAATTTCCGCCACCTAAGTCTTTAGCATGCGAAAATCCCCTTTTGTCCTTGGTGCACGGAGACCAACAGTTACAATACTGCCCTCATCTACATAGTAGGTCAGGGCTGCTTTGGTAACTTCTGGATCCCCCCACTACACGGCACCCCCATTTCCTCCCCCTCCCGCAAAAACGACTAACTCCACAACAACAGAGCATCTTACATCACGTCGTCCGTACATCATCGGCCTTTCTCCCCTTCCCTCTCGAAACCCTAGAATGCTCATCCACCAGTGTACTAGAGCCCATTCACTGCCAGCGGCGTCCACCTCGCCGGATTTGCTTCTGCGGCCGCATCTACCCCTCCCACCTCCCCTAGAAACAAGTACACTGCTTATCCACCACTGTACCACAACCCATTCAGTGTCGGCCTTGTCCACGGTGCTGGATCTGCTTTGCCGATACTCTCGTCAACCGCCACGCATCTGCAGTGGCTCATTCATACTCCCCACCGCAGACGCTTCGTCCACACCCACTGGAGCCGCCCCACCGAAGCCCCCGTCGATGACCTCTAATCCTCTTCGCCGACACCTTCCTCAACCCTACCGGAGCCGCTTCGCCGACACCATTGTCAACCCTACCGGAGTAGCTTCGCCTATACCATTCTCAACCCTACCGGGGCTGCTTTGCCAACTCAAAAGTCCACGGCCTCAGATCCGCTTCCTCGCATCCTCATCCAACCTACCGGAGCAGCTTCTGACGCCCCGTCCATGGCCGCAGATCCTCATTGTCGACACCATCCTTAACCCAACCACCGGAGCAGCTTCACTTACGCCCTCATCCACGACCACAGATCCACTTCGCCCACACCATAGTCCACCCTACCGGAGCCGCTCCGCAAACACCCTACTCGACGGTTCTAGATCTCCTTACCGGACCCCAACAACCAGCACAGCGTCATCACCCTTGACGTTTCAAACCTGATTCCCACCGTATGGCAAGATGCCAAGCACCTACCTCGGTCTAGGTACTTGTCACCTTTAAACCCGTCCAGCATCACCTGCCCGATGTACTTGAAATATACTAACAGGTCATTGTTACCTGTTATGCAGCTGCAAAAACTACAAGGACGATGTTTCCTCTGGATCTAATAACTTGTCCAACCAAGATCCTGGACTGAGGCATTGCTATGATCTTGTAAGTGCGTCTCTCACTCTCTTGTATTGTTCTGTGCGTGCTAGCGCGCTTTGCTAGGATTTTCGACAAGCAATCCCTTTGTGCAGCCAATGATTTCTACTACTGGCTGCTAAATTAGATATGTAGATGTCATACATGATACTACCTCATACCTCTGTTCCTAAATACAAATCTTTCTAGAGATTCCACTATAGGCTACATACAGAGCAAAATTAGTGAATCTACACTCGGAAATGCATCTATATACATCTGTATGTGGTCCATACTGGATTCTCTACAAAGACATATATTTAGGAACTGAGGCAACACATTACACAAAATCGTAGGTGGCATGTAGAAATTCCAGTGCACTACATTAGGCTCCCTTAGAGTTCCTGCTAGTCCAGCACACAGAGTCATGGCTAGTTTATGCTACGCACACAATCATTAATTGGTGGTTTAAATATGCGCAAGGGATATGCAATGTATTATCATGTAGAGATGTCTGAAATTAGCTGTGTCAACTTGCAGATAGGGTTACACAATGAAAAAGTACGAGATGCATGTGGCAATTTCATGGAACATTGCAAAAAAGGAGAGGCAGCGGTGAGCCTATATAGTGTGCTATGGTACGTCACTCCTCCATTACAATCATCGTGATATGTTATTTGTATGTCAGTTCTATTGGCCAAGTTTCTTTGGGACAGTTATTATGAGTTATCCTAAGAAAATAAGCACTTGTGAATATAAGCTCCATGTAATAAGCCAACCAGTTCTTTTCATTGCGTTTTCATCTTATCTTTGGTATGATCAGTGAAAAGTCTAGATTGCATTATATTTTTTCATTTTGCTGCCCATATGAAAATTAATTTGACTTGCAAACATCACAAATTGAACCCAGTGCAGTATTAAATATGATAGAAAAACAGACCATCACTATTTGCTCAAAATGCAAATATGAAGATACCATCTACTTGGCACAATCTACTTTGGTCAATGTTTTCCATAGAGATCCCATTGCCTAATTTAAACAAAGAACGCATGACCCACATTTAAATGAAGAACAATTATTTATTGAAATTCTATGGTCCAAGTGGCTGGTTATCAGAGGAGATCCTCACCATGTTGGATGAGCTCATCCTTCAATAGCACCTCAAGGCCAC
The DNA here is from genome assembly GCA_021437245.1 of Aegilops speltoides. Classification (NCBI taxonomy): domain Eukaryota; kingdom Viridiplantae; phylum Streptophyta; class Magnoliopsida; order Poales; family Poaceae; genus Aegilops; species Aegilops speltoides. Next base: position 214,264,165 of record CM038146.1, on the reverse strand, counting down.
GACCTGGGAAGAGGGGAGGGGGAATAAGGTGCCTTCTATCGCAGTGTGGAGTCAGCCGTAGTTGTGCAGCACCCGCCGGAGTAGTGCGTTGGACGAACAACAGGGGAGCAGCTGCCGGAGACCATGACAATGAGGGGCGGCGCCAGAGGGAGGAGCAGTCAGGGAGATTTGCCCCTACCCGGCGGCCATGTAGCCTAGCTGGACAAGGCATCGTCGTGGACCAGGCCAGATGGGACCAGTGCCGACGACTCGCTGGAGGAACCCTAGTGCTGCAGGCAGGGGGTCAAGGTAGAGGGAAAGGGGAGAGGAGATGCAAGCGGGCAGTACAATGAATGCTTGCGTGTTTGTTTTTACTTGAGGGTTAAGTGTGACACGGACGTCAGCAGTTGCATTTTGAGTGTAATATAGGCAGACAACAGAGTCATTTCACTATTCCCCTTCCCTTCAATTTTTAGTGAGGTTCTACAGGAGACACCCCCCTCCAAAGCGAAATTAGTTAAGCCCAAGCCCATAACTCAAAAATGACTTCTTTACATCTTTTATGGCTTATTTTGACAATAAGCCCTGAAAAGGTGGAATCAAGCGGGCCCTAAACCTGCAATTCAATTGTGCATGCAATGATGAATCACTCCTGCCTGCTATAGTGTACATTTAGGCATCATCATACATGGCATAACCTAATACATGTGCATTCCATTGTAGAATCTGGAATATGCAATGTTTATGTTAGTTCATATGTTGCACATGATGTTTAAATGCCCCTTAAATCTGGTCAGTCAAGTGATGGTCTTTATGCCTCCTTCTTTGTTTCTTTTCTTGATATGTAAGATTTGCTCACACATCTGTTCAATTGCTTGTTTGCATCAGCCAGCCATACTAGGACTATTTTCTTTGAATACTTGTTGTTCTTGACCTAACACTCTAACAGAGCTTGTCAATGATTTAAACACTAAGGGCTGCTGTAGTGGGGCCTTGTCTAACTCATAGGTGACATAAAGTTTTGGTTGTACACTAAAGTAGGCTCTCCAAGAGTACCTGGAGATCCAGTTCAAAGGTATGCCTAGTTTTTACATAGTGCAGATATAGTAAATGCTCATTTCATTGTGTGCAAGTGCAAGAGATGCGGCATGTTTCATTATGTTGTGTCTTTTTTATAATCTCATCCTTTTGTGTTCACAGACTGGAGAGTATGCATATTTATCTTCCAAGGAGACGAGTAACTAGTTTGTGTCACCTTGCAGAGGGGGTGCAATGAAGATAAGATTGATGATTTCCAAGTATAAGATGTTAGGAAGGAGCCTTGCAAGAAAAGTAGGAGCTGCGCTGAGACTCTTCAACCTATTAAGGTAAGTCACTGTATCCAACTCAACAGTTCAATTCGTTGTTTGTTCCAGGCATAGTTAATTTGCTCTTTTCAATTGCTTTATTTGTCCTCAGTTAATGAGATGCCCAATGAATGATGCCTGATGTTGGGTACTTGTATAACTATTAGTTGACATAATTAAAGGCCTTACCATTTAATTACTCTGCCGAAGTGTGCCTAAAGCTTTGAAGTCTATTAACCAACTATTATTGCATGAGGCTCACAATCTAGTTTATACTAGGCTAATGATTGCATAGTTTTGCTTGCTGTAGTATGTTTGTATGAAACCCTCTGCTGTTCATTATGCTCCCTAAGATTTTAATTGAGCTACAGAATGGCCAACTGCTTGCTTACTTATATGCAACGTGCTGTCTAAATTTGTAACTTGTCTGTGTTTTGGATTGGGCCCCAATATCATGCTCCTCTGGTGAGCTAAGAGAGATTTTTGTATGCAGGCTACATAGACTACCTTTTTTATAAATTTAAAATATCACCTGCTTATGCTTCATGACGTGTAACATTATTGTTAGTCCTGTTTTGCCATGTACAAAATAGTCTGTCTTGCTCGCTTCACTGTTGTAACTATATTTTTGCCCTAGTCATGTGTTCTTACAGAAACATTTCAGGATGAAGTGACATCAACACAAAGATCTGCGAGCCGTGTGGCATGGCCATTACCGAATGATTATGGATTGGAATTGGAATGCTGATGTTCTCGAGCATCAACTAGTAGTGGCAAGACAACGTGTACATGATTCTCAACATACAATCAACAAGTTGAGACTGGACATGCAGGTATTAGATGCAGGAGTCAAAAAAATGAAACAAGACATTGAGGTAACTATGACGGAATTGGTGATTTTGCAGACTGAAATTTGTGCTATCTGAATCCAGCCAATCCTATTTCCTGAAGAGATTATAGTTCAAATGGAGTTAAGTTGATGCGCGTCCATGATGTATGAGCTGTATTTGCCAGTGTATGTAATTTTCTGTTTGTGTATGCTTTATTATCACCGGTGCCGAACCATAATGCCCGGTGGGTATAATCGGATGTAATTTCTTTATTGTATAGTGTAGGATTATTCTATGTTTTTATGCCTTAGTCTCTTTATTTTATAGTGTATGTTTTTAGAGGTGATAGTATAGAGTAGGATAATTCTTGTATTACACTATATCGGTCAAACAGGGGCCAACTCACCGAAATGTTGTAGTGACCATGGCCCTCCACGGGCTGTACAATCCATGGGCCATCTACGGGATGGACGATCCATTGCCTTCTATGGGCTGTCGGATCCATGGGCCTTCTATGGGCCGTCAGATCCATGGGCTTTCTATGGGCCATCGGATCCATGGGCCTTCAACGGGCTGTTGGATAAATAGGCCTTCTACGCCTCGTAGGATCCATGGGCCTTCTATGGGTCATCTCATCTATGGTCCTTGTATGGGCCGTATAATGGGCCGTAAATGGACTAGAGTGGAAATCGTACGTTTTATGGGCTGACCATAATAGGCCAATAATAGGCCGTATTTGATGATGCTATGAAAATGGTGCAACGGATTAATGGGCCACAGACGGGCCGACTGTATCCACGGGCCGAATTTGGCCCACAAGCAGAAAAGGCCAGGAACGGGCCGTAAGTAACCGAATGCTGGAAATGAGCCCAAGAATAAATGGGCCCTAAGAAGGCCGAAAGGTAACACGGGCTGGAAATGACCCAATGGAATAATGGGCCGCTAATGGGTATAAAGCGATACAGTGTTCATTACGGGCCGGTTTCACCAAGGGCCGTTAATGGGCCAAGAGTTACAAAGGGACTGATATGGGTCGAAAGACGTCATGGGCCATACATGGGCCGGAAGATACAACGGGCTAGAATCATATTTGACGGCCCAGATGATGCTACTGGGCCTAATGCTGTTTGGCCATTATAGGCCGTGAGTTAGCAGGCTGTAAATGGGCTATATGCGAACATGCCATTAACAGGCTTTCCGAGGGCCGTCCCTCCACGATTTGACCAAAAAAACAAATATTCATACTAATGGCGCATGTAATGTATTTTTTTAGTGATGCAAAAAAAACAAATCATTCCGAGGGCTTTCCGAGGTCACGGAAGTGTATCATTACATGCGCTTCTTGTGATGCGCCATTAGTATGAATATTTGTTTTTTTTACTTTTCTGATTTTTGCACAGGTTACAAAATATATTATAGGAAAGAATATAGACAGCAGCACACAGCAATAGCAGATTCATCGAATACAATAGAAGATTAGTCTCCGAATACAATTCATCATATTAGTCTCTGAATTCAAAAGACCGAACAACGATAAAACATTACAAGTCTCACGACCGTGAGTATCGAGTTTGTCTTCACATTACAAGTCGATATCGATCATCTCAACTACCATCACATAGAAGATAGCTGCGGTCATCACGATGAGCATCATCGTGATCAAACTGGTCTTCATCCGGTTCCTCCAACGCTCCCTCCTCTCTCCCGCTAGATAGCGGGCGTATCTAGATTCGGCCTCCTCCCTAGTGGTGTACCCTTTGTAACTGTTACCGCTGAAACGGTGAACCTGTCTCCGACACTCCTCCCAGTCGTCGTAGACGCCGGGAACCTTACCCTTGTACATGACATACGACGGCATCTCTATGCACAAGCCAAACAACAGACAATAGATAAGCAATATGTAAGTATGCAACAAAAGGATCAGAAGAGAAAAGCAAGACATTAATAGCATGATTCATGGTCCTACTAATAAATAGCATCGATTACATCTAAGTTGAACGACTGTCCAAACCAAAGAGACATATGAATTCATTAAAGTTTAACTACAACATGAGCCAATCAATGTTTCAGAACTACACATCACTACTTCCAACTCGACTCATCGGACAGGAGCGTGGATGAAGCCGCCGTCTGTCGTGATGGTCATGAAATCACGGTCGTTGTCACCTTGCATTTGTAGCGTTCCATTTATCTCACTGTTGGACGGTTGATATCTGAGGAAGAACTGCCTCGAGGTATGAAGGACATCTTGATGGATGATGTCTGCAAACTCCCACTGGATGCGAAAGAATTCTTGTGTGAGGTCCGCGTTCTGGATTGCCGACAAGGTCGCGGCCCAATCTTGGAGATTATCTGGTAGCAGAAGGTGATGATGGTCCCTTACGATCGCCCGCATGTGATGGAGGGCGTAGTAGGCATCCTTCTGACAGCCAGGCGGCTGCTTGACGCAGCAGAACTTTGTACTGTGTGAGAACATGTGCTTGCCGTACTTACGAACTGCCCTGGTGAAGGTGCCTCCAGATTTGGCGTAGCCGGGGAGAACATCATCAAGAACTTTCTTGACATTTGTGTAGTCTATCTTGGAGTTCTGATTCGAATTGAAATCGTGGCCATGGAATATTTCGGGCTTAAGAGGATGAGTGTGCAATGTGTCACCTTTGCACGAGAACACGGAATGTTAGAAAAACAGAACAATCGAAATCTAAGAAATCATATGTTAAGGCGGTTAAGGGATGACTTACTCGGAAAGTAAGCCACAAGGAAGTTATCCTTATCGGGTTTGCGAATAGCGCCTTGAGGTGTGAACTTCGCAACTTGGCGGTCCCAGCGCTGCTCAAGTGCTTGGCATGCATGTAGAAGGGGTCAACTATCACGATGTCCGGGGTCTTGTCTCTAATGATTCGCATCTCCATACTCAGCGAAAACAGCCGAGCGAAGGTGTAGTGCAGTGGATGAAGGTTAAACATAGCAAAGATGTCATCAAACCGCAGGACGATCGTACCCCCGATGTCGCCATCCACAAAGCCCTTGCCCTCTGGCACCTTGGCCACGAAAACCGGGTATGCCACATCATTCTCTCCGAGACGCCGCTTCTCCAAAGAAAGAACACTCGTGCGCAGACTCCGCATAGCACCGGTTGCAGCATTGAGCATATTTGGCGGTAGCATCGCCCTACCCGCCACATGCACCCTCCTCGAGATATCCTTAGGTGAAGGTGGCCCGTCCTGAGCACGGATCGAACTCGGTGCCGGCTGGCTCGCACCGGCGCCCTTGTGAGTCTTTCGTTTCCGTCCCTTCTTCTTGATCCCCTATAATGGGACCGAATTCTGCTCACAGACCGCCTTCTTGAGCATGTTGGGGCTGATAATATTTTGCACCTCAGCTATCTGAGGCTCGGTGAAGGCGGGAGCTGGAGGCGTCTCTTGAGAACTGAACGCTAGACGACGCATGTTGCAATTGGATTTGTCCACCGTACCAGCTAGATTGCGGTCGTTTTGGTTGGGTTCTTGAGAAAGAGGCCCGCAGAACTCGTCAGCGTACCCATGTTCGGCAAAGTACTTATCAACTTTGGTAAATGTACCATCATCGTTGTCGTCGTCGTCTGGATCCTGTGCCATAGGGCTGTCCGGATCCTGTGCCATAGGGATGTCCGGCAGGTCCGGTAGCGTTGCGGCGTTCTTGCCATGGCATGGCGCCGGCACGACTGGAGGTCTTGTCTGTGAGGTGGTGTCCCCCGCCCCCAAATGAATCTGGCTCTTCGGCCAAAGCAGGGGCCAGTTTACGCAGGCGCTGAGGGTCATCTCATCTTCTTCGTTGGCCCCAGAGGGTCGAATCGGACGTAACAGCTCGTCGCAGCCTGGCAGCACCCGAACCACTTCAACCCTATACATGTGGGTGGCATCGGATTACCGTGGAACATGGGGTTGCCCGGTTGAACGATTCTGCCCTTGGCGACATCGACCAACTCACCGCCCACGAAGTGCAGAAGAGTGCAAGGAACATCGGCGGCGCCCTGCAAAAACATGCAGGGCGTCAGGGATGCCCAGTCAAAGGCAAGGAGATGAATTCATCGGCCGAGAGGCTTAGTTACCGTGATGCCGTCGAGCTCGGCTAGTGTCGAGCACCGCCACAGCGGCGCGTAAGCGACGGAGGGCGCTTCTTTGGCGAGGTGCCGACCGGCGTACACCCGGGTGCAATAAGCTCTAATGCCCGGGCCGGCGCCGGAGACACGAATACCGCCTCCGCCAGAGACACCAATGGCGCCGCCGGAGACACTAATGGCGCCGCCGGAGACACCAATGGCACCACCTGCACGCTGTGCATGTTGCTGGCCGTGAAGCTGGGAACCGGGGGAGGCCCCTGTTGGCCGCCTGCAATCCACGTCGTCATCCCATGAATCAACGTAGGCACCATGGCGTTGAGCTTCGTTCCCAGTTGTTGTTCCTCTTTCTCTTGGACAAGCTCCGGAATCCGCGCCACTTGTGCCTTGAGTGCTTCAACCTCGCGCGACTGGCTTTCCGAGCTAGTCTTTTTCTCCTTTCGCCACCAACGGTATAGTATGACGACCATTTTGTGGACAAGCCTTTGCTGGTCACACGACCAGCTGACGTCGGCTTACTGAGCTTATCCTTGTTTTTCATTATGTTCAACGCCCTATTTAAAGGGGTGTCGAAAGGGGAGCTCTGAGACGACCCCGCACTACTGCTTTCAGTGTCCTGCGGAAGGAACGTGAACCATTTAGAAATATTGGGGATTAATTAGAACGCAACCATATGGAGCTAATTACGTGGGGGTGTATTCCTTACCAGAACAAGCTCGAGCGCCCTGATCTTCGGATCCGTGGTAAGCTCCTTTGTTACCGGGTCCTCCTTGTACCGGGCCCTGAGAAAGTTCCTGGTCTGCTTGTCACGGTATTTCTCAAAGCGGGGCGGTAGGCCTTGCTCGGCACGCTTCACGTCCTCCTTGTCCCATATAGGCTCCGCCACTCTGTAACCGCCGGGACCGAGTTGGTGGACCCCTAAGTTCAACTTCCGCATTTCTTTCCCCCACTGACTTGATTCGGAGGTTGCGCTGCTCTCGCACTTGATCTTGAACTCCTTGTACTCATCTTCGCTCATCAAAGGATATTTTGCCTTGATCTTGTCATAACTACCACCTTTGTCAATCATTGCCTTCACCGTGCTTCTCCAAGTAGACAGGGCCGTGCTCATCCTCGTGAGGGCGGTACTGTTCACTTTATTCCCTGAGAGGCGTGTGTTTGCAAACTCCGCGGGGAACTTGTATCATTCGTGCAGCTTCGTGAAGAGGAGGCTGTGCAAATTCCCGTGGTCCTTATGCCTTAGGTTCTTGGTGTTAATCGAGACGGTGCTCCGGTGTAACACCCCGGATACAACTTTCCATATTCGTAACTCCAACTCTTGCCTTTTCCGGAGATGCGATATGTTATTTCCTCCATGGTTGGGTTTTGTCTGTTGTTTTGCATTTTGTTCTTGTCATGCATCTTGTCTCATGTCATCATCTGCATTTCATCTGCATGTTTTTCAAAACTTGCATCCGTTGTTAGTTGCCTCTTCTCCCTCGCCTCCGTTGACGTTTCTCAGACCAACCGTTCTTTTGTTGTCTGACCGTTTGTCCCTCTCTGCACAACCCCACCCCCTCTTGCGCGTGTCCGAAACTTGTCCGAACCCGACCCGCTCTGTCGTGACCGTTGAGTCCGGATCATCCCCTAACATCCCAAAAACATCTCCGATTTATTATTTGGACTCCTTGCCTATTTTATCCGTGACCGTCCGATTAAAATCGCAGGGACGAGATCGCCCCTAATCTAAACCCACTCTCTATATAACTAGCCTAACCCTAGATACTAGGAGGGCTGTCCCATCCAATCCTCCCCCCCGCCGCCACTCCTCCTGTCTCCTCCTCCTTGGGATCCCTTCCGATCCAATCCGCTTCGAGCGCTTCACCCAACCAGCCGATCCAAAAAAATCCCTTCCTCGGCCAACCATCACCCGGCCTGCTCGATCCACCCATCCATCCTGCGCCTCCTCTTGTTCTTCCCGAGGGTCAACAGCGCTCACCGAGCCCCTCGCCCGCGAGTGCCGCCTTGTCCCCGTGCTCGTCCCTCCAACGCCCGAGCGGAGTTCCCCTCGGCCCCGGTGCTCGCCGCTCCTCCCGTTCCAACGCGCCCGCCGGCGACCTCGACCTTCAGGCCACCCTGACACGCCCGCATGCCCCGAAGGAACGCACGAGGCTGTCATCCTCGTCCCCGCGCCTCTACTTCGCCAGAGACTGGCCTCGTCACCGCCCAAGTCCCGCCGCCGCGCCGTGCTCTCCTCCACGCGCTGCCCGCCGGACCTCTCCTTCCCCGAGCTCCCGTTTGCCTCGCCGCCGTCGGGAACCGGTGTCCCGCGGTCGGGTCCGTCAGTCCGCGACCCCGCCTGACCTCCTTCCGTTCGTGCCGCCGCCGAGCCTTCTTCTACTTCACCTGCTGCAAGGTCCATCGCCCTTGCTCGTCTTCATCTCGCGCACCGCGTCGCAGCGCCCGTGTCTAGCAGATGAGCCCCGAGCCCTCTCCCTCGGTCCCTCCTTCTCTTCCTTCTTTCTCTGAATCTCTTTCTCCTCCCTTCTTCAGGTTACAGCAACGGCGCCATGGATGCCGCCCCAAGCTTCGTCGCCGGTCGCCTCCGTCCCGCCTCCGGTCAGACCCGGCGCCCCGTGGCCGGATCCGCCTGTCCTCGTCGCCGGCCAGTACCGCCCTCCGCTGCTGCCTCGCCGCTGTCCATCCGTGCCGCCGCGCCCCTGCTTCCTCTACGTCGTAAACGACTAGCGCGCCCCGTGTTGACCGCGTCGCCAGCCACATCGGCCGCGCGAGTCTCCTCTGCTTGCCCGCGTGGGCCGCATCCCGGCCAAGGCCTGCCAGGCCTCTCCACCAGCTAGGCCGAGGCCCATGGTGAGAACCTCCCCCAGCGCCTCCTTTTTTTTCAGTTGGGCCTGCTCCAACCAGATTCGTCCCATGTATTTTTTTCCATGCACTGCAAATTTAGCTAATTTCCAGAGACTGCAGTTTTGCAGAAAAACCCCTAAGTATCATGCATTTAATAACTCACAAACGGTGCATCGGATTAAAACAACTTATATATGTAAAATGCTTCGTTTTTCGTCTAGTTTAATAATATGCCACTTTCATCCATTTTTAACATGTTTCAACTGCTGTTTGCATTTGTTTTGCATAATAACATGCTAAAATGATTTATTTCACAACTATTTAACCGTAGCTCGGTTTTAAATAAACTTTATATGTAAATGGGGTGGAAAAATGCTTAGTTTAACATGGTCCACTTTATTTTCCTGTTTAAAAACAATAAAATATGTTTTAGGGCAGAACAGTACCAAATTCGAATATTGCATATGAGGATTTTCCGGAATTGTTGTTTGTTCTTCCGGCCTCATTTAAACTTGCCTAGTTAGGTAGTTTCATTATGCTTCACCCCTTGCCATGTTTAACAACATTTAATATTGTTGAGTAGCTTATAACGAGATCAAACTAAATAATTGCATGTGGTGTTTTGTCAATATGCAACTCGTTGCATATTGAACTCCACTTAACTTGTAGTATTGTTTATTGCACTTTGCCATGCCATGCCTCATTAAACCGGACATGCATCATACTTGTTTGTGCATCATGCCATGTTTCTGCTGGTGTGTTTACCATGTTGCTTGCTTCTTTCTGGTTTGCTTATCTCGTTAGCTTCTGTTTCGTTCCGGAGTTATGAGGATTCGTTCGACTGCGCCCGCTTGTCTTCTTCTTGGACTCGTTCTTCTTCCTTGCAGGATTTCAGGCAAGATGACCGCTACCCTGGATCTCACTACTATCATTGCTATGCTAGTTGCCTCGTTCTTTCACTATGCTGCGCTACCTATTACATGTTTGTCCAGCCATCCCATATTGCCATGAACGTCTAACCTTTGACACCATTCCTATGCAAACCGTTGTTTGGCTATGTTACCGCTTTTGCTCAGCCCCTCTTATCGCGTTGCTAGTTGCAGGTGAAGTTGAAGATTTCTCCATGGTGGACAGGGTTTTGTTGGGATATCATAATATCTCTTATATTATTAATGCATCTATATACTTGGTAAAGGGTGGAAGGCTCGGCCTTATGCACGGTGTTTTGTTCCACTCTTGCCGCCTAGTTTCCGTCATACCGGTGTTATGTTCCCGGATTTTGCGTTCCTTACGCGGTCGGGTGATTTATGGGACCCCCCTGACAGTTCGCTTTGAATAAAACTTGTCCAGCAAGGCCCAACATTGACTTTTACCATTTGCCTCATCACCACCTACTTTTTCCCTTGGGAGTCGCTCTCTCGAGGGTCATCTTTATTCAGCCCCCCGGGCCAATGCTTGTCTAAGTGTTGGTCCAAACTAGAGCGCTTTGCAGCGCCACCTCAAGGAAACTTGAGGTCTGGTTTTAGTTGTACGGACTGCTCATCCGGACGTGGCCTGAGACGAGATACGCGCGGCTACTATCAGGATGTCGGCACGCCGGGAGGTCTTGCTGGTCTTGTTTTACCATTGTCGAAATGTCTTGATGTACCGGGATTCCGAGATTGATCGGGTCTTCCTGGGTGAAGGTCTATTCCTTCAATGATCGCGAGAGCTTGTCATGGGCTAAGTTGGGACACCCCTGCAGGGTATAAACTTTCGAGAGCCGTGCCCGCGGTTATGTGGCAGATGAGAATTTGTTAATGTCCGGTTGTAGACAACTTGACACTTGATCCGAATTAAAACGCATCAACCGAGTGTGTAGCCGTGATGGTCTCTTCTCGGCGGAGTCCGGGAAGTGAACACGGTTTATGTGTTATGTTTGACGTAAGTAGGTGTTCAGGATCACCTCTTGATCATTGCTAGCTTCACGACCGTTCCGCTTGTTCTCTTCTCGTTCTTATTTGCGTTGGTTAGCCACCATATCATGCTTAGTCGCTGCTGCAACCTCACCACTTTACCCATTCCTTTCCCATTAAGCTTTGCTAGTCTTGATACCCATGGTAATGGGATTGTTGAGTCCTCGTGGCTCACGGATACTTCAAAACCAGTTTGCGGTGCCTATGTTACCGAGTAGGTGGCGCAACCAAGCTCAAGGAGGAGCTTGATGAAGATCTTGCCCTTTGTGTTGTTTCGTTCTAGTTGATCAATAGTGGAGCCCGGTTGGGGTCGATCGGGACCTTTTGTCGCATTTGGGGTTCTTCTTTTATTTTGGTTCCGTAGTCGGACCTTGATTGTATCTGGATGATGTAATGCTTTATTCATGTAACTGCGTGAAGTGGCGATTGTAAGCCAACTATGTATTTCTTTCCCTTATGTATTACTTGGGTTGTGTGAAGATTACCTCACTTGCGACATTGCTTTCAATGCGGTTATGCCTCTAAGTCGTGCTTCGACACGTGGGAGATATAGCCGCATTGAGGCGTTCTAAGTTGGTAATCGAGCCTTCCCGACCTTAGGAGCCCCACCGCTTGATCGCTTTTAGCGGCGAGTTGTGTCTAGAAAAATGTTTTGAGTCATTTAGGATTATATATATCGGAGAGTTAGGAATTCTTTTTACTCCTCAGTCCCTTCGTCACTCTTGTGAGGTCTCCTGACGTAGAGTTTTGACTCTTCTCTTCTCAAATTTCACTAAAATTTTTTTTAGGATCACGCGGGTATCTTGGAATCGTTCCGATGGTTTTATGATGACAACATTGTCTTGGTGCCTCCCATCAGCAGGGTTTTTTTTAGTGGAGGTGTCCCGGGGAGTTGAGCTCTGAGGTGTTGTCATCATAATTTTATCGTTGCAGTTCTGGAATACCTGAGTTTAGTACGCCGACATCAAAAATCACTTTTATGCAGTTGTTGGTGAGATAACCCCACTAACCCAGTACTGAGGTGAGTACGGGAGTATTGCCATGACTCGTATAATGGATGCTTTTCGAAGGTTGAGGTACACGATTTCCGAAGGTTTCTTGGTTATGTGTTGACGGATGGATACAGCTGGATGTAGGGATTGTTAGCTTGGGTGAGATATATTGCTTCCCCTGTATCCCCAACACCAGATTGCATAACCACAAAGTTTCGGGAGTTTTATAGGTGGGAATTCAAGTAGCTCCTAGAATATCTTTTCGACAGATGCATGATATGGGATTGGGTAAATCTCTATCATATCTTTGTTCCGGCTTATTCTACAAGCCAAATCCTTTGTTTTGTTTTATTTGTGGTATTCGAGTTGCTTGAATGTCAAGTGTTGATTCTATACCTTTTCTAAATGGTGTTCTCATATTGCTATGTGAACACTAATCCTTTCGATCTTTGAGGTTGTCATGTTAATTCTTTTCCAACCGGTGCGCTTCTCTTTGAGATGATCCCATCATTCCCCCCATCCGCGAGATCATTTCTAAGTTTTCTCAACAGTGTTTGTTTCATCCGTCCCAAGTTGCCTTTGTTTTTCCCGCCTTCCCACCCCTTTTTCCTCAAGGACTAAGATTTCTTTATCAAGAATCCATTTATTCATGTGAAGTCTCTTCATTCTTTTCAATCAATGTTCTTATCCGGTGATTTCCCATGAAGATGCTCAATAGTTTCAAGTTCATCATCCTTCATTGTTGTTTCTTCTCCGGTGGATCCTATTCAAGCTTTCGATATTCATCATATTCCTTTCCTCGTTTCTAATGCTTTCTCATACCGATGCACCTCTTAATCATTCTACTTCTCACTATTTGTTATTCCAGAGTGCTCAAGATATCTCAAAGATTCGTGTTTCCATTCTTAATTCGTTCAAGCTCTTTCGAGATTGGTATCTCATTCAAGTCATTTAATTCAACCGGTGCAACATCTATTTTAAATCTTTTCAACGGTGTTTTCTTTTGAGTGGGCCCTAACTCACAGGTCTTTTCCCAGGATCTTACCTGACTCTTCTATTTTCCCAGAGCTATCCTAAATTCTTCTCCAAGTTTGACGTAAGAATGAGTTAGCATCAGTCAAATGTTTTTCTCCAAGATCTTTCAAATTCTTTTCATAGTTGGCTCAACCTCTTCGCTTTTGATTCTTCCGGTGTGCCTCAATAATTCTTGGTGGTGTTTCTCGTTGTCATTCTCATCATTTGAAGACCGAAGAAGAGTTTCTCTTTAATCTTGCTCTATTCTCTTCAAGATTCATGGTGCTAGCTTGTTGCCATCCTCTCATAATTGCTTTCGATTGCGAGAATCTTTTTCACCCATCCGCAGCATTTTATGAGTTGTTTCCATTTATTTCCTCCGAAGGCCAGCATGTCATAATTCTTCATTCTCAGCGTGTAGCTATCGTTCTCCAAATTCTTCCAGTGATTCGTTCAAATAACCTCTAATTAGTCCATGGTCTCTTCATTCTCATGTATCTAAATCCCTTCAAGTATCTTCATTCGTTTTCAAACTCTTTCCGGTGAATTGTGCCCTTGCTACTCTCTTTTTCAATTCTTACGGTGGTTCTTTCAAGATCTCTCTTCCTTGTTCATCATATCAATTCATTTGTTGTTCCAATCCTACCGGTGGTTCGTTGAAGACCTTCTCAAGTTTACGCTATATCTTTCTTAATCCTTTTTCAACGAGAATAAGTTGTATGCCAAATCCATTGATTGTCATCAATTTAAATTGGTGAAGGATACACATAACATAATTCTTATTCTGGTTTCATCCAAGTGATTAATCCTTTCCTTCGGAGTGTGTTCAGGAGTAATAAATTCTTGGCTTCTTGTTGTTCATCTTTCTTCCGGAGTTCTAAGTTTTCCGCATTATCTCGTCGCGAAGCTCCATCTAAATCATTGCAAGGCTTCACCTTGTGTTTTCAACTTCTCCTTCTTTCCACCATCCTTTTAATACCGGAGTTTCTTCATGGCGGTTCGCCAAGAATTCTTTTCATTCTTCAATTGTTCTTCAAGATTTCTCTTGAAGTTATGACCCGCCAAGCTTTACTCTAAATAAACATGGTGCTCAACTCATGTTTTGTTTTGAGGAGTTCAAGTATTCTTCATCTTGCATTCCAAAGTGCGATTCTTTCTACCTTATCTTCTGAGGTGGTGTTAGGTCATTCTTGATAATTTCCCTTCGCGTTTCATGATTCACAAGTTTTCAAGGGTGAAATATTTAAATCCATCATTTTCTCTGTTCAAGAGATCTTTTAAATCCATCAATCTCTTCATTGGACTTATCTTGGGCTATATTTCACCTAAAGCTTTCCCTAAGGATTGTTGCTAATTATGGTGCTTATAAATGACCCAAGTTCTTCATTTGTCCTCCCGGTGAAATAAGTTTCTCGTCTCTTGTTGATATCAATCCAATCATTTGTTTCCGTTGGTGGCAGATGTTGCCATTTTCTTCTCCATTCTGTTATTCCAACGGTCTAACTTCTATTCTTTCATTACGGAGGCATTGTGATGTTGTGCTCTTCACTCATCATCTCGAATTGTGAGGATCATGTTCTTTTCTTGCTTATCCATTTAAGCGGAGTGTTGTATCATCTCTTCGGTATCTTTTCATCTCATCAAGTTTTCTTCTCTTTTCAGTCAGAGTGCTGCCCAAATTATTTCATTCTTATTCCTTCTCATCTTGTTTTAACCGGAGTGGTTACGAATTCTACCTTGTCCATTAAACTCTTGGTCCGTGTCTTTGCAATCTTCTAGTTCTCGTAATACTCCTTGTTCCTCTTTCTAACGGATTGTTTGCAATCTCGTTCTTCTCAGTTGTGCTCTTTCTTTTAAATTGCTCAACCTCTCAAGGTTCTTTGGTTTCACTCATTGGTCAAAGAAGCAACTTAGTTTTACCTCTTCTCTTCCTCTTCCGTTTTCCCTCCGGTGCCATCCTAGATTTTGGGACGAGATCCTCTCGTAGTGCTGGAGTGTTGTAACACCCCGGATACAACTTTCCATATTCGTAACTCCAACTCTTGCCTTTTCCGGAGATGCGATATGTTATTTCCTCCATGGTTGGGTTTTGTCTGTTGTTTTGCATTTTGTTCTTGTTATGCATCTTGTCTCATGTCATCATCTGCATTTCATCTGCATGTTTTTCAAAACTTGCATCCGTTGTTAGTTGCCGCTTCTCCCTCGCCTCCGTTGACGTTTCTCAGACCAACCGTTCTTTTGTTGTCTGACCGTTTGTCCCTCTCTGCACAACCCCACCCCCCTCTTGCGCGTGTCCGAAACTTGTCCGAACCCGACCCGCTCTGTCGTGACCGTTGAGTCCGGATCATCCCCTAACATCCCAAAAACATCTCCGATTTATTATTTGGACTCCTTGCCTATTTTATCCGTGACCGTCCGATTAAAATCGCAGGGACTAGATCGCCCCTAATCTAACCCACTCTCTATATAACTAGCCTAACCCTAGATACTAGGAGGGTTGTCCCATCCAATCCTCCCCCGCCGCCACTCCTCCTGTCTCCTCCTCCTTGGGATCCCTTCCGATCCAATCCGCTTCGAGCGCTTCACCCAACCAGCCGATCCAAAAAAATCCCTTCCTCGGCCAACCATCACCCGGCCTGCTCGATCAACCCATCCATCCTGCGCCTCCTCTTGTTCTTCCCGAGGGTCAACAGAGCTCACCGAGCCCCTCGCCCGCGAGCGCCGCCTCGTCCCCGTGCTCGTCCCTCCAACGCTCGAGCGGAGTTCCCCTCGGCCCCGGTGCTCGCCGCTCCTCCCATTCCAACGCGCCCGCCGGCGACCTCGACCTTCAGGCCACCCTGACACGCCCGCGTGCCCCGAAGGAACGCACGAGGCTGTCATCCTCGTCCCCGCGCCTCTGCTTCGCCAGAGACTGGCCTCGTCGCCGCCCAAGTCCGCCGCCGCGTCGTGCTCTCCTCCACGCTACGCCCGCGGACCTCTCCTTCCCGAGCTCCGCTTGCCTCGCCGCCGTCGGAACCGGTGTCCCATGGCGGGTCCGTCGATCCGCGACCCGCTGACCTCCTTCTCGTTAAGGTCCGCCGCCGAGCCTTCTTCGCTTCACTGCTGCAAGGTCCATCGCCCTTGCTCGTCTTCATCTCGCGACAGCGTGCGCGCGCCGTGTCCAGCAGATGAGCCCCGCCCTCTCCTCGGTCCCTCTTTCTCTTCCTTCTTTCTCGAATCTCTCCCCTCCCTTCTTGAGTTACAAACAACGGCGCCATGGATGCCGCCCCAAGCTTCGTCGCCGGTCGCCTCCGTCCCGCCTCCGGTCAGAGCCGGCGCCCGTGGCGGATCCGCTTTGTCCTCGTCGCGGCCAAGACCGCCCTCGCTGCTGCCTCGCCGCTGTCCATCCGTGCCGCCGCCTACTGCTTCCTCTGCGTCGTCAGAGCGACCGGTAGCGCCCTGCGTTGACAGCGTCGCCACCACGTCGGCGCATGAGTCTCCTCTGCTTCACGCGTGGGCGCATCCGCCAAGGCTCGCGAGCCTCTCCACCACTGGCCGAGGCCCATGGTGAGAACCTCCCAGCGCTTTTTTTTTTTTCTGTTGGGCCTGCTCGGTCAGATTCGCCCATGTATTTTTTTTCCATGCGCTGCGAATTTAGCTAATTTCCAGAGACTGCAGTTTTGCAGAAAAACCCCTAAGTATCATGCATTTAATAACTCACAAACGGTGCATCGGATTAAAACAACTTATATATGTAAAATGCTTAGTTTTTCGTCTAGTTTAATAATATGCCACTTTCATCCATGTTTAACATGTTTAAACTGCTGTTTGCATTTGTTTTGCATAATAACATGCTAAAATGATTTATTTCATAACTATTTAACCGTAGCTCGGTTTTAAATAAACTTTATATGTAAATGGGGTGGAAAAATGCCTAGTTTAACATGGTCCACTTTATTTTCCTATTTAAAAACAATAAAATATTTTTTAGGGCAGAACAGTACCAAATTCGAACATTGCATATGAGGATTTTCTAGAATTGTTGTTTGTTCTTCCGGCCTCATTTAAACTTGCCTAGTTAGGTAGTTTCATTATGCTTCACCCCTTGCCATGTTTAACAACATTTAATATTGTTGAGTAGCTTATAACGAGATCAAACTAAATAATTGCATGTGGTGTTTTGTCAATATGCAACTCGTTGCATATTGAACTCCACTTAACTTGTAGTATTGTTTATTGCACTTTGCCATGCCATGCCTCATTAAACCGGACATGCCTCATACTTGTTTGTGCATCATGCCATGTTTATGCTGGTGTGTTTACCATGTTGCTTGCTTCTTTCCGGTTTGCTTCTCTCGTTAGCTTTGGTTTCGTTCCGGAGTTGTGAGGATTCGTTCGACTGCGCCCGCTTGTCTTCTTCTTGGACTCGTTCTTCTTCCTTGCGGGATTCCAGGCAAGATGACCGGTACCCTGGATCTCACTGCTATCATTGCTATGCTAGTTGCCTCGTTCTTTCGCTATGCTACGCTACCTATTACCTGTTTGTCCAGCCATCCCATATTGCCATGAACCTCTAACCTTTGACACCATTCCTATGCAAACCGTTGTTTGGCTATGTTACCGCTTTTGCTCAGCCCCTCTTATAGCGTTGCTAGTTGCAGGTGAAGTTGAAGATTTCTCCATGGTGGACAGGGTTATGTTTGGGATATCACAATATCTCTTATATTATTAATGCATCTATATACTTGGTAAAGGGTGGAAGGCTCGGCCTTATGCCTGGTGTTTTGTTCAACTCTTGCCGCCCTAGTTTCCGTCATACCGGTGTTATGTTCCCGGATTTTGCGTTCCTTACGCGGTTGGGTGATTTATGGGACCCCCCTGACAGTTCGCTTTGAATAAAACTTGTCCAGCAAGGCCCAACATTGACTTTTACCATTTGCCTCACCACCACCTACTTTTTCCCTTGGGAGTCGCTCTCTCGAGGGTCATCTTTATTCAGCCCCCCGGGCCAATGCTTGTTTAAGTGTTGGTCCAAACTAGAGCGCTTTGCAGCACCACCTCAAGGAAACTTGAGGTCTAGTTTTAGTTGTACGAACTGCTCATCCGGACATGGCCTGAGACGAGATACGCGCGGCTACTATCAGGATGTCGGCACGCCGGGAGGTCTTGCTGGTCTTGTTTTACCATTGTCGAAATGTCTTGATGTACCGAGATTCCGAGACTGATCGGGTCTTCCTGGGTGAAGGTCTATTCCTTCGATGATCGCGAGAGCTTGTCATGGGCTAAGTTGGGACACCCCTGCAGGGTATAAACTTTCGAGAGCCGTGCCCGCGGTTATGTGGCAGATGGGAATTTGTTAATGTCCGGTTGTAGACAACTTGACACTTGATCCGAATTAAAACGCATCAACCGAGTGTGTAGCCGTGATGGTCTCTTCTCGGCGGAGTCCGGAAAGTGAACACGGTTTCTGTGTTATGTTTGACGTAAGTAGGTGTTCAGGATCACCTCTTGATCATTGCTAGCTTCACGACCGTTCCGCTTGTTCTCTTCTCGTTCTTATTTGCGTTGGTTAGCCACCATATCATGCTTAGTCGCTGCTGCAACCTCACCACTTTACCCATTCCTTTCCCATTAAGCTTTGCTAGTCTTGATACCCATGGTAATGGGATTGTTGAGTCCTCGTGGCTCACGGATACTTCAAAACCAGTTTGCGTGTGCCTATGTTAATGGCGGTGGACGCAACCAAGCTCAAGGAGGAGCTTGATGAAGATCTTGCCCTTTATGTTGTTTCGTTCTAGTTGATCAGTAGTGGAGCCCAGTTGGGGTCGATCGGGGACCTTTGTCGCATTTGGGGTTCTTCTTTTATTTTGGTTCCGTAGTCGGACCTTGATTGTATCTGGATGATGTAATGCTTTATTCATGTAATTGCGTGAAGTGGCGATTGTAAGCCAACTATGTATCTCTTTCCCTTATGTATTACTTGGGTTGTGTGAAGATTACCTCACTTGCGACATTGCTTTCAATGCGGTTATGCCTCTAAGTCGTGCTTCGACACGTGGGAGATATAGCCGCATCAAGGGCGTTACATCCGGAGAATGCACCCGAGCTGAACCGAGTACCCCTTGACTACTTGTTTGGGCGCCGTCGGATTCCCGTTGGAGTCCACTTCAGTAAATTCCTTCCTGACGGTGCCGAGTGTGCTCAGGCGCCGGTCCTTCGGTTGCCTCTTCGGTTGGCTGCCATCTGTATGTGCGCCGCCATCATCAGTGGTGGCATCCTCGGCGGCACCATCAGTGGTGTCATCCCCGAAGCCACTAGGGGTTGTGTATTTAGGATCGGTGTCTTCCGCGGCGTCCTCATAGCGGTTAGGTTGTTCCTCCAACTCCTGGGACAGCTCCCAGAATTGCTTGCCGCCCGAACCGCCGGCCTCATCGTTGTGGGCCATGTTTCGCTCTAAATAGGAAAAAAGTTTGGTCAAAAAGTTGGTTATTGTCAAGGAATAAGATCATGGTCTCATCATTTAGGGTTTGTCGACACCGAGGCATCCTAAAAGCTAAGCTTTTATCATTTAGGGTTTGTCGATGCCGAGGCACCCTAAAAGCCCAAGCATACATCATTTAGGTTCTCATCGACACGGAGGCACCCTAAAAGCCAAGGTTTCATCATTTAGGGTTTGTCGACGCCGAGGCACCCAAAATGCTAAGTTAAGTTTTCATCATTTAGGGTTTATCGATGCTGAGGCACCCTAGGTTGGGCTTAATCACTTGGCACTAATCAGTTGGCTCTATTGGCACCTATGTTGTGTTTATCATCTAGGGTTTATCGATGTTGAGGAGAATTCTAAGTTGGGCCTAATCACTTGTCTCTATTGCCACCTATGGTTTAATGCAGCAAGAATAAAGGGGCAGTTGATCCTACTTAATTAAGTACTAAGATACCCCGGGCCATGCATTAGTAGCAAGTACCTCATATATCCGATTTTTAGCAAAGTCATGCTAAAATTCACGGAAAATTTCAGCATGGAGTACCCGAATTTGCCGGAACAGAAGTTAATCGACATTCCACCAAACTCAAGGGCCTCTCGGGGTACCTGCAAAATCATTATCCCGCGTAATGAAGTCACCAATGGGTCATTTCAGAAGATCACAAGTAGCATCATCACAAGTACAACATCATCACAAGTACAAAGAGCAGCAGAGTGAATACAGCATAACAAAGAGCAACAACAGGTTTATTCTTCTTCTTCATAAACATTAATTGGTGTGGGTGACTCTATCTACCCTCTAATGACTCACTCAACTTAACAGGACAACCCACAAGCATTGTTTTGATTCCAACAGCTGCTGTAAAATACATCCAGCAAAGGTGCTCTAAAATCAGAAATACTACCCCCGAAATCTTTAGCTCAATTCTGAAAATACATGGTCTTCTAGTTACAATACTACGCCCCAACAGTCAAAATTTCAAACAACACAGTTACTTTCAACTATAAACAAAACTGACTTGCTGTTAATGAACAGTGGCTAAAGATATATAAAACTCCATTTCAAATGTGCCATGTCAATAAAACAACTCATGGAAGTAAACTACTAGCAGGCTCAAAAGTCAAGTAAACTGAAGATTATGACAGCTTGCAAACACAGGATCATGTCATTATCATGGCAGTCCACTATATATTTTTATAACAAAATACATAATTATTAGAGCACATTATGGCCATTCTCTTACATGATGCTAACTGTACCTAACTGAACATATTTCTCACCTTGGAGGTGTTGCTGCTGCTGCACTGTCTAAACTTCGCTTCCTTTACCTCCTTGGAAACCTGAAATATGCAGATGTTAGAAAGGTTCTAATTTGTATATGATGATTCTAAGAAAAGGGAAAAGGTGTATCAAGAACAGATTCACATGTGTGGCTGTTATCCATTACAAACTTAAATTTATCTATTTCTGTATCTCACAAACTATCATAAATGAATAATAGTACACTTAGGAGCTCACTGAAAAGCAATGACATATTCATGATCTAGTTTAGCAGCAGGTTGCAAATACTTAACTGGCTAGAACATCTCAGCATGCACAGTAATAAGAATAATGTAAACATTTGGCTTAGTTATAAGCATAGTATACTTCTTATAAACTGAAAGTGGAACTACTCACAATGAAGAAGTATTAGCAGATAGTTTGTCAACTCATGAAATAACATTTTTTTCAGCCCAAAATGGATGCCATTTTATAACATTGCATAGCATTAGTCAGACAGAGCTGAGCCTTTCACCACTATATAATATTGCCATATAAAATTACAAATTTATGTAACCTGGATTTTTTTGTATGAACCTAGTCAATGTGACAATATATAAACTACTGATCTACTAGTTATCAAGTTGAGAAATTGACCGCATATAAGCAAAAGCAATATCAGACTTGACTAGAGATACTTGTAAAGTTGTAAGTTATATCTTACCAGTGTGCTAACGGAAACTGTACTAATTAGGGTTCTTATTATGTTCTGGTATATAAATTCTTCTCACTTACTTAGGAAAATTAGTGGATGTCTTACAAATTACAGAGGGAGTTAATAATTTCAGTTTCATAAGAAAAAATTCATCAATTAAAGCCCATGCAGCAATATAAATTATAAAACATCATATATATTCCCATGGACACATCTAGTAGGAGATAATGCTACATCACCTTTTCAGTCATCACATCATACTAGCATGTCTCACCAAATAGCCATGTAACTACTACAACATGTAGCTCCTCATCATCTTCCTACTATGCATCATCTTCCTACTATACTTGCTACTCATCTTCAGAACCAAACAGCAGCAAAAACAGTTGAAGAGAGGCTCACAAGAGGACACTCAAATTTGCTAACCCTAGAACACGGGGGAAGAGGGCTGTGGTACTCGCGGGACGTAGCCTAGGGGGGAGGGGAAGGGGGAGAGGTGAGGAATCACCTGTGGGATAACGGCAGGCTGCCGTAGGAGGGCGCCGGCGTCGAGGAGGCGGCGGGCGGCGCGCGTCGTGGAGGAGGCGGCACGTCGAGGAGGAGGCGGCGCGTCGAGGAGGAGGCGCGTCGAGGAGGAGGCGGCGCGTTGAGGAGGAGGCGGCGTGTCGAGCTTGCCACCCACCTTGGAGCCAGAACCCTAGGGCGTACAGGCGCGGCGGACGGAGGGGACGCAGGGGCGGCTTCATGGGAGGCGGGGTTTCGGGCGGGAGGCGGTGCTCGAGGGGGAGGAAGGGGAGAGGGATGCGGTGGGGGCGCGTGGGCGGCTGCGGCGGACGGAGGCGGTGGATGGCGGGGGCGCGTGGGCGGCTACTGGCGGGTCTGGTTGGGGTCTGTCGCGGCGGATGGGTGGCGCGGCACCTATGGGGCCGGGCCCTTCGTGTGTTGATGCAGGCGGAGGCCGCGGAGAGCAGATCGAGGCGATCTTGCTGAGGATTTTACCCAGCCGGGCGCGATGGTCGCGAAACCCTCTGCTGCATTGTGTTGTATTTGATCTTGCTCAAGAATGCAGCGAGCGGTGGAGTGTTGTGTGAAACCCTCGTGAGAGTAGCTAGTCGCAGAACCCTCTCGCGAGAAGCGTAATGGTTGGAACCCCCTCGTTGTGCATGGGCCTCCTTTTATAGGGCAAGGGTCACCGATGTGTCAACGTGAGGTAGAGGGGTAAAAGCGTAAAAGGGTGGTAGTTGGAGCAAAGCGGGAACGGTGCAGCTACGGTGCTTTCTACCGCTTTTGTGAGAGGGGACAAGGGCATTAAATGCCCGTCGCCGTCGCCCAAAAGCTCCCGCCATTGCGTCTTTTTCGCCACGGCGGCGAAGCCACCACCGTGGAGTGCCACCGCATTCTTCATGCAAGACAGCCACCCGCCACGCGTCTCTCGAGAAATTTGGAGGCGGCGTGGGCAAGCGAGCTGGAGTGCGGACACGAGCACAGCTCTCCCGGCAAGCTCCTTGCCGGGCCTTGATCTCGCCGGGCCCGGGCTTGCGGGCTCGTGACTTGCGCCCTCGGTCCTCGCCGAGCGCTGCAAGGCGCCGGGCGTGACTTCGTGATGTGGTCTTCGGTCCTCCCGGCGAGCTCCTCTCGCCGGGATCTGAGGAATAACGTAGCCTTGAGCACAGGATGGCCTTCGGCAAGCTCCTCTTGCGGGGTCTTGAGTTCCTATCTTATATACTTCGTTCTTGAGCGGCTTGGTGAGGCGGAGATGATCTCCGGCAAGCATTTGATGGATCTGGTTGCGGGGAGCTGGGGCTGCCCGTGCACAAGTTACCGAGGTTGAGTACCTTAGTACACCGACAGAGCCCCGGGCTGGGCCATACAGTCTTGGCTGTTGGGCCAGGCCCAAGACAAGGCACAGCTGTGAAGCCCACGTAGCGTCGAATCCTTCTTGCATCTGTTGTCTCCCCTCCCATAGCAACGGCGCGTTGATTGCGGTGTCGTGGGAGGAGTGGGCGGCGATGCAGCCTTTAGAGCATCCACCCGTGATCGTGGCGCAGAGCGGGTCGCTTCACCTGCCGCTCTGGCCCGCCGCCACGCTGCCCTCATGCACGGGGTCGGGCGGCGAAGGTGGGAGACCGAGCCGTCACGGGCGGAGAGGGCGAGTCGGCCCGCTCCTCCGGCCTCCTCGCTTCTGATTGGTCGAAGGGCGGTTGAGTTTCACCCCGCCCCTTTAAATAGGGCGGAAGGGGTGCATAACGCCACACTCACCCACTTCTCCTTCGTCTTCATCTTCGTTCTTCTTGCCGTCATGGAAGGAGGGAATCCTGGTTCCTCGGCGGTGGCGCTGAGTTGCCTCTGGGCAGCGCACGCTCCCAACCCGCTCCCGTGGTGGTGGAGCCGCCCACGAGAGGGAGAGGAAGAGGCGTGGCATGACGAGGTCGAGGGCGTGGCCGAGGCGGTCGGGAGAGGCGGCCGTGGCGGCGTGCCTCCTCTGTCTCCCGGCGCCTCCTGACCACGGCGCGGTCCACACCGGAGATGACCCCTAGGAGTTCTTCATCAAGCTTCGCCGGGCGCCTCGCCGCCGCCTCCGGCTGCCGGTCCCGTTCGCGGACGCGATGGGACCGGACCCACCCGACGTGATGGAGCTACGCATGAGGGGCTGCGGGATCAGCGGCACTTTCGGGTGAGTGTCGTGTCCCCAGCCCGGCGTGATGTTCTTCGACCGAGGGTGGAAGACCTTCGCCGGATCCATAGCTTGACGGCGGGTTCACCCTCCATTTCAAGTTATTGGATGGTGATCTCCTCGCCGTCAAGGTCTTGGCGACTATGGAACCCGGTGCGCTGCTGTGTGGACAGCTCCTCGGATAGCGAAGGCCCTCCTCGGCGAGAGTGACGAGGAGGGAGCGGCAGCGACGGCGAGGGGATGGCGGGCCCGACCAGGCGTCGGACACCGCTGCCTCAAGGCCACCGGCAACCCCTTCTTCTGGGTTGCCGGGCTCCTGAACTCCCCGGGGCCGTCTTCTTGCCGGCGGGCGTAGGGAGGCTGCGGAAGAGGAAGAGGGGGAGTGGCGGCAAGGCCGTTACGTCGCAGCACGAGGGCGAGTAGCCTTCGATAGCGTGCTGACGTCCCACTACCCCGTCTTCAAGCTCTGCCTCCTACGCCTCCGACTCCGCCAAGCTCCTGGCGGGCCCCCGGGGTGTTCTCTTGGGGTCTTCTGGCGCCCGTGGCTCTTCGCTGGCTTGAGGGCTTGCGGCTGGCTCTCCGGGCATCGTTCCCCATGCCCGTCACCTTGCGCAGCTCTGGGCACGCAGTGGCGCCTCCGCCCGCCCCCTTGTCGCTCCTTCGCCCTTCCCGACAAGCTCTTCTTGCGGGTCTTCTCTCCCCAGCAAGCCTATCTTGCCGGGGCTCCTGACCTACCTCCGAACTCTGAGCAGAGAAACAGGAGAGGGATCACGGCACCTTATCTTTTCAGATTGTAAGCCCTCGGGCATTAGCTGCATTTAAGAACTTGTAATCCTCTCTATCATGTTTTTCATCCTCCATGGACTTGTACTAAATTGGATGTTTTTAATGAAAAGAGGGAAAGCTTGCGGATGAGTCTTTTACTTGATGCGTGCCTTGTATGTGCTTACGCTTATCGGGAGCTTGCCGGGCGAACACGCTTAGCGATCATGGGACAGCCCGCTGGTGGTGTCACTCGGCAAGCAACCTTGTCGGGCGATTCTGACGTCTATCTTGCTTGAAAGGGCTCGGAAGCAAGGTAGAGGTGCAGCGCACACTTGGGTTTGTTGAGCGGACTCGAAACAAACCAAGCACATAATCAGGCCACGACTCGGTTCCTCCACGTCTGGGTTTTTACAAGACACGATCGTTCAAAGACGCAGATCCGCATCTCCCTGTCCATGAGAGGATGCATGACGAGGATGAAAAACTTATCTGAAATAGCAGCCCCAGCAACTCTAGCTTGCGGAGGCGAATCTTGGCGCTCGCAGCCCAGTGGGCTGGCTTGCCGAGGAGAGCCTTATAATCGCAGCCCCGGCGACCGGGCTTGCCGGATCTTAGGCGCTGGTGTGGTCTTTTGGTTCTCCTTGTTGCTGCAATTTTAGCCATGAAAATAGCTGAGGTAGATATGCGATTGCTCAATGCACATGTATGTGTATATAAATCTTGGCTAAGCAAAGGCGATGTCGGGCTTTGTCCTTCGTATGTTTGTGCTTCACGCTCTTGGGGAGCTTGCCGGGGAACACGCTTAGCGATCAGCGGGACAGCCCGCTGGTGGCGTCGCCTCCCGCAAGCAACCTCGTCGGGCCGATTCTGACGCTTAACTTGCTGGCGTGGCTCGGAAGCAAGATAAGGGTGCTGCAGCACACTTGTGTTTGTTGAGCGGACTCGGAAACAAAACAAGCACGTAATCGGCCACGACTTGGCTCCTCTTGCGCCCAAGCCTCCCATACCAAGGGCATCTCACGGCAAGGCTTGCAGCGTTACACCCTCTAACCAGCATCCTTTGTGCGCCGCCTTACGCCGAGGAACTTGCGGCGCTTAACGCGCTTGCTGAGTCTGGGACATCAGCAGCCCGCCGGTGGCGTCGCTTCCGCAAGCAACCTTGCCGTGTCTAGTTCGCGACGCGCTTAACTTGCCGAGCGGACTCGAGCGAAGCGAGGGTGCGAAGCTGGTCGCCTTCGCTCTTTTACTCGTTGAGTGTGTTGAGCGAAGTAGGGTGCGGCTATCCACAAGCAGGCTCCTCGGCGTGCAGGTTTGGGCACAAACGACAAATGCGAGAGGGATATAACGAATAAAAGCATGATATTAAGGAGTGCTCGCACGCGGCGCGAGCGACTTAGCTTTTTCTTTCTCTTGTTTCTTCGCACTACTGGAGGTGCCCAATGGTGCGTTCGGCGGTGGCGCAGCACTGGGAGGCGCGTTTGCGGAACGAACGCTAGAGCTGTCTTCGCGGGCTTAGAGCGCCCGAGGAGCTGCGCTCGTCGAGATAAGCACCAGAGCCGCCCTTGCCGGACTTAGAGCTCGATGGCGCGTCCTCAGCGACTGCGTAGCGCTCCAGGGAGACACGCTTGCCGGAGCGTAGGGGGAGCGGGAGCGAGTGGCGCGAGGAACGGGCCGTGCTCGGACTCCTAATAGCGGCAGGAGGAGCAGGGTCTTGTCCCGGCACTTTCGCTTTGCTCATGCTCGGACAGCAGTCCGGAGCATCCCGCGAGCCCCCGGCATGTTCTAGCCCCAACATGCGGGCACCATCTTCTGTGGCACGGCGCCGCTGGGATGGACGTGGGTCTACGGAGGCCGAGGCGTGGTCCTCCGCCTCGTCCTGATCTGGTGGCACCGCGAGCACCTCGCTTTGTGTCCACCCTTCCACCGGCGTCTCCTCCGCTTTGCCGTCGGCTCCGGCGGCGGGAAAACGGAGATGGTCTGCGACCCTCGAAGCTCTCGTCTTGGGCCATGATGCACGATTGTCGATGAAGCCGACGGCTGGAGAGGTTGATGAAGAGGGCTGGCGCGCGAACGCCGGATCAGGTTCGCACAACCTCGACGCCCCCTACCTGGCGCGCCAGAGATGTCGCGGCCGGATGGGTGGCGCGGCACCTATGGGGCCGGGGCCCCTTCGTGTGTTGATGCAGGCGGAGGCCGCGGAGAGAGCAGATCGAGGCGATCTTGCGAGGATTTTACCCAGCCGGGCCGCGATGGTCGCAGAAACCCTCTGCTGCATTGTGTTGTATTTGATCTTGCTCAAGAATGCGAAAGCGAGCGGTGGAGTGTTGTGTGAAACCCTCGTGAGAGTAGCTAGTCGCAGAACCTCTCGCGAGAAGCGCAATGGTTGGAACCCCCACGTTGTGCATGGGCCTCCTTTTATAGGGCAAGGGTCACCGGCGGTGTCAACGTGAGGTAGAGGGTAAAACGTAAAAGGGTGGTAGTTGGAGCAGTCGCGGGAGCAGTGCAGCTACGATTGCTTTCTACCCGCTTTTGTGAGAGGGGACAAGGGCATTAAATGCCCGTCGCCGTCGCCCAAAAGCTCCCGCCATCGTCTTCTTTCGCCACGGGCGGAAGCCACCACCGTGGAGTGCCACCGCATTCTTCATGCGGTCTGCCACCCGCCACGCGTCTCTGGAGAAGGCCGGAGGCGGCGTGGGCAAACGAGCTGGAGTGCGGACACGAGCACAGCTCTCCCGGCAAGCTCCTTGCCGGGCCTTGATCTCGCCGGGCCCGGGCTTGCTGGCTCTGTGACTTGCCGCCCCGGGTCCTCGCCAGGCGCTGGGCGCCGGGCGTGACTTCGTGATGTGGTCTTTGGTCCTCCCGGACGAGCTCCTCTCGCCGGGATCTGAGGAATAACGTAGCCTTGAGCCAGGATGGCCTTCCGGCAAGCTCCTCTTGCCGGGTCTTGAGTTCCTATCTTATATACTTCGTTCTTGAACGGCTTGGTGAGGAGCGGAGATGATCTCCGGCAAGCATTTGATGGATCTGGTTGCAGGGAGCTGGGGCTGCCCGTGCACAAGTTGGGGTACTGAGGTACCCCTACCTTAGTACACCGACAGGGTCGATCGAGGGGAATCTGGCGAGGGAGGGAGGGAGGACACAGTGCGAGGGAAGTAGGTGGAGTGGGGGGGGGTTCTTGTGGCGCACCTCCCCCTCGTGCGCCATAAGTACGACTATTCTAGTGGCGCACCTCCCCTCGGTGCGCCATTAGAATTTTGTTTTAATTTAGCCCGACTTGTCAGGTTATATACCACCTAACCCTATCTACATCAGAACCCACCCACTAGCCCGACTGGTCAGCACACAGCACACACACCAGGAGGTCCTGGGTTCGATTCCCATGCTCCCCAATATTTTTTTATGCATTTTCAATGTTGTTTGATATTTATTTGTGTTTAAATATGTTCAAACTTGTTTAAATCATAAGAGCAATATTTTTTTATAAAAACAGTAATAATTTTTTAAAAAATATGTTCAAATTTGTTACTTGAAAATATCATCGGCGGCGGTGGAGCGAGGGAGGGTGCGGGGAGGTGCCGTTGGCGGTGGAGCGGGGAGGTGCGGGGGCGGGTGCTCGTCGGTGGCGGTGGAGCGGGAGGTTGCGGTGGGGTCGTCGGCGGTGGAGCTAGCGGGGGAGGGTGCGGGTGGGATCAAGATGGAGGGGGATCGAGATCGAGATGGAGGGGGAATCGAGATCGAGATGGAGGGGGATCAAGATCGAGTGTCCTCATGAATTCAAAAAGTGCCCATGAAATTTAAAAATATTCATGATATCAAAAAGTGCCCATGAAATACAATCGAGAAATGAAGACTACGATTTAAATACAATCAATCTTAGCTAGCTATCTGTTCACAATCTTCTTGCCCTTCTTTTTTGCAAATGGAGTTCTTCTGTGGAACGGACGTCCTTTAGGTAGGGTGGTCCTGCTTCTTCTTGTGGTGTTTGCTGCTACTTCATAAATCGTCGTCATGTTCGATCTTGGTAGCCGATTTGTCGAAGTCTTGCTCATTGGCTACTCCATCCATTCCGACGATCTTCCTTTTGCCTCTCCTCACGACAACACGACCGGGCTTTGTGGTCGGTAATGAAGAAGCATTGGTCCACTTGGGAAGCCAGTACCCATGGCTCATTTTTTCGGTGACATTTGCGCCATGGTCTTGGATTTGGCCGAGTATAACCATGGTGGTGAAATACCGGTCTTCTTTTAGGACGCTCTCGGCCCATCTGACACAGAACATCGGGACC
This sequence comes from Aegilops speltoides, assembly GCA_021437245.1. NCBI lineage: Eukaryota > Viridiplantae > Streptophyta > Magnoliopsida > Poales > Poaceae > Aegilops > Aegilops speltoides. The sequence goes on along the minus strand of CM038146.1, from coordinate 214,234,943 downwards.
TTCTCTCCAGCGTAGCTCAGCTCCCAGATCTCCACAATCCTTCCGTTGTATCTGTCCTTGTCGTTACCGGTGTAGGATTCCATCGTTAACCCGGAGTTCTGATAACCATCGCTCTTCATGTCCTTGTTCTTGGTGCAGAATGTGTAGCCGTTGATATCGTACGCCTCATATGTCATCAGGTTGTGCTCGGCGCCCTGTGACAAGGCGAATATGAGTTGTTCTTCCGCGGAAGAATCCTCATGTAAAGGGTACGACAGAAGCTTCTGCTTGAACCAACGCGTGAAACATGAGTTGTCCTCTTTGATTATATCTCCGCCCATCCTCTGTTGGCCTCGGTCATTGTACATCTTCTAAATAAAGGTTTTGTGCTCTACCACCCAAGGATCGACCACCCTCGAAGTCGACATGCATTTCGCGGCGACCCTCACGGTGACCCATCCAGCGAGCCTGCCGAGGTGCCTGTTGACGGACAGACCAACGGGGTTCTCGATGCCTAGATAATTCGTGTAGTAGGAGATGGACTCTTCGGTCAGAAAGCCCCTGGCTATACTTCCCTCTGGACGTGACATGTTGCGAACGTATCCTTTGATGACACCATTCATCCTTTCGAACAGCATCATGCTATGCAGGAACGTCGACCCGAGTTGGATGATATCCTCCACGATATGGACTAGCAAATGCACCATAACGTCGAAGAATGCAGGCGGGAAGTACATCTCAAGCTCGCGTAGTATCACCACGATCTCTTCTTGTAGCCTTCTGAGTTGCCTCACGCCAATCGACTTCCGAGAGATGACATCGAAAAAGTCGTATAGGCCAAATAGCGTTTCACGGACGTGCGCGTCCATGATCCCATGGATTGTAACTGGAAGTATCTGCGTCATCAGCACGTGACGGTCGTGAGAATTCATCCCGCTGAACTTCTGCTTCGCTGGGTCTAGGTGTCTGCTTATCTTCCCCAGGTAATCGTAAGGAAGTTTTACTCCTACGAGGAAGGTGAAAAACTGCTCGATCTCCTCCTGACTTAGAGTGAAGCACGCGGGAGGGTAGTCATTTCCGGTCTTCTTGGACTTTTTGCCTTTGCGACAAGTTTCTGTGTCCTGCTTCGCCTCATCATCATCATCATCATTAGCGTGAAGCTCCTTCCTGATGCCCATTGATTTCAAGTCTGCCCTTGCTTTCGGCCCATCTTTGGTCCTCTCTGGCATGTTGAGCAGGGTACCAAGCAGACTCTCGCACACGTTCTTCGTGATATGCATGGCATCAAGGCTGTGAGGCACACGGTGGATCTTCTAGTACGGAAAGTCCTAGAAAACAGACCTCGTTTTCTATACCTTCAGAAGCGGCTGTGGCGCCTTTCGCTTCTTTCCCGGCTATGGCGCCTTTCGCTTCTTTCCCGGCAGTGGGCAATCTTTCCAATTTTTCAACAGCTCGTCTATTTCCTCGCCGCTCCTCATACGCGGGCGTTTTCGGGGTTCGGTTTCACCATTGAACAGATCCTTGCGTTTCCTCCATGGGTCATCATCGCGAAGCCACCTTCGATGTCCCATGAACACGGTTTTGGAAGACCCGGGATCTCTATCTAGCTGGCGATACGTTGTGTCATCCATGCACCTTACGCATCCAGAAAATCCGTGGACTACCTGCCCGGCGAGATATCCATAACCGAGATAGTCGTGCACTGTCGAGAGCAGTGCGGCTCTCATAGGATAATATTCTTTCTCTGCGGCTTCCCACGTATTGGCTGGCGTTTTCCACAGCGTGTCTAGCTCCTCTTTCAGCAGCCCTAGATACAGATTGATGCCGTTCCCTGGTTGTTTCGGCCCTTCAATTAGCATACTCATGTGAATGTACTTCCTCTTCATGCACAACCAGGGGGAAGGTTGTACATCCACACAAACACAGGCCAGGTGCTATGTATGCTTCTCTGGCTGCCAAACGGATTGACTCCATCGGTGCTCGTGCCCAACACGATGTTCCTTGGATCCTTCCCAAATTATGGGTATTCGAAGTTCAACGCTTGCAACTGGCTCGCATCCTTAGGGTGACTCGGCATCTTGTCTTTTTATTTATCTTTGGATCATTTACGTCATCTTCCCGCTTCTTCTCCTCCCAATCCGCGTGCCAACGCAGGAGCTTTGCTACCTTAGGGTCCGCGAAATACCGCTGCAGACGAGGAGTGATCGGAAAGTACCACACCGATTTTCGAGGAGCTTTCTTCCTCTTCTTGTATCGAGTGACGCCGCACACCGGACATATGGTAGACTCCGCGTGCTCGTCCCGATAAATGATGCAATTGTTCATCCACACATGGTATTTCACGTGCGGTAAATCCAGAGACACACGATTTTCTTCACCTCCTCGAAACTGGTGGGCACTTGTTCCCCTTGGGAAGACGTTAGTGCGTAATGACATGTTCTCGTCGAACCATGCATCGGTCATTTTGTGTTTTACCTTCATCTCGAGCCATGGCGTTACTTTCGGCGGTATCCTCGGTCCTGCATCCTTCATACAATGGAGTAACGCGTCTATCTCTAGTTGATCCAGCTTGGCTTTTCTCGGACGGCAGCTCTTGCGTTATCCGTCGCTTGAGAAGCAGCTCTTGAATATGAGGGTCCTGCACCCAGCCTCCATCGTCGTCTGCTCGGCATCTTCATCTTCATGATCATGCTCTTCGTCTTGATCTTCCTCATCATCATGTCGACATCTTCTACATGATGGTGTGTACAACATCACCGTCGTGATCATGTCCTGGAGATTCTTCGTCTTCTCGCCCGCCCTCGCCGCGGTGGTTGTCTTGTTGCCCTTCCTCATTTCTTGCTCGGCCCCCATGGACGACTTCATAGTCATCTTCATCACCTTGCCACCGATAGCCATCCATGAAACCACGCAAGAGCAGGTGGTCCCGCACCTACCCGGAATTCGGGTCCGCAATAAGGCTCTTCAGCTTGCATCTTCGACACGGACATCTTATCTCCATCTCGATCTTTTGAAGCATCTCGGCCTTCACGGAGCTCAAAAACCTATTCACGATGCCTTTGGTCATCGTGCGGACCATCGTCGCCTGCGGGGTAGAGCAAAACGATATTTTAGAACCAAGAAAAAATTTGGCATGACCTTCCCTAAAAATAGGACCAAAAAGAATGCATAGTGCTAAAATTCTCGCCGAAACGGAAATGAATCAACATTCTGGCAAAATATTGGCAACTATCACATTTCAAATACCGGTACCTGCAAACACAAACATATATGCAACACCACAAACACATGCAAGACCACAAACATACATAGATCTAGCTAGGCCACAAAAAGTGCATGTGCACATTGTTGGAGCGAGCTAGGGAGAAAAAAAGTAGATCTACATCATGAAGATAGCTTTCCCCTTACTTACCTATCAAAAAAGGTAATTTCACCACTTAATTTTGATGAATCTATGGTGCAAATGAGGTGAGGAGGAGGAGGCAGCCGAAAGCTTGGATAAGGAGGTGGAGGGAATGAAGTGGGGAAAGTGAGTGGGTAGGTGTGGCTGTCCAAAATATCTTGTTGGGGTCCCAAGTTACTAATGGTGCACCACCTGCAAATGCGCCATTAGTAACCCTGGTAACTAATGGCGCACGTGCAGGTGGTACGCCATTAGTAGTTTTGCAAAAAAGAATATATATATATATATATATATATATATATATATATTAATGGCGCATCGTGACACGGTGCGCCATTAGTAGTTTTGCAAAAAAAGAATAAAAAATACAGATCTTGGCGACTCTGTGGTGGTGCGCCATTACTAGTTAGAACTAGTAATGGCGCGCTTCGATTCGGATCGCCATTAGTATGTTTGTAAAAATGAAAAAAAATATCACTAGTGGCGCACCTTTTGTCTGGTGCGCCATTAGTGTATTCCACACTAATGGCGCATCGCCAAGTGGTGCCCCATTAGTATATAGTAGTGGCGCACTACCTCTCTGGTGCGCCATTAGTGTCCATCCCATCTATAGCCCTTTTCCTAGCAGTGCCCTACGGGGTGTACTGCTACACTTGCATGCCTTTCGGGCTGCGCAATGCCTGGGCTACCTTCCAGCGGCTGATGCACATTGCCCTGGGCCGACAGCTTAGGAGAAACACTGAGGCTTATATTGATGACATAGTGGTGAAGTCTCGGGAGGCGAATACCCTGATTGAGGATCTGAAGGAAACATTTGCCAGCCTGCGCAAGGTTGACCTGTGGCTCAATCCCGAGAAGTCCCTGTTCGGGGTTCCCTCTAACAAGCTACTGGGCTTACTAGTGTCGCACAGAGGAATCAAGGCCAATCCGGAGAAGGTCAAGGCCATAGAAGACATGAGCCCCCCGTAGACGCTCAAGGAGATGCAGAAGCTAGCGGGCTGCATGACCTCATTGGGGCGCTTCATCTCCAAGATGGGGGAACGCACCCTCCCATTTTTCAAGCTGATGAAAAAGAAGGGGCCATTTGATTGGACCCCTAAAGCTGATGTAGCCTTTCAAGACCTCAAGAGATACCTGACCAGCCCGCTAGTGATGGTGGCGTCGCGCCTTCTCAAGCCCCTGGTGCTCTATTTGGCCTCCACCCCTCACTCCACCAGCACCGCTCTTGTCGCGCTGAAGAAGGAGCGCCCGATCAAGGACCCTCAGCAGGGCGCCCGGTCACCAAGCAAATCGGGGCAGCCTTGGGATGGTGCTCCTAAGGCCCCGACTAACTCAACGGCTAACATCCCTCACAAGGTTCAAACCGACCCTCCGGCTGGAGGGGCTCCTGAGGCTGAGGCTCGCGAGGCCGCAGCTAGCGAGGCAGGTGATGGGACCCCCGAAGGCTCGCATCCTCAAGAGACACAGGACCTCACCAACACCTTCTCCCTCGTCGAGCACACGGTATACTTTGTCAGCACAGTGCTACAGGAGGCACGGGCGCGCTACCCCATGCCCCAAAAGCTCTTGCTCGCGCTCCTCATCGCCTCCCAAAAGTTGTGCCACTAATTCCAGGGGCATACCATCAAGGTCGTCTCAGCCTACCCACTAGAGAGGGTGCTCCGGAGCCCTAATGCCACTGGGAGGGTTGCATAGTGGAACATCGAGCTTTAGGCATTCTAGCTCGAGTTCAGCACCACCAGGGTCATCAAGGGCACGACCCTCACAGACTTCGTGGCAAAACAGACTGATGTCCCTGACCGTGGGATATGCGAGGATCCCTCCCACTTTCCTGGAAACGAGACGCTGGACGGGTGTATCATGTACTTTGACGGCGCATTCTCACGACAAGGCGCGGGGCCCGGGGCCGTCCTCATCTCACCTGCCAAGGACAAGCTCTACCACGTTGTACAACTCTGTTTCCAGCAGGGCGAATAGGTCTCCAACAACATCGCAGAGTACGAAGCTTGCTCGCCGGCCTCAGAGCCGCAACGACAGTGGGGGTGAAGTGTCTCACCATCAGGGGTGATTCTCAACTCCTCATCAACTTCTCCAACAAAGAGTACACACCCAAGGACGAACACATGGAGGCATACCTGGAAGAGTGTCACACCCTGATTTTCATGGCACAACATTTAAGTCACTAAATCATGCTAAAATGTGAATTGACAAAAACTTTTGAGTGTTTTGGAATTTGCTTGATTTGATTTTTGTCTGCTGTTTGCAAGTGCTCTAAAAATCAAATAAATCCTCCAACTCCTATAATTCATCTCCTTGCTCCAAACTCTTGAACCAATGATCATGCCATGTGTATAGGACATAAAAATGATTTCTTGCAAAAATAATTTGGCCAAATAGTATTTTCAAAAAAATAGTTTTCCAAAAACCCCTGAATTGAGGTTTGCACTGCAAGTACTTAATTAAGGGCAGTAAAAACCTTTCCAAAAATATATTTGACTCCTATTAGATATAGGATACCTAGAAACCACAAAAATATAATTTTAAAAGTTATTTCCCTATTTTATTTAAAAGCTTTTTCTTAAGGCCAGAAATGGTCTTTAATAGGGAAAAATTATTTTGTTGTTTCAAAAATATTTGACAAAATTTAGGGCAACTCATAGGACATATATTGTCCATATATAAGAGTTTCAACACATGGTCATGTTCAAACTATTGGTCAAATCCCTCAAAAACCCTTTCTGGATATTTCAAGCTTTTGAAATATTTACAAAGGAAGTATTCTCCAAAAATTCCAAGAAAATTCTAGCATGTCACATATGACATATTAGATGATCTTGCCAAGTCTCATGACTTGGAGAACAAGATAACATCATCAAATCCCCTCAAAACCATTTCTGTCCATTTTGAAGTTTGAGCAACTTTACATTGCCAAACATGTCCAAATGTTCTCAAACCTTGTGAACATGCTCCAATGGTCTAATAATTCATCTAGACCAAATGGCACAAGTTGGAGAATAAGTTAACTTGATCAAAGTGCCCCAAAACCCTTCTGTCCGAACCAAAATTGAACAACTCTACATTGGAAACTTTCTCCTTTTGATCTCAACTTTTGTAGACATGTTCATAACCTCAAATGATGACACTACACCAAGTGGTGCATCAAGGAGAACATATTTTTCATGACTAAATCTTGGAAAGTCCATTTCTGCTCATTTCTAGGGTTTTCAAAAGTTGCATTGGCCACTTTGCCCAAATAAGCTCCAAATTGGTGGAAGGCCATATTTTTATGTGTCATTTCACCCTGTGGAGTATCATGGCATTGGAGTTCATTTGCTTAACCAAACAAGCATCAAACACCTTCTGCCATTTTTCCAAAATGCCATTTTTGACCACTTCCACTCTTCTCCATGACCTCAACTTTTTACCACAGCCCCTCAGAGTCCCCTTGCACCTATAGTAGCAATGGAAAGTCCATAGCTCAATTATTGGAGGGGTAAAACCTCATTTTTCTCTCTCTGGCCAGCCTTTTCTCTCTCTCCCTCAACCTCTCTCTTCTCCTAGTGGTTCACCAGGGCATCCAAGGCCACCACCCCTTTGTTTACTCCTCCCCTGACTCCCTAGACACAAGTGGCCACGCCCTACAAGCCAAAGACATGCCCTGGCATGCAATTGGCGTGCTCCAGAGCGTGCTACAGTGCACACCCGCACTGTAGCCGCCTCCTTCCAACTGCCCCCGGCCACCTAGGGCCTCCCCCTCGTGTCCCCCGAGGTCACCTCGACGTCCGCAACACGCTGCACTGTCGTCCCCATCCTTTCTCTCCCTCTCCGGCTCTCCTCGCGTGCGGACAGAACGCCGCCCGAGCGCGCCAGTCGCTGGCCGCGGCGGGGACCCGCCATGCCGCATTCCCCGCTCCCTCTCTTCTCCCCCTGGGCGTAGTCCACCTCCACGAACTCCCTGGACTCGGTGCACCACCTTCTCGAGGGCCGTAGCGACGAGTGCGAGCTCGCCGGCACACGAGCCCACGGTGCACCATCGCCCCGCCATAAAAGGCCACCCCTGGGGCCTCTCTGGCCTCCTTTCGCTCTCTCTCCCTCCCAGAGACCCCTGGACCAACCCTCTCCCCTCCTCGCGCTCTCCATCCGTCACCGTGGCCGGAGCCTTACCGTCGGTCTCCGCCTAAATCCGCACCCATCTCTCCTCCTCCTTCCCTCTGGACCGCACTCCAGCGCCACCACCGTCACCATGAGACCCTCCGTGCTTCTCCCCTCCTCCCGTGGCTGTCCGTCGAGCTGCATCACCACCGTTAGCCTCGTCCGCGCATGTCGATGCCTTGCTCGACCCGGTTCCCCTGGGCGACCGTGCCACCCACGGTTGGACGCGGCTGGGTCCCCTGAGCACGCCGATGGGCAGAGCATCGCCGGAGACGCCCTGTAAAGCCGGCGGCCGGCGTCGAACACCTCCTCTGTCTCCTGTCGCACCCGTGCGGGAGGTGGAGGACGAACCTGACAGGCGGGCCCCGCTTGTCAGTGGCCCAGCCACGGGCCCCGCCGCAAGTGGGCGTACTCGTTTTCTCCAGCGTCCCGCAGCGAAGGTGTACTCGGTTGGCGCCATCGGCGTCGCTTGTCGTCTGCGTGAGCCGAGCAGCTGGGCGACCTCTATCGCTAAAGCTGCGCCCAGTCTTGTTGGATAAGGGTAAAACCCTTTCCTTTTCCTTTTTCTTTTCTGCAAATTGGTAAAATCCACAAATAAGTCAAATGGACTCCAAATTTGATGATTCAAATTTCCAGTGGCTCCATAAATCAAGCTCTATTTAATAGGCCACAGTGGACATTTTTGTTGTCCCTGGTTTTCACTGAACCTTTTTAAAAGGTCATTTATCCACATAAGTCCACTTCAAAAATCCATATTATATTCATTTCAACTCCAAATCCAGTGAAACCAATTTCTAAATGTTTCTAAAATCATGCCTGAATTAATGGGTACTTTTACTCATTTTTATAAAATGGCATTCTGTGTACAACTTGTGGATCCATCAAACCCCTTGATTCCATCCTATCGAAATGTTCAGAGATGTCCATTGATCAAATCCTAATGAAACCACTTTGGTCATCCCTCATATGACCAGAGGTATCCCAGAAAAGTCCAACTCATATTTTTAGAGTACTTTTATTTCCTGCCTTGTTGTGTTGCTTATTATGGTTGCTTTCGACGATAGTTGATGAAGTAGACGAAATGCTCGGAGTTGGACCAGAGATATTTGAAGACTTGAAGACTCTGAGGTACCAGGCAAGCAGCCCTTTGACCATGACTATGGCACCTTTTTATGCATGTCATATATTACCTTATCGTTGTTGCAACGGAGTCATGATGGGGTGATAACCACTTCGATGGTTGCCACCGTACCTCCTCATTGATACCTGCATTGTGCATGACCCTACCTTCTTATGAGGGTTATGCCGGTGGGAGTAGATAGGATGCTAAGTAGTTTGCTACGCAAAAAGGGACGGGAATATGCATGTGATGGAGACAAAGTATTTTCAAAAGTCTTTTCGAAAACCCCGTCGGGTGCCACTTATGCCCGAGGGAGATGATGAGATGGGTAACCACTTGATGACGAAGTGGTGTACCGAGGCAAGTGTGTGTGTTGTTTTCAAAAACGGATTGGTCGAAGTTGCGACCGTTATTCCTACCTTACATGCGCAACCACTCTACCCTTATATGGGAAAGGGCATTATTGATTACCTAGGCTGATACTAGCTTGGAGCCTGCATTACTAGTGACGGGGGAGAGTTGGTGCTCTCTCTCGGGACGGGGTCGTGCCAGGTAGGGCGGCCATGACTGTTTTTACAGGGCACCGAACACACCGTTGGTACCCCGTGCTTGTGGTATATGATGAATATGGGAGCGAGACTCCACAACTTTATGATGTGAAATGTTGGGCACGGGGGTTACTACCAATCGAGTGGACTCCATGTTAGTGTCGTCTAGGGAAAGGTAGTGATTGGGTGCTTACCCCGGGTACTTGAGGTACCGCGGGTCGTGGATGACACGAAAGTTCCCCGGATCTTGTGGGTATAGTGTGCAACCTCTGCAGAGTGTAAAACTATTCGAATAGCCGTGTCCACGGTCAAGGACAGTTGGTTAACCGCTCTTGGGCTACGTCCACTTGTTTACAAACCAAGTGTGTGTGTCTTGACAAAGTGACATGGGTCAAGTCAAGGGACTTGACATGATTGCGATGGGTTGGTGCCCACTCTATTTATGTTAGATGGGTTGGTGCCCACTCTATTTATGTTGATATCTGTAACCTGTCCTCATGGTTACTTGAACTCTCTTGATGCATGCCTTACAAAGATGTTGAACATGTCATTGCACTCAAAACTAGCTTTCTGCAAAAGTTTACCTATATCATGCTTTGTTGTATCTTGAACCAAAACATGGGTTGCTTGCGAGTACATTCAAAGTACTCATTGTCTTGCCACTGGTTATTTAATTGACCAGGAATGGAAGAACATGATGTGATGAAGAACACTTCGGTGACGAACATGCGAGCTAGGACGCCTCCCAGTCAGAATGCCTGTAGGGTTAAGGCAGATGGCATGGATCCAAGTTATCGACGAAGATTTCCGCTGCGATGTTATACTCAAGACATGACCATAATGGTCCTAGTCGTGTAATACGGTATGTATGGATGTAAGACTCTTGTGATTCAGCTTCTGTGTGTCCAGTGAGCATTGATCTCTGGAATCACTGTACACGTGCATTCGGTGATCTCGACTTATGAGTCAGGGTCCCCACAGAGCTGGTATCAGAGCCATCCTGACTGTAGGAAGCCTTAGTTAGCATGGTCGTTAGTTAGGGTAAAACTATTTCCAAAACTACTACTAGTTTTCAAAACTATCTCTACTTCTCTTCCCTTCTTAGTTTTTCGAAAACTAAGGTATACTTTCCTTATTGATATATTCCCCTTCAAAACCTTTGGTCGCTAGAACCCTTATGCCCCTGACCACTAGATTCCTTGAAATCCTCGCGGATAATCTAGAAGGAAGACGCCTTGCCAGACATTCACCCACATCTCCGAACACAAGATTGGCGACATCACCACAAGACGATACCAATGAAGATACATCCTCGAGGAATGAGGACACGAAGACCTAGGAGATGGTGACATCCCGACATCGCCCCAAGATGATGCAACCTTAGCCTCACGATGATCGGGGCATAGGATATGCAAGATCATGATATACATCGCTAATAGAGTAACCTGTCACTACCGTTGTTGTATCGGCAACCACCGGTGGATGAGAACCTAGCCATTCGGTCCGCCTCACCATAGTGAGCAGGAAAACGGTTCTCCTCATCCCCGCTCTTGGTGTCGGTTGTCATCAACGTAACCGACATGATGGACCTCTATTACGCCTTGATAATGTCATTGCATAAAGGATTACCTACGGTACCATCGACGGCTTAGAAGACAAGAAGGATCGTCATGATTAAGAAGACAACAGAAGATCGAGTCAATGCTCGCTATGAGAAGCCACCTTCACCCCATCACTTCAACAGCAAGAAGTTGTTGAAGACTCTTCAAGCTCAACCGGGATCGTTTCATCAAACAACTACAAGAGACGAGCAGCACCGAGGGAAACACAGGGAGGCGCTGACGAGGCACAAGGCACGACTATAGAGTCCGAGGACCCCTAGGGTAGGATGAGTCGTGTACCCCTATGCGCAATGAGTCCGTATGATGGTTCGAGTAGAACCACGATTGTGTGCTGCTTGTTTTTATTTGTCTGTTTTTGATATCAGTTGCCCTTTTGCCCTAGGCAACAAGTATGCAACTATATCACCTGCCTTATTTTGTTGTTTGTGTTTGGCCCTTCGCACTTGTTTGTTTGCACTGCACTATAGAACCCCTTTAGGCATCCCCCTCCTCTATGCTACTTTTCCCTCTCATCTCTCTCCTCAACTGAAGACAAGCAAGACAATATGCACCAAGGATTCCACCTCGGCGACCAACAAGCACTGAAGACTTTTGCTACAACCTCCTCGACCAACTACAACCACGTATGTTTGCACCTCAAGACTAGAACCCATCCCTAGACCCTTCGAGACTTCACGAGATACCCCAGCTCGAAACCTTAACCATGAGCTTAACCTACGGAATTGCAAGAGAACCTGTTAAGCCTCTGTAACCTTGCTTATCACTGGGTTCATTATGGAACTAGTGGACATAGTGAACGAGCACATTATCTTCCTAAGATAGCACCAAAACTGATGATGCCATAGGGAAGACCAATTTGAGGATATAGGAACAGAGGACAAATGACTTGATGAGTTTATATCAATGACTTTGAGGAATTATCCGAGACTCTTTGGTGGATTATAAGGCTACCATGTTGGTAGATGAACTTGGTGGGATCATGAGTATAGATTAGCATAACTTTCAGTACTCCTGAGTAAATTGGATTTATAGGACAGTTGTGATCGCAAGCTGAAACTCCTGGAGTGCAAGGATTTGACTTGATCAGATAATATTGATAGGTGATAGCTGATATTACGACAATGACTTGGGGGAACATGTAGGAATTCTCGTTGGACAAGAGATTTGGATTTAAGTAGGTGATTCTAGTTGAATATAGATGCTGAGTATGTCTACATGGTTCGGAGTAAATTGGATTTAGACTGATGATCTCGATCATGATACCATGTTTCTCGGTGGACGATAAACTAGGAGATTGGACTAGTTGTCGGAGTTTATTTAGGGTTCTATATGAGCTTGACCTTGGAGTTTACTTGACCATGACAATGGGAATCGGTGGACAAACTATAGTAAGGTAGCTTTCCCATTATTTGTGGATTATAAGGACTTTAGGAGATCATGTGGAACACCAAAGATAGGCATTGGATCGTGTAGTGATTGATGGTAGTTAACGAGGTTGTTGGAGTTGATTCATAGGAAGGAAACAAGATCTTGGAGTGGCATACGACGTGTTTCCTTAGGATAGAGATGCACTAGATGGACCTTGGAAAAATAGGCTGAGCACTTGGATTGTCACGTTCAAGCTTAGCAGCTTATATGTTCTACCCATGGATTTTTAGGGGTAGACATACATATGAGTTTGGGGATCGTAGACTTATATGATGTTGTTAGACCTCCTCTTGGGAGTCATGAGGATATGAATGGCATGAGTGATGATTGGAGTTGGCCTATACGAAATGATGCTGTCAGTGATATGATGTGATTTGTTTAAAGGACTAGATAGACTATTGGCATCTCAGAAACCGTGCTTAAAGGTAGGATCATAAATGTTCATTCGCACACTAGAATCCTTAAAACCCTTATGCCCTACCAAGCCACAACGCGGTTGGATCATGACCTTGGGCCTTGGCTCTAGATCAATAAGACCTTGGCCAATGCTCAACCATGGCCACCACCAATGCCTCAGCCCACTTTACGTACCCCATAGATCTCATGGAGTGCTTAGACAAGTTAATTCTCATCATCATTTGGTGAGCTACTTGTCCACCTGAAGACAGAAGAAGAGCCGTTCAGCTAGTCAAGGAATATTTGAAGACCGCCATGCCAAGGAGGAAGCACTACACCCACCACCATCTTCAAGAAGTAAACTTCTGCCTCGAAGACCAGGTGTACCTACAAGCCACTTCCCTCGGAGGAACCAAGCATTCCCATGACAAGGGGACCCACACCAAGATTCATCGGCTCCCTTCGAGATCACTCCAAGATTTGACAACCCCCTCCGAGATCACTACGAGATGAAGAGAGGACAGATACCAACTAGAGTTACCACCTGACTCGCCCGATGTGCACGATGCTTTCCATGCATCACAACCCCCGGAAGTGTTTTCAACTTCCTAGCTAGCCCGAGCACTGATAAGGACACTAACCACCAAGCCATCGACCCCTAGCCCAATCTAACCTACCGCGAGCTACCCATCAGCAACCTAGATCAAGAAGAACGTCATGCACGAAGCCACATCATCAAGTACTTCAAGCTCAATGGAGCACTACACGGAAGTAGAAGCAACATGAAGACTTGAAGACTACCCCAGATCCAAGTTTCCATACCCCTTTCCGCGCCTAGTCTGGGAATCTCGGGGACGAGATTCTTGTAAGGGGGGTAGGTCTGTCACACCCTGATTTTCATGGCACAACATTTAAGTCACTAAATCATGCTAAAATGTGAATTGACAAAAACTTTTGAGTGTTTTGGAATTTACTTGATTTGATTTTTGTCTGCTGTTTGCAAGTGCTCTAAAAATCAAATAAATCCTCCAACTCCTATACTTCATCTCCTTGCTCCAAACTCTTGAACCAATGATCATGCCATGTGTATAGGACATAAAAATGATTTCTTGCAAAAATAATTTGGCCAAATAGTATTTCCAAAAAAATAGTTTTCCAAAAACCCCTGAATTGAGGTTTGCACTGCAAGTACTTAATTAAGGGCAGTAAAAACCTTTCCAAAAATATATTTGACTCCTATTAGATATAGGATACCCGAAACCACAAAATATAATTTTAAAAGTTATTTCCCTATTTTATTTAAAAGCTTTTTCTTAAGGCCAGAAATGGTCTTTAATAGGGAAAAATTATTTTGTTGTTTCAAAAATATTTGACAAAATTTAGGGCAACTCATAGGACATATATTGTCCATATATAAGAGTTTCAACACATGGACATGTTCAAACTATTGGTCAAATCCCTCAAAAACCCTTTCTGGATATTTCAAGCTTTTGAAATATTTACAAAGGAAGTATTCTCCAAAAATTCCAAGAAAATTCTAGCATGTCACATATGACATATTAGATGATCTTGCCAAGTCTCATGACTTGGAGAACAAGATAACATCATCAAATCCCCTCAAAACCATTTCTGTCCATTTTGAAGTTTGATCAACTTTACATTGCCAAACATGTCCAAAAGTTCTCAAACCTTGTGAACATGCTCCAATGGTCTAATAATTCATTTAGACCAAATGGCACAAGTTGGAGAATAAGTTAACTTGATCAAAGTGCCCCAAAACCCTTCCTGTCCAGAACCAAAATTGAACAACTCTACATTGGAAACTTTCTCCTTTTGATCTCAACTTTTGTAGACATGTTCATAACCTCAAATGATGACACTACACCAAGTGGTGCATCAAGGAGAACATATTTTTCATGACTAAATCTTGGAAAGTCCATTTCTGCTCATTTCTAGGGTTTTCAAAAGTTGCATTGGCCACTTTGCCCAAATAAGCTCCAAATTGGTGGAAGGCCATATTTTTATGTGTCATTTCACCCTGTGGAGTATCATGGCATTGGAGTTCATTTGCTTAACCAAACAAGCATCAAACACCTTCTGCCATTTTTCCAAAATGCCATTTTTGACCACTTCCACTCTTCTCCATGACCTCAACTTTTTACCACAGCCCCTCAGAGTCCCCTTGCACCTCCAGTAGCAATGGAAAGTCCATAGCTCAATTATTGGAGGGGTAAAACCTCATTTTTCTCTCTCTGGACAGCCTTTTCTCTCTCTCCCTCAACCTCTCTCTTCTCCTAGTGGTTCACCAGGGCATCCAAGGCCACCACCCCTTTGTTTACTCCTCCCCTGACTCCCTAGACACAAGTGGCCACGCCCTACAAGCCAAAGACATGCCCTGGCATGCAATTGGCATGCCAGAGCCTGCTGGTGCACACCAAGATGTAGCCGCCTCCTTCCAACCGCCCCCGGCCACCTAGGGCCTCCCCCTCGTGTCCCCCGAGGTCACCTCGACGTCCGCAACACGCTGCACTGTCGTCCCCATCCTTTCTCTCCCTCTCCGGCTCTCCTCGCGTGCAGACAGGCGCCGCCGAAGGCCTTGCCGCGGCATGGCAGGGACCCGCCATGCCGCATTCCCCGCTCCTTCTCTTCTCCCCCTGGGCGTAGTCCACCTCCACGAACTCCCTGGACTCGGTGCACCACCTTCTCGAGGGCCGTAGCGATGAGTGCGAGCTCGCCGGCGCACGAGCCCATGGTGCACCATCGCCCCGCCATAAAAGGCCACCCCTGGGGCCTCTCTGGCCTCCTTTCGCTCTCTCTCCCTCCCAGAGACCCCTGGACCAACCCTCTCCCCTCCTCGCGCTCTCCATCCGTCACCGTGGCCGGAGCCTTACCGTCGGTCTCCGCCTAAATCCGCACCCATCTCTCCTCCTCCTTCCCTCTGGACCGCACCAGAGCGCCACCACCGTCACCGCGAGACCCTCCCGTGCTTCTCCCCCTCCTCCCCGTGGCTGTCCGTCGAGCTGCATCACCACCGTTAGCCTCGTCCGCCGCGGTCGATGCCTTGCTCGACCCGGTGCCCCTGGGCGACCGTGCCACCCACGGTTGGACGCGGCTGGGTCCCCTGAGCACGCCGGTGGGCAGAGCATCGCCGGAGACGCCCTGTAGCGCCGGCGGCCGGCGTCGAACACCTCCTCTGTCTCCTGTCGCACCCGCGCGGGAGGTGGAGGACGAACCTGACAGGCGGGCCCCGCTTGTCAGTGGCCCAGCCACGGCGCCACGCTGGCAAGTGGAGGCATACTCGTTTTCTCCCGCGTCCCCGCAGCGAAGGTGTACTCCGGTTGGGCGCCATCGGCGTCGCCCTGTCGTCTGCGTAGCCGAGCCGCTGGGCCGGCCCACTGCTAAACTGCGCCCAGTGCGCTGGATAAGGGTAAAACCCTTTCCTTTTCCTTTTTCTTTTCTGTAAATTGGTAAAATCCACAAATAAGTCAAATGGACTCCAAATTTGATGATTCAAATTTCCAGTGGCTCCATAAATCAAGCTCTATTTAATAGGCCACAGTGGACATTTTTGTTGTCCCGGTTTTCTTCGAACCTTTTAAAAGGTCATTTATCCACATAAGTCCACTTCAAAAATCCATATTGTATTCATTTCAACTCCAAATCCAGTGAAACCAATTTCTAAATGTTTCTAAAATCATGCCTGAATTAATGGGTACTTTTACTCATTTTTATAAAATGGCATTCTGTGTACAACTTGTGGATCCATCAAACCCCTTGATTCCATCCTATCGAAATGTTCAGAGATGTCCATTGATCAAATCCTAATGAAACCACTTTGGTCATCCCTCATATGACCAGAGGTATCCCAGAAAAGTCCAACTCATATTTTTAGAGCACTTTTATTTCCTGCCTTGTTGTGTTGCTTATTATGGTTGCTTTCGACGATAGTTGACGAAGTAGACGAAATGCTCGGAGTTGGAACAGAGATATTTGAAGACTTGAAGACACTGAGGAACCAGGCAAGCAGCCCTTTGACCATGACTATGGCACCTTTTTATGCATGTCATATATTACCTTATCGTTGTTGCAACGGAGTCATGATGGGGTGATAACCACTTCGATGGTTGCCACCGTACCTCCTCGTTGATACCTGCATTGTGCATGACCCTACCTTCTTATGAGGGTTATGCCGGTGGGAGTACATAGGATGCTAAGTAGTTTGCTACGCAAAAAGGGACGGGAATATGCATGTGATGGAGACAAAGTATTTTCAAAAGTCTTTTCGAAAACCCCGTCGGGTGCCACTTATGCCCGAGGGAGATGATGAGATGGGTAACCACTTGATGACGAAGTGGTGTACCGAGGCAAGTGTGTGTGTTGTTTTCGAAAACGGATTGGTCAAAGTTGCGACCGTTATTCCAACCTTACATGCGCAACCACTCTACCCTTATATGGGAAAGGGCATTATTGATTACCTAGGCTGATACTAGCTTGGAGCCTGCATTACTAGTGATGGGGGAGAGTTGGTGCTCTCTCTCGGGACGGGGTCGTGCCAGGTAGGGCGGCCATGACTGTTTTCACAGGGCACCGAACACACCGTTGGTACCCCGTGCTTGTGGTATATGATGAATATGGGAGCGAGACTCCACAACTTTATGATGTGAAATGTTGGGCACGGGGGTTACTACCAATCGAGTGGACTCCATGTTAGTGTCGTCTAGGGAAAGGTAGTGATCAGGTGCTTACCCCGGGTACTTGAGGTACCGCGGGTCGTGGATGATACGAAAGTTCCCCGGATCTTGTGGGTACAGTGTGCAACCTCTGCAGAGTGTAAAACTATTCGAATAGCCGTGTCCACGGTCAAGGACAGTTGGTTAACCGCTCTTGGTCTACGTCCACTTGTTTACAAACCAAGTGTGTGTGTGTTGACAAAGTGACATGGGTCAAGTCAAGGGACTTGACATGATTGAGATGGGTTGGTGCCCACTCTATTTATGTTAGATGGGTTGGTGCCCACTCTATTTATGTTGATATCTGTAACCTGTCCTCATGGTTACTTGAACTCTCTTGATGCATGCCTTACAAAGATGGTGAACATGTCATTGCACTCAAAACTAGCTTTCTGCAAAAGTTTACCTATATCATGCTTTGTTGTATCTTGAACCAAAACATGGGTTGCTTGCGAGTACATTCAAAGTACTCATTGGCTTGCCACTGGTTATTTAATTGACCAGGAATGGAAGAACAGGATGTGATGAAGAACACTTCGGTGACGAACATGCGAGCTAGGACGCTTCCCAGTCAGAATGCCTGTAGGGTTAAGGCAGATGGCATGTGTCCAAGTTATCGACGAAGATTTCCGCTGCGATGTTATACTCAAGACATGACCATAATGATCCTACTCGTGTAATACGGTATGTATGGATGTAAGACTCTTGTGATTCAGCTTCTGTGTGTTCAGTGAGCATTGATCTCTGGGATCACTGTACACGTGCATTCGGTGATCTCGACTTATGAGTCGGGGTCCCCACAAAGAGGTACGCAAAATGGAGAAATGATTCCTGGGCTTGCAACTGCAGCTCGTGCCATGAGGAACGAACAAGGAGGCGGACGACATCGCCAAGAGGGCATATCGGAGGCTACCTCAGGAGCCAGGGGTGTTCGAGGAATGGCTCTTCAAGCCATCGGTGGCTCCCCCCACCGCAGCACTAGCACCACCCAGGAGGACCTACCCCAAGCACCAGCAACAGGCGCCCCAGCATGCGGCCCATCCTCAGGGGCCCGCCTGCTCCTTGCGCTTGAGCCCCAGGAGGGGTGCAGGACCGAGGAATTCAAGACATACCTGCTTCAAGGGACTCTGCCGGAGAAGGAGGAGGATGCCGAGCGCGTGGCTTGTCAGGCCACGGCTTACTGCATCAGGGACGGTGAGCTATACCGCAAAAGGCTCAATGACGTTTCTTTGCGATGCATCTCCAGGGAGCAGGGGCTCGAGTTGCTGGCAGACATACATGGTAGGGACTGCGGACACCACTCTTCATCACGCGCCCTCGTGGGCATGGCGTTCCGAAGTGGGTTCTATTGGCCCATTGCACTCAACGACGCCACTGAGCTGGTGCGCTCCCGCGAAGCATGCCAGTTCCACGCCAAGTAGATCCACCAGCCCGCGCAAGGCCTCCAGACTATCCCACTCACGTGGCTGTTCGCGGTCTGGGGGGTCGACATCTTGGGGCCATTTCCCTGAGCACCAGGAGGCTACTGCTACCTCTACGTCGCCATCGACAAGTTCACCAAGTCGGCGGAGGTAGAAGCTGTTCGCACCATCCCAGTTGGATCAGCCGTCAAGTTCATCAAAGGCCTCGTGAGCCAGTTTGGCATCCCTAACCATATCATCACCGACAACGGCTCGCAGTTCACTAGCAAACTTTTCAAAACATATTGTGCTAACCTTGGAATGCAGATATGCTATGCCTCAGTGGCACAACCTAGTAGCAACGACCAGGCTGAGCACGCCAATGCCGAAGTCTTGAGAGGCCTCAAGGCAAGGACTTTCAAGAAGAAACTCGAGGCCTGCGGCAGGGGCTGGCTCGACGAGCTCCAGTCTGTGTTGTGGTCCATCCGCCCCACTGTGACCAAGCCGACGGGCGAGACGCCATTCTTCCTCGTCTACGGAGCTGAAGCGGTTCTCCCACACGAGGTCAAGCATCGCTCCACGCAGGTCCTGGAATTCAATGAGGCACGTCAGGACGCCATGTGGGGGATGGATCTAGTGCTGGGGGTGGAATGCCGCCGTCAAGCCTCACTCTGAGCGGCAAGGTACCAGCAAGTGCTACGGCTGTACCACTGCTGCAGCATCCGCTCCAGGATGTTGGATGTGGGAAACCTTGTCCTGAGGCGGGTGCTCTCTAGGGAGGGGCTACACAAGCTCTCTCCATTGTGGGAGGGCCCATTTAGGATTATCCGTGTCTCCACGCCTGGGGCCGCGCGCCTGGAGACGCAGAACGGGGTCCCCATCCAGAACGCCTAGAACATCCAGCAACTCTGGAAGTTCTACCCATGAAGCAAGGCTCCAGCCTCTGAAGGTGTCCGCTTGTGACACTCTCACGTAATAATGAGTGGGGCTATACATGCCCTGGAGTCTCCTAGAGCCGCCCTAGGGCCTCACGGGGGCTCCCTCCCACGTCCTAGTGGCAACACTTAGCTCCACTCTGGTGAGAAGACTAGACTAGCTGCCGGACGCGGCTGTTCATTTGCTTTTCGAGGTTGCTTGCAATCTTTTAGTGATCTTTAATAGAGTTGGTGCTTTCGTGCTTTGGTTCGCCAAGTTGGATTTTTCCTCCTCTCGTTATGTCCATTCTTAGGCTGGGCCAGGAAGGAGTGGCAGTTGCCCGTCGCTCTTCCCCGCGCGCCTCACGCATGGGGGCTAGGAAGGTGTGTGCGCACGGGCCCGCCCTCGCACAAGCACACCTCGTCGAACTGCATTGCCCCAGTGCTTCGGCTTTATCCTCGCGAGGAGCCCTCGATCAAGATCACGGGCACCAGCACCCCCTCATGTCCGTGCCCCTCAGGCAGCACGACACGGTGCATTAAGCCAAAGCTAACCTATGACAGGAGGCTCGCACAAAGAGAATGAGGTGCTTGATAGGTTTCTTTTTCTCTAAACAGCTCTGCAGCAGGTCTACAACACCTCCCGAGGCCTCAACCGCCTCTCGAGTCACCGGGAATGGCGGCTTTGCCAGATGCCAAGGGTCTCGCCTCGGGAGGTGGGAAGCCACCGCAAACACGGCAAGCTAAGTTATCCTACCCTTGTCTACCTAGAGTACAGACATCATGGCACAGTATTAAGATAATAAGCATTGGATATAGGGGCATAACTTCCATAGTTCATTACACACTCTAGCGGGGCACCCTACTTTTTTCAAATTGTAGAAGAAAGGAAAGGTCAAACAAAAGTGGCCCATGGTCGTGCGGATCCAGTGCCAGCGCTGCACCCTCAAGCAGCAACTCAAGGTGCCCCCGGTGCTCCACCAATTCACCCTCAAGTGGCCCGAAGCCGCGGCAGGTCTCGAGTCCATTTTCGGCGGCCCTAAGCTCAGGCCGGGCTCCCCTCCAGCTTCACCAGGGCGTGGCAGCGAGACGACCCACCGCCACCCTCGATCAGAGCTTGACGGTGCGGGGGGTGGTCGTAGCCGGCGCTACTCGAGCTCTCATCCGGGGAAGAGCTGCCACCGTGGGAGGATGAGTGGGCATCGTCAAGGCCAAGTTCACCCTCGTCGTCGGCGCAGCCGACGTCAAGGCCAAGCTTGTCGTCACTGTCGTCTTCTGGGGAGCACCTCACGCGGCGGCCGTTGAGGGAGTCCTGGACTAGGGGGTGTCCAGATAGCCGGACTATCAATATCCGCCGGACTCCTAGACTACGAAGATAGAAGATTGAAGACTCCGGCTCGTGTCCGGATGGTACTTTCCTTGGCGTGGAAGGCAAGCTTGGCAATACGGATATGTAGATCTCCTACCATTGTAACCGACTCTGTGTCACCCTAGCCCTCTCCGGTGTCTATATAAACCGGAGGGCCTTAGTCCGTAGGACGAACATACATCTCAACAATTATACCATAGGCTAGCTTCTAGGGTTTAGCCTCCTTAATCTCGTGGTAGATCTACTCTTGTACTACCCATATCATCAATATTAATCAAGCGGGGCGAGGGTTTTACCTCCATCGAGAGGGCCGAACACGGGTAAAAACATTGTGTCCCTCGTCTCTTGTTACCATCCGCCTAGGCATACGATTCGGGACCCCCTACCGAGATCCGCCGGTTTTGACACCGACATTGGTGCTTTCATTGAGAGTTCCTCTGTGTCGTCATTGATAGGTCCGATGGCATCTTCAATCAACAACGCTGTCCGGGGTGAGATTTTTCTCCCCGGACAGATCTTCGTATTCGGCGGCTTTGCACTGCGGGCCAATTCTCCTGGCCATCTGGAGAATATCGAAAGCTATGCCCCTGGCCGTCAGGTCAGATTTGGAAGCTTAAACTTCACGGCCGATGTCCGAGGAGACTTGATCTTCGACGGACTTGAGCCACAGCCGAGCGCGCCGCACTGTGACGATGGGCATGATCTAGCTGTGCCGCCGAACAGTGCTCTGGTGGCCGCACATGGATCAGCTCCGGCCATTAGCCCGGAGCCGATCGCCCGGATAGAGGGTCGGCGGATAGACGCCGCCCTGGGGGCTTCACCATCTACGGCGATGGAGCCGAACACCAATCTTGTCCCTTGCGAAACTTCGTGAATCCGAGACGCGGACTCCTCGCGGACTCGAACCTCCGCCCCCAACCAATCAATCCGGATTAGGCGCGGTTATGGAATTCACCGCCGTGGACATATTCCAAAACTTCGCCTTTTGGCGATATCCTAAATTCATTAAAGCATCTCTCGTTATCGGGAGAGTCTGGCGGACTATGGCGGGATGGTTGAGCTACAGACGGCGAAGAAATTGAGCCCACCCACCACCCACTTTGTAGCCCTTTGTCGAGGATTTAACAGACATGCTAGACTCGACTCCGAAGACATCGGCGCCATGGGCGGCGATCTGGGAGGCGAACGAGAACCAGCGCCACTGAGGGCTGGAAGGCCACCTCGTCATATAGCGTATACATGGTGGATACCCCAAAAGAGGGGATGGCGAAAAAGCGTGAGGCAGACTCTATAAAAAGCAGCCCAAACGCCGGCGTCGTGGCGCCGCTCTAAATCCGCCACAGCAAGAATAGAGATTCCGGCACGAGAGATAACAATACCCGAGAGTGCGAAGACAACCCCCAAAGCAAGACTCGGTAGCGGGAGGATGCGAAGCAATCCCTCACGAAAAGGCGATGGCGAAGAGGTCGAGCATCATAACTATATACCTCCCTCCGAAGGCGAAGCAAGCCTCAATGACGCAGCGAACTCGTCGCGCGAGAAACCCGTCGAGCAGGAGCTTTTAAGCGCAGGCTCATCGCCACAAGAAGAAGCTGAAGAAGGAAAAACGGAAGCTCAAAACAGCAGAAGACACGCTCGAGAATAAGATGGAGCAAAGTACTCAAAACCGCAGATAAATCACGGCAATGGCCACCAATCGAAGAGCTACCCGGCGTAAGCGCTACGAGAATTGACGAAGAGGCCATAGAGCCTCCACCGTCAAATGGCCCAGCCAGTCCATCTGGACCCAAAAGAAGGCCCCAGAAGCAAAGCAACCGTCAAGTGTCCGGTGATAGCGGCACATACAATTCTGGGCGCCGACACCCACTATGTTTCACCGATGAGGTCTTTGGACCATGAATTCCCAGCAGGGGTTTAAACCCATAAACATAGAGGCCTACGATGGAACAACAGACCACAGGTGCGGATAGAAGATTATATCTGCATATACACATGGCCAGAGGAGGCGATCTCACGCCATAAAATATCTACCCTCAAGCTCAAAGGGCCAGCCGTCATTGGCTCAAAAGCCTCCCGAAAACACTGTTGGAAGTTGGGAAGAGCTCGAGGGCGCGTTTAGAGCAAATTTTCAAGGGACTTATGTCCGTCCTCCGGATCTGAGATGATTTAAGTCATATAACTCAACAGCCCGGAGAGTCAACCGGAAATGCAGAACAGGTTTCTTACCAAAAAGAACCAAATAGTCATTGTCCAGGACGCGAAGCCTTAGCAGCTTTCAAGCACAATGTCCAAGCGAATGGCTCGCCGAGCACCTCGGTCAAGAGAAACCGAGGACAATGTCCGCACTAACAAGCCTCATGACCGCTTACGTGCGGGAGAGGACAAGCTGGCTAGCAAGAAGCAAGACCAATGACCCAAGTACATCGAGATAAGAGATGGAAGCGGAAAATCACGGCACGAGAAAAAGAGCGCGCGGAATAAAGAGAAAAGCCAAAAAGCACGGCGGTCGGCGCCGGATTCAAAAGCTCGTGGCCCGATAACAAAACTCAGCCTCTCAAGGATAGCGGTTTGGTGTCCAACAAACAAAATTACGTGTCGGATATGTCAAATCCACAGTACCCGGAAGGCACGCAAATCACACCCACGAGATTGTTGGGTTTTAAACAGTCCGGCCGATTAAGCGCCGAACACAAGGGGCTCGCGCGTCAAGCGAAGAAGATAAACCCGCCATCGAGGCACGGAAAACAAAAGACTTGCCCACAAGGGGTCAAAGCGATAAACTCACTTCATGTGATAACAAGGAAAAATAGTGCGGCACTTTCTAAAAAGAGCTTCGCGGTCCAATCGATGAACCGTAGAGATTGGATATCAAAACCAATCACTTTCGACCACGGACTATTCGAGCGTTGAAACGGGGCGGACTCCATGATATTGAATCCCATAATAGGCGGATTACAATTCACTAACGTCCTAATGGGCGGAGGCGTGACTTAAACCTGCTATATTCAAACACAATCCGTAGGATGGGGATGAACCCTACCAAAATTCGACACAGCCGCACTTCCTTCAAAGGAGTGCCGCCAGCCCTTACTCCAAGTGCACGGGCTCTATATTACTAGAAGTCGTGTTTGGATCGCGAACTATTTTCGACGCGAAAAATTAATTTTCATATCGTCCCATTTGAAAGTGAATATCAAGCACTCTTGGGACGAAAGGCATTTGTCGCTTCAACGCCATACCGCATTCTGCGTCTCTTACACTCAAGATGCCGGTCGCGGCGCCATTTGATCGAGGGTCACTTAAGGACCCGATCTCGGATAGGCGAATCCGGCCTCGGCGAAAGCTAGGGCTCCCTAGCCGCATACCCCTTCCACGGGGGCTGCGGCGACAAACAATCGCGGTTTCATATAAACCTTGCTTTAATTATTTATATTTCCTATTTTACATATTTTTCGCATGCGCAATTGTTTCTAAAACTAAACGTTCCTCTCTTTCTCTGAGATGAACAACGTGCATACCGTCTAGGATAACGGCGCAATAGAGACTTTGGCGCAGAGCGTGCAGAGAGTACCCGTTGCAAGGATTCTTTTGATTAAGACCTGCGTAGACCTTTTTCTTGTCTCTTGTTGTTAATCTCCTTGGTTTTTCCTATAATAAGCGAACTGGCGCTTTGGCATCGGCCGCGTCGAAGACCATGCCCGTGCAGGACACTAGGGGCTTAGGGCATCGTTCGCCCATTATTATAAAGACCGAACACCTTAGGGAGTGTTGGCGTCTCGAGATTAGGCATTATATGCATCAGCTCGAATCATGTCTTTGGTCAAATGTTGGGTTTGCCCGGCTCCGTGTTTTGCTGCCTTCGTTCCATATCATCGCTAAGCGGCACCGGAGAACTCTGCGATTGTGCCCCGTTCGGCTGGCGAGTACCTCGATGAAAGCCAAAACCGATTGTCATGATACAGCGAGAGTCCAGTCGACCACTCGACCGACTATCGGAATGTTTAGAATTCCGCTTTGTGAAGGCGTTTCGGTCAGCACATACGCACTCGAATCCGGAGATGTGCGGTGCCACGGGGCTATATCATAGCCCCACCCTCGAGCTCCATCGCTAAGTGAAAGTGATAAAGCATTATAGTCCGGATTGCCTAGTTTGCTCGCTACCACCTCCTTATAACAGGACCGAGACGTCGGATTAAGTGTGAAAGCGCGCTATTTTTGCGAACACCCCAGCACCTTGTGCGTGGGGCTGAAGTCAAGACTGCCATCTTCGGGTTATACACAAGTATACATAAGCGGCCGCACAGGAGAAGTTTTACTTGGACGCACAAGTATAAAAAGCAGTTATAATATAATCATTAATTTACAAGCTAATGCGTTCATTTGAATGTTACATTCTTTGAGCACTGCGACTCTATTTTACGAGCACCGCGCATGACTTCTTCGAAGTAGTGCTCGGCAGGGAGCCGGCTTTCATCCGGACCCTGGGTGGCAACGGCGGTGGCATCCATCCCCGGATAATACACCTTCACACGGGCATGAGCCATCCGTGCGCCCTCGATGCAGGCCGACCGCTTCATATCCTTTATATGCGGCACCGCTCCAAGGAATTACTGCAGTAAGCCGAAGTAGCTCGTCGCCTTGGACCTCCCTGGCTAGACATGGGCCACGATGTCAGACATGGCAAGTCTGGACAATCTATTTAGCTCGGCCCATTCGGCCAACCGGTCCTTCAACGGAAGGGAGCGATCTGGACTGTGGAATTGAGACCAATACAGCTCTTCCGTCTCGTGATCCCCCTGGCTCCGGAAGTGCTTAACGGCATCAGCCGCGCTTGCAGCTAAGTCCATATACGGATCCTCCGGACTCCACAGCCTCTCAAATTGAGCATACCGCATCCATAAACCGGCGGCGAGAGAATAGGCTTGCCGCCACGATCTCTCGACTGGCGCAGCTCTCCTTCATAGCCGCATTGCAGGCGGGCATCCTTAACCGGCGGTGGCCTTCTTCAGGTCTTCCCGCTCCGATAAGCGCTCCTTTGCAAGAGCCTCATTGCGGTCGGTAGCATCCTTTAATTTCCTGGCCAATTCGGCCACCTCCGCCCTGCTTAGGCAGTGCGCAGCCTTTTCGGCTTTCAACTCTTCGGCCGCCTTCGAGGCAGCCGCGTCACTCCTTCGGGCCTGCTCCTTAGCTCGAGCAAATTCGGCCCGGAGGCTCTCCACAGCAGCAGCACCATCTGTACAACAGCATACAATTTATCAGCAGAGGGCTTCGACCCCCTTAAATAAATAAACTGTGGAGAATTCATTTACCTTGCGACTCGTCAAGTCGCTGGTTGACAAGCGCGATGTCAGCATCCACCACGTCAAGTTGACGACTTAATTCGGCAAACTCATTAGTCCGGCCGGCCCTCGGACTATCCGCCACCTGTATAGGGACGGAAGTATTCATTACTTGAGATTTCAAGATTTCGATCCTCGGCATGCTGTCGTTTCCGACAACCTACCGAGTCTCAGGGGCTACTATCTGTACAGGGCGCATTTTTATATGCAAAACTGTTAAAAGATGAAGGGGTGCGTCATTATTGCATACCTCAAATCCCGCCAGCAAACTCATGGCGGCATTCATAATCCGCTTTTGGTGGACGAAATCCTTCAATCACCATACGCATTAACGCACGGTGATCTTACGAAATGGGCGCCCTATCAGCAGATGCTTGATTCTCGGCGGATACTAGTAGGTGCGAATTCTCCGCCCCTCCGGACTGGGATACCCTCCATGATGACACTTCGGGTTCGCCTGCCTCATCTGGCGGCGCTGCGGATGGAGGCGTATCACTCTCCATCATCTCCGGAAGAAGGTCCCCCGAAGATGAACTCATCTGAGAAGGCTGCAGATCCGAACTGCGATATAAATACTTTGGTTACCTACAGAAGCACAAATGAAGGTATTTCCTTACTAATTAATTCCCTCTTTTATACTCACGGCTCGCTGGAGGTCCGATCCTTTGGTGATGATTGTGCGTCCGGATTCTTTCCGGGCGCCGGACCCCCCGGGGAAGATCTCTTCCCGTGCTTAAGGGCTTTGGCCTCCAGATCTTCGGAGGCGGTCCTCTTCTCCCCCTGAAGGGAGGGATTCTTGGTTCCCTCCTCTTCTGTCGCCCCTTTGGGCGAAATATTAGCTCCTCTATTTTCCCCATTGCCCCTTCAAGGAGCAACCTCCAACATTCGACCAGCCACGGGCTCCAAGGTCACGGTCTCGGGAGGGGGCGGACACCTTATCAGCCTTGATCGCGCCACCCATTCCTGTAAGAACAAAGGGTAAGGATGTGAACTCTAGAAAGGCACATAAGCAGAATGTTGGGACTCTGAGCTATTTACAGTATCCGGGCGAATGCGGCTTAGACACTGCATCCTCGGCTGAATCCGGACCATGCCTGCGGTCGAAGAACAACTGTACATCTCCACGGGTGTCGCACCCATGAAGTGTTGGAGAATCCGAGGTCCCTCGGATTGAACTCCCATAAGCGGAGAGGGAGCGTTTGCGAGGCGGTGAGATGCACGATTAGCATAACTCGCATCACCTTGACTGGTCGATCTCCCTTGCTTGGAGATCTCGAATCCGGCCCAGAGTGAGGGCACGTCTTGAATGCCCCAGTTGAGCCTTGGTTGACCCACGACATCGGTTGGCGTGGAGGTCCCGGCGGAATGAGGGCGGCGGCTTTTGCCTGCTGCCCCTTGGAGCGGTGATATAGAACCACTCCTGCTGCCACAGTCCGAGTTCCTCTTGGAAGGAACCCTCGAGCCACAGGGCATCGACCTTCTTGCTTATGATCGCCTCGCCGCACTCCGCTTGACGCCCCCCGATCATCTTCGGCTCCACCTTGAAGGTCTTCAGCCATAGGCCGAAGTGGGGGATGACGCGGAGGAAGGCTTTGCAGACGATGATGAATGTGGAGATATGGAGGATAGACTCCGGAGCCAAGTCGTGAAAGTCCAGCCGTAGTAGAACAGGGGCCCTCTCACGAAGGGATCCGTCGAGAAGCCTAAACCCCGGCGGAGGTGGGATACAAAAACGACTTATTCGCCAGGCTCAGGGGCTGGCACAGCCTGCCCTTGGGCAGGCAGCTTGTGCGAAACCTCATAGGCCAGGTACTTGGCCTCACGCAACTTCAGTATGTCCTCCTCCGTGATGGAGGAGGGCATCCACCGGCCCTGGAGGTCGGAGCCGGACATGATTGAGGATCCGAAGCGCTCGAATCTAAGGCTCTGGGTGTTGGAACTGGGAGCAGGGAAAAGATTCGATGCGATATTGAAGAACAAGGGCTGGTCTTGGTCCTCTTATAAAGGGGGAGAAATACCAAGGGCCGTCTCCATGACCGTTTGAGATTCCCCTTCTATAGAGAAGGCGTGGCGACGGGAACGGTTGGGTTACCCATGCACGTATTGATGAGAATGCGGAATAAGGGAACACAATCTCTGCTCCGACGGGGCGTGCCATGAAACGCTTAGCTAAGCGTTTGAGGTGGTACAAGAAAAACGATTCAAACAAAGGCTTGGTAGCGGTGTGATGGCGCCGAATGTCGTCGCCAGATTGAACTAAGTGTACATTTTATTCTCTCTACGGTGGAATGTGGAATTTATTTTGCAGAGCCGGACACTATCCTGGTGTTCATTATCTTCTCCGGATTATTCAAGGTAGGAACCCGCCTCGCAATGCCGAACATTATGCACGCCGGACTTATCGTCGTTGAAGACCGGTTCAGGGGCTACTAAGGGAGTCCTGGACTAGGGAGTGTCCGGATAGCCGGACTATCAATATCCACCGGACTCCCAGACTACGAAGGTAGAAGATTGAAGACTCCGGCTCGTGTCCGGATGGTACTTTCCTTGGCGTGGAAGGCAAGCTTGGCAATACGGATATGTAGATCTCCTACCATTGTAATCGACTCTGTGTAACCCTAGCCCTCTCCGGTGTCTATATAAACCGGAGGGCCTTAGTCCGTAGGACAAACATACATCTCAACAATTATACCATAGGCTAGCTTCTAGGGTTTAGCCTCCTTGATCTCGTGGTAGCTCTACTCTTGTACTACCCATATCATCAATATTAATCAAGCAGGACGTAGGGTTTTACCTCCATCGAGAGGGCCCAAACCTGGGTAAAAACATTGTGTCCCTCGTCTCTTGTTACCATCCGCCTAGACGCACAGTTCGGGACCCCCTACCCGAGATCCGCCGGTTTTGACACCGACAGCCGTCCTCCCTGAACACCCTCACGAAGAGGGTTGCTAGGCCGTCGTACATGAAGTGGAGGGTGCACCTCCCGCCTAGGCCTCGTGCACGGGCAAACGCCTGCCAGCCGCGGGTCAGGACCATGCTGCCCGTGGGGGCGAGCGCAGTCCCCACCCACAAGGCCCTACTGCAGCAGTCGTCGCCCTGCAGCCAGAGGCCGTCGAGCCCCGAGGATGGCAGCTCGCCAGAGAAGAAGCGCGGAAGCCCGAACGAGGTACCGGCGTGCCTCTCTGACCACACCACAAACTCCGGGAGCACGTCTAGTGAAGAGAAGCGCAGCCGAGGTGGGCGAGCAACCACAACGTGCCTTCCCTCGTCCTGGGGCTGCCCCGGGGCCGGTGGCCGCCGCCGCGAGAAGAAGTGCTGCCACGGACGCCAAGGGAGACGCTGGACCTTGATGATGTGTGCCCGTGCACCTTGGGGGCTGCCGCCGGGGTGGCGGCATGCTTGCGAGGACGGTCGTGACCCCTTTTGGGTGGCGGAGTAGCTAGCCCCTCCTTGGAAGCCTACCGCTCCTCAGCAGCCGAGAACCTCCTCGTTCGTGCCATGGAAGCAACAGCAAGATGGAGAAGGTAAGGGGACGAGCAGCAAGAAGACGGAGGAAGAGACGCGCGAGGGGGCTCTGCCCCTCGCCTCATTTGTAGCCAGAGGGAGGCCAACCACCGGCCTCCACGACCTCGAGTAATGATGATCTTCTGCATGCAGCATCGACTCGTCAAGTCGAACAGTCGTCGAGGTAGCGTGGGGAAGTGGAGACGCCCACGTCCCATCAGTTGGCACGCGTCATCCAAGGCCGTAGGCGGTTAGGCCCCGCGGTAATACGCACTTGCCCTTTTGCTTCGCCTAGAAGCCAACTCCAAGCGCGCCTTGGGCCCGAGGGCTACTGTCGGCGTTCTGGATACGGGGGTACCCAGACTTGCCTGCCTGCGGCCCATTGCGTGGCTCCATCGATGGCCTGGTATGGCCTTGCTTCGGCATCGACAACTCAAGACCCTTGCGAGGGGCCAAGCCTCGTGAGGCGGACGACACCAAGACCTCCAAGGGGATCAGCCTCCTCAGGCTGGCTCCCGAGGAGCGGAAATTTCTATGCAAGGTGCACCTCATGAGGCTCAGCTAACGTGAGCCATGATGATCAAGGCCAGGCGGGCGCCAGGCAGGCGCCAGCGGGCGCAGAGAACCAGTTTCCTCTTTGGTGCAAAGGAGGCAAGAAGGAGGCACGGAGTCCCGAGGAATCAGCCAAAGGTTTCCATTCTGGTGCAACAAGACCAAGACCGCCAGGATGGCAGGATGGAGGTCATTGCCGAGCCCACCACAACATCACGACTAGAGGCTTTTGCAGGCAAAGACCACTTTAGTCAGGATAGGATGTACTTCTTGTCGCCCATTAAATCTGGCCATTGTGGGATCCCTGCCCGCCAACATTTGGGAAGAGGACCAAGGCCACGATAAATAGGACTTAGCCACCACCATAGAAGGGGAGATCGATCCGAACGGAGCGATGCCATTCCTCCTTCACCAGCACTCTGTGTCGGATATTGGGTTCCGGCAAAACCCTTATGGTTCAAACTCTGGGGTGCGCGCGAAGATCTTCCCCCTACCGATCCACGTCCCAACGCCTCGCTATGAATCTAAGCTACACGATGAACAACACAAGGGACACAAGGTTTATACTGGTTCGGGCCACCATTGTGGTGTAATACCCTAATCCAGTGTGTGGTTTGGTGGATTGCCTCTGGGGCTGATGATGAACAGTACAAAGGAAGAACATCTTCGCGAGAGGTGTTCTTGGGCTGGTGCGGTGAACTACTTGGGTGAGTTCGATCGCCTGCGGATCTGATGAGAACTCGATACCATCTATTGTGGTGCCTATCTCTATATATAGCGGCCCTGGTCCTCTTCCCGAATATCGAGTGGGAAGGGCGCCAACAACGGCCATTTTGAAGGGGAACATCTAGTACAAGTTATCCTGACTAAAGTTGGTCTTCGACTACCAAAGGCCCAGGCGATGACGCCGTCTTGGGTTCCACGGTGACCTCCGTCCTGCTGCTCTGCTGGTCTTGGTCTTGTTGCACCAAAATGGTAACCTTTGCTTGATACCTCGGTGCTCCGCACCTGCGCTTGCCCCCTTTGCACCAAAGAGGAAACAGGACACTGCGCAGGCCGGCGCCCTCCTGGTCTCGATCGTCATGGCTTGTGTCCTCGCGAGGTCCCCCTGCCTTGATCTCTCCGCCTCCTCGCGAGCCTTCCTGGTGAGGCCTTTCCTGAGGAAGCCTTGCATCGTCCGCCCCACGAGGGTTTTGAGCTTGAGTTGATGAAGATGGACCGTCTGGGGACCCCCATTCCCAGGACGCCGACAGTAGCCCCCGGGACCAAGGCGTGCTCGGACTTGTCTTAGGGACGAAGCGAAAGGGCAAGTGCGGAGTGCCACGGGCCCCAACAGCCTGCGGCCTTGGTCGCCGCATGGCGGTTGATTGGACGTGGGCAACTCCGCTTCCCCATGTGTCGTGGGCGTCTGGGGAGCACGAGCACCTATGGGGCAGAGGGACCCTTCTAGTCCGGCAAGGGAGGCGGGCGCACCTTGAGCGGATCGAGGTCGGCCTTGGGAGATGGGCGATTTTACCGGCTTGAGCTCTCCGGAGAGATAAAACTCCTACTGCTGCTTTGTGATTGCATTTGTTCTTGCTCGAGAGCGCGAGCGTATGGTGGAGTTGGGTGTGTCGAATGAACCCTAGTGTGGAAAACTTCCGAACCCCTTCTACGTGCGCATGGGCCTCCCTTTTATAGTCTGAAGGGGGCACCCATAGGTGGCAGCGTAGGAAGAGGGGGTAAAAGAGTAAAAATGCAGGTTGGTACAACAGTGTCCAACAGTGTCCCCTACCTAACTCTGACGGCGGGGGACAAGGGCATTTAATGCCCGTCTGAGTGCATGTGATGTGAGAAGCGACCGTTAGGAGGCGCCACCGATCGCCATGATGGCCTCCTTGTCGCTCCACTTGCCACCTCGCTCCGCATGGCTGCGCGGCTCCTGCCACGTGCCCACAGGATGGCCACAGGGTGACACGTCGTTGGATCTTATTTGGAGCACGAGTGCATGGTGGCAGCCTTACGCATGACAAGCGTCTTGCCGCGGCCCTTCTCTTGTCGCGCCCGGCAAGCTTGCGGTCGCCGCTGGCCTTGCCGGACGCTGGGCGCCACCTTGCAAGTCTTCTAGGCGCCTTGGTTGGCCTTCGGCAAGCTCCTCTTGCAAAGGGTCTTTGTCCTTCCCGGCAAGCTCCTTTTGCCGGGGTCTTGTCTTTTTGGTCGTCACTTTGTTCTTGAATGGCAGTATTAGGGAATGACGGAGGGTCTTGGCGGGTGCCCGGCAAGCCTTGCCGCGGGGTGCTGCGACCGCCCGTGCACAAGTTCGGGGTACTAAGGTACCCCTACTTTAGTACACCGACAGGAGCCCGGCCTGGGCCATACACGGTGCCTAGCTTTTGTTGGGCTGTGCCCAAAACAATCTGCAGACATCGCGGCTGGGTCCAAGCCGAATCCACTCCGAATCCACCGCACCCTCCCGTAACGGCATGCATCGATCGCGGCGTCGTGGGAGGCGTGGGTGGTGTGCGCGATTCCCGAGGCGCCCACCCCCGTGATCACGGGGCAGGGTGAGGTCACTTCATCATGCCGCCCGGCCGACTCCCGCACGCTGCTCCCATGCGCGTGGGGTTGTGGAGAGTGAAGGTGGGAAACCGAGCCGTCACGCAGGCGAGGTGGTGGGCGGCCCCGTTCTTCTGCTCTCCCCGTGCCGATTGGCTGGCCAGGCGGCGGGCCTCCATCCGCTCCTTAAAAAGGGCGGAAGGGGAGCGCAAAAATCCGCACTTCCTCATCTTCTCCTTTCTTCAACTTCGCTACCCTTCTTCTCATCCGCCATGGAGGAAGGGAACCCTCGTCCTTCATCGGTGGCGGCGAGGGTCGCCACCAGAGCAGCGCCTCTCCTATCTCGCGCGATGGTGGCGGAGCAGCCACGAGGGGAAGAGGGAGGGGCGAGGTCGTGGGCGAGGTCGAGGGCGTGGTCGGAGCGGGGGTCGGCGGAGGCGGTGCGCCACCCGCCTCCGCCTGCAGCTCCTCTCCTCGAGGCGGTCCATACCGGGGACGATCCTTTGGAGTTCTTCGTCAAGCTGCGCCGGGCACGTCGTCGTCGTCTCCGGCTTCCGGCTCCCTTTGCGAGCGCGATGGAGCCGGACCCGCCCGAGATGCTGGAATTGCGCATGAGGGGCTGTGGGATCAGCGACACGCAAGTTAGTGTCGTGTCCCCAGCCCCCGGCGTGATGTATTTTGATCGAGGGTGGAAGACGTTCGCCCGCATCCACAGCTTGGCGGCGGGGTTCACCCTCCATTTTAAGTTAATGGAGGGCGACCTTCGCCGTCAAGGTCTTCGGGACTCCGGCACCGGGCGAGATGCTGCGTGGACAGCTCCTCCGATAGCGAACTCCTCCTCGGCGAGAGTGGCGAGGAGGGAGCGACAACGATAGCGAGGATGGCGGGTCCGACTAGTCGTCGGCGCGCGCTGCTGGCCATCCGGCGACCCCATCATCCGGGTGCGGGCCTCCTGAACTCCCGGGTCATCTCCTTGGGGCCGTGGCGTGGGGAGGCTACGGAAGAGGAAGAGGGTGGCGGCAAGGCCGTCAAGTCGGAATCTGGGCGTGGTGCCCTCGGCAGCAGGCTTGGCGTCCTGCCGCCCGTCTTGAGCTACGCTCAGCGCCTCCGCCTCCGCCAAGCCTGGCCGCCTCAGGATGTTCTCTTGGTGTCTTCTAGCACCAGTAGTTCACCTAAGCGCCCTTTTGCCCTTCCCGCAAGCTTCTCTTGCCGGGCCTCATGACCTACCTCCGAAGAGAGAAGCAGGAGAGGGATTACGGGCATCTTATCTTTTCAATTAGTAAGCTTCGGGCCTTAGCTGCATTTAAAACTTGTAATCCTCTCTTTCATGTTTTTCATCCTCTATGTACTGTACCCAAATGGGATGTTTTTTAATGAAAAGAGGAAGCTTGCTATGTTACATCCTTTACTTGTTTTGTGCCTTGTATGTCTCTACCCTATGCTTTGAGGAACTTCATGGCTTGAACATGCTTGCTGAGTCTTGAACATCAGCAACCATGCTGGCAGTGCCGCCCGACAAGAAACCTTGCGGGGCTAGTTCTGACTCACTTGTATTGTTAGCGGACTCAAAACAAGTCAGGGTGCAACTTAGCGTAGTCGATCCCTCCGCCTGAGTTTTTCACACAAGGCATAGGCGTTCAAGGGATATAACTTCGCGCTCCTCAGCCCATAGAAGGATGCATGATGAGGGATGAAAAACTTATCTGATATCGCAGCCCCCGGTGGCTCTGGCTTGCCGGGGGTGAATCTTGGCATTCGCAGCCCCCGACAACTCTGGCTCGCCGGGATCCAGGTGCCAGCGCACCTTTCTTCGATTTCCTTGTTCTTGCCGCTGCTAGATGTGTCATAGAAACAATCTCTTAGAGCACGGCAAGTTATTTACCGTGATATATGACTTTATTATAAGCAAAGCTTGCTGTGTCATGCCCTTTACTTGGTTCTGTGTCTTGTATGTCTCTACCCTACGCTTTTAGGGAACTTGCCGGTGCTAGCATGCTTGCTGAGTGCGGGACATCAGCAGCCCACTGGCGGTGCTGTTTCCGGCAAGAAACCTCGTCGGGCTAGTTGTGGCGCACTTTCATTTGTTGAGAGGACTCGAAACAAAGTAAGGGCGCAACTTAGCCACGAGTCGATTCCTCCGCGCACAGGTTTTTTTTCATACAAGGCACGGCCGTTCGAGGAACATAACCTTAAAGATTTAAAACTGATTGCACTCTATGGCAATGACTGCTATGTTATATCATGTATTCTGCCGCTTCCCTTGTATGTCTCTACCCTACGCTTTTAGGGAACTTGCCGGCGCAAACACGCTTCTTTGAGTCTGGAACATCGGCAGCCCATGGCGGTGCTGCCTCGACAGAAACCTCATCGGGCTGGTTGCAGCGCACTTTCATTTGTTGGCGGACTCGAAACAAAGTAAGGGAATAACTCAGCCACAGTCGGTTCCTCAGCGCAGGTTTCCCATAGCGCGGCAGCTCAAGGAATATAACATAAGAAATCAGAAACTGGCTGGGTTTATGCTTAGACTTGGGCAACTTAGCTTTTACATTGTCCGTGTCCCGGCAAGGCTGGGCGCTTCTTTGAGCGTCATAATCGCAATGTCATGCCCTTTACTTGACCCCATGCCTTTGTATGTTTTTACCCTA
Source organism: Aegilops speltoides (assembly GCA_021437245.1). Lineage (NCBI taxonomy): Eukaryota > Viridiplantae > Streptophyta > Magnoliopsida > Poales > Poaceae > Aegilops > Aegilops speltoides. The sequence goes on along the minus strand of CM038146.1, from coordinate 214,199,307 downwards.
TGCTTTGAGGGAACTCGTCGGCGCAAGCACACTTGCTGAGTGCGGAACATGAGCAGCCAGTGGCGGTGCTACCTCCGACAAGAAACCTTGCGGGGCTAGTTCAGCTCACTTTAAGCTTGTTGGCGGACTCGAAACAAAGTAAGTCGCATAACTTAGCCACGAGTCGATTCCTTTTGCGCATAGGTTTTTCATACAAGGCACGGTCGTTCAAGGAGCATAACCTAAAAACATAAAACGATTGTGCTTCTAGCTCGATGGTGCGTCCTCGGCAAATAAGTAGCACCAGGAGGCGCGCTTGCGGAGTAAGCATCGAGCTACGCTTGCGGACATGGTCTCTTGTGAAGTTGTCTTTGCCTTCTTGCACTTGCGGTGGAGCTCGATGGTGCGTCCTCGGCGATGGCGCAGCACTCGAAGAGTGCGCTTGCCGAGTGGGCACGAGCTGCAACTCTTGCGGACTTAGCCTTCTTCGCCCGGGGAGCTTGTGACAAATGGCTAGCGCTCAAGCTGCGGCTGCTGCTTCCGGTAGATCTTGTCGGTGAAGATAAGTGCTTCCATCTTGTCGCCTTGGACAGAAATGCCTTATCGGACCAGGCATCTTGAGCACATTGTAGGCGTAATGAGAGGCTGCCATGAACTTGTGGCGCTGGTCGGCGAGTATCCCATTGTAGGGCAATGGGAAATCAGCGACGTCAAATGTGACTCTCTACATCCCTGAAATTCAGCTCGCCGCATAGCGTCAGCTTTGGCGATGTGATCTTCCCCTTCGGCTTGCTCCTTCGGTTATCCCTTGAAAGGTACCGGTTTCTTGGCTCGGCTGTCGGGGATCTGGAGCTTCTTGAGCCTTTGTGGAGGAGATCAGATTCGAGGCCGGCCCGCCGTCAACCAACATCTTCGTGACCTTGAGGTTGCGGTTGTCGGTGAGACCAACATCGGCGAGCACCGGACCGCGATGATCGTCGGGGTGATCCTCGGCATCGAAGATGATGGGCGTGCTGGACCACTTCAGAGGCTTGCGCGACTCGACGAACGGCTCCGCTGCGCTTACTTCTCGCACCCATTGCTTGAGTTGGCGGTGCGAGGTGTGCAGAGAGGCACCGCCGTCGATGCACAACACCTCCGTTGCCTTCTGAAACTCTTGGTCATTAGTCTCATCTTCCTCCATCTCATCATCCTCATCTTCATTTTCGTCATTGTCGCGGCCCCGGGGAGGTCTGTCACCTTGCCGTGGCTTGGGCTTGCCGTGGCGCCCTCCCCGGGCGGGAAGCTTCTTGCCGGATCCCCCGCCACCTTTCTGGGCCTTCTCCTTGTCGCGGCGCTCGTACTCAGCTTTCTGTAGCTCCGCCATCTGCTCAACTTTCTTGCAGGCTTGGAGGTCATGGCCCTTGGTGCGATGGATCTTGCAATATTGCTTGCCGGAACCATCCTGCTTGTCGGCGGCCACCACAGCCTCGCCGGACTCACTAGCTTTGGCCTTGTCGGGGCCGCCTCCGTCGCCGGAATGCTCTACAACTAGCACATCCTGAGCCTTTCTTTTTCTGTTGTTCCGCCTCCGGTTTCTCCTTACCAGGGCGGCATCCTCACTGTCAGATCATACGCTCCTGCAGTCTCTCGGGATTTTCCTCCCTCCTCGGCCCGTGCACACTTGCCGGCGAGGCGTACAGCTCGCTGACATCTCTAATCTTGCACATCGCCATCTCCTCCCTCATCCCTCTGATTCGCGCATTACGATGGAGCAGCGATGCTGCTTGGCGAGGGTGGGCGTCGAGGATGTTGCGCTGCACTTAGCTGAATCTCTGTATGTACTTGCGAGGGTTCTCCTCATACGGGCGAGCAAGTGGAGTCGCTCTCTGGCCGTGAGGCTTGTGGCACTTTGTGAAAGCGCCGAAACAAGCTGATGGCACAGTCCATACGAAGAAATGGAATTCTCCGGCAAGTGCATGAGCCAAGATCGGCGTTAGGCTTGAGCACCGGCGGAAGTAGTTGGCGAGATCTTCTCGTCGCGCCCTCGGCAGCTTGCACGCGATGGTGTAGATCTTTGAGGAACTCCGCGGATGTATCCTGCCATCGTACTTCTCGGGCACGTCGGGCTTGAAGTTCTTGGTCTTTGAGCCCTTTGGACTTGCCGCAGCTCACGGGTGAGCGTGGGGCAACCTGCCGCGCTCTGACCGTCGCTGGTTCCTGGCGCATGCACATCGACGAGTGGGCCCGGTAGCGCTGGTCAGATTGATGCGCGCTTCCGCCTGCGCTCGATGCGGTCACGAGCATCTTCGTGTCGCCGTTCTTGGAGAGCGTGGCGTTGATCGCGGCGGGTTCGCGGGTGCGACAATGCGGTGGAGTCGGCATCGAGGTTGGCGACAGCCGGCGCGACCTCGCCGCCGTGGCGGAGAGTGCGTGGTAGTGGCACCCAGCGGTTTGTCGGCGTCGGCTTGCGCGGCGCTTTGGGGGTTCGATCGCTTTCGGTTCCGGGGCTTGTCGCCATTAAGCGAAGCGATGAGGCTATAAATGGTCATCCTCGATCGTCAATCTTGTGTGGCGCGGAGGTAATCAAGCAGCTGGGCTCGGGCGGCGCTTCCTCTGCGATCTTAGGTGGCGGTGGCGATGGCGGCGCGAGGCGGGATGTGCTCGGACTCCCAAGCTGGATTGGAAGGAGCAACACCCGTCCGGGCGGCTGTACCTCACTCGCGCCCGGCGTAATGGCGTGCATGCTGGCCTCGAGCGTCCCGCGACCCACCAGCAGCCTTGCTCCAGCGAGCACGGTGCTAGGAACACCGGGCGTTGTCGACCGTGCACCTCACAGGAAGGTGTGGTGTGCCGCGATCGCCGGCGCTTGTGGGGCCTTGTTTTTGGATCGGTGACGGCGTGAGTCCCACCTTGGCGCCCGCTTCTCCGCGGCGTCCACCCACCGCCGGTTTGCTCTGCGGTGGTGGTAGAAACCGATGTAAGCGGGCGGCCACCTCCGAAGGCTTCTTCTTCGGTGGCATGTTGATGAAGCGTTGGCGTGGCGGAGACGGATCGGATGCTCACGACCTCGGCGCCCCCTACAGCGCGCTAAAGATGTCGTGGGTGTGCAGGAACACGAGCACCTATGGGCGAGGGCCCTTCTAGTCCGGCAAGGGAAGCGGAGGCGCCTTGAGCGGATCGAGGTCGGCGGCGGGGAGACAGGCAATTTTACCCAGCCGGGCTCTCCGGAGATAAAACTCCTACTCCTTCTTTGTGATTGTATTTGTTCTTGCTCAAGCGGCGTATGGTGGAGTTGGGTGTGTCGAATGAACCCTAGTGTGGAAAACTTCCGAACCCCTTCTCGTCTTATGGGCCTCCCTTTTATAGTCTGAAGGGGCACCCACGGTGGCAGCGTGGGAAGAGGGGTAAAGAGTAAGCTTTGAGGTTGGTACAGTGATGTCCAGTGTCCCTACCTAACTCGATGGCGGGGGACAAGGGCATTTAATGCCGTCTGAGTCGCTAACATGTGTGAGGAAGCACCGTTAGGGCGCCACCGATCGCCGCGATGGCCTCCTTGTCGGCTCCACTTGCCACCTCGCTCGCATGGCTGCGGCGCCTGCGCCACGTGCCTGGGATGGCCACAGGGTGACACGTCGTTGGATGCGCTGGAGCACGAGTGCATGGTGGCAGCCTTGCGCTGCAAGCGCCTTGCAGCGGCCCTTCTCTTCGCGCAAGCAAGCTTGCCGTCGCCAGACGCCTTGCCGGGGACGCTTGGCGCCACGGCAAGTCTTCTAAGCGCCTTGGTTGGCCTTCGGCAAGCTCCTCTTGCTGGGGTCTTTTCCTTCCGGCAAGCTCCTTTGCGGGGTCTTGTCTTTAGTGCGTCACTTTGTTCTTGAATGGCGGTATTAGGGAATAGCGGAGGTCTTGGCGGGTGCGGCAAGCCTTGCCCTGGGAGTCTGCGACCGCCCGTGCACAAGTTCGGGGTACTAAGGTACCCCTACTTTAGTACACCGACACCATGCTACCTCAACAACTGCCCGATTTGACGAGTCCCTGCTGCATGCAAAAAGATTCATGATTACCTGCGATCGTGGAGGCCGATGGTTAGCCTCCCTTCGGCTATAAATGCGGGAGGGCGCAGGCCCCCGCTGCACATCTCCCTTCCTCGCTTGCTTCTTCTTCCTCCCTTCTCCAGTCACCCACCATGTCCCATGGCGCCGACGAAGAGTTTCTCGGCCGCGGAGAAGGGAAAGGCTCGTCGGGAAGGGCCTGGCTCCCCTCCGCCCAAGCGCAGCCGAAGTCGCCCCCGCAAGCACCTGCGACTCCTGCGCTGGCTCCTCGTGGTCGCGCGGTGGTCCTTCGCGCGGTGATGGCCGCCCGGTGGATGAGGGAAGGCACGTTATGGTCGTGCGACCTCCCAGGCCGCGCTTCCACTTGGCAGAGGTGCTGCCGGAGTTTGTCGTGTGGTCGGCGGACCAAGCCGGTAGCTGGCTCCAGCTTCCCCTCTTCTTCACCGGCGAACTCCCGGCTGGCGCTCCTGGTGGCCTCTGGCTCCAGGCGGACATTCTTTGCCAGGGCTTCACAGGTCTCGGTGGAATCTCCGTCACGAAGCGTGGCATTGGCCGCGGTTGGCGAGCGTTTACTGCTGGGCGGCACTGGCGGCGGTGCACCACCCTGCACTCCAAGTTTGGTGGCGTCGACCCTCTACATGAGCGTGTTTGGAGAAGATGTCCGCCATTCCAGGAGCTGCCCTGAAGACGATGACGGCGACCAAGTGCTGGGACTTGGCGACGGCCGCCACGAGGACGAAGGCGAGCCTGTTGCCGGCGGCGCTCGTAGCTCGCCAAGCTTCAGCGGCTCCCCCTCTGGTGACAGCTCCTCCAGCGGTGGCCGTGATCAACCACCGCGCCATCGCGCTCGCTTTGAGGGTGGTAGCGGGTCATCCCACCGTCGCGCCTCGGTGAAGCGTGAGAAGGAGTCTGATTGAGCTCTGGAGGGCGGTGTGAATCCCCCCTCACGAGCCGTCGCCGGGCATGTCGCGTTTATTTTGTTTATCTCCTTTTCCTGCATAGAGAGAGAGAGAAGTATGGAGCCCCATGGGGGCGTGCTGGACTATTGCCCTTAATTACTATGCTATTTCTATTATTCCCATGTCGTGTTGTGGTGTTGCGGCTGTCTGCTTGTGCGTAGGAACAACTTAGCTCGAGGGGCTCGCTGTTGTTTTCGCCTCGCGAGGTACCTGCCTAAGGCCTCGCCGGGTGTCTTGAAGTCTGCAAAATTTAGCCGGGAGGATAGCTTTCGAACCTTAGTCGTGAGGGTGTCCGGCTCAGGTCCTGTGTTCGCGTCGTGATGCCCGTGGGGCATGGACCGGGAGGGGTGCTCCCGCTGTGAACTTGAGTGAGGAAGCCTCACGAAATTAGGCAAGAAGGTACTCGCGAGGGCGCCGGCGCAGCCCCCTCGCAAGGTTTGCGAATGAGAGGATGAGTCAGGTGAAAAACCAAGACAAAGAATCACAAGCTACGGACGGTAAACAACACTAAAAGCAACTCCAATAAAGTTTCAAACAAGGGTGAACAAGCCAACTGCGGAAAGCAAATGAAAAGCCGCGTCCGGCACCTAATCTAGTCTTCGCTGTCTTCTGACCAGCGCGGAGCTAAGTGCTGGCACTAGGCGTGGGCGAGATCCCCCAAGGCCCAAGGGCGGCACTCCGGAGACTCCGGGGCGTGTACAGCCCCAACTCATTATTGCGTGAGAGTGTCACGGGCGGCGAGCTTCACAGGCATTAGCTTTCTTCACAGGCACCGGGCCTTTTCTTGGGGCGACGAGCTTGGCAGGCATTGGGCCTTCTTTGTAGGCACTGGGCCCTTCTTCAAGCGACGATCCTTCTTTACAGGCACTGGGCCTTACTTCAATGGTAGAATCTCCAGAGGTGCTGAATGTTCCACGCGTTCGGGATGGGCACCCCCTCCTGGGTTTCCAAGCGTGCGGCTTCAGCTCTGGAAACATGAACAACCTTGAACGGGCCCTCCCACATGGGCGAGAGCTTGTGCAGCCCTTCCCTAGAGAGCGCCAGCCTAAGCATGAGGTCACCTACCTCGAGAGTCCTGGGGCAGATGTTGCGGCAGTGGTACCGCCACAGCGCCTGCTGGTATCTTTCCACTCGAAGAGCGGCCTCCCGACGGTGTTCCTCCCCCAGCACGAGATCCATCCCCCGCATGGCTTCCTGCTACGCTTCATCAAACACCAGAACCCGCACGGAGCGACGCCTGACCTCGTGAGGGAGGATCGCTTCCGCTCCATAGACGAGGAAGAACAGGGTTTCGTCGGTCGTCTTAGTGGCGGTAGTCTTGGATAGACCATAGCTGCAATTTGGAGCTCATTGTACCAGCCCTGCCGCATGCTTCGGCTTCCTCTTGAAGGTCTGGTTTTGAGGCCTTCGGGATCTCTGCGTTGGCGCGTTCAGCAGCCGTTGCTCGAGGTGTGCCAGCGTAGCATATCTGCGTTCCAAGGTTAGCACAATATGTTTTGAAGAGATTGCTGGTGAACCGCGAACTGTTGTCGGTGATGATGCGATTAGGCACTCCGAATCGGCTCACGAGGCCCTTGATAAACTTGACTGCGGATCCAGCTGGGATGGTGCGGACAGCTTCCACCTCGGCCCACTTGGTTAACTTGTCAATGGCGGCGTAAGTGGCGATAGCCCCTGGCGCCCGAAGCAGACCCAAAATGTCTAGCCCCAAACATGACGGCCACGAGAGTGGAATGGTCTGAAGGCCCTGAGTTGGCTGATGAATCTGCTTGGCATGGAATTGACAGGCTTCGCAAGCCTTCACCAGCTCGATTGCGTCCTCGAGTGCTGTAGGCCAATAGAACCGCTGTAAGCGCCTTAAGCGAGGGTCGTGATGTGAGTGGTTCCCGGTCTCCACCGTGAATGTCTGCCAGCAACTCCTTCCCCTGTTCCCTGGAGATGCAATGCAGGGAATCACCGTTGGGCCGCTTCCGATAGAATTCTCCATCTTGGATGTAGTAAGCCGTGGCCTGCCAGGACACGTGTTTCGCGTCCTCTTCTTTCTCTGGTAGAGTCCATTGCATCAGGTAATCCTTGAGCTCCGCAGTCCAACATCCTTCCTGAGGCTCCAGCGCCAGGAGCAAGCGTGCTCCTGAGGCAAGCAGTTGTGGGTGTTCCTCCCGAGGTTGCGCTGTGCTTGATGGTGATGGTACTGCTGAGGGTTTGAAGAGTCGTTCCTCAAAAACGCCAGGCTCCTGAGGTAGCTGCCTTGATGCCCTATTGGCGATGTCACTAGCCTCCTGATTGGTGCCGCGAGGCACATGCTGTAGCTCCAGCCCCAAAAATTGTTTTTCCATCTTGCGCACTTCTGCAAGATATGCCTCCATGTGCTCGTCCTTGGGCTCCTATACTCTATTGGAGAAGTTGACGAGGAGCTGCGAGTCACCCTTGATAATGAGGCGCTTCACCCCCAGTGCGGCCGCGGGCTTCAAGCCTGCTATGAGGCCCTTGTATTCCACTATGTTGTTGGAAACCTTTTCGCCCTGCTGGAAACAGAGCTGCACGGCGTAAGAGATCTTGTCTTGAGTGGGGGATATAAGGACTGCGCCGGCCCCTGTTGAGTGCCGCGAGAATGCTCTATCGAAGTGCATAACATAGCCGTCTGGTGCCTCGCTTCCTGGGGAAACCGGCCGATCCTCGCCTGCTTCGAGCTCTGGCGCCTCTGTCCATTCTGCCAAAAAATCTGCAAGTGCGTCTCCTTTGACGACTCTGGTCTTACTGAATTCGAACTGAAACGCTTGCAGCTCGATGTTCCATTCAACGACCCTTCCAGCGGAGTTGGGACTCCTGAGCACCCTCTCCAATAGGTAGGCTCAGACAACCTTGATGGAGTGACCTTGGAAGTAGTGCCGCAGCTTCTGAGAAACGACCAATAGCGTGAGCAAGAGCTTTTGGGGCATGGGGTACCGTGCCCTTGCATCCTTGACACCATCTTGCGAAATACGGGATGCTTTCGGCGAGGGTGGCGCCGGCAAAGCCCGCACCCTCACGGTCGGCGCCTCCTAAGGCGTCGAGCCCTCGGCTCTGGCTGCTTCGTGAGTCCCTCGGCTCGGGCGTCTTCTGTTGAGCTGGTCCCCATCTGCCGAGGCGTGGCCCTCGCGAGGCCTTCTGGCCTTAGTCGCCGTGGTGGGGTCGCGGACGATGTGGCCTTGACCGGCGCTCCTCGAATCGCCACGAGCTGCTTGTTGGTGGAGTAGGGTGTGGCGAGTAGAGCACCAAGGGCTCTGAGGCGTGGAGCCACCATCACGGGAGGGCTGGTCGGTACTTCTTGAGATCTTGGGCAACCGTTGGCCTCTTGAGTCCATTCGAACGGACCCTTCTTCTTCATCAGCTTGAAGAAGGGCAGGGCACGTTCCCCCAGCTTGGAGATGAAGCGCCCTAACACGGTCACTCGCCCGGTGATCTTCTGCATTTCCCTGAGGGTTTGCGGCGGACTCATGTCTTTGATTGCCTTGACCTTCTCTGGGTTAGCCTCGATGCCTCTATGGGACCTGGCTCGGAAGCTTGCGGAAGGAACACGAACCGCACTTCTGGGTTGAGCGCAGGTCCACTTCACGAAGGCTCGCAAGGTTTATTCTAGGTCTGTGTCGGGTCTTGGCCTCCGAGACTTCACCACGATGTAAATCGATGTAGGCCTCGGCGTTTCTCTGTTTGTCGGCCCAAAGCGTCTGTCATCGATCGCTGAAAGGTTGCACTGCGTTCGCAATCAAAGCGGCATGCGGTGTAGCGATTACACCTGCGGGGTTAGGAAGCTGTTTTCTCATCTTCCTTGCCATCTTGATTTGGTGGTAGCCTGAGAAGGCATCCAGGAAGCACAACAGGTCGCACTCAGCGGTGGAGTCGACAATTTGGTCGATGCGGGGGAGCAGGAATGGATCTTGAGGGCAGGCCTTGTTGAGGTTGGTGAAGTCGACGCATATGTGCTCCTTTCCTCCCTTCTTCGGCACAACAACAGGGTTGGCCAGCCATTCCGGATAGCGAACCTCACGAATGACTCCCGCAGCTTCTAGCTTGCGGGTTTCTTGGACGATGAAGGCCTGCTTTTCGGTGGACTGCCGCCTTGCTTTCTACTTCACGGGACGCACATTGGGGCACATGTTCAGGTGGTGCTCGATCACTTGCCTTGGGACCCCCGCTAGCTGCTTGGGCTCCCACGCGAACACCTCCTTGCTCGCGCGCAAGAATTTCATTAGAGCCTCCTCTTGCTCGGGGTCGAGATTGGCGCCTATGGTGAAGGTGGCGCCAGAGCATCCATCTTCATCGACTGGTACCTGCTTAGTCTCCACCTTGTCTTGGGTGAACAGTTGCTTCTTCTTGGTTGGCGCAGCCCCCTTGTCCTTGAGGATGTCAGCGCTGGTGGGCTACGCCACTACGGCCACCCTGAAGGCGAGCTTGAGCGCCTGCAGAGCATCCTACCTATCTCCAGCTCTGGTGAGGACACCGCTACTCCCGGGCATCTTCATGAGGTTGTAGGCCGGGTGAGTCGCAGCCATGAACTGGGCCAAGGCAGGATAGCCGAGGATGGCGTTGTACGAGAGACCGATGGGGGCGATGTCGAAATCGACCAGCTCCGTGCGGAAGTTGTCGTAGGTGCCAAAGATCACCGGTAGGCGGATCTGCCCCAGGGAGTCGGTGGTACTGCTTGCGACGCCCGAGAAGGACTTGCTAGGTCGGAGTCGCTCTAGGGGCACATGGAGGATGCTGAAGGCCTCCGCAAAACCGCGTTGAGGCGCACCGCCGTCGATGAGGTCTGGTAATAGCACTGGCGGATGGTGGGAGTCTGAGCATCGAGGCGCAGAGGCGGCGGTGATGGCGGGGTGATCGTCAAGCTGAAGGTCGGTCGGCCTTGGGTGCCACCAACCCACGGGAAGCTTGGCGGTAGCGTGGTAGCGTCGTCTGGCGGACGAAGCGGCGATGTGGCGGCACGAGGTGGCGCTTGCGAGCGCCAGGGAAACTGCGATGACGGGGCACGGCGCGGCATAATGGGAAGGAAGAGGTTGCGCAGCTCCTCGAGAGAGCCAGAAAATTTGTCGGCGGGTGGAGCAGCCACATCGCGGAGCATGATGAGGGCCATAGGAAGCGATTAGCCATGAACACTGTAAATCGTCGCCCGCCGCAGAGGCGACCTCCTCATCGCCGGCGAAAGCTAGCGAATCCGCCCGTGCCGTTGTGGCGGCGGCGGCATCTCTAACGAACTTGACCGACCACTTACTATGCAAAGCGGGGCCAAGGCTCGAGCCCCCTGTCCCGATGCGGTGTCGATGGCGGGCGGGCGGCGCATTATCGCCATGAGGCGGCGGTGTTGATGGAAGCGGGTCGATGGAAGGAACTCGGCGCACCTACTGGCGCGCCAAATGTCGGATATCGGGTTAAGCAAAACCCTTATGGTTCGAACTACGGGGTGCGGCGAAGATCTTCCCCTACCGATCCACGTCCCAATGCCTCGCTATGAATCTAAGCTACGATGAACAACACGAGGACACAAGGTTTATCTTGGTTAAGACCCCTTTGTTGTGGTGTAATACCCTAATCCGGTGTGTGGTGTGGTGGATTGCCTCAGGGGGGCGATGAGCAGTACAAAGGAAGAATAGCCTCGCGAAGTGTTCTTGGGCTGGTGCGGTGAACTACTTGGGTGAGTTCGATCGCCTCCGTATCTGATGAGAACTCGATACCCTCTACTGTGGTGGCTATCTCTATATATAGAGCCCCTGGTCCTCTTCACGAATATCGGCGGGAGCCTTGCCAACATGACCATTTGAAGGGAACATCTAGTACAAGTTATCCTGACTAAAGTTGCTCTTCAACTGCCAAAGGTTCTGTCGATGACGCCGTCTTGGGCTCCATGGTGACCTCTGTCCTGCCGCTCTGCTGGTCTTGGTCTTGTTGCACCGAAATGGTAACCTTTGCTTGATGCCTCGGTACTGTGCGCCTGCGCTTGCCCCCTTTGCACCCAAGAGGAAACAAGGACACTGCGTAGGCCGGCGCCCGCCTGGTCTCGATTGTCATGGATTGCGTCACGAGCACCTCGCGAGGTACCCCTACCTTGATCTCTCCGCCTCCTCGCGAGCTTGCCTAGTGAGGCCGTTCCTGAGGAAGCCTTGCGTCGTCCGCCCTGCGAGGCTTTGCCCCTCGCGAGGGTCTTGAGCTTGAGTTGATGAAGATGGGCTGTACTGGGCCAACCCTTGAGCCACGCCGCAAGCCGTAGGCAGGCAAGTCTAGGGACCCGCGTTCCCAGGACGCCGAAACTCTTGAGCTCAAGAATACCTCACCTCCTGAGGTTGTTCATCCACTATAATAGTTCATCCTCAGCCCCTCGAGGCAATCCACCACAAAGCTAGAGGAGGGTATTACACCGCAAGGTGGCCTGAACCAGGATAAACTCATGTGTCTCTCTGTCCCTTTGAGCTCGACGCGCTAGGCTGTGAGGATCGTGAGTAGGCAGGCTGGGTAGGTTGAGATCTCCGCATGCACCCAAGAGTTCAAACCTCTCAAGGTTTGCGGAACCCGAAGTCCGACAGCAATGGCAGGGCACGATTCTTTGTGTTTCCTCAACGCCTATTTCGGATACCATAAGATTAAGATGGTGGAATCGGACCAGGCCGCAACCGCCTTCATCACCCCTTATGGTCCCTTCTGCTTCAACACTATGCCCATCGGGGTTAAAAATTTGGGGCCACCTACCAGCGTACGATTCAAACTTGGTTGGAAAAACAAATCGGCAAAACAGTCGAAGCATATGTGCACGACGTGTTCATTAAGACAAAACGCGGTGAAACACTGGTGGACGCTCTTCGCCTCACCTTCGAAAACATCCGGACATACGACATACGGCTCAATCCGGAAAAGTGTGTCTTCGGAGTGCCAGCCAGAAAATTGCTAGGGTTCATTGTTTCCCATAGAAGAATTGAAGCAAACCCAGCCAAGATCTGAGCTTTACCACAATTGGCCATACCAATAGATCTAAAGCAAGTCCAGAAACTAGCTGGGTACGTCGTGGCCTTAAGCTGTTTAATCTCCAAATTAGGAGAAAAAGCATTACCACTCTACAAGCTATTACGACACACTGAAAATTTCAAATGGACGGACACTGCCATAGCCGGGTCGGAAGAGATCAAAGCCCTTCTCGCAAGCAACCCAATCCTAGCTTCACCAGGTGTTGGAGAGCCTATGTTATTATATATTTCGGCAACTAACCAAGTAGTTAGTGTTGTGCTCGTCGTTGAAAGAGGGGAAGAGGGACATAAATTCCTCACCCGAATACTAGTCTATTATGTATGAGAGGTCCTTACACCTTGCAAATCTCGATACCCCCACTATCAGAAGATAGCCTACATAGTCTTCATGGCATCCCGTAAATTGCGACACTACTTTCAAGAGTGTTCGATCACAGTGGCATCCCAAGTACCACTCAACGACATTATCAACAACAGGGTTGCCACTGGCCGCATAGCCAAATTGGCCATCGAGATTTTACCGTTCAAAATAGTATACAAGACACGCTGGGCTATTAAATCCTAGGTGTTGGCCAACTTTGTCGCTGAATGTTAGGAAGCCAAACTCCCTAAAGAGTATAGCTCATACTCCAATTGGATAATGTACTTTGATGGCTCCAAAATGCTGACCGGACTGGGGGCTGGCATCATCCTAACATCTCCTACTAGGGACACAGTCTGCTATGTATTACAAATTATATATACGGACTCCAACAATGCTACCGAATATGAGGCGCTGCTACATGGTCTTCGCATGACTGTCTCCATGGGTATACAACACCTGGAGGTGCGTGGTGATTCCAACCTCGCAATATCCCAGGTCAATGGAGAGTTTGATGCAAATGACCCAAAAATTGTGGCATATCAAAATGTCATATTAAAAATATCAGCTTGGTTCGAAGGACTTGAGTTTCATCACGTCGCTCGAGAGAGTAATCAACCAGCCGACATCCTCGCTCGTATGGGTGCTAAGCACGAGTCTGTGCCACCTAACACTTTTGTGGAAAGGCTCTTTAAGCCATCCATAGTGTGGCAAGGTGAGAGCGGAGAAGGCAGTACGGACCTAATCACACCCCCAGCCGCCGAAGACAATGCAAACACCCTCGGGGTTCCCGATATTGAGATAACACCCTCTACTCATGAGATCATGGCGGTTATCGCTCTCTGGCTGAACCATTCCTGGCCTACCTTAATACGCAGGAGCTTCCCGACGATCAAAATGAAGCTAGTGCGTTGTTCGGCACTCTAAAGCCTTCAAAGTGCATGAGGGTGAACTGTATAAAAGGAGCACTACCAGAGTCCTTCAAAGGTGTATCTCCGAATAGGAGGGAAGGCAGCTCTTTGAAGAAATACATGTTGGCCTAGGCGGTCATCATGCTGCTACTCGAGCCCTCGTAAGCAAGGCCTTCAGGACAGGTTTTTCTGGCCTACGGCTCGAGCAGACACTCAAGCCCTTGTCCAACGTTGTGTGAGCTGTCAGCTTTTTGCCAATCAAAGTCACATGCCTCCCACCACATTAAGAACAGTCCCCATTACTTGGCCCTTTGCGATCTGGGGGCTTGATATGGTAGGACCCCTTAAAGGGGGAAGCCACAAAAATAAATACTTGCTGGCAATGGTAGATAAATTCACTAAGTGGATAGAGGACAAACCGGTAAAAACAGCTGAGGTATAGTGTCGCGCGAAACCACGGCCACATATGGGACCAGGATGGCCCCTTGCTGGTTCGGCAGGGGAGGAGTCGCATTGCACAAAGAGAAGACCAGGTAGCATGGCAGGGATCGCACAGGCAGTTTTACCCAGGTTCAGGCCACCGTGAGGCATAAAACCCTACTCCTTCTTTGGTGGATTGATGGGGAAAGGTGGTGGTGGTGCGTAAGACACTTGCCTGGCAAAGGTTGCTTCAGGACAGCAGCGACTATGCGCGTATGGGGGTGTGGGTGGTCTAAACTTCTAACTCCTTCAATCGATGCTATGGGCCTCCTTTTATAGATCAAGGTGTTATCACATTGGCAAATTAGTCATTAGACATTGATATGATAGCAAATAGTGCTATCATACCTAACTCTGTAGGCTGACAGCATGCATTTAATGCGCCACTTAGTGTCACGTTGTTGGTTGCCCGGCAAGGCCTGTCGGGCCAATTTGCCAGCTCCATGCCTACTTGCTTGACACGTCATTGGACGGGTGTCATCTGTGGGTTCACTTGGTAGGAAGTGGCCGCCATGTGGCGAATGGCTGCCACTTAATCATCCTTCATCTTGACACCGTACTGATCGACGACGTGGGTCGTGATGGAGTAGTCGGTGAGGTGATCTGGTCTCCACGAGTCCCAGCAGGCCCTCCCAGGATGCCTAGGTCCTCTTCTTCTCCTCGCCCCCTTGCCGGGCTTGCCTTCCCGGCAAGGGAGGATTCTTTCTTGATAATACTCAGCTCTTCTATTTTAGTCTTGGTTCCTTCTAATCTGCTAGCTGGTTCTTCGAGTCTTTTGGTCACTTGCTCTGGTGTTTCAATCTTCATATTGTGCCTATGCACAGTTAGGTCAACAGGCATTGGGTCTGTTGTATCGACAGAAGCCCCTGGGCCTGCCCCGAACAACTCTTCGGGGTAGTGCATATGCAGCGCTGTCGAAGATGCCGGTATCTTGAGATCTCTTTTGCTTCTTCGTTAGTCTCGATTCCGGGCCAGTGTCCGGTTTCCCCGCGCATCGTGTAAAGCCAATAGTGGAGGGGGCCGCTCCAGTAATTGCCCGTGAATGACTTTAATGCATGGGGCAGAAACTACCAATTTAATCTTCCCACCACGCCCTTATCCTTAGCCACGTAGGGTGCATGAACCGTGCGGGGTAGGTAATGGAGGCGCATGGCATGGGAGAGTATGATGGCAAGGGCCCGGCTTCCTTGAACTGGTGGAAGAGGGCGGTTGTCACTCGCCATGGATCTAGGCCCCAGTCCCTAGTCCACATGTAAAAGGAAGATCGGGGGAGGAACGGAGGCATCCAACAACATCCACTTCTTCTTCTGTCTTGCTCCATCTCGACTATGTTGGAAGAGGGAGCCTGGGCTGTCCTCCAGGCTTTAGTGTTGGGCTGATAATGCCAAGCGAGGGTGCTAGTGCTTGGGGAGTGATCTTCGTCCAAGTCCAAGGGGAGGGGCTAGGGATCATTGGGAATCCCAGTACAACCCCACTCCTCGGAGCTGGAGTTGATGTCGATGAGAGGCGTGCCTTCCTTCCCGCCAAGGAGGGGAGCGTTGCGCTTCTCACCCCTGGCCACCTTGGTCGCTCGCCGCGTCTTCGGAGGGCGCCCCGGACCGCGGGGCAGGCGCTTCCCAAGTGAGGTGTTGATGAAGATGAAGCCAGGGAAGACGGAGAAGGCGGGAGGCAGGTCATCAGGACAGAGCACGACTGCATCGATGTATTCGTCTCGTCCTGACGTCCTGCCGCCTCATCTTCTCGTTCCTCCCTCCCCGGCACCGTCATCACCGGTATCTTGGTTGCCGGGGAGTGGGCTATTATATTGGTGCCTTTGCCTCCTCCAGCAGTCTTCCATCTGAGCTTTGGTGGATCATTCAACTATCGCTCAAGCTGGGGCTTTTGGAGGCCCCCGACGGTGGCGATAAAGGGCGCCGCCGGGCTGTCTCCCTCCTTCACGGCTTTGCCACTCCCGATCTTGTCAGACCTTGCACCCGGCAGGCCTTGATGGGATCGGGGTGGACTCTGGCTTGGGCGCTACTCCTGGCCTTTTCTTCTCTCCGTACATCCTGGGGGGAGAAGGAACAGGGAAAGGAGTTTACAGGGCCCTTATCTTTTCTCGATCATAAATCTGTAGGCATTTGAAATTTTTTAATTCAAATAATGTAATCTCTCATGCCCATATTTGTGTTTTGTAATGCTTGTACTTGTATCAGCATATTAATGAAAAAGATAAAATTTGCCGAGACCTTGCTCATGTATATGTCTATGCAGAGGTGAGATGCCTCTGTAATGTAAATAAATGAGTTTGCCCCGGCAGGCTATCCTGCCGACGCTCTTTTTTTCTGCCTGAAGGACTAGCCCCCTGCCAACTTCCTTTTATCAAAGGCAACTATGACCACCCTGACTGAAGCAGCCTTCAGATCAGGAATGGGAGCACCCAAGTCTAGAAGGAGTGGTGAGGCTTTATAATGCACAAGTTGTAGCTTACAGAACACGGATGGACAAGAGGTAGAACTTATCTGTTTGGCTCGCCGGAGTCGCAGTGCCGAGCAATCTTCTCACTCCTTTGTCAAAGCCAAGTCCATAATGCGAACCTATAACTTCATGCAGATGAGAATGAATGCAGGATGCAATCCTATCTATATGCATATGAAGATGCTCATGAGAATGTTTATGCAGTAATCTGAAATGCCCATGCATGCATGCAATCTAGGTTGCCCCCCCTACAACGCTTCTTTATTTTCTCTTGCACGGGGTCATCACCTCGGCTTTGTAAAAGAGGTTACATGCAACTGATGCAAGGCCTGCACAAATTATTGGCTCCCGGGCAGGGCCTGGCAGCCTCGCGTCTTACGGGTAGAACTTGCGGAGATGCTCAATAATCCATGAGTTTTGCAACAGAGTGCCATCTCTTGCCTCTAGACAGACTGTGCCAGGTCTGGTGACTCGTACTACCCGGTAAGGGCCTTCCCACTTTGGTGACGGCTTGTGTGTACCCTTGGCGGACTAAACGTGCCTAAGGACAAGGTCACCTTCCTCAAAACACTGGGAGTGAACCCTGCGGCTATGATAGCGACACAGGGCTTGCTGATAGCGTGCAGCGCGTGTCGCACCCGAAGACGGTTCTGCTCAAGTAGCACAGCATCATCACACTGGTGCTGATCTTGCACGATTTCGTCGTAAGCAAGTACTCGAGGCGAGCCGCAGATGAGTTCTGTGGCGATAACTGCTTCTGCCCCATAAACCAGGGAGAAGGGAGTCTATCCGGTAGCTCGGTTTGGTGTCGTTCTAAGGGACCAGAGAACTACTGGCAGCTCCTCGATCCACCGCATGTCGTGCTTCTACAGCATATGAAAGGTTCTTGTCTTGAGTCCATGTAGCACTTCTGCGTTCGCCCTCTCAACTTGTCCATTGCTCTGGGGATGTGCCATAGTGGCAAATGAGATCTTGCATCCGAGGGCATGAACATATTGCATGAAGGCGCGGCTCATGAACTGGGTGCCGTTGTCAGTGATGATCCTTGCCGGAACTCCAAAACGACACAGCAGATCTTTCAAGAACTTGATAGCTGACTAAGCAGTCACCTTCCTCACAGCAGTCACTTCCGTAAACTTTGTAAACTTGTCGATGGCAACAAACAAGAATTCAAAGCTCCTGATTGCTCGGGGGAAGGGGCCGGGGATATCGAGCCCCCAGACCGAAAATGGCCATGATAGAGGGATTGTCTGAAGCGCTTGGGCAGGCAGGTGGGTTTTCTTGGAATGGAACTGGCAGGCTTCACACTTAGTGACTAGCTGCACCGCATCTTGGAGGGCTATGGGCCAATAGAATCCTTGCCGGAATGGTTTCCCAACTAACGCCCTTGATTCAATGTGGGAGCCGGACATTCCTTTGTGTATCTCAGCTAGAAGTTCCTTCCCTCCTTCCCGACAGATACACTTCAATTTTGCGTTGTTGGGCCTCCTTATGTACAGAGTGTCATCGACAAACTGATACATACTTGCCCTTCGGGCTACTCTTTCAGCTTCATCTTGATCGCCGGGAAGCTCTCTAATTTGGATGCAGCAGACAATGTGCCTTACCCAAGTTGGAGCATGTGGCTCGACAACGAGGACTAGCGGACCTCCTCTGCTCCGGGAGCACTGGCCTTGTGCGCAGGGTCTATGGGCCCGATAGGAGGTGGTGGTCCGGCAGGCTGTGAGGAGTGGTTTCTGGCAGGTTCTCTGCCGGGAGAGGAAGGCTCTACCGAGAGAGGCTTTCCGGTGTCCAACTTTCTCCTCTTCCGGGCCATTGTGGCTGGGGATACGGAGGGCTGAGTAAGATGGAGAACAAAAGTCCCTGGTTCCATAGGAAGCTTCTGCGCAGCACACTTTGATAGATGGTCAGTGATACGTCTCCAACGTATCTATAATTTATGAAGTATTCATGCTATTATATTATCCATCTATGATGTTTTATATGCATTTATATGTCATTTTATATGATTTTTGGGACTAACCTATTAACCTAGAGCCCAGTGCTAGTTTACATTTTCTCCTTGTTTTAGTGTTTTCTGAGAAAAGGGATACCAAGCGGAGTCAATTGGCGTGCCAATTTTTGAGGATTTTTATGGACCAAAAGAAGACCACGAAGCATCGGAGTTGGGTCAGAAGAGTCACGGGCTGCCCACGAGAGTGGGGGGCCGCGCCCCCCTTCTGGGGCGCGCCCCCTATCTTGTGGACAGCCCAGAGACCCCCTGACGTAAAACCAATGCCAAAAATTCCTATAAATAGAGAAACCTTCGGGAATTAACCTAGATCAGAAGTTCCGCCGCCGCAAGCCTCTATAGCCACGAGAAATCAATCTAGGCCCTCTCTGGCACCCTGCCGGAGGGGACATCATCACCGGAGGCATGGAGGAGGATCTCGGAGGGGACATCATCGCCATGACGGCCAAGTACGAGAGGGGGAAAGCCATGGAGGAGGAAGCACAAGGGGGAGAACCTCTCCTCCTCCTTCTTGGTGGCTCCGGAGTGCCATCGGGAGGGGAATCATCGCCGCGGTTATCGTCTTCATCAACATCACCATCATCATCACCATCCTCATCTCTTTTACGCGGTCCACTCTCCCGCACCCCGCTGTAATCCCTACTTGAACATGGTGCTTTATGCTACATATTATGATCCAATGATGTGTTGCCATCCTATGATGTTTTGAGTGGATATCTTTTGTCTTTGGGTTGATTGATGATCTAGATTGGTATGAGTTGTATGTTTCACTTTGATGCTATCCTATGGTGCCCTCCGTGTCGTGCAAGCTTGAGGGATTCCCGCTGTAGGGTGTTGCAATACGTTCATGATTCGCTTATAGTGGGTTGGTGAGTGACCGAAACACAAACCCGAGTAAGAGGGGTTGTTGCGTATGGGAATAAAGAGGACTTGATGCTTTAATACTATGGTTAGGTTTTACCTTAATGATCTTTAGTATTTGCGGACGCTTGCTAGAGTTCCAATCTTAAGTGCATATGATCCAAGTAGAGAAAGTATGTTAGCTTTTGCCTCTCCCTCTTATGAAATTGCAATAGTGATTACCGGTCTTGTTAACAATTGCCTAGGACAATTCCGAACATCGATACACCATTATTCCACACTCGCTATTTATATTACTAGGAAAACTGCCCGTGCGTTGCAATGGGAGACACACTATCATGGCAGTGAAACCAGCGATTGAAGAAAAATAAAAATGATCATGTGTGTTTTGGCGACATGAAAACGCTAGCATTGCCTAAGACTATACTTAGGATCTGCCTCCCTGTGTCATGAAGCCCAACCATCCAACACCATGTGGCAGCCTCGGTTTGTGTGGGGCTTACAAGCATTGTCGACCTAGGGGAGCACACAACAGTGAAGAGGGCCTCCTTGTCGAGGACCAGCCTCGTGAGCATCTAGTCTATTGCATCCCCCTTCACCACATCAGGACCTGTGGGCAGCCGAGGGCTCCACGATCTACTCCCTCGGTTCCTAAATATATTTATTTCTAGAGATTTCAATATGGACTATATACGGATGTATGTAGATGTATTTTAAAGTGTAGATTCACTCATTTTGCTCCGTATGTAGTTTACATTGGAATATCTAGAAAACACTTATATTCAGAAACGGAGGGAGTAGTAGATAGTAAATGTATTTAAAGAATTTCAACATATCATGACATATGATGTTATTAGCAAAAATTCAGTGAGCCAATGTTGTCACATGTACGTGTATGTCACACCCTGCATTTTGTAACATTTTATTTTCTTTAATAAATCATGAAAATTTGGACCAACAAAAACTTTTTGCATTATTTGGCTTTTATTTGGAGTTGGTTTTCTCTTTGTGCTTCTTTTCAAGTGCTCCTTGAAGTCAACTACTCCACCCTCTATATTTCATCTCCTTGCCCCAAACTCCTGCCCAATGACCATGCCATGTGTACAGTGCAATATAGAATTTTCTTACAAAAATAATTTGGCCAGAAAGTATTTTCTAAATTTAGTTTTCCAAAAAACCCTGAATTGAGGTTTGCACTGCAATTACTTGATTAAGGGCAGTAAAAATCTTTCCAAAAATATATTTGACTCCTATTAGATATAGGGTGCCCAGAAACCACAAAAATATAATTTTAAAAGTTGTTTTACTATTTTATTTAAAAGCTTTTTCTTAAGGCCAGAAATGGTCTTTAATAGGGAAAAATTATTTTATTGTTTTAAAAATATTTGACAAAAATCAGGGAGACTCAGTGGACATATATTTTCCATATATAAGAGTTTCAACACATGGTCATGTTCAAAATATTGGTCAAAACCCTCTAAAACCCTTCCTGGATATTTCAAGCTTTTGAAATATTTACAAAGGAAATATTCTCCAAAAATTCCAAGGAAATTCTATCATGTCACATATGATATATTAGATGATCTTGCCAAGTCTCATGACTTGGAGAACAAGATAACATCATCAAAACCCTTCAAAACCATTTCTGTCCATTCTGAAGTTTGAGCAACTTTACATTGCCAAATATGTCCAAATGTTCTCAAACTTGGTGAACATGCTCCAATGGTCTAATTATGCATCCAGACCAAATGGCACAGGTTGGAGAGGATGAAATCTTGGTCAAAGTGCCCCAAAACCCTCTCTCACCAGAATCAAATTTGAACTACTTTGTACTACCAACTTTTTCTCCAAGACCCCAACTTTGGTGAGCCTGATCACATGACCAAATAAGGCCACCAGACCAAGTGGTGCATCAAGGGGAAGTGATCTACTTCACTGGATCTACACAAATCCATTCCTGCCCATTTCTAGGGTTTGCAAGAGTTACATTGGCAACTTTGTCCAAATAAGCTCAAAATGGGTGGAAGGCCCTAATTATATGTGACATTTCACCCTATGGAGTCTCATGGCAGATGCAAATCATCTACTTGCCCAAACCACCATCAAACACCTTCTGGCAGATAATCAAAATGCCTATTTTGGCCACTTCCACTAATCTCCTTGAGCCTATCTTTTTACCACAACCCCTCCTCGTTCCCCTCTGTAACTTGGATGCTTTTCTGCCCGAGGAAGCAATGAGGAAGGAGGGGGAACCTCATTTGTCCTCTCTGGACAGCAGTTTCCTCTCTCTCTCACAGCCCCTCTCTCTCCCCTCGGCCCTCCAGAGCATCCAAGGCTCCTTCCTAGTTTTGCCCACACCCACTGTAGCTCCTAGACACAAGTGGGCCTGGCCGACGCAGGAAAGCCGCGGATGCCGGCCAAAGTCGCTCTGGGCGCTGACAGCGCCGACCATTGACACCGCGCCTCCCGACCACCTCGTGCCTCCCCCTCGCGCCAGTCGATGTGCCTCGACGTCCGCGACACGCCGCCGTGCAGGCCCCCTTGTCTCTCCCTCTCTCTCACCTCCTGCGACGCGTGCCCAGCGCCGCCCGGCTCGGCCAATGCCCGGCCTCACACGCGCGAGTGCCAGAGCCTCTCCCCGCTCTCTCTCATTCTCCCTGGCGCCCTACTCCACCCCCACGAACACCGTGGACAGCTCCAACCCTCCTCCAACGGCCACCAGAGACGATCCCGCGGGCACC
Source organism: Aegilops speltoides (assembly GCA_021437245.1). NCBI lineage: Eukaryota > Viridiplantae > Streptophyta > Magnoliopsida > Poales > Poaceae > Aegilops > Aegilops speltoides. The sequence continues at coordinate 214,177,524 of CM038146.1, read as the reverse complement.
CGTAGGCCACGCCTACGGTGGACCTCGACCAGCCTATATAATGCGACCCCGAGCCTCTCTCTTCCTCCCTGTCGCCCCTCCACACTCCCAATCGGCCTCCCGCACCACTCTTTCCTCTCCAGAGCCGCCCGAGCTCGAGATCGAGCTCGAGCTCCGCCGCCTCGGCTCGTCGGCGTTCACGCGGTATAGGCCTTCTCCGCCCCAGTTCTCTCTCGATCTGGAACCGCGAGGCGTCACTGATCCTTTCCCCTCTCTTTCCCCCTTGTTTTGCAGCCGGAAACGGCCGGAGCCACCGATGCCCGAAGCGCCTCCGCCACGTGACCTCGTCGCCGGCGAAGCAGGCCACTCCGGCGACCGTCTCCACCACCACCCGAACGGCGACTCCACCCTGAATCCAACGGTAGCACCCGCCCTTCCGTGTTCTCAGACGCCGGGCGAAGCTCGCCGTCGCCTCTGGCCGGAGGTAGACGACAGCGGCCGTGGGGCCGGCCCGTCAGCCTCACGCCCTGGCGGGTGGGATCCACCCGTCAGGTTTAAAACGTGCGCGCACGCGCGCACCGATCCGCCGTCGGCTGAAGGCGTATTTCGCCTTTACGCCTTCGACGTGGCGGCCGCGTGGGCTGGTTTTCCCCTCTGGGCCTGCTGCTGCCGTGGCCTCTCTGGCCCAGTGGCACAGCGCCACTTTTCTTTTCTCTTTTCGTCTCTTTTCCAAAAATTCCACAGGACAAAATATTTGTCCAAATGAATTAATTCCAATTTCTAAATTCCTAGAATATTGCAACCTATTTAATGGTGCAACTTTCACTCTAATCCAACAACCTTTCCTTTACTGTAAATATTTAAATGTGATTTTTAGCATTTAAATATGCCTTTGAAAATCCATATCTCCTATTCTGCTACTCCAGAACCAAAACCAAGAATTGTCCCCTTCCTAGCTTTCCTCCTAGTATTTTACAAAAATAAGTTGGCATTTTTCTGAGCACTTTGACTTTTCTGTTTTTATTATTGTCTTATTTTCCCGTTATTTTCTTGCGACGTTAGATCCCGTGTTTGACGAGGTAGCTGAGGAAGAAGGAGGAGCAGGGCCTGAAGACTTTGAAGACCAAGCCAATCAAGGCAAGCAGCCCTTTGACCATGTCTATGAAACCCCTTTTTATGCATGTCATATATAGCTCTTTATTATCGTTGCATCGGAATCATGGTGAGATGGTGCACCACATGGGTTGGTTGCCTCCGTTATTTTCTCGTTGATACTTGCATTATGCATGGCCCTACCTTCTTATGAGGGTTATGCCGGTGGGAGTAGATAGGATGCTAAGTAGTGCTACAAAAAGGGACGGGATATGCATGGTGATGGAGACAAAATATTTTCAAACGACATTTTTGAAAACCCCATCGGGTGCCACTTATGCCCGAGGGGGATGATGAGATGGGTAACCACTTGATGATGAAGTGGCGTACCGAGGCAAGTGTGTGTTGTTTTCGAAAACGGATTAGATTTAAGATTTGATGACTGTCCCAACCTTACATGCGCGACCACTCTACCCTTATATGGGAAAGGGCATTGTTGAGTACCTAGACCGATACTAGCTTGGAGCCCGCATTACTAGTGACGGGAGAGTTGTTGGTGCGCTCTCTTGGGACGGGGTCGTGCTAGGTAGGGCGGCCATGACTGTTTTCACAGGGCACCGGACACACCGTTGGTACCCCGTGCTTGTGGTATGTGATGAATATGGGAGCGAGGCTACACAACTTTTATGATGTGAAATGTTTGGCACGGGGGTTACTACCAATCGAGTGGACTCCATGTTAGTGTCGTCTAGGGAAAGGTAGTGATCGGGTGCTTACCCCGGGTACTTGAGGTACCGCGGGTCGTGGATGACACGGAAGTTCCCCGGATCTAGTGGGTAAAGTGTGCAACCTCTGCAGAGTGTAAAACTATTCGAATAGCCGTGTCCACGGTCAAGGACGGTTGGGCGGTGCTGCTTAAACTATGTCCAGGGTTTTCAACCGTGTGAGTGTGGTGATGAAACTACTTGGGTCGAGTCAAAGGACTTGACATGTTGGAGATGGGTTGGTGCCCACTCTATTTATGTTGATATCTGTGACCAAGTTCTCATGGTCACTTGAATTCTCTTGATGCATGCTTTATAGGATGATGAACATGTCAATGCACTCAAAACTAGCTTTATGCAAAAATTTACCCATGTCGTGCATTGTTGTACCTTGAACCAACATGGGTTGCTTGCGAGTACATTCAAAGTACTCATTGGCTTGCCACTGGTTATTTAATTGACCAGGCATGGAAGAACCGGAGTTCGAAGAAGAGTTCTTTGGAGCGAGCATGCGAACTAGGGCGTTTCGGTCGAGAATGCCCTGTAGGGTTAAGGCAGATGGCATGGGTTCTACTTATCGACAGCGATTTCCGCTGCTTATGTTTCATTTGATGTTCAGCCCTTAAGGCTTTATCAATGTAGACTTGACCATAATGGTCACAATTTGTGTAAGATGGTATGTATGGATGTAAGACTCTTGTTATTCAGCTTCTGTGTGTTCAGTGAGCATTGATCTCTGGGATCACTGTACACGTGCATTCGGTGATCTCGACTTATGAGTCGGGGTCCCCACAGCATATGTATATTGCGCTTTTTGCATAATTTCAAATATTCTACATGTCGTTACTGATCACCTCTTTTTTTGCTTTGATTCTACACAGTTATATAAAAATTAATTTGGTTTCCTATACATAATTTATAGAGTTCAGATCTAGTAGCACTTTTCTCCCAAATTGCTTTTAATTTTCACATTAATCATAGTTTACAATCAAAATTTAAAATATATTATTACTAAGAAAATTTGAGAGGTAAATAATGCATGTGGAAATACCAATAAATTAAGTGCATCTTCGTGCGTGGATTTCTTACATAATTAAAACTGCAGTCCATATATACCTAGATAAAAGAGAATTTAGATCTAACTTGAAGCATTAAGAGAAAAACTTCCCCAAACTCAGATCGGTAAAAAAATTAAATTTAGATCAGGTAAAGCAAAGTTTAATCTGTGCGTAAGACATAGCGAAATAAAAGAATAAATAGACCAAGCCCATGCATCTGCTTACCTCGTCAATGACTGCAAGGAACTGCTTTTCTCTTGTTTCATTGTGATGGCAGATCGTATTCGTCTTATTTGTTGCTACCAAAACTATTATTTTAACTATTTTCCTTGCATGACTGGTGCATTATGTATATTCCTTTAAGACGCAGCGCAATCACAAACATCAACATGAACAAACTCACTACAACCTCTCCTGTTTGTTTAAATAGGTCGTGCTTGATCTTGGTGGAGAACAAATTCGCCTGCAATCTGCTCATAATCTTGTTGGGCAAAACATGCACGTGTTCTTGCTTTTCAATTAATCTTCATCATGCTTTCCAATTAATCTTCGTCCAATTGATGTCGACAATCTGGACGAAGATGCGGTGGCATCCCCATCGGTTCACGAGTAGGACGACATGACATCTGCCATGTGGAGAAGACCACTGACGACATAGAGCCGGGCATCCCCGCATAGAGGTAGCCACAGCCGCCACCGCCATCGACCTGACCTGCCATGAGCCCTCGGATCGGTGGTAAATAGTAGTTGCACCTGGACAGGGCTTTGCACTTTGCGGCGGTGTCAATCTGAGCTGTATACAAATAGGACCAGATAAAAGGATCATCTCTGCTCTTTTGAAATCAGAATCCAACACAGCAAAAGTGCGCAAGGACACAGACATGGCCACATACCAATGCAACATCCTGCCAATTAGCACCAAACAAAAGAAATCAACAACACATCACACATGGTTAGGAGGTTACAAGGTGGCCGGATGGCAAAATTGATGAATGGCTCGATAATGGTGTCACCGATGTGCAGCTACAGCTTGCAGCCTGAATAACTCTCAAGGCCCAAGCTCCTCCACACTGAATCCCACCCCGCCCACCCATGAGAAACAATCGGAGCCCAGAACAGCCACTGCAAAAATCTTAGTGAATCCGAGCGACGACAATGCCCACGTCCGATCCAGTGAGACGTCGTCGGAGCTTTGGTGCCCAAGCTGAACCACCCAAAGCTCGTGTTCGGCTCTGCGTACCTGTCGTTCCTTGATCTGGTCCGAGCTCAGGGTAAGGAGGCCGCTGTAAGGCCACGGCGTTCTCGTCGTTCCTCGATCTGTCGTGACCTCGGAGCGAGGCGCCGCCTGCAGGGTTGTGGCATCAACGACATGTTCGGTGTTCTCCCGATTGGATTCAGAGGGGCGCTTAATATAGTTGTACTTCTCGATCGTGTTTTTTTTTGAAAGATCCGGTGTTTCTGGCTTCATTGATTTAGAAGAAAGCAGCGGGAGAACATGGGGTGATCAAGTGATCATGGGTACAGTTTAAGAAAAGGAACTTGGACTGCAGGGCGGCCTGCATTGCCCTCTGTCTAATTTCTCGCTATTTGATCCCCGAAGGGGGGCTCTAGGCATTTTGCTCCCGCCATTCTCCATAGTTCGAGCGTGTTTCTGATAGCATGCAATACATTGTCAGCAGTGGGCAGTTTTCGGTTGAAAACGCATGCATTTCTCTCCTTCCATATCTCCCAGGCGATCATCATCATCATCGTCTTCAGGCCTCTCCTGCACTCTGATGGGGCAAGCTGGACAGTTTTTTTCCAGTGCCTCAGCGACGAGTGACCCGGTGTTCTTGCAAGCTGCAGCGCTGCACATCCGCTCCAGGAGGATGCTTTCTCCCAAACCATCCGCGCGAGTGGGCAATCCCAGAAGAGGTGAGTGGAGCATTCTAGATTCCTAAAACAGAGGGCGCAGAAGTAGCCATTTGGCCAGTCTCGCCGTTGCAGCCGGTCGTTGCACCAGAGCCTGTCATGTAGGAGCAACCAAGCAAAAATCTTGACAGTTCCGGGAGCCCAAACCTTCCATATTGCCGCCTTTATTCCTGGGTTAGGAGCTTCTGCAGCCTGCAGGTTGTAAGCAGCACTGGCGGTATAGCAGTTTCCTCCCCCCGCAACCTAGGTGATTGTGTCTTCCTCCGTTGTTAGTGCGACATTGGCCCTGTTAATCTTCCTCCACATCTGCAGATACTGAATCACCAGTTCGTCCGTGTTGCCATGTTGCAGGTCTTGAATCCATTTGTCATTTGTCAGGGCCTCTTTGACAGTTTTGTTCTTTCCTCGAGAGTGCAGGAAGAGAGCTGGGAACTCTTTGCACAGCGGCGCCGATCCCAGCCAAGAACTAGTCCAGAAGCTTGCTGTGTTTCCGTTTCCCAACTGCACAGAGGTGGCCTCTGCAAATAGCATGCGATCGTTGTGGTCGCATGGAACAGGGAAGCTCATCCATGGCCTAAGCTGTTGCTGCCATGAGAGCCATAGCCACCGCATCCGTAGGGCCCTGCCGAAGCGGTGGAGATCAAGGATGCCAAGCCCTCCTTTGTCCACCGGCCGACAAACCTTATCCCAAGCCACCTTGCATTTGGCTCCGGTGATTTTCTCGTCATGCGCCCAGAGGAATTGCCTGCGAGCCTTGTCCACCTCCGTTAGGATTTTCTTGGGCACTTTGAGGACTGTCAGAGCGAAGACAGGAAGTGCAGTTAGAACCATGCGCACGAGGACTCGCCTGCCTGCCATGCTCATGAGCTGGCCTTTCCATCCTGCCAGCCTGGCGCGGATACGGTCGATTAGGAATTCGAAGTGCACCAGTCGTAATCTTCTCGGGGAAATGGGCAGGCCAAGGTATGTTGTTGGGAAGGAGGCTTGCTGTCCTCCAAAGCTGGCGAGCACCTCTGACAGCTGAATGTCATTGCAGTTTATTGGGATCACCGAAGATTTGGCCTGGTTCATTTTGAGCCCCGTGCACTCGCCAAATAATTTCAACAAGAGCAGCAGTATTTCCACTTCCTCCTTCTCAGGGTTTGCAAAGATCGCAGCGTCGTCGGCGTACAGGCTGACTCTCATGCTAATCCCCCGGCCTGGCGATGGTGCAGCCTCCCTCCTCTCGCGCGCCATGAAAGGTGTGGTGCAGCGGGTCGATGGCCATGATGAACAGCAGTGGGGAGAGGGGATCGCCTTGCCTGAAACCACACCCGTGGATCATTTGCGGCCCTGGTACTCCGTTTAGCATGCAAGAGGATGAGGCCGAAGATAGCAGCAGCGCAATCCAGTCACGCCATCTTGGGGGGAAGCCCATCTGCTCCATTAGCTCGAACAAGTACTCCCAGGAGACCGAGTCGAATGCTTTTGCTATGTCCAGCTTGAAAAACAGCGCCTTCTTCTTCATGCGCTGCAGCATTTTCACTGAACTTTGAACATACTGGAAGCTATCGTGGATGCATTTTCCTTTTTGGAATGCTGTCTGCGCTGGAGAGATGATCTGACAGAGTGCCCCCGACAGTCTAGATGCGAGCACTTTCGCTATTAGCTTTGCCATTGAGTGAATGAGGCTGATTGGCCGAAAGTGACCCACTTCAGAAGCTCCATCCTTCTTGGGCAGTAGCACTATGAGGGCAGTGTTGAGGCTTGCAAAATTTTGCCCAGCTAGGTGGTAGCACTTGTCAAAAACGGCCATGACATCCTCTTTGATTATATGCCAGCAAGATCTGAAAAAGTGTCCATTGAAGCCGTCCGGACCCGGAGCTTTATCTGCTGGGGAGTCAATGATCACAGCCCATACTTCAGCATGCGAGAAGAGAGCGTCCAAACCCTGGGGGTTTATCATCGGGACGTTTAACCTGTCCCAGTTGAGTGTTTTTTGACGCGGATCCTGCCGGCCCAGGCTGTTTTGGAAATGATCATGGATCAGCTTCTCTTTGTCCTCGTGCTCATACGCCACTGTGCTGCCACTGAACAGGGAGTGTATGTGATTTTTCCTGCGTCTTGCCCTCATTTTGGCATGGAAGAACTTCGTGCTTGCATCTCCAGCACGCAGCCAGGTGATCCTTGAGGCTTGCCTTTTCCATGCTCTCTCGATGGCTGCCAACCCTAGGACCTTGAGTTTCAGTTGCTTTCTTAGGTTGATCTCAGCTGTCGTCAGTCTTCTGCTCTCCTGTGCTAGATCGAGCAAACGGATCACTTCGTTTTCTATGTGAAACTGCATGGTTGCCCTCCCAAAAGTGGCCCTGCTCCATATCTTCAAGTCCACTGCCGTCCTCTCAAGCTTCTTCTTCATCCTGACGAAAGGGCAGTCATGGTGCACGGGCTATTGCCACGCTCGTAGAACTGTTTCCGTGAAGCGGGGGAAGCGTGGCCAGAAGCTTTCGAACCTGAACCTCGCCTGTCTGTATGGCTTGCTGGAAGCTGTTAGGTAGAGCGGGCAATGGTCTGAAAAGGATGTATAAGCGGCCACTAAGATGTGATCAGGGTACAGTTCCTCCCAGTGTTCGTTGCAGAAGATTTTGTCGATGCTGCACAGTGTTGGTGCTTCTCTTTCGTTGCTCCAGGTGAAACGGCGATTCTTGCATTTTATTTCCCTGAGCCCCGCTTGATCGATGGCCCTTCTGAACTTTCCGATCATTCTTCTGTTGGTGTTTGCATTGTTTTTGTCTGCAGCCTGGTAGATCATGTTAAAATCACCGTTGATCATCCAAGGTTCTGCCGTGGATGGAGCTGTCACCGTGATTTCAGCCAAGAAGCAATCCTTGAGTGCGTCGTCTGTTGGCCCATACACCGTGGTGATCCAGAAGTGCAGCCCCGAGTGAAGCTCGAGGACCCTAGCCGTAATGGAGAATCTACCTATACTATGAGAAACTACATCGACTACCGTTTTGTCCCAGAAGATGGCCGCACCCCCCCTTGTACCTACCGCGGGGAGGACGACACAGCCTTGCAGCAAGGAGCCACCGATCTCCCTAGCTAATGCCGTCGACCACACCTCTATCTTGGTCTCCTGGAGACAGAGCATTGCTAGTCTATGCGCGGTGGCCACGCCGTTGATCGCGGTGCGCTTTGCAGGGCAGTTCAGGCCCCTGACATTCCACGACATGAAGTTCATGGCGTTGTCACTCATCTAATAACCAATTGTTGCTCCGCCAGCTGAAGAAACTACTAATGCAGGGACGATACACCAACACATACAACCTGGGGTAGCGACGGCCACCAATAGGCCCAAAACCCCGTCGCCACGCAGCTAACCACGTCTTCGAAGAAACTAACATGAGAACTAAACCTAACTCAAGCCGGTTGAAGACCAGCCGCTGGCGAAACCTAGCTACGACTGAAACTGCTGACAACACTACGCTTGCATGGCCTCCTCGGCCTCTGCCAGGCCCGCCATGCCCGCCGCGATCTTGAGCGCCCCCTGGTCGACGCCGGTGAGCTTAGCAATGGCAGCGATGTCACCCTCCGACAGAGGCTCTTGGAAGCGCTTCATGATCTGGGTGGCCGCTTTTGGCGTCATCTTGTCCTTTGGGCCGAGCTCGCCAAGCTCCTGGATGAGGCGCAGCACCGCCCTCTGTGCCACAGGGGTGGTGATGCCGGCCGCGGCTTGACGGGCGCTCCGACGAGAGGGAGCCGAGGATGTCCTGGACTTGGGCGGAGACTGGTGGCGAGGGCGCGGCGGCTGGCTTGGGAGGATGGGAGCGGGCACAGCCTGGAACAGCTGGGTTGCTTGATCATTGCGGCCGTGGAGCACCATCTCGCCCACCTGCTGGGTCACCGCCTCCAGCTGGAAACCCACCGTGGCTGCTGCAGGGGAGTTGATGCAGGGCAGCAGACATGGCAGCATCTCCGGGCTCTCGAGCTCCGCAGGCGTGTGGCTCCGGTTGGGAGGTGGGGAGCGGCCACCGTCTTCAAACGCAAGCGGGGTTTGGAGGGCTTCAATCATCGCGTTCTCCACTTCCAGCTGCATGCAGTCCGTGCGCGGAGGGGGGGAAAGGGCGCGACCCGAGTCGGAGAAGGAGAAGAACTGGGCCACCGGGTCCGCCTCTGCCGTCGTAGCCGGCGTCGGGCGGAGCTGCTTGGGCGGCGTGGCGCGCATAGCGCTGCTGTTGGAGCTCATCCCCACTTCCTTGCGTCCCACGGAGCGACGCCGTCCAACCGGGGTGCGGCTGCGCTGGCGATGCACACTGTTGACGACGCCGTCGCCCCCGCTCCCTGCGCGGCAGCCATGCCCCAGCAGTCGATCTTTCCATGAACGCCTGGAGCCTCCGCTACCACCATCACCGCCGTGGTCCCGATCGGCGCCACCAAGGATCGGCCCGCACCCGGCCGGGCTGACGCGCGGCGTGGAGCTGCGCGCCCGGCCCTGGCCATCTACCACGTGGGCGACCCAGGTGCCCGGCTCGATGCGGGGGAGGGGGCGGTCGTCACTGTCGTCCAAAGAAGGCAGGCCGCTCTGGCCCGAGTGGGAGGAGCGCGGCGACAGGGGGGGACCAGTCCTCGAGCAGGTCGACGTGGATGAGCGTGTCGTAGCGACGCGCCCCAGGAGGCGGGGGGACGCGGCGGTCGTCGAGGGCGAAGCCGAGGATCTCATCAGAGCGGCCGGCGCCACGCTTGAGCACCCAGAGGGCACGCTTGGTCGGGATCTGGGCAACGTCCCAGACCCAGAGCCAGCATGCAAAAGTCTTGGTGTGCCCCCTCTCGAGAGTGCGCGAGTCCAGCCGGTCGACGCGGCCAATGTCGCCAAGGGCCTCCTCGGCGCCCTGCAGGGTCCAGAATTGCATCGGTAGGTCTTCGATCACCACGCGTACGTGGTGGTTGAACTTGAGGATAACAGCGTGGTCGTCTTCATTCCATGCCCTGATGAAGTACTTGCACCCGTCGACCTTGATGACGGCGCGCCGCACCACGTTATCCCGGTGCGTGGGGAGGTCGAAGTGGACGAGGAAATCTTCAGGCTGGTGCACCATTATGCGCAGCTGATGCGGGCCGGTGGAGAGTTGCTCGAAGATCACCCTGCTGACGGCCGCTGGGGTGGTGGAGTGCGAGCGGTCGGCAGTGGTGAGGGTGACGGCGTGCTGGCGCAAAATGTGCTCCTCGAGCTCCAGCGCTGGGGTGGCCACGACCACCCGGTGGCTCTCGCGCGGCCGCCTGGCCGGGTCGCACAGGAGCAGGCGGTTCATGTCGCGGTGGGAGGGCGCCGCCGGGAAGACGAGACGGTCCCTAACCGGGGCGCGCGCGGCAGCAGGCAGCTTCAGGCGATCACGAGCAGGACCCCCAGGTCCCCCGTTCCGAGGATTTTGCGGGCACTCTTTGCCGTAATGCCCAGCGCGCTTGCAGATGATGCAGCGGAGGGGATCACGACAGTCTACCCGGCGATGAAGCTCACTAAGGCAGCGGAAACACTTGCCTTTGAAAAGGCTTAAGAAGGCCTCCCTGCCCTCTCCCCCACCCGCAGTGAATGAACCGCGGCGGTCCGAGCGCGGTCGCTGGAGGCGCCTCCTATGGTCCGACGAGCTAGAGCAGGGCCTCCCCTTCTTCTGGGAGCGGACCTCCGTCCATCCATCATCCGTCGCTCCGGCCTGGCCCGAAGAGGAAACGGGGGCGGGGGATTCGCGGCGGACAACCAGGGATTTAAGGCGCACCAGCCCCCCGCAGGGAGAACCGCAAGGATCCAGCGGTCCCAGCGACGCACCAGCCTTGAGGCGGCCGCCCCCGTGCAAGATTTGCGGCGTTGAGGCCGGATCTGACGCAGCAGCCGTCGAGGCCGCGGAACGCGGGGAGGAGGCGGGCGAGGGTCCGACGGACCGAGGCGCGCCCCCAGCAGGCCGCGGGGGGCCCCGGTGGAGGGGGCTAGGGCTACCTGCGGAGGGACTGACAGCCATAATGGCCGAATCTGGTGGCCGCCGCGGCCGGAGCGGCGCGCGGCGTAGGGGAGAGGTGGGAGAGGTGGGAGCGGTTCTGAATGTCCTCGTATTTGGGGATAACACACTTCTCGATCGTGTTCGTATTGGTCTCCTGGTAGTTGTGATATTAGTTAAGAGAATTATTCATGTGTCAGCTAAAAAGCATATCCTAGCTCAGGTGGTCGCTGCCACACAAATTTGGTTTATCGTTGTGAGTTCGAGTCCTTCTGCGGCTAATGTTTTTTGCCTCCTCTAGCCTGCTAAGTTGGGCCACAGCGCAGGCATAGTGCAGGCTGCTAACGATGGATGGGTTAAGGCCCGTGAAGCCACAATCGAAAACTTGCACATGGACTCGTGCGGACCCCAAATTAGTACCACCTTGTTTATATTGTAATTTTGTCTATACAAATCGTAAAAGCGTATTATGACATGAGAAGAAAGCGTATTATGAGGAGTCAATCCATGTTTTATCTCTCCCTAATAATAAAGCACGGATTGGGTCTCCGGGTTCACCGTCACAATGCGCTTCTTCCCGTCAATTTACGCTTTCAGGTTTTTCCCCTATATTATTTTCAACATCTGAGGTGGTACTATTTTACCTGCGTATCTTCACCGTTTTTTCGTTAGTACGTGCACGAAAACAGCCTATCCATCCTTCCTATCTCGCTTTGGGCCAAGTAAGCCAGCCCATAACTTCGTTTCAATCTCTTGCACGACACGGGTTGGAAACAAAACGGGAATACAGTCAAAGAAAAAGGAAAACAAAACGGAACGATCTCTCTTGATTCCCTCCTTAAAAACTGGACGCACCTTCGGTTCCCCCACCTTGCCTCTAGCATGATCAAAACAAATCCAGTTGCCATAAAGATGTATTAGTCCTCTTGATTCGCTCCTCATATCAAATCCTGAGAACTGAATTGGGACAAGTCGATAAACATAAAGATCCCTCGGGTGCAAGGCTGCCGACCGGAGGTCGCCTACCTGCAATCTGGACGAGGGCCACACGGAGCGACTCATCGTGGTTGGGCCTCACGACGTGGCGCCGGCAGAGAAATCCATACTGCTCGCCGCCCGCGATCTCAAGGAGGGTCACGCGAGCGATCTGCTGTTCCAGCCTCACGTACCATGGTGCTCGAGGTCGACCGGAGGGTTGCGAGTCGAATTTGACGAGAGGCGGTTGATGCTTGTTACTGCTGGGCCTAGGGCGCAGCCAACAACAACCAAACCGGGAAGCGAAGGCCACCGATCTGACATGTTTAGCGCTGCTTCGGATGTGCCGACGCAGCCGTGGAACAATGAATACACCGGAGGAAACTAATCAGGCCATCTTTCCCGTCCAGCCACGGCTAATTCATACATGTAACTCCGCAACGGATCACATTGTCGGCGTCGGTTTCTCGGGCGAACACCTCAGCCTCCTAAGTATCTGGTGCTTCCGCCGCTGCCAAGGGATCCCCAAGTGAGAGGCACTGACTACTTGCATGCATCATTGACTTGATCTGACGGGAAGATGCCGAGCCCCTACTCTCAAGCTGGAAGTACGCCCTCTCCATGCGTGTAGTTGCACGATCTGCTCAATCTCCTCTCCTACTTCCGTTCTCCTTGACTCTTAGCTTGCTAATCTTCTCCAGGCTTTAGAAGAGTACGTGCCAGCAAGGGCTGGTGAAAGAAAGTTATTAACATTACTACAATGTCTTGCTTTGGTTTTTTCTTTTTGCAAATATGTTTTGCTTTGGTTTCAGATCGTGCTTTCTGACCGATTCTCATACCTGACGTTGCATGCAGTGATTTGAGAAATAATGTACGATCTGTTTGTGCTAACCAGGAAGACACAACGCCGAGGTATGTGTTAGCCAAATAAACCTGATCAGCTCCATGTCAGGCCCCGTGCGTCGCGTGTGTGTGTTTTGGTTAGTTCGATCAGGTCGGCAACAGCGTCTACGAGTCCTACGGCGCGAGGAAAGGGGGTTCGTGATGGGCGTGTGCTCACCGGATGGCACACGGTGGCCGGTGTCAGGACCCCGACTCAATGCCACATCGATCTAGCATGTAACACTTCATATCACTTTGCGGCCTCACGCACGGTATCCCCACGGGTGTCGCCCTACCTTTGCCCGGGACCGTTTGCGCCTTTTGGCACACGTATATGATAGTGTCGCTAGCATCCATATGATAAGGAGCCCGGGCTGACATGGCTAGTCGTAAACCCAAAGTGGCACAAACTTACAGGGACAGGCATCCATGACCCAAAGATCGAGCGTGTCGGTCATCGTGAGTGAATTCAGTCAGTAGCACGGGCTAACAGGACTCGGTGAACCGGGCTGTAGCGGGCCAACAGGACTCCGGTATTCATCGTGACATTTCCCCGAAGGATGGACACAGAGCGAAGAAGGACACATGCCGCCAGCCTAAGTGTTCGGAGAGCGATAGCAAGCTACCGTGGCTCGGTGGAAACACTAGGAGACATTTCCGTAAGAGAGGCTACTAAGAATAAACAACTAGATAGTCGGATCCACACATAGCAATACACATTACACGTCGCATAACATGCAAGTATGTCTGTACAACATGGCATCACAACATAACTCTACAACTCATATAGATAAAGGCTCTCAAGAGCCATCATAGCATTATTGCAAACAGGGTCACAAGACCCATCATACAGAGCATACAAGCAACAAGCGGAAGCATTACATGTCCGAGTACGAGACATCTACAAATGAAAAAGGTGAGGAGCGACTATCTACAACATCCGATCCAGATCGTAGCTGAGGTACAAGTTACTCGTCAAGTCCACGAGAACACTATTAAGACCAAGTCTCCGCCGCAAAACATAAATAAAGCACCATGAGTACAAAGGTACTCAGCAAGACTTACATCGATCCTATCATACATGCATTTGTATCAAGAGGGTAATGTGGGGTTTAGTTGCGACAAGCCAGCTTTGACTCGATGGCTATCCTGTTCTCGACTACTGAACTTCTTTGAGGTGATATAGGCACACGAGTCCACTAATCACCACACAATACACTTCTATGGATTCATCCCGTCTCCCTCACGAGAAGGCCATCCATAGTACTCACACTTTTCTTGAGCATTTTATTGTATCCACTTCAAGGTATCTATGTACCATGTAAGCATCCAAGAAGTCCATATCCATGGACCCGGCTATTGAATAGATCATGTTAACCTGCAGGGTGTACTTCTTCACACACGCCTCGCCACTTACCGCCATGTACACATCATGTATCTCGGCAACCTTCAAGCGGAAGCTTTGGCGGGAGTCGGCCACGACCGACTAACCACACAAGACTCTAGCCGGGTTTATCGCCTATTCGGGTTCCATCCGTAAGGAGATCCGGCGGGGTGTCGCCACGCCCCAAACGATGTGAGCAGGTTCCCAAGCCCACCATCCGGTGCCACTTGGTACACCGTGCCACTTGTGCCTAGTCTGTCCCAAGCCCACCTGCGGGTGCCACTTGGTAGAAAAATAGCACTACCTACAAACACCGAAACTAGTTGCGACTCACGGACAGAGATCAAGTCGGTTAATAAGTCGAGAGGGCTTGGGCGCCGGAGCCCAATGTGTGGTAGTATCGAGTCATTGGACAACATACATAGAACTTCGGTGCTTAAGGGCGGTTCCGGTGAGACAACCCACCATGTACTCCTACATGGCCTCTCACCGCTACCTTTACCAAATCGTGTTCACACGTTCACTCAAAGATCGTAACATATCGTAACACTCCAATTCATTCCCAATGAAGACAGACGACACAACTCTAAGCAATAGCAGGCATAGCATGGTAGGAACACAACATGGCTCAATCAACTCCTACACATGCTAGTGGGTTTTAACTATTCTTCGTGGCAATGACAGGTCATGCAGAGGAATGGGTTCAACTACCGCAGCACAAAGTAGCGATGAATCGTTGTTGTCCTAATGCAATAATTGAGAGCAGGAGCGAGAGGGTAGGATTGTATCGAATGAACAAGGGGTTTGCTTGCACGGTATATCAACAAGGAAGGCACCGCTTCACGCATAGTACTGAACGGTCTCGGGAGGGACCTATCGAGAAGGAACGGTGCCAACAATCAATACACAAGCATATGCAACAATATGATGTATGAACATGGCATGAAGATGTGATGCTGTTTGAGCTAATGCAACTAGTATTCATCTAGATGAAGTCCATTTGAATCAAGGATTCAAATGCCACTCCAAGTAAGCTCTTTATAAATGCCATTTTTAGTGTTTCACTTATTCAGTAGGTATAAGTTGGTTTTTCATGCATGAAACTGGTACAGATGGATAGATTGCATTTTTCTGATAATTTTTCATATATAACTTATTTCAATCTGAGCTACGGTTGAATTTCTATGAATTTTTGAAGTTTAAATCATTTTCTGGAATTTCCTGATTTATTTTAATTCCTGAAAATGGTTAATTGCGTCAGCATGACGTCAGCACTGCGTCAGCAGTCAACCTGGGTCAAACCTGACGTGTGGGGTCACACGTCAGTGACACAGTTATTTAACAGAGATAATTAGTTACTAACTAATCCTAAACTAAAATTAGCAGGGGCCTGGCCCACGCGTCAGTGACCCTGGGGGGGTCAAACCCCAGGTCAAACAAGTCAAACCCGCCGGCGGTTAGTCGCCGGCGAGGTCCGCGGCGTACTTGTGCCCCGGGTTTCTCTGTGGTGCTCAAAATGGCACGCGGCTAAGCGCGTTGGAGAGCTAGCTCGATGGCGCGTCGAGGCGGTGGCCGTGGTTGGGCTGGGGTGGCGGAATCGGCGGCGGCGCTTCATTGCCGCCGCCGGAGTTCGGTCGTGCACGGAAACGCGTTTGGAGCTCGAAGACGAGCGAAGCAAAGCGCTAGGGATGCTCTTCGGGGCCTTACGGGTGTGTTGGACTCGCCGGGGTGACCAAATGGTCACCGGAGCTGCGTCGACGGCGAGCTCGGCGGCGGCGGAGGTTCGGCCATGGTGGACAAGGGACTACGGCGTGCGGGTGACCAAGCGGAGAGGGGGAAACGGTGGCGGAGCTCACCGCGGTTGCAGCGGGCGTCGAAGCGGCCTCGGGGATGCACTGGAGACGACGGGGCGGCGATGGGGATCCACGGCGGCCGGCGATGAAGAAGACGACGATGGCGACTCTCCAGGGCTTCCCGCGTCTTGCGGCTTGGCGGAGAGGACGAGGACGACGGCGCGGAGCTCGGGGACGGCTCAGATGCTCTCGAGGGGCGCGGTGGCTATGGCTACGGCGAGCGGCGGCGACGGGCGCGTTCGGTCATCGCGCGAGAGAGCGAGGGAGAAGAGGAAAAGGGCACGGAAGGGTGAGAGAGAGTGAGAGAGGTGCGGGGGCGTGCGTGGCGTCGTCGGGGCGCTCCAGGGCGACGAGGGGGACGCCAGGCAGGCGAGCAGAGAGGTGGCGTGGCGGCGGGCGGAGCTGCGTCGAACATCGCGCCTCCCCCGTCAAGACGAAGACGACAGAGGAGGGGTGGGCTGGGCCGGCCAGGCCGCACAGTGCTGGGCCAGCACAGGGGGAAGGCCCAGGTAAGCTTTTCCCTTCCTTTTGTTTTCTGTTTTCTATTTCTGACATTTGTTTTGATTTAGTTAAAATACTAAATCATTTTATTTACTTATGCCAATTTTTGCAGGAGCTAACTATATTATTCCAGAGCTCCTCAGCAAGTGGCATAATTTTTGGACAACATTATATATATATAATAATATATATCCAAAGTAAATAACTATTGCATTAATTCCAAATGCCCAAAATAAATATTTATGAGCTCCTAAAAATATTGGTTGATTTTTATCTCTGTCCAATATTTTCAGAGAGAGACATGAACATTTTCTTGGACCTTTTTGGAGCAATTTTTATTTGGGTCATTTCAAAAATGATTCTGAGGGTTTCTCAAAACCCCATTTCACATTTAAATGAAATTTAAACATGATGCACAAATGACTAGCTAGTCTAGGTCATACCAGAACTAGGGATGTGACAGCCGGTGAGTGGATTAGGAGCAGCAGTGGCGATGACCGGAGTCGAAGAAGGTGGCAGCAACCCGAGACGGACGAAGGTTGAGGACGGGGAAGCAACGGGCGTCCCGGTGGCTTCCGGCCCGATCTCGCCCACGTAGTTGAAGTAGGCGACGAAGACGGTGCCCCTGGCGTGGTCTCCAACAGCGGGGTCGGCAGCGGCGACGGCTACGCCAGCGACACATCCATGGCGGAGCTCGGGAAGGTGGGGATCTGAGGAGGGGAAGGGTGAGGGGATTAGGGTTCGGCGACGGGAGGGGGCCGCCGGGGTTTTGTAGAGGGGGGCGGCCGGGTGATGGCCGGCGCGTGGCCGGCGACGGGGCGATGGCCGCCACGCAACCGCCCCGTGAATAGGAGGATGAAGGGGGGCATAGGTGGGTCGGCCTGGCGATCAAGCTGGGCCGAAGCCGAGTGAGAGGAGAGGCCAGGGCTTTTTTTTGTTATAGCCTTTTTCCCTTTTCATATTCGTGCCTCTGTTTTCTTTTATTTTTAGGGCACTAAGGCATTTTATAGAAAGTTGGACCACCACCAATATTAACAAACGATTATTTAAAACAACTCGAACATTTTAGTTTTGTCATTTGAAAACTTTTATAGATTGACCTGATTTTAAATTTTGAATTCGAACATGATCGAATCATCGCGAGATTGACAACAGTAATTGTGGTGACGTGGCAACATTAGTGGAGGGTTACTGTAGCTTAATTATCCGTGCTCACAAGGCACCAAAGTGATCATGCACCTGCAATGTATTTAAGTCATTTACTTAATGTTAGTTATATGCTACTAATTTTTCTCTCTGCTATTTACTTACAATAATCCGTTCTTCAATTTAATTCACCGCAAAGTTTGGTGGGCCACTTTTATAGATATTTTCTGGCTATGTGCGTGCGTGACGACTACGGCCGTTCCGTGTGTGTTGGTTCGGCTATTTAAGCCATTATAAGCTGCTTTGTTCCTTTGAGTCGATCGAGTTGAATAGAAGCCAACATATAGCGGCCGGGCGTTCGTCGCCATAACCAAGTGTCTTCTATTTATCTTCTTCTACCTCTGTCCTGCATTCTTTGCCGGAGGGCTGGTTCGGCGTGTGTCGCCGGAGGGCAGCTCCAACGGTAGGATGGGTTACACCTATGTTCAGAGATAAGGCTGAGATAAAAGATGCTCAAAGTTTGTTCATGGTTTGACTGCATGAGGCATCCATATGGCGGTGGCGCATGCTTGGTGTATGTGCTGCACCAGATGACCGTAGCGTGCCTTATATAGGACAACTCTCTGCTTCATTGGAGGTCATACAGTCATGCTATGGGCACAAATAATCTGAAGGTTAGTTATTTAGTACTTCTAACTGCTAACATCATTGTTGATTTTCATGATTCAATGTACTTCTAACTGCTAATAAAATAATTCAACCATATTGGAATGTTATAGGGAACCATCCGGGAGTGGGATGCATTGCATTGTCTCCGAGAGAACTTACAAGTAGCACAATGTACAACATAAGGGGCATATAGATGATTTTAGTTGAAAAAATTTGTTATCCTCGAGCATTCAAGCATGACTATAAGGGGATTATATGAACTATAAGATTTATATACATGTATAAATGATACTGTGGAATTTATTTGAGAGCATAATGGGCACATGCTTGCGTAAGTTATTGGTATAAACAAAGAGCACCGTTTCACTTGGTTGGATAATTAAGAGAAGCGGAAGTTAAATTTAATCTCTAAAAA
This sequence comes from Aegilops speltoides, assembly GCA_021437245.1. NCBI lineage: Eukaryota > Viridiplantae > Streptophyta > Magnoliopsida > Poales > Poaceae > Aegilops > Aegilops speltoides. The sequence continues at coordinate 214,158,932 of CM038146.1, read as the reverse complement.
TTTGAATTGTAACATTATTTATCATTTGGGGGGCATATTTTGTACCAAATTCATTATACAACAAACCACTAGATTCTCGAGACACAAAGAAAAAGAAAAATCATGGCGTTCTAAATTATTTTGTAACATTATGGTCGAATTATAATAATGCTGCTCCTTTGTTATTTACATTGATTGATGTGCGACAATATGAGTTCTGCCCTCTAGAGGAGCATCAAGCTCTAACACTGCATGCTCGCTCAAGAAGATCGAGAGCATCAACACATGAAGGAGAGATGGAGGGAGAGAGATATATGTATTCTTCCCGTTGCAACGCACGGGCTCTTTTGCTAGTTATAATAAAGCACGGATTGGGTCTCTGGGTTCACCGTCATCCTCTTTTTTTTCACTTCCTCTCTCTTCGGCCGGTTCCTCCTACACGAGGTGGTACTATTCCCCGAGACTACGGCCGTTCCGTGTGTGTTGGTTCTGGCTATTTAAGCCACTATAAGCTGCTTTGTTCCTTTGAGTCAGTCGAGTTGAATAGAAGCCAACATATAGCGGCCGGGGCGTTCGTCGCCATAACCAAGTGTCTTCTATTTATCTTCTACTACCTCTGTCCGCATTCTTTGCGGAGGGCTGGTTGGCGTGTGTCGCCGGAGGGCAGCTCAGCGGTAGGATGGGTTACACCTATGTTCAGAGATAAGGCTGAGATAAAAGATGCCCAAAGTTTGTTCATGGTTTGACTGCATGAGGCATCCATATGGCGGTGGCGCATGCTTGGTGTATGTGCTGCACCTGATGACTGTAGCGTGCCTTATATAGGACAACTCTCTGCTTCATTGGAGGTCATACAGTCATGCTATGGGCACAAATAATCTGAAGGTTAGTTATTTAGTACTTCTAACTGCTAACATCATTGTTGATTTTCATGATTCAATGTACTTCTAACTGCTAATAAAATAATTCAACCATATTGGAATGTTATAGGGAACCATCTAGGAGTGGGATGCATTGCATTGTCCTGAGAGAACTTACAGTAGCACAACGTACAACATAAGGGGCATATAGATGATTTTAGTTGAAAAAATTTGTTATCCTCGAGCAGTCAAGCATGACTATAAGGGGATTATACGAACTATAAGATTTATATACATGTATAAATGATACTGTGGAATTTATTTGAGAGCATAATGGGCACATGCTTGCGTAAGTTATTGGTATAAACAAAGAGCACCGTTTCACTTGGTTGGATAATTAAGAGAAGCGGAAGTTAAATTTAATCTCTAAAAATTTGAATTGTAACATTATTTATCATTTGGGGGGCATATTTTGTACCAAATTCATTATACAACAAACCAATGGATTCTCGAGACACAAAGAAAAAGAAAAATCATGGTGTTCTAAATTATTTTGTAACATTATGGTCGAATTATAATAATGCTGCTCCTTTGTTATTTACATTGATTGATGTGCGACAATATGAGTTCTGCCCTCTAGAGGAGCATCAAGCTCTAACACTGCATGCTCGCTCAAGAAGATCGAGAGCATCGACACATGAAGGAGAGATGGAGGGAGAGAGATATATGTATTCTCCCCGTTGCAACGCACGGGCTCTTTTGCTAGTTATAATAAAGCACGGATTGGGTCTCCGGGTTCACCGTCATCCTCTTTTTTTCACTTCCTCTCTCTTCGGCCGGTTCCTCCTACACGAGGTGGTACTATTCCCCGAGAGCTCACGTACGTAATCGGGCCGGCCCATAAATAGGAAACGAGCATGTAAAAATGGCACGAATCTCTCCCTAATAATAAAGCACGGATTGGGTGTTCGGGTTCACCGTCATCCTCTTTTTTTCACTTCCTCTCTCTTCGGCCGGTTCCTCCTACACGAGGTGGTACTATTCCCCGAGAGCTCAGTTACGTAATCGGGCTGGCCCATAAATAGGAAACGAGCATGTAAAAATGGCACGAAAAACAAAACAGCACGGCGTCGGGTTCGATCTCACGACCTCACGTTACGTAGCAGCGACATCAACCAAATGAGGTAGCTGCTCACTATGCTCAAATTGCAGCGCCCTTCTTAAAGTAGTTTAGCGGCAGGCCCATCCACCCTATAATATTTTCGTCCGTCTCCGTATGGGCTGTACCGGGCTTGGTGAGTTTTTGATAATGTCAAACTTACAATAATTGTAAATTTGTGATTGATAATTGGATCAAATTATAATTTACCACTTACACATTTGACATTTCTGTAACTAAAAAGTCTGCGTTTTCCAGATGCACCGTACTATATACATATCTAACCTATTTCTAGGGTGATATGAGCAGTAAGAAATACTTGCAAATGTATGTCTTGTGTATATAAAAGCGTGCAAAGTAAGATAAATATTGTCACAATAATTTATTTGGTTGTTTTGTAGTACAATATTCAAACTCGGCAAAATAGATAATTACTATTTTGTTTTTGTGTAGTTTGAATATCTGACTTAAGTAATGCTGCCTTGCTTTCCAATTAATTGGATTAACTAAATTGCGGTAATGATGGATTCGACCAAGTGTGGGCGATGAATAGATCTATGTATGAAGTTGCGCTTGCTATGCATATGATTCGTATTTGCGAATTTTGGACAAAATTAGTTTATCCAAACGAAATATTGTAATGGTACAAAAGAGCCGACTAAGTTTCCTTGAAATAATATTGTCGAACATGAAGGATCTTTCACGCACATGTTTGACTAAATTGATATTTATAAAAAATTGAATTAGATATACTATAATTAGAAAATATGCAATTAGAGTCAATCACCGCCTTTCTCCTATAGCAACGGACGGGCCATTGTGCTAGAGATAATTTAAACTAGCTACTTTTTTTTAGTGAGTTTAGCTACTAATTTTAATGGATTAGGTAAATCTTTGTCGACTGAGATTTAATGGTCTCAGTCGTCTTTCCAAGCTGTTGAATACAGGCATGTTAAGATTCTTTGCTAGAAAAATATTTTTTTGTGATATGGAACGCAAAGAGATGCGTGCCTTCGGTTCTGGTCTCTTCAAAGTGTGCGTGATTTTTTTAGAGAAAGAACCTAAAATCGTTGAAAATTAAAAAGAAATATTCGTGTTTTTCTGAAAAGCAAAACATAAAACGGATTGACAAACTATTTCATACACCACTACTCTTCCAACAGACGAAGGAAGTTATGATGGCTTCTTTACATCCATACTTAATGCTCCGAACAACAATAAGAGAGTAACCTTATTACTAATGTTTATTAAAATTGGATCTCACGGGTTCGGTCATCGTTTGTCTTTCGTGGATCCATGTGGATTTTGTCTTCGTTCGTCTGTGTGTTTGTTTCTACAGGTTGGATCCTTCTAATCTACACTACTCTTCATCGATGGCGGATATTGTTCTGGTGTGCTGGTCATATGGGGCCTTAGCACGGATTGGGTCTCCGGATTCACCGTCACAATACGCTTCCGCCCAGTCATAATACGCTTTTATGATTACGTTTTGGAATTAACCGATGTGGTACTAACGGAACCGTAAATTGAACCCGCACTCCCAACGTAAGTGCCTCTGGGGAAAACGATTCGTTAAAACAAAAAAATCCTCTCTTTCTTTGCAGACCGACAGTGTTGGAGGCCGCCACGGCGAACGAGGTGGCGGGAGGAAGAAATTGAGCAGAGTCCCATTCATCCTCTACTCCTGGAGGAGATTCTTGACACACAGAGAGCCGAGGTGGCCAGCAGCCTAGCGAAGCATCTACGGCCCAACTGCTCCGGCGTGCATCCGGCGATGGGGCGGACAGATCAAGGCGGAGGCCGATGGAGAGGTGGTCGAAGGCGACGAGCTCCATGGCAGGCGGGGTGATGCGGTTACAGATGGACGACGGCTTCGCGGGTGGCTCGGCCGAATCAGCTGCCCTGGCCCAAGCGGCGGACGAACGGCCGCTCCTCTCGTGGTCCTCCTCTCGACGGCAGACCAGGCAGGTAGCGGATCCAGCGGCGGGAAAGACAGATCGACGGAGAGGTGGCCGGAGGCGGCGAGCTCCAAGGCGGCTGGGTGCTGCGGTTCCATTGCGACTCCCTTCCCTTGAATGTAGAAAACACACACACACACACAAAGAGAGAGAGAGAGAGAAGTAAAAACTGGGGGACGGAAAGAGATGGAGGGGCCGGCAACAGCTGGCTGGCCTGCTTGAGAGGCGGCGGCTCGGGGCTCAGGCGAGCTGCTCTGCAGCCGCAGTTGGAGGGGACAGTGGGAGGCAGCGTTGGGGATGAGATTGAGTGAGATGAGATTGACTGAAAAACATTAGGTTGCGTAGTGCGTGCACGTTGCAAGATATTTTTTTCCTGGTTTGCCTCTATTTGTAGTTTTTAGGTCGGATTTTTTTCTGTTTGCTTCCCTCCCGAGTGACTATTAGACCGTGAAAACTGAAAGTCTAAACGAAAAATATAGACCAATGAAAGAAAATAGCCTACGGGTCAAACAAATATAAATTGCCTTCAGACATTGTTGATCCCCGTTCATAAAAGTGCAAAATAAAGCGTTGACGTCAAAACGCAGATGTTTAATATGTCATGGCAATAGTCTTTAGTTGATCTCAGTGAAGCCATACAATAATTAATTTGCTGATGTGATATGCTTTTTCATCCGGCATCGACGATATGACCTATAATGTTATACTGAAGTCAGACCAAAAATGTGGTCCGTATAGCAATGCTCTTACTTCAATATCATTTTTCTACTTCCTAAATTGTTAATTGATCCATGTTTTCATTATCAATATAGTAATATAAAGATAGGGTTGTTCATCCGATTAGAAGACTAAGATTTATGTCCCATGTTTCGAACTAGCGCCCGAGAGAATCTTATTGTTAATTGATCCATTATTTTTGCCATCATCAAACTTATTCTAAAGTGGCCAATCTAATTCATGACAATCTGCGTTTGTTTCGCAGCGAAGCACGTGAACTTTTTTTGTCCCTCGCAACGCACGAGCATATTTGCTATCTAATACCGAATGATAACGGGGTATTGCTTTTGACGATACCTCATGAAAATTGCCCCAAAAGTTGTAAAATATTGCCCACCAGTACCACCCCCCTTCCTAAATATAATAAATCTTTTTAGAGATTCCACCGCAAACTACATATTGATGTATACAGACGTATTTTAAAGTGTAGATTCACTCATTTTACTTTGTATGTAGCCTATAGTGCAATCTCTAAAAAAAACTTATATTTAGGAATGGAGGGAGTATAAGTGATTAAAAAAAGGTTTTACACAAGGGAATCCCCTGCCTATGCCAGCCCATGCAGTAAGGACAGCCTATACTGCGCTCCGTACGCTAGGAGAAGACGCGGCGCGCCCGTATGGGCCGCCCATGTTCAGGTGGCCTGTTTTTTAAAGTTCATTTTTTTTCTTCTTTTTTGAATTTTTCTACTTTTAATAGTTTGGGACATCAAAAAAATTTCGAAAAAATGTTTGTGATTTGGTAAAAAATATTTCTAATTTGGTAAAAAAATGTTTGTGATTTGGTAAAAAATGTTTGTGATTTAATAATTTAGCAATACCCTTTTAATAAATCATAAACTTTTTGTAGATTAAAAAATGTTTGTGATTTGGTAAAAAATGTTTTCTTAAAAAGTTCGTGTATTGGAAAATGTTAATGAAATTGAACAAAAAACATTCGTGACTTAAAAAATAGTTTATTCATTCATAAAATATTCACTGATTCAATAATGATAATAAATTCCATAAAAAAGTTTATTAAATCAAAAAAATATTCATGAATTTCAAAAATTATTTCACCAATTTCCTCAAAAATGTTCGCCGATTAAAAAACTTTTTGTAAATCATGTTCACAAATTATTGTTATTTTGCAAATAGCATAATATCTTCAGGGATACAAAAAATGTTCTTGATTTTAGAAAAAGTTCGAAAATTTCTAAAACTGTCCACAAATTTGAAAAATGTTCACGAGTTTTTAAAAAATGTTCATCATTTCATAAAATTCAGAGTGATAATGTATCTCGGTGATGCATCAAAAATACGGTCATGGGCATTGAAGATTATAAAAAAATAAATCCCGTTGCAACGCACGGGCCCTTTTGCTAGTTAGGCAAAGGTTTGGTTATATATTCTAACTTTATGATAACAGCACCTACTTTTATATTTTCGCTCTCCGGTATCATACAAAGTTATCCTCTTTATACCCACAACACAGTTTTATTTCTTGTTTCTAGTTGGAACCAAACGTTCGATGCACGTAGAGTCGTATAAGTGGCAGATAGGGCTTGAGAGAATATTGATCTTACCTTTAGCTCCTTGTAGGTTCGACACTCCATACTTATCACTTCCACCTTTGGGAATTGCTATGATGATTCCCTGCACTTGGGGATTATCAAGCTCTTTTCTAGCGCCGTTGCCAGGGAGCAATAGCGTGGGGTTAATATTCTCGTGTGTGCTTGTTTGCTTTCTTTACTAAGTATATTTTGTTTTTTTCTTTTTTGTTTATGTTTAGTTGTGGGTGAAACATACAATTTTTTTTAAAAAAGAATGAAAATACCAAAAATATTTACTTGCCTCTCATGCCTAAAAATGTTTTTCAAAAAGAGAAGTGATTGGAAAGTTGTGCATTGAAAAAGTGAGGGTCGACCTTGAGCACTGGTGTTCATGCTCACGGAAACAATGTTGAATTTTTCATGGAAGTTTATCTGTAAATAATTATACCCTTGTATATATACATTGTATTATAAAAATAATGTGCCAAGCTTTGGTTGTAGGATGATTAGATTGCTTGTTTACTATGTGCAGAACAAAAACAGAAACTTTGGCTGTAGTGCATGAATTTACATTTTGTACTGGAAAGTCAAATGGGTCTAAAACTTTTTGCACATTACTTCTGTACAAATTGTTCAAATTGTCAAATTTATTTCATAAGTTTTTGAGTTACAGAAGTTTACTAAACTTCCAGATTACTACAGACTATCCTGTTTTTAACAGATTCTTTTTTTTCGTGTGTTGTTTGCTTATTTTGATGCATCTATGGCTAGTGTGTAGGGTATGAACCATTATTCCACACATCGATCCACCATTATTCCACACTCGCTATTTATATTATTTAGTAATATATTCTAACTTTATGTTAACAGCACCTACTTTTATATTTTCGCTCTCCGATATCATACAAAGTTATCCTCTTTATACCCATAACACAGTTTTATTTCTTGTTTCTAGTTGGAAGCAAACATAGAGTCATATCAGTGGCAGATAGGGCTTGAGAGAATATTGATCTTACGTTTATCTCGTTGTGGGTTTGACACTCCATACTTATCACTTCCACCTTTGGGAATTGCTACGATGATTCCCTGCACTTGGGGATTATCAGTCAGCTATGATGTTTTCCGCATGAGGTACGTGCTCTTTTTGCAATCCGTGAAAGTGCTCCTCCAATCTTCTCACTTCCTCGACGTATGCCTCCATTAATGGACTTTTATAATCCTCGTTAACTCGCCTCACCACCAACTGTGAGTCTCCTCGAATGATCAATTTCTTAATTCCCAATTCTGCTGCCATCCTGAGCCCGGCAAGGAGCCCTTCATACTCTGTTGTATTGTTGGTGGCTTCTTCCCATGCAAAATGCATCTGAACTACGTACTTCAAGTGCTCCCCGGAGGGGGCAATAAGAAGCACACCAAGCCCCCGCACCATGCATAGAAAAGGCACCATAAAAATACATAATCCATTCTTGGAGTGATTCCTTGCCGGGGACAACTGTCTCTCTCACTACCTCATCAGGGGTTGGCGTCGATTCAGCAATAAACTCTGCCAACGCCCTGCTCTGGACAATTGATGTGGTCTCAAACCTCAAGCCAAAGCTGGATAGCTCCAAATCCCATTCCACTATTTTGCCGGTAGCCTCTGCGTTTCGGAGTATCTGCCGCAATGGGAAATGAGTAACAATCATGATCTCATGGGCTTGGAAGTAGAGGCGTAGTTTCCTTGAGGCCATGATGAGGCCAAAGATCAACATTTGCATGCTAGAGTACCTCGACCTACCCTGCTGTAATAAGGAGCTGACGAAGTACACTCGGCGCTGCACTTTCTTCCTCACCATGTCCTTGGGGTTGCCATCGTAGTCGTGCTCGCTATTGTTCTGATCCTCATCTGGCCCTACTGGCCTCTTCTCAATTTATTTCTCATCCACTTCTCGTTGTGCTACCAAGGCTGCACTGACCACTTGGTTTGTTGTTGCCAAGTATAGCAATAATGGCTCCTGGGGTTTGGGCGCGACCAAGGTAGGCACAGAGGACAGGTATGTCTTCAGCTCTTGCAGAGCTGCATCTGCTTCAGGGGTCCATTTCATGGGACCTGCCTTCTTCAAAATCCTAAAGAACGGCAGGGCACGCTCGGCAGACTTGGAGATGAATCTGCTCAGCGCGGCAACACATCCCGTCAGGTGCCTCACATCTTTGACTGTCCTTGGCGCTTAGATCTTCTCGATGGCCTTGATTTTTTGGGATTGGCTTCGATCCCCCTGTGGGACACAAAGTATCCAAGCAGCTTGCCAGAGGGGACGCCAAACACACATTTCTCTGGGTTTAGCTTCAGGTTGATCTTGCGCAGATTTGCAAACGTCTCCTCCAAATCCTGAATGAGAGTTGCTGTATCCTTGGTTTTGACCACAATGTCATCCATATAAGCTACAATGTGTCTGTGCAGCTGAGGTTCAAAACCAATCTGGACTGCCCTCGCAAAGGTGGACCCGGCACACTTTAATCTGAATGGCATGCGGACAAAGCAATACGTACCGCATGGAGTGGTGAATGATGTCTTCTCCTCATCCTCCTTTGACATGAAGATCTGGTGGTACCCAGAATAGGCATCCAGAAATGAGAGCAAGTCCCAACCTGAGGTGGAATCCACTATCTGATCAATATGCGGCAAGGGGAACGGGTCCTTTGCACAAGCCTTGTTGAGGTCTGTGAAGTCAACGCACAACCTCCACTTCTCGTTCGCCTTCCGGACCACCACTAGGTTTGCTAGCCAAGTGGGATGTCGCACTCCTCTGACCAATCCAGCTGCTTCAAGCTACTTGATCTCTTCTGCGATGAACTGCTGCCTCTCCAAGACCTGCTTACGGACTTTCCGCTTAACAGGTCTGGCGTGTGGGCAGACAACAAGGTGGTGCTCGATTACGTCCCTGAGAACACTGGGAATATCAGATGGTTGCCAAGCAAGCACATTGATATTCGCCCGCAGGAAGGCAACGGGTGCACTTTCCTATTTGTCATTGAGTGTGGTGCTGATGGTGAATGTACCATCAACGCCAGCCAGCCCTACCAGGACCTTTTTCGCTTGCGGAGCAGCAACCTGGTATCTCTCGCTGTTGGAACACTCCAGCACGTCGTCAACGGGTGTCGTGCACTCAGAGGGGGCACACTTCCCGGACTCTTTGCCAGAGGTCCTACAATCATGTTTCTTCCCTTTTCTCTCCTTGGCGGGAACCGTTGCCGTCGCGGCCTCTGCCGCGACCGCATCCCTATACATCTTGTCCACATAAATGACGACATCTTTCTCATCCGATGGGATGGTGAGTACTCCGAGTGGCCAAGGCATCTTCAGAGTATTGTAGGCGTAGAGGGATGCCGCCATGAACATAGCCAAGGCCGGGCGCCCAAGGATCCCATTGTACGGTAGGGGGAGGTTAACCACGTCAAACACAATCTTCTCAGTCTGGTAGTTAAGCTCTCCCCCAAATGTTTCTAGAACATAATCTTCCCTTTATGATGACTCCTCCCGGGGTTGACTCCTTGAAATGTGCTTGTAACCTCTAGCTCTTCTTCTCCTATCTGAAGCTTGTTGATAACTGCTGAGGAAATCAGATTCAGTCTGGCCCCACCATCCACCAACATCTTTGTGACCTTGAGGTTGCGAATTGTTGGACAAACCAACAAAGGCAGGCATCCTACCACAGTGGTGCAGCTGGGATGGTCCTCCTCGTCGAAAATGATGGGTGTACGGGACCATTTGAGCGGCTTCCGGGCCTCCGACGCTGGTTCCACGACATTGACTTCCCGTGCCCATCGCTTGAGTTGACGATGGGAGGTGTGCAAAGATGCACCCCCATCAACGCACAGGCCGTCCGTGGCCTTCTAAAACTCCTGCTCGCTGGTTTCCTCTTCATCCCCTTTATCATTCTCATTGCCACAGACTTCTTTCTCCTGGCACCTGGCGAGTTTTCCTTTTTATTTAAAGGGCTTGCCGAGGCGATTTGCTCCATCGCCTCGGCCCTTACAGCCAGCAACATTCTGACCCTTTTCCTTATCACGCTTCTCATATTCTGCTCTCTGTCTCTTGACCAACTGCTCAACTTGATAGCATTCCTGATGGTCATGGCCCTTGGTCCGGTGGATCTTGCAGTACGCCTTCTCGGCCTTCTCGGCAGCTGCAGCTTCCCATCAATCAGCGCACATGGCAACCTCCTTGCCGGGGGCCTTAGCCTTGGTGACCTTGCCGGTACTAGGGGTGCGTGACCCTTCAACGGTCAATACTGCTTTATCCCTTCGCTTCTTACTGTGCTTCTTAGCCTTCTTCTAACTGGTGGATTCATCATCATCCTCGAATCAACATCAATTCAATCTTCCTCTCCAGGCAACTTCCTTCCCTCCTCTATTCGGGCACACTTATCCACTAGGGTGTACAACTCCTTCATAGTCTTGGGCAACCGCATGTTCATGTTGGCACGGATTCGGCGGTTGCGCACGTTGGACTGGGAGGCAGCTATCATGGCTGCAAGATGGATATTTGGAATATTCCTATGAACCTTACTGAACCTCTGCAAATACTTATGAAGGGTTTCTACTTCCTTCCGTTGGAGAAGCTCTAGATCGCCGGGGCGGCCCGGCTCCTGGTGGCCATCAGTGAACGCGCTGATGAACTCATGGCATAGGTCTGCCCACGACGAAATGGAGTTCTCCAGTTGGTGCATCAGCCAATACCTCAGGTTGGATTTGAGTGCCAACGGGAACTAGTTGGTGAACACCTTCTCATCTCTTCCCCCGGCAGCCTGAACAGCGATGGTGTAGATGCTCGGGAACTCTGCCGGGTTCAGCCTTCCATGCGAACGGATGGCCAACAGACTTGCCGCAGCTCATGGGTGAAGGCAGGGCAGCCTACCTTGAAGGGAAGGAGCCCGTCAGCACCAAGAGTGGGCTCATATATGTCAAGGCCGCCGCGCTCGTCGGCTCGGAGGAGGTTGTCATGGCATTGCTCGACGACGCACACGTCCCATCTTCGCCTATCCTCTGGGGTGTGCCGTTGCCTGGACGTCCTTGAGGATCAGAAGAGGCCATCCAGGCATCATCAAAGTCTTGATTTGGTCGCGCCCGCCATCATGGTGGGGACTGCACCGTGGGGACCGCCCCCTCTGTGCGGGCAGCGGCATGGGCTGTTGCTGTTGCTTGGGGAGGTCGTGATGGGGTAGCGTGAGCCTTCGGCTTCGGCAAAACCAAGCATACTTTGGATGGTGGCACGCCAGTTGTCCATCTGCTCAGCCGCTGGTGGAAACCTCAGTAGCAGCTGAGCCCGGGCCATGGCCTCCGATGATGTGCTTGGCATGGATGATGATGAAGTCAATCGCGCCGTCGCTCGGCTCCTGGTGGAGCCAGCGGCGGCAGCACTGCACCCCCGCTGTTGCGGTGCAACCACCTGGGCAGCAGGGTCGTGAGGCGGAGGCGCACGAGGGCCATTAGCTCCATTGGGCGCAACAACTTGGTCGACCCGCCTTGGGGAGAGTGCATGCGCATCAGTCGTGCCCACGACAAGGATGGCTATAGGGCGGTGGATCGCCCCAGACCGAGCGCCATCGCTGTGGCTACTCCCGTCAACAGGCGAAGCGCTGCCGTCGAGGTGTTGGTGATGTCACTATCCTCCGGCATCTTCTGCTCCCACGTCGGCCACGAGGGGGATGGTGGTGGTGCCGCCTGCTCCAGCCACATCCCCTGCAGCGTTCGTTCCCTCGTGCGTCTCCGCGTCACCCGTTGTGTTAGATGCCGCGGGTAGCGGAGCCTTCGAGGTGGATGGATGAGTTGAAGGAGCTGATTTTTTTTCTTGGGTGCCATGGTCGATGGCGACGTCAATGATGCAGATGGCGATGAAGATGACACGTTGCTCACGTCTTCATGTTCGCGCAAGCAAGCCTCGTACCTGGCATGCCAAAGATGTCGCGGGAAACCACGACCACCAATGGGACCAGGACAACCCCTTGCTGGTTCGGTAGGGGGGGGTCGCATTGCACAGAGAGTAGACAAATGCAAGGCAACACGGCAGGGATCACACATGCAGTTTTACCCAGGCTCGGGCCGCCGCAAGGCATAAAACCTCCTACTTTCGTGGATTGATGGGGAAATGTGGTGGTGGTGCGTAGTACACTTGCCCGACAAGGGTTGCTTCGGGACATCGACGACTACGCGCGTATGGGGGTGTGAGTGGTCTAAACTTCTAACCCCTTGAATCGTTGCCATGGGCCTCCTTTTATAAATCAAGGGGTTACCACAGTGGCAAATTAGTCATTAGACATGGATATGATAGCAAATAGTGCTATCATACCTAACTCTACAGGCTGATAGTGTGCATTTAATGCGCCGCTTAGTGTCATGTCGTTGGTTGCCCGACAAGGCCTGTCGGGCTAACTCGCCAGCTCCCGCCTGCTCGCTTGAAACGTCACCGGACGGGTGTCATCTGTGGGTTCACTTGGTAGGAAGTGGCCTCCATGTGGCGAATGGCTACCACTTGATCATCCTTCGTCTTGACATCGTACTAATCGACGACATGGGTCGTGATGGAGTAGTCGGTGAGGTGATCTGGTCTCCACGAGTCCCGGCAGGCTCTGTCGGGACGCCGTGGTTCTCTTCTTCTGGGGGTGGCCTCGCCCCTTGCTGGGCTCGCCTGCCCGACAAGGGAGGCTTATTTCTTGATAATACTCGGCTCTTCTGTCTTAGTCTTGGTTCCTTATGATCTGCTAGTTGGTTCTTCGAGTCTCTTGGTCCCTTGCTCTGGTGTTTCAATCTTGATCTTGTGCCTGTGCACAGTCTGGTCAACATGCCCTAGGTCTGTTGTACTGACACTGGGCCAGTGATTGACTTTATATCCGGCGTAGTCCACCATTATGGTGTCCCGCACAGTATCATCACTTATAATGGCTCCAACTTTACAGCTGATGAGGTGAACACTTGGTGCGCTAAGTTGGGCATTAAACACGACTATGCATCCGTATACCACCCTCAAACAAATGGCCAAGTCGAAAGGGCCAATGGTCTAATCATGAGTGGCATTAAGCCCAGATTAGTGTGCTCTTTAGGAGAATCAGAGAAGCATTGGGTTGAGGAACTCGATTCCGTACTCTGGTGACTCCATACCACACCCAATCGAACGACCGAGTACACACCTTTCTTTATGGTGTACGGCGTAGAGGTCGTATTGCCCCACGACATTATTCTTGACTTACCTAGAGTGGCATGTACGAAGAGAGAGAAGCTGAATTAGATTGGCAGGAGGACCTAGACGGACGCGAAGAGGAGCGCGATGTTTCTAAGGCTCGTTCTACATTTTATCAACAACAGGCCAGGTGTTACCAAAGCAGAGAAGTGTTGGGACAAGACATGCAATGTTGGAGAACTTGCTTTATGCCTCCCGAAAAATAAAAAGGACAAGCTCAAACCCAAATGAGTGGGACCCTTCGTCATAGATGAAGTCCTTACTAGAGGAGCCTATCGCCTTCGCAATGTAGCGGATAATCGCCTTGAGCCAAACCCATGGAACGTTGCCCAACTCCGAAGATTCTACGCACATTTTAACTAGGTTTTTTTCCTTTTTCTCTCCCTTTTTGATTTTTCCTTTTCTTTCTCAAATGTATGTTCGGATCAACTGCATTATTCGGGGTACAGATCTTTAATTGTATACACCCCACCATACATGGGGGCTTCTTTAACAAAGCATTTTATTGAAAGCTTATAAGCTTCCTTTGTCCATGGCGGTTGTTGCTTCTGCCATTTTATGCACGTCTATGACTTAAGTTTTTGCCAATCTGGGTTGCCTTACTCCTCTGTTTATACCCTATGTTCCCGATTGTTCGGCTAGGGTGTAAAGGGAGTACCTCTGCGATTGTTACAACCGGGTTATCCGGACCTATACCTCAGATGGGTGAAGCCGAAAGCTAGCATTCCTAAGGGAATACTTGGTTGGCACATAAAGAACCGACTGTTTTTTGAAACAATTACAAAATTTGCTAACTGTACTTTGGATACAAGCCTAGCCATGCATCATTTGGCATGTTAACCCAAGGAAAGGAACCCCTAACGGAACTATTTTTCTTGGAAGATGTTTCTTACGTTAAATAGTAATATAATGTAACTCCTCAAAAAAAATTTGTCTGTTCGAGCAACATGACCGGATTTCCTCGTTTCCAAAGACACTAAACATTTCTTAGTTAAACATAGTATACGTAAGCACTCCAACTTCTTGGTTCAGAGGTGGAAGCCGAAGGTCTGCGATGACAAAAATTTTACAAAGTCCGACAGGAGATAAGTTCGGTCATAAAGTACACTGATACATAGAATCGAACGCCTACTCTCTTTGTACTCGATCTAAAAGGCTATATAGCTTACAATCTTGTTGCAAATATTTCGCCGTTATCATTACTTGGTCATATACCTAGCTTACAGGAATTTCCTTCCCATCTAGTCCCTGAGGTCCAACTCGGGCCATATGATTTGGATCGAGTCCGGTGTAGCGTGTCTTCACCATGGCTCATGCCTCTTGCGCTCCTTCATGGCATGCAGACATCTTCCACAGCTCGAAGCAACGCCGAGCACCCTTGAACGTGTCTGCCAAGCCCTCCATGCTTTCTGTAGGGGCATCGGATGGCCATAAGGCTTTGGCCATATTCTTCATGGCTTTCCGGGCACACTCGTGTAGCTTTGACAGTTCTTTTAGAGCAACGCTTTGAAGCTCGGACACTTCCTCCTCGTGGCGGTCGGTCAACATACCTGTATGGACCAAATTATAACATTCTGTATTATAGGATTATCAATACTTCGGAAGGTTCCAAAGTCATACCGAATATGTCGCCCTTCAGCTTTTGGTTTTCCTGTTGTGCCTCCAAGAGTTGAGCCTTTAAGCTCTTTATTTCTTTAACCTGCTGCTTCACTTCTTCTTCTAGTTTTTTATCTTTTCCCCCAGTCATTGGGGCACTCTTCTTCTTCAAGCTTAGTGACAGCGGCATTTAGCTGTGTCCGGTTTGTCTCGAGCTCCTGGGATAATGCGATGTTCTACTCTTTGAGAACCTGTGGTCATAAATGATCCTCAAATCGGTTGGTTCCTACCGCTTTAAGTCTCGGGGGCTACTGGTATCTATATATTAGATTTGCATAAATCTTCACCTGGATATCCTTTGAGAACAGGCGAGTAACACCCGTAAGTCCATCCCGGGAAGCTCGGATATACGCGCCCATAGTGCTGAGAGCGGTATACTCTTCCTCCGAAAAGATCAGGGCACAGAGGGTCTCTTTTAAGCGACGGTGATTCACTGCGCTCTCCACCTCGGAGTTAGTGACGGACACTTCATCCGGATCTTCCTAAGGTGGAGGAGTTGGTGCCACCCCTGTATGGACCCTCGTCCTCATCGACGAATTCGACATCGCATTGGCTGCGGCTAGGCTCGCTGGGATCTTTGGCACGGTTCGCCGTATACCTCTCCTATGATGATAGAGGGAGGATGAACATGACAATCCAGCCTTATGCCCAAGTATAAAATAAGGAATTTACCTTTTTGGTGATGGAGCAGGCTCAGTGGTGCTCCCGGTTTCCTTTCGCTTTGCACATCCACTCCTTGAGCATGTCATCCTTCTCCTTGCTGCCCGACCTTGGGTATAGCTCATTGCGCGCCGATCCTGCAAGACACGACCCAGTGCGGAGGGTAAAGTTATGAGCGAAAATGTAACTCTTTCTTGATTTCCGAACACTTACCTTAACGAAGGGGTATAGATCGGGGTAATCGGCTATGATGGCAACTTCTGAGCCGTCAAGGCTCGCTTGGTAATAAACTCCTTCTTCAAATTCCACGAATATATCCGGATCCTCATGGAATCTGGGGTATTCATGATGGGCGTGGTCTTCTAGTTTGGGAGGAGGGCAATAGAAGTTCTCGACTACCTTCCTCCATGTCTATTTTGAAGCAACCAGAGTATTCTGTTAAAGCATCCCAATGATAAAAAAGGTGTTGAATGACTAAACTTACCCAGTCAACGGGGTTGTACATGGAGAAACTGCCCCGGCAATGTAGACAGGCGAAGTCTTCTTCCTCTCCCTTATAAAGGTCCACTAGCATAGCAGCCAATGCAGCTTGGTTATCCGGACCCTTGCGCATACAGCGAGACGCGTCGTCCTCCCCATTCTAGTTCCATAAAGGACCCACTCTGGACTGAAGAGGCTGGATACATCGCTTTACCGCAATAGCCATGACTTCAACGATGGAGAGTCCGGAATGGGTCAATAATCTGACCTTGCTGACCAATCTCATTACTTCTACACTATCCTCTTGTCTGGGGGACTTGGGGCGCCAAATGAATAGCTTCTTCAAAGGAGCACTGGAGATTTCGGGAAGCCCGCGCCGAACAGGGTCTGGAAGAGGAACATCCTCAATATAAAACCATTCCGAAGAACATTCGTCGGACCCCCCTCTTCGGAGTCCAGACTGGGTAACCGGATCCGGTTATGCGCCATACTCTGGTGCCACCCACTTCAAATATGGACCCTCCTCCCTAGTGAAACGGGACGAGGCAAAAAGAACTTTTTCCATAGTTCGACATGAGCCTCGCGGCCTAAAAAAATTCGGAATGGGCGACAAAACCAGAAATATGTAGAATGGAACCTGGTGTGAGGTTGTGCAGTTGGATCCCGTAATATTCCATTAGACCCCAGGAAGGAGTGGATCAGGAACCTACGCTCCTCAGAAGGAAAGAGATGAAGCACACCCTCTCCCCTTGGCTGGGATTGGGGAAATTCTCTGCCAATGCATCATCGCCCATAGAAGTTAATCTTTCCCGTACAGAGACTAGATCCGCGGGGGGAAGATATCCTTGTGTCTGGAGATGATTGAGCTGAAGATGGGATACATAACAACTTTGCCAATCCCCCTCTTGAGGGCCATGAGGACGCGAGGAGGAGCCAGGGACACTAGCCATGGTTTGAGTTTTTTTTCGTGGTTTGCTCTGTTTCTCTTGGGGCGATGTTTGAAGGCGTTTTGGATATCTAACCTCGTTATATAAGCATCGTGTCATGCCCAATATGTGACCCTATCCTAAAGGAACTCAAAGGTCCCACCAAGGATAGAAGCGCATATTGGAGACGCTTTTGCAAGGTGGATATCATTACATCGTACCATACATAATAGTTGGGGATATATACAAGAGGCATAGAATGCCACATGAATAAAAAACTCATATATAAGAGCAACATCCAATTATGGATGAAACACAAAAGAAACTCAAATGACATCGACCCTGCTAGCCTAGACTGCCGACCAAGAACCTATCCCCTGAACGAAGAAGAAGCAGAAGAAGAACTCCAAAACAAGTAAACATCGCTCTCGCATCATGATCATCGCATTACCTGTACCTGCAACTGTTGTTGTAGTAATCTATGAGCCACAAGGACTCAGCAATCCCATTACCATGGGTCTCAAGGCTAGCAAAGCTTAATGGGTGGCAATAGCGACTAAGCGTTATATGGTGGCTAACTTACGAATACAAGAATAAGATGAGAAGTTACGCAAACGAACGCAAACTAGCAAGAAGTGATCCTGAACTACTTACGTTCAAACATAACACCACCGTGTTCTCTTCTTGACCCACTCGAAAAGAGACCATCACAGGTACCAGCGCGGTTGGGTATTTTAATTCGAATCTGGTGTCAAGTTCTCTACAACCGGATATTAACAAATTCCCATCTGCCACATAACCGCCGACACGGCTCTCGAATATTTAAACCCTGCAGGGGTGTCCCAACTTAGCCCATTATAAGCTCATGATCCACGGAGACAATCCTCCATCCCGGGACATCCGATCAGACTCGGGGTCCCGGTGCACAAGACATTTCGACAATGGTAAAACAAAACCAGCAAGACCTCCTGGTGTGCCGAAAAATCCCGACAGGAGCCGCATTTATCTCGTTTTCAGGGCACAATTGATGGGGAAGACATCTGGTTGGCTGAGACCCTGGTTGCCCAGGGGGCGCTGGACATTGCCCAGGTTGGACCAACACTCAAAGGTGCATCTACCTGGGGGTTGATTAAAAATACTAGGGGTCCGGAGAAAATCCATATTTATGTTTTAGTTGTTATTAGGCAAATGGAAAACCAATGTTGGGCCTTGCTAAAGAGTTTTATTCAAAGCAAACTGTCAAGAGGGTCCCATACCACTCACCGTGTTAGGGACGCAAAATCAAGGAACATAACATCGGTATGAGGGAAACTAGGGCGGCAAGAGTGGAACAAAACACCAGGCATAAGGCCGAGCCTTCCACCCTTAACCAAGTATGTAGATGCATTAATTAAATAAGAGATATTGTGATATCCCAAAATAATCCTGTTCCAACATGGAGCAATCTTCAATTTCACCTGCAACTAACAACGCTATAAGAGGGTCTGAGCAAAGCGGTAACATAGCCAGACAACGGTTTGCTAGGAAGGGAGGCTGACATGGCAATTTGGGAGGCCTAATAAACAAGTGGTAGGCAGTGCTACATAGCGATAGCATTGATACAACTAGCATAGCGATGATAGTAGTGAGATCCAGGGTAACGGTCATCTTGCCTGAAATCCCACTAGGAAGAAAAACGAGTCCATGAAGAAGGCGAGCGGGCGAAGACGGACCAAGCGTAGACGAACGAATCCTCACGATCGCAACGAAACAAGAACTATCGAGAAGAAGCACAACCGGAAAGATGCAAACAACATGGTAAACACACAACACATAAACATGACAGGATGCTCAACCAAGTATGATGCATGACAAGGCTATATGATGCTACTCATGGCAAGAGATGATGCATACAAGAACACATCAAAGCAAGTTTAAATGAGGCCGGAAACAACCTATAACAATTCCGGTAAGTCCCCATATGCAAATTTCAAAATTGGTCCAGATATGAATAAACCTTATGTTCAAGTTGTTAAAAAGCAAGTTAATATGCACCAAGATGATCTACATGAAATTCTAGCTAAGTTACATATAAAGTTCATTTAGTTCGGAGCTACGGCCTAGAAGATATGAGCAAAACAAGTTAAACATGGTATTGATGCAAAATGCATTCAAACATCAAGCAAACACACTCAAAGCATGGATGCAACATGATAATATAAAACTACATGCAATTCTAATCAAGTTTCATATAGAGCATGCTCAAAACGGAGCAACGGTGCAACACATACACTCCAAACAAGTTATATTAACAATCTGCCCAAAACAGCAAGTAGGCACTTGGCAATCATCAAAGCAACATGCAACAAGAATCATATGAGAACAAACTTGACATGCACTTCATGTAAAGATAACATACTTTAAATATCATTAAGGTTCAGTTTCATAGGTATCAAGATTAACCAAAAATGATCAATGCAAAATGTAACTTTATAACACAGGAGCATATACATGAGCAGAGTTAAAATGATGACATGTTGAAGGCATCAAAAAAAGATTCTAAATCAACTACACATAGCAACCAAGGGCATGTAATCAAAGTACACATAACGAAGAGCAAATAACATCAGGGCATCATATGCACATGGTCATGGATTAGTGGGAACCAACAAGACAAGATTGAATTTGGAATAGTTTCAGCAAGTGTGAAACTGCAACATTATGATAGCATGTTTCCAAGCATGGATCGGAGGCATATGTTATCCAAAATTAACAAACTTGGCATATGGGCAAAGAACTCATAATATAATTCAAAACATCTAATTGGATCATCTCCAAAAGATGCATGGATCAATCAGTAGCAAGCTCACAACATGGCATCATGAAGTTAACAGAAATCAGGAACAACATATAGGCATGTTGATGGCAATTAAAACATATTATAAAAACATATATGATGCATCAAAGGACATTATGTGGTGTATCATAACATGGACAACAAAACATGTCAACTAATAATCTCCAGATTATGCATGGATTAACTGGTAGCATCAAGCGAACATAGCAACATGATATTACAGATTCAGACTTAACAGCACATTAACAGCAAGTAGGCCACTTCACAAGCTTGATGCACTCACTACAGAGCATATCAAAATACATGGATTGCACCAAAGCAAAGATGACATAATTATGCTTCTAAAACATGTAGTCATGATGCTCAGAAGAAAATCACACAAAACGATATAAAAATGACAAATAGGCAAGTTATAACAGTTTTCAACAGTTAACAACAAGATGCACTGCTGCAATAGAGATTAAGATATCAATATGCACCCTAACATGAATTCAAAGCACACAAACACGAAGAGCATGAGGAGCAGAACATTAACACATCAAGGTCATCACTATAGGATCAATAGAGACGAAGTTATAGCACTCACAAGACACCTAAATGGTGTTAACATGCAGTAGTTTTCAGCAGTTTATATCACTTAGCATATTTTCAACGAAGATTAAGGCATCAGGATTAACATTAACATGCATGCCAATGACACTAGCATGTAGAGCATTCGGAGATGAACAGTTTGGCATATTATGCATTCAAAACGGAGCCATATGCACAAAGTTATGTTATGATGAAGATGCACACATATGTCGAAAATCCTGGGACGGCCATTTTCGAGAGAAAAAACTAGGTCAGCGTCAAATAGCTATGAGGCACCCAGGGAAAGGGATAGAGTTGGACCTGTTCTCACCTTTCTGGGCCTGGCCCAGGTCGGTGGAGAGGCGGGCCGACGAGGGCAGGCCAGGGAGCTGGGCTTGTGGGCGAAGCCCGGCCCACGTGCTGCTCGTCCTCCTCCTCGATCCCACCTAGATCGGAGTAGGCAGGGCGGCGGAGCTACTCCGGCGAGGCAGCGCGGTGGCCGAAGGCCGAGGATAGGCTGGGGATGGCCGGGAACGGAGCGCGGGGGTCGGCCTCCCTCCGGATCCGGGCGGTGTCACGTAAACGGGGCCGGCGGCGAGCACCAATCGGCGGCGGCGGCTTCCTGCACAGAAAGAGAGACGTGGAGACTAGGAAGAGAGGAAGGAGAGGGAAGAAGGACAAGGAGGTGGGACGTCGCTCATCTGCGGCGGCGGGGGACCTCGACGGTGACGCGGGGATGGCTGCCGACGGCGGGGTTGGGGAGGCGCTCGAGCAGTGGGGCTCGGCCGCTGCCGATCCCAGATCGGGAGCGCGGAGTGGGGGGCGCGGGCACGCGGCGGTTGGGCCCGAAGCGGCCCGAGGTGGGCTTCCCGTGCACCTACAGGGCCGCGCGGTGGAGGGGAGACGAGGAGGCGATGCGGGGATGCGTGGCAGCCTGCAAGTGGCCACGGGCGACGACTGGGTGACGGCTGGCCACTGGTGAGGCGCCAATTTGTGCTGGAGGGGTGGCCAGCGCCGGTTTTGAGGAGGAGCGGCGGCGCTGGTGATTGGAGGGGCGCAGATGTTGAGGTGGCAGCGCTGGAGGTTAGGGGAGGGGTTAGGAGATGCCCAAGATGGCATGGGGGGGTCTATAAATAGCAGATTTGCTAGGGTTAGGGGGGTTTTGGAGCGGTTTTCGGGCATCGGATCTCGATCCGACAGTCCAGGGCGGAGGGGGTTGTAGGTGAGGAGCTAGTGGGCTGTGTAGATGGGCTAGGCAAAGATGAGAGGGTAGGAGTGCAGCCCGACAACGGTTTTCGAAGACTGAAAACGTCCGACGAATACACTGCCTATATTGCGTGTCGGAGTAATGGGCCACGGGTAGGCTAACCCGGGTCCCAGGATCTTTCAAGACATCGGGGCAGGCCGCGCCCCTCAAGCCGAGTCCCAGACGGCAACTCCAAGACAAGCCGACTCCAAGCTGGCGACCTCCAGAGAAGCCGACTATGGGAGTCGGCCCATGACTCCTCCCGAAGCCGATGCGGGGTACGGTCGCGACGTGGCGTTCTCCCCGCTTCTGAGGACCGCATGGCTACAATGAGTCAGACGCCGAAGATCTCGGCGAGGCGCGACATCGCTATGTCATCCGCCTCGACCTCAGCCACAATGCACGACACACTGTACCCACGACGCCGGCCTGTACGGCCCGAAGACCGCGGGGCCGCCTGTCAGTGGGTGGGCCGAAGATGGCCTGAGCGCCCCGAAGATGGACCTGTGGGTGTTGGCCTCCCTTGAGTCGGCCGCCTCCTCTCCAGGGCCCCACGAGCCATTAACCAGATAGGATGGGGAATGGCGACAGTGATCGCCCGATAGACGGCGGCACTGTAGCCACGACCCAATGACCAAGCCTGCGTCATCAGGAGTGCCGCATGATGTCGTTTGTCCGCATGGACCCACCAGTCGGCGGGCCCCAGAAGCCGGCGAGAAGGACGGCGGCATGAGAGACAGACGGCTGGGGCCCGCGCCCAGCCGGATTACCATTGTACCCCCAGGGGGTAGGGCTATATAAACCCCCCGGGGCACCCATGCAAAGGGTTCGGACCTTGATAGAGATAGACCAAATAGCATGTGGAGGAGAGAACTAGCCTTGCTCTCTCCCGCCTCCCGATCACAGCTCTGGAGCAGCGTTGAAGTCACTTTGCTTTAGTGATCATGCGGAGACCCCACAGAAAGCGTAAGTAGGTGTTATCTCCCCAGAGCCCGAAGCTGGGTAAGATTCACGGCGTGCATGCCTCGCGCTCATCCTGCTTCGAGCACCGACGACGTTCTACTCGCCCCCACCATGATAAGCCATCCTTGGCATATGTCGCACCCAACCCCGACATTTGGCGCCCACCGTGGGGCCTGGTGCACCGTCGTCCAGGAGATCCGTTACGACGGGAACCCTCTTCCTCCCCGGCGAAGCGCAGCCAGCCAGCTTCGCCAGATGGAGTTCAGATCGACGCCGCTGGGGCCGAGGTCAGCGCTGGCGAAAGCAGCTCGCCGATCTTGTCGGCAAGGTGCGCCTCTCCGACGAGCCTGCATCCGACGCAGGCACGGGTGGCCCCAAGAGCCTTCTCGCGGGCCTCCTCGACCAACTCCATGTCACCGGCGAGCCTGCCGTGGACTCGGAGTCCGTAGGCTCCACCGACCCGATGCTGGTCGACTCCGACGCCGTGTCGCTTGACACTTTCCCCACCAACGTGGTGGTCTACGACGAGCCGCTTCCTCACGGGGAAAGTGGCGGAAGCGCCGTCACGGAGGTGCTCGTCATCAGCCACGATGAGCGCTCCGGCGAAAAAGCTCAGGACCCTTTCGCTGCGGCCCTGCAAGACCTAACGGCGCCCATTCTAGAGGACACGGACGCCGAGACACTGGAGACACGCCACCTTCAGATCATCGAAGGAGCCAAGAAGCTGGCAAGCATGAGGCGCTTGTCAGAGGCATACCAGCGCGAGATGGATCGCTCGTAGGCGGCTCGCTGGCTCCGACTGGGCCGAGCCATCTAGGCGCGGTCCGGCAGCGCGGCGCGGCCATCGCCGACCTGTTCGGGGCAAAACGCCCCGTATACGCCACCCCTGTGGAGAATATCCGCGCTGCCCAAGCGGCGGCTGACGAGCTGAAGAACTTCGAGGGCGAAGAACGCCGTTTGATGACGGAGCAAGTCCAGCAGCTCCTCGACGTGGTTGTTGCGCAGAACGCGGCCGGCGGCCGCGCAGATGCGCTGCAGCAACCGAATGACGACTTGCCTCCCCACCGAGATCAAGGCGCGACTTCTCAGACGCCGACTGGCAGAGTCCACGGAAGGAAAGAAAAGGAGCCGGCTGCCAGTCACAGTCGGACTCGCATCACCATATAGCGCGACCAAGACGGCCGCCCGAGAGCAGTGGAGCGGCGGGACGACTACCTGCCTCCCCCACCCAGAAGACAACGGCGAGTTTCCCCGCCGCCTGTTGAGCACCCGACTCTCGGTGCCGCCTCGGCCGTCAAGAGGGAGTCGGAGAGAATGACGCCCGCCATCGGATCGACCGACTCCACCGGTCCTTGGCGCCGGAAGAAGAAGACGAACTGGGTCCGCCTTGCTTCGGGCCCCGCATCCGAGACGAGCCCTTCCCCAAAGGGTTCACGCTCCCCCGAGACACGCCCAAGTACACCGGCTCCGTGAAGCTGGAGGACTAGCTGATAGACTATTCCACAGCCGTCAGCATAGCGAACGGCAACAAGCGGGTTGCCGTGAAGTACGTTCCCCTCATGCTCCATGGCACGGCCCGAACGTGGTTGAACAGTCTGAAGCCCCGCAGCATCAACAGCTAGGTCGACTTCACCGAAGCCTTCATCCGCAACTTCATGAGCACGTACAAGCGACCTCCCAAGCCGTGCCAGCTTTCCTTGTGCGTGCAAGGCCCTGATGAATCAACGCGCGACTACCTCACACGCTGGGCGAAGCCGAACTCCTGCGAGGGCGCACGAGGTGCGAGCTATCGAGTACTTTTATCGCGGGTGCCGAGGGCACCTCCTCGCTATTGTGCTCCTCGCGACGAGCCGCAGACCTCGACAAACTGCTAGTCATAGCAGCATAAAACGCCACGGGTGACTCGTCCATGAAGACGGAGATTCAAGTCAATGCGGTGGCAAGGTGACTCAGCTCCCAGATCCCTACTGGAGACACCAATCGGCGCCAACAATGTAACGATAATAAGCGCAAGGTTCCAACAGCCGACTTCCAACAATGGGCAAAGTTGCGGCAATCGAAGATCAACAGCCGGAGGGGCAGCCTCCGCCAAGCGCGTAAAGGCGGCAAATCCAATTGGTTGCCAGCCTTCTCCTATGAGCAGACTTTGGATGGTCCCTGCAAGTTCCACAGTGGCGCGAAGCCGTCAAACCATACCACCCGAAAATGCAACTGGCTCACCAAAATTGCCAAGGGAGACAGCCTCATTCCTCCGCCGCCTGCTGGGCCGCCGCCTCCACCGCCGCCCCAGCAGCCGGTGGCTCGGCCAGTCGGTGCGGTGCAAGACGAGTTCCCAGAAGAGCACGGAGCCTACATAGTGTTCACCAGTGTGGCAGATGACCGGTGCAGCAGGCGCCAACAGCAGCAAGAAGTAAATGCAGTGGCAACAGATACTCCAGAGTTCATGCATTGGTCCGAGAAGCCTATCAGTTCGAGTAGAGCGGATCACCCAGAGGTGATTCCGAGTCCGGGTTCCTATGCCCTGGTCCTAGGTGCCACCTTGGCCACTGATAGGCGGGACGCCCACTTTTCAAGAGTACTGATAGACGGAGGCAGCAGCATCAACATCCTGTACAAGGACACAATGGAGAAATTAGGAATCAAGCGAAGATAGTTGCAGAGCAGCCGGACAGTGTTCCATGGAATTGTACCCGGCCTTTCCTGCTCGCCAATCGGCAAGATCCTGATAGACGTCCTCTTCAGAGACAAAGATCATTTCCGCCGAGAGCCGGTTTGGTTCAAAGTAGTGGACCTTGAAAGCCCATACCACGCACTGCTTGGCCGACCTGCCTTGGCCAAGTTCATGGCGGTTCCCCACTACGCCTACCTCAAGATGAAGATGCCGAGTTCCAAGGGAATTATGACCGTGGCCGGCGACTACCGAAAGTCGTCCGCCTACGCGGCTGAGAGCAGTCGGCTGGCTGAGTCCCTGGTGATCGTGGCTGAGAAGCGGCTCCTTGACCGGGTCGTGGCAATGGCAGGAAAGCAGCCCGAGTTGTCGCCCGACCCCAATGAGTCAGAAGTAGAAGGATCATTCAAGCCGGCCAGAGAGACCAAGAAGATACCCTTGGACCCGGAACACCCAGAGAGATGCGCTGTCGTGGGCACGGGCCTTGACAGCAAATAGGAAGGCGAGCTCGTCGATTTCCTCCGTGAGAATCGTGACATCTTCGCATGGTCCCCCAGGGACATGCCTGGTGTCCCGACGGAATTTGCCGAGCACAAGCTACACGTCAGGCCAGATGTGAAACCCGTCAGATAGCCCTTGCGCCGCCTGTCAGAAGAGAAGAGAAGAGTCGTTGGAGAAGAGATAGCTCGGCTTCTTGCGGTCGGCTTCATCATGGAAGTGTTCTTTCCAGAATGGCTGGCAAACCCAGTTTTGGTACTAAAAAAGAACAAGCAGTGGCGGATGTGCATTGACTACACAAGCCTCAACAAAGCCTGCCCAAAGGACCCATTTGCCCTGCCAAGAATCGATCAGGTGATAGACTCCACAGCCGGATGCGAGCTGCTGAGTTTCCTAGATGCATATTCAGGATATCACCAGATCAAGCTGAACCCGGCAGACAGACTAAAGACCGCCTTCATCACACCATTCGGAGCCTTCTGCTACCTGACAATGACGTTCGGCATAAGGAATGCCAGCGCCACCTTTCAGCGTTGCATGCAGAAGTGCCTCCTCAAGCAACTCGGCAGGAATGCCCATGTCTACATGGATGATGTAGTGGTGAAGACGGAGAAGCGTGGGATGCTGCTGGAAGACCTGAAGGAGACCTTTGAGAACCTGCGGCGATTCCAGATTAAGCTCAACCCTGAGAAGTGCGTTTTTGGAGTACCAGCCGGCCAACTCCTTGGCTTCCTGGTCTCCGAACGCGGCATAGAGTGCAACCCTGTGAAGATCAAGGCCATCGAGAGGATGGAGGTACCCTGACCGATCGTTAGATGTGCGAAGTTCACGGCCGCTTGGCATCCATCGGTCGATTCATCACAATTTGGCGAGAAAGCTCGCCCTTGTATCAATTGATGAAGAAGACCACCTTTTTCGAGTGGAACCACAAGGCTGACGAAGCATTTCTCCAGCTGAAGAAGATGTTGACTACTCCCCCTGTGTTGGCGGCTCCGACTCCCAAAGAGCCCATGCTCCTGTACATCGTCGCCACCAGCCGAGTAGTCAGCACAGTCATCGTAGTCGAGCGCAAGGAGGAAGGCAAGGCGCTCCCTGTCCAAAGACCTCCAAGCAGAACAACCCTCACTATCAGAAGATGTGCTACGGTGTGCATTTCGCCACCAAGAAGCTGAAGCCTTACTGTCAAGAACATCCAATCACCGTGGTTTGCACGGCTCCACTGGCCGAGATCATTGGAAGCCGAGACGCCCCGGTGAGTAGCAAATGGGCCATAGATCCGCTCCTTACACCATCTACTACCAGCCCCGCGACCGCCATCAAGTCACTGGCGCTGGCCGACTTTCGCCGACCGGGCCGAGACTCCAAGACTCACCGCCAATACCGACTCCACCCATTGGCGGATGCATTTCGACGGCTCCAAGATGCGACCGGCACGGAGAGCGGCGTCGTCCTCACCTCCCCTAAAGGCGACAAGCTCAAGTATGTGCTGCAGATCCACTTCGCCGCCTCCAACAACGTCACCGAATATGAGGCGCTCATTCATGGGCTCTGGCTTGCCAAGGAACTTGGCATTTGCCGGATCCTGTGCTATGGCGACTCCGACTTGGTGGTTCAGCAATCATCCGACGACTGGGATGCTAAAGACGCAAACATGGCGAGCTACCGCTTCTTGGTGCAGCAACTCAGCGGATACTTCGAGGGGTGCGAGTTCCTTCACGTGCCCAGAAATGACAATGAACAAGCAGACGCCTTGGCACGAGTTGGCTCCACCCGCCAAGCAATACCTTCCGGCGTCACTCTTCAGCGCCTCCTCAAGCCATCTATCAAGCCTTCACCAGAATCAGACTCCATCTTTATGCCGGCTCCTCCTGAAGAAGTCGGATCTGACTCCAGAGCCCCAGCAGACGGCCCCAAGAGAACCAAAGTCGAAGCCGGCCCCGGTATTTCAGAGCTCGTCCCGGGGACTGCGCCAGTCGGCCCAGGGACTCCGTCAATCCAGCAAGCGACCGCGGACTCCATCCGCCACCTCCCAGCCCAGCCACCCTTGTCCAAGTCGCGGTGGTAGCAGTTGAAGAAGTAGCAGCACCCTCATGGGCACAGCCCATCCTCAAGTTTCTAGTGAAGAGAGCTGCCGTCGATGAGATCTGGTTCAAGCAGTGCAACGCCGAGCGGCAGCATACACCATAGTCAACAAAGAGCTAGTCAAGCGCAGTTGTCTTTGGTGTCTACCGGTAGCCACAGAGAGCCGAATAAGGCCAAGCAATTCTCGAGACATTCATCGTATGAAAGTCGGCCACCATGCGGCTTCAAGGGCACTCGTCGCCAAAGCCTTTTGCACGGCTTCTTTGGCCGGCCCTGCCTGGAAGAGGCTAAAGAGTTAGTCCAAAAATGCAAGGGGTGCTGGTTCCGCCAAGCCACTTGAGCCGCTTCCGCTGAAGACAATCCCCATCGCTGGCCCTTCGCAGTTTGGGGCCTGGACATGGTAGGACCATTCAAGACGGCCCGAGGCGGCCTAACTCATCTACTTGTCGCGGTGGACAAGTTCACCAAGTGGATAGAAGCAAAGCCCATCAAGAAGTTGAACGGGCCGACTGCAGTGACTTTCATTGCCGACATCACAGTGCGGTATGGCATACCGCACAGCATCATCACCGACAATGGCACAAACTTTGCCAAAGGTGCCTTGGCCCATTTCTGCGCGACGCAGGGCATCCGACTGGACTTAGCGTCCGTTGCCCATCCGCAGTCAAATGGCGCTTGGAGCGAAGCGGCCTCATCTCGTCCGGCATCAAGCCTCGATTGGTCGAACCACTCAGCGCTCGCCGGCTGTTGGGTTGAGGAGCTACCAGCCGATCTTCCGAGTCTGCGCGACGACTCCAAACAAGTCAGCGGCTTCACACCTTTCTTCCTCGTCTACGGTGCCGAAGCCATCATCCCAACGGATATAGAGTTCGACTCTCCACGAGTCACCATGTACACCGAAGAGGAAGCTGAAGAAGCACGCCAAGACGGCGTTGACCTGCTAGAAGAGGGCCGGCTGTTGGCACTCAGCCGGTCCAACATCTACCAGAAGAGTCTGCGCCGATACTACAACCGAAAGGTCAAGCCGAGATCGTTTCAAGAGGGCGACCTTCTGCTCCGGCTGATTCAGAGAACAGCCGGCCAGCACAAGTTGTCGGCGCCTTGGGAAGGCCCCTTCATCATCAGCAAAGTCCTGGGCAATGGCTCCTACTACCTAATCGATGCCCAGAAGCCTCGAGCGCGCAAGAGGGACGACTCGACAAAAGCAGGCGCCGAACGCATAAATCTTCTTCAAGATTTTACGATTGATCTGATATGTATCGACTACCCCTTTGTATTAAAGTACTAAGACCTTGGGCCCCCGAGACGAGCTCGGGACTGCCTTTCATATCTCGTATGATAAGAATCACGCTTCCGAATATGCTACTCTTTTTATCAAACCATTTGGCACGGGTCCGACTAGTCGCCCGGGACTTGCAAATCTTGGCGCTTATGAAATGCTTCTGCGATCGGACATGTAGTGTGTTGCGCTCAAGCCGTCTCCTGTCGAAAGCCGCAGCTCGCAGAGCGACCGTTTGTAGGCGGAGAACAAGCAAGAACGAGCGCACACACGAAAAAATGGATAAGGACCTAAAGCGTATGCATAGCTCAAGCCGGTTCCCAGCCTCTCTTTGCAGAGCCGACTCATGAGTAGTCGGCTCGCCGTCTTAGCTTCTATCAAAGACGGCCGACTCTTGGATAGTCGACCTGTCGCTTTCTAGCCGACTTGCTAAAGAAACTCTAAACGGCCAAGTACTTGCCTTCCCGAAGTAGCCAAGCACTTGACCCAGCGACAGTCCGCAGAGCGGCCGTCCAGCTGGCAAGGCAGCAACTAAAGGAAGGCGGCATAGGGGAAAGCCTAAAGAGCAATAAGCAAGGAAAGGCGGAAATCGGATAAATATTTACATAGGCCCTTGGCCGAATCTTCGAATGTAAGTTTAAGATACACCCCACGGGTGGAACTGTTCGAATCTAACAAAGCGTTCAAAAGATTACTAAAGACAGATAAACAGAGGCGGAAAAAGCAGCCTAGGAGACGGCATCTGGGGCCGGAGGATTGGAGGAGACGGCGGTGTCAGGTGCCGGGGCAGTCGGCTGGGCGGTCTCGGTTTGGTCGCCTCCGGCGGCAGTCGCCTTGTCTCCATGCGGCTCGTTGCTGGAGGCGCGATCGAGCTGAGGCTGGCCGCCTGCTCCGTCTTCTGGCGCCTCCGCCTCGTCCTCTTCCTTGGCGCTGGAGTCGATCACCTCCGCCGAGTCTTCGCCATACTCCGGGTTCATCCCGAACCAGTCTGGCGGCACTTCCTCGCGCCTTCAGCCCCTCGGGCACAAAGACATTAGTGTCCGTGCACTCGGCGATGGCCGCCCAGCGGCGAAAGGCGCCCTCACGACCTCAGCTCGGCTGGGCTTCGGCTTAACGCGGCTAGGTGGTCCAGGTCCAGCCTTGGATACCATGCCTTGACGAACTCCAAGGCCCGGCGTGCTCCGGCCCGGGCCGAGGAGCCCTTCTAAGCTTCAAGATGGCCGGCGACGACTTCCAGCCAGTCGGTGGTCCAACTGGCGGTGCGCAGAGCCGGCATGTCTGGCCACAGGGCGGCAACCGCCTGGGCGCCGACACGCTGAAGACGGCGCAGCAGCCGGTGAGCCGGACGAAGACGGGCTTCAATGCTCAGAAGCTGCTCGTCGATGGTTCGGGGGGCATTAGCGGCGACCTCCTCACCTTTTGCCCTTCGCGCCTCTCGAGTAGCCTCGATGGCCAGAGGGACTGCCTGTGAGTGACCAGGAAAGAAGTCTACCAAGATAAAAAAAAGCAAGTCGAAAAATCAGAAGTCGGCCTGGTGCATAGTCGGAAGCCCGAAGAAACGAAAGAAACTTACCATCAACGATGTCCTCGATCTCGTGGTAGCCAGAAGTCAGCATTGCCTCCCTGTCGGTCCAGGCGGAGCGCTCGCTCTCGAACTCGGCCATGAGAGCGGTCTCCCGCGTCTTGGCCTCGTCCTCTGCCTTCTCGAGCAGCTCCTTCTGCTCGGCCAGCTGCACCGCCAGCAGGTCATGCTCTTTGACGAGCTTGCCCCACTCCTCCTCCTTGGCACGCCGGGTGGTATTGGCCTCGCCTAGCTGCTCTTGAAGGGCGGCGTTGGCGCCTGAAGAACGAAAGAAGAGACTAGCAAGTCGTCAGTAAAGTAGATCGCCGGGAAGATCCGCCCGACCGCCGCCATCGGCCCAAATCTCGGGACTACAGCCAGGTGCGCCAGGTCGCCCAAGAAGAAAGGAAGAAAAGAGCTTACCGGCTTTCGCCAAGTCGGCGATCCGCTTATTCAACTCCTCAACGTTGCGGTTGAAGGCAGCGGCGGAGGTTATGATACTCCGCAGAAGTCGATAGAGGCAAAGTCGGTATTTGAACTTCGCTAGAAGGAGTTCGAACGCTACTTCTGCGGCCGCCCGAACTCGGGACTACACCAGTGGGTGCGTTGACGCGTCTCACAGAGAAAAACAAGAATAAAAAAGAAGAAGCGAACTTGGGCCGGACGTCCGTGGCGAGATGAGCCTGGTGCAAACTTGAAGGCGTCGCTGGCGCCAGCGTAACCGCTGGGCGCCCAGAGTGCTTGGTTCAGCGGTCGGTGCCGCCTCGCGCAACCAACCGTGGGTAGCGGCTGAAGGCCTCGACGCGTGGGAGTCGCTGAAAATTGCGGTGCCAGTTTCGAGGTCGCGCGCCGTGGTCGCCCTCTCAAGACAATGGCGCACCGGCGTGACGACTTGAAGAAGCAGCCGCGCTCGGCCTCGTATGCGATCGGCGGATCTCGGCCCGACCCACCGCTGTTTGCCGTGGCGGTTCTCGAGACGGTGGCGGAGGCGGCGGTAGCGGCACGAGGGTGTCCGATCTAGAAGCCTCGCCGCCCTCCTCCACGAGGGGGTTCTCGGTGCCGGCCTCTCCGGTCTGCCTAGTGAACTCCGGAGGCGCCTGACGCATAACAATGGGGGACGAGCACGCTTAATCGGCGGCAGCGGCCTCCTCGGCACGCCGTTTCGCCGCAAGGGCGGCTTCAGCGTCCTCCAGCTTCTTCTGGGTGTTGGCGGCCGCCTTCTCAGCCTGCGCCTTCTTCAGGCGGCCGGCCTCCTCCTGGTCGTGCTTCTCCTACGCATTCCGCTCCGTTGCCTCCCGGAGGTCGGCGGCAGGATCGGCCCGCCGAGTATTGGCGGACGTCTCTGCCGACCCCATGATGGAGGGGACGACGACTCTCTCAAGGGAGAGAGGGGCCCTGAAGAAGAACGAAGGGAAAATTAAAGAAGACTCGGACAAGATTCAACAAAGGAAAATCAAGAGCGTAAAGACTTACGCGGAGACTAGCGGCGGCCTTCTCACTTCCCTTCGGAAGCGGGTGGCCTTCGCGGCTGCCTCCTCCCGTTTGGTCGCGGCGGCCGCCCCCTTGAGCTTCTTCAATTTGCCGCCGGGCGTGCTCGGCCCGGCGTGACGCCTCTTCACGCCGCCTTGGCTGGCCAGGCCGGCTCTTGGCTGGTGGCGCGGGGCGACTTCCCCATCGGCGTCATCATCAGGCCAGTCGGCGAAGGTGGCCGAGGGCCTGAAGCCGCCGTCTGCCCCTTCTCCGCCGCCTTCGGCGTCGGCTTCCATCGCCGCCGCCCCCAAGTCGGGTTCGTCGACTTCGCTGTCCGCGCGATCAGGGACATACTCGCGGGGCTGTCTCGTGGCGCCGGCTGCAGGCTCCATGAGGGGGTTCTAGCCAGAAGAAACCAACAAGAGTTAGAAGCCGGAGTCGGCCGCAAAGAAGACAAAACTACAGGGAGATGCGACTTACCACTGGTGGGGGGTTGTCGCGCGAGTACGGCTCCTTGCCGAATTGCCAGTCCTCTGTGAACTCGCAGTGCGCGATATGGTTCACCAAGTTCGCCACCTCCTTGCGGGGCATCTCCTTGGTGCTTATCCGACTTGGGTCTCGGAGGCTGCTCATCTGACAGATCAGGTGAGTCCGGCCTTGGAGCGGGAGGACTCGGCACGCCACAAAGGCGGCCAGAAGGTCGGATCCGACGAGGCCCTCCGACTGCAGCAAGACTCGGAGTCGCGCTACGGCAGCGGCTCCGGAGGGAGTCAGCGACCTGGCTCAGTGAGACCAGCTGGGGAGCCTCCCAGTTATGGGGCAGCGTTGAAGAGGCGGCAGAGTTGACCCGATCATTGTCGGTGGAGAGGTTCTTCACGTAGAAGTATGAGCGCTGCCACATCTTTGCCGACTTTATCAGCGAGATGGGAGGAAAGGGGTTGTCGGCTGTTGAGCGCCGCACCGCGACGTAGGTGCCGCACTGAGCCAGAATGCCAGCGACTTGCGTGCCGAGCTTCGAAGAGAAGAATTCCCCCCATAGCTCGAGGGTGGGGAGAACGCCGAGGAAACCTTCGCACAGAGTGGCGAAGGCGGAGAGCAACACCACCGTATTTGGAGTAAGGTGGTGTGGCTGAAGGCTGTGAAACTCCAAGAATGAGTGGAAGAAACCGCTCGTCGGCAGCCCCAGGCCGCGCATGAGGTGCGAGCGGAAGATGACCCGCTCGCCTTCCTCCGGCGCCGGTCGGGTCTCTCCACCGGGCAGGGAAAGCACGAGGTCCGCTACTGGGAGATGGCGGGTCTGGCGGAGGAACTCGATGTGTTCCTCCTCCACCTCCGAGCCGTCCCATACGCCGGAGTGCACGGCGGGGGCCGCGGCGGAGGAAGAGCTCATCACCGTGGTGAGGAGTGTTCTCGCTCGACGGCAGGGGCAGGAGGAAGAGAAAGCAAGATGAGGCAGGGGAATGGGGGAGAAGGGTGCGCGTGCGGTGTCTCCTCGCTCCCCCCGCCTACTTATAGCCCTATGGGCTAAGGAGCCGAGGGGGCGGGCGTGGGATTAACTGCGCAGGATCCCCCGCGCCGCCTTCAGATTTATCCACGGGTTCTCGCGCGCAGATAACAACGCGGGAAACCAACCGTCCACGGCCGCAACGGATCCGTTCGTATGCCGAGGCACGGTAGTGGTGGGCCCCACCTAACGGCCCGTCCCGTCGCGCGCGTGGGTGGGCAGACTGTCCTCTCCACGTGGTGCCACATGATAGGACTGCCTCAATGGCAGCAGGGAAGCGTATCGGGCGCGCCGCCTGATTTCCCGCCACGACTTTCAAGCAGCGGCCCCTCGCTAGAAAAGATCCGACTTTCGACAAGTCGGCCAAAGAGAAGACGGCAGCCGAGTTCCAGAGTCTGCGCGGGGAAGGTTGAAACTGTTGAAGCCCCACAAGGCAGTGTCCGCGGGGCTTCACCAGCTTCGGGGACTACTGTCGGAGTAATGGGCCACGGGTAGGCTAACCCGGGTCCCAGGATCTTTCAAGACATCAGGGCAGGCCGCGCCCCTCAAGCAGAGTCCCAGACGGCGACTCCAAGACAAGCCGACTCCAAGCTGGCGACCTCCAGAGAAGCCGACTATGGGAGTCGGCCCATGACTCCTCCCGAAGCCGATGCGGGGTACGGTCGCGACGTCGCCATTCCCCCTGCCTACGAGGGACCGGCATGGCTACAATGAGCCGTATCGCCGGAAGATCTCCGGCGAGGCGTGACACTGTTGCCATGCCTGCCCTGACCTCAGCCACGGTGCACGACGCACTGTACCCACGACGCCGGCTCTGTCGGGCCGAAGGCTCGCGAGGCCGCATTGCTGGGTGGGCCAAGACGGCTGGCGCCCGAAGCGGACTGTGGGAGTCGGCCTCCCTGGAGTCAGCCGCCTCCTCTCCAGGGCCCCACGAGCCATTAACGGATAGGATGGGGAATGGCGGCGGTGATCGCCGATGACGCAGCAGCCAGTAGCCACGACCCAATGACCAAGCTGCGTCATCGAGTGCCGACATGTGTCGAGCCTGTCGCGGGACCCACCAGTCGGCGGGCCCCAGAAGCCGGTGGGAAGGGCGGCGGCATGAGAGACAGACGGCTGGGGCCCACGCCCAGCCGGATTACCATTGTACCCCCGGGGGGTAGGCCTATATAAACCCCCTGGGGCACCCATGCAAAGGGTTCGGACCTTGATAGAGATAGACTTAATAGCACAGGGAGGAGAGAACTAGCCTTGCTCTCTCCTGCCTCCGGATACAACTCCGGGAGCACCGTTGTAGTCACTTTGCTTTAGTGATCATGCGGAGACCCCGCAGAGCAGCAGTAGGGGTGTTATCTCCCCGGAGTGCCCGAAGCTGGGTAAGATTCGCCGCTGTGCATGCCTACGCCTCATCCCGTTTCCAGGCACCGGCGACGTTCTACTCGCCCCAACATGATAAGCCATCCTTTGGCATATGTTGCACCCAACCCCCGACATTGCGGTTTACGTTTAACGGTTGGGCTATCAAACGGCCTCCGAATGCGACGAAACTTGGTAGACGGTCTACCTACACTATAATAAGACCACACACCAACTTTCACCCCATTCCAAGAACATTTTTACCCCACTGATAAAATGATATTTCGGAGGTGCCGTGGGCGCGTGCGAGTGCGGTTGTGCTTCGAACGAACAACGAAGAGAACCGGGAGAACCCAGACGGATGCATGTTTAGAAAAACATGCAGATGAAATGTTGATGATGACATGGCAAGTGCAACACGCAAGAAAATGACATGGAAACGACGATGAATAACTTGAAGACACCTGGCGCATTGGTCTCTGGGGTTACACACCGCCCGTGCCTACTAAAAATATTAGAATACAAAGGCAATGGACCATTCGCTCAAACGCGTGGAAATTGAGGCAACGGTAGGAAGGAATCATAAAGACTGGACGTAGAAGGCGATGCAGGACTATCGTCAAGCCGGAGTATGGTGGAGAACAAGCCTTGCAAAGCCGAAGACTTATATCCGCATACTACATCATCATTGAAGGGAAGTTCGGGGGCTACTGCGGGAGTCCTTGATTCGGGGGTACTCATGTGTCCGGCCCAGGAGTATGGGCCGGGGTTGATGGGCTGTACAAGACCAAACTGAAGATTATTCTCCTTGTCCGGATGGATTTCTCCATATGTAAACGACAAGATTAGAGTCCGGGTTTTTCCTTCCCTTGTGAACCGACCTTGTACAAACCCTAGGCTGCTCCGGTGTCTATATAAACTAGAAGGGTTAGTCCATAGAGGCCATCTTCATTACCCTCATCGGAATATTCATAGGCTAGACATCTAGGGTTTAGTCATTACGATCTCGAGGTAGATCAATTCCTATAATCTCCATACTATTCGAATATAATCAAGCAGGAGTAGGTTTTACCTCCTTTAGGAGTGCTCGAACCTGGGTAAACGTTGTGTCCCCTTGTCCCCTGTTACCATTGATCCTTAGACGCACAGCTTGCCCCCCCTACCTGAGAATTTCTGGTTTTGCCACCGACACCCACGTTGCTGCTGCTTCTTCTTCTTCTCCCATGATACTGCTCCTCCTTCTCTCAAAGACACCTACTGTCACACCTTCTCTGCAATGCCCCTAATGCCCGGCTGCTCCTCTTTCCCTTTCCTTTCTGCTACTAATCTAAACCCATAATTTCTTCTCTTAATCCCACCTGCTACTATTTCTATGAACTTGAGAGTTGTAAGACTTTTTGAAATGTCCAGATTTGAAGTTGTACTGGCGTTAGCATGGAGCCGACGATCTATGGGGAAGTGCATCCCCTTTGCTGGTTCAGCGAGTGGTGACAACCGGCGCAGAGAGCAAACACAGTGAGTAGTGCATGATTTTACCCTGGTTCGGGTCACCCAGAGGCGTAAAACCCTACTCCTGCCTTTGGGTGTATTGGTGGTGTAGAGCACAAGTACATGGAGTGCTCTCCCCGGAAAGAGGTGGGAAGAGAGTAGCTACACGAATGCCTTCTAATGTTGCAAAGATTCGAACCCCTTCTCATGTTTCTCCGCCCCTCCTTTTCTAGCTCAAGGGATTACCACAGTGGCAATAAGGTCATTATAGGGGTGATTAGACTGATATAGTGCTATCATACCTAACTCTGATAGTTAGGACAAAACACATTAAATGCGCTGGTCGGTGTCATGTGGAGGTCGAAACCTGATAAGGTTGCCACACTACTTATCCAGCTACCTCCTATTAGCGTGACATGCCATTAAGACGGGTGTCAATAAAGTTAATCTTCTTCCTAGTGCACTGCCACATGCTTGATGGGATCCACCTAGCTGTCTGAGGGCTCGACACCACACAGATTAGCGATTAATAACTTGGTGAGGTGGAGTGGTGGCAACTGGTGGTGGCCTGCCGACATAGAGCTTTCCAGACCTTCATCTTGAGGCTTTGCCTTGGCCTTGGCGGCCTTGGAGACCATGCCGATGTGGCTCATTCTCCACCTTAGCCGTAGTTTTGATCCTACCGACCTCGCATGGCCGGCGGGGGAGACTTATCTGAGAATCCTTGGACCAGTTGTTGGCTTGGTTTGGAGCTTGGGATGCCTGGCAAGACCTGGCAACCCCTAGAGGCCTCGCTGGTATGTGCACAAGTCGGGGGAAACAAACACCCTGGTTTGTATACACTGACAACTGGTATGCTAGATATATCAATGTTTAGTCCAGAGACATGTTGTTCTTGCTTGTAGCTCAGTGTGAACTAGTATTATTGACACTCTGTTTGTTTGTGTTGTAACTTGTTAAATTCATCACTATGTATTGCTTGCGGTAGAACCTTGTTTCATTTTGTAGTCTCTTTGTTAGCTATCTACCAGTGATATATGTGTTGTGATATGAAGTATTTCCATTATGTCCCATAATCATGTTTCCTCAATCTTTTTCATGTGAAATAAATTTATGTGTTCTTATCTTGTCACTTCCCTCTTGTTGTTGATGTTCGTGTGTGTTACTGTTTTAATTTCTCAAGCCTAATAAAAATACAAAAAAGACAGTGTGTAAATTCTGAACCTCTCGTTGCTTATTTTGTTTTTTTCTTCGGCCACAATCTTCGGGAACAACCTTGTGTAGTTTATTTTTATTTTCTTGCATTCATCATTTGGATTGTGTTATCTAGCTTTAGCCGAATATAGTTGTTGTCGCCTAGTCCCTGAGGAGAAATGACATCCGCTGTTTGTGGTTGAATAATTTCCACTGTATTTACAGCTGATCAGCCATCAAAAACTTGGAGATTGTGTGGGACATTCTCCAAGTAAGTGTGTATGTGGTGAATAAGAGCACTAATCATTGAGCTGGAAATAGACAATCATTCTTGATCCATAGTGCACAAAATTATGCCACTATGGAACCCAATTGTGCATAGTAAATTTTGGCATAACCCCATCACCAAGAGATGAAGTTCAAAAGGATAATGATAGAAAGAAGTGTTTGAAAGCCATGACTAGGAGGTACTACAGGGGTCAATGAAACACTTGAGTACTCTGTTGTCTTTACATCTGAAACCCTCTAATGCATTTCAATAATGAGTTTGAGTTGAATATACATCTAAGAAAGAAATGTGCTCACTTGACTAAACACTTGGTTAGCAAAGAAATTTCGGTTTGAAAAATTATATCTAGTGACAAGAGACTATACCTGGTTAGGCAATGAGCTTAGGTGCAGGTATTCCATTGCAAATACTTTCTTGAATGACATTGCAGGATAAGAGAAGATTGATATGATATATTCACTCAAGTCGGTGAAACTTCTTTCTACTCAATCAAACTCCCTTTCAGTCCCTTGATTTCTTGTTTTCTCGAGGGCGAGCAAATCCTAAGCTTGGGGGAGTTGATGGCTCGAGAATTTGTGATGTTCTCTTAGTAATTCTTGCTTGGTTTCATCAGGGTTTTTATTAGTCTTTGGATATTTATAAAGTTAATCCCTTGAAATAGAAGTAAATCCAATGTCCTAATTTTTGGCAGGAAATATCAATTATGGAAGGAAACCAAGAGGGATTACTACAAATCAAGCCGAATGGAGCAACTTCCATGAATATACCCAAGTCATTAGGCATATCAGAGCAAAAGACAGTGTTCCAGACGACTGCAAGCATCCATATGTGCGATCGTATGGACTGCCATCAGCTCCACTGATACATCTCCAACGTATCTATAGTTTTTTATTGTTCCATTCTATTATATTATCCATCTTGGATGTTTTATATGCATTACTATGCTATTTATATCAATTTTTTGGACTAACCTATTAACCTAGTGCCCAGTGCCAGTTGCTATTTTTTCCTTGTTTTTGTCTTTTAGAAAAAATTAATACCAAACAGAGTCCAAAAGGAACTAAACTTTTTGAGTATTTTTCTTGGACCAGAAGGCAACCACGGAGATTTGGGAAGAGGCCACAAAACCCACGAGGGAGCCACAAGCCCTCAGGGCGCGCCCCAATGGGTGGCGTGCCCCATAGGCTTGTGGGCCCCTCACAGCTCTTCTAACTCTAATCTTTACTCTATAAATACCCAAATATCCCTGTCAGTGTCAAAACCGGCGGATCTCGGGTAGGGGGTCCCAATCTGTGCATCAAGGCTGATGGTAACAAGAAGTAAGGGACACAGATGTTTACCCAAGTTCGGGCCCTCTCGATGGAGGTAAAACCCTACTTCCTGCTTGATTAATATTGATGATATGGGTAGTACAAGAGTAGATCTACCACGAGATCGTAGAGGCTAAACCCTAGGAGCTAACCTATGATGGTATGAATGTAATTGTGATTGTCCTTCTAAGGACCAACCTCTCCGGTTTATATAGACACCAAAGAGGGCTAGGGTTTACATGGAGTCGGTTACAAAGAAGGAAATATAATATATCCGGATCGCCAAGCTTGCCTTCCACACCAATGAAAGTCCCATTCGTACACGGGCCGAAGTCTTGAGTCTTGCATCTTCACGCTTCAATAGTCCGGACGTTGTACATAGTCCGGCTGTCCGGATACCCCCTAATCGAGGACTCCCTCAGTAGCCCCTAAACCAGGCTTCAATGACGATGAGTCCGGCGCGCATTATTGTCTTCGGCATTGCAAGGCGGGTTCCTCCACCGAATACTCCAAAGTAATTACCGAACACCCAAATCGTGTCCGGATCTGAAAAAACGATCTTCTCATACCACCGTAGAGAGGAGGATATTTCACAAATGCAATCTGCTGACAACTTTTCCTGATGAAGTGACACGTTATTATGATCGGATCCATTATTCGAACCGTTTCCACACAACCGCCATAACGCATATCACGAGGTGGTTTCGTGACACGCCTTGTCAAAGCAGAGATCGTGTCCCTTATTACGGATTCTCATTAATACGGGCACGGGTAATCTAACCGCGTTATTAACTATGGCGCTTGGAAACAAGCGATTCCCCAACGGCAAGTGGGGAGGCGACTTGGCGCCTCTATAAAGGGATAAGATTCCCCCATTTTCACCGATGCCTTCTTCCTCCTTTGCCCACTCTTGCCCCCTCGAGCTCCAGCGCCCAAGCCCAAGTCTTCCCCACACAGCTAAACATGTCTGGAGCAGGAGGAAAGTGGGTGGATTCCACCGTCAAGGAGAAGCACATCACCAACCTTCGGGCGGTCAGATACTTGGCCGCGGACATAGCGCACCGTCTACCAGACGCCGGGCAGGTCATTCCGACCCCAGGACCCCACGAGAGGGTCGTATTCGTCACCCACTTCGTCCGTGGACTGGGATTTCCACTCCATCCCTTCGTCCGCGGGCTTATGTTCTACTACGGGCTAGATTTCCACGATCTAGCCCCAAATTTCATCCTCGACATCTCAGCGTTCATCATCGTGTGCGAGGCTTTCCTCCGCATCTGGCCTCACTTCGGCCTATGGCTGCAAACTTTCTGCGTGAAGCCGAAGGTGGTAAGAGGCCAACAGGCGGAATGCGGAGGGGCCATGGTGGGCAGAATGCCCAACGTCACATGGCTCGACGGCTGCTTCGCGGAGACCGTAAAAGGATGGCAATCGGGGTGGTTCTACATCACCGAGCCGTGCGGCGCCAACTGGGCGGTGGCCCCCGAGTTCCGATCCGGAGCCCCCATGCGGCTTACCTCCTGGGAGAGGAAGGTCCTGTCCTGGGGCGATTCCGCGGAGCTGGCCGGACTCCAAACATGCGTCAAAAGCATGAAGGACAAGAACATCAAGCTTGTCAATGTGATCCAGGTCATGCTCGTTCGCCAAATCCTGCCCTGCCAGAGGTGGGCAGTCAATCTGTGGGAGTTCGTCCCCACCAAGCACCGGACGCTCCAGAGGCTCTACGACATGACGCACAAAGGCGCATGGAAGGAGCTGTTCAAGGCCTCCCAAGTGCCTCCTCCGACATCCGAGGACCGCGGGCTTCACGCCGCGCGGGATCCTAGGCCGGTGAGTTCTTAGACTGACACCAGACCCAGTTCCTCCCGATATATTCACGGAAGTGCCTTAAGTAAATGTGCATGTTTATTTCAGGATTACGTGGAGATAGCAGAGCAGGTTTACTGCCCGGCTCCGCTACCAGAAGACCCAGTAGATGTTCTCCTGACGGAGATGCTGGTCCCGGCGCTATACAAGGTGCCGGAGAAGAAGGCCGAGAAGAAGGCCCCGGGGATCCGGAAGGGTCTCCGGCGGAAGGTCATGTCGGAAGCGTCGTCTGAAGACGACGAGGCGGACTCCTCCCATGAAGGGGAGGAGGAAGAAGAAGAAGACGCCCCATCCGGAGAGGATGAGGGGTCCGAGGAGGCGGACCCGGGGGCCGAAAAAGGTCCTCGGCACCGGGCCGCCTACCTTCCCCCACCGGGGGGGAGAAGAAGAGGAAAGCCGCCCCAAGAGGGGAGGCTGGGGCATCCAAGAAGGGGAAGGGGCCCCTTTAGGACTACTCCACCACGGCCGCTCTCAGCGAGGAGGGGTGGCTGCCTAGGGGGAAGCCCCTAGCGCGATCGTAATTGTTCGCATTCTATCATGACTTCACTTCACAGTTTTTGTATTTATAATGCCGAACGTATGTGCAGTCCGGCCAGGGATCATCCCGAGGTATCCTCTTCCGGGTCCCTGAGCAATTCGGAGATGAATTCGCTTCCGACGGCCACCACTCCTCAACCCGCGCACGACGCGGAGGTGTTGTCCCAAAGGCTCCCAGAGCGGGGCGAGGTGACTCTGGAGACGCCCCAAGGCAGGGTCCCAGACGTCGGACACGCGGGGTTCAAGATCCCCGCGGATCGTGTCGACGAGAGCCACGACCAGCCGGGCTCTGAGCCGAACATAATTCCGGAACCTTCGATGGTTCCGGACTCAGGTAGGCGACCCCTCGCTAAGGAGGGCGAGCCGTCTATGTCGTGGACTTCTGTTGCGCATGAAGCATCAGACGGTCTACTGGAAGCGCTTTGTGGCGCTTCCCTTGACGAAGGGCACCGTACTCTTATGAGTACGGTGATTCGGAAGGTTTCGTCCGTCAAGAGCGGACTAACCGAAGCTTGCACCAGCCTCCTAACAGGCTTCAAGGTAAGTAATAAATATGTGCAAAATTACCACCCGATAGGTAGTAGCCCCTGATACTCCGTTTGGCATTCGGAAAGAAAAGCCGAGCAGAGGGTCAATTAAAATCCGCAGGAGTCTAATCATATATATTATTTTGAATAAGCAGGCTGCTGCTTCTTCGCTGCTTGCCCGTCTTCTTGAGGTTGCCGATCCAAAGCGGAACACAGGCGGCGCCTGGAGCTTCGACCTCACGAAGAGGCAGCTCAAAGAGAACAAGGGTAAGTAAATCCCGTTCTTATATATTTAATTATAGGCAGAATTGGTGGGTCTAACAACTAAGTGTCGTGACCGTGTAACAGGGGCCCCCGCCGAAGTGGCGGCCCTGAAGAAGGCGCTGTCCGAGGCCGAAGACAAGGCGGCCTTGGAGTCTAAGGAGCAAAAAGCAAAGTGCTAGGGTAGGTGAGGTAGCAGAGGAGCTCGGGACCTCGGCAAGAAATGCGAGTCCGTGGAGCATGATCTGAAGGCCAAAGAGGCCGAGCTTGCGAATGCCCTTATGAGCTTAAAAGACGCCAAGGCCGAAGCCGAGAAAGCATAGCAGGAGATCCAGGAGGCCAAGAAGATAGCAGCGGGTAAGAAGTTCTTTATGCAAAGCAAACTTGTGGAGGAGGCGTTTCTTTTACTTACTCGAATTCGGAGCTCTCCAGGGGCATTTGCAGATCTGCCATGCAACATATCAGACGCTGCGGAGTTCTACCGTGCCCAGGAGGGGAACTCAACGGAGAAGCTGTTCTGGTCCCAGTATGCTGCGGCCGAACACCCGATGCCTCTGAGTGACCAACTGAAGCAGTTGGTCGAACTCCACAGAGCGGCCGAACTGGCTATGAAGGGGTTCATAGTCCGGATGTGGCCTGGTGAGCTCATGCCCAGTAGCTACTTCGGCTTGATCAAGCGGATGATGGGTGCCTGCCTGCGGCTTGAGGTGGTCAAGCGATCCGTGTGCATCGAGGGTGCCCGCCAGGCCCTTGCCCGCATCAAGGTGCATTGGGGCAAGATGGATGTGGAGAAGCTGGTCAAGGACGGACCGCCGGAGGGCAAGGTGCATCGCCATCCCGAGCTATACTATGATGGTGTTATGAAGGGTGCTCGCCTAGTGGCTGACGAATGTACCAAGGACGCCATTTTTGAAGGAATTCGCTTCTGTCATGGTTGTATTTTAAGGACGAAGTTACTTGCGCTATGTAGCGCTTTGGTTATTTAAAATATTACCTTCTGTGCGGCTGTTTATAAAATCCTGAAAGTAGGCCAGTCGTCGGCTTCCGCCCCCGCGTGACTAGCACTGGGGTGTTCGTGGAAAACCCGGACACTCTTTATCCAAATGTTTGGTCCCTTAAGGAGGTGTCCAGCGCA
This sequence comes from Aegilops speltoides, assembly GCA_021437245.1. Lineage (NCBI taxonomy): Eukaryota > Viridiplantae > Streptophyta > Magnoliopsida > Poales > Poaceae > Aegilops > Aegilops speltoides. The sequence continues at coordinate 214,115,093 of CM038146.1, read as the reverse complement.
GCGAACGAGGCACTCAGACTATGTGGCTTTATAACTTTCACTTAGCCATAGAAGTCTACAATTTTAAATTTCGGCGAAGCCCCTAGAATCCGGAAGGCCGAATTGGGGCACTATATACGCCTTGGTCGGGCAAAGCCGATTTATCACCTAAAGCGGAAAATCTTTAAGGATTTTAGTACCTCTCGAACAGCGACCAGTTCTCGCAACATCACGCCGGTCAGTTTTCGGCTTTCTCTACTGAGGTGCTCGTCCGGAAGAACCGGGACACAATCGCAGTAGTTCTCCCTGCGCTACCTTAGCCGATATAATGGAACGTAAGGCACCAAAACAAGGGAGCCGGGCTATCCCAACTGTAGACCCAAGACATGATTTGGAGCTGATGCATATAGTGCTATAATTTTGGGGTGCCGCACTTATTGAAAGTGTTTGGACTTGTAGTTGCCATATTACGGGGCGTCGTTAGAAGCCCCTGGCAAACTGGCCGTACCAAGGTGTACCGATGTAATACCAAATAAACATTTATATGAGAAAAATACTCAAATAAGGATAATAAGCTGATGCTATATATAATATCCATTTGACGAAAAATACGTTTAAGCGTATGTTTACAATGGATGCATTAGGCAGAGATAAAAATAGGACTATTTGACATGTCCTATCCAGGTGCAAGCCGTGTGCGGATAGATGAAGCAGGTATAATGATCGTAAATAGATTCCACCTGGGTATTTCCTTCTGCGCACAACGTCTGTTGCCTCCTTGGGTGTCTCTTCCATATGAGTCTGGCAATAGGCTCTTCTGAGGATGCTGCACTAACGCGGTGTCCTGAAAGGTAAAAGGGAAAGAGTATGAAGGTATTTAGCGGTTACCCGCATTATCGACTGAGTCATTGATGCGCCTCCACCTATTCCCAAGGTATCTTGAGTGCGTAATTGTGTACGCGTGGCACAAATGCTGCTTTGAAGGGGCTTGAGTGGAGGCCAGACTGCTAATCACGATCTTGACGTTTGTGTTGATCCTGTTGCGGGGTGCTCCGGACTCGTTTGACAGTGCTCAAAGTTGTAGCCGGGTTGGTTTGTCGGAGGAGGCCGCATTGCACTTCTGCTGCGAGGGCTGCCGTATGCTCTTCTGTTCGAAGGGAGCGGTCCATATTTCCGTTGACAGTGATGACCCCGCGCGGTCCCGGCATCTTGAGCTTGATATATGCGTAGTGTGGCACCGCATTGAATCTTGCGAATGCGGTCCGCCCGAGCAGTGTGTGGTAGCCGCTGCGGAAAGGGGCAATGTCGAAGATCAGCTCTTCGCTCCTGAAGTTGTCTGGGGATCCAAAGACCACTTCCAATGTTATAGAACCCGTGCAGTGGGCCTCCACTCCAGGAATGACACCTTTAAAGGTGGCTTTGGTGGGCTTGATCCTTGAAGGATCGATGCCAATCTTGCACACTATGTCCTGATAAAGCAGGTTCAGGCTGCTGCCGCCGTCCATAAGGACACGCGTAAGGTGGAAGCCGTCGATGATTGGGTGTAAGACCAATGCGGCTGAACCGCCGTGACGGATGCTGGTAGGGTGATCCCTATGGTCCAAGGTGATCGGACAAGCTGACCATGGGTTGAACTTGGAGGCGACTGGGTCCATCGCATAGACGTCCCGTAGTGCCCGCTTCCGTTCCCGCTTGGGGATGTTGGTGGCGTAGATCATATTGACCGTTTTCTCCTAGGGGGGGGGGGATTTCTTCTGCCCCCCACCCCGTATTCGGACGTCGGGGCTAATCGTCATTGTTGTTGTGCAGCCGGTTGTACGGTTTGTCTTGGTGTGGTTAGCGACTGGGCTTGTTTTCGGCATTTATCTTGCCGGCCTGTTTGAACACCCAGCAGTCTCTATTGGTTTGGTTGGCCGGTTTTTTCAGTGTGCCATGAATTTGGCACGAGCGCTCTAGTATGCGGTCCAGACTGGACGGTCCCTGATTATGTCTTTTGAACGGGTTTTTCCGCTGTCCGGATTTAGGTCCACTGAATCCGGCGTTGACTGCCGTGTCTTCCGTGCTATCGCCATTGTTCCTCTCTTATGTATGTTGCGCCGTGGCTTGCCGTTAGCATCACGGCCGTCCGAAGTGCCGCAATGTGGCGTGGTGCCGCTACGAGCCAACCAACTATCCTCAACCGCACAAAAACAGGACATTAGGGTTGTGAGAGCTGCCATAGACTTGGTTTTTTCTGACCGAGGTGTCGAGCGAGCCACTCATCGCAGATATTATGCTTAAAAGCCGCCAGGGCTTCGGCGTCCGGACAGTCGACTATTTGGTTCTTTTTAGTGAGGAACCGAGTCCAGAATTTCCGGGCTGACTCTCCGGGCTGTTGAGTAATGTGGCTCAGGTCATCAGCTTCTGGTGGTCGCACATATGTGCCCTGAAAGTTGTCAAGGAATGCATCTTCTAGGTTTTCCCAACTGCCAATGGAATTTGCTGGCAGGCTGTTTAACCAGTGTCGGGCTGGTCCTTTGAGCTTAAGGGGGAGATACTTGATGGCGTGTAGATCATCTCCGCGGGCCATGTGAATGTGGAGACGGAAATCTTCAATCCATACTGCGGGGTCTGTTGTGCCATCGTATGATTCGATGTTTACGGGTTTGAACCCTTCTGGGAATTCATGATCCATTACTTCGTTCGTGAAGCAGAGGGGGTGTGCGGCGCCTCTATGCCGGGCTATGTGGCTATGCAGGTTGGATTTGTCTGGGTTGCTATGTTCGGCCCGGCCGGATTTGTTGATGATGTATCCAGCGTGACGGTCGTCGTCGCAGGCTGGGGCACACCCCCTCGATCCGTAGATCGATCTTGGATGTCCTGCTTTATTGTCCAGAATATCTTCCAGGTCGTGCCTGTTGCCCTAAGCCGTAGTGTATCGGTGTGGGGGTGCGGGCTGGTATCCGGTTTTGTCCCGGCCACGGGGTGGCCGGTCAGCCGTTTGGCGTTTGAGTCCATATTCCTCGGCTGCCAGAACTTCAGTCCATCTATCTATGAGCAGGTCTTGATCAGCTTCTAGTTGCTACTACTTCTTCTTCAGGCTCCTTGAAGTGGCTATAAGCCAACGCTTGAAGTGCTCCTGCTCCACGGGATCCCCAGGTACGCCGAACTCATCGTCGCCGAGGCTGATCTCGTCTTCGGAGGGGGCATGTAGTTGTCCTCCTCCGGGTATGCGTCTGTCGCCTGTTCTTCTGGGATGACCTGCTTGTCTTCCTGTTCGGCCTGCTCAAAGGCTGGCTGATCAGGGTTATATTCTTCTTCGGCGCCATCCGGATTATTTTCGCCTCTGGGGCCGGTGTTGCTATGGCGGGGCTTGGAGCGGCGCCAACGATGCCCATTCTTTGATTTTCTTCCCGAGGGGTTATCCTCCATTGCCTCGTCGCCATTAGTTTCCTTTGGAGTATCCACCATATATATATATCATATGAGGAGGTGGTCGTCCACCGCCCGGTGAGCGGTAGCTCCTGTGATTCTCCTACATCGTCGTCCATACCGTCGATGTCTTCGGAGTCAAAGTCAAGCACATCGGTTAGATCATCGATCGTGACAATGAAGTGGGTGGTGGGTGGGCAACGAATTCCGTCGTCGTCTGCTTCCCACTCGAGCCGGATATAGTTCGGCCTGGAGTCTCCTGACAAGGAGAGAGACTTCCATAAGTCCAGCATGTCGCCAAAGGGAGATTGCTGAAAAACGTCCGCCGCGGTGAATTCCATCACCGGAGCCCAACCAGGAACGGTGGGCTCGGGGGCGTGCGGACTGGAACTCGCGTCCGGATATGAATCCGGGGGTCCGGAGTCATAGGTTCCCTCAGGGGTGAAACATGTGTTCGGCTCCATCGCCGATGAAGGTACGGCCTGCGGGGCGGGGTCTAGCCCTCCGTCCTTAGGCGAAGCAACCTGTCCCGGATCTATATCCGAGGCTTCTGCCGGGACGATATCCCGAGCGACATCTGACAGCAGGTCTAAGCCATGCTCGACTGTTCAGCGCTTCTGGCGCTGGCCCAAATCCATTGAAGATCAAGTCTCCGCGGATATTCGCCGTGTAGTTCAGGTTTCCGAACCTTATTTGATGGCCGGGTGCATAGCTATCGACCTGCTCCAAGTGGCCAAGCGAATTGGCCCGCAGCGCGAAGCCGCCGAACATGAAGATCTGTCTGGGGAGGAAAGTCTCACCCTGGACAGCGTCGTTAATGGCGATTGAAGGAACCATCGAGCCTGACAGCGACGTCACAGAGGAACACTCAATGAAAGCACCAATGTCGGTGTCAAAACCGGCGGATCTCGGGTAGGGGGTCTCGATCTATGTGTCAAGGCTGATGGTAACAAGAAGTAAGGGACAGATGTTTACCCAGGTTCGGGTCCTCTCGATGGAGGTAAAACCCTACTTCTTGCTTGATTAATATACTTGATATCGGTAGTACAAGGGTAGATCTACCACGAGATCGTAGAGGCTAAACCCTAGGAGCTAGCCTATGATGGTATGAATGTAATTGTGATCGTCCTTCTAAGGACCAACCTCTCCGGTTTATATAGACACCGGAGAGGGCTAGGGTTTACATGGAGTCGGTTACAAAGAAGGAAATATAATATCCGGATCGCCAAGCTTGCCTTCCACGCCAAGGAAAGTCCCATCCGGACACAGGCCGAAGTCTTGAGTCTTGCATCTTCACGCTTCAATAGTCCGGACGTTGTACACAGTCCGGCTGTCCGAATACCCCCTAATCCAGGACTCCCTCAATCCCCCTTACGTCACAGGGCACACCATAAATTGTTTTTATCCACCGCAAGCTTCTGTTCTCGTGAGATCCCACTTTGGGGCCTTTTCTGGCACTCTGCCGGAGGGGGATTCGATCACGGAGGGCCTCTACAGCAACCTTGCTCCCCTTCCGATGATGTGTGAGTAGTTTACCACTTACCTACGGGTCCATAGCTAGTAGCTAGATGGCTTCTTCTCTATCTTTAATTTTCAATACAATGTTCTCCTCGATGTTCTTGCAGATCTATTCGATGTAATCTTCTTTTGCGGTGCGTTTGTTGAGATCTGATGAATTGTGGATTTATGAATATTATTTTAGTCTTATCTGAACTTTTTATGCGTGATTAATATACCTTTGTATTTCCCTCCGATATATCAATATGGGCTGACCAATTAAATTGGTTTATCTTGCAATGGGAGAGGTGCTTTGTGATGGGTTCAATCTTGCGGTGTCCTCACCCAGTGACAGTAGGGGTAGCGAGGCATGTATTTGTATTTTTGCCATCAAGGATAAAAAGATGGGGTTTTTAACAAATTGAATCTATCCCTCTACATCATGTCATCTTGCTTGAGGCGTTACTCCGTTCTTGCTAACTTAATACACTAGATGCATGCTGGATAGCGGTTGATGTGTGGAGTAATAGTAGTAGATGCAGGCAGGAGTCGGTCTACTTGTCACGGACGTGATGCCTATATTCATGATCATTGACTTATATATCGTCAAAACTTTACGATTTTCTATCAATTGCTCAACAGTAATTTCTTCACTCACCATATGTGTTCTTTCAGTAGAGAAGCTTCTAGTGAAAACTATGGTCCCCAGGTCTGTTTCTCATCATATATTTTCAGATCTATAAAACCAAAAACCCCAAAATACCTTGATGCAATTTATTTATATTTACTTTATTTTTCCTTTTACTTATCTTTTTATCTATCTCTATTAGATCTCACTCTTGCTAGTGACCGTGAAGGGATTAACAACCCCTTTTTCGTGTTGTGTGCAAGTGTTTGTTACTTTGTGCAAGTGCGTCTATTGGGGAATTGCTTGTACCTCCTACTAGATTGATACCTTGGTTCTTAACTGAGGCAAATACTTATTTTACTTTGCTGCATCACCCTATCCTCTTCAAGGGTAAAATAAGCGCAAGCTCAAGAAGTAGAAGGAAGTATTTCTGACGCCGTTGCCGAGGAGGTTCTACATCAAGCCTACCAAGTTCCTATCATAAACTCTCATCTCTTGCATTACATTATTTTCCATTTACCCCTCGTTTTCCTCTCCCCTGCTTCTAAAACATTTTCATAAAAAAATATTTGCCTTTATATTTGCCTTCTTTACGTTCTTCTTTTCGTTTGCTTGTGTGCTAGATTACTTGCTTGCCTTGTTATCATGGCTAGTCCATCTATCATAGGTTTTACTACGGAGGGTGGGGTTCTTAATTTCAAACAAAGGGGAGGAGAGATTTTAAAAGATGTTTGGTGTGGAATTTGTGATTCTCAGAATAGATCTACTCCTAAGAAATCCGCTACCGTTCTTCTTCGAAATTTTTATCTGGGTGTTACTACTTGGTATAGATTTGTGCTATACACTATCACTAGGGGTAATTTATAGGGTAGTCACCATGTTGATGCTTACAATGCTATGGTAAATTTGGTGGGATCACCACCAACCATAATTAATGAAACAACTTTAACTTTCGAACATGTGATGCAAAGGGTTGATATCATTGAAAATAAACATTCTACCTTAGAGATTATTGAAAATTTGGATAAAAAGATCCATAATCATATTACACAATTTGGATCCAAGGAAGGAATCACCTTAAAACTCTAAAGGCGAAAGAGCCTATAATTAATGAAAGGGGAAAACAAGGATCCGCTACAATCGATAAGCTAGAAGATATTATTACCAATTTGGGTTCCGCTTTTTCCACTGTCAAGAATATTCCAAATTTTTCTCCTAATAAAAATATCAAGTTTATCTATGTTCCTAGAAATAAGGGTGAATCATCTAGTAAAGGAAACGAGGATCTTAAGATGATAGGTATTTGCCCTAGATTCATCAGTATTATTAAGGAACCAATCTCGGCGAACGAATTTCTTGATTTTCTACCTAGAAGTGTGATCATCAACAAACCTAATGAAATCCCTAACGAGTATGGATGTATAATTGAGGAATTGAATACCAAAGATGACAATGCCTATATCTTTGCATTATGCCAAGCTAGGGGCATAAAACAATAGCGCTTGTTGGGAGGCAACCCAATTTTATTTTGTGTTTTTTTTGCTTCTATTTTTCAATAAATACACAATATTACTTCTGTAATAATTTTTTTTGGTGTTTTAATTACTGTTTGAGCCAAGTAAGACCTTTGGGATGCTTTGGTATATCGTTGATTTGATTTTGCTGAAAAACAGGAACTTTTGCGCCAGTAGCAGAATTGTTAAAATTCACTAGAGCGTGTAAAAAATATGAATATTTTAGACAAGCTTGATATATAAATTGCCTATGTTGTCCTAATTTTTCTGACTTTTTATAGTTACATAAGTAATATTCGAGTCTTTACAGACTATTTTTTTGACAGATTTTGTTTTCAATGTGTTGTTTACTTATTTTTATGAATATATGGTTAGTATCGGGGGGTATGAACCATGGAGAAGTTATAATACAGTAGATATAACAAAGATTTAAAATTGGTATGAGTTCACAAAAGTAGCTAAAAGTGGAGATTGTTTTATCTTACTAACGGATCTCATGAGTTTTTTGTTGAGTTTTGTGTTATGAAGTTTTCAAGTTTTGGTAAGGATTTGATGGACTATGGAATAAGGAGTGGCAAGAGTCTAAGCTTGGGGATGCCCAAGGCACCCCAAGGTAATATTCAAGGACAACCAAGCATCTAAGCTTGGGGATGCCCCGGGTGGCATCCCCTCTTTTTTCTTTGATCCATCGGTAAATTTACTTGAGGCTATATTTTTATTCACCACATGATACATGTTTTGCTTGGAGAGTCTTGTATTATACAAGTCTTTGCTTTTCTAGAATCATCCTTCCTGTACACACCTTTTGAGAGGGACACACATTAATTGTGAATTTATTAGAATACTCTATGTGCTTCACTTATATCTTTTGAGCTAGGCAGTTCTAGTGCTTCATTTATATATTTTTAGAGCATGGCGGTGGTTTTATTTTGTAGAGATTGATGAACTCTCATGCTTCACTTATATTATTTTGATAATCTTGAAAATAATATATCTTAGGTTATGAATTTGGTCCTAATATCATGGGTATCCAAGAGGGGTATAATAAAAACTTTCATAAAGAGCATTAAATATATGAGAAGTTTGATTCCTTACATTTGTTTTGAGTTATAAAGATGGTGATATTAGAGTAATGCTAGAGAGTAATTGTGGGTTAGTAGAAATACTTTTGTTAAGGTTTGTGATTCCCGAAGCATGCACGTATGGTATATCGTTATGCGCTAAAGTTAGAGCAAGATTTATTATTGATTGTCTTCCTTATGAGTGGCGGTCGAGGACGAGCGATGGTCTTTCCCTACTAATCTATCCCCTAGGAGCATGTGTATTAGTAATTCACTTTGATGGCTAATATGTTTTTGCAATAAGTATGTGAGTTCTTTATGACTAATGTTGAGTCCATGTATAATATGCACTCTCACCCTTCCACCATTGCTAGCCTCTCTAGTACAGCGGAACTTTCAGCGGTGCATTAAACCCACCATATATCCTTCCTCAAAACAACCACCATACCTACCTATTATGGCATTTCCATAGCCATTCTGAGATATATTGCCATGCAAATTCCACCGTTTTGTTTACTATGACACATACCATCATTGTCATATTTCTTTGTGTGATCATATAGTTGACATAGTATTTGTGGCATGGACACCGTTCATATTTTCTATACAAGTTACACTAGACCATTGCACATCCCGGTACACAACTGGAGGCATGCATATAGAGTCATATTTGTGTTCTATTATCGAGTTGTAATTCTTCAGTTGTAAGTAAATAAAAGTGTGATGATGATCATTATTAGAGGAAAGGATGATCGAAGATATTATTCCTTCACAAGTTGGGATGAGACTCTGGACTTAAAATAAAAAAGAGGCCAAAGAGCCCAAAAGAAAAAAAAAGAAAAAAAGATAAAAAATGAGAGAAAAAGAGAGAATGGACATGTTACTATCCTTTTCCACACTTGTGCTTCAAAAATAGCACCATGTTCTTCATGATAGAGAGTCTCGTATTCTATCACTTTCATATACAAGTGGGAATTTTTCATTATAGAACTTGACTTGTATATTCCAATGATGGGCTTCCACAAATTGCCCAAGGTCTTCGTGAGCAAGAAAGTTGGATGCACACCACTTAGTTTTCTTTTGAGCTTTCAAACACTTATAGCTCTAGTGCATCTCTTGCATTGCAATCCGTACTCACTTGCATCGATATCAATTGATGGGCATCTCCATAACCCATTAATTTTCCTAGTTGATGTGAGACTTTCTCCTTTTTTTTCTTCTCCTCACAACCTTCAGCATAATCTATTCCACGTATAGTGCTATATCCATGGCTCATGCTCATGTATTGCGTGAACGTTGAAAAAGCTTGAGAGCATTAAAATTATAAAACAACTGCTTGGCTTGTCATTGGGGTTGTGCATGATAAATACTTTACGTGATGAAGATAGAGCATGACAAGATTATATGATTTTGTAGGGATAACTTTCTTTAGCCATGATATTTTCAGAAGACGTGATTGCTTTATTAGTATGCTTGAAGTATTATGTTTTTATATCAATATTAAACTTTTATTTTGAACCGTATGGATCTGAATATTCATGCCATAAAAAGAAAAATTACGTTGATAAATATGTTAGGTAGCATTCCACATCAAAATTTTAGTTTTTATCATTAAATCCACTCAACGACGAGCATGAATTAAGCTTGGGGATGCTTGATACGTCTCCAATGTATTTATAATTTTTGATTATTCCATGCTATTATATTATCCATCTTGGATGTTTTATATGCATTAATATGCTATTTAATATCAATTTTTGGGACTAACCTATTAACCTAGTGCCCAGTGCCAACTGCTATTTTTTCCTTGATTTTGTCTTCTACAGAAATCAAAAACTTAGTCTAGATGGAATGAAACTTTTTGAGGACTTCTCTTGGACCAGAAGACAACCACAAAGCTTCAGGAAGAGGCCATAAGACCCACGAGGGAGCCACAAGCCGTTAGTGCATGCCCCTAGGCTTGTGGGCCCCTCGCAGCTCTTCTAACCCTAATATTTGCTCTATAAATACCCAAATATTCCCCTTACATAGAAGGGAACATCAAAAATACTTTTCCACCATCGCAAGCTTCTGTTCTCGTAAGATCCCATCTTGGGGCTTTTTCTGGCACTCTGATTGGAGGGGTACTCGATTACAAAGCGTCGGCATTCTGGGAATGGGGGTCCCCAGACTTGCCTGCTTGCGGCCCACGGCATGGCTCCACCAGTGGCCCAGCACAGCCCGTCTTCATCAACCAACACTCAAGACCCTTGAGGGAGCCCTGGATTAGAGGGTATCCGGACAGCCGGACTATATGCTCTGTCCGGACTGTTGGAGCATGAAGATACAAGACTCAAGACTCCATCCCGTGTTCGGATGGGACTCTTCTTTGCTTGGAAGACAAGCTTGGCGATCCGGATATTATATTTTGTTCCTTGTAACCGACTCCATGTAAACCCTAGCCCTCTCCGGTGTTTATATAAACTAGAGAGGTTGGTCCTTAGAGGGACGATCATAATCATAATCATCATAGGCTAGCTTCTAGAGTTTAGCCTCTACGATCTCGTGGTAGATCTACTCTTATACTACTCATATCATCAATATCAATCAAGCAGGAAGTAGGGTTTTACCTCCATAGAGAGGGCCCGAACCTGGGAAAACATTGTGTCCCTTGCCTCCTGTTACCATCAGCCTAAGACGCACAGATCGGGACCCCCTACCCGAGATCCGCCGGTTTTGACACCGACATTGGTGCTTTCATTGAGAGTTCCACTGTGTCGTCGCTGCAAGGCTTGATGGCTCCTTCAATCATCAACAACAACGCGGTCCAGGGTGAGACTTTTCTCCCCGGACAGATCTTCGTGTTCGGGCGGCTTCAAGACCGCAGCCAATTAAGCTGGCCACCGGAGCAGATCGACAACCACGCCCTCGCCACCGTGCCGAGTTCGAACCTGAACTACACGGCCGATATCCGCGGAGACTTGATCTTCGACGGGGTTGGGACTGCGCCAGGAGCGCCGGACAATCACGACGAGCACGGCTTAGACCTGCTGTCAGACAATGCTCGGGATATCACCCCTGCAGTAGCCTTGGTCCTAAATCCAGAACAGATCGCGTCGCCCAAGGATGGGTGGATGGAGCCCGTCCTGCAAGCCGCACACTCATTGGCGGTAGAGCCGAACACAGGCCTCACCTCTAAGGAAGCCTGTGACACCGGACCCCCGGACTCGTATCCGGCTGTAGGTTCCAGTCCACGCGCTCCCGAGCCCGCCGAACCTGGTTGGGCTCCGGTAATGGAGTTCACCGCTGCGGATATCTTCTAGCACTCGCCCTTTGGTGACGTGCTGAACTCTTTAAAGTCTCTCTCTTTGTCAGGAGACTCTCGACCGAACTATGTCCGGCTCGAGTGGGAAGCAGGCGACAAAGGAATTCGTTGCCCACCCACCACCCACTTCATAGCCACTGTCGATGACTTAACCGACGTGTTTGACTATGACTCCGAAGACATCGACGGTATGGACGACGATGCAGGAGAAGAACAGGAACTACCGCTCACAGGGCGGTGGATGGCCACCTCCTCATATGATATATATGGTGGGCACTCCGAAGAAAGCCAATGGCAATGAGGCAATGGAGGATAACCCCTCAGGGAAGAAAGCTAAGCATGGGCGTCGTCAACGCTGCTCCAAGCCCCGCCACAACAATTCCTGCACAGGAGACGAAACCAAACCGGATGGTGACAAAGATGAATACAACCCCGAGCAGCCAGCCTTCAAGTAGGCCGGACTGGCCACAGTCGGACACTTGGAAAGGAATAACTATATGCCTCCCTCCGAAGATGAGGTAAGCCTCGACAATGGCAAATTCGGCGTGCCTGAGGATCCAGTGGAACAAGTTCACTTCAAGCGACGGCTCATGGCCACGGCAAGGAGCCTGCAACGGAAGCAACAACAGCTTAAAGCTGACCAAGATTTGCTCGTGGACAGGTGGACCAAGGTCCTGGCCACCAAAGAATACAGACTCGACCGCCCCGACAAAGGGCACACATGGCATAATTTGCTACCTCAACCTAAGCAGGAGAACCCAAGGCACACACCCCAACGTCAACACACCATAACGGTCCACGACAATACGAAGGAAACACGAGGAGGCATCCTCAAGCCTCGGCGCAATCGTCATAAACGTCAAGTCAGGGAAGTTGGTGTCGAATTCAGCGGTCCCCAGTCAGTTCAGCGGAAAAAGAACAGCTCAAGCCTATCCGGCCCGAGCAGTGTACTCGATCAACCATGTGAAATTCATGGTACTCCTATAAGGACTGCCAAACATACCAATAGAGAATGCTGGATCCTCAAAACAAAGCGGCCGGTCGTACGCCGAAAACAATGAAGGGAGGTTTCCAACAACCAAAGACCAATCAGACATAGCGAAGTCAAAATAAGGTCCTCCACAGCACAAAAGTACGGCCGATCTTCCCCGATCATGTCGACCGTCCGGACAACATCAACCACATCAATTTAATTGCACTACCTCTAGACCCAGTAGTCTAGGGGCTCTATCTCACATAAGCCCCCGCGGGTATGAAACCATAAATAACATCTTCTAAAGGATGCCAGGTACAAAGGCCAAGTTTTATTGGCCCACCACTCTAACGGTTGTCTTCTGATCACCAAACAAATACCACACCAAAGAATAAGTCTTTGGCACTTTCCCCTCATACAGTAATTACCATCTGTTACCGGGACGAACCACGTTGACTAGATTCCACGTGGTAAACCATTACGCCAGCCCCGTGTGATATAGTCACATCTATGGGCAAGGCCGAACCACACCCTTAGAGCGGAAATCATACCTTTGCCGAAGTAGCGAGTCATGCCTGCCTATCAAACTTTGACATGCCAGCCAACTATCCGGACACCAACTGAGGAGTCCGTGCTATTTTACAGAATAACGACTGGGTTAGCCAGGCTCCGATCAGGCACCCTCGGTCCAACCACAAGAGGACGTTCAGCTGCCCTCAAGTATTTGCCTTTACAAACTAACTTTGACGCAGAACAGCATTGGCAACGTGGAATCAGCCTGGACACACAAGGGCAGGAACACACAAGTAAATTCCCCGCCCCCCAAGGAAGGCAGTCCGGATTCACTTCAGATCCACTCACAACCTCCTCCAGTCCGGCCACCATAGGTTCCGCCAAAAACACCTATTTTCATAATCATGAACCGTACTCATATGCATAGACATATCATCCTACTACAGTGCGTAGATTTAAATAACACTTACCGGCTGTCATTCTTCATTAGACGCCACTTTTTCGCCCTAAACGGCACTCGTACGTCGTATTAGGCCCCACTATACCAGGGGCTTCAGAATACTCCTAATACGACAAAGTCCAGCCACCCTCCTGGTCGCTCGGCACCCCGAACTTATAGCACTATATGCATCAGCTCCGAATCATGTCTTTGGTCATTAGTTGGGTTTGTCCGGCTCCCATGTTTTGGTACCTTACGTTCCGCTCTATCGGCTAAGGTAGCGCTGGGAGAACTTCTGCGATTGTGTCCCGGTTCTTCCGGACGAGATCCTCAGTAGAGAAAGCCGAAAACTGACTGTCATGATATGACGAGAGCTAGTCAGCTGTTCGATAGTTGTAAAATCCTTAAAGATTTATTCCGCACAATGCCATTATAAATGCAAAGTGCGAAGGGTCGGTCTTCCGATCAAGCGCCGATAGAGCCCCCAGTTCGGCCTTCCGAACACCAGGGGCTGCGCCCACCATACTCGAAATCCTATGGCTAAGTGAGAGTGGTAAAGCCTTATAGTCTGATTGCCTGGTTCGTAGTGAGGAACACCTCCTCAAAAGGACCGAACAATGGGATAAAGAGTGTTCAGATATGTCACGAACACCCCCGTACTTTTTACGTGGGGGCACCAGCCGACGACTGGCCAACTCTCAGGTTTTATGTACACTAAACGGCCGCACAGGAAGAACAAGCGTTCACATAAACAGGGAATAAATAATAAAAGTGTGATTTTCCCACATTACAACGACACGACAGCCTTCAGGTAAATATAGTGTCTTTAGCACACTTGTCCGCCACAAGGCGGGCCCCTTTAAGGACACCCTCATAGTACAACTCGGGCTTGCGATGCTCCTTACCCTGCGGTGGCCCTTCAGTCATCAACTTCTCAGCATCAAGCTTCCCCCAATGCACCTTCGCGCGGGCAAACGCCATGCGCGCACCCTCTATGCAAACCGATCGCTTGATGACATCGTGCTGAGGGAAAGCTCCACCAATCCGCTTCACGAGTCCGAAGAAACTCCTTGGAATGGGCCCCTCGGGCCACAGCCGGATAACCAAGTACTCCATGGCTAGTTCGGCCGCATGGTGTAGTTCGACCAGCTACTTCAGCTGATCGATAAAGGGCACCGGATAATTTGGCGCCAAATACTGCGACCAGAAATCCCTCTCCGCAGACTTCTTATCCTCAGTATGGTAGAACTGGGCAGCATCTGATATGCTGCATGGCAGGTCTGCAAACACACCTGGAGATACAAGAATCCAGGTTGTCGCTTAGAGCCACATTACTATGAAAAGATGTCCCTGAATACAAAAGGCCTTACTAGCCGCAACCTTCTGTGCCTCCTGAATATCCTTCAGAGCACCGCGGGCTTCTGCCCGAGCATCCTCCGTGGTTTGGAGAGCTTGAGCGAGTTCGGATTCTTTCCCTGCTAAACTCTGCTCCAAGGCATCACTTTTCTTCAGAGCCTCCTCAAGATCTCTCTCAGCTTCGATGAACCTGCCCTCGTGTTTCTCACGAAGCGCCTGTTCGGCGTCAGCCTTCTCGTTGGCATCGGCCACGGCCTTCTTCAGTGCCTCAAATTCGGCACTTGCTCCTAGAGCATACAATAAAAATACTTTTCATCAGGCACAATTACTCATTCGTGCCGAATTCAAGACAAAGTTTCAACATACCTTGCTTGTCCTCTAATTGCTTCTTCACACGGCCAAGTTTCTCTTCAGCCCGTTCCAGACTCTGCTTTAGACCGGACACCTCCGCATTATGAGCGGCGGTCTTCTCTACAGACGTCTGTTTTAAAACAAAGGGATATACGTCATTGACAAAGGCTCCTGCTAAAGCGGATGATTTGATCCCATGTCCGACTTTTCCTCTCTCTTTCACCGGACAGTGCATCAGGGGCTACTACTCATACTGTGACAATTTCCAAATGATTTGCAATAATATACCTCAAAGGCCTTTATAAGGCCAAGGCAGGACTCATTCAGCCCGCTCTCGGCGGACTGAATCTTTTCAATCACCGCACCCATGAGGGTCCGATGTTCATCGACGATAGACGCGCTCCTTAACAAAGTCGATAGACCGCCCGACAACTCTACTTGGAGAGAGGTTGCTGGCGGAGTAGGCAAGCCTCCGCCAGTCAAAGGTGGCTGCTCGCCCGATCCTGGAGCCTTAAAGATCTCCAAGACCGTGTCCGGCTGTGGTCCGAACACGAGATCGCCCCTGCCGTCGACACGCCTGGGGGCCATCGCTCCTGTGTGTCCGGCTCCAGAGATATACACCCCCTGGTCCGGGTCCTATTGAGATTACATCTCAGTGTCGCGCCTGGACTTTGGGGAAGGGGCCTCTGGATGTGTCTCGCTCGCCAAAGCATCTGAGCTCAGCGAATCCTCCGATGAGGACTGTTTGGCGCGAGACCTCGCCGGGCTGTACGAAATATGGTGACAGTTAAAATTACTATACACAAACAACCCCGGACGCATATGCATGTTCGGATTTTGTATACTTACGACTTCTCCAGGGGATAGGCCCTGGGATCCCACTCCGGGCTGCTATCGGCAGCCGTGGTTGATGCCTCTGGGAGGGAACCTCTCCCCCTATTAGGAGGTTTGGCCTCCAGGGATGAGGAAGCCGTCCTTTTCTTCCCACCTCCTGCGGGAGGCTTGTCTTCCTCTGCTTCCTCCTCTTCGTCTTCGGAAGAAGGATGGTCGCTGGAATCTTCGGATTTTGTGTCTGAAGCATCACGACGACGGAGGCCACTCCGGGTCTTTTTGACCTTCTTGGAGGCCTCTTTCTTTGGCACCTCGTAAGGCGCTGGGACCAGCATCTTCGTCAGAAGAGGTCCGGCCGGTTGCTCCGGCAGCGGGGCCGGATAATGTATCTGCTCCACCTTTTTTATCCATCCCTAGGGTTATGATAAAACATGATAAAAGTGTCTCCCTCCGGACATGCCAACTGAAGCATGAATGGACAGAGCATAGCTATAACTTACCGGGCTTGCAGAATGGGATAATTGATACCCACGATCCTCGGCGGAGCTTGGACATGATTTGCCGGACTTAAAGAGCACCTTCCAGATATCCTTCTGGTGCTCGGTTGGGTCGTACTCCCACAAATTGCAGGCTCGACGCTGGCAAGGGAGAACCAGGCGAACTAACATCATCTGGACTACGTCGACGAGTTTGACATCCTTGTTGACCACACTCTGGAGGCGCGTCTGGAGTAGTGACAGCTCATCGGACGAGGACCAGTTCAGGCCCTTCTTGGGCCAGGACGTGAGCTGCAGTGGGGCTCCGGATCTGAACTCAGGAGCCGCAACCCATTTTTTGCCGCGCTGTTCGGTGATATAGAACCATTGATGCTGCCACTCCTTGACGGAGTCATTGAAGGCACCCGTCAGCCATATAACCTTTGGCATCTTTCTCACCATGGCGCCACTCACCACCTTGGGCTTCACATTGAAAATCTTTAGCCATAGCCGAACTGAGGAGAAATTCGGAGAAAAGCTGCACACTCGACGATGAACGTCGAGATGTTAAGGAAAGAATTGGGAGACAGATCATGAAAATCAATCCCGTAATAATACATAATACCGCGAACGAATGGGTGGAGGGGAAACCCGAGCTCGCGGACAAAATGAGGAAGAAACATGACTCTCTCGTGGGGCTCCGGAGTAGGGACAATCTGTCCCGCCGACGGAAAACGGTGGCCACTCTTTTTGGCCAGGTACCAGCCTTTCGGAGTCTCTTGATATCCTTCTCCTAGACGGTTGAGGCCATCCATTTGCCTCCTGCTCTAGATCTGGACAACTTCGGAGAACCTCTCTTCGGTGGAGAAGAAGAGTGCTTGGGCTCTAGGGCTCGAGCGGACGGGAATGGACTAGTAGGGGGAAAAGGCGTCGGTAGAGAGGGAGAGATCTTATCTCTTTATAGGGGCAGTAAAGCTTTTGCGCCTCCCCACTTGCCTAGTGGAACCCGCTCATTCTCCACTCACTGTAATTAGCGGTGCGTTTGGGTTACCCGTACCCGTATTGATGAGAATCCCGCAATAAGGGGACACGATCTCTACTTCGGCCAGACGTGTAGAGGAAACCGCCTCGAGATATGCGCTGAGGCAGGTTTTGGAAAACGGTTCAAATAATGACTCGACCGTAGTATCATGTCGCTTTGTCCAAAGTTGTCGGCAGACAGTGCTTGTTAAATATCATGCTCTCTATAATGGTATGTGAAGATCACCTTGCAGAGCCAGACACTATTCGTCATAACAGGTACTTTGGAGTATTCGGAGATGGAACCCGCCTTGCAATGCCGAAAACAAAACTGCGCGCCGGACTCATCATCATTGAAGACTGGTTCAGGGGCTACTGAGGGAGTCCTGGAGGGGTATCCGGACAGCCGGACTATTTGCTCTGTCCGAACTGTTGGAGTGTGAAGATACAAGACTCAAGACTCCATCGTGTGTCCGGATGGGACTCTCCTTTGCGTGTAAGACAAGCTTGGCGATCCGTATACTATATTTCCTTCCTTGTAACCGACTCTGTGTAAACCCTAGCCCTCTCCAGTGTCTATATAAATCGGAGAGGTTGGTCCTTAGAGGGATGATCATAATCATAATCATCATAGGCTAGCTTCTAGGGTTTAGCCTCTACGATCTCGTGGTAGATCTACTCTTGTACTACTAATATCATCAATATCAATCAAGCGGGAAGTAGGGATTTACCTCCATCGAGAGGGCCCAAACCTGGGTAAACATTGTGTCCCTTGCCTCATGTTACCATCAGCCTAAGACGCACAGATCGGGACCCCCTACCCGAGATCCGCCGGTTTTGACACCGACAACCCTCGCGAGGGGCCAAGCCTCATGAGGCGGACGACACAAGGTGTCACAGCCCTAGATTAGACCTTGCCTATCTTTGCATAAGCATCCATGCATCATGTTTAAATTTTATGAAACTTGAAATGGGGATTGCCGAAACTCTAGCATCAAAGGAATTCACTAGGTTCAACTAAAATATTTTCAGTGAATCCAAATGGCTTTCAAAAATGTTCATCATTTCTGGAAAATGCTAGAACCATAACCAGAGGTATTGCACATTTTTCCATGACATATTTGGTCACTGAATTAAATCATATAGTATTTGCAATTGGGCATTTAAAATGCTATATATTATTTTAATTGCTCAATTAATTCTGAACTTAAGTGTGGACTGCTAGGAATAATCCTAACAGATCCCACAACTATTTTCAGGATTTTTGGAAACGTTTTTGCATTTTTAATAAAGCCACAAACTTACAGAAAAATAGAAAAAGAAAAACAAAGCAAAGTAGAGGCTTACCTGGCACCCACCAGGCAAGCCCACCTGCCGGCCCAGCCCAGCCACCGCTCCAGCGAGTTACTTGGCTTGGCCCGGCAGGCAGCCAGGTGCTCGATGTCGGCAGCAGAGCGCGCCACGCAGCTGCCCGCCGCCCTGCTTCCTCCCCTCGCCATTCTGCCGCCCTGGGTCGGTCACCCACTCCTCCCCCGAGCTCGCAGACACGCCCCTTCCTTCCCAGCTCCTCTCCCTCGCTCGCCCACACAACGGCCGACGCTGCCGCGCCCGCGCCACTGTGATAACCACGCCCGCCGTCGAGTTGGTCGCCGGAGGAGGAAACCCGCACCTCTCCGCCGTCCCTGGCCTTGCCGGCGACGAGCCCTGGGTGAACTCCGGCGAGTTTGACCCGGTTTGGACCCTAGTTTCACCCCCCTGAGTCACCGACGAGTGGGCCCAGGCCCCAGCTAATCCTAGATTAGTTTTTAATTAAGTTTAACTACTCCACTGACAATTTTAGTTAGTAGTAGTTTAACACTAATTAATTTAGATTAGTTAGTTAGTCACTGACGTGTGGACCCCACACATCAGGTTTGACCTGGACCGTGCCTGTTGACCGCTGATGTCACAGTGACGAATGCTGACGCAGTAATTGTTTTCTGGATTTAAAATAATTCAGGAAATTCCAGAAAATGATCTAAACTTCTAAAATTCATAGAAATTCTACCGTAACTCCAAATTAAATAATTTATATATGAAAAATGATCAGAAAAATCCAATCTATCCATCTGTATCATTTTCATGCATGTTAGAACAACTTATAGCTGCTGTTTAGCACAAGACATATAAATGGCATTTAAACCTTCACATATGGAGTTTGATTTTGAATCTTGGATTCAAACCAACTCCATTTAACCTGCTGCTAGTTGCATTAGTTCAAACCACATCATATTGCCATGTCATGATCATGCATCATATTGTGCATTGCATTGATTGTGTTTCCTTCTGTGTTGCCGGTATTTGTCCCCTCTCGTTAGATGTGATACTGACGACGAGATCGATGACACCAATGAAGAACTATATTATCTTCAGAAGTGCCAGGCAAGAAAAAACCCCTTGTTCATTCCGATACAATCCTACTCTCTCGCTCCTGCTCTCTTTTACTGCATTAGGACAACAACAATTCATCTGTTACTTGCTGGGGTAGCTGAACCCCTTTATCCTCTGCATGACCTATCATTGCCAAAGTAAATAGATGAAACCCACTAGCATGAGTAGGAGTTGTTTGAGCCCTGATGTGCCTACTCATTCATGCTTGTTTGTCATGCCTGCTAAGTCTTAGAGTTGAGTTAGGTATGATTCATCGGGGATGAATCATAGGTGTGTGAACATGTCCTACTGTGTGTGAGCTAAGTGTGTGAACACGATTTGGTGAAGGTAGCGATGAGAGGCCATGTAGGAGTACATGGTGGGTTGTCTCATTGATGCCGTCCTCAGGAACTGAGTTCTGTGTTTGTGATCCATGAAACAGTTACTACCACGCATTGGGACCGAAACCAATGGACCCTCTCGTCTTCTTAATCACCATTGTCCTCTGTTCAGGAGTTGCAAGTAGTTTCTGGTGTTTGTAGTATGCTGGAGGCCGTGGGCAGCACTGACCGGAGGGGTGGTCTGTGATGCGGTAGGCATGTGGCCGGGTATACCGGGCGCCCGTTTGGTGTCACTGAACCCTGTACACAACGTTCGGGGTCGTATGTGGAAACCTCGGCTGGACTCCCTGCGGATGGAACCTGAATAGGCGATAAACCTGGACTAGAGACTTGAGTGTTTAGGTAGGTCGTGGCTGATACCCACGTTGGGCTTCCGCTTGAAGGTTGCCGAGTACATGTCGTGTAAACGGCGGTAAGTGGTGAGAGCGTGTGTGAAGAAGTACACCCCTACAGGGTTAACATCATCTATTCGAATAGCCGTGTCCGCGGAAAAGGACTTCTAGGTTGCCTGTACAGTTCATAGACAAGTGAAAGTGGATACTTTAAAATGCGCAAGATAAGCGTGAGTGCTATGGATGGCGTTCTCGTAGGGAGACGGAAGCGGATCCATAGTGGTGTTTTGATATGGTGAATATGTGGACTCGTGCGCCACCTCAAAAGAGTTACTTGCAATGTAGTTTAGGATAGCCACCGAGTCAAAGCTGGCTTGTCTGCAGTTAAACCCCACCATCCCTTTGTTGATAATGATGCATATGTAGTTAGTTACGATGTAAGTCTTGCTGGGTACATTTGTACTCACGTTTGCCTATTTTATGTTTTTGCAGAGAGACTTCAGTCTAGCTAGTAGTTCCACGTGGACTTTGATGTTTAGCTTGTTACCTCAGCTACGATCTTGTGCCCTCGGCAGGATCTGGTAGATAGTCAGGCTTTCCAGCCTACTTCATTTGTAGATGTCTGTACTCAGACATGATAAGCTTCCGCATGTGCTTGATCTGTATGCTCTGAATGTTGGGTCATGAGACCCATGCTTGTAATATCCCGCTCCTCAGAGCCTATTGAATAAAATACTTGAGTCGTAGAGTCATGTTGTGATGCCATGTTGTATTTGCACATATCGAGCATATTGTGTGTATGTTACTGAAATGCTTGGTATGTGTGGGATCTGACTATCTAGTTCTTTATCCTTAGTAGCCTCTCTTACGGAAATGTCTCCTAGTGTTTCCATCGAGCCATGGTAGCTTGCTACTGCTCCGAACACTTAGGCTGGCCGGCATGTGTCCTTCTTCGTTCTTGTGTACATCCCTCGGGAAATGTCACGCGATGAATACCGGAGTCCTATTAGCCCGCCATACCGATTCACGGAGTCCTGCTAGCCCGTGCTACAGCCTGGATTCACTCGTGATGACCGACACTTCGATCTTTGGGTCATGGATGCTGTCCTCGTAAGTTTGTGCCACTTTGGGTATACGACTAGCCATGTCAGCCCGGGCTCCTTATCATATTGATCCTAGCGACACTATCATATACGTGTGCCAAAAGGCGCAAACGGTCTCGGGCAAAGGTAAGGCGACACCCGTGGGAATACCATGCGTGAGGCCGCAAAGTGATATGAGGTGTTACATGCTAGATCGATGTGGCATTGAGTCGGGGTCCTGACAGCTTTGGTATCAGAGCCAGACTAGGATTACCAAGCCAAACTGGTCGAAGTTGAGTCTAGAAATTCTTTAGTTATATAAGGGAATTGATTGTGGGATGGAATGTAAGGCTCTTTTTACTCCTTATACCTTATGCCCTTCTGATCCGAGTCATCTTATCTTTCCTACGGGGTTAAGAAATTAGTTTTTCTCTTCTTTCTACCAGGATCATGTGTTACTAATCCGTAGACTTATAAGATTGTTGGACTTAAGCCTCAGTTCAGTTCCTACTATCTCCATGTATTCACAGTTGATCTCAGATCTTGGATATTATGATGATTGAGTGGTTAGGCCACCATTTTTGTTACAGGATGTCTTAAATCCTTTTGAGCATTTACAGCTGTTATGCTGTCCGAGTCATCCCAGGTCTCTAAACAATCTTATGCACTTGCAAATCCTTTCCCTCTGGTTTTGATGTTCCATTGGGCCAGGTTAATCACACTAATTGCTGAGTTGAGGTATTCTATTGCCTCGACATATATGTTGGAGTTCTTATTATGACCCTATGTGTCTTAGGGGATCATCTAGTAATCTAGCCATGATTTGTGTCCCAGTGTGATGATTCCGGCCTTTATTCTCGAAAGCATCCCGTGATGCCACTTAGTAGTAGGTATTCTACTTTTGGGTTTCTGAACTCGAGATTCACACTACTTATTTCATGTTGATAGTGTTTGCTAGTTCCTTCAGGATGTTAGTAACCTTTGCGATAGTCCTCGAGGTTTGTGGTATTTCCTTCTTCCAAATACTATGAACCATTTATGGCAGAAGTTCTTTGAACCAAAAGATTACAACAAAAGTGCTCTCGATGAGTTCTCGATTCTATGTTGTGACTCTGTCAGTCCTACCTTCTATGCATGGGTTCTGGAAGAAACCTGATGAACTTGGTTCGACATACTAATCTATGCATCCACAACTCAGAAAGTTATATGTTCCTTGAGTTGTTCTTTTTAGGTATATTCTGACCCCCGTATATCATTTGATAGTCAAGAGTATGCGTGCGTTCGTTCATCGATACCTATTACTCTTGTGGTCCGTCAAGCCATTCTAGTTCAGAATTACTAGGAGAAACAAAGTCCAGTACCTCATCCATTTCTATGATTGGGTCAAAGCAGTTGTATTCCGCAGATCAAATGCAATCAAGCTTTTGGTCTGTTCCACCTTGGAGTGTTACCCTCTTTACGTCGGGATTCTCATGAGAATTGCACCATCTCTTGTGAATTCTTGACGTAGTGATTCTTCTCGCCATCCTTATTCATTCCTCGGTTCCGTGTTATTGTAACCGGAACACCGACAAGTGAATCGTGATGTGTGAAATCTATACTCCTAGCAACTCTGTTGCTTGGTAGTTAAATGGACAACAACCTCATTCTTAGCGTGTTGATTATTTAATCATCACCCTAAGGTTGATTGTGCTACCTAGTCCCTATTTTAGGAGTACTCTTCGGTCGGTGAGTTAGGATTTTGTCAATCCCTCGCTCATTTGATCATTTCGTCTTGCCCTGAGAAGCAAGATTGTTCTCGAGCTTAGTAACATATCGGTGGTTCGTGATTCTCTGAATATCTTCTCAGAAGTATCACCAGGTCATCACCTGACCGCTATGTTGAGTTCGTGATCAAGTTGGTTTATCCCTATAAACCACCCTTTCTCCAAGAGTCTATGTTGGATACCCCTGAGCTAGTTGGTTAAGCTGAACGACAACTTGGAGAGTTGGAAGATAAAAGCTTTGTCTGACTTAGTTCATTCCAAAGGGATATCTCTTCGTATATGTGTGTTGAAAAAAGATGATATCTTCATCGATTGGTCCCTGTGATCAGTTGTTGGACCTATTATCTTATCAAAACTTTGATTTGAGTGTGGGCTATTCTCAAATCAAATCAGAACCAACGATGATCTTAATGTTGTCTTACTCGTGGTTGATCCTTCGAGTATACACCATTATATCTTTTGTTCTGACCAATGCTATCACCGTGTTCACATAACTGGGGAATTCCATTTATATGGAAACTGGATGAGTTGTTGTTGAGCCCATCGACAACATCTTTATCTTCTCCATAATCTTGTTGAACATTAAGCTAGTATTGGAAACTTTTGAAAGCATTTCTTCGTGCTAACTCATGAAGCATATGCCTGGATGGAAGAAGTGACTTCCTCTAATTCATGTGCATTTGATGCAAGTTGCCGCCGTGAATTCAATAAAGTCAATGTTGCTTCCTTGGAATCATCCCGAGTTAGTCACACATGTGCAAAGTATACTACGGTTTGGTAGATTAATTACCTCCACTCCATATGTATTCTGTAGCACACCAAGCCACTGATTGATTTGTTCAAGGAGAAGAAGCTCCTTCTTAAGCTTATACCCTATGCAAGGACTTCGATATCCTCGATGATGGTTCCCCACCGAAACTCGGTAGTGTTTTATTGCAAGACTATCACGGGATCATGTTTGTCTGGGACAACGTGTTCACATGTTTGTAGCAGAACCAGCTCATGTTTTGGAGCTTGTTATCGCAGTTTATTTCCCGAGAATCTTGCAACGTCATCTCGTCGATTTGTGTTGCAAACTTTCATTTTTCTTTGTAGACTTGATGTGTCTGGAATATCCTGACACCAACCAGATCTGAATCTTAGGCAGATATGATGGTTGGAACATCTCCCAAGAACTATAATATTGGTCTCTCGATAATCGGTAAAGTGGATGTCATGGCCAACACACCCAGCCGGAAGACCATTATTGTAGTATCTTAATTGAGGAAGTTGGCCACCTCCCCATAAGGAATTCGTAGGATTTACTCCCTAGTTGTCCCTTATGGATTTTTGTGTTTCCAAAGTCCGACCTGTTACTTGATGTTCTAGATACCAAACCATATCAATAAATGGGTTATGCTAGCACATCAAGGAGAACATTAGAAGCGGAGTGCTAAATGTCTCTCGGTCGACCATCCAGATTTCGTCCCATTGGCCTCGCTAAGGTGAAATTTGAGAAAGTGTTATCTTCCTTTGCATCTGCATTCTCCACCAATATTCATCATGGTAGTATGTTGTGTTGCCAGGATCCTTGACATGGGTGTTGGTAAAACCTTGATGAATATGGAAATGCTCAAGTTCTTGAGAGCACGCACAAGCACTATGTATTATCACCAGCACTAACTGGGATTGCTCCTAGTCTTTTCGGTTATGCTATAACCACTCCAACAGTGGAATCACTCTCTACTGTTGAGCCTCTCCCCAGTGACCAGAGTCATTCCCAGCATTTGCACCTTGTTCTAGCTTGCACTGCCATTGTGCCATTCTACCTTGGGTCCCGTCTATTGCCGATGATAAGCAAAATCATCTATGGCATTGTTTTCAACAAGGTAATCCACATCATCCATTCTGGTCCGAGTATACCATTCTACCCAACCCCTCCAAACGATCGCTCGAGAATTGCCTTAGGCTGGTATAAAGAGTTTCAATGATCTCTGAATCAAAGGTAATTCTTTTTGCCACTTAAGGGAATATTTCTGCGAGTCACGTGCCTCAAGATGTCTCGTTATAGTATCATGGCAACTCCACTCTTCGCTACGTTGACAACCAGTCACCACCCTCTTAAGGCGGGATTGTTGTCTACCTAGTGAACCTTCGCCATCTGTTCCACTCCATCCCTCTGGATGTATGTTTCATGTCTCAACTCGAGAAATGTTCAATGTCTCATTCCGCGAGTTGATCGTCGGTTGTTCGATCTTCGAGAAGATCGATCCTTCTAGAGTTTTCCCTTTCCTCTCGTTGTCCTGATAGTTGGAGTTCTCGGAGCATGACATCGAGACAAAGATCGTGATCGAATCAATGATCTTATGAAGTGCAACTTGGATCTTGAAGATTGTGTTAGGTTGCGTTCCCCCTTCGCCTTACCCTACGCTTGAATCTCGGGACGAGATTCTTGTTTAGTGGGGGTGAGTTGTCACAGCCCTAGCTTAGACCTTGCCTGTCTTTGCATAAGCATCCATGCATCATGTTTAAATTTTATGAAACTTGAAATGGGGATTGCCTAAACCCTAGCATCAAAGGAATTCACTAGGTTCAACTAAAATATTTTCAGTGAATCTAAATGGCTTTAAAAAATGTTCATCATTTCTGGAAAATGCTAGAACCATAACCAGAGGTCTTGCACATTTTTCCATGACATATTTGGTCACTGAATTAAATCATATAGTATTTGCAATTGGGCATTTAAAATGCTATATATTATTTTAATTGCTCAATTAATTCTGAACTTAAGTGTGGACTGCTAGGAATAATCCTAACAGAGCCCACAACTATTTTCAGGATTTTTGGAAACGTTTTTGTATTTTTAATAAAGCCACAAACTTACAGAAAAATAGAAAAAGAAAAACAAAGCAAGCAGAGGCTTACCTGGCACCCACCTGGCAAGCCCACATGCCGGCCCAGCCCAGCCACAGCTCCAGCGAGCTGCTTGGCTTGGCCACGCAGGCAGCTAGGTGCTCGACGTCGGCACCAGCGTGCGCCACGCAGCTGCCCGCCACCCTGCTTCCTCCCGTCGCCGTTCTGCCGCCCTGGGTCGGTCACCCACTCCTCCCCCGAGCTCGCAGACACGCCCCTTCCTTCCCAGCTCCTCTCCCTCGCTTGCCCGCACCATGGCCGATGCTGCCGCGCCCGTGCCACCGTGATAACCACGCCCGCCATCGAGTTGGTCGCCGGAGGAGGAAACCCGCACCTCTCCGCCGTCCCTGGCCCTGCCGGCGACGAGCCCCGGGTCAACTCCGGCGAGTTTGACTCGGTTTGGACCTTAGTTTGACCCCCCCCCCCTGAGTCACTGACGAGTGGGCCCAGGCCCCAGCTAATCCTAGATTAGTTTTTAATTAAGTTTAATTACTCCACTGACAATTTTAGTTAGTAGTAGTTTAACACTAATTATTTTAGATTAGTTAGTTAGTCACTGACGTGTGGACCCCACACGTTAGGTTTGACCTGGACCGCACCTATTGACCGCTGACGTCACAGTGACGCAATGCTGACGCAGTAATTGTTTTCTGGATTTAAAATAATTCAGGAAATTCCAGAAAATAATCTAAACTTCTAAAATTCATAGAAATTCAACCGTAACTCCAAATTAAATAATTTATATATGAAAAATGATCAGAAAAATCCAATCTATCCATCTGTATAATTTTCATGCATGTTAGAACAACTTATAGCTGATTTTTAGCACAAGTCATATAAATGGCATTCAAACCTTCACATATGGAGTTTGATTTTGAATCTTGGATTCAAACCAACTCCATTTAACCTGCTGCTAGTTGCATTAGTTCAAACCACATCATATCGCCTTGTCATGATCATGCATCATATTGTGCATTGCATTGATTGTGTTTCCTTCTGTGTTGCCGGTATTTGTCCCCTCTCGTTAGACGTGATACAGACGACAAGATCGATGACACCAACGAAGAACTATATTATCTTCAGAAGTGCCAGGCAAGCAAAGACCCCTTGTTCATTCTGATACAATCCTACTCTCTCGCTCCTGCTCTCTTTTACTGCATTAGGACAACAACGATTCATCTGTTACTTGCTGCGGTAGCTGAACCCCTTTATCCTCTGCATGACCTGTCATTGCCATAGTAAATAGATGAAACCCACTAGCATGAGTAGGAGTTGTTTGATCCCTGATGTGCCTACTCATTCATGCTTGTTTGTCATGCCTACTACTGCTTAGAGTTGAGTCAAGTCTGATTCATCGGGGATGAATCAGAGGTGTGTGAACATGTCCTACTGTGTGTGAGCAAAGTGTGTGAACACGATTTGGTAAAGGTAGCGGTGAGAGGCCATGTAGGAGTACATGGTGGGTTGTCTCATTGAAGCC
Source organism: Aegilops speltoides (assembly GCA_021437245.1). Classification (NCBI taxonomy): domain Eukaryota; kingdom Viridiplantae; phylum Streptophyta; class Magnoliopsida; order Poales; family Poaceae; genus Aegilops; species Aegilops speltoides. The sequence continues at coordinate 214,087,378 of CM038146.1, read as the reverse complement.
GTCCTCAGAACCGAAGTTCGTGTTTTGATCCATGAAACAGATTATTACCACGCATTGGGCCCAAACCAATGGACCCTCTTGGCTTCTTAATCACCCTTGTCCTCTGTCCGGGAGTTGCAAGTAGTTTCTTGTGTTTGTAGTATGCTGGAGGCCGTGGGCAGCGTGACCGGAGGGATGGGCTGTGATGCGGTAGGCACGTGGCGGGTATACGGGCACCTGCTTGGTGTCACGGAACCTCAGACACATTGTTCGGGGCCGTATGTGGAAACCTCGGCCGGACTCCCTGCGGATGGAACCTGAATAGGCGATCAACCTGGACTAGAGACTTGAGTGTTTAGGTAGGTCGTTGCCGACACCCACGTTGGGCTTCCGCTTGAAGGTTGCCGAGTACATGTCATGTAAACGGCGGTAAGTGGTGAGAGCGTGTGTGAAGAAGTACACCCCCCGCAGGGTTAACATCATCTATTCGACTAGCCGTGTCCACGGAAAAGGACTTCTGGGTTTCCTGTACAGTTCATAGACAAGTGAAAGTGGATACTTTAAAATGCGCAAGGTAAGCATGAGTGCTATGGATGGCGTTCTCGTAGGGAGACGGGAGCGGATCCATAGTGGTGTTTTGATATGGTGAATATGTGGACTCGTGTTACTTTCATTCGTAGTTTAGGATAGCCACTGAGTCAAAGCTGGCTTGCTGCAGTTAAACCCCACCATCCCCTTTGTTGATAATGATGCATATGTAGTTAGTTCTGATGTAAGTCTTGCTGGGTACATTTGTACTCACGTTTGCCTATTTTATGTTATTGCAGAGAGACTTCAGTCTCGCTAGTAGTTCCACGTGGACTTCGACGTTTAGCTTGTTACCTCAGCTACGATCTTGTGCCCTCGGCAGGATCTGGTAGATAGTCAGGCTTTTCAGCCTTTTTCATTTGTAGATGTCTGTACTCAGACATGATAAGCTTCCGCATGTGCTTGATCTGTATGCTCTGAGTGTTGGGTCATGAGACCCATGCTTGTAATATCGCGCTCCTCGAAGCCTATTGAATAAAATACTTGAGTCGTAGAGTCATGTTGTGATGCCATGTTGTATTTGCACATATCGAGCATATTGTGTGTATGTTAGTGAAATGCTTGGTATGTGTGGGATCCTGCTATCTAGTTGTTTATCCTTAGTAGCCTCTCTTACCGGGAAATGTCTCCTAGTGTTTCCACTGAGCCATGGTAGCTTGCTACTACTCCGGAACACTTAGGCTGGCCAGCATGTGTCCTTCTTCGTTCCTGTGTCTGTCCCCTCGGGGAAATGTCACGAGATGAATACCGGAGTCCTGTTAGCCCGTTATAGCCCGGTTCACCAGAGTCCTGCTAGCCAGTGCTACAGCCTGGATTCACTCGCTGATGACCGACACGTTCGATGCTGGGTCATGGATGCCTGTCCCTGTAAGTTTGCGCCACTTTGGGTATACGACTAGCCATGTCAGCCCGGGCTCCTTATCATATTGATGCTAGCGACACTATCATATACGTGTGCCAAAAGGCGCAAACGGTCCCGGGCAAAGGTAAGGCGACACCCATGGGAATACCGTGCGTGAGGCCGCAAAGTGATATGAGGTGTTACATGCTAGATCGATGTGGCATTGAGTCGGGGTCCTGACACAAGGCCTCTTCTAGAATGGCCTCGCCAGGCAGGCTCGCGAGGAGGCGGAGAGATCAAGGCAAGGGGTACCTCATGACGTTCCCATGACGCAAGCCATGACGACCAAGGCCAGGCGGGCGCCAGCGCACGCAGTGTCCTCGTTTCCCCTTTGGTGATAAGGGGGCAAGTGCAGGAGCGGAGTACCGAGGCATCAGGCAAAGGTTTCCATATCGGTGGAATAAGACCAAGGCCAGCAGGACGGCAGGACGGAGGTCATCGTGGAGCCCAAGATGCGTCACCACCGGTGCATTTGGCAGGCGAAGACCACCTTTAGTCAAGATAGCTTGTGCCAGTTGTACCCTTCCAATTGGCCGTTGTTGGATCCCTTTCTCCTCAATATTTCGGGAGAGGACCAAGGCCTCTATAAATAGGCCTAGCCACCATAGAAGCTGGGGGATCATTCAGATCATCCTCATCCACAAAAGTTCGCCAAGCACAAGAACAGCTCTCCTCAGGAGGCTGTTCTTCCCTTTTACTGTTCTTCATCAGCCCAAGAGGAATTCCACCACCACCACACAGGAGTACGGTATTACACCAGAATGGTGGCCCAAACCTGTATAAATCTTGCGTCTCTTGTGTTGTGAGTTCATCGAGCTAGCTTAGAGATCGCGGCGAGGCTGAAAGCGTGATTCAGTAGGGGGAAATCTTCGTGTGCACCCCAGTGTTTGAACCTCAAGGGTTTTGCCATAACCCTAAATCCAACATTTGGCGCGCCAGGTAGGGGTGTGCCAAAATCTTCCTTCCGCTGAACTGCGTCCCGTCGCTTCGTCCCATCCATGTCTGACGCCCGTCAAGCCAGCACTGAGCGCCGGGCCACTCTCCCCATGCGCGTCACCCAGACGGCTCCTGTCGGCGGACCTCCCCGTCGTTCTCCGTCGCCTGCCGCCAATGCCGCCATCGGCCCGGCGGGGAACGAGCAGCAAGCATCATCACTGCACCCCTCGGTGCGGCGGGACGAGTGCTCTGCCACTCCGTCGCTAACCCCAGCCGGCTTGTCATCCCACGCTCGTCACACCCCCACAGACGCGCTGGCCGCGCTGCTTATGGCACGCGAGCTCCTCCATTACTGCCCCGTCGACGACCTGTACGAAGAATGCCTCGCTCGCATCACCGAGCTCGTCAGTGCCGCAGGGGGCTCTCCCGTGTAGTCCCTCTTGTTGCCTCGCCCTCCTCTAGGTACGGGCGATGTGGCTCATGGAGCGCCTCCACCACCTCTGCCCCAAGACGGCGCCCTGGCGCCAAGGCGCGCGGCCCCTGTGCATGACCCACCACGTCCTGCGCCCGTGCGACTAGAAGGAAGCTGTCAAGAAATCCCTCGGCCTCAAGAAGGCGCCCCCGTGCTCCCTGCACTGGCGTGACAAGACCACGTGCTGCCTATGGCGGCGGTGCGTGGGCACCGTCAAGAGCAAGCTCCACACCAGCAAAGGGCCCTGGTGACCACAGCACCTGCCGAGCTCATCGACTTCGACCTTGCCCACATCCACCTGTCGTACAATGCCATCCTCGGGTATCCAGCCCTGGCCAAGTTCATGGCTGTGACCCACCACGGCTACAACGTCCTCAAGATGCCAGGAAGCGGCGGAAACATCACGGTCCCCTGCGAAGAGAGAGATGCGGTGTGCTCCCTTAAGCGTGCTTTCCAAGCCGCAACAATCGAGGACCCGAACAGCAGGGGTGAGAACCCTCCTAAGGCCATCCCCAAGAAGAAGAAGCAACCGCTTCGAACAGGGCCTCAGAAGGGCGGCACCTCGGGTGGTGGCGCATCAGGATCAGCGCCCGTGCTTGGGGCGCCTCCTTCCACCGCATAGGAAGGCGCGCCCGGCGCCCTCCTCTGGCAGGGCTCGGGGGATCTCTTCTGGAGGGCCTCAGACCTTGCCGACATCACGAGGGAGGCACTCGGGCACCACTTGGAGGCGTGCTTCGCGGCACGTTTCCCTCAGGAAGGCACAGGGCGTGGAAAGCCCAACGTTCAGGAGTTGATTGCCAAAACCACTCAGGAGCTTTAGGAAGTGAGGGCCATGCGCTATGACCGCCGCTTGCCCGGCGCGGCTCCCCATCAAGGTGAGGATGGTGCGCTGCGCATCTGCATAAGCGTCCCAGGGCTCAACCGAGCCGCAGCTTAGGAGCGCTTCTAGCCTTCGCGCTTGGGACGATGCGAGGGTCCGCCGCACAGCTATGTTCGCATGCTTTTCGGCCTGCCGAACGCGGCTGCCACCTACTAGTGTCGGCTGTGGAGCATTCTAGCAGCTCAGGAGGCCAGGCACCATGCGGTCCTAGTGGAGGTGGAGACGGTCCTCAAGGAACCACCTGGACCCCTAGAGCCTCCTGAGTTTCAGGGCCCTGGTGGCTCGTGAGTATCGGCCCCTTCACCGCGCATCTTCAGCTGCCCGAACACCCCCTCTACAACGGAACCAGGTGACATCTCCCTAGTTCATTTCAGCTAGGAGCGCCCTCAGGGCTGCATCATTCCCAGGCCACGTGGGTCCGTCCTAGCGGCATGTATCTCTTTTTTTATGTCTTTAGCTTACCTTGCTAGGGGCGCCCCTCGAGCTGCATCTTCTCCAAGCCGCTTGGGTCTGACCCAGTGGCAGGTATCCATTCTGCATTTACCTAAGCTGATTTGCCTTTCATGCCTAATCTACCTATGATTATCACCTGCTCGATCACCACCTACCACGGGAGCCACTCGCGCTGGCACGGTGCTTGCGCACGGGTCCGTCCCTGCAATGCCGAAAAATCTGAGCGGTCGAGCTCTGGCCCGCGGCAGCCCCGCGCGCGTCACCTCACCAGGCCCTCAGTTCCCTCACCCTTTTCTCGGAGCAACGAATGGCCGGCCGAAAATCATAATGGCAACCTGTGCCTTTCTCATGCTGATTTGCAGGGACCTCCTGAGGACTACAGCGGGCGGCACCACGAGCTCCCTCTCTTTCCCATGCAATCCGCTTGCGCGTTAAAGGGGGGCTCCTGAGCATCGTGACTCGGGAGCTCTTACTGGCTCTCCATCCCTCACCCCCTGGCCTTGACCACGACATCGCAACCTGGCATACCAGCAGCGGCTGAGCTCGCTCGAAGGCCGGGACCTGAGGACATAGAGCATGAAGGAGAGTGCAGGGGTGAAGGGGGAGGCTCGCACGGGCCTAACCTAGCTGCGCCATAGCTGCCGACGCACAAGTCTGGCGCAACGCAAGGGAACGACTCCAGATTGCCGACATAAGTTTCACGCCTGGAACAGCTAATCGTTACAATGCGGAATTTCTCACTTGACGCAGCCCTGTGGCGGCAACGTTGCCTTCCTTTCTCACCTCTCGGCGGCTGCTTGCGCACCAAAGGGGACCTCCTGAGCATCACGCCTCAGGGGCTCTTATTGGACCTCGGGCCGCTCACCTCCTGGCCTTGACCACAGCATCGCAACCTGGCATACCAGCGACGGCTGTAGCCTGCCTGGGGACCGGGACCTGTCAGCGTAGAGCACCAAGTCGTTGAAAGGTTAGAAAGGGGGAACCGAGCTGGGACAGGACAAACGCTCGCACGATTTCATAAAAAGGATAACATCAACAAAAGGCATCGCAGACCCTTTACACGCCCCCGCGGGACATTTCTCGATTCCTTGCTGGGAACAAAAGAAAAGAACTCTGAAGAGCCCTAACTACACGCGCCTTCGTGGCCAACGCCATCATCGACAGTGGGCCACGAGACACTGGCGCCAACCTCATCCAGATCAGGCGACAGCCCGATGCTGCCGCCTTGCTCCGGGCACGGCAAGAGCTCGGGGGTGCGTAGCTGTCGTCGCTCGTCTCCGGAGTCTCGAAGACTTCAGGAGAGTCGCTAGACTCCCGGGCGTCACTGCTGCTGGGGGAGCGAACGGTAGGGCCACCCCCCGCCGCGTCGATCTCCTGACTGCCCCCTCCGGGGCAGCACTATAGGCGGCGGCCTTCTGCGTCGAAGACCTTGAAGGACAACGTGGAGGCGCCATCATATTCAAAGTGGATCATGAGGGCACCCCCTGTTCGGCAGACCGGGGCGACTTTGCCCCTGCCTCGGGTCATGAAGATCTTGCCCGAAGAAACGACTTCAACCTCCGCTCTGGTCGCCGGGGCGCCACAGTCAGCGTGCTGCAGCCAAAGCTCGAGAGGCCCCCTCGGCGGCATCTTGGTGGAGAAGAACGAAGGGAGACGGATCCAGGTGCTTGGAGGCATCGCTGCATGCAGCACGAGCTCACGAGAGGAGTCCGCGGCGTGGACTCCACGAGCAACGGTGCATGCCACAATGGCGCGCCGACCTTGGCTGCGGCGCGGGCGGTGTCACTCGCCGCCCCTTTCTCCCGAGCCCTCATCTGGGGCGTGCTGGGGGAGTGGGTACCCAGGAGGAGGCCGCTCGCAGCAAGGCCTCATGGTCTCCCGCCTCACGACCTCACCACGGCGGTGGACCGGCCTCTTATTTGGCGGGAGCAGATTGGGTCCGTCCCAGGGGGCCTTCCCCTTCTCTTCGGCTGAGAATCTATGGATCGGCGCCATGGGCGTCAAGGCTGGAGGTGGAGCAGGGAAGAAGAAGCAGGTGGAGCAAGAAGAGATGGGCGACGGGGGCTCTCGCCCCTCCTCATTTATAGCCCAAGGGAGGCCAATCATCGACCTCCACGATCGCAGGTAATAATAACCATTTCTGCATGCAGCAGGGACTCATCAAGTCAGGCAGTTGCCGAGGCAGCATGGGGAAGCGGAGACTCCCACGTCCAATCAGTCTCCATGCCTCACGAGGCGGATGACATCGCGAGGGGCCAAGCCTCGCGAGGCGGACGACACAAGGCCTCCTCAGGAACGGCCTCGCCAGGCAGGCACGCGAGGAGGCGGAGAGATCAAGGCAAGGGGTCCTCATGAGGTTCCCGTGACGCAAGCCATGAAGACCAAGGCCAGGCGGGCGCCAACGCAGGTAGTGTCCTCGTTTCCCCTTTGGTACTAAGGGGGCAAGCGTGGGCGCAAGTACCAAGGCATTAGGCAAAGGTTTCCATATCGGTGCAATAAGACCAAGGCCAGCAGGACGGCAGGACGAAGGTCATCGTGGAGCCCAAGACGGCGTCACCACCGGCGCCTTTGGCAGGAAAAGACCACCTTTAGTCGGGATAGCTTGTACTAGCTGTACCCTTTCAAATTGGCCATTTTTGGATCCCTTCCCACTCAATATTTAGGCAGAGGACCCGGGCCTCTATAAATAGGACTAGCCACCATAGAAGGAGGGGGATCATTCAGATCATCCTCATCCACACAAGTTCACCAAGCACAAGAACACCTCTCCTCAGGAGGTTTTTCTTCCCTTGTACTGTTCTTCATCTGTCCAAGAGGCAATCCACCACCACCACACAGGAGTAGGGTATTACACCACAACGGTGGCCCGATCCTGTATAAATCTTGTGTCTCTTGTGTTGTGAGTTCATCAAGCTAGCTTAGAGATCGCGACGAGGCTGAGAGCGTGATTCGGTAGGGGGAAATTTTCGTGCGCACCCCAGTGTTTGAACCTCAAGGGTTTTGCCGGAACCCTAAATCCGACACAAAGGGCCTCTACACCAATCTTGCTACCCTTCCAATGATGTGTGAGTAGTTTACCACAGGCCTATGGGTCCATAACTAGTAGCTGGATGGCTTCTTCTCCCTCTTTGATCTTCAATACAATGTTCTCCTTGATGTTCTTGGAGATCTATTCGATGTAATCTTATTTTGTGGTGCATTTGTTGAGATCTGATGAATTGTGTTTTTATGATCAGATTATTTATGAATACTATATGAGTATTCTCTGAATTCTTTTATGCATGATTAATATAGCTTTGTATTTTCTTTGATCTATCGATTTGGTTTAGCCAACTAGATTGGTTTTTCTTGTAATGGGAGAGGTGCTTTCTGATTGGTTCAATCTTTTAGTGTCCTCACCCAATGACAGTAGGGGTAGAGAGGCATGTATTTGTATTGTTGCTATTAAGGATAAAAAAGATGGGGATTTTTACCCTATTGATTGGATCTATCCCTCTACATCATGTCATCTTGCTTAAGGTGTTACTCCGTTCTTGTTAACTTAATACACTAGATGCATGCTGGATAGCGGTCGATGTGTGGAGTAATAGTAGTAGATACAGCAGGAGTCAGTCTACTTGTCACGGACGTGATGCATATATTTATGATCATTGCCTTAGAAATCGTCATAACTTTACGCTTTTCTATCAATTGCTCAACAGTAATTTGTTCACCCACCGTATGTGTTCTTTCAAGAGAGAAGCCTCCACTACTAGGAAAAACCTTACCAGTAGCATGGTTTTTTTCATACCAGTAGCGTGGGTGCCGGCGCTAATGCTATGGCGCTATAGCTAAATATTAGCAGTAGCGCGTTTTCTACCCCAAGCTGCAGATATGCTAAGTACTAGTAGTGATTCTTTCTACACACACGCTACTACTATCGTATGTACTAGTAGCACCGCTTTATCCACCCCACGCTAAATCTAATTAATTAGAAATAAAAAAAATAATATTCAAATGAAGTATTCATGGATGGAAATTTAGATGCACTTGCTTCACCAACAATGATTAGTAGTAGCATCAACATAGCCTCTAATTCAGCATAGGAGTTGCAAGTAAGGGAAAATTACCACCGACACTACTAGCTAATAATCATGATAGCTAGGCACTACCACCAACATTGTCTAATCATCATAGCTACATAGTGTAGCACATCATCATCATCATCTTGAATTTCATTCTAGCTAGATAATCACTCCTACTGCTCTCTCTCAGGTAAAATAGCATAGAACATGTGGAGCACTCTTGATTCATCATATCGAAGCATGCAGATGAACCTGTCTCCTAATTGTGGGCTACGCTTCTGATTGCTGCCCCCTAGTACTTCTCTGTGATCCTTCACGATTTTGTTTGAGTCTTTGACTATTAAGACTTGATCGCTTCTAGATATCCGGAATGCACTCATGTGCAATGTAGGAAGTCTTTGCCGTATGCTAACCATGGACATGCGACCTTTAGCTTCGATCCATTGAGGCACAACTATCATCGGGAGTCCCTGTTGAAGAACATCGTAGTAACATACTTAGCAATGAAGTTCAGCTTAAAAAATAATGTATGCAAAAGATGCACTGAGGACAAATAGTAAAAATCTTACCATCTTCCCTAAATAAATGTGACCGTAGTTCAGTACAAACACTATTGGTCGCACGTTTTGAGTACTGACATTTCTAAGTCCAGGAAAATATTTTTTCTTGACAGTATGAAGATCCTCAAGCCATAAAACATAATGACTTGTCTCCTCGCAGTTTAGTTCAGCCCCAGGACAATAGTAGGTCATGTCTACCAAGCGCCGGACATGTTTGCTTGAATGGAAATAAGCTATCAATAGAAATTAGTTATCAACTATTTTTGAATAAACAATATCCAAGACATAAATATGGTTGAGAAACTTACGTAAAGGTAGAACTGGAGGCGTCTGCACATCGACCCAGATGTTGATATTATCTTCAATATCAACTTCCGGACAAATATCAAAGGTGATAAGCATATCAGGCTCAAATGCATAAGCCTTGCATAGTGCTATCCATTGTTTGCATTCAAAATGGGTGTAGGTGTCTTTATTGTATAATTTTGCGAGAAAACTATAACCATCCTCGATCCTCAAGTTAACTCTTTTTACCTCCATAGTTTCCATAGTACTGAAACCAATCTTATCCAAGACATATGTTCTTGCATGGCAGGGGATACGCTAGTAGAATAGTAAAAAATTAAATTATAAGTTGAAGCAAAAGAAGCAGAAGTCATGCCTAATTACGAAAAAAGACTTGTCGTTGTGACTTACTGTATGCACTTGGAAGTTCTCATCCAGCTCGATGCTGAAGCGCCTACCACCAACTAGGTGAGGCCTGTCGCACTAGCCACGCTCGTCTTCGCAGTATTCGCACATACCGAATTCCCTTTCTCTATCGTCGTCAGACATTTCCTATGTTCATATAGTTGAAACAAACGTGCATTCAATAAGCAAAACTAAATCATAAAACAAATTAGAATTCAAATTAGCATGCATTCAATAAGAAAACTAAATCATCTCTTGCGTCTGTACATCGTCGAATATTATCACTAATACATCTCGAATTGTACCATACATATAACATCACTAATATAGCTAGAACCCTAGGGAAAAGCAGGTATCGGCGCAGGCAGTGGAAACCCAAACAGAAGGAACCATCACAGGATCATAGCTCTAGTAAGATCCCTGAAGAACCATCCAGGTACTGTCGGACCTGCCATCCAATGCAACCATGTAGCGACGGACGTGCTCATCCTCCTCGCTGACACTGTGAGATACCACCTCTGCGGTGGACGAAGGGCTCCCCACCGTCACTGGCCCATACGACTGCCACCAAATATGGTCCGGGTCGACGATTGGCTGCCTCCTCACCAAGCTGCATGCCTCGAAAGGTAGCACCTCCTAGTACCAGCCAGGCGGAGCCCAGTCCCAGACATGGCCCCTATAAGCAAGCAAGCCTCCTCCGCCGAGTCGACAACGAGGATGCGAGCCAGGCATCGTCAACGTCGAGAACAAATGCTTAATTATGAAAACAAAATTAATAAACACTTAGCAAAATTCAGCATGACCTTTGCTAAAAACAGGTCATATCGAGTGCCTGAAATTTGCCATAACGTAAAAATATGGCAAAACATAGGCCACTCGGAAAAATATGACATGTCCAAAATGTGACATGTTCAAAATATGACATGTCCACTGCAAATTTGCATATAACAGGGAAAAATTGCTTTAACTAAAAAAACAACAATTGCTTTAACTAAATAAATACCTAGAATTTGTTAACTACACCTAAAACAACTAAAACGCCTAGAATTATGTTAAATACACCTAAAACACCAAAATTCTATTAACTACACCTAATTAAAAATCTAGATAAATTTCTGTCCTAAATTAAAAACCTAGATAAATTTCTGTCCTAATTTTAAAACCTAGCTAATTTAAAAACCTAGGGTTCATACAAATTAACTAGGGTTCATACTACCTAATCTGTCCTAGCTAGGGTTCGATCATAACCTACATTATTCTAAGAACCTACAGTTTTTCAACTATATAGGATTCAAAATAACTACTCTCTAATAATTATAACTAGGGAAGGAGGGAGGAGGAGGAGGAAGGAGGGAGGAGTACCTCTCGGTGGAAGAGGGCTGGGGGGGATGGCTCATGGGGACGGGCGGCGTGGGGAGGGCGGCGGTGGGGAGGAGAGCCAGCATGGGGAGGTGGCGGCGTGGGACACGGGCGGCGGCCGGAGCGAGGGATTGAGGGACGCGTGAGTGTGAGCGTGTGAGTGTGAGAGCGAGTGAGAGAGAGGGGCGCGCTCCGGCTGGAGGGAGGAAGCAGAGGTGGGCTAAGCACTAGCGTGGGGGAGGAAGTCCAGCACTCTAGCTAAAGCTGCAACAGGGGGCCGAGTGTGTGGCCCATTAACAGCAGCGTTGTCCTGGAAAACACGCGCTACTGCTAACATGCGCTTGCAGCGCTGGTTTTGGCCAGCGCTACTGCTAAGTGGCAGTAGCGTGGGGTATATAACCAACGCAACTGCTAAATGTCTACCTATAAGCATTTTCCTAGTAGTGCTCTATTGAAAACTATGGCCCCGGGGTCTATTTCTCGTCATATATTTTCAAATCTATAAAACTAAAAACTCAAAAATACCTTGCTGCAATTTATTTATATTTACTTTATGTTGCCTTTCACTTATCGTTTATATCTATCTCTATTACATCTCACTCTTGCTAGTGACCATGAAGGGATTGACAACCCCTTTTTCGCGTTGTGTGCAAATGTTGTTAGTTTGTGCAGGTGCATCTATAGGGGACTTGCTTGTACCTCCTACTAGATTAATACCTTGGTTCTCTAACTGAGGGAAATACTTATCTCTACTTTGCTGCATCACCCTTTCCTCTTCAAGGGAAAAATCAACACAAGCTCAAGAAGTAGCATCCACCACGTCTATACAAGCCAGTTTCATGAAGGTCCCAGGGGAAAAAGAGAACCCTAGCCACCACCACATCATCCAGAATAGCAGACGAGAGGATTTGAGGAAATATCAAAGATCCTCTTAGTTTTGGTGCTCTGATCATCATCATCATCATCATCACCCCTTTCACTATTGTATGAGGAATTCCAATTTGGGATAAAAATTGTAACTTTACTCAATCTCACTTGAGATCAAGACTATTTGAATTACCCATTTCATCTTATTGTGAATTTTCCCGGTATTATCGATATAGTTTTCATGGGTTTTTTCTCTGTTGTGATTGATTTCCCTCTTATGATGTGTGAGTAATCCCCCCTAGGTGTGGGAGATGTATGTAAGTGGTAGGAATAATATATGTGTATTCTATATGTCGTCATTTGCATTCGTAGTAGTGTGATCTATCTAGTATTTTGTTATATTGTGGTGAACTCCATGCATGTTGTCCATTTAAGGGCCCAGTCAACATGATCTCATGACCTACATAGGTAACACGTATTGTCTAGGAAATCTGTGACCTCTAATGTGGTAAGTGGATTTATCAATGAGGACCGAAGACAATATGAGATGACAATGATCCATGAAACTTAATGCTTGGTGTAGCAGGACCATTCTATGGAAACCACCACTCTGTGGCAACGATGAAGCAGGACCATAAAATGAAATGTAATCCCACGTGGAGGAGTTTCATAAATTTATGGTGAACCGCCTACAAAAAACATATATCAAATGCTATTAAGTACAATACATGGTAACTCGTATTACCATCGCACTAGCACACTTTATACATTCTTACCATGAACTGAAATCTCTCCGTGCCTAATCTCTTCGTTTCAGGAAACACAACCTATAGCCCTACTCATGTTATTTGCTTCTAATGGTTCTTATAGTTGTTTCCTCCAATTCCCTTTATATTTGTCAAACTGCTTTATTCGTGATCTAAGACATTAACAATATTTGCAGAAGCCCAAGTAGTTAGTTCATACAAGAACTATGACACCTGGTGTGACAGAAACACCTCTATAAATACTCTCCTCCACTCTTCGTTACGATGATTACTCATTGGGATACTTCTGCGAAAGTGCTACACTACCCTGTTTAGCTTGCAGGCATCACTTGAAGACTATTATAATAGTACTAATGCAATCGAAAAATTTATTTTCCGAAGACACCAAAAAGTGATTCGATTCTTACTTCGCTTCATGAAGCAATTCTCAAAACCAATGAAATTAGGATGCAGAACCAGCAAAAGTTTCTAGTGAATGATACATCACCAACGTATCTACTTTTCCAAACACTTTTGTCCTTGTTTTGGACTCTAATTTGCATGATCTGAATGGAAATAACCCGGACTAACACTACTTTTAGCAGAATTTCCAGGGTGTTATTTTTGTGCAAAAATAAAAGTTCTCGGAATGACCTGAAACTTCACGGAGTCACGTTTTGGAATTAATAAAAAATATTAGCGAAAGAATCAACGGTGGGTGACCCACACCCTGTCCACGAGGGCGCAGGGCACGCCCACCCCCCTGAGGCACGCCCCCTGCCTCGTGGGTCCCCTGGATCTCCACCGACCTCAACTCCATCTCTATACATTCATGTTCGTGGAGAAAAAACAGAGAGAAGGATTCATCGCGTTTTACGATATGGAGCCGCAGCCAAGCCCTAATCTTCCTAGGGAGGGCTGATCTGGAGACCGTTCGGGGCTTCGGAGAGGGGAATCCATCGCCATCGTCATCATCAACCATCCTCAATCACCAATTTCATTATGCTCACTGCCGTGCGTGAGTAATCCCATCGTAGGCCTGCTGGACGGTGATGGGTTGGATGAGATTTACCATGTAATCGAGTTAGTTTTGTTAGGGTTTGATCCCTAGTATCAATTATGTTCTAAGATGGATGTTGCTATGACTTTGCCATGCTTAATGCTTGTCACTAGGGCCCGAGTGCCATGATTTCAGATCTAAACCTATTATGTTTTCATGAATATATGTGAGTTCTTGATCCTATCTTGCAAGTCAATAATCACCTACTACGTGTTATGATCGGGCAAACCCTGGAGTGACTATAGTCGGGACACTTCCCGGTGATGACCGTAGTTTGAGGAGTTCATATATTCACTAAGTGTTACTGCTTTGGTCTGGTACTCTATTAAAAGGAGGCCTTAATATCCCTTAGTTTCCAATAGGACCCCACTGCCACTGGAGGGTAGGACAAAAGATGTCATGCAAGTTCTTTTCCATAAGCAGGTATGACTATATTCGGAATACATGCCTACATTATATTGATGAACTGGAGCTAGTTCTGTGTCACCCTATGTTATAACTCTTGCATGATGAATTGCATCTGACATAATTATCCATCATTGATCCATTACCTACGAGCTTTGCACATATTGATCTTTGCTTAGTTACTTCTCCGTTGCCACTATTACGATTGCTACAAAACTGCTACTATTACTTTTGCCACTGTTACCGTTACTTCTATACTAGGTTGCTACTAAATACTTTGTTGCAAATATTAAGTCTTTCAGGTGTGTTTGAATTGACAACTCAGCTGCTAATACTTGAGAATATTCTTTAGCTCCCCTTGTGTCGAATCAATAAATTTGGGTTGAATACTCTACCCTCGAAAACTATTGCGATCCCCTATACTTGTGGGTTATCAAGATCTTTTTCCGACGTCGTTGCTAGGGAGCATAGCTCTATTCTTTGAGTCACTTGGGATTTATATATGTTGATCACTATGAGGAATTTGAAAGATGAAAGAACAAAGATTTTTCCCTCAACTACGAGGGGAGGTAAGGAACTGCCATCTAGCTCTGCACTTGATTCACCTTCTGTTGTGTGTAAACTTGCAACACCTACACCTACTATTGATTCTGATATGTTGCACGTTATGGATGATGCCACTTATGCTATGCATGATGCTTATGATGATACTACTTCTCTGCTAGATAATACTGTGCCACTAGGAGAATTTCTTGATAAACAACTTGCTAGGGTTAGAGAGAATGAAATTACGGAAACCAATGATACTAATGAAAGTGATGATGAAAATTCTCCCCCTAGATATGAATTGCCCATTGTGCCTAAGGGTTATGTTATGGATGAAGAAACTAGTAGAGACCTTTTTTCTGGCAATGATAGATATGGTCTTAAGAAACTGTTAGCTAAACTGAAAGAAAAGTCTCTTAATGCTAGAATGAAATATGACCCTGCTTTTGCTACTTCACCTATCTTTGTCACTTATAAGGATTATGATTTCTTTGTCGATCCTGAGTTAAATACTTTGGTTGAATCTGATCCTTTTTAAGGCTATGAATCTGAAACTATTGTGGCACATCTTACTAAATTGAATGATATAGCCACCCTATTTAATCATGAGGAAAAAAATTCTGTATTATTATATCCTTAAATTGTTTCCTTTCTCATTAAAGGGTGATACTAAGATATGGTTTAATTCTCTTGCTCCTGGTTGTGTGCGTAGTCCCGAGGATATGATTTATTACTTCTCTGCAAAATATTTCCCCGCTCATAAGAAACAAGTTGCCTTAAGGGAAATATTTAATTTTGTGCAAATTGAAGAAGAGAGTCTCACACATGCTTGGGTAAGGCTTCTCCGATTACTTAACGCTTTGCCTGATCATCCTCTTAAGAAAAATGAAATACTTGATATCTTTTATAATGGACTAATCGATGCTTCCATAGACCACGTGGATAGTTGTGTTGGTTGTGTTTACAGGGAAAGAACTGTTGAGCAAGCTGAATTGCTATTTAATAATATATTGAGTAATGATAACGATTGGACACTTCCTGAACCAACTCCTAAGCCAACTCCGAAGAAAAGGGGTATTCTGTTTCAAAGTCCTGAAGATATGCAAGAGGCAAAGAAATCTATGAAAGAAAAAGGTATTAAAGCTGAAGATGTTAAGAATTTACCGCCTATTGAAGAAATACATGGTCTTGATAACCCGACACAGGTAGTAAAGGTAAATTCTTTCTATAGATTTGATAAGTGTGAAATCCCATCTACTAAGCTTGCTAGTCAATGCTTGGATGAGTTTGATAATTTTATGGTTAAACAAGATGACTTCAATGCTTATGTTGGTATACAATTGAAATGCAATGCTTATATCGTTGAACACTTGAGTGATTATATGTCTAGAGTTAAAGGTGACCTTAAGCTTATTAGTAAACATGCATCCATGGTTACCACTCAAGTAGAACAAGTGTTGAAGGCACAAGATGATTTGCACAGTGAATTAAATAGTAAGAACAATGACAATGATGTTAGAGTTATGACTAGAGGTGGTAAAATGACCCAGGAACCTTTGTATCCCGAGGCCATCCTAAGAGAGTTGAGCAGGATTCTCAAAAAATTAATGTTGATGCATCTAGTCCTCCTAAGAAAAAGAAAAAGAAAAATGATGGGCCTTTGCATGCTTCTAGTGAACCTGTTGTTGACGCACCTGAGAATCCCAATGATATTTCTATTTCTGATGCTGAAACACAATCTGGAATGGACATGAACCTAGTGATAATGTTAATGATGATGTTCATGTTGATGCTCAACCTAGTAATAACATAGATGTAGAGATTGAACCTCCTGTTGATCTTGATAACCCATAGTCAAAGAATCAACGTTATGATAAGAGAGACTTTGTTGCTAGGAAGCACGTTAAAGAAAGAGAACCATGGGTTTAGAAACCCATGCCTTTTCCTCCTAAGCCATCCAAGAAAAAGGATGATGAGGATTTTGAGCGCTTTGCTGAAATGATTAGACCTATCTTTTCGCGTATGCGTTTGACTAATATGCTTAAACTGAATCCCTATGCCAAGTATATGAAAGATATTGTTACAAATAAAAGAAAGATACCAGAAGCTGAGATTTCCACCATGCTTGCTAATTATACTTTTAAGGGTGAAATACCAAAGAAACTTAGAGATCCAGGAGTACCAACTATACCATGCTCCATTAAAAGAAACTATGTTAAAACTGCTTTATGTGATCTTGGAGCCGATGTTAGTGTTATGCCTCTCTCTTTATATCGTAGGCTTGATTTGAATAAGTTGATACCTACTGATCTCTTGGCAAATGGCCGGTAAATCAGCTGCTATACCCGTCGGTATTTGTGAGGATGTGCTTGTTGTGGTTGCAAACGTTACTATTCTAATGGACTTTCCTATTCTTGACATTCCCAAGGACGGCCGTATGTCGATCATCCTCGGTAGACCCTTTTTGAATACTGCAGGGGCTGTTATTGATTGCAACAAAGGCAATGTCACTTTTCATGTTAATGGTAATGAGCATATGGTACACTTTCCGAAGAAACAACCTCTCGTTCATAGTATCGATTCCATTTGAAAAATTTCAACTATTACTATTGGAGGTTTTGAATTTCCTCTTCCTACTATCAAAAAGAAATATGATAGTCTTATTGTTGGGGACATGCATATCCACATTGAGGTAACCTAGTGTTATTCGAAAGTTGTCCAGTTTCATGTTATTCGGAAGAAGTTTGTTAACAAGACTTGATCAACCTTGTTTGTGGATTCCTTTTGATGAGCATGAGATGGATGAAGTTACAAAGCACAACCTTATGTACCCTCCTTTTACTTCCTGTTATTTAGTTTAAATAATGAAAAAAATAGTATTTTCTGTCTATTTTCTGAATTATCCATGCAATAAAAAAATAGCCCGAAAATAAAAGTTCTCCAAATGCCCTGAAAATGGAATATAATTTTTTGTAGAATATTTGAGATTTCTGGCACTGAGAACACACCAGGGGGACCCACCATTTGGTCAGGCGCGCCCCCTGCATCGTGGGCCCCACGTGGACCCCCTCCATGTATTCTAGCACCCAGACACTTCGTCTTCCTCCAGAAAAAAATCATCCCGTAGCTCAAACCCGTGTTCTAGCTCGTTTTGCTGCCATTTTCGATCTCCTTGCTCAAAGCTCCATTCACAAAACTGCTTTGGGGATTGTTCTTCGGTATGTGACTCCTCCAATGGTCCAATTAGTTTTTGTTCTAGTGCTTTATTTATTGCAAATTTTTTCTGCTAAGGTGACCCTGTTCTTGAGCTTGCATGTCAAATTTATATGGTCTAAAGTAGATTAAATGCATGATATACCTTCTAGGCGCTTGTGGGAGTAGTTGCTACCAATCTTGTTGAGTTTGGTTCACTTTTATTTTGAGTAACTAAAAATTTCAGAAATTTTTCAGAGGAAGAAAAATGTTTAGGAAAATGTACCAAGGTGGCTCTTCAAGGAAGCAAGAACCAAGGCTCGCGATACGGGAGCCGGACTTTGAACCACCAAGAGAAGCTCAAGTGCGGCCTTGTGAATGGCCGTCGAAAGAGTTTATGGCCCAAGCAGGCTTCAAGGATGAATTTGATGCCTATATACGTAATGTTGATCTTGAGGACTTCATATCAGATAAGTGCCGACAATACTATTACCTCACTGATTCCTTTGTGACGAGGTTTAAATTTTCATCCACGCGCAACACTCACACTGTTTTATTTGACCTCTATGATAAATCTTACACCATGGACCTTGAAGATTTTAACACTGCTTGTAAAATCCCACAATGGGGCAACTTTAGTGAACCTCGCAAATCTGAATATAAAGATATTCTTTCTAGTATCACTGTGGGAGAAACAATAGATAGCTGCTACCTCTTGTGCATGCGTTGGTTTTCCCTTGAAGAGCAAAGGGTGATGCAGCAAAGTAGCATAATTATTTCCCTCAGTTTTTGAGAACCAAGGTATCAATCCAGTAGGAGGCTACACTCAAATCCCTCATACCTGCACAAACAAATAAGAACCTTGCAACCAACGCGATAAAGGGGTTGTCAATCCCTTCACGGCCACTTGCAAAAGTGAGATCTGATAGAGATAATAAGATAAATATTTTTGTTATTTTATGATATAGATTGGAAATTAAAGATTGCAAAATAAAATAGATTGGAAACTTATATGATGAAAAATAGACCCGGGGGCCATAGGTTTCACTAGTGGCTTCTCTCAAGATAGCATAAGCATTATGGTGGTTGAACAAATTACTGTCGAGCAATTGATAGCGAAGTGCATAGTTATGAGAATATCTAGGCATGATCATGTATATAGGCATCACGTCCGTGACAAGTAGATCCAAAAAATTCTGCAGCTACTACTATTACTCCACACATCGAACGCTCTCCAGCATGCATCTAGAGTATTTAGTTCATAAGAACAGAGTAACACATTAGGCAAGATCACATGATGTAGAGGGATAAACTCAAGCAATATGATATAAACCCCATCTTTTTATCCTCGATGGCAACAATACAATATGTGCCTTGCTGCCCCTGCTGTCACTGGGAAAGGACACCACAAGATTGAACCCCAAGCTAAGCACTTCTCCCATTGCAAGAAAGATCAATCTAGAAGGCCAAACCAAACTGATAATTTGAAGAGACTTGCAAAGATAACAAATCATACATAAAAGAATTCAGAGAGATTCAAATATTGTTCATAGATAATCTTGATCATAAAACCCACAATTCATCGGATCTCGACAAACACACCGTAAAAAGAATTACATCGAATAGATCTGCAAGAAGATCGGGGAGAACTTTGTATTGAGATCCAAAGAGAGAGAAGAAGCCATCTAGCTAATAACTATGGACCCGAAGGTCTGTGGTAAACTACTCACACTTTATCGGAGAGGCTATGGTGTTGATGTAGAAGCCCTCTGTGATCGATTCCCCCTCTGGCAGAGCGCCGAAAAAGGCCCGAAGATGGGATCTCATGGGTACAGAAGGTTGCGGCGGTGGAAATAGGATTTCGTGGTGCTCCAGGATGTTTTCAGGGTATATAAGTATATATAGGCGAAGGGAGTCGGTGAGGGGAGCCATGAGGGGCCCACGAAGGTGGGACGCGCCTACCCCCTTGGGCGCGCCCTCCTGCATCGTGGCCTCCTCGTTTCTTTCTTGACGTCCACTCCAAGTCTCCTGGATTGCGTTTGTTCCAAAAATAACTCTCCCTAAGGTTTCATTCCGTTTGGACTCCGTTTGATATTCCGTTTCTGCGAAACACTAAAATAGGCAAAAAAACAGCAATTTGGACTGGGCCTCCGGTTAATAGGTTAGTCCCAAAAATAATATAAAGGTGTATAATGAAGCCCATTAAACATCCAAAACAGTTAATACAATAGCATGGAACAATAAAAAATTATAGATACGTTGGAGACGTATCAAGCAGCCCCAAGCTTAATTCCTGCTCATCCTCGAGTAGGTAAATGATAAAAAACAGAATTTTTGATGTGGAATGCTACCTAACATAGTTTTCAATGTATTTTTCTTTATTGTGGCATGAATGTACAGATCCAAACGATTCAAGATAAAAGTTTAATATTGACATAAAAATAGTAACACTTCAAGCATGCTAACCAAGCAGTTTATGTCTTATCAAAAAAACATAGCCAAAGAAAGCTTATCCCTACAAAATCATATAGTTTGGCCATGCTTCATTTTCATCACACAAATGCTCCCATCATGCACAAACCCAGTTTCAGCCAAGCAATTGGTTCATATTTTAACGCGGCTAATAAATGGGCTATGGAGATGCCCATCAATACATGAGCGTAAGGCATGGACATAGCACTATGGGTGCGGTAGAGTATGATGATAGGGATTATGTCAGAAAACAAAAAAGGAGAAAGTCTCATATTGACGCGGCTAATAAATGGTCTATGGAGATGCCCATCAATTGATGTCAATACGAGCAGTAGGGATTGCCATGCAACGGATGCACTAGAGCTATAAATGTATGAAAGCTCATCAAAAAGAAACTAAGTGGGTGTGAATCAACTTGCTTGCTCACGAAGACCTAGGGCCCATCATTGGAATATATAAGCTAAGTTCTACAATGAAAAATTCCCACTTGTATATGAAAGTGACAACATAGGAGACTATCTATCATGAAGATCATGGTGCTACTTTGAAGCACAAGTGTGGAAAAAGGATAGTAACATTGTCCCTTCTCTCTTTTTCTCTAATTTTTTTATTTGGGCTTCTTTGTCCTCCTTTTTTTATTTGTGCTTCTTTGGCCTCTTTTTTTTATTTGGGCTTCTTGGGCCTCTTTTATTTTTCATAAAGTCCGGAGTCTCATCCCGACTTTTGGGGGAATCATAATCTCCGTCATCCTTTCCTCACATGGGAAAATGCTCAAATAATGGAAATCATCACACTTCTATTTATTTACAACTCAATACTTAGGACAAAATATGACCCTATGTGAATGCCTTCGGCGGTGTACCTGGATATGTGAGAATCAAGAGCGACATGTATGAAAGAATTATAAAGGTGGCTTTGCCACAAATACAATGTCAACTACATGATCACGCAAAGCAATATGACAATGATGGAGCGTGTCATAATAAACGGAACGGTGGAAAGTTGCATGGCAATATATCTCGGAATGGCTATGAAAATGCCATAATAGGTAGGTATGGTGGCTGTTTTGAGGAAGATATAAGGAGGTTTATGTGTGATAGAGCGTATCGTATCACAGGGTTTGGATGCACTGGCGAAGTTCGCACCAACTCTCAAGGTGAGAAAGGGCAATGCACGGTACCGTAGAGGCTAGCAAATTGTGGAAGGGTAAGAGTGCGTATAATCCATGGACTCACATTAGTCATAAAGAACTCATATACTTATTGCAAAAGTTTATTAGCCCTCGAAGCAAAGTACTACTATGCATGCTCCTAGGAGAAGGGTTTGTAGGAGTTAACCATCGCGCGATCCCGACTTCCACTCATAAGGAAGGCAATAAAAGAACACCCCATGCTTCAAATTTGTCACACAACGTTCACCATACGTGCATGCTACGGGACTTGCCAACTTTAACACAATTATTTCTCAATTTCATAATTACCCAACTAGCATGGCTCTAATATTACCACCTTTATATCTCAAAACAATTATCAAGTATCAAATTTATCATAGTGTTTAATGCACTCTGTAGGAAAGTTTTTATTATACCTATCTTGGATGCTCATCATATTAGGACTAATTTTATAACCCAAAGCAAATACCATGCTCTTCTAAAAGACTCCCAAAATAATATAAGTGAAGCATGAGAGATCAATAATTTCTACAAAATAAAACCACCGCTGTGCTCTAAAAAGATATAAGTGAAGTACTAGAGCAAAATTATCTAGCTCAAAAGATATAAGTGAAGCACATAGAGTATTCTAATAAATTCCGATTCATGTCTGTCTCTCCCAAAAGATGTGTACAGAAAGGATGATTGTGGTAAACTAGAAAGCAAAGACTCAAATCAGACAAGACGCACCAAGAAAAACACATATCATGTGGTGAATAAAAATATAGCATCAAGTAAAGTTACCGATGGACGAAGACGAAAGAGGGGATGCCTTCCAGGGCATCCCCAAGCTTAGTCTGTTGGTTGTTCTTGAATTTACCTTGGGGTGCCTTGGGAATCCCAAACCTTAGGCTCTTGCCACTCCTTATTCCATAATCCATCAAATCTTTACCCAAAAACTTGAAAACTTCACAACACAAAACTCAACAGAAAATCTCATGAGCTCCGTTAGCAAAATAAAACAAACCACCTCTTTCAGGTACTGTAATGAAATCATTATTTATTTATATTTGTGTTAAACCTACTGTATTCCAACTTCTCTATGGTTCATACCCCCCGATACTAGCCATAGATTCATCAAAATAAGCAAACAACACACGAAAAACAGAATCTGTCAAAAACAGAACAGTCTGTAGCAATCTGTAAGTTTCTAATACTTCTGGAACCCCAAAATTCAGAAACAAATTGGTGGACCTGAGGAATTTATCTATTAATCATCTTCAAAAATAATCAACCTAAAAGCACTCTTCAGTAAAAAAAAATGGCAGCTAATCTCGTGAGCGGTAAAGTTTTTGTTTTTTACAGCAAGATCATAAAGACTTCACCCAAGTCTTCCCGAAGGTTCTACTTTGCACAAACACTAATTAAAGCATAAAACCACATCTAACCAGAGGCTAGATGAATTATTTATTACTAAAAAGGAACAAAAAGTAAAGAACAAAAATAAAATTGGGTTGCCTCCCAACAAGCGCTATGGTTTAACGCCCCTAGCTAGGCATAAAAGCGAGAATAGATCTAAGTATCACCATAATGATAAGCTAAATCACGAAAACTCATCTCATATTCCCTACGTTCAGAAGCAAGTTTTCTTTGTGGCAAGCAAAAGTTATCAAAAGGGCTAAATTTAATGGGACAAAAGTCCCCAAGATCAAGCTCGGGAGGTATGGGTTCCTCCTTTGGCCCCTCATATTGCACAACCAATTCATCATTCTAAGCATTCTTTTGGCAAAAAGTCATGAGCCTTTGCTGAAGAGAAAATCCTAACCCATTGTTTTGAATAGCAAAATCATCATTAAATTCGGAGATTCTATCAACTAGAACATCAGTAGGAACCTTTTTTCTAAGGTTTTCATTATAAGGAACATGATCTAAAGATCGTAAATGCATTATGTCTTCTTGATTAAAAAGGATCGCCTCTATGGGAGCACGACTAGCATCCACCCAATAGTGCGCAAAAATTATTGTGGCTTCTTTCATTGTAAATCTGAACTCATGTGCCAAAAAGATAGTAGTTGCACGCTTAACAGAAGAATTCTCAATATTAGAAAATTCTAGGAAAATCCTTTGTATGCAAGGATGCATATGCATAAACTGTCTTTCAAGTTTAACTATAAGCAAGGATATGGCATATGCAAGACTACTAGTTCTATGACGAATAGATCCACCCATAGCGGGCAAAGCACTGGCACAAGTAAAGAAATCTTGAATAAACCCTTTTCCAATAATATTAGCACTACTGATTCGAAATTTTTAGTATGTAAGATGGTGGGTTCTTCAGCAGGATCATCAAAAGCATCAAAGTTTCCTACGTTATTAGTATTGTCCTTACCAACGATAACCTCCCCAGTTTCAGACATAGTGGCAGCAAATACAAAAAGCAAGCAAAAAAGAGGCGAACGGGAAAAAGAGGGCGAATAAAACAGCAAGGGTGAAGTGGGGAAGAGGAAAGCAAGAGGCAAATGCTAAATAATATAATGTGAGGGATAAGAGTTTGTGATGTATACTTGGTATGTCTTGACTTGTCCATAGACTCCCCGGAAACGGCGCCAGAAATCCGTCTTGCTACCTCTTGAGCATGCGTTGGTTTTCCCTTGAAGAGGAAAGGGTGATGCAGCAAAGTAGCATAAGTATTTCCCTCGGTTTTTGAGAACCAAGGTATGAATCCAGTAGGAGGCTACACTCAAATCCCTCGTACCTGCACAAACAAATAAGAACCTTGCAACCAACGCGATAAAGGGGTTATCAATCCCTTCACGGCCACTTGCAAAAAGTGAGATCTGATAGAGATAATAAGATAAATATTTTTGGTATTTTTATGATATAGATTGGAAAGTAAAGATTCCAAAATAAAATAGATCGGAAACTCATATATTGAAAAATAGACCCGGGGGCCATAGGTTTCACTAGTGGCTTCTCTCAAGATAGCATAAGCATTACGGTGGGTGAACAAATTACTGTCGAGAAATTGATAGAGAAGTGCATAGTTATGAGAATATCTAGGCATGATCATGTATATAGGCATCACATTCGCGGCAAGTAGATTCAAAAGATTCTGCATCTACTACTATTACTCCACACATCGACTGCTATCCAGCATGCATCTAGAGTATTAAGTTCATAAGTACAGAGTAACGCATTAGGCAAGATGACATCATGTAGAGGGATAAACTCAAGCAATATGATATACACCACATATTTTTATCCTCGATGGCAACAATACAATACGTGCCTTGCTGTCGCTGCTGTCATTGGGAAAGGACACCAAAAGATTGAACCCAAAGCTAAGCACTTCTCCCATTGCAAGAAAGATCAATCTAGTAGGCCAAACCAAACTGATAATTCCAAAAGACTTACAAAGATAACAAATCATACATAAAAGAATTCAGAGGAGATTCAAATATTGTTCATAGATAATCTTGATCATAAACCCACAATTCATCGGATCTCGACAAACACACCGCAAAAAGAATTACATCGAATAGATCTCCAAGCAGATCGAGGAGAACTTTGTGTTGAGATCCAAAGAGAGAGAAGAAGCCAGCTAGCTAATATCTATGGACCCGAAGGTCCATGGTAAACTACTCAGACTTCATCGGACAGGCTATGGTGTTGATGTAGAAGCCCTCCATGATCGATTCCCCCTCCGGCGGAGCACCGGAAAAGGCCCCAAGATGGGATCTCACTGGTACAGAAAGTAGCGGCGGTGGAAATAGGGTTTCATGGTGCTCCAGGATGTTTTCAGGGTATATGTGTATATATAGGCGAAGGAAGTCGGTCAGGGGAGCCACGAGGGGCCCACGAGGGTGGGGGCACGCCTACCCCCCTGGGCGCGTCCTCCTGCCTCATGGCCTCCTCATTTCTTTCTTGGCGTCCACTCCAAGTCTCCTGGATTGCGTTTGTTCCAAATATAACTCTCCCGAAGGTTTCATTCTGTTTGGACTCCGTTTGTATTCCGTTTCTGCGAAACACTGAAATAGGCAAAAACGACAATTTGGACTGGGCCTCCGGTTAATAGGTTAGTCCCAAAAATAATATAAAAGTGTATAATAATGCCCATTAAACATCCAAAACAGATAATATAATAGCATGGAACAATAAAAAATTATAGATACGTTGGAGACGTATCAAGCAGCTCCAAGCTTAATTCCTGCTCGTTCTCGAGTAGGTAAATGATAAAAAATTGAATTTTTGATCTGGAATGCTACCTAACATAATATTCAATGTAATTTTCTTTATTGTGGCATGAATGTACAGATCCAAAAGATTCAAGATAAAAGTTTAATATTGACATAAAAATAGTAATACTTCAAGCATGCTAACCAAGCAGTTTATGTCTTATCAAAATAACATAGCCGAAGAAAGCTTATCCCTACAAAATCATATAGTTTGGCCAAGCTTCATTTTCGTCAGACAAAATGCTCCCATCATGCACAACCCCGGTTTCAGCCAAGCAATTGGTTCATCCTTTTTAACGCGCTTCAGCCTTTTCAACCCTCACGCAATACATGAGAGTAAGCCATGGACATAGCACTATGGGTGGAGTGGAGTATGATGATAGGGATTATGTGAGAAAACAAAAAGGAGAAAGTCTCACATTGACGCGGCTAATCAACGGACTATGGAGATGCCCATCAATTGATGTCAATACGAGGAGTAGGGATTTCCATGCAACGGATGCACTAGAGCTATAAATGTATGAAAGCTTATCAAAAAGAAACTAAGTGGGTGTGCATCCAACTTGCTTGCTCATGAAGACCTAGGGCATTTTGAGGAAGCCCATCACTGGAATATACAAGCCAAGTTCTATAATGAAAAATCCCCACTTGTATATGAAAGTGACAACATAGGAGACTATCTATCATGAAGATCATGGTGCTACTTTGAAGCACAAGTGTGGAAAAAGGATAGTAACGTTGTCCCTTCTCTCTTTTCCTCTCATTTTTTATTTGGGCTTCTTTGGCCTCCTTTTTCTTATTTGGGCTTCTTTGGCCTCTTTTTTTATTTGGGCTTCTTTGGCCTGTTTTGTTTTTCATAAATTCTGGAGTCTCATCCCGACTTGTGGGAGAATCATAATCTCCATCATCCTTTCCTCACACGGGACAATGCTATAATAATGGAAATCATCACACTTCTATTTGTTTACAACTCAAGAATTACAACTCAATACTTAGGAAAAAATATGACTCTATGTGAATGCCTCCGGCGGTGTACCGGGATATGTGATGAATCAAGTGCGACATGTATGAAAGAATTTTAAAGATGGCTTTGCCACAAATACGATGTCAACTACATGATCATGCGAATCAATATGACAATGATGGAGCGTGTCATAATAAACAGAACAGTGGAAAGTTGCATGGCAATATATCTTGGAATGGCTATGGAAATTTCATAATAGGCAGGTATGGTGGCTATTTTGAGGAAGATATAAGGAGGTTTATGTGTGATAGAGCATATCGTATCACAGGGTTTGGATGCACCAGTGAAGTTCGCATAAACTCTCAAGGTGAGAAAGGGCAATGCACGGTACCGTAGAGGCTAGCAAATTGTGGAAGGGTAAGAGTGTGTATAATCCATGGACTCACATTAGTCATAAAGAACTCATATACTTATTGCAAGAGTTTATTAGCCCTCGAAGCAAAGTACTACTACGCATGCTCCTAGGAGAAGGGTTGGTAGGAGTTAACCATCGCGCGATCCCGACCTCCACTCATAAGGAAGGCAATCAAAGAACACCCCATGCTTGAAATTTGTCACACAACGTTCACCATATATGCATGCTACGAGACTTGCCAACTTTAACACAAGTATTTCTCAATTTCATAATTACCCAACTAGCATGACTCTAATATTACCACCTTTATATCTCAAAACAATTATCAAGTATCAAATTTACCATAGTGTTTAATGCACTCTATGTGAAAGTTTTTATTATACCTATCTTGGATGCTCATCATATTAGGACTAATTTTATAACCCAAAGAAAATACCATGTTGTTCTAAAAGACTCTAAAAATAATATAAGTGAAGCATGAGAGATCAATGATTTCTACAAAATAAAACCACCGCCATGCTCCAAAAAGATATAAGTGAAGTACTAGAGCAAAATTATCTAGCTCAAAAGATATAAGTGAAGCACATAGAGTATTCTAATAAATTCCAATTCATGTGTGTCTCTCCCAAAAGGTATGTACAGCAAGGATGATTGTGGTAAACTAGACAACAAAGACTCAAATCATACAAGACGCTCCAAGGAAAACACATAACATGTGGTGAATAAAAATATAACATCAAGTAAAGTTATCGATGGACAAAGACGAAAGAGGGGATGCCTTCCGGGGCATCCCCAAGCTTAGGCTTTTGGTTGTCCTTGAATTTACCTTGGGGTGCCTTGGGCATCCCCAAGCTTTGGCTCTTGACACTCCTTATTCGATAATCCATCAAATCTTTACCCAAAAACATGAAAACTTCACAACACAAAACTCAACAGAAATCTCATGAGCTCCGTTAGCAAAATAAAACAAACCACCACTTTAAGGTACTGTAATGAACTCATTCTTTTTTATATTGGTGTTAAACCTACTGTATTCCAACTTTTCTATGGTTCATACCTATGACGCCCCCGACTCAATCGTACACTAATCATACACGCAAACGTGTACGATCAAGTTCATGGACTCACGGGAAGATATCACAACACAACTCTACAAATAAAATAAGGCATACAAGCATCATAATAGAATCCAGGGCCCTCGAGGGCTCGAATACAAGTGCTCGATCATAGACAAGTCAGCGGAAGCAACAATATCTGAGTATAGAGATAAGTTAAACAAGTTGCCATAAGATGGCTAGCACATACTGGGATACAAATCGAAAGAGGCGCAGACCTCCTGCATGGGATCCTCCTAACTACTCCTGGTCGTCGTCAGCGGCCTGCACGTAGTAGTAGGCACCTCTAGTGTAGTAGGAGTCATTGTCGACGGTGGTGTCTGGCTCCTCGGCTCCAATGTCTGGTTGCGGCATCCGGGAAGAAGAGGGAAAAAGGGAAAAAGAGGGAGCAAAGCAACCGTGAGTACTCATACAAAGTACTCGCAAGCAGCCACACTACATATGCATGGGTATATGTGTAAGGAGGCAATATCAGTGAACTGAACTGGAGAATGCCAGAATAAGAGGGGGATAGCTAGTCCTATCGAAGACTACGCTTCTGGCAGCCTCCGTCTTGCAGCATGTAGAATAGAGTAGATTGAAGTCCTCCAAGTAGCATCGTGTAGCATAATCCTACCTGGCGATCCTCCCCTCGTCGCCCTGTGGAAAAGCGATCACCGGGTTGTCTCTGGAACTTGCTTGGGTGTGTTTTATTAAGTATCCGGTTCTAGTTGTCATAAGGTCAAGGTACAACTCTGGGTAGTCCTTTTACCGAGGGACACGGCTATTCGAATAGATAAACTTCCCTGCAGGGGTGCACCACATAACCCAACACGCTCG
Organism: Aegilops speltoides; assembly: GCA_021437245.1. NCBI lineage: Eukaryota > Viridiplantae > Streptophyta > Magnoliopsida > Poales > Poaceae > Aegilops > Aegilops speltoides. The sequence goes on along the minus strand of CM038146.1, from coordinate 214,058,510 downwards.
ATCCCATTTGTCCAGACACACTTTCCTGGGTCATGCCCGGCCTCGAAAGATCAACATGTCGCAGCCCCACCTAGGCACAACAGAGAGGTTAGCATGCCGGTATAAATCCTATGCGCGCAGGGGTCTAGGCCCATCGCCCATTGCACACCTGCATGTTGCGTACACGGCCGGAAGCAGACCTAGCCCCCTTAATACAAGAGCAGGCTTACGGTCCAATCCGGTGCGCGCCGCTCAGTCGTTGACGCCACGAAGGCTTCGGTGGATACCCGGCGTCGTGTGCCCATATATTTCCTGCGTAGATGGTTAGTGCGTATAGGCCAGAGGCCAGACTCAGATCAAATACCAAGATCTCGTTAAGCATGTTATTATGAAGCAACCGCGAACGCCGACCAGGGCCAGGCCCACCTCTCGCCAAGGTGGTCTCAACCTGCCCTGTCGCTCCGCCACAAAGATCCACATAGAGGGCCATCGGGACAAATGTCCTTTCAACCCCAATCCGTGAATCACTCGCGGGTACTCAACGAGCCGACCCGACTTTAGTCACCATCTGTATAGTATGTATATATGTATAAAATAGCTGTGATCACCTCCCGAGTAGTATAGCAAGGCAGACTGACAAGAGTGTAGGTCCAATGATGATAAACTAGCATACTATACTAAGCATTTAGGATTGCGGGTAAGGTATCAATGACTGTAGCAACAATGATAGCAGTAACCGAATAGTAACATGCTATACTACTCTAGTGCAAGCAGTATAGAGGAGAATAGGCGATATCTGGTGATCAAGGGGTGGGCTTGCCTGGTTGCTCTGGCAAGAAGGAGGGGTCGTCAACACCGTAGTCGAATTGGGCAGCAGCAGCGTCGGGCTCGTAGTCTACCGGAGAGAAGAGGGGGAAGAAACAGTAAATACAATGCAAACATAAGCATGACGATGCATAGCATGACAATGAGCGGTGTTAGGTGTGCCCTAACGCAGTAGTAGGTGATACCGGCGAAAGGGGGAAACATCCGGGAAAGTATCCCCGGTGTTTCGCGTTTTCGGACATCTGAACCAGAGGGGGAAAGTTTCTGGTTCACTATGCTAGGGACGCGTGGCGGACGAACGGGCTGCGTATCTCGATTCGTCTCGTCGTTTTGAGCAACTTTCATGTACAAAGTTTTTTCATCCGAGCTACGGTTTATTTTATATTAATTTTAAAAGATTTAAATCATTTTTAGGATTAATAGAATTAATTAAATCAAAAGGCATTTATGACATCACCATGACATCAGCGTGATGCGAGCGGTCAAAGTTGACCGTTGACCAGTCAACTAATGGGTCGGTCCCGCATGTATAGGCCATTATCTAATTGACAGTAGTTAGATTTATCAGCAGGTTAATTAGGTTTAATTAACTAGATTAATTAAGTTAATTAATTAGTTATTATTATTTTATTATTATTATTATTATTATTTTATTTCTTTTTTTATGAAAACTTTCTGGCGTGGGGCCCCGTTGTCAATGGCCCCAGGGCCATAACGGGTCGGGCACTAGCGGGCGCCGTGTGCGCGGCGAACCCGCCTAGGCACCAAGACCACTCAGCCATGTTCGCTGGCAGTGTGCTGGAGGAGCTATGGACGGCGGTGGGAGGTGGCGGCAGCGCGTCTTGGCGATCACGGTCTGGCGCAAGGAGGAGCGGACGGGGCCGGTCGGCGCGACGAGGGAGGGGGCTGCTACAGGGGGTGAGCGGGGCGTGGCAGAGGACCTGCATAGGGCACGAGCGCGCGAGGCGCGGCCCGGTGCTGCGAGTACGGCAACGTGGCCTGGAAGAGAGGAGAGGAGGGAGGCGCTCACAGTCACAGGGGCCGTAGGGAATGACAATGGGCTCGAGGAGGCCTTCGGCGATGAGTTCGACGACGGCGACGGGCGGGATCGGGGCAATCTCGATCCAGATTGTGGGAGGGAAGGGGGCGAGTGGGAGGCGAGGGGAGTGGGGAGTGGGGCGACTGGGGAGGAACCACTAGGGTTAGTTTTAGTTTTAGTTCTTTTATTTATTTTCGTTATTTCCTTTTCTGTTTATATTTTATGATCTAGTTATTTTAGTTTTGAAACAAAACATCCTTAGCACCCAGATTAGCATATCAAGTTAGACCAGTGCCTTAGAAAATATTATATTAACTATAAAAGGTATTTACTTAATTGTTACCTACCATTTTAATTATTTTAGAGCCTTTAAGCATTTTATAAAAGTGGGGTTTCTTCACCATAATTACCCTTGCATTATTTGGCACAACTCGAACATTTTAGTTTTAAAGTTTGAAAACTTTTACCGTTTGATTTGATTTTGAATTTGAATTTGAATCAGTTTCGAACTAACGCGAGATTAGCAACAGTAACCGTGGTGACGTGGCAACATTAATAGAGGTTTACTGTAGCTTAATTATCCGGGTGTCACAGTTCTCCTCCACTACAAGAAATCTCGTCCCGAGATTTAAGTGGTGGAGTAACGGGGGAAAGTTGTGGTTGCGAAATTCTAACGGATCTTCTCGGTCTTGGTTGCTCTTCTCGAAGAGGTCGATCCATTACGTTGATGTCTTCATTTCTCTGCTTCAAGTCACCATGATCAAGTCGGCATCCTTTCTTCGGGATCTCCATCGTCGTACAAACGCGACCAAGGGAAAAACTCGGGAATAACGGATCTCCACCAAGCTGGGCATCTCACGGTGAACTCAATGGGAATTACGCAAGGTATCCCACGAGTTGTATTTCAGTGAATTCGTTGAGTGCAATATACGATGGTACCAAAGCTTCAAACGGGTAGGCAATCATTTGATGACTAGACAGAAGCTGGAATGGGGGTTTGAACAACGAGAATAAAATTGTGTTGGATTCCAGGATGAATAATGGTATAGCATTCACCTCGTGAATCACATATGAAGCCAAGTGCAAAGGATACATTAGAATCCTGGTTATAAAGAAGAGTCAGGTTTCGATCCAGTGGACCTGTGGGTTTTGGGCCCACCATGTGGGTTAAAAGTAGGAAGTGTGGTGACGTCTTGCACAATCATGTATGTCGGATTTCGGGTTCCGGCAGACCCTTGAGGTTCGAACACTGGTATGCGCGCGGAGATTCAACCCTCTACCGGCTCACTTCTCGCCGAATCGCAGGGACCTAAACTACCAAACTGAACAGCACAAGAGACACAAGATTTATACTGGTTCAGGCCACCATTATGGTGTAATAGCCTACTACAGTGTGTGGTGTGGTGGATTGCCTCTTGTGCTTGATGATGAACAATACAAGGCAGAACAGCCTCGCGAGGGTCTGTTCTTGGCTGGTGTGACGAACAGCTAGGAGGAGTTCGGTCGCCCTATCTACTGGTTTCTTGGTCTGGATCAGATGCCTCGACCCTGGTGGTGGATAGTTCTATTTATAGGCAAAGGCCCTGGGCCTCTTCCCAAATATTGAGCGGGAAGGGCACCAACAATTGGCCATTTTGAAGGGGAACAGCGGGTACACTTATCCTGACTAAAGTTGGTCCTCGCCTGTCAAAGGCTCTGGTGGTGACGCCTGCTTGGGCTCCACCATGACTTCCTTCCTTCCGTTGGGCTGGTCTTGGTCTTGTTGCACCGAAATGGACGCCTTTGCTTGGTGCTCTCGCCTGCGCTTGCCCCCTTTGCACCAAAGAGGAAAGGAGGCCACTGCGCGGGCTGGCGCCCGACTAGCGCCCCTGGTCGTCACGGCTTGCGTCATGGGCACATCGCGAGGTACCCCGCCTTGAACTCTCCGCCTCCTCATGAGCCAGCCTGACGAGGCCGTGCCTGAGGAAGCTCCTTGTCATCCGCCCCGCGAGGCTTGGCCCCTCGCGAGGGTCTTGAGCTTGTGTTGATGAAGATGGGCTGTGCTGGGCCTCCTTTGAGCCACGCCACAGGCATGCCGCAGTGCAAGTCCGAGACCCCATTCCCTGAACGCCGACAGTAGCCCCCGGGCCCATGGCGCGCCCGAACTTGGCCGAGCAGAGAGGCGAAAGGGCAAGTGCAAAGCGTCGCGGCCCTAACAGCCTGCGGCCTTGGGCGCCGCGTGGCGGTTGATTGGACGTGGGCGGCACTGTTCCCACACGCCTCCGTATTTCGTGCCTTGCTAGGCGGACTCGCTGCCGCACACAGTCGCTCCCCTTCCTGCTGCTTGAGCGCTCCCTGTCCTTTCTTCTCTCGAACTCCAGCTTCCGCATCCAATCCAATCTCGAACCTTCCCCCATCCCTTTCCTGTCGTCATGGCTCCGCCGAGGAAGGGAAAAGGGAAGAAGCCCGTGCCGCCGCCTCGCTCGTCGTCGATGGCGGCCCCCACCGTCGATTGGCTGGTCATAATCAATCAAGAAGGCTGGCAAGGTCCGCCAGCCCAGCCACCATCTTCAACGAAAAGGGAGGACAACGGCCTAGCCCGCGTCTTGCTTCTCCGTTGACAGGATCCCCACCGAGGTCCGGTATTTCGCCGACGCCCTGCGGGCGGGACTGGTTGCCCCCTTCTCTGATTTCTTCAATGCCGCGCTTTCCATTATCAGATCCATATGATGCATCTGGGTCCTGAATCCATCACCCTTCTCATGGTATTTGCCTTCGTTTGCGAGGCAATGACGGGCATCCTTCCTTCGGTTGCCTTGCTGCGCCACTTCTTCTCTCTGCGCCTTGTCGACCCCACCCAATGCTTGGGGTGCGTGAGCTTCATTGCTGCGCCTGAGACAGCGGCTTCTGGAATTGACTTCAGTCTTCCTCCGCCCGCGCCTGGGTTTCGCGAGCGGTGGCTGTATGTGGACGTAGGGCTGCCCAACCCCCTGCTGACGGAGCCATCTTTGCCTGCTGTCCCCAATTTAGGTGGGGCGGTGGACGCCATGAGCCCGGCTCGCCTGCGTCTGCACCGCTCGAGTTCTCGAGGAAGCTTGGCGTGACGGCGGCCAAGGTGGTGAAGGAGTTCTTGCTACGCCGCATCGCCCCTCTCCAGCGCCACTCTCATAGAATGTGGGCCTACAACGGTCGTGGGGACCGTATGCGGCTCCAGGAATAGGACCTGACGCCTGAAGCTCTGAGGAAGGTGCTCTTGGTCTTGACTGGGGATCCATCCCTGGCGACATTCGTCAAGGGTGGGCCTTGCTGTACCTCTGCTCGAACAGAGGCGACTTTGTGAGCCAGATGCCCATTTTCGACAAATGGGGGCCGCACCCTGCTGGCCTCCAGGGGCCTCGCGAGAACCCAGTGGTGGTGGTCGCCCTCGCAGCCGCCCGGGGCGACTCTTCCTCAGGTGGTGGTGCAGGGAGGCATGAGCCTCCGGAGGTAGAGGGTGCCCTCGCCGAGGCGACAGCACTGGGCAGCGCTCATGAGGGAGCGGCTTCTGAGGCCCGTGCTGCCGCGGTTGAGGGTGGCGAACGTCCGCTCGCAGTGCCTGCGGCTGAGGCTCCCGAGGCCCCAGCCGCTCTTCTTGGTGAGGCGACCGGCAGCGCGCGTCAAGCAGGCGCCCCCGACGCGAGTCGCCTTGATGCTTCCTCCTGGTCGCAAGCTGACCCCTGCGCTCAACTCTCGGATCGCTTCCGCGTGGACTTTGAGGCCCTACGGAAGAGGAGGGAGGCCCTGGGCGACGACTACCCTTGTCGCCTACTGAAGCGTAGGAAGTACTATGCCATCGACGAGTAAGCCTCCTCCCTTCCCTGCTCCTGACTCTTTCGTTGCTTGTTCTGATCCTTGCCCTGCAGGGCCCTTCCTTCCGAGCTCATGGGGGTGGATGAAGAGCCATCCCCTTGCCTCCACCTCCTCCGTCGTCTTCGATCATCCCGTGCAGCCGGGCCCTTGTGGTAAGGCCGGTTGGTGAGGAGAACCTTCCCGAGGCGCGGCGCGGCCTTGCGCTCTCCACGGTCTTCCTTCGCGGGCCTTCTCGTGGCATAGCTAGCCTGCCGTGGGCTTCTCGTCTGGCCGTGGACCGTGATTGGCTGGGGTACTCCCGGCGCTCTTCACTTGGAGATGGACTGGCTTTAGGTCGGGCCTTCGGCAGGGCGCGCCCGGTCATCTCGAGGGCGCCAGCCCCCAGCCCCCTGCCCGAGAGGGGAGTGCTGATCCGAGCCCCGCGGCGCTCGCTTGGGGAGGATGATGGTGTGGAGGACGTACTTGAGCGCGCCCGAGAGCGTCGCGCTCTTCGCCAAGGGTTCCTCCGGAGGGCGGCTGACGCGGTGAGCCTGCTTGGTGAGCAACTCGCTAATGAGGACGCGCGCCTTGAGGCTGAGGGCCTTCGGCTAGTCGCGGAGAGGCGTGAGCTGGAGGTGGCTGCCACCCTCGCGCGCCGTCGGCGCGATCTTGATGATGAGGAGGCCAAGGCGTCGCTGGTGGCCTCTCGAGAGGCCCGTTCCCAGGCCGTCGAAGAAGCCCGGGAAGCTAACCGGCGGCAAGAGGCCAGGAGGAGCGGGCACAAGAACTCTAGGCCCGGTGCCGCTCACTGGAGGAGCAGGTGGAGCTGCGCGAGGCGGCCCTGGCGTCGATGAAGGTGGCCTCCGGGGACCCAGCGGAGCTCCAGAAGCGTGAGGAGGCTTTGACGCTGGAAGCCGCCGAACGCGCGCGTGAGCACGAGCTCCTGGAGATGAGGGAGCGCTAGGTGACACGGGCGGAGGACGATCTCGCTGCGCGGGAAGCCCGTGTCTCGGAGGAGGTCGGACGTCGGGTGGCGACAGCGCGCCTCAACCTCGAGCACGAGTTCAAGGAGAGGCTGGAGTTGGTCCGGACCGAGGCTGAAGGTAGGACCAACGCCCTCAGGGCCAAACTGGAGGAAGCAACGCGGCGGGCCGATGCCTTACAGGCCGCACTCGAGGCGGCGCAGGGGGAGTCAACTACTTCCCGCGCCGAGGTGCTTCTTCTTCGCCAACAGGTGGTTGAGGCTGAGGATGTCGCCTGTCAGAATGCAGACGAGATGCGTCAGCGGCGGCTCTTGGAACACGAGCACGCCCCCATGCTCACCACGCTTCGGGAGAGGGCCAACACGGCCTTAGGTAACATCTGCGAGGCGGCCGTCGGCGAGCCGCGTGCCATTAACTACGCCGGCAACCTTCAGTTCTTCACCGACATCATGACGCAGCTAGAGGCACGGTCAGTTCGTGCCAACAGGTTGGTGGAGGAGAGGAGCCGAGCCGTGCTTGGGCGCGCCTTTTCCCGCGTCTTCAGCCATCTTTGGAATATGGATCCTCATTTTGACTTTGACGCTGCCATCGCTCCAGTCCCCCAGGCCATCCGAGACGACCTGGCGTATTGGGTGGAAGACAACGTAGACGCCCTTGTCAGGGCCTTCGCTTCAGACAACGACCGTGTGATTGTGGCCGCCGATGAGGGCGGCGTGGTGAACGGTCCTGACGCCGCTAGCAGCAACGCGGAGGGCGATGGCGAGGCCAGCGACGCCAGCGACAGCTCGGGCGGTGCTCCTGAGGATGCATTGGGGGATTTATCTGACTAATAGCACGCCATTCCTGTTTCCTTATCCTGCATGAATAGAACTCAGGCTTTTGTCCTGATGATTGTGAGAGCATTTTGGGAGGGGGTGCCCCTCATGTGAAACCAATGTTTTAGCGCACTAGTCAATGCTACATTGCTCATAGGCATGTGCCAAGTGGTTGGCTAAGTGACGAGCCGGTTGGTTAGTTTACCTTCGTCCTGAGCGGGTCCTGAGATAGTTTGTGGGAGGTTGTGGTGCCTCGAATGCCTCCTGATCGAATCCGCAGGATCTGCAGTGAAGAAACCCTCCCGAGGGGGTATGACGGCGGCAGTCTGGGCTGCACGCAAGCTAGGCCAGGCCCGGCTCGCAAGGGGCTCATGAGGGGAGGCAGCTGAGGCGACATTGTAACTGAAGCGCGAGAGATTGCTCGAACGAGACTAAGCACCCCTTCCCCAACACACGCAAATCTCAAATTTGAGTTCAACTTAAATCCAGCGGGGGAAAGCAGCAACCAAGGGAAAAGCAATGAAAGCAAACAAAAGGCCGCGTCCGGCACCTAGTCTAGTCTTGGACGTCTTCTCGCCTTGGTGAGCTAAGTGCTGCCAGGCGTGGGAGGGAGCCCTGGGCTCGAGGCCGCACCGCTGAGACTCCGGGGCGTGTACAACCCCACTCATTATTACGTGAGAGTGTCACGGGGCGGCGAGCGTCACAGGCACTGGGCCTTCTTCAAAGGTACCGGCCTTGCTTCATATTGCCAGACGAGGGCCCCGCCTTGCGCCACACTCTAGTGCCATCAACAACGACCGGAAACCAGGACGCCGCCGATGGGGTAGAGCGGTCGCCAGCGGTTCCCCCAACGACCACGGGTCGTCCGCCAGGGGCAGGCCCTGAGGCACCTCCCCAGCGGAGGGCCTACCTCTTGGGAACGCCTTGCTCCGAACGCCGCGGTGGTGATGTCGGATCTCGGCCCCTCTCCTGCAGCCCCCGACGCCCTCCTGCTGAGGGGTAAGAGACTGCTGGAGTGGGGCAGCTGCTCGCTGTGGCGACCTGCACCTCCTGCCACCCATGATTAGTGTATGCCTGCTCCTGAGGGATTAGTGGTACCCGATAATCGTCGGTTCCAGCATGGCCGGCAAGGCCGTCCCGGGGTCCCTAGAAGAGCTCAACTTCTGGCGCCTCGTCCCCCCATCTTGGGCTGAGGAGTGAGCCTTGTTCGCCCTCGCATGGGTGCCCTTGATCCATCATGTGGGGCACATACTCTTCTGTGGCCGTTACACCGAAGGCTGCGCCGTAGGGCTCCGCGTGCCATGCAGCTCTGCTTGACGTGCCAGCCTGGTGATGGTAGCGCGGCGGCCCACGGGGGCCGTGGGTCGCGACGAGTCCTTCTTCATTGGCGGGGAGCAGAGTTGGTGCTGCCGCCGGCCCTGTGCTGACGGCTTCACTGGTGTTGTAGTAGCTTTGGAGCCCGCAGTTGCACGCGGGGCCCCCGCGCGGGCCGCCCCTGGGCCTGAGACAGGAGCGGAGTGCAGAAGGGGTGAGCCCCCGAGGCGGCGAAGCCTAGGAGCTCCGCCACCCGCTCTAGCAGCATGTCACGGCCGCCTTCCATCAGTCTGCACTGCACCAGCTCTCGGGCCACCGTGAGCATGGCCCTTGAGTTCGCCTGCTCCCGGAGGGTGTACGACGTCGTGGCCGCTGCGTGGTTGGAGGCCCTTGCTGCCGACCGCATCTGCCACGGTGTTAGAGCTGCCGAGGTTGTCCGCACGCCACGGCCTGGCGCCCTGCGGACCGCGAGCTGCTGGGCACGGGTCGCCTGGGCGAAGCGGCTCTGTGGGCGGCCAAGCCGCCTAAGGA